>AP018156.1:2477142-3715714 GCA_003052745.1 Caenorhabditis inopinata | reverse complement strand
GGTTCGATAACCATCGGAAGTACTTGGTGCCGAAATCAAAGCGAACGGAAATGCCGACAGACAGATAGGCAAACCAACTGTTTTTGTATTACCAAGTGAGGGTAGAAACACAACAGTATGAGGTTACTGTCAATTACTCGTTTTCCGAAGCTTCCTGCCACTATATCTAAACAACTGGCTTTTTTGCTAATTGCCGACAAAACACAGGCACACAATGATGACAGTGTGCCCAAACACGAAATTCGAGATGGAAAAGAAGACCCTTTGGCACGTGCGTGGTGCGGTGAGGGGTGAGAGGAGTAATTGGTAAATAAGCCATCAGGTACAAGTACAAACAAGCTCTTTAGAGCTATTGAAAAGATACCTTCCAACTTTCAAGGTTTAACACATTTTGCTTCATCGAATAGGATAAGCAGAAGCAGAAGCGCTGGTTCTTTTATTCACTTTAATGGAATATTAATGAAAATCAAATCTGACTAATTTTCTCAAATGGAACAACTTCAGTGGAGCATGAAAGGTACAACTGGCTTTATTACAATGCTTGCTTTGGCTTCTAATCAAATCTAGGCTACTCACATTGCTCTTTTTTATTGATTTTTTTATTTTTATTATTGAAAGCCAGCTCTTTTTTATTGAAATAGAATATTGTCAAGATTTTGAGACAAAACTACTGTAGTCTTCATAGGAATGTAGAAATTTACTAGTGAATACAGATTTTCATTTTCTGTAAATGTATGATTTTTTTTGGTTATAAAGCAAACAATTAAACCAAAAAACAGTAGTCTCACTATTAATTAATAAAAAAATAAAATAATCTGAAACGGTGAAAAGCTACAACGGTTCTTTGCACATTTTATTTGAAATTTTCCGGACATAATGAGAGTCTTTTTTCACTGACCAATGCGCTACTCTTTCTTTCTCAATAACGCTAACAATATACATGTGAAATTGGAGAAAGTGCAAAAATAATGACCACTTTCTTTGGTTTTGTTTTTCTTCATGAACTAAAGATAAAAAGAAGGATCGAAATGAAAGGTATAACATGTATGAAAGTGTGTCCGTCCTAAAACTACGCAGTAAATCAGGATTCCGGAGGGGAAATGAAGCTGGGGGGAAGAGCGCAGGAAGCAAACCAAAGACAAGTAAATCAAAATCGGAAGCTGGGCGACACGTGTCATTTGGCATCGGTCATGTCGAAAAGAGGGTCGCTTTCTTTCTTCTACACAACCATCCGTCCCGGATTCGGGTTCCCACGAAATAGCTATTTCATAATTTCAAAATCATTCAAATAATAAGATGGTTTCTCATACAAAAAAGCTCGATGTAAATGTATGCTCCATTCAAAAAAAGTTGTTTAACAATATTGAAAACGGCGTCCTTTTTTTTGGTTTTTTTCTTTTGTATGCACAAGTTTTGGCCTGCTTCTACCATCCCGCCGTACTCTCATTCTTTTTTCTTTCTCGACCCATTATTCCGATTTCCCTCGTTCGCTCATATTTGAAAGCTTCTCAACCCACCCACAACTGCACTTTAAACCATCATCTTCATAGCTCAATTTGTCATTGGCTTATGCTAATTTTTACTGAAGGCCGATGACAAGAGGCATTGTATATTCACAAATCGTGTACTATATGAAATCCTGAGTGACAAATCTTGTAATCCTATTTGTACCGCCTGCTGTGTCCTGAAATGCCTAGCAACTCACCTTGTCAAGACGATTGATGAGTGCAGCAGCCAAGCAGCCTGCAAATTCGACTGATTGCGCCTTTCTGTAATGTAATTGGATTAATTCAATTTTCAAAGAAGATAACGGTAATGTACAGAAAATTATCGACAAAAACTAGAAGAATAAACGATTTTGAAGAGAAAAAGATGAAAACTGGCTTTCGGCGCTCACAAATGTCTCAATTTTTGTTACGATAGTAAGAATAACAGTTTGTATGATGACGGGAGGGGAACGTTAAAAATCAGTTGGTACAGCCGTCTGTAAATATAGCAAAAACAAAGAAAAAACTATCAGTTACAAAGAATATGAAATTGGAAAATTGAAGAAAAGGATGAAATCATTTATGGTTCAAAGAAGAACGCTAGAAATAGATTGCGGATCCGAACACGCATTTTTGAACAATTTTTTCAGATATTTGTATATGAAACAAAGTTGGGAAACTCTAAATAATCATAAAAAATGAAAAAATGCAGAGTTCAGAAAAGCATTCGATAAGCTAAAGAAGTAGAAAAAACATTGAAATTGAAAACGGAACACAAGTGCAGAGTTGAAAGACAAATTGAATTTGGTCACTTCTGAAAAAATTTATGACGGGAAAACTCTCAAAAAAAAATTTGATTTGAAGTAGAAGCGCTTTGAAAGCGCATATTCCCCTACTTGTTCCAGAACCATTCTATGATCTGCGATGCGGTGGTTTAGCAACATCCTTGTACAGTATTCATGTTACCGTGGCCAATTATACCCTTGAAACCGATGTCGTACTGAGTCTTCCAAACTGGAGGAAACAGCAAATTACAGATTTAGGCAGCAATTTTTGTTCAGGCATCCGACACTTTCCGCTTTGAAATTACTATGGTCAAGCCGCTCGTGCTACAACTGCTACATTTCCAGGGGAAACATCGGATATTTTTGACTGCAACTAAGGCTATCGGTGTAGCCTTGCATGCTGGTACAAAACAGTTCTAATAGCTGGCAATTTGTTATAAGCGCCAGTAAAAGAATGCGATACTGTGAATGAGGAGAAAAAGGAGTTTGAAACAATGCGTGGGTATCGGGACGGAGGAGAATGTAACAGAACGGAGAACGGGGTGGGGGGGGGGGGATCCGAAAATTGATGGGGGCGAGTCATGGATGATACTTGTTATTAAGTGAAATTGGTGGCCTGATGATTGTTCAGAAAAGATCCGCTATTTAGCAGTTATGCATGTGAACATACAGATTGTACAGAAAATCGAAGGAAACATGCAACGAGTCTTGGAAACTCTGAAATTCTGAATTCAAAACTTGAAAACTAGAAAAAAAAACAATATCGTGAAACTTACGATCTGCATTGCTAATTATAGCCGGGAAATGGAAGAAGAAAAAGAGAAATTATGTTGCTTTCAGAATTACCAAACTCGAGCTCATATTTACTGAAATTTCAGTCTTAAGGAGTAAAGAAAAAGCACAAATCATTCTGTGACAAAGTGTTTTTGATGATCTTAAACAAAGAAAGAATGAAGAAAAGAGATAGTGTCCAGCTTTTGTGTTTTTAACAGATCTAAAAAATAGTTTAACAGAGGGTATGTGCAACTATTACAACAATTCTGTTTCTGTGTGAAAGGGCAATCCTAATAGAATTAAAGTGATTTTAAGAAAAACAAATATTATAATGTTGCAGCTGAAATCTGCCTCTTGAATTAAAGAGTATACTTTGTCTCTATTATAGCAGAGAGCTTTTGTACCGTGTTTGTTTTAGAATGACACTTTCAATTAAAAGCTGAACTGGAATTATCCCTAGACATTCACATGCTTATTCTACTTATTCTGGCAACCAATTAAAATGAATACGTTTTCATCGTCATCATACCTCATCTCTCGTCTGCTATCCGACATTACGCCAAGCATACTCATTTCAACAGACGCACACAGATAGGCTACCTCCCCAAACTTGGTTAGGAGAAACTCGCATGAAATAGGGCAAAAAAGGGCCCCACGCGTTTCGTTTTGATGGTGAACGATGACCATAATTCGATCTGATCACAATAACTACACCGCACTACCATTTTATTATATTCACACAAACAAGCACAGGGGCGTCTTCACTGTTTGACAGAAGCAAAGTTAAGGAAAAGTGTTCGAAGAAAAGGTGTGGCTACTTTCAATTCAAACTGCATTGGTCACCAAAACCATAAAAGACGAATAAGAATAAACAGGAGAACAGCAGAACCAGAATACAGCTCATGACCATACACAAAATGCAAGCAACAGCTGATGATCGGCTCTCTGTAACCGGCACTTCAAATAAGGAACCGATAGCTGCAAGATGGGGGGCAATGCGGAATGGCAGCTGGTATTGTGCGGTAAGACGATGTTGTACATGTGTTTGCGACTGTCTGTGCATGCGTGTGTACTCGCAAATAATTAGACCAAAAAGGTTCTTGAGAGCATCTAAGAGAAGAGTTAATGCTGTAGGCTTTTCTGAGTGAAAAAGCCAGATTTAGTGAAACCATAGGGTCAATTAGGAGCATGCATATGCAACAACGGATTTACAAAAAGCCCACATGGTGCTAAGCCTCGAACCACTTTTCATACAACAGGCTGGTTATTACAAATTGTAGAAACAAGAAGAGCTGCGTAAATGATAGCTGATCCGAATCTGCTCTTGAGATGACACTTGTGATGAGATGGAAAAACAATGGAAAAGAATAATAGTAAAAACAAAAAAAAATGAATGAATCAATTGAGTTAGCTTTAAGGAAATGTGCAAATTTATAAAACTGAAATAGCTGAAATAGTTAAAACTGAAGTTCTGCTGGAAAACTTAACTATGTTTAAAAAGGAGCGAACCAGAAATGAGTCGCCTATTTTTAGTTTTGACTAAAATGGTGTGTGAAGTTTCTCGCCTGTTCACCACTTATCTTCCCACCACAGCCGCCTCCTCCAAAGAGAGCATCATCATAGCCTACCGGCTTGGACGATTGCTCGGAGCAAACAGTCTTCTGGTGATAAGTGGATGGCTCGCGGGATGGGTTTCGGCAATCTTTCACACTACATGACGGCTTCCCCTTCATAATTGTTGTTCAATTGAGCGTAAGAAGGAAACGATAGTAAAAGAATAGAAAGGGTCCATTTTAATATGGCGGAGCAAAAGTCGAATATGCAGATGGCCCGTCTTTTATGTTTCCTGATCAAGTGGGCTCGAAGAGCAAGAGAAGTGAGATGTTATGAGTCTATTGGCTTGATATATTTCAAGAATATAAAATTTGGGGGATATTTGAAATAAAAATTTATTAGAAAATGCGTCTAGAACTGATTGCAAGAGCAAAGTAATGAGAAAAGTGGTTTCAGATTTCATTATTTCTTAAACAGTTTGTGAAATTTGGGAAAACAGAAAGATACATAACTATGCCTTTAGAAATGGAAAAAGTGAAAACCATTATTCGGATTACCCAACCGACTTCATTAACCTTCAAGTCAACATTATCTAGAAATGAGGTTCATGGGAAACCATGAGTGTCCTGTTATCACCTGCGAATTCATTATTTACCTGACCTGCCTCTAAACAACTCGTTCCGATGAGGTGTTGAGGAAGTGGGACGTTGGGTGAACAAGGTAATTAATCAAGATTTAATGGCAATGGGAAACTCAAGACAGAGTAAGGACGATGGCAAAAGAAATACGAGCTGCCACCTCAGAATAAGAACGGAAAAAGGAGGTGACTGATGGAACATGAGAGGAACAAGAAGAACAACAGCCGAATATGAGACATGATTAGAGGGTGCGCTATAAACGGATTTTTGACTAATAACAGATGAGTAAAGAGAGTACATAAGGTAACGGCGAAAAGAGATTTTTGAAAGGGATTACTTGTAATCAAGAAACCATTGAGGTAACGGAAAATCTCACCTCTTTTCTAAAGCTCGGTGATCTATCTCGCCTAATTTTTTTCCTGCCAGCCGATGAATAAACCGACCTCAAACGTTTAATTGGAGAGACACACAACACGCATGGATACGGTTAAAGCACGGCCAATTTGCAATCATTCGAGAAAAAAGAGGGGTAGATCCATGTGTCGTCACCAACACATTCATTCACTCGCCTCCCGTTTTTCGGTGCCCTCGTTTTGCCTGCCTGTCAACTAACAATTCGAATAAACGGGCGTGGAACGATGATTTCAATGAAACGATTGAGAAGATGGTTTGTTTGGAAAAAAACCAAGCGATACCCCCCCCCCCTCTCCTTTGTCCTCTCGTTTCAGCTTGATTAGCATGACAAGATGAAAGTGAGAATGTAAATGTTATGATAAGAAATTGGTGAACGTTCTATTGAAAGAGAATGGAGGATGGAGGTTCAGGCAGTTCCCATTATTACCGTATTATGTAGGTTTTGAAAAATCAATTGAAAATTACTTAGGATTCATAGATTTCACTGGAATATTAACGCAATGATGAGCTTCTGAAAGATGTCTATTTAAAAGTTTCTTTGGTCGGCATCACTTTTCAAATAGCTTTGCAGCAACCAGAATAGAAGTGATTCATTTTTCTTGTTCAATGAACCGTCATCAATGAAAAAACCTACATGTTCTCAAAAAAAGTGCTGAAACACGTATGCGGTAAAACTATGTTAAATGGTCTGCGCTTCTATTAGTTTTCAATGTTTCAATCACTCATTTCAGAAAAGCTTTTGTCTTTAAACATTCTTATTAAAGGTTGAATACCTCTCAAACAAAAAAATGCATTTATTATTTTCTACGGTACTCCATAGGTACTGATGATACAAATGTTTTGTTAACATAGCGGATTATATATTGAAACGTTTACACAGTCATTAAGAGGTGCGCGATAGGCAGGAAAATGAAATGGATTCGCTTGGGAGGGGGGGGGGGGAGCACTCTTCTGTTGTTGCTATTTGTTAATCTGTCACCTTTGTTTAGAGACAACTGGGTGGCACTCTGAAAAATGGAAACAGGGGCGATAGTGAAGACGATTTGCATGGTTTGTGGCTCATGGAAACTGAAGATTTAAAGAAAATATTATAAAAGTTGGAAGATTAAAATTTTTGAAATGGGAAATCTCTATTGCTGAAATATGGCAAAGCATTTTATTGTTGCTATTCTTACAGTTTCCTACGTTTTCTAGCTTGTAGAAATGAATAAACCGCAGCTTCTGAGAAATTTGAGAAATTTATTGCGAAGAAAGACATAAGGGCATTCAATGCATAGGATATGCATCCACAAAGATGCCACCATTGCCAAGACCTTTAAACTTGTTCATTGAAAAGGGAATGTTGCATATGGCGAATAAGAACGCCATCTTCCGACTATAATTTACTCTCCTTATGCACTTGTGAATGAAACGAAATCCATACGGACAATAGAGTACTGTATTGGTACATGAGTACTAAAACAGAAATAGAGAGAGGTGGGGGGGGGGAGGGTTGGATGAAGAGACGAAATTAAGATATAGGTCGCTCAATTAACAGTGTTCAGAGCGCGGATTTCGTATTGCGTTTGGTTCCCAGCTTCACAAAAAGAAGTGCGTGGGAGAGGATCATCCAGGAGGAAGGACCAGGAAAACAATTGTTTGGCAGCCATTTTTCCTCCTTTTCATGGATTATCTATTTTCATGATGCAACGAATGGAAAATAGATTTGAAAATCTTTCGTAAAACAATAAATATCCCTCCCCACTTCTGCCATCAGTTTTTGAGCGTTGCTTGAAATATCGCCACGTTCAAGTTTTACAAAGCGATCGTTGAGCACCAATAAAAATTGAAATTGAAGATATGACTGTCATAAAATAAGCGAATGATATGATATTTGAATTTTATGATATTGCATTTGCAGATCACTTCACATATCAGCTTCATCTCTTCATTAAGGAAAAAATTTTTTGTTCGGAAACTTTGTTTAATTTTTTTAAATTTCTTTTTTGTATCGTGAAAATGATCTATTTTATATTAAAAGTTGGAGAAAAACTGAACTTATTTAAAGAAGTGGTCACAGATAGTTGATGCATTCATAATAACACCTGACGACAACCGCATTTTCAATAAATTCATATTTCGGAAGGAATTCCAACATATTTGGATATAGGATATCTCATTTTATTTTCTGAATTGACGAAGATTAGCAGCCATGCATGAAAAATTTTCAGGGGTCCTCAAGAAATCAAGGAAATAGCGACCTTGTTATTATAAAAAAGTGTGCATGCCAAAACAAAAATATGTACAAGAGTTCATCTAAAAGCTGATCAAAAAGCTGCCTATGAATGGGGAAACTTCAAGACGGAAATGATTTTTGGAGCTTTAACACTAAACTGAACTTTCCGGTTTTATTGTGCTTTTTCTATAATTAATGCTACAAAAAATTCCAAAAAATTCTAAGCCTAAGCCTAAGCCTAAGCCTAAACCTAAGCCTAAGCCTAAGCCTAAGCCGACCAGTTTTAACAGTAGCTGTCTTAAATGATTTTTAGAACTTTAACACTAACCTGAAATTTTTAGGTACTATGAAATAGTAAAAAAGAATAACCCTTCTCTCGATTTTATCGTTTCCAGAATTCCAGTACTATGTAGTTGGTGAGAAGTGAATGACGATCAGGCGTGCCGAAAAAACTTACAGAAACTAAATATTTGCTAGATCGGTTAACTATGACTTGATCTAGAGCAAAAATCTTAAAAATGAATCTTCGATAACACTGGACCATCCAACGTGCTGTATCCAACTCGATCCAACTCGAACAAGCTCGCCAGAAGCATCAAGGCGGAATTCCAGCATTCTGTATCTAAAAGCGAGGTTCTCAAAGCTACCAAGGAGCCTCGAAAAGCCAAAAAGTCCGATGGAAAATCTGTGACCACGCCTTGCTCGAGCTGTTTATGCAAATAGGGCCCAATATCAGCCGCTGGGAACAGGAATTTCGATTTGATCGTGCGATAAAATATGGTTTTTGTTCTAGCTCAAGTCAGTGTTACCCGATCTGCTTTAAAATTTGTTTCAGTAGGTTTTTTGGCACGCCTGATCGTTTGAGCTCAATCACTTCTCACAATCTGATGCTGAAATTCTGGAAACGCAAAAATAGAGAGGGCGCTATACTTTTGACACGCAATTTAAATAAAAATAAAAAGAAGAGCGTCACTATGAGAAGACACTCTGATAAGTTTTTGATATCATGCAAGCCTTCCAAAATTTCACATATTTCAAGATTCTGCTCATCAGTTCCAGATAAACACTTTACAAAAGCTAAAGAGTCGCAAATTTGCAACAAGGTATCAAACATAACTTTAATAAAGCAAATAGGGCGCAAACTAACTGGAATTCACCCAAACTGTGTTTTCAGAATGAATTTTGAATTCAACATTTCTTTCTTTTGCTCTCTGTCTTTTAAGCAACCACACTTCACCATTAAAAAGAAGCTCTAGCTGCTCGCTATGCGTCTTCATCACTCTGGTAGTCCCCAATTCATCAAATTTGTAAACAAAAACCTTTCCAAGTGATTGAATTCGATACTTTTCTAATTACTTCTCTGATACTCGATACTTTATAGCCTCACCTATCTGGGAGCCTAAACAATAAATGCTCGTTTTGCATTTAAATTCAAAATATAGATTTTTAATATATTTAAGTCAGCTTAATTTTTGAGTTTTCAGCATGAAGCCGCCGTCAATTCTCAAGTTTTTCTTATCAATCAGCGCCATCGCTAATGCTTCACTTCTTGACATCGCTGATAACATCCCAGTGAATCCATTCGTGAGTTAAAAAAATAATTTGGCTCAATGGAGAATTGCCGTTTTTAAGTATAAATTGAAACTGGACATATTGTCATCCCAAGATGGTTCTAAACCGCCGAATAGTTTTGTTGCCGTGGACACGTATGTCAAGATAAAGCATATTTCAAAAATTGATCAGCATCTGGGAGTTCTTAATTTTGCATTCAGTGTTTATTTTGTAAGTGACCTCTTTTTTCCAATGTATTTAATGCACTTAGATTTGGAATGATCCACGGCTAATATGGAACAGTGCCAACTACTCTGGTATCGATGCTATAAGTTTAAACAATTTTGATTTGTATCTATACGACCTTTGGTATCCTTCAATTTATACAGCTAGTGTGTATGCTGAACAGTTTTGAAGTGAACACTTCATTTGCGAAATTTCAGAATCGGCGCCAGAGGAGCCCGAAGTTTAATTAAAATGGCACAAACAGAAATTACGATTCGTTCACAAGGCGTCGTCGTGGCGGCTCTTCAAACCGAAGCAACTATTTCCTGTAACTTTGAATTCGAGGATTTCCCTCACGACTATCAAAACTGCTCCTTTAGCTTAGTCTCAAACAGTAATGCCAATGAGTACGATCTATTAGAAAAAACTGGAGAAAATAGATCAAATTATCAAAATTTCAGTGTGCGATTGAGAAATAGAAACGATGCAAACCTTCCTGTGGGTGGATATCAAGAGCGTGTCAAAGTACGAGATTTCGAAGTAATTGGCGTGGAAAATCATTCATTGTATTTATTCCTGAGCTCTAAAATAATTGATTCCATATCAGAGTAATCTTTCCGAATTTTTGAAAAAAGTTATCTCATCCAAAAAGATTCAGCTACAATCCAGCATTGTGCCGTTCTTATATGTACTACAAGGTACTTTTGAAAAGAAGCAATTCACTGATATCTACACAACTTTCAGCGCCAATGGTCGTAATTTATATGTGAGTTGTTTGAGTATAAATTTTAAACCTGAATCTACAAGAAAATTGATTAAAAGACTAATAAAAATGTCACTTACTTACTTAGTTACTTAGTTGATAGCATGTGTGGCGCGCGGATCGCAGCTAATCTAAGTGTTCCTAAAATAAATTGCAATATATCAATAATATTTGAAAAATATATATAAGTGGTTGCTCAAAATTATCTATTTTAATCAGTTCCACGCTGATAGAATGTTAACACAGAAACTATGCTTATGATACAAATTCAATTGCAGTCCAACTACGTGGGGAATAAATATAGCGCCGTATTCAAGACGGTGTAATAACTTCAAATCGGAATATTTATTTCTGAAAATCAACCAAAATGTTTATTAAACAACAACAAAAATTATAGCATTATATGTTCTTGAATATTCCTCCTTTTGCTTTGATGACTGACTGAAGTCTCTTCCGGTTAGAGGCGATGACGGCACGGATGTAGTCAACGTCTAAATTGTCCTATGCAGCTGTCACAGTGATCTTCAGGGCTCCCAAATTCGGATAATTTTGTTGATACTTGTTGGGTCTAATATCCCCACACAGTAAAAATCCATTAGATTGCGGTCTGGGCTCGAAGCTGGCCATTGATCCTTAGAGATAAAATCGGGGAAATTGGCTTCGCACCAATGATGAGTGAGTTTCTGCCGGCGCTCCGTTCTGCTAGTATGTCCAATCGCCACCCACGATGTGGGATTCGAACCACGGAAATACCTCCGTCTGAAGTATCTTCTCGATATAGTATTCCCTGTTGGAGACAAAGTCAACGTTGACTACCTCCGTGCCGTCGTCGACTCTTACCCAAAGAGATTTCAGGCAGTCATTAAAACGAAAGGAGAAATTTTCAAAAACCGCTAATGCTATAATTTTTGTTCAGTTTAATAAACATTTTGGTTGATTTTCAGAAAAAAATGTTTCGATTTGAAGTTATTACAGACATTTAATTCGGGGGGTACAACGGGGTACAAACGATTCGGGGGTACCAAGTTCATGACAGTAAATCTGTTTTTTCGTCATTGTTCAGATCTCAAAGCAAAAATCGTGTTCCGGAGTTCAATATGAGTACTGACTCATCCAATTCTTTGTCTCCCCAAGTACCACGAACTGCAAAAAGACAGAAGAAGCGTCCCCGAATCATGAACTTGGTACCCCCGAATGATTTTACCCATTGTACCCCCGAATCATTGTACCCCCCGAATTGAATGCCGTTATTAAACCGTCTAGAATGCGGCGCTATATTTATTCCCCACCCTGTATTGTCCCAACAACGTGTATTTCATACTTATATTTAAACTTTCAGGTGTATTGCACTGTCTGGATTTCTCCCAAATAATCAGTCTTTAAACTTTCTCTTCTTTCTCATCCTTTTTGAAATTGATCTTACTGTTTCAATGTATGACATCATTCCTGCTGATTACACTGGAACACCTACCATTGGTAATACTAATCATTTTGATAAAGCTGTTCTCGGATTTTCAGCCATACTCGCTGTGATTTCAATTGCTGAGACTGTTGCTCTGGTTTTGTGGAAGTGCTTTGCAACATATGCAACCAGCAAATATTTCTTCTTGCAAGGCAATGAGTGCGCCGAATTTGGCGGATATTCCATTTTGAGTATAGTGACTTATACAGATAAATTACTTATGATCTTGCTGATCTGCCAATTTCTTGGAAACATTTATATAATTTTCGGAAACTAAGAAAATTATTGTAAAATTATGCTTTTTATATAACTTTTTATGCACTATAACATCGAATCTCGTCGTTAAATCATCGATCGCTAAGTCTCTCTCTAACATCGTTTCACATTTAAATGCTTTTATATTTGAAATTTTGTATTTGCAATACAGTTTCACACATTTTACTCGTTATCAGCTTTTAATATCTTTACGTGGATTGCCCAATTCATTAAAAAAAATTTGTTGAGATGAATTTGGTTTTAACCAACTTTTTCAAAGAGCCCATGAAGCTTGCTTACATTTACGATAAACGATAATCTTAATTGAATTTTTCACACAAGTGAAACTGTCCTACCGATAATTGGAATTCGGCTAATAAAGTTTAAATCGATTGTTTAGTTATTCTACACCTGCGCTCTCATCCTATCCACCTTATTGAAATCTAAACAAAATGTGAGTTGAATTCGTATAAACAATCCTACAATTTTCGCCTACTGTTTTTGTTCACATAATTTATTTCTTCTTTCCGGCTCCATGGATGTATCAACTGGACTTGCGCTACTGAATTTGTTCAGCCTTAACGTTAGGTTATCACCATCAGCCGGCGAAAGAGAGACAAGATATGAAGCAGATGTGAGTACAGTGTTTCAATTTCTACGTCACCGAATTTATTGATCTTTCAGCTAAAATTGAGAGACGATTTATTTAAAAACTATGATGGATCAATTCCTCGCAAAACAGGCCTATGGCTTACATTGATTCCTACGCTGTCAGTTGATCATTTTAATGAAATCGATGAGGAAAAAGGAGTGATGTCAGTTGCCATGACGATCACATTTGTAAGTTCAACAGAAAATTGTTAGTCGTATTTCTAATTTTGCTTCTTTTTCATACTTGGATTGATGAGAGATTGAGTTGGAACCCAGCGAACTATTCTGGAGTTAGTTCAATGAACGGAAATCGCTTCGAGTTTTGGAAGTATAATTTTTGGCTCCCGTCATTGAACTTAGCAGACTTGTGGGTGTACAACATGTGTTCCAATGCCAAACAGAATGTTCCAGGCCTGGCAGTACCAAGGAAACGGATTTGTTCAGAAATCACGACGTGGACCTTTCCATTAGTCGCTTTGGCACGGTCAGAGCCAGTGTAAAAGTATTAGCAAAAATTCCTTGCCTTTTTACCTTCGGAAATTATCCGAATGATTACCAAAATTGCACACTGACTATCATGTCACCTTATTTTGCCAATGAGTGAGTGACAATGATATCCATCCACGATGACGTGAGCCTTCGTTTAGAGGCGCAACGAATTAACTGTTTGGGTCTCGTTAGGAGATAGCGCGTTAAATTGTAAGAAAGCGCACACGCTATCCGCTATTTAACGTTATTTAACGCGCTATCCCCTAACAAGACCCGAACAGTTAATTCGTTGCGCCTTTAAACGAAGGCTCACGTCCTTGCGGATGGATAATATAGCACTCGAAATCCTCCTCTAATTACTACTTTTAGACTACGATTTTCAAAATATGGACAAATAGAAACAGCGAATTACAAGACTGATCGTTTCATAGATTCTCAAGATTTTGAACTTATTGCTGTAGACTCTAAAATGTATTACGTATACCTTGGTCTCGAAGTTGTTGACGACTGCTCTGCGTTAGTCCGATGATATACATATGTGAGTTGAATGTTTCAATAGTGCGTTTTTTTTAGGTATCAGGATAAGTACTGCCGTGCATATTATCGTTATAATTTCCTATGGAAAAGAAATAACAACTTGTTTTTTGCACAACTTGGAAACCCCATTATCATCATTTCCGCGTGAGTTTTGCAATATTTCTCTTTGTTTTTGCTTCCAAGCTCTTCTGTTAAAGCTTCATTGCTCTTTCCGGAATCCTACCAACTAATTATGGCATGTCCGCCCTGGCTTGTGCAATTGCGGCTGAGTTTTTCTACACACTTGGAATAAGCGAAGTTCTTCCGGATGATTTTAATGGAATGCCACCTATAGGTGGTTTATTACCCGAAATTCGAAATTGCTAACTTCTATTATTAAAGGTGTATTGGCAGTTTGTATGGTGTTCGAGACTATCCTTCTAACTACATGGAAGGCCTTTTCAATATACACCCGTAACCAAAAGCTGTTTTCTACGTTTCCGGAGCTCTTTGTTGAGGATTCAGAAGTAAAGAAAAAGTTGGCTCTTAATGTTGTCATGTGGACCGACCGTGTGCTCATGGTTCTATTGGTTTTTCAATTTTTCATCAATGTTAGAATAGTTCGAAGCAGAAACGACTGAAAGAGATATCTAACCTTGTTTATTTATATTTATCTTAAATTTTTCTTTGGCAGAAATTTGGAGACATGTTCTAGAATAAAATAAAGATTGTTTTGTTTCAGAGATACTTCTGGAATTTATTGATTTTATTGAATTGAAAATAAAACAGAAATTTGTTTGTTTACGATGATGTGTACCTCAAATGATTGAGCAGAATAATTGAAATATGTGTGCAAAAACACCGTTTGAAATAACAAAATTAGTGGAGTACATTCTAAGAGTCTGTGATTTGAGGTCGTTCAATAACTCCGCGGTCTTCGATTCCATTGCTTTCGCTGCTTTCTTTTTCAGAATTTTGCACAGTGAGTTCAATAACCCCATGCATCCCGTCATTTGTCGCATTTCCATTATTCTCCGCCTGAGAGGGATTAAGTTTATACCCAAAGTTATTTTGAGCGTTTCTCACGTAAGCCGTCTGTGGATCAAATCCAACATCAACATCAACCTGCGTTGTCCGGATGTGAAATGGAAAGTTTTGATTGCTATCCGTCGGGCGAGATAAATACTGAAAATTTTCACGTTTTTCGCAAAGAATTTCCAATTAGTGTGTACCAGAAAAACGATATAACCATAGAAGGTCACAACGTTCTCAACGATGTTCACCACTTCCGCTCGCACCCAATTATTCAACAAGAAGTTAGCAATAAGGGTAAAGATCGGAGGAGCCCAGAACCTATCAATATTTTATACATGTGTCAATGCATACTTGTCATGGCTTCTATCTCACCACGGCGTCATCAGTGAAACGAAACTATTGAAAAATGAAGACTTTTGAGGGGACTCCTTTTTCGATCCTAATGCGGCAACAGCAAAGAAGACCCACGCAGCTAAACGCCAAATCACTAATAGATATGCAGGTAGGGATTCCGATTGAGCGTACACTTCGGCTGGATCGAAAAACTGAAAAACGACATATTAATTGAAAATGTGGCAGACTGCATGAGAAAAATAGATATTTGGTTTATCGTAGAAATTTAGGATGTTCTCTTTTATAAACACATAGGAGAACATGAAATCCCAGCTAGAAGCAAAGCTGAAATTTTCTATTTATCATTCAGAAATCTCGATTTTAATAATGGGAAACGACTTAATAGGTAGCTCGAAGGTTTCATAATTTTTGATTTTAATTTCGTAATTTCGAGAAACAACAACTGGTTTCCTATACTTAGAAACATTTCAGCATGCTTATGAATATTACTTTTGATTTTTGAGGTTATATTTCGTTCAATGATCTAATATTTCAAAGTTCACCTTAATTTCCCAAAACTGCATGAGTAGATATGAGCAGATGAACACAATGAACATTCCCACAAGAAATAGTTTATCCCACTGAAAAGTACATATTTCCAATTGGCCCCTCTTACATTTTCACATAAACTTTACCCAAGTTAATCGCATCTTTGTTACGTTCAGTCCGCGGGCAAGTACTAGACACATGTACATAAACAGCATGTCTGCCAGCGCGCTGCAAACCAATTAACCAGATTGTTATCGTTAATACCCTTTTGCACTTGTTCCGCTCACCGAATGAACTGTCCTGATGTCAGTATAATAGGCAGGCCAATGCCGTCGATTGCGTAAATGACATAGTTGGTGACTAGGAATCCTAATCCAATTGTGTTTATTGTGATTGACTGTGAGCACATACGAAAAGTGTTATGATAAAGGCGGCGTGCCGAAAGACTCCCTACCAACTTTTTTGAATCCAAACATTTTTTTCATGTTAACTTACTTCCCATGAGAAAAACGCATACGATGAGAATAGATTGTAGTCCAAGGAACAAAGTATCACACGGGAGAATTACTGTAACAATTGAAACTGCTTCCTATGAAAACTGACCAGAAACATCTTACGCCATTCGTCTATAGAAAATTGATACTTCAAAACTTCTGTTGGTAGCCCATTGGTCATTTGGAGTGTGAATTCTGCATACACCCCAATGGACTCATTATTATATAGTCTCCGCTCTTCATCTTCGGATGGATCGCAATTGGCAATCGCCAGAAACCACCAACGACTTCTAGCGGAACTAAAGAAATGCGATTATTAAAAAGTTAAGCTAGCACATAATATGAAAATACCGGAAAACGCGAGTTCCGGAACAACTTATCCAATTTTGGCCGACACCATCGTGTTGAATCAGACAACGGCCATTTCCGGAGTTGTCAGCGATATATGGAGTTAGATATACCTAAAATTATTTCTTTTGATTTCTCTATTAAACGGCAAAAGAAGTAAACTAACAATTTGGTTATTTTCGGAACTATTCGATAGAAGTTGAACTCGATCTTCACATGTCTGAAACATTTCGCAAGTGCTTATATTTGGATGTTTTCTTGTATTTATCATGCATCTACCTTAAGTTCTTTGTACGCTCTTGGCCACTGAGCTTCAGTATCAAAATATAAAAGAAGCATTTGAGTAGGATAAAACTGAAATAGGGAAAGTTTGAATCCGGAAAGACTCAATGAATTGATTAAAAATACAGTATCCGATTACCATAGGATACTTGAATGTGTATTCCAAAGCGCCGGTGTCAGATTGAAAGCAAAATCTATCGAGATACACGAAATCCTGTAATTGAAATACAAAAATTAAAAAAAAAACATCAGGAAAACTGGCTAAAAATATGTTTTTAACTACACTCAATTAATGTATTCATTGAGATATTGATATTTGAAGATGATTATTGCTTCCTCAAACAAATATTGAAATTCTAGAGAATTCTAATTTTTTTTCTATAATGAAGCTCCGTCATAAAAAATTATTGTGTAAATTTCAATTTATGCTGATTTAAAAGTTCTTGAGCAAACTTAATTAGATGGATACTCTGCAGATTAGATGAAAAATTATTTATTTTTTAATTTTTAAATCTGCAGTTTCTAAAAATGTTTAATATTTCTCAGTTTTACACTTTAAATCAACGTGACACACTCGTTTCGAGCTTAAAATCCCTTGAGCCCGCTTTCCCTGAGCAATGTTGCAGTGGCAGCATAATGTAGCCAATAAAAAATACAAATTGCTCTTCGCGTGCATTGCTTTCATAAAGGAAATTGACCGGCAATTGGCTAGATTCCTGTGCTTAAAAAAGATTTCAGACGGAGGAAATTATATGATAGTAATAACTAGAACACGACTAGTCTGACGAGTAGCACGGAATGCGATCAACGAAACCATGGCTACCGAGATGAGGGGAAAATAAGTTGAACAAGAAAAGATGAATGGGACTATATCATTATAGATCTAGAAGAAATTCACAAAAACAAAAACAAGCATAGTTGAACCCTGTTGCTTCTCAAACTTCTCCCTTTGCTCGCCTTCATCTAGCCGCTCTCTATGAAGACGTGAAAAGAGAAGCAGAGGTTTTGCTTTGAGAGAAGTTGCTAAGCGACCTGGTGGACGGCAAGCGAAATGCAAATATGCAACTGCTAGCTCAATCATAGTTTTTCGAAGCTGCTGCCAGTGGTGGAAAAAAAAATGAAAATCTATTTTTGCGTGTGATTTCAGAAGGTAAAGAGATATATAGAGAGAGAGAGCTCTTGCCAGAGTGCGCATTCTCATGTTCTTCCTGGTGGCTTACATAACAGATAAGCTGAAACATAGTGGTACGTTGGGAGAAGCCATAGAAAATTGTCTTGCTTTCATTGTCTGTGAAACACATAAAAATGTGATGCGCAGATAAAAGTTTTGACTATGAATCAACGATATCTGAAAAGGCTCTTTGAGAAGATCTCACCGTCGGGTCCCAGTTTCAATTCAACGTCTTAAATATCTGAAAACATTGCTTTACCTTAAAAGTAGAGAATTATATGATATGAGAATAGCATAAAAACAAAGAAAAAATGTATATTTCTTTACATTTCCAGAGAAGGTTAAATTGAAATTATTAATTATTATATTAAAGCTAAGAACAACGAAAAAGTGCTCTTGTTCGTGAGAAGTAAGCGCTTTTGATACTTCTCTGCGGTATAAACTATTCACGTCAATGACTTTCTCACAAATTAAATATTTTCCAGTTAGTTTGGAGCTGATGCCATCGGGAAATCTATATGAAGTTGATTTCAATAACTATTACCTGCCAGTTATGGAGTAATAAGTTAATTTCATAGTATTAATTCGAAGAAATGCTCTTATTCAAAATACTACATATTTGTGAGTAAAAATATTCGACTGAAACCAGAAGGTCATTCTAAAAAACTTGACATATTATTAGAATTATTAGGTTTTCCAAAGCCGTCGACAGAAACAAACAAGCCATTGACGTCAAAATTCTGAACAAAATGAGTTTAATTCGTATTTTTCTTTTGTGTTCATTTTTGAATCTTTGTTTTTAACAGAAAACGACTGAAAAAAATGATATAAAACTTTATTCAACACAAACTTTTCAATATCTTAGGAATTATCAACATTCTTATTAATTGCTCACAGCTATGTATTATAGATCCCAAAGATTCAAAGTTAAGCACCTGGACAACTTCCTTCGCGAGAAATGCTTCAAAAGCCAAGACGATGCCGAAAGTGCCTTCAATGAGTTCGTCGCTTCCAGAAACCTGGACTTCACGCTACCGGCATAAGGAAATTTGTTTCTCGTTGGCAAAAATGTATTGATTCTAATGGTTTCTATTTTGATTAATAAATTTGATTTTTAAAAAAAGTTATGGTCATTTAAAGTTGAAGGTTAAAAAACGCAATAACTTTGTGTTCAACCTAATAGATCCCAAAGATTCAAAGTTAATTTCAGGTTATTGTGCTTGGTCAGTCTTTGGTCAGTTATTGTGCAGAACACTTTTTACAGCCAGCTCAACCCTTTGTAGTTCGACGAGTTGTTTTCATTTCGAAGGAATTCGAATTCCAGGAAGTTCAAACTTTTTTTGAGTTTCGAGCACTTTCTCAAAAATAATTATGTCCCTATGTATTATTAACTATACGTGCAATTCAGCAACTTTGAACATGTGAATTTTCGATTTTTTCAAATCTAATTCATAATTTAATTTGAAAACATGCAATACGCATTCGGAGAACTACTTCAAGCGTTGGCTTATACACTCAAAGAATCGCGAAGAACTCTTCATTTTCGCAACTGGCAACTGCATTCTGAGCGCTAGGCATTATGGTTCTTCCAAATTGGCTTTCAATTTAGTACAAAAGTACTAAAAGTACAAAAGTCTAAAGTCGCTGTAAAATTAGTTATGTTTGTTCGACGATATCATATGAATCTAGATTTTTACGAAACAGGATAGTTTTGTGAATTCTAGAGAATACAATGGGAAAATTGCATTTTGAAACTACAGTAATAGAAAAAAATACAGAAAAGTTCAGAAAATTTTTCAGCAATATATTTGATGGATTGTCTGAAGTAGGAGCAGCAGTTATTGGAAAAATCCATCGTTATAATAATTCATTTTGAGAAAAGTATAAATCATTGGAAATGCGTATTTGCGCTGGTCTAATAAGAGATAAATTTGAATACTGACCTTCTTGGAATACGCTTCACGTACTTTCGCAATATATACTTTCATTGCACTTTTCATAATTTGAAATAAATTATAGCCAGTGACTAGTCCCTCTACTGTAGCGACAATTTGACAATTTGTACAATGTTTTAATGTTCTTTTGAATTGTATGTGAGAAACTTGATTTGTTCTTAAATGAAATTGAAATCGGAGCAGTCAATTTGATTTCTCTTCAATTTAAGATTAAGAAATCAGAATTACCTGTTGAAATTTAGTGTGAAACCCCCATTTTTTTGCCAGTTTACAACAAGTCGTGATGTTAATTGTATCATTGCAGCATTTTGTTCAGCACTTGTTTAACAATCATCGAATCATTGAATGGAAGAGGAAAGATCATTTTTTTCTTTTCTCTTTTTTTTTTCTTCCTATAATCTCATCGAGTTTTGGGGAACTTGTTAGACCCAGAATTCCCGTCGTCTTCATCCATCGCGTAATCTGCAGTGTGGCTTTCATGCGTCACTCTATCGCTCGCTACAAAGTATAAAAAAGAATATTCTCTTGATTATGCTTAGTTGTGCTTAGCGTTCAAAAAGCCATTTATCATTTGCAAGCCTCCACCGTCCCAGTAATTTCAAACTGCTTGACATTTCTTGAAATCCACAACTGATTTCAAGGTTTTTCATATGCCAGAAATAATAACAACACATATATGTATATATACGAATGGGTTTTGTGGCTAAGCCCTTCCTGTGTTCTTTTTAAATATACCAAGCACAAGTCTTCTGAACATATAAACAAAGTGGTGGTAGTCTTACTCAACCGATGCAAACAAACTGATTCTGATTTCTTTTCATCTATTGCCCTTTCCCCAAATATCTAACGCATCTGAAGTTTCTAAAGTGAAGTGAATGTATTCATATTTTCTTCGTGCATGCTTCTCCCCCTGTTTCTTTATCGTTATTCAAAAATCCCTGACCTGCTTCTATGTTGAATGCATCTTTTTATATTGTCTTATTGCTTTTGCTGTTTACCTTCTGTTCTATTTATGTATTTTTTGTTGAATGAATGAAGAACTACATTTATTGAAGCGACAGAAAAACGACAATTGATGATTACTTAAGGAAATCACAAAATCAGAATACAAAAGCGCGACTACATGAGTAAGAGATAGCACTTTTTGGATGAGACAATGCAAAAATTGTATCGGAAATGAATGCTTGAGACGTGGCAGCGGACAAGAACTGCTGGATCGTCAAAATGACATCTGAAATACAACAGTTAATGAAATTGGTTTTGCATTTCTTCGAAAGTTCCTTCTTACCCATAATGGCGAAATTGGCCTTGAGCAAGAGTTGCTATCCACTGCTATCATGTCGCGTTTTATGCATTCTTTAAGACATGCTGAGATAAAAGCAATATTGAAAAACAGATTAAGTTAGAGACATTGAAGTGGGGATGAGAGTGGAGAACAGCGCAGCTGACATGAAAGTATACTGAATCAACCATAAAAAAGAATGGAGTAGAGCGCGAGGGTTCATTGCACACAAGTTTTCAGTTGTTTATGGAACTTGGGCAAGCGAATGAGAAGAACAGACCGAAAAGACTAGTGATCCGAAAACAGTAGGACAGACCAGACCAGCTGTTTTATTTTTATTCCACTGTTTTCCGGGTGGGAATTGGAAAAAAATGAGATTGGAGAGGAACCTAGATGGCAATTTGTTTCTGGTGGCTAGGAAGTAGACGCTTGATAAGTTAAATGGAGAACATGTAATATGCAATAACGAACTGGCATTATAGATGATAAAATACTAAAAAAAAAAAGAGGGAGTGGGAGGTGTGTGAGATGACCAAATAAATGACATAGAGGCTGAAAATGCGTTATCTAACTAGATTGGGAAAAGAGATTTTCATTGGGAGACGAAGTGACATGACTAAAGTGCACTAGAGGGAAAATGGAATATACTCAAAGGACAGGTAAAGCCTTAACCAAAGACATAATACTGAAATTCAGAATTTCGTAGGTGATATTCAGTGGGAAAAGTGAGAAATGACAAAAATCTCCGTAGGGAGCTAATATGACTGGGAGAAGTGTCATTTTCATGACCTGGTTACTCAAATTAAAAATGGATGAGAGAATATGAAAACTACATTAAAAATAACATTTTTTCCTGTTTTTTTTTCAATTTTCTTTTCAAAAAAAAAAGTGACTACCAGTTGATTCTGCTGGTCGCAGTGGTACAAGACCAGAAATAAAGCGCATGCATTGACGGAGAGACCATCGGCTACTAACAACAGACTAAGAAGCCGCAGGTGAAGTAATTGAGAATAGTGGAAATAGATTGAAACCCTTGGTGTAAAAAATGGTTAATTGACTGAGGGAATAGCAACCCTGGCATCGTAAAGAGCTCGAGTGATGCGGCGAAGGAACCCACGCCCATGGCGACGTTCGACTTCCTCCAAATCTTGCCAGATTTTTTCGATGAAATCATTCATTTTTTCGTGATTCAAATTTTCGTCTTTCAACTGGCGCTCGAGAGCCTGAAAAATTAATTTCGTAATAATTAAAGTATAACAGTTATCATGAGTACTTACCAAACGTTTGGTGTGCTCATCGTCGGCCGGCGTGATTAAGGGAGAAGCAAAATTATCATAATTACAGCCGGTAGACATATAGCCAGTACGACGAACAAATATTTGAGGTCGGCTCATCAGAAATTGATAGTAACGATCACGCTCCAAAATTTGCTCCGGAGATTCGCGGTGGAACATATGTGGGACCGAAGAGGCGACCATGCTGTTCTCAAGCTCATCCGGCTCGCAGAGCATCAGCAAATTGATGAGCTCTGATTTAGACAAGAAGATGGCAGCGTCATAGTCATAATAATAGATGGACTGGTCCATCATCTCGACTGGCAACAGTCTTCCACAGAATTGACCAACGGAGATGGTCATCGCCAAGTTCTCCATCAATGCTAGAATTCGCTCTTTTCCCTTAGTCCGTATCCGTTCTTTGAAAACGTCATACATTCTGTAACATTAGCCAACATTAAGATTTATAATTTATAGTGTTCGGTGGTAATCAAAAAATGTTTTAACCCGTACTAAACAGCAGCCAGCATTCTGTCCCGCACATGCGCATTGCTCAATAATCTCTGTCTTTGGAATATTGAAGCAACGGGATGGGCGGGACAGTAAGAAGCTTCATTGCAGTTTCATGCTCCAACCGTAAAAGTTTCTAGACCACAATAATGATGTGTGAGACTATACGAGTCGCCTTGGCATGTTACAATTTTCGGGTTTTATGAAAATCTAGGAAAACTAAAAAAGAAACTAACAGCTCTGTTATCAGCATTATTTGCAAATCTGTGCTTGCCCCAAAAAAAGGGAACAGTGGCTCGTGGTTTGGCACAATGTCAATTGGTCTGCTCCGTGGAATTGGCACACCTTGAATCGCAATTATTCCAATAACTGGGTCATACTCATTCGGAATATCTAGATTGCGGCGTATTGATGTCACTGTGGCTGACTGTGTTTGACTTGGTGCGCGTTGCTCATTAATATTTACATCTTCATCCACTTCGACTTCCTCGTCGCTATCATATTCGCTGTCAATTGGTGAGAATCCTGGAAGATCCTCATCTGGCTGGATGACAAAGTCTGGAGCAAACATATTGCGTTGCGGAATGTTAAGCTCGCGTCGATTCTTTTTCTTTTGCGGTTTCTCCTGTTGTGCTTCCTCTTCCTTCTTTTTCTTTTCAAGCTCCGCATTCTTTTCAACGGTCATGTCTCCAACATTGTAGCAGGATACGACGACGACGATTGGCGAGCCAACGCCAGTTTCCTCTGTGTAGATTCCATCTTCACGAGCTTCCCGACCTATCACAGTCGGACTTCTACCCCCCTCCGAAGACGACAACCGATGATGACGACGAACTTGCTCTCGACCTCTTCCCCTCCGTTCGTTCTCTGCTTGCCTCGATGTTGAAGGAGCATTCGTTTCGACGAGAGCCGCAGAATTATTATTATTGTTGTTGTTGTTGCTAGAATTCTGCGCTCCTCGTCTTAACGTTACATAGAAGCTGGTCTTCGCAAAACCCGTAATATTGGTTCTGTAAATGAACAAGGAAATAAAAATTTTAAAAAGTATTAAATATTTTTATTTGTTCTTTGCTTCTTTCTTTTTCTGGCCCATCAAAATTTTATAATAAAACTGAGTTTCGTTGGAAATACGGAAATCAAAATAGCCAAACTAACTAAATAAACTGAAAGAGAAATTCAATATTTTGTTTATTCGAAATTTTGAAATGGAGAACTATTTATTTGTCAGTGAGCTTTTCCTCTTTATTCTCTGGGCCACCAGTGTGCGCCAATTGCTCACGATCTTCACATTATTTTTCCAATAAAAGTATACAAATTGAGCACACTTGAAACACTAAATGACAAATGCTCCTTCATACTTGTTGTGTTCATTTTTCCTACATTATTGATCTCTGCGAATTAATCGATTTTTGCGCTAATTCATGTGAAAGAAAACAAAAACGAGTGGAGATTACATTTCTAATTGAAGCCATATGAACTCTCTTGCGACTACTTTTTTTCTGAGTTAAATTAGGCAACTTACAATATTCCCTTGTAGTCAAACATGGTGTTGTGTCCCGTATGATTGAGTTTCACCAAGTTGAGGTAGAGGGTCTCTGAAAAAGCAACTTATCTTTGAACTTCAGTTAATGAGTTTTTGAGCTTGCGTCTTCAAAGAATCTCAATAACACCAAATTTGATAGAAATGAAGCAACATGAAAGTGTCTGAGAGAAACGATCAAATGAAGAGGTATGTGAGCGGATAAATAAAAAAAAATGTGGAAGAGAAAAGACAATCGAAGAGGAGGCTGTGGCAAGGGGGGAAAGAAGAGACCGTCTCTTTCTATGACCAAGTGGGTTCGGAACACGCGAGGCGGCCCAACCTAGGTCAAGAACCAAGAGTGTTGTCGCATTCGTTTTAGCTATTTCTGGCAGTTTCTGGCAATTTCTCGAAATTTTATATCATTATTGAAGCCGTTAATATTTGATGCTTGTTTTAAGTCTTCTGGATTGTTCATAAAGTATTTCTTTTAATCCTTTTTGAGGGTTTTGAAGAAGAAAACAGAAAAGGCCTATTTTCCTATTCTTTGCAATTCTTCGGGGGAAAGATGGAGGTGTATGCATGAGGCGTCTTCATGTATGCCATCCCGCTAGGAAGGCCAACTGCAAAAAAAGAAGCAAGCTAGATAACTATGCTGTCGAATTGTCTTGACAATGAGTGCGCCAATACACTCTAGAATTGCGGACACCAGAGGAAAATGGGCGGGGTTAAAAAGAGGAAAGTGAAATGAAAAGAGGGAGAAAAGGAGGAGAGAGAGAGAGAGAGAGAGAGAAGGAGAAACACTTTCCCGTCATTATCATGACCTCCACGGTTGTGGGAGAGGAGAAAGAGAGGCTTAATAGGAAATTGGTAGAATTTCACTCTTTTGTGGGAGATAGAGAAATGGAAAGAAGAGACGGTAAGATGTCAAGAAAAGAGAAAAAAAAAACGAGACGCTTTTTTGAACCGAACTGACTGGTAGGCTGGCCTGGTTGGCAAAAAGTGAAGGGTCGGAGAGAAATTAGGAAGATTCAAGGTGAGCGGCGCCACTCGTCCGCTCGTTATATCTATTATTTAATTTTCTCGACCACCCACTCAGGTTTACGATTTACACGCAAAATCATGGAATCGTTTATCTAGTAGTTCAAATGCGGTGACTCATCTGATTTTCTGAAAAAATTTTTAGTAGAGAATGCAGTGAAGTTGCTGAATAAAATTGCCTGGAGAACAAAGTTGATCGATACCAGAAGGTATAATTAATTCTCAATTTTAATAATAAAAGAGTTACTTTCATCTTTATTCCACCTGTTGCACATAGGTGAGAAGTCAATCACGTTTTGAATATTTTTAGAATATTTTTTTTGGATTTAGACACTGTATTAGCAGAATATTTCTTTTTCAGTTTTCAGTAATGATCAAGATAAGACAAAAACAAATCTAAAGAAATAGTCATTTGTGTGTTTCCATTTTACAACACAACACAACTGAGACAGTGGCAATCAACTTTCTCGTAAAGTGCTAATGAAGTAAGCCATAGTGACTAATATCCCGGAATAATTAAATTTTCTGCATGAGCAACTGGGGATTGACTAATGCTAATCTAAAATCTAGAGAGGGGGAAAAGTTGTGAAACGTATGCAATCACTACCTACGGAACTCCCTTGAGAGCTGCTAGTGTCAAGAAGCGGCCGGCAGTTTTTCATGGTTCTTGTCGGCAGGCCAATCAAAACATGTTTAAGATTGGCCCGATGCGAGCGCTATTCTCCAGAGAGTGAAAGGCGCCTCGATCTTTTTGCAAAGCCATCATGTTGATGCGAAGTAAAAAGAAACATGGAAAAATGTAGAGAAAGTTATCTCTGATTTTTTCGGTACGGGTAACAATAAGAATTACGATAGCAGCAAGGGGTGCGCCTATCGACGTTCTTTGTGTTTTTTCCTAATTTTTTTGCGAATTTCTAAACTATTTCGAGCGACACAGGTGAATTGGGCCGTCCATCCACACACGGCTTCTTACAAAGTCTACTTTTTTTTGTTCATTTCCATCGCAGTTGACAAACAAGTGACTGAATAAATAATGGAGAAGCGAAGAGTAGGACGTGAAGAAGAAGAAGAAGAAGAAGAAGAAGAAGACGTCGTCGTCGGAAAGGAGGGAAGGAAAAATAAGATGTTGAGTGGCGTCGCCACAAAAATCGTTATTCGTCTACCACTATTCGACTCAGTGCACTATATTATATGGATCATTAAAGTAATTGAATAGATAAATGGGTGTTGTGGTAAATAGGTAGAGGCTGTTCGAAATTGAGTCAAAAAGTTCCAATAATAGAATAAAAATGAATATGATGTAAAATAGTTAGAATTTGCCTCTCTTTTTTCGGTCGTGGGGAATTGTAAACATGTCGGAGAAGAATTGGGAATAGGCGGTTGCTGTGAAGAAAGAGAAGGAGGAAGAATAGCCGAGAAAAGAGGGTCAAGTTCCCAATGGTACCTACCACCTGCTGCCTCTCAATCATAGAGAGGTGACAAAGGTCATGCCTAATTACAGGAGAGACGGATTTGGTATTGTCTGAGATAGCAGAGAGATGTAGGGAAAGTGAGCATCTTCTACTGAAATGAGCACAAACTCTATTTTTAGTTTTGATATGTTAATACCCGATGAATGCACATTTTATACAATTTTTGAGTGGAGCATTAACTAGGAAGATCACTAAATGAAATGACATGTACATCGTGTTTGTTTCAAAAAAGTGTCAAATGGCCACGCTTCTCTTCACTTTGCATCTGTCCCATTCTGCTCCGCTCATGTGTATAATTCATCTGGCATGCACGCCTCCTCTCGCAGTTTCGAGAACCTACTACCAACATCACCTCTATGTGCTTTAATTTGCTGTACCTTTGCTCACAAGTCCGTGTCTATAGACGAGCAGATAAGCCGCGTTTTGCAGCCTCTCAGAGTGAGAAAGAAGACGAAGTATGTGTAAACGAGCCGCTTGATTAAATTTTCCACACAACCGCTACCGCAGACAAATAAGGGAAGTGTGGAGGGGCAAGAGAAGGAACTGGAGAAAGAAGCAAAACGGCAAGAAAACGACAGAGGAGAAAATCAAGTTTCGTGGGCGTGGCTCAAAGACTCTCGGTTTAAGGCCCGGCTTCAGTGGCCGGCAAAATAGTGATAGATATGGAGAGGTGGTGAGCACAAAGATGAAATATTTAGGACAGCTTCATTAGGGCTTGTTTCAGTGATTTCTTTCAGCACCTAGTCCAGCGTCGCCTCCTATTTTGCAATTCAGCCTATTTTATGGACTAGCAAATACATGTCTTTGCTCTTCTTGAAAGAGATAGCTAGATGCTGAAGATGAATTACATTGAAAACAAGAGATGATCAAACATCATATTCTATATGGATATACGAGTGAGGACCTCCTGTTTATATAGTCATTCGGCATTTGTAGGCACCTGTCCTGTTCAGATATAGAGAGAGAGAGAGAGAGAGAGAGAGAGAGAGAGAGAAAAAGAGACAGAGAGAGACAGAGAGAGAGAGAGAGACTGAGCATTCAATCATTCTCTCAGAGTGTGAGTAGTGGGCCCTAGAGGGTAAAAGATGGAGAGCATGAGTTCCAATTGCTATTCGCTTCCTTTTCCCTACTATTCACAATATTTATAATTGTTGTCACTCACAAGTCTACACCGGTCCTCTTACCCTACATATAATTAAGCTATTGAGGGTTGAAAAGAAGAAATGGGAAAGACAATAAGTGGCTATTCCAGGAAAATCGCCTTCTAAAAGCTGTCAAAGTTGTTGTTTTTGCTATGGCCGAAACTAGGCAATAACTGTGATTTGATTGAATCAAGTTTAACGGCGATATTAAACGAAGCATGAAATTCAAGAAATCTAAGGCTCGAAGACATATTCTGAGAAAGCTAGACGAACATTCACATAACGGAAGTAATAAGATGAGCTTTGAAACATTGTTTTCCGAACATACTAGAGTGGGAAAACGGGGGAAATAAGAGATCTTTAGGTGCGGCCCTCCTAGACTTAGAAGGCATGTAAACGATCCCTTGCGACAATGTTTACATTTATATGTAGTTAGGGAGTGGCTCACTCGACTTTTGCTGCGCGGAAAAAGTGAGAGGAGACTAGA
The DNA here is from genome assembly GCA_003052745.1 of Caenorhabditis inopinata. NCBI lineage: Eukaryota > Metazoa > Nematoda > Chromadorea > Rhabditida > Rhabditidae > Caenorhabditis > Caenorhabditis inopinata. The sequence goes on along the minus strand of AP018156.1, from coordinate 3,687,041 downwards.
ATAGGGAAGGCTGGGAGGGGGGAGGGTTGGTGGAGTAGTGTAGCGCTCTTCTGAATTGATATTTCGTTTTCTGCTCACAATGCGCACGCTTGGCCATCAGGTAAGTGATGCTTTTCACTAAATGCAGTGGTGGTTGTGGGAAAAGAATGGAAGCGAAACTTGACACCCATACAACTAACATTTATGGAATGAAAAAAGACTAGTTCTGGCAAAATCTTCTCCTTTTTCCTTTTCTTCTTTTTCTCTTCTCATCCTCAATCCTCCGAAATCTCCTCTCGCTTCTTTCACTTTCTTACTCTTCCTTTTTCACATATTACACCATTCCTGTAAAACATACAAAAGAAATACGCCATAGATATACACAACACGGCTCCACGGGGTTCGCTCTCACTTTCCAATACATCAGCATCAAAGGAATCATAGATCAATAGAGCATACGGTTCTGGGAAAGGGGAAAGAGAGACGACGTCTTCTAGAATATTGCGAGTTATGACATTAACATCTGTCGTTTGTTTCGTCTCCCGTCTTCTTCTTTGGAATAGATACAAAGTATGGTAAGAAAGCAACGGACAACTTACTATTTGAGGGACCATTAAGACCAGCAAGACTATTGTCGGCGAAAGTTTTGAAGTAGATGTTTGAATTAGCCACCTGTTGTGGGGGCTAAAGATTAAAAGGCTAGAGAGAAGTAAAAGGAGATATGCGAGCCACAATGTCAGGTTTTTGCAAGATTATGCATGCAGAATACGGAGAGAGAGATGCCTTTTGAATAGAGGGGCTTGCTAAAAACTAGACGAATGCAAACTATTTCTGAATTTTATAAAATATTTTTCGATTATCTAGTCATTTTTGCAATTTTGAAGATTAAAATAAAAGTGAAATTAGGAATTAAAGTGATTTAAAAACTATGCCCTGTAATTCTCCCAAATATTTTTTAGTTTCAAAATATTTTTTTGGTATGAAATTCATTAGTCTTGAAAAAAAGTTTAATGCTTTTATAGACTCGACGTGTTGAAAAATATTTATATTCAAACTTCTGATGATTAATTTGAAAAAATTTTGTCTCTTATGAAGAAAATGTTCAAAGCATTTAAACTACAAACTAAGTTGTGTAGATGATTAAAATAAGTAATCTAAGAAAAATAAAAAGTATATATATATAAAATACGAGGACAAACCGATTATTAATACAGCCTATGAAGCGTCAAACGTCGTTGTTGTTGGTTGCTGTTAGAGACATCCAGTAGGCCTTACAATAACCACTGCGGCGCACGCTCGCACCGCGGGACGAAGGGACTAATGTAATGTTTCCAGGTGACCCGTCGCCCGCCCATCGCCATTTCCCTTGGCTCCGCCCTAACACTGTTACCGGCGCACCGATGAATGTCAATCAGCGCGTCCAGGGCGGTAATGTTTGGGTTAGTTAGGTAGTTAGGTAGGAGGCGCCGTCCTGTCAGTTAGACATCGCACCACATCCAAATTGCGGAGAACAATGAAATTGCGTGAGAAGGCCTTCCGATGCAGCCTGCGCAGCCCTCTTTTTCTCCTACACGCCACCATCTCTCAAAGGCCGTTTCAGAAAAGGAATTCGGAACAATTGCCATGGATTACTGTACTTACCCTATTTGCGTTCTGGTAATTATATATTTATACTTGTATCTACTGAGAATGAAGACGTGGGCATGCGCGGTCAGGCTTAGGTATAAGACAAGTAGGAAGAAGAAAGGAAAATATGTATATAAAAAGTGGTGTGTGAGGGAGAGAAGAGATAATTCTAGTGTGGGATAAGTCACTACTTCATTATCCTACCACGTCCTCTCCAATTTTCACTACATCGAGAAAAGAAGGATATGGTGACTTATAAGAAAAAGAAGATCAAGACGATGAGTAAGGATATAATTTTGACGGATGTCTTGATGAAATAAGACGGAGCCCGTAGCTCCATTCATTTCAGTTAGAATATTACAAATTCTGATGGGTAACTCACGAAACCCGGCCACAAAATGTTTACTAATACTATTAAAGGAATGCTCAAGATGTAGCTCGGGAGAGCAATTATAGAAATTGCGCAACATTCGAACCTCATCATCTCCAAACCCTTTATTTTTTTTTCCTAATTCCACCACAGGTGGTGTTTTATAGATCGGATTCAGAAAGCATTGCGTCATCACACGTGGGACGGTTCTTGGTGAGGCTCTTGTGTGCTCTGTGTACGAGCGAGCCACAGCGTTAGCAAGGCGAAAATAGTATATTCCTAATGAAGCTAGCTAATTGGATTTTACTAATCAGATGGGCCAATTGCTCTATGACTTATTGTGCCGTGGAAGTGCTTTATTTTAAGCTTTAATTAAACACTTGTGTGGGAAGTTGTGCATTTTGAAAAAGCGTAAAAGCAATACAAATAACTTCATCATGCTACTACTAGAAAATAAGGTTGACTGTTGCGAAATATATTCTTTGACACATGCTTTGAAAGCATTCAAACATTTTAATGCTGAAAACAGCCTATAGAAAAGGAAAAAACGTGCCAGTTGAGTGAAGAGTCGATTGAACAAACAGGAACGCATAAACACCCCTCCTCCCCCCCCCCCCCCCCCGGGGCGCGAATAGAAAGACTCGGCCCTATTTGTTGTGGATACAGTATATTGACACGAGAGCTGTAAAGAAGAACAACGAGTACTTGTACCTCTAGAAGGATGCGCGTTCGCTTTTCGCTGCTCCGGGGTCAACGAATGGGGCAGCAGAAACCGGTAAGACGCAGGTCTTAAGCCATATTGAAAGTTGATCAAACAGACGACGGAGCATAATGCCCAAAGACGGGTGTCAAACAGCCTCCTTCTTTGCTACTGGGACGGATAGATTACGGGAATACAGATGCTTCTTCTGTTACACAAAGCGTATGGAGAAATATAAACGAATGAACGGGAAAACAATCTTAAGACTTCAGATACTACAGTTGGAAAACAAGCTAGAAGGCTATGGTGAATGAAAACGGAAATGCTCATGTTCAAAGAAAAAAGAAAATTGAGGAAAAATTAAACATTGGTGAAGTTTAGTATCGGGTGCTGTTTGAACACTCAACTGCATTCCTTACATACATTAATAAAGATTTGGCGGTCTTCCTGTCTGTCTTCTTACCGCCAACGGTTCTAAACGACCTACACCAGAGTGGTAGCAGATGTTTTGAAGATTCTCGGAGAGAGAAATCTAGTGCACTCCTCACCAGCACATTTGCGCTCGCTCTGTCCAACTGGTAAATTGAAATTCTGTTAGGAAGACTACGTAAATACCAAAACCGGAGCATAACACACACAAAGATCTGGCCTAGAATCATATGCGTAGCTTTGACAAAGTGGATGCGTGACATGAATATTCAAATAGTATTTGCACAGTCCGTCTGGTATTTTTTTTTCTTATAAATGCACAAAGACATGTGCACAGGTTAAGTAATCACAGAAAGGATTGGCGAATCATCGTTTTAAAAAACTTTGTTCTCGTGTAAATATCACAGGTATCATCCAAGAAAAACGTTTAGAATCGAGGGATTTCAAGTAGTTTTTGAGAATTTGCATCGTTTTTTCTTGCCTATTTCTCTCAGCATTCACATTTTCTCCCATTATTCTACAAACTTGCTGAACGTCCATTGTAAGCAAAACGCCATCTCATTTCCATTATTTGCATCTTTTTTTTACGGATATGAACTTTCAAACCATCGTTTTTGTTAAATGGTCTCACTTCTATTCACAGGTTCAGCTATACAGTGCCTGGTGGCCAAAACAAAGAAGAATGAATAGTGACAGGAAACGCTTGTTCAATGATTCACCTCACCTGAAATGGGTGAAAAGTGCAGGAAACACACGGACGCATAAAACAGAAAGAGAAGTACGTGACTACGATTAAAAGCGAGCTAGCGGCAACGAAGAAACAATGACTCACTTTGAAGGACTTTCTTATTTAACGGTTTACTCATCATCACATCTAAAGAATTGAAAACGATGAAAAAAAAAGGTTGTGGGAAAGCTGAACACCCTTAATATACGTTCCTATAGGCAATTTGAGTCTTGATTGATTTTGTCCAATATTTTCTCTTTGGCGGTACACAGCTCAAAGGGAACTTATAAAGGCTTTACTTGTCAACATTCGGGAACTCATCAAAACAAGACAATCAGAGAGAAGATAAAGGAGGAAAAGGCGGTCGATTGTTCAAATTATAACCTAAAGGAAAATGCGGAAAAAAATAAAAAAGAAAATGGAATAAAAGGAGTTTGCTTTTCAATTTCGCTTCCAAATTTAACTTCTGACATTATGACGATGTCAGGACGTCAAAACAGCAGAACACCACGACTACATGATATTTTCTGTTTTCAACTAGAAATTCTGCCGGAAATGAGAAGGAATCTACAAAGAAACAGAGACCGGTTACCATTCTTCTTTATCATCTTTTACTCTTTTCATATTTGTTTTTGTTAATGTACCAAAACCAGATTTTTGGTTTTGAAATTGATTTTGAAGTTTGTTTTGTCAATTTGGCATTTCGACTGCGTCAAATAGATCAGCACATTTTTTCTGATATACGACGAAACCAACTGCGCATTTGGCTTCCAACTAATTGCCTATCCATTTCTTCCACCCAAAGACACAAATAACCCCCCCCCCCCTCCGGTATCAAAAACTGATTAGCATCATGATCTTCATCGTCAATCTTCCAGTTATTTATTGGTTTGAGTGGGTCTTCAAAAAGCCCGCCAATGAGGTTGTTATTCCGGAGAAAAAAAGTTAGTTTGTCGATGCAAACGCAGAAATTGTGGGTCGAGCGGACAAATGTTCACCAGCGGGGCACTTCAGCAGAAAATAAATGTTGACCGCAGAACTTCCAAGACGTAGGGTATGCGTTTCAAAACGTTCTTCTTGTTGGGGAGGGTTCAGAAACACTAGAAATCTTTTATTTCAATATTTTGTTGAATCTTTTACAGAAATTTGAGATTTTTAAGTGCCCATCATGAATTTTTATAAAAATTAGCAAACTTCTGCAAAAAAAGGATTCTTTAGAATAAAGCCAAGGACAGCTTCAAGACTGCTAACTGGAACTTAATCTCTTGTACAAAAGCTAAACTTCTTGAGACAGATGGTAATGGCATCAGATGTCCAATTAACAATTACGGATTACTGTATTTGTCTAGTGCAACCTACAGCACTTGACGCTTTTGAAAACATCACCCCCCCCCCCGCTTCCACTTCCACACCATCTAATCCTAACATTCAATCTAAATTGTGCAACTGACGTTTTTGAAGAAAAGATGAGAGATGGCAACGACAACAGATTATTGCATCCATATGTCCCCCCCCCTCACTTTTTCTCCTTCGAAACCCGAACCCAAACCCACATTATGTCTTTGTCACTACTGTCTTTCGTTCCTCTCCTGCTGAACATTCGAGAAGAAGATATTTGATGGGTTCGGGTTTGCCAGACAACAGACACAAAAACAGCAGGAAAAAACACAAAAAAGAGCATAGAATGAGGACGAGTGGCGTGTTCAGAGAGATCCCCTTATCCATTTAATGAAATTGAATTTCTCGTCTTTTGTGTCTTCACTTTTTAACATTGGTACTTGGTAATCAAGCCCAAAGCGTACCAAATTGAATCAGAACTACTTCTACCGTACTCCCCAAGAATGTTTGCAAAGTCTAATTCAAGAATTCTATAATATATTCAAAATAACATAGAGAACCAGCTGCAGCTGAGAAAATAGTTGACTTTTATATACTGTCGGTCATTAGCTAATAACCTTGTGACCCATTCAATTTATTGTTGTGTACATCGAATCAGTACGATTCGGTAATTTGTACATTGTGTGCGTGGCTCCTATCTGTTTTACGCAACCAAGCGGACCGACTGGCCTGCTTGAACCGTAATGAATGACGGGCAGTTTTCCTACGGGTATACGGTAGGTGGTGTCAAAAACGAAAAAGAAAATATATTGAAATAGACGAAAAGTGGTTGTTTACCAGTTCACTAAAAGAAATTTACATTTTATTTGCATCGTCCGTTGCTCCCCCTTTTTATTCACCACATTCCTAAAGCAAACGTTTCAAAGAGCCATCAATCTTGGAAAACTGTCCATTATGTGTTGGCACACATTTGGTTGGCGAGCTCTGGTTGCATCATCGTGAACTACAAATCGAAACCAAAGCACATGCTGCTCTCCCATAGCATGTTGTCCCAATTGACTCTTCTGGATGACGTCGTGAGACCTGCAGGAGCCCGGTTGCTAAGCAAAACAGAGAGAATTAGGTAAAATGTGAGTTTAGACTCCAATGATCATGATGCCAACGAAGAATGCAGAAATGATTGATAATCATTCAAGGTATTATTTATGAAATCGTAGAAAAAGCAGCATATTTGCTCATTTCTTCTTATAGAATTGAGATTCTTATAGAATACGTTAAACTTCCAGAAGTCCCGGATTTTGAAAAGAATTCTAAAAGATTGTACTTCTATCAATAGACGCTATAACCAAAGTAATTGAATTTAGAAAAATCATGAATCGAAATATACCTTCACTGAAGATCAATGAAACACGAGAAAAAAAACCTAGAAGTGAGTAAAAGCAATTGAAAACTTGCTAGGATGATAGATAACAGCAGCCTTCAAACTATCATTTTTTCTCCCACTGTTTTTTAATGACATGGCCATAGCACCGGCTGCATGACACCTGTGCACTTCCAGGCGTCTTGAAAGCGCCACCTGTCACCTGGTAGCTTCTATGTCCGTTACTGACCCTCTACACACCTGCCGCTGTTTTCGGAATATGCGCATCGCCTTTCATGTCCAAGGGCGAGACGATACGCTAGTGTCAAGTGCTAAGAAGAGCCTATTTCCGAAATCTGACTCACCAAAGAAGGAGAAGAACGGTTGCAAGGCTACAACAAGAGAGCCGACCGATGATTTCGTTGATCCGTCAGATTATTTTGATTTCGTGCTTTTGTGGTAGTGATGAATAAGAAGTATGGGAAATCGATCGTAAATCTCCGAGTTGGACTATCAGTTTGACAAAACGCTCGAAGAAAATGCGTTCGTTATAGGACACCAAACTCACGAATGTCGACTGGCCACGGCGGCGCGGGCAACGGGAGGGGGAGAGGAGCGAGGGGTGGAGCCAAGGCACCAACCGCCATCTACATGTAGGACCAATTGTAGATAGGCGGAGCATTATTCAGATTCTAGAAATTTCTGCTTAAATCTCTCATAGTTTAGTGCACTTTAGTTTCATATTGTACTTTTGTGTGTAGGGAGAAGGGATCGCAACAGTCACGAAAGTAACGAAAGTACAGATAAAAATTTGCTTTGTAATTAGATTATATACGCGTGTACTTTCAGGCAAGTTATATAGTCATACTATCATTAGCTGTGCTGAAATTTATAATATTGTCACGCAGTTGAAGAGAACAAAATGCATGTAGCTTCAAAGTGTATAGAGAGTTGGATTATTAGTCTGGAGTATTCTCTTCAACCAATTAAGCAGCATTCTTTGTGATTTCTATGCATTCTAATGATTTCCGCTTCCCAAGGGCAATGCTGTTAGTATGTGATAAAGGTGATGCAGGCATAGTGTTGATTATGGGTAAACTGGCGTTTTCAGCGCTAGCAGAATTTTGAGAAGTAACGAGCGGCGCAGCATTCCAAAATACCCGAAGTATTCTAAAAGTGATAACGAAGGGAAACATTTGAAAAGTCGTTGGAGGAAATGAGTCCATTCTATTAAATCGTCAAATAGAATGACATCAAATCGGATGAGTGGAAGATGACTTCATAAAGTTTTTGGGGAAACCTTCCTATTTCCGGAATACACTTTGTAAAAATGACTTTTATCAGTGAAAAATCTATGAAAAAATCTGTTTTTCTTAATTATCTCACCTTTTCAGTACAATAGACATTTTGACTCTGAAATCTTGGGAAACAGACAAGATCCGAAGTTCCATGGTCTTCTACATTACTGTGCCTTCTTTGTTTTTTTTTATAAATCCATTTTTATTAAACCATTCCACATCACATTACGTGAATCTCACAAAAGTATGATGTATGATATAGCATAGCACAGATGTCGGGACTCTTCACATTCAATGTCCGTCTTTACAGCTACCGTATCGAACTGGAGTCGCGAGCAACAGCGACCCCAGCTGTCAGCATTGTTCACATTTCGTCGTCATAACCATCAGAGTTTTTTTTTGCTCCATCTTGAAATGCGTTTGCTCGAAAACAGAATGAAACACATTTCGAGAGTGATGCGCGCGCGTTAAACGGTGCTGGGCAACCAGGAGACAGCGAATTTCATCATGCTCTTCTTTTCCTTTGCAACGCCAAGTGTCTCCATAAAAAGGGAACGTGCATGAAGCAGAGAACATGCGCTTCGATTATTACGAAATATTATGCAGGCCACAAACACACCGTGGCACATACACCTAGTGGGAACAGGTTTCGCGTTCTTGATGTTAAACCTATCGGGATTGGTTGTGTAAAAGGGTCGTAAAATGTGGAGAAGAAGGTAAGGACGAGATTGGGTCCGTCCACATTCCATCGACCCTTGGAAATTGCGCGCTTACTTATTCCTTGTTTAGAAGAGTTTGTGAAGCCTATGTCTTCCGGAAATGTGGTCCTATTATAGTAAGTAACTCATCTGTTTTTCAACCACACACTAATATTTCTTAGTCTCAGTCTTTTGAAAACGTCATATTTAAAGGTCCATAAAACGTCAAACAGCCCATAATTGTTACCAGTGTAGAAAATAATGGGAAAGTATGTTTATGGCAGTTTTTCTCTGGTTTACCATCATCAGTACCTCTTATGAGCTTGTTGGACGACCCCCACCGGAAGATAATCGCCATTGTTCTGAAATGAGACCCAAGCACCAGCCGATCACAAAGAGGGATTGCGATTGACTTGGCTTTTACAACCCACTTTTGGAAATAGGGAATTTTCAACCTCTTTCATTTCGTCCATTCTCCAACGTCTTCAGATCTACGCTTGGCTTTCACTGTGAAATGGAAAGAAAGAGGGGGAATGGATTTTTCCAGAAGTGGAGCGGATTGCTGAGAGAAATGTCTCCTCTTAAATTATTCGGATTTTCCATTTAGCTAATGGACTTTTACCATGACAACCCATCGTCAACTTAACTTACCACCGACGCTCATCGCCTCTATTTCTGAAAAGACAATCGTTTTCGATCATACGCTCGGCCTAATTCTTCTTCCATTCATTTTTCTTCTTTGGCTTGAAACCAGTTTTATATGGGTCCGAAATTAACTATGCGTGCAGGAGGTTGAGTGTGTATACCTCATCTCACCTATATGTGAATGAAAGAATAGAAAGTGTTTTGGCGCTGCAATAGTAGCAGCCAACGGGGGCGATAATTATTATTTCACGGTTTACGAATTTCTCTGGATTTGCCCATGGGAGGAAGTCAACATATAGCACGTAGCAAAAAGGAGTAAAGGTAGAAACTGGGGGAAGTGGGTGGCTGGGGGGAGACCGGGGGGGGGGAGGCAACAATTAAAACAAAATAGTGCTGGTTGGATAAAACGGTACGCACACAAAAAGAACCAGAAGCCAATCCTGGTTTTCAAATTGGCGGTTACAGAATGCTGGATTGGGACGGTGGACGGGTAGGAAGAGGAGGCCATGGATTCAACAAAAACATTTGACAAAAACCAATTTTATTGTCAACTTGAGCGATAAATTATTGGGGGGGGGGGGAGTGTAGAGTGAGGAAAAACAGAACAGCCACATTTCTCTGATGCTTTTTTTTCAATCCAAGAAAATTTCAAAGGGTATAGGAAATTTCAGCAATCTTTTTTGCTGTCACGGTTTCTAGTCACATGAAAAACTCAACGCCAGATTCAGAAAAAATCGTTTTCTATCAAAATTTAGTTCACATCTACTATTCTACTTTATCACACAGTATTATTCTTACAAAATCAAAAAATCATTCTAAGAATAAAATGATGAAATATTGAGCCGCATGGATTATAGTTTTGTTAGAAATTTTAAGTTTCCCGTTCTTTAAAATTTAATCCATAATTCACACTAAAGTTTTCTGCAACTGTCTGGGTTTTTTTTTCTGAAAGGTCACATCTGCCAGCCTGCCATAAATTATTGACCACATTCTTACTACTGTCGGCTCTAATTTCCTGTGCCGTTGCCTTCTCTGATATTTCATTAGTATTCAATTTCCCCTTCTTTCCTCTCGTTACTACAATCATAAATCAAACACGGCTTCTAGGTTAGTTAGCTGATTTTCTATCTGCTCTTATTTCCGGTTTCGTTTGTACATACGTATGCGATGTAGAGCTTTCAGGGATTTTGTCTTCTTTGCATTCGAATTTTCAATCAAATCCGCAGTGTGAGAATAAAGAATCATTCAAAACTACGTGCAAAGCGGAAAAAAGGATATATTAAGAATGTATTCAAGTCGGTTGATCAAACACTGTGGAGGAACAAAGACAATATGTAGAAATAAAGGATGAGAGGATGGTGAGGATGCAACGAAAAACCAGGAGTGCTCCATGTTACCTAACAAGAGACAATTCGGTGGCGGCTCTTCCCTTTGCTATGAGTTACGCCACACCAACACCTGAGCGCATATTCAAGTAGGAAAGTTCAGATGTTCACACATCTTATGTTCGTATTGTATAATGGTGAGGAGGGGGGGGGGGAGAATCGGGGATCAAATTATTGTGTTACACACCTGTCCAACGAGCTGATGAGACATGGTGACTAGGCGACTCTCAGAATTATTCAAAATAAACATATCTACTCAACTTTTCTTGTAAAGATTCAATCTCTGCGAAATTCATAATAAACTGAACAAAAGAAAAATAAAATAATGTAGAGAATATCAGTTTTGAGAAGGAAGCCTATAGATGTGATGATGGAAATTGCTTGCAGCTGTGAGGCCCTTAGTGCATTCAAGTCGGATGGCCAAACACGGTGGGGGGGGGGAACAAAGACAATATATAGAAATAAAAGATGAGTGCCCCGTGAGGACTATTATTTCCTGATAAATTATGATGGAGCCTACAGTATGCCAAAATATTTGACGTGCATCGATCCGTTAGGGAAATAATTGTTCAAAAATCATCTCACCGTAAGTTCTGCAATTTTCTCTCACGAAAATAGTACACCAAGAAAACGAGAATAATGCGCTGTCACTAAAAACAAATGGAGGTTTAAACAACCGATTTTGAATGAAACTTGTCCAAACATTGAAATAAATTGACCCATTAAAGCCTTAGTATCTATTTCAAATCTTTTGAACTTACCCTATTCAACATTTCGAAACAAAACTTTTAAAAGTGGGGGGGGGGAGGGGCAATAGAAAAAGTACCCATTATCAAAGCGGAGCTGTGGTAATGGATACGTCATCTATAAATAAACTAAACCTGGCAGCTATCTCATTTCAATAAAAAATAGAGCTTCAGAGCAAACATATTCAGGTTTATTTTTTTATAAAATTTGAGTTTTACAATTATGGGTTAGCTGAGCTCAAGCATAGTCTTCCTGAAGAAATCTTTAAAGCATTGTGGGATGCTGAATTTTGATAAAGTCAAACTGCGTTTTCATTTTCAGAAATTCTTTATTTAGAAAAAGAGAATCCTAGATTCTTTCGTCTGTTATTTTCGCTTCAGCTTCATGCATAAATTATCATCGTTTTCGAAAATCGTTCATTTTTAAAACGTTTTTTCCTTTGTTCTTCTCTGCTTTTTGAAAACATTTGTTTCCTGTTTTCCACTTGGAAATCTTTATACTTTCTGTTGATTACAATCTTATATTTGCAGAATTCAATCTAGAACTACGAATCATCTAGCCGCCACAAAGTAATTTGTCAAACGACCCAATTGAAGCTCTCTTCGAATGGACTAACAAGTCAGGTCGTCTCAAGGTTTTGGTTACCTTCTGAATGCAGGCAGTCCGCGCCTCATTTAGCTCGTCCCATCATTTTTTTCCCGTTTTTTCTTGGCTGCGTCCACTTTTTGCCGTATCCAACCTTTTTCATCGCCAAGAAAGGTCGTTCCGACATCCAAAATATTTAATTACTGCTGCCTGTCCTCATTCGCCTATTTCCTATTTCCTCACTCGCGTCAGTTACCACCTCGTGTCTTTTAATGGGTATGCAAAAAGAGAAACGGGCCACGGTTTAGTCTCCTTCCAATAAGAAAACTGAGGAATTTCTTAGTGATTGATATTCATCGACGGAGAATTTCAGAAATAGGGTCTAGGATACCAACCTCAAAAGACGGAAAATATATCCTAATGAGTAAATTATGCGGTTTTGATGAATTCAAGTGTCAGTCCATGAGTGACACAAAACCGATGAGCATTGCATTTGGGGAAGAGGACCAGAATGAAATATTGTATTCGTTCATCAACAATGACATGAATTATGCATGTAATATATATTTTATCTCTCATTGTTCGCACAGAAATTGGTCACGCTCCTGTGATGTCAGTAGGAGGATTGCTCCGGGTTTCTCTGAAAGAAAAGTAAAGAAATACCAAAATTATGCAAATCAAAATAATATGTATTAAGTGTTCACATTGTGAGTTGCAGCATTCTCGATTTTCAACACAATTATATCTCGACGGAGTGTCTTCTTCCAGTCAATCTTCGAACTTCGAATTGTCAAAGACTCCGATTGTCCAAAACCAGTTAGAACTACATCAGTGCCGAGAACAGAGACTGTTGTCTGAAAATTTTTCAAAGTATGGTCTTTTGGTTGGAAGTTATGTTTTACACATCGTCAATTTTGAGAAATGAGATGTCGAATGTTCATAATGGAACTGGTTTCAAGTTTCACTTTAAATGAGACTACAGACGACAAGTGTTTTTTTTTGTTTCTTGATTTGAACAGATCTATATTTCTAAAAATGCATTTTGTATGTTGAGGTGTTGAGGTTCAAAACTTGAACTTAAAACCAAAAAAAAAACATTTGAATAAAGACAAAAAAATGCGTTTTACCCGTGGTGTCGTTTTCACAGATTTCAACTCAAAAGAGTCATGTGCTGTATCCAGTATCCAAGCATAGACAATGGTGTACTTCTCCAGTTGCACGTTGAAATTCGGCTGAGCAAGGCTTTTCAAAACTCGGTTATTCATCCCAGAGTGCAGTTTTGAGGTATACCTGGAATCTATTATACTTATTATTAAGCGAATAGTTTTCTCTGTCTGTTTCTCCGTCTGTTCAGGACTCATTATTGAATAACTCAAAAGAACGTGTGCCTCTTACTTTGATCAGGCGCTTCGCAACCATAGGAGGTCGCTGGATACTTGGGATACTGTAGATCTACAATACTGTCTTAACAACGATATAAACAGTCAAAACTTTGATAATATAGCAATCTGGATGTCCCTGTATTACATATCAAAAATCAGCTTCATATGTGCAAAACTACAACTTTAATAGACATTGCTTTCCGAAGTTTCTAAGACATTCCAGGATTTTCCAGAAAGTTCTAGAACAGCGGCGTAACCACGAAATTTCCGATGGTAACTGGTAATTCTGAAGTATAATAGTTTTGGGCGTTTGTCCACGAATTGCCATATTTTCGGAAAAATTACATAGTTTTTACGGGTAATCAGTCTGTCAATTTTGGAAATTTAATAATCCCACTGAAAACGGTCATTGCCGGACGGTTTTTTGGCGGTTTACAACTACCGAGAAGCCGATCAAAACCACCGTATTCATTCTTATCCTCGGTACCTCAATTCTGGTGAAACCGAAAAGATGATCGCATCGTTTGTTAGTTCACAGAAAAAGCAATATCGACTAATATAAATTATTTCTTTCTGAAATTCAACGAAAACTAACCAAACGTTAGATGCGCTCGTGTCGTTTTGGAAAATCCAGGCTTTGGTGCCAAATACTGCTTCGGAATGCGCATTAACGAATCTATAAAGCAATATGTAGAACAAGTTCACGTGTCTTTGATTTTACATTCCAATTTCATTGAGTCTGTCTTCAAAAATGGGTGGTATCTGCCCATGATTATTGGGCCCAATATTCAACAAAAGATTTCCATTGCAGGCAATAGTTCGAGCCAATTGCACAATTATTTCATATGCTGTGTAAACTTCGGAAGCCTTCATATTTCTGCGATTGCCCCAAGAATTCTTATCAAGTGTCATGCAGTTCTCCCACTTTCTCTCAAGAAGTTTTCCAGGATCGTAATGATCTGAATAGGTTAGGAAGCCTCCGTGTTTTCCCATTGTTCCGGTTCCCCATCTATCATTGACAACCACTTGATCCTTCACTGGGCTGAAAATAACGAATTTGATAGAGGAGTGATTATATTTTGACAGACAATTTCTAGTTTAAAATGCAAAAGTCAGAAAATAATATTTTTTGTTATTCGTTGGTTGCTCTTGTGGAGCTTGAGAAACACTTTTGTAATCACAATACCTAGAATTGTATAGCCATGCGAGGAATTCTTTTGCTTTCCAATATTCTTCTGATTTGTCCCATTCTCCGTCACTCCAAACTACTTCTGGATAATACTTGGTCACGATGTCAATCATTTGAGGGTAAGAAATTTGCTGAAAAACAAAGCGGAAAGCATACGAGAAGGCAGGACCGGTTAGAAGTTCTAAGAGGATCGACCCAATAACGAGTTCTTCAGAATAGATTGTGTATTTTATAGATTTTCTCCTACAATCTCTCGAATATCCAGCGTTTCCGAATGTTTTTCATAAATTCTAGCACTTTCGGCGTTTATTTATAAAACACTGATCTAAGGCTTCCACGAAAGACGAAATAAGGCCGTCTCATCTCGTCTTCATCATCGTCTAGAATTCGTCTTACGCAGAGATAGACTTTGTGTTGGTACACATGTATTTTAATTGACGACATAAGACGAACGAAGGCGAGACGAAAGGATTCCACGAAAGACGAGCGATTTGGTTCGTCTTTCGCGGAAGCCTTACACTGATCATAGAGAATTTCTGCAACGGTTTGGAAACGATTTTTGAGATTTCTGATCAGCTAGGAAACGTTTTTAACTATACAATTATTGGTTTAATACCTCCGGATAGAGTGTAGTATTGAACTTTCCATCGTCCAGAAAGAGCGGATGAAACCATTCGAATTGCGAGAAATAAAGACCAAAGTGGATGTCTGTTTGTTTGAATGCATTTCTCAACTCTCCAACAATATCTCGTTTTGGCCCAATGTCCACAGAGTTCCAATTCCACGATGTTCTACTCGGCCACATTGTAAACCCTTCATGATGTTTACTAGTGAACACGAAGTACCTGAACTTGCGACGTCACATTTCTGTTCTCACTAAGATCATTTCTCGCCTCGCTCCAGAAGACTTGACAGTCGCCACAAACTGTTTAGGGTCAAAATACTCAGCGGTGAACTGAAAGAAGAGTCGAGAATAGGGGAAACGACTGGAATTATACTTTTCCTAACATCAGAGAGAGAATTATTGTAAGTTGACAAAAGAAACATTCATAGCGAAACATCCTTCAGTAAAATGTTTGAACTTTATACATATGTTGCTCGACGGAAATTCAATTTTTTCTATAAGTTTTAAGACTTGACAAATGCAAAAAAGCAGGTTGAAATTTAATTTTTTTTTTTGAGAAAAGATAATTACTGCCCACTGCAGCATATAGAGCCGAATTATACTGCAGATTATACGTGCATAAAAGTGTGTAGTTTACAATGACAAGTCTTTGGGAAATTGTGTCGTCAGCTTTTATTTTACACTACACTTTTGTAGAAACACAAAAATCTAGCTTTTTTCTAGCCTCATGGGCTGAAATAAAACGACGAGATGACTCCTGCTTTTGAATAGCATGAAATAATTGAAAATGCAATATTTTCAAATGTTGCTCCGGAAAAAATGATGCTCTTCTTTGAAATGAAACAACAGTTTGGAAGTGTAAGGTTTTTTTCTAAACGATCGGGTCACCGACATCCTTAGCAAAATCCGCGTAAGTCGTTCCGGGTTTGTAATTGTTCTCCACGAAGCTTACTACAGCAGAATCCGGTTGCGTTCCCTTCCAATACCACCACATCCATTCGGATCTGTGTTATCATAATGATTAGGTAACTAACACCTCCGTGTAGTCTCAAAAAAATCACTGAAAGAAAAATTTCAGATTAAGCCGACTTTGTTGTTTTCACTATGAGAAACAAGGGAATACATTATTCTTTTGAATCCCACTTCCAAAAAATTAAAACTGTGTTTAAATTCTCGCTTGATGAAATCAAACGGAGTTCCGCGTTTGCAAACTAGTTCCTTCAAACTGCCCTGCTATTTTTCCGTTATCAATCAACGCAATTCCTTTTTCGCCTACTATCAAATTGACAAACCAAACAATAAACTAACCTGTATGCCGGCACCGAGTACAACCCCCAATGACAGAAAATTCCAAACTTTGAGTCATCGTACCAAGAAGGCAAAGGACGTTTGTCAAGAGACTCCCAATCAGGCTTTAGAAGACATAATCATCTTTGATTTTTATCATTATATATCATTCATACTTACAGTATACTTTGCATTTGAGAATGGTAAAGTAATTAAAAGAACAGAAACAATTAACATCATCTGCTAGCACGAATGATGTAGTAATGTATCTAAAGCATCTGGTCCTGGAGCCAGAACCGAATGTTGTTGATTGCTCCCAAAACTTTTAATGTGGAAATGCTCTCGTGTGTAATAAAACAGAGGGACAAGTAAGACAGATCTCAACATTCGGAAATTTATGTGATTTTATTGATTGAAAAACTGGCATGGAGAATAAATGAGCAATGAGATGCCGAATCATTAAACAATTAAATTAATTTGGCAAACTGAATATCCAAATTTATGAAGACGTTTATAGCATTCAAATAATTTAACATAACTTTGAATTTCCTTGAAATAAGTTGGTTTGAGCACCAGGAGCAAGACAATTCTGAACCTATCATATTAAATGAATAATAATAATTCATGTTCTCCGATCCGTTTTGATTGATATCACTTTTCCAACAAAAACGAAAGATAGAACATTTTCACAAAGAATACGGTTAAGCAATGAAACGTGTTTACAGTTTTGTACGCGACTACGATGTCTTCAGTTTTTCCTGAAATACAGATCAATCTAATCGTGGAATGTGTCTGCATCAAACACTATCTGTTACCAAAATGGCCAACACAATCAATGCAAGAATGGTTTCAGGAAATACACTATCATTATTGCCATATCTGACGTTTTTTTCTTTTAATTTGAAAGAAAAAAGCTTAAGAAAGAACCGAAACGGCCACAAATCAGGAGACTGGTGCCATCCGCGCATCACACAGTCATCAACTTTCTTTTCTCACTCTCTTTTCAAACATTTTCAAGCCGTTCTGTTTTTTCTCTCACTTGTGTGATAGCGTTGCCATGTAAAACCGCAACCAGGACGTATTAATCTGAAAAATGCGCAGGTGAGAGACATAAGACGCAGATCATCTATCCACAAAACGTTTTTTGTGTAACGTTTCGGTAACCATCAACAACTATCCACAGAATGGGCTGTATATAAAGAAGTCAATGTTTCATCCATTGTATCAGTTCCATCTTTTCACGTGTTTTATGAGGTAATTCACTTTCCAGCCACTTCATTGTTTTCCCAATCAAAATATCATTGAACTTATTCAGATGACGACGAATAAGAAATACGAAACCGAGAAGGTTAAGCGATTCGCGTTTTTCGGAATCGCTGTATCCACCGTTTCCACACTCACCGCAATTGTTGCTGTTCCAATGCTGTGTCTTTACCTCCAGTCAGTTTCTTCCTCTCTTCAAGATGAGGTCAACTTTTGTCGTGTCCGAGCCACATCTCTAGAAGGCGAGCTCACGAAGCTCAACATTGTTCGCGCACCGAGAAAGGCTCGTTCCGCTGAAGGAACGTGCTGCTCATGCGGAACAGGACAAGCTGGACCGCCAGGACCACCAGGAAATGACGGAACACCTGGAAAGGATGGACCTAATGGACTCCCAGGAAAGCCAGGAAGTGATGCTGAAGGAGATTCCAGCAAGCCAGATAACAGTCAATTCTGTTTCGATTGCCCAGAAGCTCCAGCTGGACCAGCGGGAAAACCTGGACCAGACGGAGAGGATGGAAAAGCTGGAGAACCAGGGCGACCCGGTATTCCTGGACGACATGGAGCACGTGGTGCCCAAGGCCCCCGCGGACCAGCAGGGAATCCAGGAGCTGACGGGCCAGTCGGACCACAAGGACCACAAGGAGAGTCCAAGGTACTCCCATCTCCAGCTGGAGAGCCCGGAAAACCAGGAGCTCCCGGCCCAGAAGGACCAAAGGGAGCAGCTGGACGTCCAGGTCGCGACGGACAGCCTGGAACACCAGGAGAGCAAGGTCCAAACGGTTCAGACGGTGCTCCGGGAAAAACAGGGGCAAACGGAGAACCAGGAACTCCAGGAAAGCAAGGAGCTCACGGAGGATGCGACCACTGTCCTCCTCCGAGAACAGCACCAGGCTATTAAATTTGTTGCCGGCTTACCATTTTGTTTGTCAATTCTCATTTTTTCTTCCTAATGTACTTTGCAAAAAAGCAATAAACTGCCACAACAATACGATGAATGTTTGTTTGCAAAAATAAAAAAAAACTAAGCCCAATGCGGGGCTCGAACCCGCGACAACCAGATTAAGAGTCTGGTGCTCTACCGACTGAGCTAACCGGGCTGCAGTTAAATGGGTTGAGAAGGCTTTTGAAATACTAACAACACAGCAAAGAGACGCAGACGCTAGTGTTAAAAGGTAAGAGAGTCCAGAGAAAGCAGATGGCGGTTGTATAATGACTACCATCACTCGCATGCTCAGAATGGCTTCTATAATGAAGAAAATTTACGTAAGCTATGCTTTATTTTGCACGCAAAAAAAAACAAAAAAATCATTCACATTTCAAAAGAAAAATTAAAAAATTCAATATTGAACAAGCAATTTGTCTGAAAATTAGGGGAATGGAACGTTTATCAAGTTGTGTCGAGCTGAAAATTAAGAAAAAGGGATTGAGCACCGTTGGCCTGCTTCACAAAACGGAAAACTGTTAAATGACATGTGGAAAATCAAATGTCGTCGTCTTGCTCGTAAGTTTTCCTTCTATCCATCAGAAAAATTTGGAATCCCACGAGAAATGATGAAAATGCTAGTAAACCTATTCCAACAATGAGATATAGAACTTCCAGAAACTTCTGCTCTGTTCCAATCCATGATGGATGCAAAATCCAAAAATATTTCTCCATTGCATGATTGTCGTCAAGCCAATATGAAAGCTTATCTGGAACTCCAGTCACATTCAATGTAAATCTCTCTATTCACTTTCTCTTACATTCATTGTCGACGTATAGTCTATATAGCCCTTTTTTCAAACCATTGTGTTTCCTGGTATCTAGTATTCTATACAACTTCTTAAAGTTCTTGTTTGTCGCTGATTCAAGCCATTTGATAAGAGAAATATTACGGTATCCGCCCATTTCACAAATGTGTTGTTTCCAACCAATTGGTTTCACAGTTTTTTGGAACTGAAATCACAAACAAAGGAAGAATAGATGTCTGATGGGAAAACTTGGTCTCACGTTTTTGACTCTACCTCTTTAGCGTCACACAAGTTTTTTTCGTCAGGTTGGAAGAACATTTCTCGAAGTTTGTCAACAATCACTCCCTCTTCTGTCCAAGTGATTTCTTCGTCGTTCAGTGTTAATTTGAAGGAATCTGAACAGATATTTTATAGATGAAATATTGAAACCGATCAACTTCTACCATTGAACATTATCGATGCGGCCCCACCCACGGGTGCGTAATATTTTTGGCCATCAACACAATACTTATCGAGTCCTGGGAGCAGAGAAAACGTTTTCGATGCATTTTCACAAGAATACTTGATGTTTTTATACGAGTCACATTGACTGGAATCTCCTGTTATCAGTTGTTTCTTGCAAAAAGCTTGATTCAATGATCTGTGCATCATGAAAGTGTTTCGAAGTTCATAATAGAAGTAAACAGGTGGCTGGAAGAGTTTATTTAAACCTTTTTTCTAATTATCTAACATTTTCTTTCTTTTTTCAGTTTTGTTCTTCAGTTCTGGGCAAGGCTGGGAATTCGCCGACGATCGCCGGCGTTTAGCCGTTCTCGCAGGCTGGCAGCCGTCGCCGGCTTTTTTCGGCTGGCATTTTTTATTCGTCGAAATGAGTAAGATTACGAATAGTGGAGGGGAACCGGACCCACACCTTCAGATTCCCATCCCCCCCCCTCTTCCCACCTGAGCCACCGCTGCTTGTACTACACAGTTTATTTGCTCACCGTACACCGCGAAAAAAAAACGTCGGCGGCGGCGGCTTTTTTCGGCTCCGCCGTCCGCCGGCGGAAAGCCGAAATTTTTCCGCCGCCGCGCCGCCGGCTTTTTTCCCAGCCTTGGTTCTCGGCTAAAAAGACTTACAGATATATCCTTGGTAACAGCGATATCGATGAAACCACCATCGATGTTGTCATATCTTTGTTTGATCAGGATCACTGGAAAAAGACAAGAAAAATACCAAAAGATTACGGTAATGGGTTTACCTTGCATGTTTGCAGAAGCTATTAATTGAGATATTCCAAGGAATAATACCGCGAAAAAAATAGTGACTGAAACTGCATATCGCCTCGTGACTACAGGAATCTGACCTTTCAATCGTTGTTGCTTCAATTTGAAAACTGAATAAAAAGCGGACAAAGAATTACGGAGAGTGTTAAAAATTACCAAAGTCAGCCCACTTTCCTCTGTTTTCCAATTCTAATTCTTCATTGAATTTAGTGTCTTTGCGAAAAGTCACAACCATTTTCAGCAGACATGCATATTAAAAAGTGAGGAAAGACAAAAAAAGGAACAAATCTGACTGTAAACATTATTTTTTTTATTGTTTTCTTCCCTGCTTTCAATTTTTGCTGAAAAGGAATCACATTCATAGGATCCTTTCAATAAAAATGTTTAATGTTGTGAATAGTGGTGTTACGATATTGTTTTCAATGGCCCTTCCATAGCGAGATCTTTAAGTTGATCTGAAATACGCTGTTATGTCTTCAGCATTGCCGCTTCTTTAGCAAAGAATACAGCTTCAAGCTTTATTTAATTGAGCTCGACGCGTTAACTTCATTAAAAATGATTCTCATTATCATTTTTAGTGCTCTTTAGTTGATAATTTGAAATTTTGTTATTATGATCAGCAGTTGTAGGGTATGAATTTTGAAAGATGCCTTTAAAAGAAGAGCAATTTCAGTGGGACTTGGGAGCTCATGGAAACTGAACGGAAAATGTATTTGTGAGCTACGAAAATTGAGTGTCTCTGATGTGAGCTGAAACAAAAAAAAATAAAAATGCAGAAGAGTGTGATGTTATTTTACTTTTACTACTAAGCTAAAAGCCAATAATGTAAATAATAGACAATAATGGACATGGTGTCCATTATTAGTGTGTTTTTGAAAGATGATGACCGGATTCGAGGGTAAATTATGAAGACGAGCTCTAAATAAGCTGAGAAAAAGTTGAAGTTTGGTGATATAAGATCACTTTGTCGGGCACCACTTGTTATGGGTTCTTCAACCATTCCTATGGAACTGTGTGAATTCGGTTGTCCAGTTGGTGTTGCACTTTTTGAGCAGCTTTGTTCTAGGCTGCTTCTATTCCTTTTGCTCGAGAAGTTTCCCAAATGACACTCGGTTCCACACAGTCAAATGCCACGTGGAAGTCAATAAAGACAAATGTTAGCGGGATTTGGTATTCAAGGCTAACCTCGAGGAAGCGTTGTACTGAGTACATGTGGTTGATCGTTGAGAATGATTGACGGAATCATGCTTTCTTAGCTTGTTATGGTTTTTGTAGCCATCATTTTTAGCTAATGAGAAAATAGTGTGAATTATTATCATGATTTTTAAATAAATATATTATCAATACATTCTAATGAGATGAGAAGTAATAAGAAGTGCTATACGTTTTTGCTGTAAAAATGTAAAATGAGTTTTAAACATCTGAAATCGTAAATCGTTTTTGGCAGCGGGTCAAAGCATGCCGAATTTGCCGA
Organism: Caenorhabditis inopinata; assembly: GCA_003052745.1. NCBI lineage: Eukaryota > Metazoa > Nematoda > Chromadorea > Rhabditida > Rhabditidae > Caenorhabditis > Caenorhabditis inopinata. The sequence goes on along the minus strand of AP018156.1, from coordinate 3,664,937 downwards.
AACGCTGATAACTGCTTTCCATATGCCAGTTGCCAAACATCTGCGCCTTCTGTCGTTTCACAGCACGTTGATACTGATTTACTGCGCCTTCTGTCTGTTTCATGTTGGCTTCTTGCGATTTGGGTCGAGTAAGGAAGCTAAATAATATTATATACAGATGTACTACTTTTGGTGAATTGTAGAATTAGAGAAAATTTAAAAAAATTGTTCAGTTCATGCGAGAAATGCGTCCGTATCAATATCAACACTAATCAATATTCAAGGGGGATTTTGAATGCATTCAATTATCGATTTACCCATTTTTGATTTCATTTTTCTTTCTGAAAATGTGTTTGTTGCTCGCTCTTGTTCTGCTGATATTTCATTTTTTTAAATTTATATTCCAAATTTATACGGTGAAAATAAATCTGTCAGAGAATACTATGTACCAATTTTGAGAATATATTGTGCAATGATATCATAGCATCAGAAGTTTTTGTATTCTCCAACAAATCTTATTCGAGATTTACATATTCAAGGAATATGATATGACGCTGCTATTTCAAGTGTTTTTACTAAACATTGATTCCTACGTTTATTGTGTTTGAAATCAGCTTTTTCAAAATTGAGCAACTTAAAGGTGGCGCTAATATACAGGGTGGCAGCCAAATACCGTTACATGCTTGAAACGTTATAAATGTCTTCAAACAAGTTCAATTTTCACCAGAATTGGACAGAAGTTTTGTGAAATGATTCAAAAACAAGTTTTAACGATAGTTTTAAAATCACCCTTCTTTGGCCTTCACCACCGCTTTCAATCTTTTCGGGTAAGCGGTCACCACGGCACGCAGGTAGTTGGCATCCATTTCGTCCCAAGCTTTCACAAGTGCGACCTTCAGAGCGCTCAAACTAGCGTAGTTTTTGGTGGAAACCTTCTGGGTCAAATATCCCCAAACGGCGTAGTCCATAGAATTCGGGTCGGCTGACGACGCTGGCCATTCTGACGAGGAGTTGAACTCAGGAAAATTGTTCTTGCACCACTGCTGAGTGGCCTTGGCGCGGTGAGCCGGTGCGCCGCCTTGTTGGAAGCACCAGGGTCGGTTTCCGTAATGCGATTTGGACCACGGAAGAACTGCAGCTTCTAAAATGTGTTTTCTGTAGTATGTTTGGTTCACCTTGGCTCCCAAATCAAGAACAATCAGATAGGTTTTGCCATCGGAGCAAATTCCACCAAAAACCATGACATGACAAAACCATGACGGATGAGATGTCGTATTGAGAATTTTTCCGTTCTTACAGGCAGTTTGAAAGTCTTTTGCAATAACCCGATGGTTTTGACCATTCTTATTAGCTTCAACGGTGAAAAATTTCTCGTCTGCGAACAGTGTGCCTGAGCGTGTGCCTTGAAGAAGCTTTCGTGCTTTTTGCATTCGGAGAGCTTTGATTTTCTCGGTCAGGAATGCGCTATTTTGCATACGATACGGAGTCATCTTCAGCTTCTATTTGACAATGATTCCCATAAAATATCGGCACTTTTTGAAGTCTTTAGCAAGCTTCGCTCCGGATTTCTTCGGATTCTTTCCCGAACGCTTTCGTCAAAGTGACAGGACGACCCGATCTTGGATGGTCAGGTGTACAAAGACGATGGAAGCGAGTAACAGTCCGAAAAACAAGCATTCGGTTGACGTTCAACCGCTTAGCGATCTCCGAATTCGACACACCCTGCTGCATCAGTTTAATAATAGAACCACGATGGGGTGAAGCAGCCGTCATTACCTTAAAAATGGAAGTTGCAACCAGAAAATTGAAAAACATAGTAATAAATATGTAATAATTAATAAAAAATAAAATTGATACAGTAGCGGCTTGTGCTCATGCGCCAGAATCCACGCAAAGTTGTGTAACACTACATGGCAGCCACTCTGTACCTATGTGCTGCAATCCAGACGCAACAAAACGTTGAAATTGTTCGTTACTGTTATGTTTGCTGAAATTAGTTGAAGTCCTAGAGACCGTAGACCACATTGTGTTTGTTTTGTCTGAAATTTTTCAATTCTTCGGAAATACTGCACTGCAATTCATAATGGAGACTGACAAACCTCATAGCGACAATTGAATACATACTTTGATGGATTTGGAAAACTGTATTTCAGCATACAGAATTCTTCAATTGAGAGGAATCTATTTTACAAGATGGAATAATTTTATATGATGGAATCCCCTCCTAAGTTTCGCTTCTATAATTGAGCTGTTTCGCAGAGTAGCTGGAAGGATGCCAAGAGTGAGAAGCGTCTCCAAGAAAAAAACCAACTCTTTTTTGCTCAATGTCGGTGTTACAAACATTATGACTATGTCTTTTATTCTTGGTATTCTGGCTCATCTGGTACCAAAAACTGGAAGAATTCCGTTGATCGGAGTCTCTCTCTCTCTCTCTCTCTATTTTCGTTCATCTTGTCGTTATTATCATTGCCATTGCAATTGTCACTGGAATCACAGAATCGCGATGGTGAGCCACCCCTATTCTCAAAGATAGGAACTCAAAACTCAGGAATTCAATTCAAAACTACGTTTGCGAGAATAAAAGTAATTTTTAAAGTGAAACTCGAAACGTTTATGGACCACCGTTTGACATATAACATTAAACTATATACAAAATGACATTTTCATGTACTAGGGAAGCATTTGAAAGCATGGTTATACACTTACATCTTTGATCTTTGTTCTTTGATCTGAGAATCATAAAGTAAACAGTTCATAGACAAAGTATACATTCATAGACATTTTGGTTACCCATTTCATCGTTTTGGGTTTCGGACAAATAACTGTGCTGAAATTTAGGTTGTAATAGTGAAATGACGTCGTTGCTACTTACCCAACTTGCCCCTTTAAGAACTTTAAGTTCTGGTATTGTACACGTCATATTTATTGTGCTTCTGGGAACTCGAAACTTTGTGTTATGCTCTCATATTTAAAAGGTTAATCGAAAATTTCTGTAAATGGCACAGGTGTTTTTTCAGTCTATCAAATAAGTGACAAAAAAGGAAATTTGTGATTTGTCTCAAGTTTCATTAGTCATTTTTTTTGGAACTAGAGATTGCACGCTTCTTTTTTTCAGAATAGGTGACAATGATGTTGAAGTTTTTTGCGTTATTCCTCTACTTAGTTCAAGAAGACATTGCTTTTTATTATGATCCGCAGCTTTACGGTAACAAATTGAATAAATTATGTAAACTGAAATGATCGACATTTCTAATTATTCCAGTTCCAAAATGGACAGATTTTCTTCAATCTCAAGAAAATCTAACCAAAGAATTATTTGAAGCATATGATGCAACAATATCTCCTATATACACAAATCGTGAGGACAAAGCAATAGTTGAATTCTGAAATAAATCATTCAGTTGAACACGACAAACCAATCGGCTATGATCCAGATGCTCCAAAACGATGGAATTATACAATTCTTTTATACTATCTGAAACTGGTAGAAGTGCAAGAACCAACAGAAAAAGTTTCAGTAGTTCTCGAGCTGATGGAGGTGAATTTAAATCTAAAAACAGCATCACTAGAATGCTGTTCAAGGGTTGGTATGATCCAAGACTGACATGGAATACATCTCTCTATGGTAATGTTTCCTCTATAGTTGCTAGGCAAGAAAGAGTATGGAGTCCGACATTGTCTGCTTTCGGAGTGTGAGTATTTTCTGTACAACCAGCCTCTTTCATTCCGTGCTAATTGCTTCAATTATCAGAAAGGAGTGACTAGATTTTCGGGATCAGCACTTCCGACTAATATGCATTGAATGCAACGGCTATGTCAGTGACTACTTATCAATACGTGTTTCCGCCAACTGTCCTATGGATGTCTCCAGATTTCCATTCGATTCTCAAACATGCCAAATCAGATTTTGCTTACCTTTGTTTAATATAGTAGAAGTTCAAATTCTAAATAAGATTTATAGTGGAAATATGAACGAAAAAATTATCAAAACAATGGTATAAACCATGAAATTATTCTCATCTCATTTTCGGCTTTTAGGGCAATTCGGAATGGAAATTGGAAAAGTTAACCAATCGTGTTGAACAGTTAAAATATGACGATTCTTTCGGAAATATGGAACTGGTAATATCCATCCGCGAGGACGTGAGACTTCGTTTAAAGGCGCAACGAATTAACTTTTTGGGTCTCGTTAGTAGATAGCGCGTTAAATTGTAAGAAAACAAATTAACAATTTAAGAAAACAATTTTTCTTACAATTTAACGCGCTATCTCTTAACGAGATTGTGACGTTAACGAGACGAGACAGTTAATTCGTTGCGCCTTTAAACGAAGTCTCACGTCTTCGCGGATGGATAATATGAAAATAAGCAAAGTAAACACGTCTTCTTTGATTTAGGCTGTTTTTGAAATAACCATTCGAAGAAATCATTTGTATTACATTTACATGATAGTTTTTCCATCTTACATTATCAATTTGTTTTCTATAATTGGAGTTTTCCTAACAAATGCTGATACAATGTCAAAGGTATGTGACGGCTGCTTAGCCATTAACCTCTTAGAGCATTCAAGGGATATGAATTCAGCTCAATGTTGGGCTCACTAACATCATGACGATGACTTTCATTCTGGGAGTCATGGCTGATAAAATCCCAAAAAACTGGAAGTATTCCGCTTCTAGGAATCTACATCATTGTGAATCTTGTAATTATGGTGGCAGCTATCACATTTGTCGCATTTACAAAGAAATTGCGGAAGTGGGCAGTCCCCCTTTTGAAATTGAAAACTGGAAATTTCAGGTAATACTAAGATCAACATAAAAATGTAAATCATTTTGCAGCAGAAAACTGGAAACATTTCTGGGCTGTCCTATCGAATACACCTGCGCTATTTTATTAGAATTGCTGACAACTGCTAACTTTTTGGTAATGGTTGGATTTTGGCTGGAAAATATTTAAAAATAAATGCATTCCTTCCAATGTTGCTTAATCGGACATTTTTTAATTTTACCAAAATATATTAACATGCTTCTTAACACATTTGCTTTGTTAGTGTTACATTTTATTTCTATTTTATTGAAGTTTGAAATTGAAATATTGTTAATTCAGGCCCTGATTTTGAACCGCCACGTTTTGGTCGGTGGAGCACATCCTAGTATTCTGTCAAGTCCTCTATTCATCTTCCTAATAGCACGGCTTTCCTTGAATATTGCAATTAGAGAATTGTCTTCTTGAAAACGTAACCTGAAATAGAATCACAAATCAATTTCATGTTTTTTCGTTCAATTTTCTCTGTACTATGGTATTTTGGATAAAAGTGAAAAAAACTCACTCTCTCAAGCAATACTGTATTTGATTTTCTACTTCGAAAATTCTCATGACTGTCAGATTCATGGTTTCAAACAAGACAATGCAATGATCGCTTCGAGCCATAGCCAATGTTTGAATTCCCATTCCAGGTTCTGGAGCCATAGAGATTACTCCGTTATGAATGAATCGGTTGTTTTCAACGTATTTTGAGACTGTTGGTTTACCGTTAATCTTGAAAAAGAAGCTAACAGAAGTGAGTAACAAAATCAACTTACGGAAACTTTCGCTAATATTTGAACTGTAATTTCCTGAGCAGTTTTCCCGCAATACTTCTTCTTTTTAGAATCTCTCTTCTTGGCTTTCCACTCTTTTATAAACCTTGTTTGTTCACCATTCCATTTTTCCACTACAATAATCTCGCCAAGGTTTTTCAAAACTCCGCAAGATTTCACATTTGCTTCAATTGTGCATTGGGAGCGAATGTGATGAGAGTGAAGATTCCAAACAGACACCACAGAGTTCTTTCCTAACTTGTGAATAGTGAATATAGTAGAAAAGGATGCACAGATTTCGACGTCTATGTAGTGTCCTTCTTGGACTGGAAGTGTTCCGTAGTATTGAGCAGACAGCGGTTTGTTGTTTCCCCGGAGCACTCGTTCAACTGCGATTCTTGACTGTGACGACTGCGTGTAGACCATTTTGTACAGTTCAATGGAACCTTGATGAACAACACATGCTACATAGTGCTCATCCATACTCACGGCGTCTATTTTATTTATGTGATCTTTCAACATTTCTGTCGCTCCATCAGATACGATGAGAACGCTCCCTTTTATTTTGCAGTTGATGTCAGCGGGGTCTTTATCTTTTTCTGAAAATAGTCGAAGAGCCCATTTATTTAGACTAAGACAACTCACTGTCTCTGTTCTTTCTGAACAACTGGATATTTTCTTGATCACCAGCGGAACTCTTATTAAAAATAATTGACTTCAAATGCTTCATCTTTCTCCAGACCTGCTGAGTTGCGTGCTTGTCCATTGTGTACTCTCCAGCTTCATATGGTCCAATAGTTAGCTCTTTGCCAAATCTGTAACTCAAATTAACGACGTACCCAATTAGGAATATTTACTTACGCAAGACCGTGCATATTGCGTACAGAACCATGGCGGTGGTGGACCACTTCTCTTTTCGGGTGAGGTTGCGTAAATAATTGAAGAGGTGCTGTACCCAACGCCTTCTGATTTGCTTCGTATGCATTTGTCATCACTCGATCAAATCCGGGAGGTGGAGAACTTCCAGGGTATACCTTAAAAGTGATACAACTTAAATAAATGTTATGAGAAAAGGAACCGTTTCAATAAAAGATGAGAATGTGGCTCATTTCACTAAAACTGCATCTTTTTTTTTTGTAAAGAAATGCACATTATGTAAGGTTTTGTAAAAACTTTTACCGCAGGATGATAGACGTTTATGGCATGATGGGCTGCTTTTCCTCTCGATTTGTATCCAAACATCAGGTCTATCCAATGATGAAGCATTGATTGAACATGTTCTGATTCTGGAATGTGAATTTCAGATTCTTTATTCAAAATGTATTTAGTACACTCACCAGAGAAAGGCGGAATTCCGGATTCCGGATTCCGGATTCCGGATTCCGCCGTTTTTTCATTCGGTTTTCCGGATTCCGGATTCCGTGGAAAATTTTTTTTCCGTTTTCCGGATTCCGGATTCGGTGAAAAAAAAGTTTCTTTCCGTTTTCCGGATTCCGGATTCCACGAAAACAATTTTTTTCCGTTTTCCGGATTCCGGATTCGGTGAAAATTTTTTTTTCCGTTTTCCGGATTTCGGATTTCGTGAAAAAAATTTTTTTCCGTTTTCCGGATTCCGGATTTCGTGAAAAAACTTTTTTTTCCGTTTTCCGGATTTCGGATTCCGTGAAAAAAATTTTTTCGTTTTCCGGATTCCGGATTTCGTGAAAAAATTTTTTTCCGTTTTCCGGATTCCGGATTCCGTGAAAAAAAAATTTTTCCGTTTTCCAGATTCCGGATTCCGTGAAAAAATTGTTTCCGTTTTCCGGATTCCGGATTCGGTGAAAAAAAATTTTCCCGTTTTCCGGATTCCGGATTCGGTGAAAAAAAATTTTCCCGTTTTCCGGATTCCGGATTCGGTGAAAAAAAATTTTCCCGTTTTCCGGATTCCGGATTCGGTGAAAAAAAATTTTCCCGTTTTCCGGATTCCGGATTCGGTGAAAAAAAATTTTCCCCTTTTCCGGATTCCGGATTCCGAGTTCCCAAAATCCAATTCCGCCCTACTCTGATACTCACCGAGTGCTTGTCTGTGTAAGTAGATAAAATTTTCATGATATGGCTCTCCATTAACAAAAGCCCATTTGGGAACTTCCACATCATTTACACGTTCGCCATTTTGTCTTACACCGAATTGATTTCCGTTTTCATTTTTCAAAACTTCAACTGTTGTGAACAACTCGGGGACAAGTTCTTTATAGTCATTACTTGATTCAATTTTTCCTAACCCAAGACCGGCCTCAATGCTATGAAAGAGACGATCTGGAAAATCAAATCTGCCGTCTTGCAGTTCGATAGCTTCTTCTCCAAATGGAAGTAGTCGTACGTTATAATACGAGACAACACCGCGATTAGAACACATAGACCCAAAGTGATATGGCTTCAAGTGACTGACTTCTTCATTATCCTGAAAAACGAAAATGCATTATTTCACATCTATATTCAATCCTCTTGCCTTCAATTCATTATAGTGTTCTCGGTGTTTCTCAACTGATAATAAATCCTGCGCAGCTACAGGTTGATCAAGTTTTCTAGAATACGTATTCGTCGTTTATAATCTACGTTCAGCTTTCATATACAGTACTGGCAAAAAAGGTATTCGCAAACGGTTTTTTGAGAGTAACTTTGCTGAAATTTGAGGGATCGACTTGAAAATTTTACCGTACATGTCGTACACGGTGATGACAGCAAAAATCGCCAAAATGTTTTAAAATATCAGATCGATCCGGGAAGTTTCAAAAAAGTTTCAGATATTCATACCTATATATAGTTTTGTCTTGAAGATCAATAGAACCATCTCCAAACTTTGCCAATATTCTTGGAAAAATCGGGTAGCTGCTGCTGTCATGAATGCTCCTTCCAGCAAACAGATTAAGGAACGTGAGATACTCGAAATTGGATAGTTTCCCTTCCTCCCATCGCTTAGTACATGCAACTAACTGATGGTCACCAGCTATTAGTTTGGAAGCGTATTGCTCGACTAACTTTGCAAATCTCTGAAAGAAAGAATTCATTTAATGGTTTGAAAGTGCAACGGTAACCTGTTGTGCAAAAATGAGTATAGTTTCATGTGTGTCAAGAAGAATTTCGAACGACACTTCTAGCGCGTCCCATGGGCGCATTGGTCTGCGGAAAATCATAGTCATATTCTCAAACAAGATTGTCCTTTCAACAATGTGAGACCCATGGGGTAGTGTACTAATTCCTGTATTATGAACATGAAAGATTGGATTCGTTTGAACACCATTCGCAATCAATATTCCATGCAGACATGCGTTTCGTAGAGCCGCAAAAATGCCCGGTTTTCGTATTGAAGACAAGGACAATGCTTTGAAAACTTCTGGGAATGTGGTTATTTTGTCCAGCTTATCATTTTCTGCGAACTCCGTAGTGTTCTTAACATCAGTAAAATCAGTGACCATTCTTTCCCCTCGTGGACCTAACGTTGTTGTTATTTTTCTCAGTTTGTAGTCATTTTTAATGACAGTTAAACATGTGAACACTCGCTGAAAAACAATTTTTTTCCAAAATAAGACCATCGTAGTTACCTCATTCTCCTCCAACTTTTTCATGAGATCGCATATTTCATTGACCCGTTTCATATTTCTAGGAGCAGCTAGTGCCTTCTGCATCCTATCCAATGATAAGTTAATTTCTGATACATCGAAATGATGTTGAGGAGTATTGTCTTTCAGATTGACCTTTTCTATAACTCCATTCCGCTGATCCAGCCAATATCTGGATGCAATTTCACTTTCAACTGTCAGTTTTTGAATCAAATCTGGTGTACAAGACTGAGGGTATTCAACATTCACTGAAATATATTTTGTAACAATCTGAAAACTGCAGATGTTGGGAATCACCTCTATCCTTTTCCCGGTTCGAGCAGTTTAAGAACAACACCGCAAGTTTGAATAAGTTACAGTTTTGATCTTCTCGTTGAGTGATGTTTTCCAGAGCCAGGCGGATCATTTGATCAATATCCTAAAACAGAGATTTGTGTCAACGATCACCGCAGAAAATGAAATAAACTCACTATCAGATTGCCAAAAACTGTCGGAATTTTTGTGTATGATCGAATAATTCTATGAAGCAAGACTTCCATTCTAGAAGTATTTTGCCTCACGAAGACTATATCTGAAAAATACAGATTTTCAGAACACTTTAAGAAGAAACATACTAAATGGTGTGATATATTGATGAATGTCTGTCAACATAAACCCCACGCAGGTAGCAAAAACATTTGTGACAAACATCATATCCGCTGCTGCCCAAATACAGCTTGGCCAAGCTTCGTCTAAAGTCCATTTTGACAGCTCATCGAAAAATATGCGGTAAAAGTTATCCTCTTCATCACATTCAACTCGGTTACTGATTTTAAAGAAATATTGGCATAAAGATAGGACATCCTTAATACGGTGACACATCTCCTCAGGTGTGAGGGGAGATTCTTTATGTTTCCGATAAGGGCATTTCAGGAATGGTTGATTTGGACCTAGAACACTCTTCTTCACTTTTTGGGCAATATCGTCCCAAAACTTTGTTGCCTTCACAGGAGTTGCTTCAATTTCTTCGGGTTCCTCATCGTAGCCGATCATGCGCAAAGATGAGTTGCTTGCAGATCTGTGTTTGTTTGAATCAGCTAACGCAATATCCAGTAGAAACTTGAACAGTTGAAGCAGCAGAACGCACAACGCCCAGTTGATGTTGTCTCGGATGAGTCTTTGAGCCTCATTGTTTGGGTTATCCAAAAGTTTCCCATTTTCCTGAGTGTACAATAGCAATAAATGGGAAATCAGACGATAAGTTCCTTCAAACACCGACTGCTTCCCGTTGACTCCGATTCTGATAATGCTGATTGCAAATGCAAACCAAGGATCAAGAAGTGCTTTTAACTTTTCATTCCGCATTCTGTAAAATTACTATTAAAAGAATAGGAAATGCACATAATAAACTGCTCACCTGAAATCTCCAAGTTTTGAGAGCTTTGCTAGAATGGCTGCCATGTGCTCATCAATTCCAGCTGCTGTCATTGCCTGCGTCAACTGATTATTGAAAGTGTAAACCTAAAAACAGAAATAACGAAATATTCAAAAAATTATGCCAAAAACCTTATTCAACGATGTGCAAACCACTGTGAAAACTGCTACCTCAAAATCATCGGCCGATTCTTCTAATATTGTGAGCAGTGGATAAACTGCTCGACATGATACCGTATTAGGATAGAATGTTTCTAAATGCGCATTGTCAAGTCCGGCAGAGACATCCACTTGTTCACGGAGTAGAATAGAAAAAAGTGCATTGACAGATTGCATTGTTAACGGCTTATTTCTCAACTGACGTGCCAGAACAGACAACAAGTCCAGTTCAACTATTTTTTTGATCTTGTCAGAGTAAATATTATGATTCTGTAGAAAGATGTAGTTTTTTGAAGAATTTTAGATATTATAATAAAGAATACTCACTAGTATAGCCTCATACATTTCTATCAGTGTTCCTACAACTTTTCCGCTATTGTTCGCTTCGATGAGATAACATATTTTCTAAAAATTTATGTCAAAATCCAAGTTTCTTGATGGAAAATCATACCTCAGCAGTGATAGAATCGAAACATGCATATTGAGTGTCGGGGCACAGAACATAGGCCTGATGGAGAATTCGAAGAAGTCCTTAAAATCCTCATAATTTAGAGACTTAAACGCAGAATACCTTTCATCATATAATCTCTATTTCCGGACATCTTTCTGAGCTCTCGGTCAGAAAGTTGCTCAGTAGGTGTCGGAACTCGAAACAGTTCATCGTCGTCAATATCTCCAAGTGGGAGGTCCAGTTGGAGTAACGTTCGGTTGATACGTCTTTTGGTGATAGTTTCTTCTCCAGAGTCTTCGCCATTAAAGATCAATGTCGGTTGACGTGAGATTTCCCTTTCCAAACCTCAAATACTTTTATTATCATAAATGAAGAAAGTTGCAAAAAAATAGTGTGAATTTCATATTTTCTAGGCTCGTTGCCTTTGACTTTGACGTCGTCGCCTGTATCTCGCTTTCCAGAAGAATCTCGAAAAATCACCAAGACAATCAGTTATGCTTCTTCTAGTGGTAAGATGCGCTCTAAATGGTTAAGCGCATTTCAAACGTTTTTGGTTTATTTTTGATTTTTTCAGTTATTTTCTGTAATTTTATATATGTAAAACTTTCGTGGTTTAATTGTTCTTAAGTTCAAAAATAAGGATATATGTATGTATATAATAAAAATGGGTAACTGTGGGCGTTAAGAGATTCTAACATCGGTGGCGTCTGGTACTGTGATAAATATCACTGTTGGGAGGGCACGTGACCTTCCATGTTGGCATTGACACGACTATACACTGCGACGTTACTATTGAACTCTATAATTCAGTTTGATATTAATGATTAACTAATTCCATGATTCTCCAATCGATATAAGCCCTTCGTTCTCTCTACGATTTGGTAACAACACAACAATCGCCCAATTTTCAATGAAATCCGTAGTTTTTCATATTAAATATATTCTTCTTAAATTAATAATGACTCTACAGAATTGTGGTTCGGTAATTTTTCAGAATGGGCCCCTCGGTCTCTCATAACCGGGTTCACCCCCCCCCCCCCACAGTTATGTTTTCGATTACTTTTGGTTGTGGGGGACAATTCTCTGAGGCTTAAATATCGAAACTGCCCGACCTCTTGATTTGGGGGGTGACTCCGGAAAAAAAGTAATCTTTCACAATGACCCCCATATTATATCCTTATTCTCCCCACCATCCTGGGAACTGGAATCACCCCTCACAATTCCAGAATCTCCCCCCTTCCAGAGTCACCAACCCCCCCCCCCAATCGTTCTAGGACTCCTCGTGATCCCATCTAAAACAACAGTGTCATTCATAATTTATCCAGTTCAAAATCAAGTTACAAATTTTTGGAATTTATACGTCTCTGCAACGGGGATGACCCTCCATCAAAACTGGTTGCATATGAGGTCATTTCGACGTGATTTTTTGATGAATAAGGGGGGGGGCGATTCCGTTTCAATCCAGTGGGGGGTAATACCGAGGTTTGCGGGGGGGGGGGGAAATGCCTTGTTTTTCATTATTTATAATATAATTCAAAAAACAATTCACACAATGCTCCTCAGACTTCAATTCGCCATAGTCCTTTTAAGAATTCCTCACAAAAAAAATAATAATTCAAACTTACAACATTGATCAACCCAACGAAACTTCTCAAAGAACGGATTGATTTTTTCGAAATCAAAAAGATCCATCATGAAGGTGACCAATTGAGCAGTTCGCACTGCATGCGGTTCTTTGCACCATTCTTTGAAGATCTCCACTGTAACTGTTACAATGTCGCGTACTTCGTCAGTTCCTTCATCGCTTTTTATAATTTTTGCAACAATCTGTGTTGAAAATTGTGTGTTAGAAAAAGAGCTGTAGAAATGCTCGCTACCTTTAATATAAGCGGTAAGGTTTTATCCATGTTAGTACCCGGATTTGATGATTTGAATCGGATAAGGAGCCTGTAGAACATAGTGAGATCTTTTCCCCAGTAAGATGGCTCAGACAGTATCTCGCTGAGAAAAACTGCGTCTTTGATTTCACTATCTGTGATCATACACATATCAAATATTTTCTGAAATACTACAGTTTATTGTTTAGCCAAAAATGTTCAAGTTTAAACCTGCATAATGACTTCTGGAATTTTATGTGTTGCATGGCGGAGCAATAACGACGTCATCTGCACTGCTTCAGATCTTGAGAATCTTTCTGATCTCAAGTACGGAGAGTTCAAGTAGGCCAACAAAAGTTCCCAATGTATTACATATTTCTTCTTGGCCGTATTTCCAGTCAAAAATCTAGTGAAAGCATAAAATATGAATCCGAATCCACCAGTCTCTCTAAGCTGTTCTACTGTACTCTCGAATCCTTTTGATTCATTTTTTGAAGAGATTAACTGATTATATCGAATCTGTATAACAGTGTGAAACATCTGTCCAATATTCAGTTTTCTTCCTTTTGTAGCAAGCACAAAACGACGGGACACATCGATATTTTTCGCAATAATTCCAAGTTCATGAACATCATAGAGCGACTGTCGATCTCCTGAGAATAGAATAAAGAATATGAAGCTTCAAGATAATTGTTTTTTCCAAACCTTGAAAGACAATCGGAATAGTGTGATCAAGAGAACAGATAGAAGTCCTGATCTCGTCAATGGCTCGTGCATTTATTTTATTGATCAGCTTATATGTTTTTCGAGGTGTCTGGAATTCAGATGTGATTTTTTTATGTCACTATTTCAACTCACAATAAGAAAAACTTCTTCACCATCATTGCTAAATTGTAGCATTATTGAATGAACTTCTGATGCTGGTTTCAGATAGCAAATAAACTTGTCTCTAAGAAGAATGAGATAAATTTTGTCAATGAATTCATAATCGTTTTTACCCATTATTTGTAGTGTAAAGGCATCTTAAAACATTCAAATCATAGAAGCATTTCAATCTTAAAATGAAATTTCCAACTGTAATTGTTATCATTTCAGAACCATCGAGCTCTGCACGCGGTTTGAATTGGAAATACATATTTATTAGCAGTTTTGGGTTTTCAGTCACATTTGTTCTGAAAACACTTGTCGAGAGAAAGCCGTCATGAGAATTATACTCACACGTATTCCATATCTTCATGTTGCACTGGATTCGTCCACGATAGTTTCAAAATATTCAGCAACTGTTGAATACTGCAACTTTGAACGTCGCTCACGTTGAAATGTGTCAATATAGAATTCACAAAATGTGGAATAAGGAGTCCCCGCTCGAAAATGTTATTTAATCTTTCAATGAGGTAAAATGAAAGTGGCAATTTGGAAGAACTGATCAATGATGTATTCTGAAAAAATCAGATTTCGAGAAGACCTCTAATAGACTTGCACCCCTGATAGTATTGCTCTCAAAAAGTCTCTACGAACAATAGTATTGCATGCAAGTCTATATGAGATTTTACGGTAATTCTGTATAAAATTCGTCAAACCTGTTCAAAAACATCTTGAATCCTTCTCTGACACATTTCAAGTAAAACATTTTTTTTCTCAGATACACCTAGTTTCTCATCTTCAATTAACATTAAAAAATAAGGCGTTTTATTCCGGATTGTTTCCAAAAGAGCCCCACGTGGCAATTGAAGCTTTGTCGAACTTCTCAGTATTCTGAAATGTTGAAGTTATAATTTAAATATCGAATCACGTGAGCTTACTGATCATTCAAAAGTTTCACATATCCTTCTTTAATGTATTGAATTCCTAGTCGTTCCAACTTTGAGCATATGAGCATGATGTTGCTCAACGATTCGAACCAAGTTTTCATTGGCGGTACAACATGTGTCAAATCACAAAAAGTCAGAATAGAAAGACAGGTAAGATGAATTTGGCAATAATGATCTAAAATGCTCTGGAGGCCATTGTTACTCGGCTGAAAATGAGAATCGAGAACATCTAACTCTTCGAAACGAAATGTTTCCAATTTATCTTCCATAGCTAGCATGACTTCTTTGATTCCAATTATTAACGGGTCTCTTTTGAGCTTGTTTTTCTTTATAAGGTCTTCTAAAAATTTTAAAAACATTTTCTTTTTCCATTTTGAACGGTACCAGAAGACTGCGATCTTAACACCTTTGATATCAATATAAGAACATGATTCATAGCGTGTAAATTGTTAAGACCGTGCAGGATGGGAACCAAGTTTTCAGCAATGTAATTTCTCTGAAAATCGAAACCATTACGATTGAAATTCAGCTCTGCTATTCACCAATTCCAGGTTTCGTTGTAAACATGCATTTTGAAAGCATAAAATCAGGACTTCATAGGGTGTTCGCGAGTTTTCCAGCATTGGAACTTCTATCAAGAGATCTGTTATAACTTTGAAACAGCTTTCGGCTTCTTTTGGTGACAAATTGACAAACTGGTTGAATGATTGAGATTGCAAGTTAGCGATTAATCTGAATCCCTCATTGTTGGCTTCTGGAGAAGCCGCATTTTGATCATTCCTTCTTTGCATAGTGTCTTTAAGTTTCTGATAGTACTCGAGGCTTGCGCACTTCACCAGATGCTGATCACAAATGTGAGCAATCCTGTTAAACTCTTCTGCTATCTGGTTTTCTATATCCGCAGTGATCGCTCTCATGATTATTTTTTTGATCGTGCTCATATTGGTATTATGAATGCAGTACATGATGTTTCCCCACATAAAATCAAACAGCTCAATTGGTATTATTGGTGTTTGTTCTGCATCCGTACTTGTTCCAAGTACGTTAACTGCACGAGTGGAAGATGGAAAAGTATTGGCATCGGAGAATTTAAGAATCTGGTCAATCTGCAAAGGCAGTAATTTTAATATATACATTATCAACAATGAGCTCACGACATTGTATCCGCCATACTTTAAAACATGGTATAGTGCAAATGCTTTTGGGATTAGACCGTTCTGAGCCATTTGCTGTTGTTGGATGAGACAATTCACAATATTACTGTCAGTTTTTTGTCTTACAGACAACAAAAACTTTACAATCATCTGATGTAAGAATTTACGTTGATGAAGATTCGTTGATCTTGTAGGATATTTGACCCAAAATTGAATCATGAACTTCAAAATTTTGTCAGTGTTAATGTATTCCAGTAATTCGAAATCTTCCCAGAACATGGTCTGAAAAACATACCGTTTAAGCTGGAAAGTTTCAAGATTTTCTGTTTTACGGATTGCTCCAATGCCAGCTTTGATAGTAATATCCAGTATGATTGAATGAGTATCTCTGCAGATTGAATTGCAGATTGCAGTGTTTTTGAATTGCCAACTTTGTCCATGCGTCCAAAGCCATTCTGAATTATTACAATTTTTTAAATTCCAAATGTTTTGTCTCACATTATAATCAGCAATAAGTTGCTTAAAGGATCCTCGACATTCGAAAAGAATCCGATTATATCTGGAAGAGTTGGTGGAAGTAGCTACTTTCATCAAACGCAGGAGGAGAATCTTTAAAAAATTTGAATAACTGAAACAAAAAATAAATTGAACTCACTTCGCACTCGAGAAACTGTTTTTTCAGATCTTTGTCTCTAGAAGAAAATTGAAGAATTTGCTGAATTTTTATAATTTCTTCCTCGTCAAGAACATAACTGGCGACATGTATCACAGTGTAACATCTGGATTTCGTTAGCTCTACCAGCTCTTTTTCGATCATGTTCGGATAGTCTTTATACCATCTTTCCACAAACTTTATACCCGGTAAAATCTGAAAATTTATTGGTTTCTGTAACAAACTTTCTTTCAAATATGTTAAATTGTTCACCTGTGAGTCTTCCTTTGACCACGTCACATGGGCTCTTTTATATTCCTGAGTTATTTTAAATCCGGGAAACCTGTTATTTAGGTCTGCATAAGAACGGGCTTCAGTGTCGCTGAGCACTTCTAATGTTCTGTAATCGAAAGTTACGAACCGTCTCCATCAAATTCTTTTTCTTACATTCTTTCTAATAAGGCAGTATTTGGTGCTATTTTCTGATAAGGATTATATAAAGATTCACAGTGTTTTCTGAAAAGTTCTGTCATATTATGCTTGAAAACGTCTCTCTTATGACTGTCGTTCTTGCATTCAGCAATTAGAAGTTGTGATGCTCCTCTGATAGTACAGCCTGGAACAAGATGTGAATAGTGGTTGTCTAGAAGAAACAAAACGCACTTTTAAAAGGTTCGAAAAATAGAACGTCATGATCCAGGTCGTTTTCTGTGAGTTGATCCGCAATAATGGATAACGATTGCTTTTTTTCCATTTTCTGAATATAAAATGATTGAATAATTTGAGGAAATACAGGAAAAATCGCAAAAATCAGAATAAATGAACTTTTGCATTTAATTCGGGGAGTACAATGATTCGGGGGTACAACGGGGTACAAACGATTCGGGGGTACCAAGTTCATGACAGTAAATCTGTTTTTGAGTCATTGTTCAGATCTCAAAGCAAAAATCGTGTTCCGGAGTTCAATATGAGTACTGACTCATCCAATTCTTTGTCTCCCCAAGTACCACGAACTGCAAAAAGACAGAAGAAGCGTCCCCGAATCATGAACTTGGTACCCCCGAATCATTGTACCACCCGAATTAAATGCCATGAATTTTCTGTGCAAAACAAACCATCAGGAGACAAAATCACAAGAGAAAGGACAGCTAATCATTTGCATTCGTATTATGTGCTATTTAGCAACGGAAAAATCGAAACAAATACAAAGGAAGTGTGGCCAATTGTATGTATTGTTTCTGGTGCAAGCGTGCAACACAGCGCCCCAAATAGAAGACAGTACGAAAGGCCAAACTGTTTAACCACTCTAGTTAAAGACGCCCTATCCTTTTGTAGAATCTGATTTTCTACATAGACTGAGGAACATTCAAACTTCGAAGAATTCTTTCCTAAATTTTTCGGCGACCAACATAAATTGGTTTTTGAGAATTCATAAGTTACTTCAATGTTAGAGTACGCAATATTTTTTCAGAAAAAGTCAGATCCGTTGGAACTAAACAGCCGGAGAACGGAAACAGTTCGATTTTATACCTGCTCCACATTTTGCCTGGTGACAGTTAATCATTGCTTGCATTTCGGTCTTATTCTTTGGTTTTTGGTCTGATGCTAACTGTTGTTAGATGATGTCACCTTTCAATAAAACTTATGTATACTATATAATTAATAAAACTAAACCTAATTCTCCTAACAATTAGACGGACCTCGAATTGTTGAATAGTCTACCTCCTCAAAGCTTAAAAAATTATTTTTCTGTGACGAAGCTTGATAATTTTTATTTATCAAATGCTTACTCTTCTGTAAAATGTAATTTTTAATGCATTGATTGTTATCAAAAAAACTTATCAATAATAACATTGAAAGACTGTGAATACTGTTATTACAGGTTTTCATGCGTTCACTTCTTTCATTATGCTGATCCCCTTTAAAGGGTGTGGGAGGGGGGGGGTGACTAGAGCAGATTCAGAAAAAATGGTTGAAGGACCCCAATTTCCTTAAAGTACAGTGCGGTCACTATCTATAAGACCCCCCTCTAATTGGCGTCTATCCGGGAACGAAAAGAGGTTTCAAAAATCCTGTAAGTGTCATTCAATTTTAAACACAAAAAATCTCCGGAGTCAAAATTTTATGAAGATATGTACCACTTCCTAGGACCAAGTAACAACAAAAAGGTGCATCTGCAAGCGGTCAATTTTCTGATGTTTGCAGATAGGAGGTCCTCCGGAACTTTAATCTTCATGAAATTTTGACAACGTGGTTTTTTGTGCTGAAAATCAAATGGCGCTTACAGATTTTTGATGTCTCTTTCCGTTAGGTGGATAGATTAGAGGGGAGGGGTGGGGTCCTATAGATATTGACCGCACTGTATGCAGAGAAGTTATTTAGAGGTAAAAATGGTTGATGTGAATACCAACCCCAATAGGCTCTATTCAACTTGAAAAACTGACTTCCTGTGTGACAGTATGTGTGTAACACTAAAAAGTTACCCAAATTGATACACAGGCCTTAAGCGAAAATGGATACACTCTTCAACCAACCACTTTTGCTGCTGGATTGAGGTGAATGATTAGTCTTCTATAATACATGTTGCGGTTCTATAAATATAAGCAACCGACAAATTAAAATGCCGAATTATAATATTAAGCCATATCTAATTTTTAAAGAAAAAATTGAGCATAGACTGTTGACTTTATAATTCAACTTGGAGCCAAGGGCTCAAAACATCTAAACAGTCTAGAGAGATCAAATATTGAGTTTAAACAGAGCAACAACAAATTATGGAAACTACACTCGTGCTCTAGCGTTATCTAGTTACTTTTATGTTATACTGAATTAATTTCTATTATTTCAACTTCTCTCGTGAGCATCTCGTACGGGAGGGACTTCCGCAGAGAGCAAAATGAAAACACCTCATGGTGAACTAAACAAAGAAGGAACTTTCGATTTTGATTACCATGTTACATTTCATCTTTGATATAAGCTTTACTGGAAAAGCTGTGATCTTAGAATATTCTGAAGCGATGATCTTGTACCCACCAGAGAAGGGCGGAATTCCGGATTCCGCATTCCGCATTCCGGATTCCGCCATTTTTTTCATTCCGTTTTCCGGATTCCAAATTCCATGAAAAAAAATTTTTCCGTTTTCCAGATTCCGGATTCCGTGAAAATTTTTTTTTCCGTTTTCCGGATTCCGTGAAAAAAATTTTTTTTTCCGTTTTCCGGGTTCCGGATTCCGAGTTCCCAAAGTCCAATTCCGCCCTATTCTGGTACCCACTAATTATTGTAATGCTGTACAGAGGCTTTTAGATTTGATTCAATCAGTTTTTTTTTCCGAAAACTGGAATAACGGAACTTGTGCAACGCTCTATTTCCAAATTGCACATATTATAGCTTCTGTATGTGCTTTTTCACATCGACATACGTATCCCATCCGTTTGTTGCAAAAAGTTGTCAAGCATAGACAGAATGAAAGCCGTTTGTGTTAAACCGTGTCGCCGAGAGCACAACAGGCGGGCGGCAAACATCGCATAGGTTTGAAGGGCAAGCGTCTCGTACGGGAGGGACTTCCGCCAGGAGCAAAATGAAAACAAGCAACCCCTTCTTACGGTAATGCCAGTGTTTGTTTCTTTTCTTCCGCACCCGACTTCATGGATGAATGTTCATAATTCATAGCAAAATGGAAGAGTTGGCGGAAACGCAGACACAACAAGTGTGCAAGGAAACATCATGATTAGTTGGTTAGGCCCTTGGCACTTCCGTGGAAGTAGGCGGGAATAGGAATAGTAAGCCTGCCGGAATATTCGCCGACAAAAATCCGGTCATTGTAGTCTAAGTGGGCAACTAGCCGCCAGTATAAAAGCATGCTTACGCTGGTTTCACGTATCAAAATTTGCATTTTCGGTTTTTGATTGAGTCTATCATCCCATTCATTAAAAATGCCAAAACGCTGGTTGTTCGTCTTAACTGAACTTATTGGTAAGAAATTATAGGGACAGAAGAAGATTTCAATTGAACCAATTCTTAGCACTTGTCTCCACAGAGATGTCCATGCAAATGATTGCTTACAAAGCCACAATAACCCCTTGCTGTCTAGACACACTTATGCCTAATGTTTGCAAGGCTTTGTATAACAGAGATCATGAAAAGTTCACCAGGCAATGCAGAAGGAATGCGGATTTCTCTTTTATTCAATGTTGTCACTCTTGCCATTTCAACATGGATATTTTCACTAGCGAGTGTAAGTTACTACCCTCAACCTCCCCCCCCCCCCACAACCCTTGTTCTTCTTTTACCATCTTTCTACGCTTGCAAAAAATGAATTGTTCTAGCTATGCCAGTTCCCGCTGATCTCTACAAGCAGGACGTAGAAGAGCTTCTTCTACGTCACCATCCACAAAACTGTTTTGATCGCCATGGGACTCAATTCTGTGAAGCTTTTGTTACCAGAAGTGGAATGTGGGGAAGAAAATCTTTGACATGTCAACACAGTGCATTCGCATTCAGGGTTTGCAGAAAGACGTGTGGATTCTGTGCATCGTATGTTAAACCAAACGATTCGAAATGAAATTCGAATTTAATTTCAGAATGAACAAAACGGCTACAGTAAGATACGACTCGGCAATTGCCAAAAATCCAAAATCATGCGGACGACTCTTCTAATTTTAATTTGGCAAAACTAATAACAAATAAATTATTCATTATTTCAATACGTCTTTTTTATTAGTTTTTTATTACAGGGTGGGGAATAAATATAGCGCCGCATCAAGACGGTGTAATAACTTCAATTCCAAAGATTTTCCTCTGAAAATCAAATAAAATGTTATTAAACAACAACAAAAATTATAGCATTAACAGTTTTTGAACCTTCCTCCTTTAGTTTTGATGACTGTTCGGGTAAGAGTCGACGACGGCACGGAGGTAGTCAACGTTGACTTTGGCTCCAACAGGGAATTCTATATTCAGAAGAATTTTGTGATGGAGGTGTTGCCGTGGTCCAAATCCCATTTCGTGGGTGACGATTGCACATACCAGCAGGACGGAGCGCCGGCTCACACCGCAAAACTCACTCAACAGTGGTGTGAAGCCAATTTCCCCGATTTTATCACTAACGATCAATCTGGGCTTAATCGTTAGTGATAAAATGGATTTTGCTGTGTAGGGATATTTGAGCCAACAAATACCCAAAAAGAATTATCCGAATTTGGGAGCTCTGACGATCGCTCTGACAGCTGCATGGGACAATTTAGACGTTGACTACCTCCGTGCCGCTATCGACTCTAACCCAAAGAGACTTCAGGCAGTCATCAAAGCGGAAGATTCGTAAACTGTTAACGCTATAATTTTTGTTGTTGTTTAATGAAAATTTCAGTTGATTTTCAGAAAAAAGTCCTTCGATTCGAAGTTATTACACCGTCTTGAATGCGGCGCTATATTTATTCCCCACCTTGGATGTACCATGAGAGAGTATTCGAAAGCATGAAAACACCCATGTATTTTTTTGCTTCAACAGTATTTGATTATTGATATTCACTCACAAAACACTTTTATAAAAGAGTTTTGCAAATAAGAACTATTGGTTTTTTGCTTTTTTTGATCGAAAATTGACAATAAAGCGGTTCAATGACCCTCGTCGAATGCTTCAAGACTGTCGGGAACTTGAGCACACGTATGATTATAGTGCAACCAAAACCTCTGAGAACTTTTCTTATTTGCAATCTTCGTCATGTAATGTAGAACCCAAGTGAATACACAAACACCACGCGTACTACCGAAACGGGTGTTCGCACCTTCTCAAACAAAAACCTATTCGTTGTGCTCTTGTGCTTCTCCTAGACTTTTGATTCCAACATAGCCAGTCGTCCCGTTTTATTGTCAGTTGATGGGAACAACAGCAGTTTTTCTCAATGCTTCCCGTGCAATTTGTTATTGTCTGCACAACGAGCTTTTCTCTATTATCCTGTGTTGCGCAAGCCGGTGAGTATTATTCATCTTTCCGCTTCATTATATTTCTATTATGAAAAAATGTGTGAGAGGGAGGAATAAAATGGGTTTTTTGAGGGAAGAAAAAGAACTCCTCGTTTTTAGGAAGTGCTCCAAATTTTAATTTCAATCAGCCTCATAATATCAACGATAGAACACCATGTTGCGTGGACCGGCTAACAACATTAACCTGTGGTAGAATGAGAATTAACACTCCCGCGAGATTTGCAAAGCGATGTGCAATTGACCCAGATTTTGCACTAATTCAGTGCTGCTCATCATGGTAAATCCCACAATCACCTTGAAAAGATTCCTTGTGAATGATGCATTTTCAGTTTCGACAGAAGAAGCGCCGGCAGTAACGAGAAATACAATTTGGTAGTAAGACGACATTTAGAAGATCCCATGAAGGCTACTTGTTCAGATAGAAGAGGAGGGATTTGGTGCCAAAAGATGGCAAATAGGTGAGCAGTTTGGTTTTTGGACTCAGAGAAATCTAAATTGAAAAATTCTCTACCAAAATTTAAAATAGATTCCGAAAGTTTGATGTTTTTTTTCAAAATAAATTAAGAACACTTATATAGAGAAAACTATTGGCACGATGCAAGCTTCAGTACCATTGGCGGGTGTGGAGCATTTCCCTCGGCGTTCCGAGAATGCCGAAACACATGTGGATACTGTTCAGCCACAATGCAAATGACTGTAGTCAAATACGATTATCGACTGGCCACCAGTACACAAAGATGCGACATTAAAACTTATTTTGCAAGGACCGACGACGAAATGAAGAAAAGGAGCAATCCTGCTAGAAAAGGTAGCTTCCTTCCCAACTAATTAGAAAGATCATTCAACAGAATGAAACATGAAGCAGAGCTTATTTTCAAAGAAGTCAAGTGTAGTTGTTGGTATCGCATAAAAAGTTATAGTCATTTTCAGAATTCGATCCACTTGCTCGTCTAACTTGGAAAAGACCAAAAGACACCGATTATTTCGTAGTGGAAGATCATAATTACGAAGATTTTGTGTGAATCTACAGAGAAATTATTAATCGTTATAAGAAATTTTTATCCAATTTATGTATATTCAATAAAAAATTATCAAAGCCAAAAGTTAAAATATTAAAAAAGAAAGAGCAACAAAGAAACAGCGAAAATGAGCATAGAAATGTACCGATGAGCACCACACCACCGATAACAAATGTGTGCACCGAATGAGTGAGTTGTTTTACCCGACGATGATGGTTTTTGAGATACGATAAAACGCCTGTAATCAAAAAGTTAAGGGGTCAGAACAAAGCATATCTAATCTCCCGTATTGTTCACTTCGCTTGGATATGAATCGGTTCAACGACGATGAGATGGATACGTTTTCCTATCTGTTCAGTGATTCATTTTAACGCCATGATCGTCTTGATTCCTGAATTCATGGAGGAACCTGCCTGTTTTCTCCCTCTTATGATGTTTCTTGCTGTCTCCAAGCTTTGCTTCCTTTTTCACCACTTTACGTAACATTGCAACGCGCCGTCCCCCAAATCGCCTATTAAAATGTCTTCTCATCAACTGCATCATCACACCATTCCTCTCTCCTTCTGTTTTTTTTTCATCATCCGTTACTTTCATGGCTGTACTTTTTTAATTTCAACCGTGTTCTAAACATCCTTAATTTATTGAGCGGTAAGAGAAGCGAGTGACTGAAGTATGGATTGTTAGTGTTATCAGTAACAATGTCTTGTTATCAAACACAATGTTTTGGCCACTCTCCCTCTCTTCTCTTCTTGATCCGTGATGTCGTTTGTGTTTGCACAGTATTGATAACTTGTTCGTGTAGTCATTAATGGTCAGGTGGTCATTTTTAAGCACTCTCCTTATTTTACAGCTTTCTTTTGCACAACTTCCCTGTTAAAGCTTATTAAACTAGAATTTGTATTGTTTTGACAGAAACCATAAACGGATACAAAATGAAGATCGGATTCATTGGAGCTGGAAAAATGGCTCAGGCTCTTGCAAGAGGACTCATTAATTCCGGTGAGGCTTTATTTAATCGATTACGTAATCTTTTCTGCAATTTTCCTCGTAGAAATTAGGTCAAAATACATGTTATCATCACTAAATTCTATGGAATCGGCAGGTTTCAAATACATTTCAATAAATTTAGAAAATCGATGAAAACAACTTTGTATTTTCTAAAATATGAAAAATTTAAGAACATTATGAAACAAACAACATTTCAGGAAGAATCACAGCTGATAACATCATTGCCAGCTCTCCGAAACGCGATGAATACTTCCTTGATCAGTGCAAATCGATGGGACTCAACACTACTCACGACAACGCAGAAGTTGTTCAGAAAAGTGATGTGGTTTTCTTAGCAGTAAAACCAGTACACGTAAACAAAGTAGCATCTGAAATTGCCCCAGCACTCAGCAAAGAACACTTGGTTGTTTCAATCGCCCTTGGAATAACAATTCGGAATATCGAATCGGCAAGTTAATTTTTGTTTAATAAAATCGGTTTTATTCAACTGCAATCGCATTTAGCTACTTCCAACCAAATCGCGAGTTGTTCGTGTTATGCCAAATACTCCATCAGTCGTACGAGCTGGAGCTTCTGCATTTGCAATGGGTTCTGCTTGTCGCGACGGTGACGCTGAAACAGTTGAACGTCTGCTTAGCACAGTTGGTTTCGCAGTTGAGGTTCCAGAGATCCAAATCGACCCTGTCACAGGTCTTTCCGGTTCAGGCCCCAGCTATGTAAGTGTTCAACGTCTGATTTATATCGTGATAAAACACTAGAACTGTTTTCTATTCAATTTAGATGTTTGCCGTCATCGAAGGGCTCGCCGATGGTGGAGTGAAAGTCGGTCTTCCACGTGACCTTGCCATCAAACTGGCAGCATACACACTCCTCGGAGCAGCTAAGATGGTGTTAGAAACTGGTATTCATCCTGCACAGCTTAAAGACGATGTACAAAGCCCTGCAGGTTCTTCCGTCTACGGAATGCACAAATTGGAGAGCGGAGGGATCAAGGTAAATTGATATAACCGTTAATTGTGCCATATTGATTGAATGAGCATAGTACACGAATAGGGTCGAATTGATAACATGACTATAGTGATAGCAAAAACGATCACGTTGCAGGGTATTCTCATGGATGCGGTGGAAGCGGCTACAAACCGGTCTAGGGCAACGGGAGACAAGTCGCTTCCGAGAGATTTCCGAAATACAGAGATGTGAATATAAACACAGAGGCTTACATCGTTTTTCTTAAATGTCGTTCCCCTTTCTCTCATTAATTCATTTTCTATGCACCGCTGATTCCCGAATACCCTCTGTTAAACAAAACGTGCCCCCCCCCCCGATATGTTCCCCTCGCTCTTGAAACAGGTGTCTCCGTGTAAAGCAAAAGTTTGGAAGTAAACTATAATTCAGCTATAACAAAGTTTTAAAGTAGTTATCAGCTATGTTTGCAATAGAATTCGTTTTTCGAGTAATGATATATGTTTAGTACAGACGATTACGTGCTTTCTCCTTCTTCCGCATGTTTTAGACTATTGGGAATAGTATTCATTCAAGGAGGATCAATTATCTTAAAAATCCAAATTTCAGAGAGAAGGAGAAGGAGTTATCAACGCCACGGAACGGATAAATTTGAAGAACCTGTTATTTATAAAATACCGAATTATACATAAAATACCAACGTCTATAACTTCCGGGGGGAATTTTTGCATTTCTTATTTAAACTTTTTGCTTTATTTAATAAAAGCGACTTTATTCGTCTAGAAGGTAATGCCGCAATATGCAAAACTAGGCGTTTTTCGGAAGCTCTTTTTGGATCGATGAGGCATAAGTTTATTGAGAAAAATATCAGAAACAAGAAGTTTTTTATTGACTTCCATAACATTTTTAACTAAATTGTTGCCACGCTTTGCAAAAAAAACACTGATAGAATGCCATTATTGTTAAAAATGCAGAATATTGGCAAAATTCCAAAATGTAAAATGAAGAAACAGGGCTCCCAAGTGTTCAGATCGGTATTGTTATAAATATATGACTTTTCCTGGTGGAAATGCTCCGGTTTTCTAGTTCTCCGCTAACTAGAGAGTGCTGGTGCATTTTTGGTGCTTCCAGTGATATTTCATATTGTTCTGCATGTTTTAATTACCTTGTTCTCCAATTTTACTAGTTTTTTGGTTTATTTTACTTGTAAAAGGGAATAAACCAAAGTACCATCAAAAGCGCTCTCTCAAAGAACAGCTTGGTGGAGCTTCAATCGATGTGAAGAGCTGAACACACTCGAACTGCGTACTTCCATAATTCCGGAGAGAAGCGAGCTTGTCGGAGTTCCAGTTTATAGAAAGCCGAACCGTAGCATGAGAAAGATGAGCCAGGTGAGCATAAGTCTCAAAATGAGCAACTCCTTTCCTTTCTTAAAATCTGAAGATGTTGTTCACCGGCGAGAAAATCTTCACTGGGGAAGCCGAACAAGCCGAAAAATCCTTTGAAAAGTGAGCAAACGGATGGTCAACAGAGCTTTCCATCAACAGCAATTTATGGTTTGTAACGCAATCATCTCAGACGATAATATGCCGTTCATTTTCGAGAATCCATGCGTGAAGATCAACAAAAAATGCCAGTTGAAGGAAATTTTGAAAAAAAAAACAGGTGCCCTCGTGGAACATATCATTCGGAATCCAGCTTATGCAGTCCAACAGACTTCTGCTCCACATCACTAGGCAAAAACCGTCGTAGCATTGTGCTCAACTAATTTTCTTCGTTTCATCAGCAGTTCTGGAGAACCGTTCCATTATTTTATCTCATGTACTTCATTTATCTCATCAGTCACAAATCCAAGAACGTTCACATCTTAATTTAAAATCATTGAAGTTTGGAAAAGTTTGGAAACAGAATGCGACAAGTTATCTCCAGGTTATCTACCGCCGTGCCTCAGTAGAGATGTTCCTCTAAAGACTCAAACATGCTGTGAAGAACAGAGGCAGCTGCATCGAACAATTTTAAAAACTTCTGGTTTATAGTTTTAAATGTATTGTCATACTTTTGGCGCACCATGTACAAATTTTGCTATAATCTGCATATTTGGACCAGAGATCAAACGTCCTTAATGAAAACCATAAAAACATATTTTATTGATCTGAAATCTTTGAGAAATGAATAAAATGTGTATTAGTCTTTTGATCCGATGCCTTTCAGTTGACCTAAATGCAAAAACTGAGAGCAGCTGTTTTTTTTTTCAATTTTCTGGGAAAGAAAAGCGCTATTCTTGGTTCAATTCAACAAGACTTGAGAGTTTGACAGAATTTTCAATTGAATCTCTGAAAAAAAATATAAAGTTAGCGTAAAACTAAAATAAAAACTGCAAAAAAAAACATATTTGGTTGTTAGTGCCCATTCATTATTTATGTATCCACTGTGCTCCATTTCAATTACCATAAAACTTCTAATAGACTTGCGCCCCTAAGAGTATTACCCCGCAGAGGCAAGCTTGAACAATAGTATTGCACCTCCTAATTGACTTTCGCTCCTAATAGTATTGCTCTCAAAAAGGCTCTACGAACAATAGTATTTCATGCAAGCCTATTTGAGTTTTAACGGGACACAAAGCTGGACAAAAGTGGACATTTGTTTAACTCTTTGAGAAAAAATCCAATTCTGTATGATATTCCAGAGTTAAATAGAGAATTATACTTATTATTAGGTGAATAGTTCTGTCTGTGTGTCTCTCTGTCCGTCCAGGACCTTTTTTTTGAAAAGAACGTTGGCCTCCTACTTTGATATGCGGGATGGAGTCGTGGCCACTCGAGCAGGATACTTGGGATACTGTAGAACTATACATACCAAATCTACAAAGCTGTCTCAACAACGATGTAAACACTCAAAATTCTGATGATATAGCAATCTGGATGTCCGTGTATCACATGTAAGAAAATGTGCAAAATGTGCAAAACTGTAGACATTGCTTTCCAAAGCTTTTAAAAAATTCCAGAATATTCCAGAAAGTTCTAGAACAGCGGCGTAGCCGCGAAATTTTCATTATTGCAACTATAATGTTCATTACAATATTGACTATAATAATTAGTCATGTTTAACTTCAAGATAGAAAATTCAGCTAAAACTCTTGTTATCTTTGTTTAATAGACATTTTCATGTCTGATTGCTTAAAATCAAATAAGTTAGCTATAAAATTTGGACGTGGAAGCTATAAAAGCTTTGTTTTCATGATGAAATCATTATTTTTTTGTTAATTTCCGATGTAGCAATGACGCTTGTTGAGCGTCTCCACGGTGATGTGGCTGCGACTAACAAAGAGAATAGTGCTCCTCCTCACTTCAGCACATTGTCGAAGCAGGCGCACAGAGAAGCTGAAAAAGGAAAGAGAGGGCGTGAGGAGGAGAAGCAGGCCTTCTTTCTCATACATTAAAAAAACCTTTCTCCTTACTGCCAGACGCTGTTGGTGAAGCGAAGAAAGTGGAAGAGAGAAAGAGAGCATAAACGAGAGCTTTCTCAAAGCACCCACCCATTTCTATGGTATTGCGTGTGTTTCTCGGTTTCCGATTCGCATTTCTGTTGCTTTATTGAACTGGAAAATTATTGAAAATGGTGAGGCACTTTCATTTTGTCGCAAGCATTCTTTTCAATGAGAAAGATTCAGAACAACTTCACGCCTGGACCACCAAGAACCACTAAGGCAGCTCCTACTGTATTCTGCTTTATATGCGGACGTCAATTTGGTTCTAAAAGCATAGGTAATGTTTCTTTTTTTAGACCAAAATAAATAATTCATTGTTGCCTGTGAAATACTAATGAAAGAAATGGAAATGAAAATAGAAAATATGTAAAAAAATAATTAGATTTGAGACAAGAAAAAGAGAAGAATTAGATTACCATCAATATTATTGCAGCAATTCACGAGCCCCAGTGTCTGAAAAAATGGCATGCTGAAAACGAGAAACTACCCAAATCAAAGCGTCGAGCGGCTCCAGTGAAACCTGATGTAGTTTTTGCGGATGGTACATATTTACACTGCAATTAGATATATCCTTGAATTACGATCTTTTAGATGGGCGCATAGATACAGAAGCCACCAATGAAGTGCTTTGGAAGAATTCGCAGGGATTAATGGTCGAATGTGAACATTGTGGCCGTAAATTCAATGTAGATTAAAACAAAATTGTTTGAAACATAATGCGCTTTTTTGAAGGAGGATCGCTTGGAAGTTCACCAAAGAAGCTGTACGGCAGACAACCCAGCGAAAAGCGTTGGTAGGAGTAGGTCGAAAAGCCAGCCAAAGAGATAAATGAAGTCTTACCTTTGTGAGAAATTAAAATTTGAAAAATTCATCAGAATCCGTTGATTTTCTAGACATCATTCTTACATCTGAAATTTCAAAATTTTCATTTCCGTTTACTTTATCCGTTTTATTTTTGAAATTTTATTTCGTTGATAATTAAATATGATTTCTGAAATTGAAACTTAAAAATTGGATAATTGCTTTTCTCGCTATTGAAGCACTATAATAAAAAGTCATAATAAATCAGATTTTCAGCTTTCTTAATTGTAATATTCTGGCTATTTGCTATCTATAAATTTGTTGCTTCATACAGCTAATAATTCACTTTCACTCCATAATGCTCCGTTTGAATAGCCGTTTTCAGTCCCCCAGTCCCCCAGCACAATGTTTATGCCGGGTATATCAGTAAACGCACTCCATAGAAGAATAAACATGGAATCAAACGTGAAAATGATAGGCACAAACATTGTCTTTCATCCTTTTAATTCATAAGCCCATTGGGAAATACAGTGCCTCGTCACCTACTATTTTGCTGTTCGCTATCATTGATAATGTATTGAACATTTCCGCGTTGTTTCGAAGTTTTGTCTTCAGTTAAATTATATGAATCTTTGACAGAAATACTGGATTTTGAAATTCTTTCCACATAGAAGAAGCAGCATGCGGCAAACAACGATGTGACTACGAGAATAGCCAGGTGCCAGTACAGCTGAAGGAAGGGGGCATAGAAGAATGCGGCGCAGGATAGAGCCGACTGAAAATAGGTTCAAGTCAATTGGTTTACCGAAATTGAGTCTATTTGGTGAATTGGATATAGTGGTCCTTGGGTTAAATAGAAGTTTGACCAGAAAAACCAACCTGATACAATTTGAAAACCGAAAATGCTTGAGCGCTTTGGTCTGGGAAGGTATCACACAGAAAGGAGTAGATTTGAGTGTTCCAAACCGCGTCACCGAATCCCAAAAGACAACCGGCGATCAATGCAATCGCCAAATTTGGTTCAATAAGTCCACCCATTTCATCAGTTTTCTTCAAGGATGAATCTTGAGGAAAATTGATGTAGCACAAAGTGTAAACCACAAGATGAACAAGAGTGCCGATCAAAACTATCAAATCCCGTCCAATTTTTCTCGATTTGTCTCCCAGTATTCCAAATAAGAGGCCAGCTATAAACAAAAAGTGGATTGTGATTTAAGCCTTTCCAAAAGCAAATTCACCCGTAATCTGTCCAAAACCAGTACAAATTGCATTCAGAGCCAAAAGAGCATTAGTATTGCTTCCTAATTTCTGAGTAAATGAGATGCATGTTGGGTAGATAGCTGGAAGGCAGATTCATTAGACACCAAAAACCGATAAACTAGACAATAATGGGAAGCTTACAACTCGCTGCAACCCCGCGTTTTTACGCAAATTTTTTATTGGAATTTTATCCAAAAATATGCGTTATTTTCCACAGAAAAAAACCTCAAAATACTGCGAAATTGTTTATATTCTCACCTGTCCAAAAAGATTGCTCAATTCCGGTATACGCGAAAACAAACGCGAGTAGAATCATTTTCTTGGTGAGCATTAACTTGAACGTCGATGCAACCAATTTCCCATACTTTTTCCGATCAACTGATTGAGGATAATAAGGAGTTCGGAGAAGAGCAAAGATAACACTTGCGATCAGAGAAAGAAAGGTGAACACCGAATAAAGAACGTAGATCTGTTATAGAAAATGGATGGAACGATTCTTAATTCGTGGTTGGTTACCGTAGAAGTTGGGATTTGTTCCTGAGCACCTTGTAGACTAAAAACAATGAACAAAAAAATTCCACCTCCTAATATTGAACTTTCTGACATTGCCCAAAGCATGGAACTGTTGCGACTTGTGGTTTCTTTTGAGCAGTTTTGTGATAGGTAAGATCCCTGGCCAGTCCAAATAACTTAAAAATTAAGCGCAATGAGCCGAAGTTACATAAATTATAGAAATCCGAGGAAACATTTGAAACTTACTAGAAGCTCCAAATCCAAGAATTGCACTACTGGCATACAAGTACCATTCGTTCAAAAAAAGAAATCCAGCCTGAAAGTTTAGTGAATAATGTTGAACAAATTTCTTTCTTTGTTCTTTCCAGAAACTGTATTAATTCGTTTATAAATCAAAGACTGACCTGGAATAATGCATAGCTCAATGAGCCAAGAAACATTGCCCATTTTGGAGTAAGAATATCTACAATTGGTGCGGCTACAAAGTTAGCCACTGTAAAAACCGCATAAATAATAGCCAAGCTAGTATATCCGGCATGTTTATTGATATTTCCGTTTTCAGCCGCACTGTTTATCACAGCCTCTTCAATGAATCCCTGCGAGTTGAAAGCGAAAAACGTAGAGAAGAAACCACATCCAAGTTGTATGACATTCAAAGTAGGAATGTCAAGAAAGTTCATAATTTACACTGAAATTTTGAAATAGTTCGTTTTGCAAGAAAAAAAACACAAAAATCAAACTAATATGTTTCCAAATGATAAGTCACTTAACGACAATGAGGTAGCAATGGGAAACAGATAGTTAGGCGTGAAAGCTGATAAGAAAATTATTGGCGTCTTCATTGTCAATTGAAGTACCAGACAAATAGTATTACAGAAGAAGGACAGTAATAATTTTGACCGAAATTAAATGAAAGGGAAAAATGAGAAACGTTCGGTAGGAAATGTAAGAAAATGTTATGATGGGGCGCATAATTCATTTGACGTTGTCTTCTCCAGGTCATTACACCGTTCACAGATGTTTTGAGCAGATAAGAATTAGAGAATAAGGGGAAGGGTACAGGGTGAAGAAAATGACAGAATCTTGGTATAGGGAGAATATCATCATTCTTTAGATATACTGTAAGCAGAAGTCCATAATCAACTGCTCTAAATCGTTGAGCCGGAAAATGTGTCTGTTGTGATGATCCAGAGAGCGATCCAGAGAACGTAGAAAACACTTAACAATGTTTAATTCTTGAGCCTGTTGCGGGTGGCTAGCTGCCCGCTGGAGCACACTCGTCGATTGCACCTTTGTCCAAGTGGAGCACACAAAACGTGTACGTGTGGGGGTTACTACAGCCTTATCAGGAGAATTATGTATATGAACCAACAACAAAGGTCAGTTGTTACCATAGAACAAAAACTTGGAAATGGAACAAAAATGTTCTAAGGTGAAGCAAAGTCTCTTCAAAGCCTTTCAATCAGATCAACAGAATGGCTTGCTGATAAGAAAATGCAAAGTGCCACGTGTGATAGCTCCTGGTGCTTTTCCGAAAACAATAATGCTCAAAAATGTTGGCTCCGACCAACGCATGTTTCTTATTTACAGTGACAAGGTATCATTGGAATTATTCTGCTTTACACAAAGTAATGCAGCAGAAAATTGTCAGAATAGTTATAAAATTATCTCAATTTCAAGAAACTAAAAGATGATTCATGTCTCTCCTTTCAGTGTTCACTGTGAATCATTCTTCTCTCCGTATCGAGAACATACCCATGCCCCTTTTGAATCGAAAATTGTATAGCTCCAAGTTTTATTAAAATATGTTCAGAGACCAGCAATAAATTTATGCTGATTTTCAACAAACTAAAAAATGAATTCTGCATGCAAAATCTGTAATTTACAGTATTATTTGATTTAAAATACAACTTCAAAGAAAGTTTAAAGCTATCCCCGTCTTAAAATGGAGAATTGTCACCAGTACAACAATTTCCAATTCTTGATTCTAATATAACTTTCTATTATAATTTTAATAAATAAATAGTGAGCAACGAAACAAACTGAAAGTCTCGAGATGAGTGACTCTCTAAACATGTAAACTCTTCTAAAAGGTGTTGCACAACTCTAGGATTCTAAGCTCATTCCATACGTGAATCTTATAGCTGTGAAAACTGTTTCAGATTGTCAATTATAGGATGGAATGCTCGAAACTGATAATTATCAATCAATTTTCGTATTAAAAACTACTCATAAACTAAAAATATGCATTAAAAAGTTGGCATTGTCAAAGCCCTGTTTGTGCCTAATCAATGATTCTGTTATTACTTTTTTATAAGGGCGTGCTGCATTTACTATTGCAAAACCTGATTCCCGAATTCTATCAACTTCACAAACAATTGTTCATTCAAATATTAAAAACAATGTGACAAAGCAGACAAAACAGACTAGGCGATTGTACTTTTCTTTAAAAATGATATTCAGAAAAACTGAAATGAGTAGTGTGTCTTGAAAATAAATTAGATATAATATATGAAAATCTAGAAAATTCTAATTGCTTCCAGCTAGATCGACTTCCATTGTTTTAGCTATAAGACGGTCTGTGATTTGTAATTCCTGAAATTAGAAAGGGCGCGGTAATTAGAAGCAATGCTATGCTTTACCATCTTTAAATTCGGAAAGCAGTGTGTTATCATTTCCTCCATTTTTTTCATATCCTCTACGGATAACGGTCCAGCTAACGAGGAATCAAACTTGGTAGACTTGGCTTTATGAACTGTTGTTACATGAGATTGTATCTGAACAAATAAATTATTTTATTGCTTTTATAAATTCTTCCTACAAACCCTTTCCTGGGTGGTTCTGTAGTGTTTGCATATTCTACACTGGAATGCTGCCATTTTCAGATGATTCCTTTGAACATGATTGAGAGCACTTGAGCCACTGAAACAATGCTTCATGAGCTCATTTCAGTTAATAAAGTGGCAAGGAAGTCAGTTAAAAACGTACTGAGATCCCTTGGGCACAATTTCATCGCATTTTCTGCATTGCAAATTTATAGGAATGATGCCACAGTCCACTGATGGCTGTAATTTTAACAATCTCAAGTAGAAATGTTTGTAGATGATTTTAAGTACCGTGCACCGCATGAATGGCTTTTGTGCCATCTTTTTGACCATATTTCGTTTTACTTTTAAGTGTGGGAATTGGGAGTTTATGCGATGACGTGTCTCAATATTCATTATGTCCAGCGAATTTCCTGAAGATGTTGATGGCTCCTGTTGGCAGGTGGAGATCATTCGTGATGGTGAAGGTTGGTGACGTGGTAGAGCTAAAAAAATGAAGAGTAAATTTCAAGCTATGAGGGGGGGGGGAGGTCTGTCTATGTTTATCAAGTATCAGTGGACAATGCAAAACCAGTTCTCAGTATGCACATTATATTTATCATATGTCAAATGACAAAAACAAGCAAAAATGTTACCGATTGGTAGCATCGGATGTAGCTGTGGCGGCACCATTGAAGGGCCGGGTAAAACAGTGAGATCTACAAACTCGTGTGCAGTCTGAAAAAATGGAAAATGTTGTAACATTCAGAATAAGTTGATTGGAAATTACTAGAAGAGCCATTAATCGCTGAACATTGTTTCTCGAATTCAATCCAATTCGCATGCAAATGAAGTGGTCAAAAACGAGAGGCGCAGACGGTCGTTCAACTTCATTTTGTCGACGTCTGAAACATATTATTATAAAGTTAAAAACCATTTTTTTCTGAATTTTCGAACAAGCTGAACATGATATTCAATTTTCCATAAATGGCTCCAAAACCATTTTTGTCTATAACTCGCAAAGTCCCTTTTTTCCCAAGTGTAGCCTCTTCCCGTGTGACACTTTTTGTACCTAATCAAAAATTATCAACTAATGTTGTTTTGTATCTTCACAAAATTTTTACACTTTTAGTGGAGTGTCCAGAAAATTGTTGCATCCAGTTGCACAATCGGAGTGGGGTGAGCACTTTGTGCATTGGCATTTTATTATTGGATAACTTTCATCAGCTGCCATGAGGCAATCAGTCGGCTTTTGATGAATGTGATTTCAGTTTTGATGAACTCAAAGTACAGTTATTTGTAGATAGTTAGTAGAAGCCTATGTAAACTTTAGTAATTGTCTTGTTCATTTCTCATGAGACGTTCGGTGTTCTTTTTTTAATAATTTTGTATTTCGTTTTATTTGAGTCATTTAGTCATCTGATTTAAGAATAAAAACGAGATATTATTTTATTTTGAAAAACGCAACTATCTGAAAACCGGTCTTCAAAAACAAAAAGACAAAAGTTTTGACTGATCGATGCGTGCCGCAAATAAACGCCACCGACCGGTATTCATGAAAGTGGCTCGTGAGCCAGCACCCGCTTTTTCTATGAAATCGCATAGAAACAAGAAATTTTGAAAGGAACGAAAAAGGATAGAAAGAAACAAAAGACTATATTAAACATAGTTGTTTAGCGGGTTCGGTGGAAATTGAAGACATTTAACAGCGAGAACTTTTGTAAAAATGAAAACCTTTCTCTAACGAGCTGTATTGGGCGAGGAGATGGGGAGTTAGCTTCATCGAACTCCTGTTTTATTTTTCGAGCAACCATGAGAGCATCTTCATCTTCCTCTTGTTCTCTCCATTTTTCTGTATCTTCGTACTCCAAATCAACCACTTCAGCTTTTACTTGCTTCATTTTCCTAATAACACTGAAAATAAGATCAAAACATTTAAAAATAAATTTTATTTGCTAAATTAATTGCTACAGAAGAATTCTAGAAATTACGGATTCAGAGCACCTCAAACAAAAACGGGATAGTGTGAATGAATAAATTATTAATTGAAATATAGACAGCTGACTTCTGTTCAAAAATATAGAAATTTTATAGTTTTCTTTTCAGAACTCAGGCAAATTTTGCACTTTTTCAAAGCATTATGATTCAAATAATGCTTCATGCATCTATACAGATATTGAATTAAAAAAATAAGGATTTCCGGATTTGAAAATTCAAAAAAAGTAAAAAGAAACTTCGGCAAATGACTTAGAAATTATAACATAAAAGATTATAAATATGCATATTTTCGCAAACCAAAAAAGTCTGTTAGGGTGGAACGAAAGCAAAACCGGGTCTTAGAGTTTTTAATGAAAAAGAATTACAGGCAAATGAGAGCGGCAGGCAACAGGTGCCGGTGAGCGCCGAGAAAGAAAGAGGCAAAGACAGTGTGCGGCAGTGGAAGAGGATCGATGCGGACAGCCATCCAAAACCGGTCCTCAATTTGTTCGCGTTTTCTCAATAACCGGCTTGTCGTACGCACCCGCACCAGGGCCCCACTACGCTTTGACAACAATAAAACCCGTCTTACAGTTGTTGCGCCAATTTCCACATTTTGACAACCGCCCCAATACACTCATGATGGGAAAACAAGACTGATTCGTACTGGAATCGGAACTTCTCCTTATTTTTCAGAAATGATATTTAATATTTACGAATTTCGCAATCTTGAAAATACAGTATTTTCGTATTTTCAAATCACGAATCAAGTGATAAACAAGAATTGTTTTTTTCAATTCTCATTTTTCTAAATCATCAATACATTAATTGATTTTCACCTCTAAAATGACATAAACAATATGAAAAACAAGGAAACTTTCTCAGAAAACATTATAGTCGCTTTCAAACAATATTTCAAAACATAAAAAAAGAACATTTTGTCCTAGAAATTCAATTGTACGAGAGCTTTTTAAAAGACTTCTGAAAAATCAAGCTTTTCGACTGTTCATTGACTATAAATTGGAGACTTGGAAAAACCGGTTGAAACATAAATACATATGCATACTTATGGCGGAGGAAAGAAGATTGATTCTTATGAGAACTAGATTGAATTCTAGCAACTAAAATAACTGTTTTGAGAGAACAGGAGAGAGAGAGGGAGAGAGAAGGAGAGAAAGAATTGAAAACTTCAGATAAAAGCACATTATCGGTAACTTATTAGGTTGTAACATAAGAAACCGCGGTTGTCTTATTTAGTTCATCCATATTTTTTTTGTAATAAAATATTTTTGAATGCGGTTTTGTCTATTAGAAAGAGCGTTTTATTGCGCATCGTTTGATATATAATTTGTCTATGTTTACTTTATTTTTCCACAAGAAAAAGAGTTTAGAAAATGTCTGATCAAAAATTTCGAATACGAGTTTGCATGTGGTACGACTTTAAGCACGGCAAATCGGCTGCTGAATCTCATCGTGCGCTCTTTAAAGTATTTGGCGAGGAAGCCCTGTCTGAACGTCAATGTCAGGAGTGGTTTAAACGATTCCGAAGTGGTGACGAAAGCTTGGAGGATCATGAACATGGACATCGAGCTGAAGTCGTCGACAATGACCTGTTGAAGGAAGCAATAGAGTCGGATCCGTGCCAAACAACTCGAGAGCTTGCAGAACAGTTTGGCTGCTCTCACATGACAATTGAGCGTCACTTGCATAAAATCGGCAAGACGAACAGGTGCGGAAAGTGGGTGCCACACCAGTTGAGCAATGCAAACAAGGCGACCCGAGTGACAATGGCCGGAATTCTCACTCGTCGTGGCGGTTTTTTCGACTCCATTGTTACGTCCGATGAAAAGTGGATCTGCTACGACAACACAACAAGAAAACGACAGTAGTTGGACCCCGGTGAGGCCCCAAAACCGACTCCAAAACCGGACATCCACGGAAAAAAGGTGATGCTTTGTGTTTGGTTTAACAGCAAAGGTCTTGTGTATTTTGAGGTTCTGGATTCGGATCAAACAGTTACGGCGGACCTCTATCAACATCAATTGGACCATGTGGATCAAGCTCTGCGACGTCAAGGTGTGGATGCGGCGTCAACAAAATTTCTTCACGACAACGCCCGGCCGCATGTTGCAAAGAGCACTGCACGGAAAATCGAGGAATTGGGCTGGGAAGTCCTGCCTCACCCGCCATACAGCCCTGACCTGGCGCCATCCGACTACCATCTGTTCCGGTCGATGCAGCACCTCGTCGCGGTTCAAAAACCGCGACGAGGTCCAAATTTGGGTGTCTAACTTCTTCGAGTCGCAGCCGGCCGAGTTCTTCGAGAAGGGCATCCATTCTTTGCGTGGACGTTGGCGACAAATAGCCGATAATAATGGCGAATACCTTTTGGATTAAAGTTTTGTAATTTTGTTTTTATAATAAATTTTGTTTTTGGATCAAACCGCGGTTTCTTATGTTACAACCTAATAGTTTCTAGATTCTAGCCAAAGATGTATTATGTAAGATGTGTAACATGGCTGACACAAGAAACTCAAATGAAAAGGTTATGATTCTGTGGTATTGTAATCATTGTTCTGTCAACCAATACGAGTTACATTTTTGTTTTCAATCACTTCATCAATTTCAGACTGAAGCGCTTCTTTTACTTCATAAAAATTCCAGCTCTAAGAAGACTTCACTGGTGATAATAATTCTAACTCTTTTCAATCATTGTAATTCATTTATATTGTTTTATATATATTTATTTTTTGGTAGTTTCTGAAACCAAATCATTTGTTTTACTTTCACTTTTCAAACGTATAGTCTCATTCGTATGGTGATATGTTATTAATAACAATTCATTAAGCCGTTTTTCGCAGAATAAAAAGTGTCGTGATTAATAATCTTGTGTTATCAGTTGAAGTATTTATCAGCATTTCAGTTATTAACTTTTGCTCCCCAAAGTCTGCTTTACAGATTCTGTATGAAACCCTACGTTATAATCCCTCATTAGTTTCCCAGCAACTAGTTGACATCCTTTTGTCCCTGCACGAAATACGTTTCAAATCGCCTTGAACTTCTCTCTAGTCATCGGTTATTCCCTTGATTTCTCGTTACCTTGCCGAAATCAGGTACATGTTCACTAATAACTATATGTTTGCGTACAAAGGTCGAATTAAAAGAAATTTGAGGTGGCACAAAACATTTCGGGAAGCACACTTGCAGGCAGGTAGCGTCCGCGTGTTCGCAAATAGACAAACATACACCAATGGTTTGGAAAAAATACGAACGTCAATAGGCAGCCGTTTTTTCATGACATACAAGAAGAACAGAGGAAAAAAAAGCGAAACAGTATATTAGTAAATATCACTGCTTAAAAGTGTTTGCTTAGATCCTTCTATTTTCACGTTTTTAGCCAGCTAAGTTTTCAGCTTGAACCGGATTTCATTCCAGCTCCCCAGATGACTAGAATTCAGAAAAACTGAATTGAAAATAAAAAAACTATTCACGCTGGTAGCGGTTGATATCTGAAACCTGTTTCCGATATTTTTCACGTTTTTAGCCAGCTAAGTTTTCAGCTTGAACCGGATTTCATTCCAGCTCCCCAGATGACTAGAATTCAGAAAAACTGAATTGAAAATAAAAAAAACTATTCACGCTGGTAGCGGTTGATATCTGAAACCTGTTTCCGATTAAAACTAAAGAGGGTGAGTACAGTAATGAAAAATCAACGCAGTACACTGTAAAATAACCGAAGGTCATTCAAATACATCATAATCTTATGGAAATTGTTTATCTGGAAAGTTGCCTTTATGAAAATCACTCTAATCAATCTAATCAGTGTCATCTTTTGATGCTTTCAGTGAGAAAAGCTGTTTCCTTGTTGAATAGCCCGATATGAGCACTACATTGTATCCAAATTTTCAGACGTCTCGGCTACTTGGATTCCAGGACGAAATAGAGAATTTGTGATTATTCTCATTTTATAAACAATATTTTTGCATCCAGCTTCTTGAACAACTTGGAGTTGAGCCCATTTTACGTTGGTTACTTGAACTCTCACCTTATTTGAGGAGATTTCGTCCCAAACAAGCTAATATCACTATCAGGATAGCATGGGAAACATAAAAATCATAAAAAGTATTTATGGAATCCGTTGAGAAAGATGTTTACCGGAAATTATAAGTTTCCCATGAGAAATGCAGAAGCTAAGTTCATTGAGATTGTCTTGAGCAATAGTCTTGAGCAGTTCAAAATTGGAGTTTGAGGTTTGATACATGTAATCTGGGTTTCAAACATTACAATAAAACAATAGGACCAACAGGATCAGAGTCTTGCGGAATTGCGGAATTACAGTTTTTTACAGTTATTCGTGCATTAGTCCATGTTT
The DNA here is from genome assembly GCA_003052745.1 of Caenorhabditis inopinata. Lineage (NCBI taxonomy): Eukaryota > Metazoa > Nematoda > Chromadorea > Rhabditida > Rhabditidae > Caenorhabditis > Caenorhabditis inopinata. Next base: position 3,624,078 of record AP018156.1, on the reverse strand, counting down.
GAAAATTGGCATATCGGGACGGAGCCCGTCATCCTGCAAACTTGAATGTTGAATGTAACTATTACAATTACATTATTAATGGCAGAGTATGTACTGTAATGTGATAGCTGAAAGCAAAACCGTCTGATTTTACTGAAACAGTTTTCACGAGATTTTCTTTTAAGCTTTTATATGCCTTTTTATGTTATAAACTGATATTACTGAGTTGAAAACTTCCATTTCAAATTGCCTCTCTAATATTTCTAATACGAGTCTCTAATAAGAAGGAATACGACTTTTTCACACGAGCAACTCAGGAGTGTGGCTCAATTTGGCAAGAATCGATCAGAATTTCGCTAAAGTAAAGAGCCAATGTGTATCATGAAAGCAAAACGAATTCTAGAAATTAGAAACGGTGCGAAACCCTTGTATGGTTTACTTTAACCCTTCCTTGTTTTTCAGATCTTTTATTCCACAAACTTCGTGAAGACACAGCTCCATTAAATACAGGATGAATTGCAAAAAAAGCCATTGCTAATCTCCAGAATTTGAAACGTTTTGTGGGATCATGCAAGATTAATATAGGAAAACCGTTTTTGAGAACTTCATCACAGGTTTTTGAAGTTTGATTTTAGAATAGTATCCCCCACCTCTCTATTTTCATCTGTTCTCCTTGACTTTGTGAATACAACGCCTTAACCATCTGCAAAATGTATGCGGTGATGTTTATCTTGGTTTCTTAAATCTCGATTATTTTCATATCTGTTACGTCAGAAGCTCTCAGTGTCGCATATTCGAATTTCCCAACTAAATAAGAGATTATGACGATAAAGAGCACCGGATACAAGAATGCGTTTTATATTCTCATCTACCAAATTAATTCCAGCGCCATGGTTTCGTTTGTTCCATTGTACGGATAAAATGATCTTAAGCACTTTATCATTTCAGAAGAGCTTTCATTCAAGCATCAAAAGCTCAAAGATTGAAGTTGAAAAACATTGATATAGAATTATAAGAGAAAGTGTGATCAAGCATCTCAATCAATTCTAAATAATTGAATAGCAGGCAGTTTTAATCAACACATATTGAATTGCATAAATAAAAATGTTTCGTTCTTCACCTTCGTATGCAATTACAGCTGAATTCAATGAAACAGATGTCGCATATTCTATGGCTAACCCCTTTAAATTGCAAAGAGTGCATATGAAAAGTAGATTAGATACGACAAATATTTATTTCTAATTCTCAGCGTTTTGATTTTTAACAAAGTGGATATGCACTTTCTGCGTGAGTATTACAGCGGTATAAGAACAGAAATGCATCTGCGCTAATTAGAATATTCTCACCAAACGAAGCCACTCGAATATGAGAAAATTATGCAGAAAAGAGCACACTTCATCTTGATGGCTTTAGCTAAATATAGCAGTGTGTGTTTGGAGAATAATGAAACATTATTCAAGTAGGCGTATTAGGCAACAGAAATCTTCAAAAGCATTAACTAATTTTACATTATTTTAGTAGGATAAACAATAATGTGTGTAGCTTTGTTTCAATCTTTGATGAGATTGCCAATTCAGTGGACTAGCAAATAACTTTGAACATGAAGCGGAGCCCGTCACAAGCAAGAGGCAGTCATCCATCATTTGTAGACACTTCTGTTTAAAAAAGTCTAAACTGAAAACAAAGAGAAAAAGAGAAGGCTTGAACTAAGAGGTCAGAAGCATTTTACGTCCAATTCCATTAAATATTCCCCTTACTCAAAATTTTACGGCTGATGCAAAATTGAAAACTGTTTACTGTGTTTCAGTTTTCATATGATTCAATAGTGTCCTTTTCTTTTCTTGTTTTATTTCCGTTGATGTTTTCAACCCCCCCCCCCAAGCCACAACTATAGACGTCTATTTTCTGTTCCGATGTTTCAGTTTACCTCAACCATGTGATCCATTACTTTTTTTTCTGTTGTTTCGCCATTCCTCGTGCTCTTTGAATCTGCCGATGCCACCCCTCATTTATCTTAGCCATCTGCAGCGGTGCGTCTTCCTCTTCAGGTGTCATCAATCGGTTCAACCGATTTGCCACTAAATGTTTTGACATCAGTCGTCCAGTCGGCCTGAATATAACTTCTTATATCATTCACATTGAATCGGAATATGAAGAAACATGATGAACAATGATACCGTTTAAATTGAAGCTCTTTTATTATTATTAATTTTTCAATAAACTTGAAAGAATCGAAGATATATATTCTTTCTATTGTAGCGTCGTCACCTGTCACTCAACCAATTCGACAATTTTAAACAAAATATCAGAGCAAATTGTGATGATCGCAAGTTTCAATTTCTGTTTATTTTGAGAGCTCAAAATGCATCTTACCACTGCCAAAGTATACCGATTGTGTGTTTGAGAGTCTATGTATTTGTATAAATGTTTGGCACACTTTTGGCGAAAACGATGAAAAACGTTTATGTAGCACACTCGTTTGGTTTGCTTTACCAGACAGGCTGTCCCCATTGTTCCGAAGAAAAGCTAATGATAGCGTTATAGGTTTTGGGGGGCGGAGAACCTGACCGGTTAATATTGTCAGAATTCTATCAATATGAGATTACAAATAAACTTCTATAAAGCTGCCAGCATAGCAATTTTAATCAAGTCCTCCGGTGACAACTAATTTCCTCTTTCAGATTATTCATTTTTGCGATTGCTATAAAAATTGGTATATTTCTTATTCAGGCACTTCTTTGTAGTTGCCTATAATCTCGGTGTTTCAGTGTGCAGTAAGCAGCTTGAAACTTTTGATCCACGATTTATGGCTCTTTGGGAATTGCGAAATTTCATCAAGGATTTGGAAAGTATTTAAAGGCATTATTGAAGCCATATACGTGCCTATTATAATGATTAATCTGCTTTTTTTAGATGTTTATGCAAAGTAGGTATTTTAATAATAATTTTTTTTTTCAATCTTTATTCACAGATTTCAAGTGTCTTTTCATTTTGAATACAATTTTCCTGAAAGGCAATAAAAAACTACACTTTAGTTGCCCAGTAGACGATTCATTAAACTTTAAGACGCATGAATAGAAACAAAAGAGCATGAAGAAAAAGCTTGACAGGAGAGAAAAGCAGAGACCAAAATTGTGTTGTGCGGGGGATGGGTTGGAACATTAACCATCAGAAATAATAGTGCTTATCGACAACTATTAAAAACGAATAGGAACAACATCAATCACAAAGTGCTTGAATGTATCAATCAACAAGAATCATACTATTATTACGGAAGGGGAAAATTGGGAAGAGTGGATAGGAAATGAATTGGGAGTTTGATTTATATTATATGAAAAATGGACTCCCACAACGTCAGCAAGAGTCTGTTTGGCCCCAAAACAGCAGCAAAACAAAAATTGAATGAGCTGACTCATCTGAGCTCAGTGAAAGATGCAATTGCATTCATTTATGCAAGCGAAAGCAAAATAAGCTTTTTTGAACATTTTTTTTTGTTGGATACAAAACTTTTGAATGCTGACGGGTGGCAAATCCGAAACAAGAAGTGGTAGCGCTGAGAAAATTTGACATAACCGAGAAATTAAGACAAGAGTATTCATTGAAGTCCTTCTGGACAAGGATGGGTTGAAGGTAGAAGTATGCGGGGTGGTGGTGTAGTGAGGATGGAGCAAGTCCATGGTGAAACGTCACACAAAAATGATATCGAATTGTACGGACGAGAGAAAGGTGACTTTGATGGGTCAGAAGATTTGGTCACGCAATGCGACTTGGAAAAAATGATGGAAAAGAAAAACATTCTAAATAACGAAAAGATGGATATACATATTTGGCCAGCAACATAAATGGAATGATAAGTAAAAAATAATAAGAAAAATTGTTTTTTGGGGGAAGATTTTTTGAACCTTTTTACTTTTTTTCTAATTTTTGATTTTTTTAGAATTATAAAACTAACTACAAATGTTTCGGAAGTATTGAGGTTCGGATGTTAGTTAATTAGTGAACAAAAAGCAGAGAAATAAAAAAGCATGAAATGAGATGAGAGACAAAATATAGGTAGGTTTATGGAAAAATAATAATAAAGCTGACTGGATTTTCAAGATTTTCATCTTATGAACATCTAAGCATGTAAGTACAGCTGAATGGTTCTGAAAAAAAAAAGGAAATGTGGGTGTGATAAGAAATAATCTAGTGTGCTAATTGACGGGTGCAGTTAAATATGAAGTTGCTACTTGAAACTACTACAGTTACCGAGACGAGGGAAAGTGATCTACACTACGAAGGTCGTGATAAATGATGGATAAAGCTGAGGCGAGAATAAGTAAAGTACAATTTCCACATGAAGCTACAACGAGCAGAAGACTTTAGAAAATCCTGGCAAACGGCCCCTTTTTCATGTACTTCTCTACGAAACTTTGGCTTGGTTTGTTCTTCTTTGGAGCAAAAAGACCAGCGATCTCCTTAGTGATCTCATCGCTCAACGGAGCCGGCAAGAAAGTGGAGTTCTCCTTGCATTCCTCTGCCAATTCAAAAGAGCTCTCGGATGAGAATCCTAGAGTATCGTGAACTTCCTCTTCTTTGATGTCTTCCGGAGCAATGTGCTCTTCTTCATCTAAGTCGGGGAGTTGTTCAAAATATGGCCAGAACTCATAATGGCGCTCCTTGCGTGGTCTTTGACGCTCCGTCGGATAGTCAATAATTACCTGGCGAGTGAATGGCATGCCGGTCTGTTCATACCTGGAATCATGAATAATAAGAACTTTGAAAATTTGAATGCTCAGCAAACTAAATTTGATATTGTGCTGCACACATATAGCTAGTTACGTAGGTAAAATAACTGCCATCAAATCTCACGCTCCAAAAACGCCGCACGCCTTGTTTACTTCCTTCTACTTTTCAGTAAAACTTCTCACTTTGATCTCTACTTAGGGAAAGAAAAGGAAAAATCTATTCTCTATTTCCAAAGAAGATACAATTACTGAGCAAATATTTCTGTCACTCTGTGGTCGCTCAGCTAATAATATGTTTTTACGGGACAGCTAAGAGCAAAAAGTGAAAAGAGAAAAGTGAAAAAGGGCTTTTGTTTCTTTTCATAACAAAAGCTTCGCAAGTACATGTACGTGCATAAAATAGAAAAAGATTTAAATAGCAGAAAGAGAAGGACCGTTGATGCAGAGAGCGCATTTCATACTTCTTCTAGACTGAAAGTCGATTTTCGAACTCAATTATAACTCACTCCATTTGGAACTTTTGTGTTCTCAAAATCAAATTGTTCAGATGCACGTCGCGATACAAACTGACAAAGATCCGCCGTTTTGGCAAGTGTCTTGGCTCTCGATTCATAACACTTGATGGTGGCACCGGTACCGTAGTTTCAGTCATTAGAGTATCCACTGCGCGCTGAATGATTGACCAGCTTTTGTTGTAACCCGATGGTCCGCCCATCAGCACATCTTGTTGAACCTCTTTTTTCACCTGGGGTGGTACTCGTTTACGTAGAATGCGCTTATTAGGATCTCCGTTCTCGTTATTGTTTTTGGATAAAATATGTTCCCCGTTATTCTGAACTGCGCTCATTGTTGAAGCAAATCACCTGTAATTAAAACTTGTTTAAGCGTCTATGGTTAGTGGTTATACGGTAAAACGAGCGAAATTAATGTTTCAAAGTCTACAATACTATAGGAAATCTAATATCTAAAAGAGCCTTATTGAATGAGCATCGAAGTAATATGTCAGTCACTCCTACATAATCCTAGTTATTCAATCTAATTCTAATGGCCATGGCTTGTAACAGTCAAAAACCACAGAGCCAATTAAAGCGAGATGTTCAGCTAGTCCTTTTAAAGACAGACTGACTCTCGACTGCCGCTTCTACACGCATAGCGGACCGATAAATCGAGTGACGGGGGTGATTCGCCTCTAGGGGCGGGGCTTCAATAAATAAGCGAAAAGGGGCAGGGCCTGGCCGGCAAGAGAAGGGGCTGGACATGCTGGAGGGCAGACGACGAGACACCCCAGGCGTTTAGGCCGGGTGGTTAGAGACGCATACACTTTTTCTCTTTGCCGACTCATCGCCAACCTACTATATAACCTAACAGTCACTATCTCTGCGTAGCATTTTCTCGTTTGTTCACAGAGGCGGTGAGACTTGGTTAAAGAAGACTCAGAAGATTGCATCAGAATGTGCGCACACACGTAGGATATGACAATGGTGTTGTTTTGGTGTGAAATAAAGAAGGAAGGGCTACTGTACTTGTTAGAAAGTAACGTCTCTGTAATTATATAATCTCAAGATGAGTTGAGTATCTCGGCGACGCCGAATCTCAAGAGCAGGAAATGTAGATTTGTTAGCCGGGCTCGCGGTTTTTGGTGCTTTCCGTCGCGATTTATTTCTAAATTCTCATGTTTGCAACTTCGACTTTTCAGAAAATGGTAGAAAAAAAACATTTCGCAATCTCCACACGAATGGAAAAGGGACCAATTGAGAGTGTTTAAGATAAGAAGGCCTTCCTTTCCTACACCTGCTGACACCATCTGGCGGTGTTGGCGTACAATCGTATGACATCATAATTTTTTCATAAGATGACTATCGTCCGAATCTATAATACAGGGTCATCTGATTTCGAATACATCTATAGAAATGGCCGGTGTTCATTGTCACCCGAAAGTTGTGTAAACGCTAAATACTGCCCAAGCACTGTTTTAATTTACTTTTTTCCCATGACCTGTAATCTAAAACCTATTGAAACTAATCGAAATATTAGTTGGCAGTACTATTAAGTAGCGCATAACAAAATGAAATTAACTGATAACTCAATCAGCTTCATACTATTTCCTCAAAAAGTTTGTCTGTTCATAGCGAATTTGAAGAAAGAAAACGAGAAGGTGTCAATCAGTTATTGAGTCAACTGACTTGGTTACGTTCCTTAAACTGATATAATTTTTGCTATCAAGACTGCACGGAGCCTACGCGGCTCGGCTTCTTCATTGACTGATTAGTCGGAAAAGCGAAGTCGAGAAGAGAGGGGCTGTCAATTACAAAACGCAGCCAGGATACCTTTTGTATAGTGCATCCTGCCAGTTGCGTCAAAGTCCGATTTATGTGAGAAGAGAAAGTGAACTTGGTGAACTAAGCAATTGGTGGGGGCTCTGCTTAAAACTCACTTTATCAGTTTGTTTCATCACTATCATCAAAATTCTGCCTCAATTCGCAGAGTTCACTCGTCTCATTGAGTGCACTTTACTCTTCCACCACTTGGATAATCTAATCTTATCAATTCACGCCTAGTATCTTTCTTCGCTGGCTGTTCTTTTGCAACTTTTGCACAATTTCACTAGTCTGGAGGGAACAATGTTGAACAATTTACAGAAAGGAACTGCAGTTTTTTAATCTGATTATTCAAATCAACAAAAATGAAAACACGACCGGTAAGTGGAGTACAAAATATGCAAGATAGGCAGTCTCCCTATATTAAATTATGCAAAGTGCTTAGTACCGACTGCATCTGAAATCTCAAAAAAATGGGTGCGAAGGGAAAAGAACAGGCGTCATTTTCATCTTCGCCGCTTCAAAGTGTATGTATATGTATTCGTTCAGCACGTAAACAGAACAATAAAACCCGCGGGGCTTAAGAAAATGTGTTTTTCTCGGTGGGTCCACCAATCAGAGCACTTGGAATATTTACCACTATTTTCGCATGACGCTACAAAAGCCATCAAAATACCTGCACAAAATATAAACTCAGTCAGTCTATTTTTGTTTATTTTCCGAGGCTTCACGCTTGCAGATAGTCACTGAAGATGAACCAACGCGCAATCAAATATGAAAAAAGGGAGAAGGAATTCATGATGCCTCCCCCCCCCCATAAATAAGATGTTTCATACTTCTCATGGATAACAACATAGTTTTAGTATCAATTGAAGAAAAACGGATGGCTGAACTCGTCTGTTATCAGTTGCATTGCATTACTCTTTCCTGCTTTCTAAACACAACATTTCTATCACTCTATTACGTTTATACTATCCGTACCATCGTTATTTATTCATTATCAGCGTGAGAATAGCTGCCAAAACTAGAAACATGATCAAAAAGATCAAAAAAGGTGTAGCCCATTTTACACAAAAGCGTATTCAAATCGGCTTGGCATTTTTTTTCAAATCAATGAATAGACTGGCGTTACAAAACATGCCTGCAAAAAGCGGGTTTGAAATTATTGAATCTGTTCAAATAAAACATGGGTGGGTCATAGTGATTAGAGAGTAGAATGAAGAGCTGACAGATAGACTAACTACAATGTGCTTTTTCGCTTTTGGTCCCAGCTGACGTTGATCGAAACGAGCGCCATATTGCGTTTCTTTTCTTATTCGCCGCCGGCGGTGTTAATTAACGTGCACAACAAATAAATCTCTGGAACTGAATGAGCTTCAAAATTGAGTTCTGTGCTAAACACCCATTTTCCGAATAAACACAAATGTTGGCTTTTTTGTTCTTTCCATTGAACTAACCCCCCCCCCCTCTTCCTCGTTTTCCTCTTTCAATGTTTATTTGTTTGCTCAGGTTTTCGGTGAGAATGAATTGGCCGAGAAGTAAAATGTGCAATGTACCATCTTCCAAGTGAAGTTCAAACTCAATTCCTATTGCCTTGAATGTAAACGAAAGCGAAGGTTTCGAATGAAAAGTGGCAGAAAATGACTAAACCCAGACTTTTGATTGATAACCTAGCACACAACTGATAAACGGTTAGATGGGGTGAGGTGACCATGGCACTGCCAGTCGATTTTCAGATTATTCGAAAAATGATTTTATCTGAAAAGACTTAACTCCCGTCTTATAATAAAAATGAAAAAAAAAGAGAAGGCAATGGATGAATGTTTGCGTATTGTTATTCTAGACCGCATCTGATTTCCCTTGAGGAGAATAAGAGTCAATAAATCATAGATCCTTCATCCCTATTTTCCTCTTTCCCTTTGTAGAATGTCTTTCTACTCGGCTTTTTAATCCTTGCTGGCAGTTTGCGGAGGAGTTGGGCCGGGCCTCCGCCGACAGATCCAAACAAAGAAACAAACAGATAGACTCTCCTTCTCATCTACTTTATTTTTCCATTCCTCCATTTTCAATTCGATGTCGTCGGCCAGAATGTAAAACAGATAAACACAAAGGTCCATTTTGGGCGACGAGGAGAGCTTCGTGGTGTTTTGAATAATTCAAGACGTCGCCACCAGCTCACAAAAGCAGCAGACTCAAATGAAATTATCCAAGTTAATGTCTTACTGTAGCTTTTAACGTTGTATTAGTTGTATGTTGAGTAGGGATCTCATCTCCACTCCCCTCAAAGGCCCCTTTTTACGAAATTCGGCTAAGCTCTAGTAAATTCAAGACTAAAGATGCGGATTTCGTGATCTTTTGCGAACACAGACAAGACAGAAGAGATAGCAGCAGTGTCTGCGAAATATCTGTCTGGGCGAGTGCATCGTGTAATCTGTTGATTGCTATAAGATCTCTCTGGGCGCTGATAGATACTCATTAATTCAAGTCTGCAGTCAAAATAAAGCCTCCGTTATAAGAACAAGTAGGCCAACCAGCAAGGAAACGAACGAGCGAGAAACCAGATTTTTAGTGGTGTGGTGGGTGGTTAGGCCTTTTATTACGATACTCCTTGTTCTCTTCCTCTTGTTTGATCGATCTACCTATCTGACTATAATACTGACGTGGCACCACTATTCGAATGAAAAACGATGTTTTCGAGGGACGAGTCAACAGGGAAAGTCATAAAGTCAAAGACTAGTTTTCTTCCATCGCCACCGGATGAATAAATTATCACGGCACGCAGGAAAATGAAAGGAAGCGAAGAGGCAAGCCCCTATAAATAAAACTGACACATTTTTTGGTAGGGAAGCTTTGGAATTTGGTACTTCACTTCAAAATGAGTACAATAGTCTATAAATCGTTTTCTCGGTCTCCCTTGCCGTTTAATTCCCTTTCTTCACAGCACCACTTTAACCAACACTTCTACCGTATCACCACAGCATGGGGCACCTTTGAAGGGGAATTGCGGATGGATCTCTCTCCCTTTCTTCACTTATTCTCCTCTCTCTCTCTCTCTCTCTCTCTCGGAAAAAGAGAAAGCAAGGTCAGCTGATAAAATGAAGAAAGGCGAATTAGAAAAAAGACGAATAAGATAATAATGATGAAGAGACATCAGGTTCTCATACTCATCTATGCATCACGTTGCGATTGTATCCCAAAATTTTTATTATTTCTGAATTGTTACCCTCCTCACCATTGAAAAATACTACCGAAATGCGTACACGTTGATTGGCGATCAGTAGGCAGACTGATTTTCTTCAATGGCGGCTTTGAATTTTCGCTTTCCATCATTATTTTCCAGTGTAAGAAGACTGCGTGAAGTAAGAAAATAGATGATGGGAAGAAAAAAGTAAACCGTCCCACCTATGTTTTCTCATTGAAAGACAGACAGAGAAAAAAAACGTTGGCAAGGTCATGGACATTGTTCATAATTGTAGAGACATACAAGAAGGTATACGGTATATGTCGATACACTGGTAGAAGTTAAATCGAGAGTGAAAGATGGCGGGGAGAGGGGGGGGGGGGGAGAGTAGTGATGTTCTTTGGACCGATCATTAACATTCTAAAAATTCAGAGAATGATCATTGCCAAACAAGGACGGCGGAAATTCAGGTGAATTCATTTTAATGTTTTCAAATAGTGAACCTTGAACGCTCGCTTCAGATTCACACCGAAAATAATTTCTCTTTATATTTCAATTTGTGGGGATTCAAAAAATGAAGAAAATTCTCACACCCTTACCACTAACTTTTGAGAGAAATATTTAATATTTTGGGGAAAAAAACACTCAATGTTTTTATATTTTGAAACAAACTTTGAGCAAAGAATGTAAATCAAGAGAAAAAGTTAGAAAGAAGATGAGACTGAGTGCGAAGCTGAAGCTGAGAGGAGAAGTTTCAAATCTTGATGCCTTTTTCTCCATTTTCCACGCATCTCCAACGCTTCTTCTTCTTCTTTTTCTTAGTTCTCGCCACTAAGAGAAGAAGGCGATAGAAGTACTAATCGCGAGAAACGATCTCTGTATTGACGGACGCTTCTCGATTCGTTTTTCAAGAACTTGTAGCTGTGCATCACAGCGCTGCATTTTTAATAGTATGCCGCTTTAACTTTTGAAGCAAGCACATTGAAAACGCCGAAGCGGAAAACAAAAATTTTGAGAAGTAAAAACAAACTTTAGAGGCAAATTAAAGTGTCTGGAATCAGGAAAAATATGAAATTGAGAATTAAATAGTAGGGAAGGCAAATAAAAAATAAGAAATTAGCAGGGCTGGAAAAAATTGAAAACTCAGCATTGCTGTGTTGTCTTCAACGCTTTTATATCTGGAAGACAGTGCTGTTCGAAAGAGGTTGCTCACCGGTTCTCCCTCTGTCTACCACACGATGAGCAAATAGTCGCGTACGTTCTAGACACTCTGATTCGTTTACTGTCTTCTCGCGTCCGCTATCAGAGTTTTAAAGCAGTTATTTACACTGGTTCTTGATCACCGAAGAAAGGCAACACGGATCGGTTTATGTTCGTCGGCCGTGTTATTGCCACTATCACCCCTGCTGTGAGTTCCATCAATTACATGATCATTATCTAGCTCTAGTTTTTTTTTTCCCATTGACCGTTGATCACCGTCATCACGGAAACAAAAAAAACCAATAAGTATCAGAACTGCGCGATAAACCGTGAGATTAGAACCCTTCAATTTGATTTTATCTGTGTCTGATCACTTCAAATTTTATCATACATTTTTAGAACTGGAAAAAAAAACTAGAAATGGCAATTGAGACTGAAGAACAAGACGAGGCGAATGGCAGGCCTCAATCACATACTAAAACCACGTTTCCCTTGATTGTCACGTTTCATTCGTCTCGTTTTCGGATGATTGACAAATTACTGTTCTAGTGGTAGCAAATTATATTGGCGGATGTGATGTGAAAACTTAAACGGAGATAACGGTAATGTGGAAAACTTGCGTTTTTTACAAAAAAAATGGTGACAATTGCATAAAATTAAGTTATAAATTAAAATTGAATTGTTCTTTAGTGATCGATCACTTGGTGCAATACTCATGGCTTTTTGACGACTGAGCTTTGAAAGATTAGTGATCACGAAAACAGTAAGGAAGTCAGTTGTTCACGTTTCAGAACAAAAAAAACAAAATCAACGTGGTGGTTAGGGACAGGATCCCAAGCCATCATGACAACGAGAGAGCGATCATCATCAAGTGTTTTGCTGACGTTTTCTTCTCCTTGTTTTACTGATCACTTTTCCAAAGGTTGAGTTTAGTTTGTTGTGCTCAAAGTTTTTGCGTAGAGGCCCGGGTCAATTGGAGAAATAGACGGACCACCGAGCCGAGTAACAAGGTCAGCCAACCACTTGCCACATCCAGCAACCCAATTATTAGTGTCCCCACGGCCAGAGAATTTCCACTTACCCGACAAAACCTCCTGACCCTTCCAGACATCACACGAAGAGAAAGCAACAATGTCAAAGAGGCGTGAGGGGGGTCGGCGGTGGTGAGGTCAATAGTTTTTTTTGGACATATAGTAGAATAGGTATTTAGACAAAAAGGTGTAATCATCACATCTATTGTTTTAACACCGCGTACCGCTGTCTATTCCCTCCCTTACATCTGCTCAAAATCGTGATCACAGATGACTAGATCAGAAGAGCGGACTTGTTCCATTCAAGTATCCAGTGACCGGGGAAGACTGAGCCATCCCAATGGAAAAAATATCGTATTACATGACTCCGATCGACTTGGAGTCCCGCACTTACTGGCTCATCGATTTCTACAGCAAAATTGTGTACATTGAAATATTGTTGCTTTCTCGCCGCCCGTTTTTCTTTCCTGGTTGAACTCTCGCATTGTTTGCATACATATATACACGGGCGGCGATTCTCATTTCTACTTTGACACCGTGTGAGGGAGAAAAGACGGCGCCGTCGCAGTCGGCCGGTCTCCGAAAAAATCAACAACAAAACACTAAGAAGATTGGCAACACTTGAGTCAATAAGATAATTCTGGTGGTCGCCCGATCAATTTCTGTACTCTTTCAGTTAGTACAGAAACGAAACGAGTCGGTCAACAACGAAAAAAAAATCGCCCAGTAAAAAATCGCACGAACGTTTCCCATTTTCCCAAATATTGTTCACTGCAAGCAAAAATGCATTTTTATTCTGCTTTCTTTTGCAGGAAACGTTTAGAAGGGTGTCCTGTCCGTTTTACATATTCGGCAACATGAAAGTGCCGTAAACCAACGTTTGAGCTTTTATGTATTTGTTTTGTAACCAGCCAAGGAACATATTTCGCAATGCTTTGTGAAAATAGTAATAAAAGCAAAAAACCAACTTTAAAAATTTGATTTTTATGACCAAAAAAATTTAGAAATCATGATAAATATTTTTAGTAATAAAATGTGAAAATCAATAAATTAAAGAAATAGTTGTCTTTCTGTTCATTCTTTTTTTTTTCATATATACATAAATAAAATCTGTTTTTCCCCGGCGTGAAATGAATTAGAAAAGGAAAAACGAAGAAAACAAATAAATCATAATAATGATTGATTTGCTCTGGCTTCTTAGAAAAAGAGTCTACATTATATATCTTTTTTTTCTCTATCGCCCCGAAAGAAAATTGCTCGTTATGTTCTCAATCCCTCGAAAAAGGTTATATTTGTCATAAATAGATAGCAGCAATTGTATGAATAGCTAAGAAATTGGTCCCATGGCTCATTCTCTAGTACATAACTGTTTCCTGCACGTTTATGTGGTAATTGTTGTTAGGGTACGCCGCCACCAGGAAACGTCGCAAGACCCAAAGCAACACAAAACATTGACTTTTGGCCGAGGACGAGTGAAAATGAAGAAAAAATGTGGAGGGGGGGGGGGAGGCGGTGAGGGGCTCAAATAATTTTACACGCTAAAACATGACATTATGACATGTCACATCTAGTTTGACCACCCGTATTGTATAAATTAGTGAAGCGACAACGAGCTGTCAATTTATATTCGCTTGAGATCTTCTCTCCATCGACGACAACAACAGGTTTGCGCCTGAGTGAGCGCGCAAATCGATTTACTTTGAAAATGTACTCGTCCTAGATTGCTTTCCTTTACCGCCAGCTCATAACAACAACTCACTTTTCGTGCCATTTTTGAGATTGGAGCAATTTCTATGAAACATGTGGAGAGCGAAGAAATTCAACGATGTGAACTATTGTATTTTTAATCGAAGAATAGGAAAAAAGCAGTCTTAAAAAATGGTCGCCAGCCAGCGAGGAGGGGGGGGGGGAGCAGACAGAGGGGTGGTGGTAGCACTCCGTGGGTCGAACTCCCTTTTTCTTCCATTCAAAATATTATATTTCCAAAGTGTCTAGGTTGGAACCTAGAATAAGTGAATGAATACAATATTGAAAAAGTATTTGAAGAAATGAAATACACATTTCAGACATTTCAGCAAGATTTGAGAAAAACTGCACATTTCTCCTCACAAAAGTCTGAGGCAACAATCGCTTCCATTGTAATGAAACTTATTTCATTTTTTTTTGGAAATAAATTTAAAGAAAACTCACACTTAACTAATAACTCTTCTTAAATTGTAAAAATTAAAAATGTTTTAAAAGCTTGATACTGTGAAGTTGTTCATTTTCAATTCAAATCAATGAAGTTTCTGACAAGTTTCTAACCCCAAATGTTCATTTCTTCAATTTTTGCACTGTACTGGTCATGTAGATGCAATAGAAATCAAAAACTCAACATTTTCGATTTCCCAGTGTCCCTTTATCATTATGATTCTTCTACGTTTATCAGTTTGGTTTCTCTATCATTTCGAAAAAAAGTCCCAATTGTACACTCAATTTCCCTAACAAGGCCTCTATGCATCATCATCTTTAGTAATTTTGATGATCAGAGATCGATCAAACAGTATGCACGTACAAATTGCACAGGCGTTAAGCTTGTCCGCTGTGTCAATAAGCATGCAATCCTTTCGACGGGAGGCCGCCGCATAAATTGTTCCAACCACTTCAGGTTGATTGTAGCTGTTGAGGAGAATGAAATTGTCAATAGTAGCAATGTGCATAGTTCGATCAAGAAACAGCAAAGACGTGTGGAATGGATCTAACACCCAATTCTGAACAATCGACATGTGCTATTCATTAATTCCTCGCCATACAACTCTGATACATTTTTTCATTGTAGCCATGTTACGTTTTTGACGTTGATTCTCTCTCTTCTCTCAACGTGTGGGAGAAACGATAAAGAGATGACAGAAGAAGAAAAGAGGGAGAAATGTGATTTCCACGAAAATCAGTTAACCAACCCTTTCCATAGCCAAAAATGAACGGAAATTTCATTTTCTTATTTTTGCGTCAAATTTGGCAGCCATTCATCATTTCGTCATTTCCCTTTACTTTAATAATTTTATAGACTGCTAATGTGTATAGAAAAAGTGTAGTTTATGTAAAGGTTGAAAATGATAATGAGAGGAGAGGAATCGGAATTATTGCAGCGACCGGCAAAAGTGGTCAACCACGCCAATGTTCGATCTGGAGAGAAAAAGTTAGATTGATGAAGCGGAGCGTCATTTGCTGTTTTCGATTCTAGACGTGTGCACTTTTTGCACTTGCTCTTCTTCCGACTCTGTGCAAAGACGTTAGCTCTCATCAGTGAACTCGAAGTGCATCTGACGTTGTAGCGAGCAAACAACATGGCGGAGCTACTCAGAATTGATTTTTTTCTAGAAGAGAAACTAAATTTTAGGGATGGGAAATGGCTAGTCTAGTCAATTTTCATTTCTATTTAATATATTTTCAAATCCTTTTCGAACCACTTAGGCTTTTATCCAATTCACAATAATCCGGTCTTTGATCACCTACCCAGGCCAGAAGGGTGTGTTATGCCGTCAGATGGATGAATGTGGAGGTCTTTGCCTAATTAACACCACGTTTGAGTTTTTATGGCATTGGCGGAAAGAAAGAGAGAGAGAGAGAGAAGAAATAGAAAACCCTTGTGTTCTGTCCCAGTGTTTTCCTTAGAGCAGACGAGGGATGAAACCGAAGAAAAGAGGACAGCTGGTTCACAGCTGCACAGAATTCGTTATCCTTCTCTTGCTTCGCTCCAGTATTTTCTGGTCGCGTGCCTCTTTCCATTCTTTTTTTGGACAAGGTTGGCATGATCGAACACATGCATTGATGATGATAAATGTCACATACTGGTCATTATAGTGTGAGAATAAAAAAGCGTTGGATGGGAGGGAAGGAGGGAGGGGGGGGGGAGGGGGGTTTGCAAAGTTAATCTACCCTATAAACCAAACTCACGTTGGAACTCAATGACTATTCTGGTGCAGAAGGATTGTGGGGGATTAAAAGATATAAATTGAAATTGCAGATTTGGAAATTTTTCAAAATGATATTTTCCGAAAGAGCGAATCAAAAAAGGGAAAAAATGATTTTTAAGTTTTCAAAACGTTAATGTAGGCCAGAAATCTGACAAATCCGTAATCCACATGAAATTGCCTTTATGGAAAATTTAAGAATTAAGTGATAACTAAATCGAAATTAATTTTATTCTGAAATCCTTTGTGAATTTTAATTTTTATGATTTCTTGAAAGAGTCTCCACGCTAATTAGTGTGTTTATCTGAAGCTTCGTCACGTTTTTTTTCTTTAAAAACGTTTGAGTAAGCTTTGGTGATGTGTTGGCCTCTAAGTTCAGCAGAACTATTTCATCCTATTTCGGTTGTACAAATACATTTTAAGGTCAACCAGCAATCGAAGAGGAAGAGTTTGTTTAGAATCACAATCTATGCTTGTGCGTGCAGACAACCAGTGATCAATGAGATCCTTGAACGCATTACCCCTTTTTCTGGAAAAATGTTGCGAGAAAAGTAGAGTGAAGAAGTATGAAGGGGGGTTGAATAGTGAAGTATATACATCTCCATCCATTTCATTTTATCCAAATCTCATTAGAGATGTAATGTTGAGGAAGGTGTAGAAGCGAAAGAAGTTTCAGAAAATGGAAACGTAGAAGATGTGAAAATGTCACAGAAAGGGACCAACATTCATTTCATTCCATTCTTTTTTCTCATTCTTTTGTTCCGAGACACAACGTAGAATAGAACCGGCGAAAAACGCACTTGTTTCTTTATGCCTTCCTTGGATCTCATTTATTTTTAACTCTGCAGCAACAACAATAACGTCGACGGCGGTTCCCATTTTCTTTTTCTCACCACCGCGATCTAAATTCAATTAATCATTCTTTAAGGAGTCAAAGAAAATGATGTTGAATAGAGCGGCGAGGGCATAAGAAAAATAATTAGGAAGACGATTAGCATAATTCCGAAAGAGACGAGGAGACCACCTAAAAGACGCGTTGCTTTCGTTCTTTCAGCCGCACTTAAGAATCATTGATGATTAGTGGGATAAATGAGAGCGTTGCAAAAAGGGATCGTAGCTGAAGATGCAACCTGTTCTGGCATATTTTGTACCTATATCTACAGCAAACAAAACGTGTGTTTTCCTGTTTTACAGAAGATAAAGTTTGTCTAGTCAATGCGTCGTCGTTCTTTATTTATTTGAAGAGTAAAAGAGAAGGTGAGTTGAATAGGAAAGAACGGAGCGTTTAGTATTCTTATTTACAACTACGCACGTTTTGTTGCATGTAAAAAAGGAAACATTTCTTCACATCGTTTCCCTTTCTGGGCGATCTTCGGGATGAGTGAGTACATAAATGGAGAGGAATGTATTAAGAGTTGAGTTTTTGATCTCACAACTTTTCACCATTGCCCGTTTTCCACACCTTGTTGCCTTCCGGAAAAGGGTCAATTTGTACGCACGAATAGGCAGTGAGTGTAATATGAAAATACCTCAAAAGAGACATCCATTATAGCTTAATAGCATCAGAACTTGATCTTTGCAAAATACATCCCGAAAAATTATATTCATCACAAGAAAAAACGAAAAAGAAGGAGTGAATACTTTAGAAACAAGTTTATCATGTTACACTCTGTTTTCCGCGCATCAGCCAATCGTTCGAAGAATCTAACACTTTCGTTTCGCAATCTTTTTTTGTTCTTTTATGACTCGGTGTGTGACGGTCGCCATCGTTCATCATTCCAAATAAAACCAAACCGTCGGTTTTTGCGGCCAAGGTCTCATGACGCTGGCTCTTATCATACATTCAAATCCGAACGCCTAATGTGTCTTGTCAAAGCGACAAAACTGTATATACAGAGAAATCAACAAATGCATACGTGCCGTGCTAAACTATGGAAAAGTATTGCCATGTCTATTGCATGTGACACTGACTTTTGACTCCGCACCTCTTTTTCTATTAAAGAGTAAAAACATTGTTGAGTGTATATGTGTGATGGATAGACCGGACAAAAGCGTTCCAGCATCGAACCACTGAATCATTTAATAGCCCTAAAACTCGGCGGTTCTTGTGACTTTTGAAATGAGAAAAAAGAGTATCAAATCGCCATTTGGTTTTTAATCGCAGAAAATCGGTCATTCCTTCGGCAAAATTGGTTGACTTCACCTGTCCTTTCTAAATTTAACAGGTGAATTGTGCTGTTGATTTAGGATGAAAGAACAGATAGAAACAGCAGGAGCAATGAAAAAAATACCGTTGTAATATTGGCTCCTGGCACCAAGGTCATGTGCACCGGAATAGAATAGCGGGAGACTCCCACAAACTTTTTTGGGACAAAAAAAAAGATCCTCGTGATGAATGGGAAGGGAAAGGCTGGTGATAGGATGCCATCGAAGATCAACGTTACAGAAACTAAATTAGAAGTTGAAAAGCTGTCACAAGTTGAGGGATCTCATAAATTAATGGAAAAAACGTTGAAGCTTATTTTACTTGAGACTCATTTATTTGAAAGAACCATCGTTCGGTGTTTGATCGATCAGCGTTTTCAAAAGTTGTTATGCCATCAACAGCCTTGGTTAACCCTGGTCGATGCAAACTCGCTCTAGTGAGCTTTACACTCGATTAAAAACACACAACCAGTGAATCTTCCCCGACTTCTTTTCAGGGGGTTTTCTGAGTTTTGTGAAGATTCTCAATTTTTTATAGAAATTTCCATTGTTTGTAAATTTTATGAATGGTGTCGATGTGCTTGAAACATTAAACAATGGAGTGGTATAAAAAATATTGAACCTTTATTCAGTTTCAGATTTTCTCAGGAGTCTAGTGCGAAATAATTTCGGAAGCATTTCAGTTTTTCCAAAAATGTATAACAATACTCAAGTTAGTCTCTTGACCTCACTATAAGTTTCGAAAGTACAACGTTCAATTCACTCGTCGATGTATTCTTCCAATTCAATTGTAATTATCTCTTCACAGTCACCCAATGAAACTCTTTTCATCTCAATTCAATGTCATAACCAAAAGACCAAGGATTCGTATAACCGCAAAGATCAAGCACGTTCTGTCTCGAGCCGTATTCACACACACATACTTTAAACCATTTGCTGACCTACACATACACACCTTCTTCAAACACTGTCTTAAATACACATATCGGAGGGCCCCGGAGCGAGAAAACCTATACGTTACGTGAAACCGCGAGAAGTTGAGCCTTTTCATGCTCTATCCCATATCCCCCCAACGTTTTCCTCTCTCTCTCTCTCTCCTCAAACACCAACTTCAAAGGCTTCAAATATTTGTTTTTCGAGAGTGAAATGCTACCAAATAGGAAAAGAAGATTCTTATTATTCAAAGTTGGAGTGATAGCTGAGAGCTGCGATACTCAGGTCATAAGTCATACCAAAGTTATTACAACGTTATGTCCATTTTTTTAATGTATTTGATGTGAATGACAAGTACGAATACATACAAATGGAAGACTTACGAATCGGGTGCATTGGGTTCACTTGCACCGCACTCTGTTTCAGTGTAACAGACAAATATCAGTGTATTCAATGACTCCAGGTTTTTGAGGAGCCTTGCGGTTTTTGTAATAATAATGCAATGAAACGCGGGATGTCTTCTATAGGTTTATCGTGAAGCGGCATATGTCTTATAGACACACATGCTTTCCTCTTATATTCCAGGCGCACGCCACGCCATTCGTGGATACACTATTCACGCTACGTGTACCGATCTCGTGTGTATTGCTTCAATAATAATAGATAACGCAGGATTCGTATAGATTGTCCATAATTCATTGTCTTCGACCAAAAATATGATAATCATCCTCTTTAAATATGGGGTCACTTTTCCACCGGACCATATTATTAAGTAACAATGTCTCAGCCTTCTTTGTTTCCCGTGACCACCTGCACAAACATCGAGATGTTCTTTACTCTTCTGACAATAGAGCCTTTTATTCTCATCATCAATTATGCACACCATAGACATACACTATTTTGTTTATAGTTTGGTTGGAGGCACTAGTAGACAATGCACAGTTCTGTTTCTCGAAAGACAAAAAATGATTAAAAATGTCGGTTGTCCAGAAAGAAGGGGAAAGTACTCTTCCGACAATGAAAAACATTAACAAATCAACCGAAACAGATGTGCGCATACAGTAGTGCACATCAAAAGGTGGCCTTTCCCCGTTCCGCCATCTTGATTGAGCCATTCAAAATTAATGGCGTGAAAAACGAGATCATTCTATAGCCATATGCCACGGGCGCTTGTTTATTTGTTTTGCTTGATTTCAGAATGTCACAGTTTTGTTTGTCGATATTAAAGCGCATGGTAAACAATTCAGCGAGCACCAGGCAGTCAATCAAAACAAACTGAAATTCGTAAAATTTCTTCCAGCTTCCCAGGATTCTTGTTTCATTCTTTTAGGCGACCACTAAAATATCAGTTTTATTCTCATCTTTGTTCCACAACCATAAACAAAAAGAAATACGCGAGAGGTCTAGGTCACATCCGATACTGGGCAGGATCGGTTAGTATAAAAGAAATGCGATACATAATTTTGAGATAAGAATAAAACAAGGGTGAGAGAACAGCGTACTCGTAAAAAGAAGACACACAGTTTATGCATCATTTCAAGTTGCTACGCTGGATCAACAACCGGCCGAGGTGTTGTGAAATTTTATTTTATAGCCACGGACGGAACTGCCGAACACTGTTCTGATCGATGGAGGTCTCTCTTCGTTCTCAAATTTAATCGTTGTCATGTTTTCAATTACAGGGATTGAAACAATTAACACATGGATAGTGGCTGAATTCCTCTGTTGGACACCAAGAATCTAACTGAGTTAAGGAGATGTATAGGAGAATGCTTGGAGGCAAAAATATTTAACTCAATAATGAACCCAATTATCTTTTATTTGGGGATTTATTCATTTTCTGCGCTTTTGCTTTTATCTTTAGAAGTCTAATGGAAATTCTTAATATTTTAATCGTCTGAAAAACGTTTTTCTCAGCTTTTTAATTGAATGTACATTCGCTGTTACATTGTAGAGAACAATCAATTGTTGTACAATGCAAGTGCTCTTTATCTAACACTTCCATGTACAAAAGTTCATTTTTTGCTCCGCACTCTAATCCGCAAACATCGTTTTCAGCAATTCACCAATCATCCACATCGAATCGCTCTGAATAGAAAAATTATGCTTCGTAAAATTGTTAGTGACATGCACGCCCGAAGAGCACAACACAATCAACATCCAACCATCTCATTTTCCGCTCTCTTCCTATGTAGTTTCTCATGATTCGCACTCTCGATTATTCATCACTTGCAGATGCAGAAAACTGCAAAGTTTCCCGTTTCCATGCTCTCATATATTGCTCTTTCGCATTGTGTGGTTACATTTCGAATTGAATACACTGCATTTATAATTTAACATTTTCAAGCTTGCAAACATGAAAGCGATGAAAAAGAGATGAGAAGCATGATCTCATATGTTTCCTTCAGATATCAGTTTGGTCGACCGAGGGATAGAGTTGGAGCAAGCGAGGAAGCGGAGCAACCACAAATAACAGATCTATATACCGAGAGAAAATGGTTTCATATAGTTCACTTAATTCTACTTAAAAGTGTATTGATCAAAAATCAAATGTGTGTTACATTTATTGTCTCATAAAAATGCGATTTTCGAGACTAATTCTTTGAGTAATTAAAAAGGAAATAGCGAAAATGAAACGCTTCTAGAAGATCTCTTTTATTTTGTGTTTTTTTCCCAACATTTCTGATTTTGATACACGCGGATGAAAGAAGTTTGTGAAACTCTGAAAACGTGCGTTTGAACAAAGTAGTTGGAAATGCACATGCTTAATACACTTGTCCAAGACAAAATGGGACCGGGGCAAGCGAAAGAGAGGGAGAAAAAAAAAGATTTGGAACTTGGGAAAATGCCAGTTTTCCCATACGATTTTCGGAGTTTTCAAAGAAAAAACAAAATGAAGCAGATCTAGAATAAGGGATATTTCAGTTTCAGAGCTCATCTAGGAAGCAGAACACATTGGATTGATACAAGGTGCTAGCTGTTGTTGAATACTGAAATTCATTTTTTTGCAATAATTTGATAAGTTTCTATGCAAACTATTCATTTATATTTCAGACTAAAGAAACATTTTCAGATAATAGTATCCAACAAGTACAAAAATTCAATTATTTTTATTGAATTAATACACTTTTTCTTTCAATCTTTTCAAATATCGGCTACTTTAAATTCTAGAAAAATCATATATAGCGCTTCTGTTATCTTGAACTTTGTGTGATTGCCACATCTGTTTTCAATTGACGATGTGCCTTCTTTGATGCTGTAAAGTGTATTTCTGCTTTTCTCAAACTGTACACTTCCGTCTTAAAAAAATTGATATTGACTGTGTTGCACGACCGTCCGGATAGTGTCGATCAGCGTTAGTTTCATATTTATCAATTTTATGGGATTGAAGTATACTTATACAGATAAAAAGACAGCATAGATTTTGTTGACAAGTTACCAATTCTGCTCTTATTCATGTGAGCGTGATGCTCACTTTCTGCAACATCTCTGATTAACTTTAAAAATATCGATAGAAATGAAGGGGAAAGTGGACAAATATCCTGATTGTTGTCCGATAACCGTCTCGTTAGTTCTATAGCTGCGTCACTATTGTTTGCCGTCTGTTTAAAGTCCTTCTGAGGCACTCTCGCTCCGCTCAGTCTGTTACATACGTATCATATGTATCATCATATTATGATTTGCGTTGGATCATTATCTTCAAGACAATACATCAGACAATTTGGTGCGGAAGCACCCATCGCTCTTGTTTCTTGAGAATAATGAGTTGACAATGACGTGTGCTTCTTTTCGATCGACCGATTGTCTCCACGGGAGCACTATGATCAATCGAAACACCGTGAGTAGTGAGACGGGAGAAAAGGAGTGGGAGAGGGTATACAGCCGGTAGAGGGTCATTCGAGGTTAAGATGACGCTATTTACATTTGCTGATGACGGAAAGAAAGCCCATCTGGCACGTCAACTTTTTATTGGAGAAATACACGGTTAAGGGGTTCATAATTCAAGGGCTACATACTTTTTTTTTGAGAAATGTGCCGAACGTGATAAATGAGCACTGAACCGTTTTGGGAAAGATAAAGGTGATTTCTGGATTGAAATTTGATATATTCCGATAAAAACTTCAGAAGAATTAAACAATTCTGTATTTTTTGTTTTTTTCAATATTTAGACTTCTGAAATTGATTAAATCGAGATTTTCTTGCAAGTTATGTTGACCTGGAATCTGGTTGTCTAATTCTTATCAATTACATCAATTAAGACTGCATCAATTGTATTGAAATTTTCAGAAAAACTTCAAGATAAAACAAGGAAGAAAAAATGAATATATTACGAAAAAACAGGTATTTGAGAGTAGACTATACCTGTTCAGCCTCTGCTGAAATTCTGAAATTCAGGCAAACAACTATGATTAAGAAGATTTCAGGTTTCCAACTGATTTATCGTAAATTTTGTTCCAGATTGCGAGTTAGAAGATCAAATATACTTCACGGCTAGAATATGTTGTAAGCTGTTAAGCTGTTAGAAGTTTGTTAGTTTAAGACACTTTATTGTTCAATGACGTTGGCTTAAAAAGATAATAAATCATTTACAAAGTGCATTTCATACGTAAAAATTCGTCAGATCTACTAGAGTTTCAGTTTTCAGGTTTCTTGAAATATCATCTATTCTTAGCTATTTTGTGTGTCATTAATCAGAACCTTCGTAAATCGTATCTCGTCACTTCAGAAATACCGCATCAGTTGTGCTTTACAGTCTGCACTTCTTATTTTGTTCTCTTATCTTCGGGACACCAAGCTCAAAGTAGTGTGACCGAAGTAATTTTACACATCAACCGAAAGGCCAATATTTTGAGGAGTGGAAGGGGGTATGTGATTGGATGGATTGATGGTTGATGATCGCAGAGAAGTTGCCGGACGAAAAGCCTCTTCAAATGATAAGGGATAACAGGATTAGTTGTAGTCCGAATGCAGTTTATTCGTCGACATATTGCTGTGATTTGTCATTGAGCGCAGAGATCACAGATTCTGATCATTCAAAGTTAAAAAGAGAAGGGAACGATAATGAAGCGCCTGCAATTCTTGATTTATAATATTGACGAAGCTGTAGTTTGAGTTTTGAACAAAGGACGCCGAATCCGAGATTTGTAACCTGATCTGATGCAGTTCTTATGGGCCGATTGCTGCAGTAATAGGAAACACTTAAAGCGAACATGTCACCACAACGTGAAAACTCGAAGCTTTTTTTTAATGTCTCCTGTAGAATTTCAGATAAATCCAAGTTGCAACATCAATGCGAAGCTTGATGTTTGGAGGCTTAAAAATGGCAAATGATAGTGTTAAGATGTAGGATGGCGCGAAATCGAATATCTGAAAAACCTGATAAATTAAATATTAATGTGGTATAATGTATTCTAATAGCAATTTATAATGAATCATCTTCATAAAAACGTTCCTTTATTCATTTTAATTTTATTAAAATTGCTAAAATTTGAAAAGCCAGACCAGAATAATTGCAAGATGACAGAGCTACAAACATAATTAAACTAAGCGCAGTATAGAAAACAATAGCTTTTCTCAAAACAAGTATTCTTAATTTCATTTCTGACCAAAATGAGTCAAAAATTGAAGGCAATTTTCAGCGATTTTTCACATGAGACTTTGTGGAAGCCACAAAACCACAGAAGCTATCAGGAACAAAAGTTGTCAATCACGAAAATGGCCTATCCGTATTATTTCGATGTCGCATTTAACTTTTAGTCAAAACATAGGTGTTTGATCTCTTCATCTTATTGTCAACAACCAAGCATTTTGAATTTAAAGTTGTTCCCTTGAGTATTAATGAAGATGCCCTTCTGGTTTTTTGGTTTTTATGGTTTATGATGAGAATCTCTAACATCCGTTATTTTTCATCGGGGGCGGTTTTCACTTTTTGTTTTCCTTGTTATTTCGAACTTTGTATTGTGAAGTTCAGATGCATTATATCCATTATTCGTGGTGGATATTAAAATATACAATAATCCAAATATTAGAGATGAATAATAAGAGCTGAAAATAATTGAAGAACGTTGATCGCTTCTGTTGACTCGTAAAGATTCGGAAGTAAAGCTCGAAGCCGCATGATTTCCTGTTTCCTACTGTTATTTTGAACTTCACTTTCTGTTTCACTGATTCAGTTGTCTACCATTTTTAGGCGAAATGTCTCTATTTCAAGGTGTCACGACTTTGCATCCATATTCACTCTTTTTTTTCTACCCTATCAATTGTTCTCGTTTTGCAAACGCTTATCTTTCGTGTTTTGATCCGCCTCGTAAACCAGAGTGTGACTATACGGAAGATAAACCGATTTTATTGCGACACAAACGACTTTCGTAAAGTCTACTATTCTAAAGCATAAGGACTCGGATACGAAGGGAATGCAACTAGGAGAGGGATGTTTCAGTGAACGAAATTTATAGTCGAAAATGCGAATAACTCAAATAATAACATAGAGCAGTTTTGAATGAAGATTTCTCATTTTATTTATGAATATTTCGGAGAATTTTGAGAAAGTAATATTCAATTTTCTTCAGTTATTCCAGTCGCATATTTTATTCAATAAAAAAGAAATTCGGAATCTCGGTGAACTGTATCTTGAAAACATGAAGCCTACCATACAGCCAAGTTGTTTCAGCAGCATTACAAAATGTATCGTTTTTCTCATCACCAGAAGACATATCTGAAACACATGATAGACCAAAAAGTTGTCTATGTTGTTTTGGCATCTGGTGGTTTTCCTTTCGATTTTCAGATAAACTAAAAGAGTGTTAAGCTCATGATTTTTTCTCCAGTTTCCAGGCGCCCTGCGTAGTCCTAATAATAAAAGCCTACTCCCAATTATCACGATAAACGTTCTATATGTGTTCATTGCTCATGACTCGTATGAAAAAGAAAAAAATTTCTCATAAGAATATCATACATTCATATGTCATACATACACAGTCCAATGCTTTGGAGAGGTTTCTCGAAAAGGCAGTTTGATTGAAAATTCAGCGTATGAATAACCAATTCTAGTTTGACAAACTTGTCCTTTTTCCCTTTCTCAACTTGTATAATGAAAGCGAGAAAAATTCTTCAAAGCTTTCTCTTTAACTTAGTCTCCGTCTTCGAGCTTGCTTTCATTGTTAGGAATCAGTCATATTTTGAACAAATCCACCTATTTTTAGTATCGGACGAGTGAGCCCCGGAAAGAATTCTACATAACTTCCAAGACTTAAAATTAAGTTGTTTAAGCGAGTTCTGAAAATGTGTACAAAGCTAACAACATGATTGATTTATTATCCAAAACTTCACTCGGATAAAGGTGGGGTGGACTCGGGTGTGCGCGAACGAACTCATCGATGGTTTTGATGATAAAAGGGGAACAGGGAAAGTGGATTAGGTGGAGTGACAAACGGATCTCTTAAAATCTCTCAAAAAAAGGATTGAATTGTTGAATTTAATAAATTTAGGAAAAACGTGGGGATGCAGATTTGTGGTACTCTCTCATTTCACCGGTGTTATGCACAAACTACAAATTTTTCAATTAATGTGGGAAGGAGGAGTGGAGGTTAGCGTGATAAGAAATATTCAACAAAATGAAGCATTTCTGAAAATAAGCAAACGATGGAGTTGTTCAGTTTTTAGAAAATGACAAAGTTTCTTGGCTGACGACCCTCTAAATGACAAATTTCAGAGGGGTTTTAAGTATTTTTTTTTGGGAGTTGAGAAATAAAAAGTGGGCTCAAACAAATCATTATAATTGTTGAGAAGAGATGAAGTGTTTTAGTGTTGTCGACAGACGAAGTGATGATGTTAGAATGCCAGAACAAAGTTTCTGACGAAAATTCAGACAATGATTGTTGAACTTTTTTTTTGGTTTTTTCTTTTTGATTATGGAACGCTAAATACAAAAGGTTGCCGATATGTACATCGAGCACCACGTGATTAGGGCTGAACAGCAAAGTTCGGATTGCAAACTTCGATGTCACCAGTTGGAGCAAGACCCGGGCACTCGTAAACACTGTAGTTGTTCTCCTCATCTGCACCGTCCTCCCCATCGGATTCAATGATCCCCGGAGCATCCTCGCCACAAATGATCTTTTGTTTGGCCTGTTGGTACTGGTGGAGCTGTGCCTTATATGCCAAAGTCTCATCTCCCTTGTTTCCCTGGAAAGAAAACTGTCAATGACAATCATCATAGGCTTCTGCTTCCTCTTATTCATCTCATTTCATATCCGATTTATGTTTGGAAATTGAGAAGTCGGAGTTATTCGAATAAGATTCATTCTTTGCGGGCCCTGCTTTTTCTATATATCAATCACGCGGCACGCACACTCACATAAACCTTCTCACATAGACATAATGTCACCTTTCCCCCCCCCCCCTCTCT
This sequence comes from Caenorhabditis inopinata, assembly GCA_003052745.1. NCBI lineage: Eukaryota > Metazoa > Nematoda > Chromadorea > Rhabditida > Rhabditidae > Caenorhabditis > Caenorhabditis inopinata. Next base: position 3,596,144 of record AP018156.1, on the reverse strand, counting down.
CCCTTCCACCTATTCTCATCTCGTTTTTTTAATATAATTCTGTTAATGGATTGGTTCAGTCATTCGACCACGACCGATATAATTTGACAGAATGAAGAAACTGACAACATTTAGTTTTCATGAAGGTGGCTTCATGAGCCGAAATCAGAGGTCAACTCCGACCTCGAAATATCTTTGACAAAATGATGGAGATGATTTACTTCGCGCAAGGTGGAGAATATAAAATAAACAAAAAGTGGAATGTAGTTTTTTTAAATATTACTTTTGAATATTCCTTGATAAAGCATAAATCGTCAACTTTTTCATATACATAATTCGAATCAAAACGAGTCATAAAAAGCTTTTTTCCCGTATTATATTACTCGGAACATAAACGGAAATTTCTAATTTCCGTTCCTGAAAAATGTTTGACTCCGCCCGAATATGTTACACTTTTTTATCACCTTGTTCTTGCGGAATCCAGGTCCAGTTCCCGCATATGGAGCATATTCGCCATCATCTGGAGTTTCGGTACGTCTGCGGTTCCTGAAATAATATTTCACGATGAACATGAACATCAGAATTAGATTTTGAATGATTACTTGATGTAGTAGGTAGATCCAGCGACGGTTCCAATGAGTCCGACACACATGACAGTTCCGACGGCTGAAACAAAATACGACTGATTTTTCTGCGGATTTATTAAATTTTGCCCGTACCAAGGAGCAGAAGGCTGCTGCTGCTGTATCTCGGTGCAGCTCCGGAGTGTTCAGCTGAAGTAGCAAGACGGCGTTTGTCAATTGATTGGGAAGAGACAGTCAGTTTAGCTGGTTGCGGCTCAGGCTCGACAAACGAGACAAACTCATTTTGCCCCTTTTTCTGCGGCACCTGAGGCTCGCCAGTCGCTGTTTGAATCGCACTTTCTAGTGATTCAACGTTAGCTTGACCGCTGCTAGCTTCATTGGACAGCTTCTCTTGAGTCTTCTTTATGTCGGTTTCCTTGGCAATCTCATTTTCGAGCATCAGCTCCCCTGAAATCGAATTATTTTAACTTTACATCTCATTACAACCATCCTCATTCATTTTCATCTAACGTCATTTCTTCATTTATGTATGTGTGTTTCTGAATGGCTCCTCTAGAGCTTTCAAAGCCAGCCAAATGAACTCAATTATAAACCATTTAGAAGATAGATAGGATAAGTAGTCGCGCGTTTTTTTTTTGTAATTCGCTCGCTAGTGCTTTGCATTTCTTCTTTTTCTTTCATTCAGATAGCACTTCTAAATTGCGTCTTTCCCTTTTTTTCTCTTAAAATCAGACGAGAACATGCTTCTCATGCTCAAGTATCTCAGTATCCCTATACAGACAACTAATTTTTTATTGTAGCTCCCGGCAACCTTGCGTATTTAAAGCGGAGTGCTTCAGGCAATATGAAATCTTGACATAAAAAAGAAGCTTTCTACATACCTACAACTTCTTCAAAGCCTGCATTTACGTCATCAAAGAAGAGTGCATGGCATGGCACACACGCGCACTTTTCTTCACACCCCTCTATTTTGAATTCATTTGAATTCAAGCATCGCATTCATTACTGAGATGAGATTCCGTTCTATCAAAAGCCTAAAGAGCCATTATTGATCAAAAACTCAAAGAGCGCGAAACAGGACATTTCTTAATCATATTTCATAGTCTAGACCAAAAAATTAACTATTCGAGAAGTGCATAACAGTAATTTTCTTTACTACCAATTTGTTTCCGATTGAAAAGATCTTCACCGAATGGTGCATTTTCTGATCTACACTTTTTTCAGTGTACATAGAACTGAAAATTAGTCATCAATAACAATAACACCCAGCTGTTCCTTTTCATTAACTGGTTTGTCCTTTCTGTATTTGCTGCGCTTTTTTATTTTTATTCTTCTGTGAATTATGTATGAAAAAACATGCACATGACACGTTTTGCCACAGCTGCTTGCTCACTAATAGTGAGCCGCTCTCTGTTATATCTCTCTCGTCTATAAACGGAGTAGAAGCGGGGGCGGAGAAAAAAAAGCACCGGATTACAGGAAATGAAAAAAAATACTGGCGAATGAAACAATGGAAAAGGAAAAAACAGCGGGAAATAGCATGAACTAGGATGTGAGAGTGTTTCATGCTTTAATTATGCCAATTATTTCGAACGAGTATTCGTCAAAACGCAATTTTTGAAAGAATAGCCTAATCCCACCTTTCAGTAGATCATCCAAGTCAAATGGCTCCTGAACTGGCTTCTGAGCAACCTTTGGCTTTGTGTATTGTGGAGCCAATTGTGGGAGTTTTGGATTGTTCACTTTAGCGTTCTTGATCTGTTCCTGGGACTCCTGTTCAGCCATCAGACGATTGAGCCATTCATTGGTTTCCTCTAGATCCCGATCCTGACGCTCTTCTGGTTGCTGCTCAGAGTTGGGGAAATTGGGCGAGTTCTGGAGCCTGTTCATTTCTTGTACCATGTATTCCAAATACTCGTCTTCGAGTTGAGGCTGGTATGGCTCCTCCTCCTCATTGTTGTTTCGTCCAAAGTACTTCTGAAAATGAGCGAATAATATAAAGAAAAATCTGAAAATCTGAAAGTCAAAAACTTCATACCATGATATCTTCGTCACTGACTATCTCATCTTGCGCAAGTTTGACATTTTTGTTGGCTTTATTATCTTGTCCGTTTTGAACCGCACCTCCTTCTAAAAATATTGGAAATTAACACAAAATTATAGATATTTGTGCGTAGTATTGCTGATAATGTGATAATGCAACGTCATTTTGAAAACTACTTGCTTAATTCTAACTTCTTCCCACAGTGAATCGAGCTAAAGCTAAAGCTGAAGCCCCCCCCCCTATTCTACGAGAAACAGAAAGAACGTTGAGCAACTGAATTTGGAGAGAAGAAAACAAACACCTCGTATTAACTCTTTCACACGCCTGGCCATTGTGAGATAATCTTTTCTTGTCTTCTCACACGAAAAGAAAAGGAAACTTTTTCTTGATTCTACCATTCTGAGCTTCACTCGCTTTGATGCCTATTCAAAGTCTTGATTTCTATTCAAATTCATTGAATGCGTGAGCAGTGATTTTGTTGTGTCACTCTCTCTTATTTCTTGCTCATTTTTTCCTCGCTGCTCCCTTATTCCAGTAACGGATTGCTCACTTATTTTTACAAGCTTTTCTGTGAATGAAAGACTGCCGGATTCGGGCTGCATTTCCATTTCTCGCTGAGCGGAATCTTTTTCAATCTTTTAATCAGCTGTTCAAACAAAAAATGGATGTGATCAGATGGTCGGCGTAAATTGTGTAGCCTCTACTTTCTTCTTTTTCTCCCTTTTTTCAAATTTCTTTCACTTTCTTGCTCACAAATTATTGTATTCATTCAATCAGAAAAAGCTCTTCTTCATTTGTGTCACGAGGGAGCTCACGCTGTCATCGAGCTGCTAACTCTTAATGAGATGTGCCAGTCTTTTCAAAGAGTGTTGCACTTCTTTGGCACAAATCACGTGCCTTTACCGAGAAGTTTAAAAAGAAATAACAACAAAAAAACAAATTTTTAAGTGTGGGCGATAGTAGAGACTTAGTGGATCTAGTGGTGGTTGACGAAAGAGAATTGAACAGAAACGCCAACCGAATGCACCAGTCATTCTTTGAATAATTTAGCTGTGCTGCCCTTCCTGGTTAAAATACTGAAAACAAAAAATGAGAGAAGCCGTTTCTAAAAAATAAATAATATGATGCGTGGCGGAAGAGCACATCACGAATGGAACTGTTATTAACTAAAAAAGTTTGAAGATGAAAACGAATTTTCGGAAAGTAAAAGGGATAGAAGACAAAAAATCTTTGAAAAATTAAAGCTTTTTAAATATTATTTACTCTAATATAAGTTTTATCTTTATTATATGAAAATGAATAAATTGAAAAAGCGTTCCAATTCGAAAAAAATTTCGGCCTACATACTTCTAAATAAAACTATTAATTAACGCAGGTAGTTTTTAATGTATCAACCAGACTCACCTGTGAAGAGAGCGGCATTTGTTGTGGCAGTAAGGCAAGCGAGCAGCACGACAGCTCGCCACATGCCCATCCCGTATGAGGGCCGAAGAGTGGTACTAGCAGCTCGAAAACGGCTCGCCGAGTTTGAGAGGCGGACCGGCGACTCGGCTCGCGACGTTTTCTTTGTCGCTGGCTTCTTTCCGTCTGAGAATCGATATCGCATCTGCAAATACTCTCTGGTTGGCTGTTGGATGACGTGAGCGTAGGAGACGAGGCGCGCAGCTCGCGAATTTCTTCTTCGCCTTCAGTCGCGCTGTCGCCGTTTTCTAACGGTTCTCTATTCAGCACACTATGCTCATTTCTCGCACTCTTCTGCGCACATAAGATGTCGGCTTTCAAGTAGAAGAAGGAAGAAAGAGAAAAACAGAAAAACGCCTGAAGGCAAAGCAATATCTGAGAGCAAAGCAGTGAAGCATAGAAGAGCACTAACCAAAAAAAAGCTTCACTAACATATAAGCATGACATAGAGAGAAAACGAGACCAAAAAAATCCTGTGACTAAGAAACGAAGAAAAGAAATAGCCGTCCTCATCATCCGCTTTGTTTCCAGAAACCACTTACCATAAGAAGGGATTCGAAAAAGTCATCGAGAGGTTTCTTTAAATTGAGAGTGGTATTCTTGACTTTCATTTTATCTTATTTCAGCCGGGGCTCTCATTTCTTGGCTCTTTCCAACAACATGTTTTGACAGAGGGGAGAAGGAGGCGGGAGATAAAAAAGAAATTAATGCTCCGGAATAAAAATAATATAAATCAGATTAATTTCCACCAAAACGGAAAATGAAAGCAAGTTGTTATGCCGAGTGACTCATGCAACGAAACTCGAAAAATCTAGAAATATCTGAAAATGATTTTTCATCATTTAAATTGTTGCATAATGGTCTACGAAATTAGTGAAATTTGGTAAATGAACCAAGGCTTCCACGAGATACGAAGACAATATGAAAATCGTCTTTGTTCGTCTTTCAGTTCGTCTTTCTTTCGTCTTACACAATAAATAAGTTGTCAACACACTGCGTCAGACAAATTCAAGACGAAGAAGAAGACGAGATGAGACGGCCGAAATTCCGCCCAAATGGAAGCTTTAAAATGAACCTGGTACAAGCGGAAAACGAATAAAACTTGAATGAATAAATCAGATTGTGGAACTTGTTTTGTATGCTACAATGAATCATATTCCTCAAAAGTGATCTTAGAAAGAAGCCTGCAGAAAAATTACATTTGTAAATGCACTTAATTGGTTTAACAACAAAATATATGCGTCAGCACTATTCAACTACAATATTATTGCATTTTTTGAAGGTTTAGATTTTAAAAACGCAAGAAACAAGAAGTTGATTGGCCTTATTCGTCTCATCTTCTTGTTCAACCTACCCCGTATCCTTTCCTGCTCCATAATTTTCAAAACATGTGAGTGCCAGCCAGCACCGAGTTTATATTTCTGTTCTGCTTTCATGTCTGTTCATTTTACTTTGCATATTTTTCATAAAAAGATATTTATTGCTCATGGAAAAGGAATAGATTTGGCTCGGGGCTCGTCTACATAATCGACACTGCCTAACACTTCTCTCTCTCTCTCATTCTTCAAGACTATTCTGCAGAAGTCTTGGAGAAAAATGCTGCCAAGAGTCCAATCTTGAAAATATGCACTTGAAGAGTTGCACGTTGTCATGAGAGACTTTATGAGAAAAGAAAGCTGAGCTCTAGAAGAATGTTTTTCATCACGTAATCTGCATGTGCGGAGGGAAGCACGCTATATATTCCGAAATAGTCCTAAATGTGCGCCTGAAAACCCTTATGAATATATGAATAATGAAGAAGTCAAGAACATCCATCTCATTAGAACCGTCTGAATCTTTCCCTTCTTTGTCTTCATTTCTTCAGATGCGAATAACCGCACAGCAAAAAGCAATATGCAAAATGGAATAGAAAATGACATGACTAGAAGTACTTCTCAAGGACAAGGACAAAAGCTCTAGTCGACTAACGGAAAAGAGGAAAATGATCATCTTCAGAAGGAAATGCGTGCTTTTTTTCAACTGCCCTACACGACAACAAGCTTCAAAATCAGGAAATAACTGATCCATATGATGACGACGTAGATCACGAGTGCGGGTTGAAAAACTGAATACATTTAAATATCCGATTTCCAAGAACAAAAAAAAAACTGGTCAGAATAAACTCTCAATAGAAGTTTAGTGCGATGATGGTGAAACAAGTAGCATGAATAGCAAGAAATGGATAATGGCAGGAAATCGTTTGAGATGTTGCTTGACAAAGGCAAAGTATTTGACACTCACCGTGAAGATTTGAAGTTTTCATTCTTCAAGATTTTATATTCTGACGTCATCTATAAAACTCAACAAAAACTCTATCAATAATCTTTTCTTAATACGAATTCTGAGCGTTGGGACTTCATCTATTATTGAGATGTGTAAAACAAGAATTATCGAAAGGTTAAAGAAATTATTAACATAAAAATGAATAGTTTTTCTTCTAATCCAAGAAAAGAATTTCGCCAACACAAATCCAGTCACTTTCATGAGAGAATCTTCATATTTTTATTCAAAGTGCGTGAAATCTTGGTGAGTGAGGATTTAAAAGTATACGGTAGTTCGAGATTATACAAATTGGCTATAATATATTTCAGCGGAAATTGCATTTCTTTTTTCTCCAGAGGTTTGGGGAAAATTGAATTTATGCGCAAATTAACGAATGTTTTAAGACCGAATGATTAATCATCACAGATTTTATTTGAGAGACTATTCCATTTGGAGCCTATTTCAGATTGAATATGATAGAAGTAGGCGTTTGAAATCTAATACACATTTCATAGGGATTAAAAACTGTGAAGCATTAGATAAAAATAATAAAATTCCAAATCATCGTCACTTTTGCCATTTATGGAGTTCCCGGAAAAAAAAACGCGAAATATTTATTGATTCCTGGAAACATGGCATCAAAGACCACTTACGCAAAAAAACTGTGGAGCCCGAACTTTTCTTATCCATTTTTTTCAAGTAGCTCCATTGGAAAAATGGACTGAAAGGAATTGGAGTCTTGTGAGAAAAAAGGAAATTAGAACCATATGAAAACAAGAAAAACAGGAAACTATCCTAAGAGCTAGCTCTGGTTTAAAGGCTTAGTAATTAAATGATTATAGAGCATTGATGATGTCATAATGCTTTTATATTTCGTTCCCGAGGATTATTGGCACATTTGAATGTTATAAGCTGATATGAATGAATGAATGATAAGTAAATAAATAAATAAATATATATTATATATATAATACAGAAGTTCCTAAGGAAATCAGAATTATAGAGTATATATGCTCATCTCGAATGAATGAAATTCAAGAGAAGAGAAAAGAAAAGTGAATAAGGGATTTGTTAGCAATAAAACCATATTTCAGCGTCTTTCCTTGAAAACACTGAAATAATAGCTGATATTCCTACTGGTGACCAGAGTTTCACCATTTATATTATATGGTCATCGATTTTGCTGAAAAATGCTAAGAAGTGAGACAACTGATAAGACGTGCATTGCGGCAATAAAAACTAAGAGCAATTATCGTCATTGATGGTCTTGTTTGTGGAATGGAATGTAAGAATTTTGCCAAAAGTTCAAATGAGGTGAAATTGAGGGTGTTAGTTGAGATGTGACACGATAAGATCTTCTTCTATCGCGATTTTGAAAAAAATGAAATCGTTTGTTTCGTTTTCTGCCAATTCTGCTGTTTTCAATCGCCAGAAATAGAACATGCACCTCAAACAGTTCTGTTACATAGTTTTCTCCGCGAAAAACCTTTAATTTATTATTGTTTCGTCTTAATTCGAACTACCAAGGAATACTGAGAAGAAACAAGTCATGTTTTTGGTTTTCAGCCCTTTGATTTTGGCATTTGAAAAATGTAATACCTGAGACAGAAGAATTTTTTATCGGATTAGAGTCTTCTAGAACATGATAATAATAGCAGAAGTCCAATTATAAATTTGGATAAGTATTTCAGATTAAAAAACGCAAAGGATTAAAAAACAGAAAACTGAAATTGTATTTTTAACAGAATTTGTACTTAGGAAATGAATTCTGAAAATATGGGGTAAATTTGTTGAGTTGGAGCAACTCATAGAATGCTCTACAATTTGTTTAATTAATTTTTGGTATTCTAATAATAAAATTCCTTAGAAGATATCAAATTTCAAAATGAATATGCATTCTGAAGCCCCATTTTAAATTTCTGAATCTAAAAAGAACCGCGGAGTTTAAAGCTCAAACGGTGATAGATTCTGTCTGTCATTAATCTTTGAAGTACACTTACATCGGTATGTATACCTGGGAAACGTCGTTATGATTTTTGATTCGCTTTTTTTCTAGAATCTGAAAAAAAGCACGTTTTCGGAAAACGTTGACATTCAAAATACTAAATTAATGTTGAACAACGACCAAGGAAACTGAATAAAATGCATCGGTCAAGTAGGTTTTTGTAGCGCATAATCATTAAAGAGATGTTTTAAATTCATGAAAAATTCAAAAGCTGCTCATAGTTTCTATTATTTGAAGTTAAAAAACCATGAAGGAAGTTGAAATACAATGTTTGGAGCAGACAGCACGGCCTGACACATTCGAAATGTCAGAGGATGTTGCGGGTATTGCAAAAAAGGAAATTTGAAGAAGGAGAGAAACAGGTTTTTCTAGACAATGAGAAATTGCTCAAAGAACTATGATAATCTATAAAAGTTATATAAAAGTTGAGATTAAAAATGCAAAATCCGAATCAGCCTCTATGATTAAGAAGTTGAAGAACGAACCTCATAAAAAATGTCTAGAAATGAGGAGAAGGCTTCAGTGTTATTCAAATCTTGCTTTAAACTCTCCTGATTGACAGTAAGCCATTATTAGATATTGAAGAGTATAGATAAAGTGAAAAGAGCACATTGCGGCGAAAATTAGCTCATTGTGACTCACCTTTAGACTGATGACATTTGACAACTTTTGTAATGTTTTGGAAGGAACAATATGAATAGCTTTCTGGAAATGAACTTTTTTGGTAATAATGTGTTGAGTGGGCGAGTTTAAAAATGGAATTGGAGAAATTTGTATGCACCTCTCTTCGAATGGCAAAAACGCAGAGAACTTGCAATTATTTTTCTAAGACGAATAGTGTCAGTTAAAAATAGAAGAAATGACCATTCAAGGGCACCACTCAACTCTAGATGAAATAAATGTTGTTCGTGTAGTTCGATTTTTCTTTCTGTTTCGCAGAGGATGGCGGATTCGGAGTTTTGTATGAGCGGAAGGGATTGCGAGGGGATTGCGAAACACAACTGTCCTAACTCTCTCTGTGCTTCAAAACTAATCGCACCTGTTCAAACGAATGAAATTTAAAACAATTCCAAACTCGCCGTTGTTCGCTTTGCATGGCTTTTATTCTTTTTCTAATCGAAATTTGAGCTCTCTTTTTCTTTTTTCATTTTTCATTTTTCATTTTTATTTCCTTGAATACCAAAGAAGCAACTTTTAAGGCTTTGAACGAGAATAAAATGAACGCATAAGAAGAATGCTAAAATGAGCTAGAGGGCAAGTGGCACAACTCTAAATGGATTTTGTAGACATCAATCTATAATGTGCCGTTGAGTCGTTTGGAATGTTTTGAATTGATGGATTGGGAGGAAACGAATGAAAAAACAAGTAATTCTGAAAACAAAAAAAGTCGTGGCGGCTGGCGAAAATGCGACAACGTGAAAATTTCATTACTATTTTTAATCTTAACTTCTCCGAGAAATAGCAAAGGAAACAACAAAATAGAGAGATAGATAAATTCCGCACAAAGGTGGCGGAGCACAGGGAAAAAAAGAATATTCACAAGCCTTCCTTAACGTTTGATCTATTAAAGTTCGAACCTCTGTTGTTCAGACCGCGACAACACTCTTTTTTCACCTCAAAAATGTGTGCGGTCAATGAGCGGAATTTGAAGTAACATACAACTGAATCTCTTTTTTTTTCATTTTGAAACACCTGAATATTTGTCCAAAAATAGTTGATTTAGAGGAATTATAAATGAGAAAGAAGCTTCTTAGTATTTTGTGGTCAAGTTTGAGTTAAAGCACATAAATACCAAATTCTAAGAGATTCAAAGCAATGCTTCGTCTCGATGTAACTTTAAACAACAGAGAAAAAAATGCTCCAAATTCCTGATTACTTATTTAAAGCTGAAAAAGTCAACGTCGCATGTTGTTTGTCTCAGTGGTATCTTCTAGACTATTCTAAAAGCCGAAAAATATTGAATCTGAAAATGTTAGTTTCATTCCCAAGATGATAAGCGTGCGATTAAATGAAAGCGAGCCCATTTATTATAAAGAGATGTCCGTTGGATAGTATAGAAATACATAAATAGGAGCAAAATAACAAACGGGAATAATACATGCATGAAAATGAAAAATAGAGAAGAAAAGGTCGGAGCAGATTGATATTGGCAAGCGATAGGAGCATAGAATTCAGAAAAAAAACATGATTCGAGAGCAATAAAAAGGGAAAGAAACATCTATAGTATTTAGAGGTGCGGCTCTACACTATTCGACACTAATTTTCATGCCATTTTTGTTTGAGTGAACACAGCGTGTGTCCTAATTTGATGGATAAAATAGAAAATATGAGAACTTTGGGAAGAATCTATAATCAGGTATTAAATCTGAGAGATTTTGCGAGGTTGGCGGGTATGCAGTGAGCATCGACAACATACTGATAGCAATTCAGAATTCCGTTAGATTGTTTCAATGATCGAGAAGAATAAGGAGCCATCTTAATGATGGCTTCCCTTTATCCACGTCCCTTTATCTCAACGGGATTTATGCATTTCTATCACTTTCCTCCTATTAGTTGCAGTTGATTCATTCTTCAGTTTCCTATGATAATACAGATTGTTCCAGGCTAGACGAATTCTCGGATTTTTCACAGCACAATGCGTAAACCACGGGGTCCGTTCTCTTGGAAGCATCTTAAATACGTCGAGCTACTTGAAAGAATTTATGAGCATCTGACTTTCGTTTGAAGTTTTTTCGTAGATCATCTTTTAATGTCTTCCGGACTTTCCGACTTGCGTCTCATTCTAATATCGAAATTTTTAAGAATAGAGATCACACATCCAGAAAAAATGTTCGTTGGATTTTCTTTGCCTATGCTCTTCTACTATGTTCTTGTCGTAAACTTGGACATTTCGGTTTTCAAACCATTCTTGAAACGGAATAGTTTAAAGAGTGGGGAATAAATATAGCACCGCATTCAAAACGATGTAATAACTTCAAATCGAATGATTTTTTTCTGAAAATCAACAAAAATGGTTGTCAAGCAACAACTAAAATTGTAGTATTAACAGTTTTTGAATATTCCCCCTTTCGCTTTAATGACTGTCTTTTTGGGTAAGAGTCGACGACTGCACGGATGTAGTCAACGTTGGCTTTGGCTCCAATAGGGAATACTATATCGAGAAGATTCTTGAGACGAAAGTGTTGCCGTGTGCAAATCCCACTTCGTGGGTGGCGATTGGACATACCAGCAGGACGGAGCGCCGGCTCACACCGCAATTTAGACGTTGACTACCTCCGTGCCGCTGTCGGCTCTTACCCGAAGAGACTTCAGGCAGTCATCAAAGCGAAAGGAAGGAGATTTGAAAACTGTTAATGCTATAATTTTTGTTATGGTTTAATAAACATTTTGATCGATTTTCAGAAAAAAATCTTTCGATTTGAAGTCATTACACCGTCCTGAATGCGGCGCTATATTTATTCCTAACCCTGTAAGCTATTCCGGTGGTCGGAGGGATGGGCTCCGTCAAGTGTGAAACTTGAAAATTTTATTCAAATAATTGAATATTTTTAAATAGTACTGCACAACTATTAAAATAATTTTGTTTTTTAGATCGTTCATTCAGTTAACAGATGCGATAAAATGATAAATTGATAACCGGAAAATAATAAATATTTGATCCTGAAGATTTCAGCCTTGTTGTATAATGATTTCAGTTTGAAATGATAAGTTTCAGATTTGTTTTGTTAAGTTTTCATTCTCACGATGCTAATGAAAGAAGCGATAATTGCCATCGTCTTTTCCATAACATAAAGAAGAATGTCCCGCAACAAGAGAAGTGTCCCAAAATCATGTTTTGGACATTTTCGTGAACTATTTGTTACAAAATGCCTTCATTCAAAAATCGACATTTTCTTTGAATTCTAAAATTGAATTCTTGAATTCTTGACGGAACAAGAATGTCTGTCTAGATCAGTTTCTATAGAAAAATTAACAAAAAAAAGCAAATAATATGCTATTCAAATATTGTATTTTATGAATAAATTAATTCCTGACAGTTCCCGAACCTCAAATGTTTTTAGAACTCCTGATAACTTCTTAACAAATTGAGATTTTCTGTAATTGATGTTTAGAAGGAACGTGATAGCATGATGAACTACAAAATGGATACTCATTTATTTCCTCCGCACAACTTCGTAATTTCTGTGGAATGTTCAATTGGTAACTAGTATCAAGGTCGATTTGTATGAAGTATTTGCTATCAATAATACTGGTATTCTGGAAAATGAAAATATAAAATTTGTAGCCACAAATAGAATTTCCAATAAATTTTTAAGAAAAGCTTTTAATTTGGCTCCTGATTCATGTTCACGACGGATTTATATCTGATAGAACGACAAGAGAGCTACATTTCAAGTATATTTCAAATACCGATTCCTTGAAATTCTTAAGGAAAACTAGAACTGGAAGAATGTCATTGAGAGTTTTTACATTTTTGGAATCATCAATTGCTTCCATTTGTGAAGATGAAACAGCAATCATTTGCTGAAGAAACCCGAAACAAAAAAGTATTTGCTTAAGTGTTGTGGTTAATCGAATATGGTCGCGGTCTATTTACTCCATCTAAAACGTCTTCAATTTTTCCGCTTTTTATCATGTTATGTCTGACTTCCGTTTGGAATGATTGGAAATGCTGGTTCTCGCTGATTTTCTTTTCATTTACAAAGATTGTGATAGATTTCACCGAAGTTCGAAGCCATGTAATCTGTATGGAAACCGCCTTAAAAAAAAAGATAATTGTAATGGATATTGTAGTCCGATCGCAGTCACTGTGGGATTTTTACGACGTCTAGAATTTCTGTCCAATTTTTAGTGGTTTTCATAACTACCCTTTTCCATTCACTCCATTTTGTCCATTGAACGCTTCTACCACTTTGATCAGAAGTGAATTACAATCTGCATTTGTTCAACAAACAGGTTCCACGCACTTTTCACGTCGTGGGTCGTCACCTTCACACATCTATCTGCTTCTCATTTTCATTTGTTAGATTATGCATTTGCAATCATTTTTATTGCAATTTCTATATCACGGAAACCATTAAAACTCTCAGAATGTTCAATCAAAGTTTTGAAGTTGATTCTGCTTTTTTTAAACACGAACCAGCGGAATCAGAATAATGAGTCATCTCCAATTGTCTAACTATGTGAGACATTGAAAAACACAACCATGAAAAATTAAGAGACACTGTCCTCTTCTATTTTTTTTTGAATTTCACTATCTTTACCACTTCGAAATGCGTCAGAATATCCCGTTCTTCAAAGGTCGCGCTGACGATTACTTCAATTCATTACTTAAAATTGATTCAATAAAGATGTTTGAGTGATTTTGGCGAATTTCGCTGGTGCAGTGATTGATTCAGATCAAAAATACAGTTAGTCAGTGAAATGTAGTCATTCAGATCAAGTAGTATAGGCGCGAATCAATTCTCATTGTTTTTCACTGTGATTTTCAATCATTTACCCACCCACCTACAATGTCTTTAATTGAAGGTGGTAAGACACGATTATTTTGGGAATTTGTTGAAATAAAAACACCTCCTCTAACCTATATCAACCTTCTAGTTTTCCATTTTCAATTTCACAAATTTTTAACATTTTTATTAGATTAGTTTTTTAGTTTTCTTTATCTTCCCAATATTTCATTTATCTGCTCGCGCTTCAAAGCAACTGTTCCTCTTTTCAGAAGAATGAGAATAGCCATTTTAATAATCGTCAGCGCTTTATTTATTCTATCATCTGAATCTGAATCTGAAAGCAAATCAGATGCTAATAATGAAAACCAATCATCGGGTGAAGTCAAAAATCTTCAACACCACCGTTATCGATTTCACCATGGAAAAGTATACAGGAAACGGCAGCCCGTGTGAGATTCTCAAATTCAAAAATTTTTAGCGTTTTTATTAACCAATTTATAGTTGTGCAAATGGGAAACCAGTCGATGGTGTTTGCGAGTGTGAACTTGACTACGTCGGGAAGCACTGTGAGAAAAAGAAAAACTGCCAGTCCTACCGCCGTTATAGAAATGGATCGTGAGTTGCTTTTGCTATGCTAGGAGCCAGTTTTGCCAAGGTTGATTGATTTTTTAATATATTGATTGAAAATAACTATAACTTCTTGAGAAAAAGGTTCTCTCTGAAACGCCTTTCTGAAACGTTTAGTCTCTGATATCAATTATTTTTGAGAAATGGAAAGGTGAATTTTTCCATGCATGAAATAATATGATACAGCAAACATTCATTACAACTGATTGTATTCTTATTTCAAAAATATTAAATTTTAAATTATCAATTTAAAATGAAACTTCCAGACTTACATCTTTATAGCAACAAGTTCTTGTAACCAAACCGGAAGGCTATAAAAAGCTATAAATTCCACCAGCCGTGTACCATTAGCTGTTTCAACTTTTTCAGTCTCAAATTTTCAGATGCCCAGAATGTTTAGAAGGATATAAGGGTGACTATTGTGAAGAAATAATCTGCTACAATGGATCTCCAAATGCTCACTTGACCGCGTGTAAATGCGATGATCCGTATTCCGGAGAACATTGTGACAAATTGGAAACTAAGAATATTTATAGTTATTATAACAGGAAAGTAAGTAACGCAAACGCTAAGACTTCAGAAAAAGCGCTGAACTTCTGAAAGCTCAGATGATTTTTTTTGACGATTTCAGGTATTTCTACTTGGTCCACTCGGCGCAATATCTCTCATACCAATGTGCGCAATGTACGTGATGTGTGAATATTTTGCGAAAAAACGACAAGTATGAACATATAGTTTAACAATGAAAAATACAAAGATAAGATTATAACCTGCAGGTGAAAAGAGTTGGCTTGATGATGGAAGGTCAGAACATCAACGTGCAAGACCGTTTGCTTTCAAATCTTCTCAATAACATGTGATAATAACTCGGTGGGTCTCGACTGTGCTGGTCATCTCAAGATTTATGGCTACTGTCTTCTCTCTTCTTCAACTTTTCCGAATGACATTTTTGGTCGTGAACATGATCAAAACTCCTTATTACACTAATTTTCCAGTGTCTCATACATTGTAGTTTTTATTATATAAATTCTGTAGTCAAGATCAGAACAGTTCTACTACAATCACAGTCATCACAGTTATCACATACTCCGCTCTAATTCTGACAGTGACAAAACGATTCCAGCTGTTTTTCCTCTTTCTACATATCCGCGTTACTAGATTTAGCTGTACACAGCAGTACTTCATCGACACAGAGACGCATTCTTTGGATCAGACAGAGATGTTCTTAATTGATTTAATGCGAAATGGTTAGTGAACGTCAACAAGTTCGGCAAACTCTTAATTGTTCAAAAATTTATATTTTAGAATAAGACTTACATTTTGGCAATACTTCGCCCGTCTTATCCCGTCTCCGCCGACATCTCGTCTTTTTCTTTGTCTTGAATTCGTCTTACATGGAGATAGACATTGCGCTGGTGCACATGCATTTTATTTGACGCGCAAAACACATTATTTATCTGGCAAGCGAGAGAAAATTAGAGTTTTTACTGAAAAAAACCTCAAAAATTTGAATAATTTGTGATTTTATTATAAAAAAAAATAACAACATCAGAAAAACAACAAACACGCATTTTTTTTTCTATTTTTATCTTTTTTTTCAGTACGTTCTGTGAGCTCCATGCGACGAACTCAAAATTTTGAAGCATTTCAAACATCGAATTCAATTGATTCTTTCTCTTGTATCGATAATTTCATTAAACTCTTCGGAGGGCAGGAAGCAGCGGATGAATTCATAGGAAAATCTGCATTTCTGTTGATTTGCTCATTATAATATTCGTCGTATGAGTCCATTACCGGTCAAAAATGTGAAATTTATTTTTTTTTATTCGAAAATTTAGAATAAAAATCCATTTATTGCAAATAAGCAAATAAAAAATATTTTTTAAGCATTAATTCATTTAATTCATTCATTCATTTAAAATTGTCGTCAAATTAAATGCACTGTGCGCATCAAGTAAAATACGTACACAGTACACAACTTTTTTATTGCGGCAAGACGAACAGGATGAGTCGAAAGACAAAGGGACGAACGACAAGCGGAAAGACGAATTTTTGTCTCCGTCTTTCAAGGAAGCCTTATTTCAGAATAGTAAGAACTGGGACCACGCAGAATGAATTAATAAGAGCACTGGCTCTGCAAAACTAAACACATTGGGAAAAGAGCTGGTAATTTTCATGGATGATCTTCATAGAGCTGTGCTCAGTTGAAGAAAAACAGCACTGTAATTATTCTGACAGCTTCAGTCACAGGAATCGCTGAAAACTCAAGAATTATTACACTGGAATCCTTGAATATTCTGATTGCTCAATTCTTGATCAATGGTTGCTCTCCTTTCTTTACTTTCTGTAGACTACAATTTTCAAAGTTTTATTAATTTCTTTGAAATTTTCGTGCTCCGAAGAAGAGCTCCTCTTCTTTTATACGAAATTCATTGAAATCATCGTGATGCTGTGTTTTTCAATTGCATAATACTAACTTTTCCGAATTCAAATGCTAAAAACACCGAGAAACATGAAAAACTAAAAGAATTATTCAATTGGCACGTCAATAATTTAAGCCAAAAACGTCGAAAAAAAAATGTTTGGAAACACTTGAAGTTTTCCATGAAATCAGTGTGAGTGACAGTGAATAAATAACGCGTTGTGTTTAAAATAGCATGCTTCAACAGGTCAACAAAACTGCATCGATAACAACACGTTTTTTTCACGTTTCTTTTTATCATTTTATCGAAAAAAAAAACCGTTTTATCTTATTTATTGTAACCGTTCCGTTCCATCTTTCGTTTATTCGTCGCATTGTCCAACAAAATGTGCACAAAGCGGTGAAGTCAGCGAGCAAGACGTGCGAAAACAATAATTATTGTTTGTTTGTCCGCGTTCAGTAATGCTTCTACGGAAAGAGCAATTTCAATAGGAAGACATTTGAAGAAAGAGGAAACACTAATTTTTAAAACCCCTCATTTTCAACACTTTTCAGGGGGACCAGAGAGCCTTTTCAAATTACAGCTCCTTACTGTTTCACCTAATGCTCCATTCGGGAGCAACGCGCGTATTATCTCCAATCCTATTTGAAAATGTCATATTGAAAAATACTGGAAAATCTGGGCAAAAAAATAGCAAAAAAACAACATAATGTCAAGTAGACTTATAAGTTAGACCTTTGTAACATTCATAAAAAGGCAGACGGCTTCACCGTTTTGAATTTCAGAGCCGGCAGCAATTAACAGGAAGGCCATCAAAGTACCCAAGTATTCCAGAAATGAAGGAAACCTTCCAACACAATTCACTAATGGATCAAAGTATATTTTCGGGTAGCTTGGCTCTATCCAATCACAACTCAAGTATTATCCATCCGCGAGGACGTGAGCCTTCGTTTAAAGGCGCAACGGATTAACTGTAGCTATTTAACGCAATTTAACGCGCTATCCCTTAACGAGACCCAAACAGTTAATTCGTTGCGCCTTTAAATGAAGTCTCACGTCCTCGCTGATGGATAATAGTTGTATTGATCTGTTTTCTTTGAATCCTTCTATCAAAAATAAGGCAAACTATCACTTTTGAAACATTGATGCGGTCTTCTGATAAATTTATTGAGTTTTCAGATAAAAAAAATTTAAAATAGCTACACATAATTCAAAGTCTTACAGAAAGTTATAAAAGAGTGATTTTTATATATTTTTCTATTCGTTCTATGCTGCTTTCCGTCAATCAAAGTCAAAGTATCCAAAATGTTAGCAGAAAGAGCATTGAACGCGGAAATATTTGATAAAGTTAAAGCGAATGATAGTACATTTCACTCATTCTCTGCAAAAGCCGCTTGGCTCTCTGATCAAACTATTATTTGCGTTGATCAGAAGAAATAGTTATTTTAATTGAGGTAGGTATCTGTTTCAGCATGACTACAAACAAGAAAATGTGGCAATTTAAGTCATGAGTTATTCACAATAGTTCATTACTTCTGTTATCTATGAGTAATGGTGGTAGAGCAGGTGAAATTCAGTATAAGACACTTAATAATTCAGTTTCAAATTTATTTTAAAGGGAAATTCGTAAATATTAAAATATATTACATGGTCTTTGTCTCGGTGTGCACACTGATTAAACCTTTGCTTGAATAATAAAAACGTTTCGTTTTGTTTGATATTATTTTGATGCTTCGAAAAGCGTATGGCGTCTCAAAGTTTCACTATTGTCGTTTCTATACAATAATGCTTGAAGGCTGGAAAAAAACTTTATTTATCAAAAGATAACAGTATCAGTGGCTGATTTGCGTCAAAGTGTGTTATGATGGAGCCCTCAGTTCGCATTATGGATCAGAAACATTTACTATTCTAGATAATTATGTCGCTGGCAACATTTGCTTTATTGTTATTGATTTTGTCATCTGAAGTTAGAAGTCTGAAGGTTATTGAAACCAGTTATGGTAAGGTTAGAGGAATCACGGAATGGTCAAATGAGAAAAATCACAAATATATATTCAAGGTAAGTATATCAAATTTTTTTGATTTTGATTAGTAACTAATGAAAGTTTAGAGCATCCCATTTGCGAAGCCGCCAGTAGGAAATTTACGTTTCGAACTTCCACAACCTCCAAACTCCTGGAGTGGGATCAAAGATGCTTCCAAATACAGGTAATTCTATTGTTTTATCAGTTACAGTACTGGCCAAAAAGGTATTCACAAACAGTTTTTCAAGCATAACTTTTCTGAAACTTCCCGGATCGATATGATACTTTAGGACAAAGTTTAAATCGGTAAAAGAAATTGATTCAACAACAAGAATAGTCAGATTTTTGAAAATGTGAAAAAAAAATCGAAAAAATTATGGGACTTCAATCGGTCCCCTGAGAAGAATTACGGGCGTCATGGATCGATTTGTGTATGAAGACATCTTGGAAAACACAACGAGACCCTGGGCACGGTCTAATGTGGGCTGTTCCGATCGAATCGAACACACCTGGGAGCATGTCGAGAGACAACTCAGAAGGGTCCGTACATCGAATGCCAATCAGAAATTCGATCAACTCCAATCTGTCTAGCAGGCCATCCCGATGTCTCTGATCGACACCCTTCTCGACTCGATGGCAAAAAGATGTCAGGCGGTCATCGACGCCAAAAGCTACCCAACAAAGTATTAAAACTATTTTAATCATGTTTTATTGTTATTTTTCATTTACCTGTCTTTCCTAGATCTCAAAAGTCAAAGTTCCATTTTTCGGTTTTTCGCCATTTTCATTTTTTTTCGATTCTTTTCAAATTTTCGAAAATCTAACTATTCTTGTTGATTTTTGTTGAATCAATTTCTTTTACCCTTTTAAACATTGTCTTGAAATATCAGATCGGTCCGGGAAGTTTCAGAAAAGTTATGCTCAAAAACCTGTTTACGAATACCTTTTTGGCCAGTACTGTATATATTAGATTACAAAGCTTTACAGCCCGGCGTGTATGAGCAACTCATCGGAATCTCATGCATCCCAAAAATTGATTGATGAAGATTGCCTCTATGTAAACATATTTACAAGCGAAAGATGTTTGGTAGAACTTGCTCATAATGCAAGAAATCCAATTTTGTCGTTCAGAAATTAACATGTCCAGTGATTGTCTATTTTCACGGAGGCGCTTTTAACTATGGTTCAGCCAACGCGTACCCTGAACAATTTTTGCTTGGTAGGTATGTCGAAGAGGACGTTGTGTTTGCGATTCCCGCGTTTCGGTTGGGAGTTTTCGGTCAATTATATTTTGGAGCAAATGCACTACTGAAAGAAAATTTATTGATGTTTGGTGAGGCTACAATTAATGTGATGGCAATGATGAAGTATTTTTCTTCAGATGCAGTACAAGCTCTTAAATACATTCATAGTGAAATAAAACATTTTGGAGGAGACTCAAAGCATGTCACAATCATGGGTCATTCCACTGGAGCCACGATGGTAGATGTCTTAGGATTTTCAAGGTGCCAGCAAAATTTGAAATAATCAATAGAATGTTAGTAGTTTTCAGTCTTGTCGATCCAGGGTTGCAACTGTTCCAACAATTGATTGTGTTGAGTGGAACTGCAAAGTTTGGATATGATGATCTGGTTGTTGAAAATTCATTTATATTTGCTGAGAAACTTGGGGTTTTTCCTGATAGTTCTCGCCACTGATCACGGTTTTGATTTTAGTGTTACTTGGGAAAAAAAGAAGATCGATCTAAAGCCGATATTGCTGAAATTCTGAGTTGTTTAAGAAACATTGATGGCCATACACTTCTTAAAATTCAAAGACAAATGGAAGAAGATGACTTGAACTTCCGAAGCATTATCAGAGGAGCACCGTTTTTAGAGCTTGATGGAAAAATAGCAGATCTCGAGAGATATACATCGGTGAGTTTGCCTTGAAATTTTAATATTCAAAAATGAGACAGCCCAGGAATTTACTGTGCGGAACAACCGAGTATGAGTTTGTTTACACGGAAGTGCAAAATCCACACATTTCCGGAAGCTTTGTCGATTTCGAGAATCCTGTTGCAGTAGCTCGTCATTTCGACGATGAGTACCAGAATCACTGTTAGTTATCAGATCAATGTGAGGATATATGACTTTCCTTCTAGATGACGACTGGCCCAACGATTTTTCTGCTGCCGCTTTTGTCTCGTCCGCTACATATTCTTCGGCAATGGCAAAGGCTGGTGGCGATGTTTATTTGTTTGAGAATCGACAGAAGCCATTCAGCTTCCATTCTTCTGATATGCAGTATTTTCTGGGAGTTCACATTAAAGCAAATCGTGATCCAGATATGGACATTCTCGATTCATTCTACTCTGAACTTTTAGTAAATTTCACCAAATTCGGAGAACCTTCACCAGGTATTTCTTCAAATGGTTGTTCGGGCACAGTATGTCGTTTCGAAAAATGATTTCTCGAAAAAATGTGTTTTTCGAAAAATTTCGGAAAAATTCTCGAGAAATTTTTCTCGCTGATTTCTCGAGAATTTTTCGAGAATTTTCGAAATTTTTCGGAAATTTCTCGAGAAATCGCGAAAAATGATTCGAATGGAAATATGATAAACAACGCGCTCTGCGTTATTTTGGAGTGTCGTTCCAACAAGTTTATTATTATTTTTTATCGAAATTTTTTTCCGGGAAATTTCGAAATTATTCTCATTGATTTTTCGAAAATTTTTCGAGAATTTTTCAGAGAAATTTTTCGAAAAATTTCTCGAAATGCTTTCGAAACGACACACTGTTCGCGCATAACAGATTTTTCAGAATGGAAAAAACTTGAACCCGAAAAAATGAACTATTTGGAGCTGAAAGTTGACACCAAACTCGGTGAAGGACCAGTCATGAAAAATGGCTACCACGACACAGAAGTGAATTTCTGGTTAGGCGAAATGACAGAATATGATAAAAATATAACAAAGATGGTAAGCAATATATGAAAATACTATTGAAAGTTATCAGATTTTTAACAGAAAAATGAAAAAGATGCATCTCCAGAATACAACAAAATCAGCACTCATCAGTATATTGGCACAACATTAACAAGTTTGAATATGGAAACAACGACTTCTACTGAGAAAAATCTGAATGAAGAAGCAACAGTCGCTGCTGAAAATACAATCTTCTCACAATGGTGGTTCTATCTTTTAATAGTTCTAGTAATCATGATTATTGTACTTGTTGTAATATCTGTAAGAACTTCCAACGAGGAAAATCTTCCTCTTTTGCCATAGCAATATCTTGAACAGTGTAGTGTAGTTAATTGATTTATGTGATGTTTTATCCTTTCATGCTATAAAACTATTCAAACGACAATCCTTCCATGCATGAGCATCACTTGTCATGGCTTCATATGAGCGTGAACAGTTAAAAGGTATTAAACGTTCAGACACTATCATTGCCCTATTTCCCGCAAACCAAGACTTCAATTCGGAAGACTTCCGAACCCACACTTAATATACTCGGATCCCCCTCTTTACCCCTCGGCCACCGCTGCTTGCTTTTCCCACAGCGTGGAATGCATATAGGAAAGAAGGGGAAGGAAGGAGGCGAGGAAAGGACGCAGAGCTCCAGATTTTCAGATCGAAATATCTCGATTTCCAGAAGTTTGCGCAGATAGCCACTATGTGTACTGAATTTCCCGTAGTCGAAAGTACCTGTGGTCAAATTTAAAAAAAAAGTTAAGAGGATTTCTATTCGAGGTTCCCTTGTCAGATGATTTTCGATTTGTAACAGTTAAAGAAAAGGGAAATGAATCACAATTATAAATGTAAAGTACCATGAAGTCTGATTGATTGGTACGTGTATGCACTACCATTTTTCAAAAGGTATCTTTTGTGCGCATTCTTCACAAAAGTTCTTAACCGCCAGGCATCTCGCCGCCCTCCTTGCAACAATTGATGGCACCTTCAATTTCTTCATGAAGCAGGATATTCAAATCGGAACAGATAAATGGTTTCTAATAAGCTTTTCCGGACTATCATTCATACAGTAGGATTCATTCTCCGTTACCGTAACCTCTCAGATCTTCAGTTAGAACAGAAAAGTTGTTCGTTGTCGATAGGCGATAATGTTTACTTGCACGCCGTCATTTGAAAAAAACCAATGCTTAAATTACTTAAATTAAAGAACATAATCATTCATTTGTCTTTCTCGATGGTTCCAGATATTGATTTGGTGTTAACTTTCGTGTTCACTCAGAACCTTCTAACATCTTCTCGAGAAAAATTGTTTAATATGAAATTAGGAAATCTGTGACTAAAAAACATTGTATTATTGACATCCTTTTATCTGTTTCTTCATTATTGCAGCAGGTAACTTAATTTTCAATTTCAGACATTTAGTTCGATTTGTTCTGCAGTTTAAAGCTTATCTATGCAAATTGTGCATTTGAATTTTCATGTGGTTTATTTTCTATATTATCAGTAAATTTGCGTGGAAGACCAAACGAGACTTAAAAAAAGCGAAATTTGTTTACTAATATACTTATTCTCTGCAAAGGAGAATCATTATGTGCAAAATGATGGTCATTGAATGCATCCTCTGTATTTTTCTGATTCCATTCATCTCAAAGACTTATTGCCAAAGAATTATATCCACCACTTACGGACTGTTGGAACTGAAAACTGTGAATGGTGATGAGCACATGTTCAAAGTAAATGCAATGCGAGAATGGAAGCGAGTTTTGAAAGTTTAATTTTCAGAATGTACCATTCGCAAAGCCTCCTATTGGGATGTTACGTTTCAGCCTACCAGAATGGACAGATCCATGGGACGGTGTCAGAGATGCTACTGATTATAGTCCAGCATGTTTGAGTAACACTTCTGTACTCGATTACGAGCACTTCCAGTTCATTTTCCATTGAGCTCGATGATGTCGTGCGACGTCACGAGCACAAATTCTTTCGCCCCCTCTTTATCCCCGCCGTTTTCATACTTTCCTCCCACATACATTCTTCTATACACCACTGTACAGAACACGCCCCTTTGTCACTTCTGTCCGCTTCACGACACATGGCCTTCATGCTTCTCTGTGAAGAGAAGCCAGCCGGCTTCTCATTCCCTTTTTATTTCCTCTTTACTTATACTTTTTGTTGTTCTTTACTCTATATTTACTCTTTATACTTATCTTTACTCTTTATACTCTTTCTTTACTCTTTATCTTTATGAATGGTTTAATTACCCAAGTTTGAGGTTACTGAGATATACAAGCATACTGTCCGAGTTCGGGAAAGGCGAGCAATTCTTCTACTTCTATCTCGATACACTCCACGATCCACAGAGGATCGTTTATATGGTGCATCGACCAGATCGACTTCAAGGACAACCGCGTGGCACCGAGCCGGACACTAAAAGGACGCCGAAAAGGCCATCATGTCTCTCTCCAATCGTCAAGGAGCGCTCACCAGAGCTGTAAATGCCCTCAAGAAAGCGGCGAACAACGCTCAAGAGAAGCTCCTCATATGGAAGAACATCAACAATGACGACATAGTCGTCTACAAACAGGACATCGAGCTGATCACGCAGCTGATGGACATGAAGAAGGACACTGTAGAGTCGACGCTGGAAAAATTCGCGATTGAAGCGGACAAAATCCCTGACGGCCAAGACAGTGACATCGAAGCAGCAGATGGACACATTGAAGCGGCTAACGACTCCGTGGACAACTACCACGAAATCAGAGATGAACTGGAGCTCCAATTGCGACGGACACAAATCTATGAAACGGAGACCCCAGCACCACGACAAGACAAAGGACACGGTCAACTCCAGAATCCCCCATGGATGATCTACGAGAAACCGAAGATTGAAAAGTTCAAAGGAGAGAAATGGAAGTTTCCCAACTTCTGGTCCTTCTTCAAGAAGAACTACCACGAGCAAGAGATGGACTCAATCCTGAAATTCACCCACCTCGTGTCACACTTGGAAGGAGAGCCACTCAACCTCATCAATCGCTACCAACGCACCGAGGACAACTACAAGTTGGCAGTGGAGCAGCTTCTCGAACGCTACAACAACAGAGAAGAGATCATCTCGGAACTCACATCACAGTTGAGGACTGAGAAAGCGAAATCGAACTCTCCAGCGGATCAAAGGACACTGCTTGATAGCATCTACGCTACGACACGACAACTTCAAGAACTCGAGGAAGTGATTGAAACGAGGATGCTCAAGGACGAGATTGTGAAGAAATTCTCCAGAAAAATCCAAAAAGAAGTCTTCAAGATGAAGATTTCGTCATCTTCCCAAGAATGGACTCTCAGCAAAGTGCTGAAAGACATCCAGACCGCCATTTCAATGGAAGACGAACTGAGTAAACTTCTGCCGGACAAGGATTCCAAACACTCCAAGCAAGAACGAAGCAAGTCTGATTCGAACACCAAGGACAAGCCGCTAACGTGTCTATTCTGTAAAAAGGAGGGACACAAGAGCTACCAGTGCCGGACAATTCCATCGATCAAGGAACGGACGAATATTCTGGAAAAGGAGATTCGTTGTCTGAAATGTCTCCAGAAAGGACACGCCAAGGACAAATGTCGATCCAACCGAACATGTGCCAACTGCAAAAGTTCGGATCACAACGGCGTACTTTGTCCCAAGGACGCACAAGACACCAAACAGAAGTCGGACAACATCAAAGAGAAGCCGACAGTCACGCAAAGGACGAAAGTTCAAGCAGCGGCCGTTACACAACAGCAGAACACGGACAAGCAGCAGCAGCCAACGCAAGGTCCAATGCCAGAGGACTGTAATGTAAACATTACGAATTCTCAAAGAATTGAATCATTCATTCCAACGGTCAACGCGAAGGCATACAACCCGAAGGGGGACTGCTGGCTACCACTCTGCATCATGATCGACACGGGGGCCAATCAGAGCTATGTGAAAGAGAAGATCTTTAAGGAGTGGAACCTACCATCCAAAGGAACCAAGGAGATGTCAACCAGAGTCTTCGGGTCATCAGGACCTCAATCCCAGACGTACCAGAAGACAGCTATCTGCTTGAGAACCGAGGACAATAGCAAAGTGGAATTGGAAGTTCTCACCGCACAAGATCTTGCCGGAGCCATACCGAAGGTTCAACTAACCAGAGAGGACATGGCAGTCATCATCAAAAACAAGTGGACTCTCAACGAGGACTCATTGGAGAAGGTGACGGAACCGGACATCCTCATCGGCTGCGACTACATCAGTCAAGTCATGGAAGGGCGAATGAGTACGCTTCCCTCTGGAATATCTCTACTCCACACACGGATGGGATATACGACAATAGGAAAGCAACGAAAAAAGCAAGTGTCGGACACCGAGCAGATCGTCATGACGATCAACGCCGTGGACATGGCAAAGGCTGTCGAGGAGGAACAGAAGTTCGACATGCAGATGAAAACTCCGAACGAGTTCACGGGACCTCTGGCACAGGAGCAATCCGACGAGGACAAAAGAACTCTCCAGTTCTTTGAGGACACCATCGAGAAGAGAGACGACGGATACTACGTACGGCTGCCACTCATTGAGGAAGCACCTACTCTACCGGACAACTTCGGAATTGCGATCAGCAGACTCCAAAAAGTCCAGGCACAGTACTCTGAGGAAATACTCCAAAAGATGAACGAAGTGTTCATGGAGCAAGAAGAACGCCAATACATCGAAAGAGTTCCACTTGTTCGTGGAGACACAACGGGAAGAGTTCACTACAACCCTTGCCAACCAGTCATCACCCCTCACAAAACTACCACCAAATGCAGAGTAGTAGTTGATGGATCAAGTCACACAAAAAATCAACCATCACTCAACGACATCATCAAGAAGGGACCGGTCATCCTCCCAGAAATCGTGGACATGCTCATCAGATTCCGCGCAGGACGCACGGTTATCATTTCCGATGTTGAAAAAGCCTTCTTGCAAGTATTCTTGCACGAAGATGATCGAGACTTCACAAGAGTGCTGTGGTTGAAGGACTTCAGAAAAGCTGCAACGATGGACAACGTCATCGTGTACCGCTTCACACGAGTTCTATTCGGACTCAACGTGTCACCATTTCTGTTAGCCGCAACCATTCTTCATCACTTGAAGCAATTGGACGACATCCATCTGTCCAAAGACATCGCAAACAGTCTCTACGTGGACAACCTCGTCCTGACCACGGACCTTGAAGACCACGAAACCGTGCAGATCTATAACCGCACCAAGACGATTTTCTCCGAGATGGGAATGAACATGAGAGAATTTCGATCCAACTCAGAAGAGTTCAACGCTGCCGTCGACGAAAAAGACATCTCAGCTGAAAAACTGATGAAAGTTCTTGGAATCCCATGGTCATCAATCGAGGACACCATCACGATGAAAGCAGATACGGAAGAAGTACTTCAAAACTCAAGAAGGACAATTTCGAAAGCCATCGCGAGCATTTTCGATCCAATGGGATTCCTGGCACCGCTGATTCTCCAAATGAAGCTTTTCCAAAGAGACACTCTATGGGACAATGCCTATGGATGGGACACTCCAATCTCCGACGAACACAACGAAACTTGGTCCAAAATTACCAACGACGTCAATGGATTCGAAGTGACAATGCCGAGGAACGTTGTGAGGAAAACGGCGGACAACAAACTCATGATCTTCACAGACGCGAGCAAGGACGCCACAGCCTGCTGTGGGTATGCGATCAACGAGCTGGGCTCACATCTGCTCTTCGGAAAGTCAAAGATCAAGCCTCTCAAAGAAGCGTGGACTATTCCGAAACTGGAGACACAAGCCCTCAAAATGGGAACGGAGATGGCACTCAAAGCAGTCAAAGCCCTCCGAGAAGGATCCATTGAAGTGACATCTGTCACAATCCTCACCGACAGCGCAATTGCTCTAGATTGGCTTCGCTCGAATCCTGGAAAGGAAAAAAGTGGAGTGTTCATCACGAACAGGATCAGATCCATCATTGAAGCAGTCAGCCAGATCGAGGAATACGGCATCAACGTTCGATTTGGACACGTCAGAACTGATCAGAATCCAGCAGATCTTGGGACACGTGGATGTACCAAGCTCGAATTCATGGACACCATGTGGTGGAATGGACCGACATTCCTCAACGAACAAGAAGACAAGTGGACACCAGTGAGCAAGATATTCTCTCTCACGGAGGACACATTGATCCAATGTTCAGCGATAACCGGTATCGCACCACATCAGCCAATCTTCGACCTAACTGTGACCAATTCCTTCACCAAGATGATCCGAATTGCGTCGTACGTCCTGCACTTCATCAAGAAAAGCAGCAAAGGACTGAACGAGAAGAGGAGAAAAGAAATGGAGAAGTCACTACCGTTTCTTTCTCAAGATGATCCTGACATCGGACCAACCTCTCCAGAACTACGCCAAGAAGCAGAGTGGACACTGATCCGAGACCATCAGAAGCTGATCACATCAATGGAGCTGAAAAAATGGAACAATCTCGGACTAATTACCAACTGCAAGGGATTGACAGTGTGCAAAGGAAGAATGGAAGAAGCAGATCTAACAGACTCTGCCAAATTCCCTACCTTCATCATGCCGAAGTCAACATTGGCCAAGATGATCATCCATCACCACCATTCAAGATTCCACAAATCGTTAGAACATACGATGGACTCAGTGAGAAGAAAGTTCTGGATTCCTCAACTTCGCCAACAAACCAAGACCATTCTGGGGAAATGCATCCCATGCCAACGAATGATGAAACAGCCGTGCAAGTATCCAGATATGGGACGAATGCCGAAGGACAGGATCACGATCAGCAGACCGTTTGCAACCGTCGGAATCGACAATTTCGGTCCAATTACAGTCAAAAACGAGGACTCGGGAAGTGGAGTGGTCTTCGGAACGATTTTCACGTGCGCAGTCACAAGACTTGTGCACATCGAGATCGTCAAGGACGCATCCGCACTCGAATTCGTGAATGCTCTG
The DNA here is from genome assembly GCA_003052745.1 of Caenorhabditis inopinata. NCBI lineage: Eukaryota > Metazoa > Nematoda > Chromadorea > Rhabditida > Rhabditidae > Caenorhabditis > Caenorhabditis inopinata. The sequence goes on along the minus strand of AP018156.1, from coordinate 3,567,273 downwards.
AGAAGATTCGTGGCCATCAGAGGAGTCCCAGACAAGATCATCTCAGACAATGGAACCAACTTCGTCCTGGGACGAAAGTTGATTGAGGATGCCATCAAAATGAATCCAGAAGAACTCCAAGTGATCATATGGAAATTCATCACTCCATACTCACCGTGGAAAGGCGGATTCTATGAGAGGCTCATCAAATCCATCAAACACATCTTTTGGAAGTCACAGAAGAGAGCGAAGCTCACCACTGAAGAAATGCGAATAGTTTTCTACGAGATTGCCGCAGCCGTCAACTCCAGACCACTCACTGACGTCGAAGACGACATCAACAGTGGACAAGCATTGAGACCGACGGACTTCATCAATCCAGAAATGAAAATGATCCTACCAGTGGAGAATCTCGTGGAACTCGAAGACGACTACCGACCGACAGCCGAACAAAGCGCTCTGGACACCAAAATGGGAACGATCGCAGCTCTGAAGGCATCAATGGACTCGTCAAGCAAAGCCTGGAAGAAATGGCAAGGCAAATATTTGGCTGAACTCCGAGAACATCACAAGACGAGGATGGACAAGAAGCGAGGATCACCAAAAATGCCCAAAAAAGGACAACTTGTTCTTCTTTGCGACGAGAACCAACCGAGAAACTCGTGGAAGTTGGGTCGTATCACTGAACTCATCAGCTCATCCGACAATGTCATCCGAAATGTGAATCTCATCACGGACACAGGACGGACACTCGATAGATCGATCAACCAAATTGTTCCATTGGAAATCGATGAAGATTCTAATGAGGACGAGTCATCCGAGACGGTACCTGGAGAAGCACCGGAGGACGCTGATACAGAAGCAGGAGAATCGGCAGTCAACGGCACGAAACCCGAAGCGCAGCCAGAACAACGCTACAATCTTCGGAAGCGGAAGCCGATTTACTACGACGAGGACACCGCGAGTACAGTAAGATCAATGACTAACATCATCAGCCCAACAATTCTGATGATCACCTTGATCATGTCCATGTTCTTTGGACAAATCCACGGAGCTGTCGTCAACACGACACCAGCAACCGCATTGGACGTGAAGTGCACCACTCGGGGACTACGAATCCAGGGACCATACCAGTCTTTCGAAGCCTGTGCAGAATCATACTGCACCAATCGAGCACAGCTGAAATGGAGAAACAACGAGAACAACCAGATTTGGCTACCAACTGCCATCAAGATTCATCCACACCATTCCACGATCAAAATCAACGATGGAAAGAAGATGAGAATCTGGGAACTCGACTGCCCCGCCATCGACCTCTGCGAAACGATCGAATGCACATTCTGCATCTCAAACGTCGTCAATCCAGAGTGCAATATCTGGTTTGCGTTCCTCGGACTTGGTGGATTGGCATTCATCTCACTCATGATTTGTCACATGATCTGCAACGTCCCGATAAGGATCGGAGACGTGTTCAAACTCGCATGGACCATCATCATCGGACTATTCATCTTACTCGGAAGATCGTGTCAATGGTTACGAAGAAAAATGGGAGGACACGTACAACGCAGAGCACGATTGAGGAGAGTGGTCATTACACTTCTTTGTGTCGTTGGAACAACCAGAGCATGCCAAGAAGTGGACATCGTCTCCCAAATGGAAACTCTCTGTGACACTGAGGGACACTGCAAATCCTACACCGAGCAAGTTATGGATCTGAACCATCTCAAGAACGAAGGTTGCCTTCGCATAGAGAAGAATGGAACTACGATCCGGGACATCCGAATTGAACTGAGAGATGTGGAACTCCATTGCACGAAGAGGACCATAACCTACACCAAGGACACTATCACCAAAGTATGGTCGTCAAAACGGTGCCCTGGTATGGGATCTTGCCAAGAGGAAAAGTGCGACAACATCACCAGAACTTCAATCGTACCAGAACTGGACTCAGTCAACAACATGACAGGTATCACAGGATGCACAGAATCATGTGGAGGACCTGGATGTGGATGCTTCTACTGGAGTTCAGGATGTCTCTTCTACAGAATCTACGCCGAAACCGTCAGTGAAGAGCCCATAGAAATTTTCGACTGCATGGACTACCAACCCATTGCCCGACTCAAACTCACGGTCTCAAGACTGAATTCGTGGAAGAACAGAGAAGATCAACTCGAAGTATCCAGCCCTATTGGACACGCGACAACGTTCCAGAACATGGTGATGACAATCGACTCGATCCAAATTTCACCATCTCCAGCGTTGGAAACATGGTTCGTGAGAAGAAGCAACGAGACAGCAACGTGGCAGAGAGGAATTTGGCCAAATTTGCAATGTGACAAGGACATGAAAAAATGCTCATTGATCGAACAGTGTCAATGTAATCCAGCAGAAAAAACCATGCAATGCACATGCAAAGACAATGACATCCAAAATCACATGCTCCAACCAGAATCCCATTTGCCAGCTCAACTGGGACACATTCGATTTGAAACGAAAGAGAATTCCATCGTTGGGAGAATCTCGTCTTCAGTGGACACGAAGATCACATTGAGAATGACAGACAAGTGGAAGACTACGATCGTCAAATCCATCGAGAGCTGCAGCATCCCAACGACAGAAGCAAAAGGATGCTATAGCTGCAGAAGAGGAGCCATAGCGGAAATCACGTGCAAATCCAGCAGTTACGAGACTATCGGCAACGTGCAATGTGAACAAGAAGCATTCGCTGTGAAATGTACACCAACTGGACACAAATCCAACATCACCTTCTACGAGGATAACGCCAAATTCTCAAGGAAGTGCTTCATAGATTGCGGAGGAAAAACAAAGGGACTCTTCGAAATAACAGGAATCCTGAAGTACTCCGGATCCATCTGGACAACCGTCTACCGACTCTTGCAAGGAAATCACCATGTTGCTCCACCAGATCCTGTGGAAACAAAAAATGATCACTGACCAGATGGACGAGATGGTGCGCGAGCAGTGCAAAATGGGATCAGAAATGAGATATCTGAAAGTGCAGACCACTCAGATAACTCTGGACACTATGGCCATAACCCGCAATCTCAGAATCTCGCCAGCGGACTCCACGCCGAGGGGAGGGCCTCTCACTCCCATCGAGGCTTCTCCGAAGGAGAAGAAAGCCGAGCCAAGGGAGGATACAATCTCAATCGTCGTCGACAAGAAGACCGCCAGAGAGAAGGGTGCGGCGAACAAGGACACCAAGGTAGTGTACGTCATCAGAGAAGACCAAGTGGTCTGGCGATCAGACGACGAAGACGAGAATCTCAACGATTCGTTCGTCGAGAAGCCCAAGAAGATCGTCGAGGACTCCGAGAAGCCGAAGCAGGACATTTGGAATCGGGTCGTCAAGACCCAAGACCAGACTCAACCCAGGACGCTGATCAGAGCCATCGCTTGTGACATCGACGAGGACAGGGGACGCAAGTGCGCTTTCTGCAGACGCGGCCACTTCGCCGATCGATGCCCCCACTATCCGGACGCGGACACGAGGAGAAGCCAGCTCAAGAAACTCAACGCTTGCCGCCACTGCCTCGGCATCAGGGGAAGTGGAACCCATCGATGCCACCCCAAGACCTGCCGATACTGCCACGGATCCCACAACTCGGCAGTCTGCAACGTCGAGAGCAGGGTCGAGGAACTCAAGGCCAAGCACGTCTCGAAGGACCACAAGAGACACCACTCTCCGCCACACGACATCTCCAAGAAATCCAAGGACAAGGTAATTTAATTGATTATTTTGCCTCTTCATTTTTTGTATTTCTTCACCACCCCCCCCGCCCACATCTGTCCCCCGGGAGTGTACTCGATTACGAGCACTTCCAGTTCATTTTCCATTGAGCTCGATGATGTCGTGCGACGTCACGAGCACAAATTCTTTCGCCCCCTCTTTATCCCCGCCGTTTTCATACTTTCCTCCCACATACATTCTTCTGTACACCACTGTACAGAACACGCCCCTTTGTCACTTCTGTCCGCTTCACGACACATGGCCTTCATGCTTCTCTGTGAAGAGAAGCCAGCCGGCTTCTCATTCCCTTTTTATTTCCTCTTTACTTATACTTTTTGTTGTTCTTTACTCTATATTTACTCTTTATACTTATCTTTACTCTTTATACTCTTTCTTTACTCTTTATCTTTATGAATGGTTTAATTACCCAAGTTTGAGGTTACTGAGATATACAAGCATACTGTCCGAGTTCGGGAAAGGCGAGCAATTCTTCTACTTCTATCTCGATACACTCCACGATCCACAGAGGATCGTTTATAACTTCCATTAAATCAGATTCTAATTTTTTGCCAATGAGTGAAGATTGTTTGTATTTGAACGTATTCACTAATGAGTACTGTTTGGTAAATAATTTGGATGATTTACAGAGTGTGGAATAAATATAGCGCCGCATTCAAAACGGTGTAATAACTTCAAATCGAAAGATTTTCTTCTGAAAATCAACCAAAATGTTTATTAAACCATAACAAAAATTATAGCATCAACAGTTTTCGAATCTTCCTCCTTTTGCTTTGATGACTTCTTGAAGTCTCTTCGGGTAAGCGTCGACGACGGCACGGAGGTATTCAACGCCTAAATTGTCCCATGATCTTCAGGGCTCCCAAATTCGGATGATTTTTTGTGGATACTTGTTGTGTCAAATTTCCCCATGCAGCAAAATCCATTGGATTGACGTAAAAATCGGGGAAATTGGCTTTGCACCACTGCTCAGTGAGTTTTGCGGTGTGAGCCGGCGCTCCGTACTGCTGATATGTCCAATCGCAGCCCACGAAGAGGGATTATTTGGACCACGGCAACACCTCCGCCTCAAGGATCTTCTCGATATAGTATTCCCTATTGGAGCCAAAGCCAACGTTGACTACATCCGTGCAGTCGTCGACTCTTACCCGAAGAGATTTCAGGCAGTCATCGAAGCGAAAGGAGGAAGATTCGAACACTGTAAAAAAACTACATTTTGGTTAATTTTCAGAAAAAAATCTTTCGATTTGAAGTTATTACACCGTCTTGAATGCGGCGCTATATTTATTCCCCGTTCTGCAGATGTTATCAATAGCAGATAATAACTTCAGAATTCGAAAAATTGTTCAACTTTGATATATTATCATGGGGGAGGAGTGAATTTGGATTCTGCTATTCAATTTAATGACACGTTCATACTGGAGAGATATGTAAGTGAGAGTAAGCTGTTTTGAAATTAGCTTGGTTTCATTTTCCTTTTTTTTCACTTTTGACTTAGTAAAACAAAGGAAATATTTTGGATATTATCTTCATAATCCCCGCCTATCGTCTTGGTGTATTTGGCCTTTTATTCTTTGGAAATGACAATATTGTTCCTCATAATCTCGGCATTCATGGTAATTTTTCTGTTTATCCTCATCTCTTCGAATCTTTTCAAAATTTCTTGCCAGATTGCGCGCATGCTCTCAGATTTATCCACAAGGAAATCTCCCATTTTGGGGGACATCAGAACGACATCAATCTAATGGGACACTCTGCTGGCGGTCACATTTCAATGATGTTTGGATTCAGTCGGTAATATTGTTGGTAAACTCATTCCCACGTAGATGTTACAAGTATCAGATTGATTGATCCTGACAAGCGACTTATCAAAAAACTTTTTGTTATCAGCGCTACAATGTCCTACGTCATGCCGGAGCTGCTTATAAAAACTGTTATGATCTATCCAGAAGAGTTGGCGTTAGTTGTTATAAATTACAGACCGATTAGTGCAATTAGCAAGCAAGATCACATTAGATTTGCAGTGTTATGAGCCGGGTATTACGAGTGACAAGGAAATACTACAGTGCTTGAGACAGAAAGATGCACAAGAACTGATTTTAATGCAAAGAGAAATGGAGAATGATAAATTGTACATATGGAATTTTATGGCAGGAGAGCCGTTTATGTATCGCAATGAAAGTATTGCAGATCTTAAGAAGAACGCAGTGGTACAGACTCTGATAAATTGATTTGAAAAATTTATAAAATTATCAGAAAAGAGACTTGATGGTTGGCAATACAATAGATGAAGTGGGCTGGAAAAGACTTTCCAAAGAAAACCCATCGATTGCTGGGAGCTTTATGGATTGGGGCAATCCATATGAAGTTGCAGACAAGTTCAATGAATATCATGATAATGCTCCTGGTTTGTTTTATCAGTTCTGCAAGAAAAGGAAAAAAAATCATCTTCGCATAAAGAAAAATGGAAAAACGAGTCGACATATTAAAAAAAAAACGGTGAATAAAACAATTAAAATGGAGTAATAAAGTTTAATTCGCGCAATTTGTTATTTTAATCAGATTTTGCTAATTTCTATGTCGGCAAAAGGTCATCTTTTTAATTCTTGGAATTTGCAATTATACAGGGCTGCGCGCCCGACTTCCAAAACTTATTAGCCCGGCCCTACACTTGAAATAAGACAAAAAGAATGCTAAAGAAAGAAAATTAATTCGACTGTATCACGGAAACTTCGTTTTGCAGAAGGAACCGTTTACGAATCCTTCACTCAGGGAATTTTCGTTTCGGCAGCAACATGTGCGAATGCGCAAACAGAGGCTGGTGGAACGGTGTACCTATTTCAATCATAGTAAGTGTTGACTTCAGACATAAATTGATTTGAAATTCTGTTATAGTCAACAGCCATCAAACCACGTGTCAGATATGCAATACTTCGTAGGAGTTCATCGAGAAGAATATCATACTCCTGATATGGACATAATGGACACTTTCTATTCGAAAATGATTCCCATCGCCAGGTTGGTGATTGATGCGTAAATTAAAGAAAAGGGCACCGAATTATTGCTAATATGGAATATTCAGTTTGGGAACCACTTGACCCTGCTAGAATGAATTACTATGCATTGGAGGTGAATACTGAGAAAGGAATCTGGCCAAAAATGAAAGAAGGATTTCATGAATCAGACGTCAACTTCTGGTACATCAACATGACGGCGTTTGACAGAGAAGTGACGAGACAAGTACGTTTGACGCCTCTTTCGATTCACCTTAAATTCACCTCCCGGTTCTTTTCCTTTATTTAATATCTGATTTCCAGAAAAAACTACACAACAAGACAATGTTAACAAGGCTCCCGGTGCATTTTGCACAAAAAGCCAACGAATCAGAATTGCTCAATGTGTGCAAGCAATGGTGGTCCTACGCTCTTATCGTTGTGGTGGCCCTTATAATATTCTACCTGATTTATGCTTTGAAACGAGGATTCCGCGAAACGTCCGTTGATGAGACCACCGCGCTTTTTAAATGAAATCAGATCCCTTCCTCACTCTTGTTCCTTTTTCATTCTCATCATTTCATTTCATCTTCTCCGCCGTGACAAAGACTGCCCTCATTTTTTATTGGAGTGAATGGACCACACAACAACGCACAAACACGCTTCACCATGACACAATTACAACAGGGCCACAACACCGACTTAAAAATCGTGTCCATTGAATTATGTGGTGCCGGCTCATTCTGTGTATATCATTGATGATGGACGTGTCTTCTCTTATGTGTAAAGGACGTGGAAATCATTCTGATTTGAGAAAGATTTGAAAATGATTAGATAGTGATATTGTAAAATAGGCCGCTGAAGATTAGTCCCTTGTTTCCTTTCATCTTTCTTCATGAAATACATAAAACAGAAAAATGAAATATTCTCGCGAGTTGTGATGTGATGTGCAAGCTGCCTTGTTGTGCCATTGGAGCTAATTGCTGAGTGGCGGATTACACACATTTTATGCAAATTCTTTTTCGAAATCGTCATTTCTGCGTCCCACTCCCCTCAGAAGATGTAAGTAGGTGTGAAGAGCAGAGGATGAGAAAAGAGTTTGTGCTTAATTTGTTTTTCTCTTTTTGGCCCCTTTTCTCGCCTTTTTTTCAATTTCTTTTCTGTTGTTTTATGTTATTTCCATCAAAGTTTCCAGTCCAGTCCCTCACCCGTTTTCTTGTAATACCTTTGTTCTTGTTCTGCGTATCAATTTCAAAGAGCTATCAAATTTCTGACGCTAACGAAGTTTTATTTTGTGCTACACACAACAAAATTTTCAACGTTTCCTTGGCTTGACGTGATGACCATGTGGTCCGCACATATACCACTATAAAAAAACCTGAGAATCAGAAGATAAATACGAGTGGAACGGAGCAAGTAAAAATTACACAAAAAATCATTTGACCAGCAGATGTCAAAACCTTTTTATCGTTTTTTATCTCTTTTTCCACAGAGCACTCTATTATTCGCCTATCCCTCTTCCGTCAGTGAAGGCTATTGTTTCAAATCCGAATCTATGTTTCCTCCATCAAATTGTTCTTTTTTTTCAATCTTCTTCTATACCCTCGCCCCTCCCCCCCCCCCACTTTTCTGTTGTTCTTTGGCAATTCAATCTCAAATCCTCAAAGTTACACAATTCTGTTGTCCGAGAGAACGAAAGCGCAAGGACACTACGTAACTACCGTTCTCTTGGGATGTAATTTCGGAATTCCTCTATTCCCACAATTGTTTTTGAACACCTATGCCGCCGCGTTTTAGTAATGCGAATGCACTTTGTACCATGCCTAAATGCAGGAAAGAGCCGTGGAGCTTTTTGAAACTGAAAAATATTTTTAACTGAATCTCTTTTTCTTGAAACTCAATTGATTTTGAAATATTAAAATTAAGCTTTTCTTCTCATTAATGATTTTAATAATGGCCATTTTCATAACAGATAATCAATATGTAATGGTGAAGAATCAGAGCAGTGATTCGCAAGTTATTCTTAATGTCTTGGCGCCAATTATTCCTTAAGATTGAATCAGAATCGGGCTTTTCTGCGAAGTTTTTTTTAAACAAAAACCAGATATATATATATATATATATATATTCGAAGCGATTCGGAAGCTATTTGCAAACCGATTTGTAAAACCATCGAGTTAAATAAAAAATTTAGTCGTTAAGTAGATGGGCACTTTAAAACGATCCATAGAAAATCCCAGGCAATAAAATGTTAACTAATTTCATGCTTAATTAAAGCAATTCCATGATTTTTGATGCCTTCATTCCAAACAAAGGCAAGACGCACCAAAAATCCCATATTTTAAGCCGCACTCAGAAGTGGCTAATGAAATGTCAACATTGTGCTTTTTTAGTTGAAAAAAATAAAATTTCGTATTTTTCATAATACAAAAAGGTTTTTTATTATTATTTCATCATTTTTTTTGAGTGAGTTCCACATAAATATTTTTTTATTCCATTGTTAAGTGTTGTTTTTAAGACTTCCATATTCATATTTTCAGTACCCCCAAGAGAACTCTCTTCAAACCCTTAAATATTTTGTGTTGAAAACGTGAAAATTTTCGAGATTTTCGAAGATTTCGTAGATTTGTATGAAAGATTTTTTCATCGAAAGCTAAAGCATAAATCTGTAGGTAGTGGTTTCACAAAAGAGCTTATAGCTATGAGAACCTGTAGAAACTCAAAACGCATTTTTGAAAAGGGTTGAATTTTTTGAAAAAAAAATTTTTTGAGAATTTGTCAAATAATAAAATTTTAGTTTTAAAACTGTAAAAACCAATTCCGCTATTTCCTTGACCGCAACTACCGTAAAAGCTCGAATAGACTTGCATGCAATACTATTGTTCGTAGAGCCTTTTTGAGATAAATACTATGAGGGCGCAAGAAAATTAGGGTGCAAGTCTATTAGAGGATTTCCGGTATATCTAAATTAGAGTAAATGCAAAAAAAACACAATGTTCCCTTTCTGATTTTTCAAGACATTGCACATTGAATCTAATTTTTTTGGCCTATTGATTTTAGACAACGATACGACGACTGTTATACAACTTTCTCCATCATTCTGTTTGTAATCTGGTCACTTGTGCCAGTTGGCTCCGCCAATATCTCTCACCCAATAAAAATTGACACCTCTCACTAATTGGATACTAATTGGATATCATAGACGTCTGCTTTGGTGCATCATCCAACACCTATTCTGCCAGGTGGACAGGTGGTCTAACACACCTCACGCACTTGGTGATCCTAAATGTGAGGGTAGAGTAGTTTTGTGGATGGACAATAGGAACCTTTTAAATTCAGTATGACTTATCAATTGTCACATTTCACGATGTGTTAGTCGGTGATACGCGTATGAATGAATAACCTATATCTTCATTTCATTCTGTCCGTATGCTGCTAAATTGAATGTTCGTTCTGTTCTCGTTCTCAGTTCACTGGAACAATAAAGTACTGTTAGCATGATATTTTCATAATAAGCTTTATAGTTTTCAAAAATATGCACATTCATTCGGCTACATATATAAACCAGTGGTACTGGAGCAACAACCTTTGTTTACATTCCTTTTTTTTCAAGTGTGCAAATCTCTAGACAAAGAGAAAAAAGAAATTGGTTGTCGTTAATTCGCTCGTCTCTATTCTAGTCAGTCATTTCATAACTCAAAGCCAGGTCACTCGTAAAAACGACTTGACAATTTTTTTGTCTTTTAATCCCTTCGCCTTCTGTTGCAAATATTTATGTTCACCCCGCTGGTGCCTCCTAACTGCTGTCGTCGCCCGCCATGTTCGAAGAAACCGCGGGCATCACTAAATTGCAAATGACCCTTTCCCTACTACCAGACAACAATCCTAAATCTCTTTTCCGCACATCCTAAGAGTCTGTCAGCTGTTGTTTTATGATTGTTTTGTAGTTTTTGTTTGCCGGTATCCCGACAGAGTGTCTTCCGTTATCACACCTTCTTGGCGGGTCCCAACCAGCAACAAAGCATCCATTTTCTCATCGTCATGTCTTTCCCTGATTTCTACTAAGATTTTCGCTAGTATTTCGCACACTTTATCAAATTCTGAATCTGAAAATGTTGCAGATACATTAATATACTTTTGAATAACTTCTAATCAACTCTAAGAAACGGCAATAGTTCAGTTTTGCTTAACCTCAATGCAGAGTGCAAAGGTGTTATGTGGTTGAGCACCATACAAGCTCTAGACTATATTGACTAAACGAATTATGACACGTCGGTTCACTCCAAGACTAGCCTCTTCTGTCTTCTCATTCGTCCGTTCGCATGTTGTCATACACGACCTCGGTGCGCACTCCAATAGAGGGACGTCTCAAAATTTATGAACTGATTTTATCGTGGCTGGGCTGGCCATCCAAATATATGATTTCACGATTTGCGCTCGCTCTCAATCCATTCCTAATCCTTACCGAAAATTTTATTGCCTACTTCCCATTTTTGATTGTCTTCTTCCTACTTCGTTGCTTCCGGAGGTACCACCTTGGTTTCATCGGTGCCATTCTCTTTCATTCGCGAGTCACGTCTGTCAATCTTGCACTAATGCTTTTGTACGATATACGCATTGACCGCTATCACCAAAGTAATTAAAACTGATAGCATAATCGAATGAGCGTAGTTGTGTCCCATCGCTGTTAATAATTCTAAATATTCAAGGTGAACTAAATGATTTCTGAAACAATGACGGCTATAAACGCTTACTATCCTATATGAATCTACATTTAAGAAACATGATCTTTGCTGGTACCTTTGTTGGCAAGTCTGGTGGTACTGGTCGAAAACAAGAAATGACACCCTCCTATTATTAGTTGCCGGTAACTGCTGTGATATTGCATTCCAGCAGAACAATTCAGCCACACCCAAAACTACAAATTTTGAAGTTCCTGATCTTCTCATGGCTTCAAAATCAAAATAACCTACAAAAAACCAGATAATCAAGTTAAATTGTAATGACCCGTGAATTGCCGTCGTTTCATCTCAATTTTTATACTTCAAATTGTAAATTATATATACAATAAGAGTTCACATAGAGATGATGACAAGTGCAGATACAACCACTTTTTAAGGCTTCTTCACCCAAAAAAACCAAAAAAAAAATTGCCTGACTTCCGTTTTTTTTTTCATTTTCATGACTTTCACTTGAGAGGACTACATCGTTCCGAAAAATTGAACGATGCTCTCCAGAAAACAATCGTTCTCCACTCGTCGTCGCATATATATCCGTTAGGACCCCGTCCCTTTGACACCCTCAAATACCTTATATCCAATGTGATGAGGAAAATATACGAGGCGTTAAGAGACGTCGCAACAAGTGTTGTTCCATCCGGAACGCGATAGTGTTGGTATCTCTTGTGGCTTCTAAACTCTGCAGATATTTAATTCCCACCCCCCCCCCCGAGTTTATCAGCGTTGCCGTAAATTTTACATGCTCATAAAGTGAGAGCAGATAAAAAGAGAGCTTTGGAATTTAATGTTGCCGCCTCAAAAGACACTCAAATGGCACAGAAACTGACTCGTATTCAAATGTAATTTTTCATTCTTCTCAAACACTGATGACCTCCGCCAGCGGGCTGTCCCTTTTTCTTTCACTCCTCTATAGAAACCGTTTGTCAATTCTTTTTTCCTTACTAACTTCAATATTGTGAAGTTTATCCATCCAAAGTGGCCCAGCGTTTCTTATCACTCTGTAAATAGTGCTAATATAGATGTTCAGAATTTAATTGTTTTCATTTTATCTTATTTTTTCGAAATTGAATTCAAAAATCCTCGACGCGGCAAAGCTTACCTTACAAAAGAAAAATGTTCAAAGCAAAAGTGGATTGGTGCCAGCGGCATTTTTGTAACCGCAGTGCGTTCTCTTTTATGTTACATGTAGTAACCTTCAGAAGCTTGTTAACCATGTTTTCTGTCACGTTCTCAAGTACCGGAGAATGTTGTCTTTCTTTTCCATGTTTGAAAAAAAAAATGAAAACCGCGCCAAGTAGGAATATATTTCGACAGATGCGCTTCTTTTTGGATCACATGCCACTGTTTCAATCCATGAGGAATACAGAGTTTTTTACATTCGTTTCAATCACATTTCACGTTTTTCATTGGGAAGAAAAACTTTTATTTTATTAAATTTCTTTCTAATTATTGTGCTGAAATTGTATTGAAAAAAGCACAGACAAATACTTTAAATGAATAGCAAATCTCAACCGCGTTTATTCTTTAAATTTGCTTAATTTTCTCTTAATTTCATTGATTATTTATTTTTTATAATGGTGGCTAAATTATTGTTCCCATTAGAACAATAGCAAAGAAGCGCTATACCGTAATAGTTCTGTATTAATTCTTCTTGCTCGTAATAAATGGATTTCTGATAATTCTCCAATTTTATGCGAGTAGTAAGATGTAATTTTGAACATCCAATGTGCTCAATATGTTCAAACCGCTCACAGTGTGGTGCCTGTCTCTTTCAATGAGCATCAGACAGAATAATGATCCATTCAAATTGCACACTGTGTTCCTGCTTTACCACACTCAATGCTGTGAGAACGCGTTCACAATTCTTAGCCTCAAATTGATTTACTTGATTTCAGATAGCCGAATATTCTGAGAACTCTCATAATAGTTACGGTATACTTGCAACTTCCTAGATTTGTTTCCGTTTCCATTTTTTGCGTAAAAATGCGTATTATATTGTTTTTTTTTCTTTATTTCGTTTTCACCAATTGAATTTCCATGATTTGGCTCAATTTGAGTCTAACATTTCTAGTGAATCCTAAAGTTAGCCCTCCAACGCAAAACTATCTTCTTTTCGTTCTCCAAAAAGATTGAATTAGAATCAGGCCAACAGCAAAGCTTTGACATCCATGGGATTAGAAAACGTTTGAGGGAGCGCATCAGATTGCTGTCAGGCTATTTGACTATTTGGTATTATCTTTGCATTTGATCGCCCACTTTTAGTTTTTAAAGCGATTTCCTTTGATTGTCACTGCTGGCTGCCAAGTCGCTCTCAAAACACACCCTTTCTCAAGTACCCGTCGCTCTTTCTAAATTTTGGCGTTCGTCTAATCTAACTTGTCAGGTGAAATGTGATCCGTTCTCTATTACCCTCTCCTTCGCCCCCCCCCCTCCCTTACTTCGCCGCTCAATTCAATACGGTCCATTTCGCCCGTTTCAATTCTTTTCCCAATTGTCTTCATCTCGGCTGTTCGCCGGCTTCACCGCAGGTGGTCCAGCTGGCATATTCATTCTGTCTTTCCATGGCCGCTAGATGTCGCTTCACAAAAAGTAAAATAAGTCGTTGTGGATATTACCAGCCGTCGCTAACACTTAATGGTTTTATGATTACAATGCATAAAAATTTGGAAACGTCATTCCAGATCTCAATTTTCAGAATTCAATTTAGCAATAAACAAAAGAGCAGCTCAAAAAAATTGTAAAAATTGAAAAAAAATTGATAAATAACATACATATTTAATTACTTTGTCGGCCCGTTATTCGCTTGTATGAGCTCGGATCACAGTTAACAATGCCTTGCGGGCTTGACCGATGTCTTTGTCGATTTCCTCCTCGACGTATTGTTATTTCTTTTTGCAGTGAGTCGGACCATCTCATGGTGCGTCGTTTATAGTCTTGAGCTTCACAATAAATCTACAACTACTTCTGTTTTTTCTTATCTTTTACTGAACATCACGCATTAACTCCAAAAACTGCATCGATAGTGATGACGCAAGCGTCATTCAGCGGCCATATTCATTTTGCTCTTATCTTTCATGATCAGGAAAATTAATCTGAAAATACATAAAATGCTCAAGAAAAAGTTCTGTACTCTACTATACTGTAGCACCTTTGGAAGTATGGCTTCCACGAAAAACGAAATACGACCGTCTCATCTCGTCTTCGTCATCATCTAGAATTTGACTGACGCCGAGATAGACATTGTTTTGGTACATACGAACGCAAGACGAACTGAAAGACGAACGAAGACGAGACGAAAGGATTCTACGAAAGACGACCGATCTGTTTCGTCTTTCGTAGAAGTCTTAATTGGAAGTGTAACTCAATAGACACTGTCTGACACTGTATTAAAAGTCAATGCAATGTACTTTTCATCTGCTGCAAAACTCACACGATCAGCTCTTTCTCAATTCAGTGTTGCTTTCAATTTCATTCATTCACCCATCGTCCTCCAGTCCATCGCATCTTCATTGCTCCTCTTCATCGTTGCAGCCAACGCAAACCATAAAAGTTGTGATGCTATTCATGAGCACCATTTGGTATGTATGGGATTCCCGGTTGGTTACATAGATGGGGCCCAAAGAGTCGGACGCTTCTTTTGGAAATTGCACAAAGCTTTAACGATTGTGCTCAGTCATGAAAGTTTACACTCATTTCTTTTTTCTGAGTTTTGCCGACTTGTGTTTATTGCTCGTTTCATTACTTTCACTTGCACGCTAGACGCTAAACACCTTAACCTGTCTCTTAAACAGCTTTTCTCCTATTTTTGCCAATTTTATCATTTTTTCCTTCATTCTCGGTTTTTCGAATTCCTGTTTTTTAGTGGCAGTCATGGCATACCAATCGTGTACGGCTCATTTGATCGGCATTCGCGAATAAATGAAATAGTGAAGATAGGCACTGTGTTTGTATTCAAGGGTCAAATTTTCCAAAATTTCGTTTTCTATTCCATGTCTTTCAATGCAGTTAGACTGTGATCTTCATTTAATGTTTCATTGGGAGAAGCAAAAAAAAAAGTCAAATTGTAGTGGAGACCGGAAAAGTGCGAGTCGCTCGTGTGTACTTTAATATGAACAAAAACGATAATTACAGTCAGCCCATCATTATCCTGTTAGACATATTTAGTAGATACCTGCGTGAAATGTGCGAATAATAGAAATAGAAAGTACTGAACGATTTTCTTTGAGAATTCGAAGAGTATAGAGTTGAATTAACATTCTTTAATTTTGAAAAAAGAAAAATGAGCCAAATTTGAAAGAATTCTTCTCTCTGACAAAATCTAAGAAACCACAACTGTCCGTATCTTCCACCCATGCCTTAATATTTGTCATGCCAAGAGCTGTGGGGTTGAAGTAGAAAAAGCAAGAGGGGTCACAGTGTTTGGTTTGCTTTTTTCGTCCCTTTTTTCTCATTCTTTGCCAAGAGTCAAGCCATCAACTGTACTTTATCGTTTTTGAAAAGAAAAAAGCTGTTCTCCAAGTTTGCCTATGTTTCATTTATTTTTGAAGCTAGAGCATTTCTTTGAAGGTACACATTGATTTCCATCTGTCTTATTTTCCATCGAGTCAACAAATTACGATTATTTTTATTTTACCGTCCCGACTACAAATCAGTTAAGTAAATATTCCATCAAGATGCTTAAATTTTATAACAACGTTTTTCTAAGTATGCAAATCTAAGGAAGCTTCTAAAACGCTTTCTTATAGTAAAATCAATTAGCTTTGGTTGAACAGAACAGGCATTAACAACAATTTCAATTTCATTTTATCTACAAAAGCTTCTTCATTTGCGTACATGGAAAAGAAGGTCGAATTTTTTGTGCTCCGATTGTTTGCTGAGTAAACTCCTGTTGCTTCCTCTTAATCTACCATGAACCCTCCAAATCAACTGTTCATACTAACTTTTTTCCTGTAGTTTTCAATGTTTTACGGGAACTGGCATAACGTTATTCCACTATGCTACTACTGCTACAAATGGAATTTGGGAATCGCTGACTCATATTTCAATTTTCTTTCGTATTTTCTAGCAAATATAATGTTTTTTTTCCAATTCTGTACATATAACAGCTCCTTTCAGTCTGCCATTCTGGAAAACTTTAAATGTGGTTTTCAACCATTCTTTTGATACTTATTCAAAAGTGAAACTGAACGGTTTTCTCATCAATCACTCCCCGCGTTTAGACTAGTCAGCATATAATACAGTTTCTGTAATTATAGAAATTGAATAAGCTCTTCGAAGCTCTTTTTATTTGAAAATGATTCTGAGTGGTTTCCAATACTTCTTGTGGGATTTTTGATGTTTTTTTCTCCATTTTATTCAAATCTTGACTTTCGACATCAAATTCCACATGAGTTCTAGCTATAACATGAGCAATTATCTGAAATTTATAGTCAATATTACGGTAATCTTTGAATAGGTTGGTTTTTTCTAATTCTACAATTCTGTGGTGAATTTACACAAATTGGAGCACAATTCAGTACTCACAAGTTTCCCAAACTCATCAGAATCTCTCATTTATACATTGAACTATGGAAGATAATTTTTTACTTTCCTTGTTTATTTGCATTGAACTATTCTTTCCAGTTTTCTTTTTAATTTCATTTTTCAACTTCTTGACAGTCAATAATTTCAGATTCTCAATGAGTGAGAAAAAGTCGCCATTTCTTTCATTATTCCGCAGAAAGAAGCGAGTCACAGAGGAGATGACGGAGGCCGGAGTGCTGTCGCCAGTGAAGAACAATGTGAGTGTTATGGTGCTTATCCATGCGGCTTCGGAAAAAGAAACATGAAGCATGACAATAGCGTGTGACTTCTTGTCACGACAAACACCACCACCCCCTCTTCGCTTCAGAACAAGTATATTCGCGGATGTCCCTTGGGATTCCGTCCCTTCCTGAAAAACAGAGAGGTTTTTAACAAATGCTCGCTCACCACGTCGGCTCTGCTTTACAACACTTGTTGTCAATATCCTTTTATCTTTCATAACATAGCAGAGTTGAACTTCATCGCAAGTTCTCCCCTTTTTGTCTTTTTGGAAAAGTTCTTTCTAGCTTTTTTTTGCTTACTTTTCAAGTAGTCACCCTCATTCTCGAGCTCTTCGTAAACAATGAGAACAATTTCGCACTTTAAAACTGCATTCCCGTTTCAGGACAAAGAGAAAACTGGAAAGGAAAACAAAGGTATTGTGAACAGCAGCACGATGCCAGCTGATATGGATGGAGGAAAGAAGAACAAGAAGACTAAGTCACCGAAAACTGCAAAGGATTTTGGAAAGGTTCATACTA
Organism: Caenorhabditis inopinata; assembly: GCA_003052745.1. Lineage (NCBI taxonomy): Eukaryota > Metazoa > Nematoda > Chromadorea > Rhabditida > Rhabditidae > Caenorhabditis > Caenorhabditis inopinata. The sequence continues at coordinate 3,549,470 of AP018156.1, read as the reverse complement.
TTTTTATACCAGAAAACTAGAATAACACCCAGGAAAATTCAAATAAGACTTGAAAATTGAAAAAATGTAGAGCTGAAACATTTGAGCAAAAATATAAAGCTAGTCAACTCTGTCAGTATTGATTGCATGATTGGCAAAGTGATAAGTGATATGCAAGAATGTAAAAATTTCCGGTCGGCTGGAGATACAACATCAACAGCTGCTCAAGGCCTTCTAAGAGCCACGCATTTCATTTTTATAAAAAAAGAGCAGAAAACCATACATTACGAAAGAGCAGTGAACTGTAGCTGTTCTCTGCAGCTGGCCATGAAGACATTTTTCATTTTATTTGCATTGATTGAGATTTTAGAGATCCTATTCTTTAATTTAAAAGTTCTAGGAGAAACAGTTTTTATTTAGTTTTTACTTAACGAGTGTAATGGTTCACTGCCTTCTGACGGAGGTAGAGAACATGAAAAAATATTGTTGCTTTAAGTAGAATATTACTTCTTTACTCACTTAGTTACTCGCTTGTGTGGGCGCGGATCACAGCTAACCATGCCTTGGGCGATGGTGGTCCCTGAAGTAGTCAGTCGATTTTCTCGATATATTGAGATTTCTTTTCGTATTGAATCTAGAATATGCCACTGATAATTTTTACACAAATAAACATTGATCAGAATACCTTCCACTGTTTCTCACTTTGAAAAAAAACTGTAATTTTCAGTCACTATCAATGGACGCACTATTGGAAGATGAAGCAGCAGCCCTAGTCGAAGCTCTTGAAACATTTGGAGATGAAAAGCCAACAGTTGCCAGAAGTATTCCAAAACACGCGCGGATCGTCAAAAAAGAAGACAACTCATTGAAAAACTGTCTATTTGAAAAAGAAGTACGTATCAAAGAATTTTATGAGGCATATTGAACTAATGATTATAGGTATACGACACTATGCTGAGTGATTCATTGCGAGTTTGCGAAATGCTCCAATCACATCTAGATGACTGCATTGTTTCGGTCAGAGCTAAAAGCCCGGAGCCCACGTCATCCTACTCACTGGATGGACGGGATTCTGGACGTGGAGCATCATCACCATCATCCACCATGTCGTCCACTACAAGCCCAGGAACAAGAAGAATGGCTAAGGAAACGCACATGTAAAATAAGAAAAGCGAAATGTCATTTTTTTTCAATTCAAATGAATTACCAAAGATATCTTCCAGAAACTCTCCATCTCATTCCACTATTAAACCTTACCAAACTGCTATAAAAACGCTAAGCTATTTTACACTCTCTCGGGTTCACAGTTCAAGCTTTTGAAACTTCTGAACCTAACGTCATAGATTTGTTATTGCTTACTTTGTCCATACCCCTTACCGACGTTCTTTTCTTTTCACTAACTCTTACCACAACATACCAAAAATAATAAGCAGCTTAATCACGAAGTTTTTCAGCATGATGAATGTATTTAGATCTACACACATATGTAGTACAGGTTTCCCTTTCATTTTCCCTCTTTCCTATGTTTCTTCACTATAATAAAAGTGTTCATGCTACTGTTAGATGCTTCGATCTAGACACCAGAAAAAGCAATGAGCCGGAATAATTTTTTTTGCCTTCCGGACATTGCCAATGACTCATACTGCAAAGCTGCTCACACAGACACTTGATGTACGTCGCTTGACGTGGGCTTTTTGTGCCATTGAACCTCTGATCACAATCATTGTTAGCGGAACACGAATGTACGAGAAACCAGCCTCGCTCCCGACAATATGATGATTAATTTGTTTGAAAAAGTATGGCAGAGCCGTTTTAAGAGATTTATATTGACAAAAGACCTCACATTGTGAATAGACAAAAAAAACGAGAACGGAGAACACGTCTTCGGAAAAGTGACGTCATTCATCATTTTTTATCCAAATTTTAATGACTGAAACGATCTCAATAATGAAGAGCTACTGAAAATACACGATCTTTGAAACATTAAAGCCCTCAAAAAACGTTACGTTCGAAAAATGCGCATTTTGTTTGCCAACAGCTTTTTTGAAGTGATCAGATTTACTCAGGGTTGGAAGAGCCAAAATGAAGAGTTGAAAACAAGGAGGACAACAAACTGGAGGAACGTTGTTTGCTGTTCATTCATTTCTGGCGCCAATGAGCTGGTCATTATTAGCTACTAAATGGATAGGGCACTAGACAGGACAACAGTTCGAAATAGGGGTCTGGACGCAGTGTACATATACGAAATGGGCTAGAAATGTTGAAGAAGTCTAGTGCGCAAAGTTAAAGCAAAATGTTGAGGTTTTGCTAGGACTATCAACGAAATAATAATAATAAATACAAAGAAATTAAAATAATCTTTTCGTGACAAACACACTTGAAAACACTTGTCTTATTTCAAACGTTATCTAAATAAAATATTCAAAGATGCAGTGACTGAAAGAGAATTACGGAATCTCATAGTTTTCTTTTCCTGCCATTTTCCATTTCTAACAGTCAAATAATTTTGTAGCAGCTAGTTTGGTGAAGAAACCATAACATTCAACAATTTAATTTTAAAAAAGTTTGTTTCAGATCAGTTTGAGCGCTTTTTCTACCAATTTTAATTTTAGGAATTGATCCAATTGGTTTTGAAATACCAAATGTCGGCGAACTTCCTGTTCCTGTTTACTTTTCTTTTCTGGTTGATGAGCTCTAACGCATTCGACATATTTGGCAGCTTCTTTTTTTTTTCTTCACACAAATTTCTCAGTACCCCTTTCCCGATGTCCGAATTGAAATCGAAAAACAAACGATACATTGCCAAACAATGCTTCCTCTTCGAAGCATTGCGCCAATTAAAAACAGGCGCATTGTGAAATAGTGTGGCACCAGGTAGAGAGGAGCAACATCTGGGTCATGTCCGCGCGGCAAAGCTGCGCTGAGCTGTTTGCATGTAGCAGCTCCGGTGACTTGACCGTAGCGTCTCAGGCGATGGAGGGCGGTACACGGAGCCGGTTTCGTGTTGTTTCCTGGGAGGGAAGGCAGGGCATGTGCCTTCCTACTTGAGGCATCGTGTTCGACCACCTTCGCCCATCATTTATATATTGTGTCTTGGCAGAGGAACTCAGAAAACTAATTTTTTCATAAATTCATTATTATCACGTTCCATCAACGTCTAATTTATTTTGAATACTTTTCAAGTCTCGTTATTATTTTATTATATAAGAGTTCTAAAAATGCGTTGGTGTTTAATAACGCACCTCTGCAGCGTAAGTGTTATTCACCGGGTTTATCTTCTGGATTGCAAGCTTTCAATTACAGATATCCCTTGTTGTATTTATTGTGGAAGCTGGTTTGGAATGTGATCCAACATCAAATATCAAAAAACCAGATCCAGGAAGTCCAGAATCATATCTCTACTGCAATCTGGAAGGGTGAGACTTCAATATTAATATTGATCACGCTATGTACTCGTTTTCAGGTCTTTCTCGAAACGAAAATGTGCGAGTGGCAAAATTTTCAACAGTGGAACCGGAGAATGTGATTCTCTGATGCAAGCCGATGATCCAATTGACGATATATTTTCTCAGCCGTTTTTCCAAGCTCCAGGTACGTTTTTTTTAAATATTTTTGAACGAAATCTTACGAAATTAGAAGAACAGAAGTTTTATATTTTTAGAATTTTCATTAACGTAAAGTTAAAAATTCAGATAGCCACGTTCTTTATAAGCTTTCATAATATAATTCACTTTTTAAGACGACTTGTGTGGTGAGGGAATTCCCTTAACAATTCTTTCGGCTCCTGTAACTTGTAACCCTTCAATCAGCAGTTGCCCAGATGGTTCGTTGTTTTATTAATCATTTTCTCACTCACCGCATTATTACAATTTTCAGGATACAGCTGCCAATTTTACGAACGCACGGGTTCTAGCTACTGTTGCCAAAACCCGACACCAACAGCAAAAAGCTCGACGGATAAGATTAATTGTGGCGAAGGAAGAGTTACATACATTGAGGTTAGGCTATCAGAATTCTCTCAAGACTTGCACACTCTTTTCCTTGTTTATTTTTTCGATCGTCTGTTTGCGCAAATTTCATAAAATTCTGGGTGGTCAGCAAGGAAAGCCGGAATTAAAATCAGCGAAAACATCGGTTACCCAGACGAAAATGGTTCTTTGTTCATTGAAAAGAAAAGAAAACACAAAAGAAATCTGCTGAATCGGCTCTTTCACATATTTGTCTACTTCTTTTTTTATCTGCAGATGACCAGTGGAAAACCACGTTCCTGTGTCTTAACGAACGATAATTCTTGCCCCACTGGATTCGGATGCACTCTCGTAGCTGGAACTACCACCAGATGCTGTGCCAAAGATATGGGATGCGCTATCAACTCGGCTCCTCAGCTCAGGGGAAGCAATCCTGTTGAGTGCTCGCCATCTGATGGTAGTGCTTGCAAGAATGGCTACGTATGCAGCAAAAGTCAGTACTTGAATAAATTCATTTGTTGCTCAAATCCGGATGGTGAAATCATGGGTAAGTAATTTGATCCAGGTTGCTTCATTTTATTTCTCCATTCCATGTTTCTTTTAATGTAAATAGAAGCGAAAAAGAAAAGAAAATGAGTTTGAATAAACAAAGAACGAAAAATTAGAGATTCCAGAGAAGCAACAAAAGCAATCGTATCCTCCAATAGATCTCATTTATTTAGGCTCCTGCCCTGGAGGTGAGACACCACTTGAAAGCATCCAATGTTCTGCTACCAAGCCGTGCCCCAACGGATTTTCTTGCAATGACAAAAAATGCTGTCCATACGCTAGTGTCTGTCCTGCTGGCGCCCCGTTGAACAATGGTCCAATGAAGTGTAGTGAAAATGCACCGTGTCCAGAAGGACACTTCTGCGTGAGCAACGCCGGTATTCAATATTGTTGCCCTGCCAAGGAAAAAGTTTGCTCATTGCCAAGAAATGGAGGTGTTCAATGTGCATCGTCGATGAAATATTCAAATCGTTATTACTTCGATGTTGCCACAGCCACCTGCCGTTCCTTAAAATTCACGCAATGCGGCGGAAACGCCAATAACTTTGGATCTCTTGAAGAATGCGAAGGGTTCTGTGTTGACACTCAATGTCCAAACGGCCAGGCTCATCGAGTCGGAGCGGTAAATGCCAATTGCGTCCTCGCCCAGGCAGACACTTGCCCAAATCAGCACTTTTGTCAACTTCCGCTATTTGGCCCTAGCCCTGTTTGCTGTCCAACACCGGAATTGACGTGCAATGAGATGGTTTCTGCGGGAACTCCCTGTTTTGGAAGAGGGCTAACTATTCAAAGATATTATTTCAATCCATCCACTCAGTAAGTTACATCTACATCATTCCAATGAAAAATTACGCACATTTTTTCCAGAAAGTGTCAGCCATTCCAATATTACGGATGCAGTGGAAACGGTAACAACTTCGAAACCATCGACCAGTGCCAAAATTTCTGTCTTCATTCTGCTGATAATGGTGAATTGACGATTTTCAAATATTCACATATTTCTTTGAAAACAATTTACAGCCTGCGACGGTCTTGTCCCTCTGAAAAATCCAAATAGTGAGCTTCAAAGATGTAGTGAAGAAGATCCATGCCCAGCAGGATATGAATGCAACGATGCTTCATTCTGTTGCCCAAGCTCTGAAAACGCTTGTAATGCTAATATGTCCAGAGGAAACGGATGCAAAGGATCCACTCAACGGAGTATGTGGTTCTATGACAAATCCAAGAAGAAGTGCTCACAATTTGTCTACAACGGTATGCTTTAAAAATCATATACAGTTCTTAATTTAATCATTTTCTGCAGGATGTGGAGGAACTGCAAACAGATTCACTACTAAAATTGCTTGTACCGAATCATGTGTTCAATCTAGTGCATTTGGACTATGCCCAAGAGGAATGAATCCATACACCGAGGAAGGAGAAATAACGCCAAAAACGTGCACTCTCAACGTACGAGCTACCTGTCCAAGCGGATCATCTTGCGTGAAATCTTCGACAAATCAGCCGATTTGTTGTAAAGCCATCACGGCGTGCCCGAACAACCGTATCCCATATAATATCCCAGGAACTAACTCCGTGGTTGCATGTAGCATTGAACGCGATGACTGCCCAGAAGAATACCAATGCCTGGAATCTGTAACTGCTCCAGGATTTCACATGTGCTGCTCAGGACCACTCCCAACTGCTCAGAGACCAGTTCGTCCACTTCCAACACCAACCAGAGTACCTTACGAGCCGGATAGTTTTGCTGAACTTCTTTCCAACGTTTCGCCATGCCCACCCCAACTTATTAGCAATGGTCAAAGTTGTACAGTCAACCAGGTTGGTGACTGTCCTAAGAACCATATCTGCTTCCGAGACTTGGGTTTCAAACAAGGATCTTGCTGCAGAACAACACCACCAAAATGCAGCCGAAAAGGTTATGTACCCGTTTTCCTAGATAAAACTCAAGTTCAAGTTTGTCAACTTGATGTAGATGGATGTCCAGAAGACTCAACGTGTATGACTTCAAGTGTCGCTAAACTTGCAATTTGCTGTCAAAAATATCAGCCACCATCTCCAAACAGCCGATCTATGAACAGAGGAGGCAATCAAGGATTAGGCTCTAACAACAACGACCGAAACAAGAACAAAGAAATTGTATGCGCAAACGGAGAGACACCTTTCCGCGGAATCGATTATAAATTCCAAGAATGCAACTTTGTCCACAATACTTGCCCATCAGGATATCTGTGTGAGTTCTCTTCAACCGGACAAGCTGTCTGCTGCACTAACAATAATGTTGTCCGTTGCCCCGCCGGTTCATCAGTATTTGAATATGGAGGGAGGCCATTAGCATGCCCAGCTGGAAGTAATAAGTGTCCTCAAGGATACAGTTGCATGCCTTCCACAAATCCTCAACATCATCTTTGCTGTTCTTCTGGAACTGGAATTGGACTTTCTCAACCACAGTGTCTCCGAGGAGTTGCTTATGTAAATCCAGTTACCAATCAACGTCAATTCTGTTCTCCAATGAGAGCTGATTGCCCAGCAGGATACACATGCTTTGAATCTGATCAATCTTCTCAATTCATCTGCTGCACTCACGGAGACCTCAGTGACAGATTCCAGGGATACTGCCCACCACGCCAAATTCCATACATCTCAAGAGACGGATTCCCGCCAACCTGTCACATGCAACTTTCTCCATGCCCCACAACTGCCCCATATGTCTGCATTTACTCACCAGAGAAGCAAGATTCATTTTGTTGCGCTCCGATTGACACTGCTGTTCATGCCGTTAATGCAGATAGAGGATATGCTTCACCAGCTAGAAACATTGATCCTCAGGAAACTCCATCAGTTCCGACATCTAATGTTCCTGGAATGACACAGACCTTCCCGGGAGGACCGCCAGCGCCAGGAATGGGACCGATGGCTATGCCAGACCCGATTCCAGGAGTTGATAACACGAGAATTTTGCCTCCAGCACTTGCTCAGGCTGAAATGGAGAAAAAGATTCGTGAACAGTATGCCAACAAAAACAATGAAAACAATTTTGGAGGATTCGATAGCTCCTCAAACTATGGTAACTCTGGAAATAACAACAACTTTAATGTAGGGGGAGGAGCTTTCCCAGGAATCAACAACCAAGCGTCTCAGAGTGGATGCCCACTTGGGTCCCGACCATTGATTGGATTCAACCAACAGATAACCGAATGCTCTCAACAACCATGTCCAGATGGCTTCTCGTGTGTATTTTCTGAAAAAGACAACAGATTCCAGTGTTGCTCTTCAGTTTCTATTATGCTCGCTGTTAACAAACCAGTCAACAAACTCACTACACCATCTCCAAATGGACAGATTGAGTGTCCACCAGGATTCTTCGTCATGGATGGAAAATGTCTGAAAATACTTTTTGCTGGACAAAAAGGATGCATTTCTGATGAGCAGTGCAGTTCTCGTGAAGCCAATTCGACATGTGATAGTGGCTATTGTATCTGCCCAACAAGCAAGCCACTGGTTCACGGAGGAAAATGCATCGCAAATTGTCCAGAAGGTTTCTCTAATATTGCGGGAAGGTGCTATGATCCAACAACTGTTATTTTCATGGACTCTGTTGATGAGAGAAAGAATGGAACTATTGGAGGCTACTGTTTAGAAACTTTAATAGAAGAGAAGAGATGCTTAGTGGAAAACAGTTACTGCTCTGAGAAAACTATTACATGTGCCTGCCAACTCGGATACGACCTTCAAATGAATTTTGATGATAAGGACGACAAAGGGAAGTGCATGAAAAACAGTAACTCAAAATACCATGACATGAAAACAACTAGCGCTTCTCCATTTGACGATGAGCTTTACTTCATTGATATCAGTAAGTTCACATACAATGAAAACTATAAGATTGATAATCGATAATTTCAGGTTCAATGAACCACGAGAGCCCAATGAACGACACTGGAGTGCAAAACGAGGACTTGAACAAGTACCTGTTCCAGTCTGACGAAATGATTCCTGTTTTCGCTTAATCTTATTGTATTTTTAATCGATATGTGCTTATTTCGGTTCCAAACATGTTAATAACGATCACAAACGGGAAAAAAACATGCGAAAGTTTACGTTAAATTATTATGAAATTATTATCGAATAGATAGTTTTATTTATTTATTTAATAATATTATATTGCGATACTATTATTTATTGTAATGAAATTTGCCCAATCAATTGTTGACTGTATAAAAATCATATGAACAGCAATTTTCTTTGTGAAGGTTTGGTCACACTATTTTCTAGGAAAACGTTAGATCTCAATCACTCCCTTGATACCCATAGTGCTGTAATATATGCATTTTGCCGAGTTGTTGTCCGTCTCGTAAGATTTAGAGTTCCTATCCATTTTGTCTGAGGATGCGGGTGATCACCGTGATCATCAGGTGATCATCAGAATTAACGCAACCATCACAACAATCAAAGATGAGGATGAGTACGTCTATCTTGGCAGGCTACTCAACTCACGAAATGAGCTAGAACAAGAACTCCACGGAGGAAAATGTCGGGTTATCGCCCGGTTTTTAGACCAAAGACATCAATATCCTCAAAGCCAATATCAATTTTGACCTGCCGATCTCTTTGATCTACATGCTGTAGTTGCGGCAAGGGCGCGATACTGACGTGTTTTCTGGACTCAGGGTGGCCGGCGCGAAAAACGGAAAAGGAGGACTTTGTTTTTTTCAAGGCTGGGAATTCGCTGGCGATCGCCGGCTTTTAGCCGTTCTCGCGGGCTGCCGAAAAAAGCAGGCGAAAAAAGGCTGGCAGCCGTCGCCGGCGGTCGCCACCGTCGCCGGCTTTTTTCGGCTGGCATTTTTTATTCATCGAAATGAGTAATATCACGAATAGTGGAGGGGAACCGAACCCACACCTTCAGATTCCCATCTCCCTCTTCCCCACCTCAGCCACCGCTGCTTGTACTACACAGTTTCATTGCTCACCGTACACCGCGATTAAAAAAACGCCGGCGAAAGCCGCCGTCGGCGGCGACGGCTTTTTTTTGCTCCGCCGTTTTTTCGCCGCCGCGCCGCCGGCTTTTTTTTCCTAGCCTTGGTTTTTTTAAGGATAAGACAGTTTTGACTCTTGTTTTTTGAGCTTGCAGTTGACGGTGAGGCACGTGTTTTGTTTCAACTTTTTTATTGTTCATTGACCGCAATTTTCTTCAATAAAATGTTGAATATCGAAGAAGTGAGGCGTTCAACGTTCAACTAAAAGAATTTCAGAAATTTCTAAACTTTGATTTTTTTAACTGTGAAGTTCGGGAACTCCATATCGCTCTCAAAACACTGATGTGCTCAGATTGGCATTTAGGATAAGTTGGTGTTCTGAAAAATTCATTTTCTGTCTTCGGATGTTTTCCGTGTTGTTCTCGTCTGGAATATTTTCATACTTATATTAACTATATGTGAGCTGGTGTGGGAAACAAGATGAAAGAATCAAAATAAAGGCAGGGGTCGGGTTTCGAGATACTGTTTTATGGTGTCAGCCAAGATGAGTGGCTGTGGAACTGTACCTTCGAAGGGTTCCATTTTTGAGATTTATGCTCTAGATCAAGTCAAAGCTGATCGATTTGTCTGAAAATTAGTTTCTGCATGGTTTTTGGCACGCCTAATTGTATGAAGTCATCTGCTTCTCACCTTCTGTATGAAGCTTTCTGTAGGAAGGAAATAAATTTGAGAAGAGTTCTCAATATGTCAATATGTCACGTATCATGCCCAGTCATACCTTGCGTTGTTTTTGCTCTCAAGCAATCCATTCTTGAACCAGATTATTCCATATTTTGTCAGATCTTCGCAGACTGTGCCATGCCCATCTTTTGTTTATGTAAATAGGTGGATCCGTGACTTGGAAGATCTCTCGATTCGTTATTCGCTTCTGCGGCCACGTATTACACCTAGTCATACCTTGCGTTGTTTTTGCTCTCGAGCAATTTATTCTTGAACCAGTTTCTTCCATCTTCTGTCAGTTGTTCGCATGATGTGCCCGGCCCATCTTGTTTTTTTTTTTTGATGTAGGTAAGTGAATCCATGACTTGAAAGATTCTTTTAGCGAGACCCTAGGTGAACGATTGAAGAACGATCGTTTCGAAGAGTTGATCTCCGTCGGTTGTGTTTTTGATGTTGTTGAACGCTGGCCAAGCACCCTGTTTTCTTCTAAGAAGTTCTGGTTCCAAATCACTTCGTGAGTTGAGTGGTTGAGACTCTAGGTTGACGTACTAATCCATATCCTAGATGGTTGTGATGGTTGTGTTGTTACTCATGATCACCAGGTTTTTGGTGGAAAATAAATAAATGAAAAAAAAAGATTTCAATATGATATTTATGTTTATATTCGTGACAGAGAAAAAGAATCCCGAACGAGCAAGTAAGATAGGTTAAGCAGAAAATCCCGTTGGCAAATGAAAAATATCAAATTTGAATTAGATCAGAATGGTATGAGAATTGTAAGTAGTCTAGTTTTGCACAAAAAATGAAAATAATACAATTATGCAACACAAAACGACAGCTTTGACGTGTATTGTTGAAAAAAGTTCGACATTTTCCAATCCTAAAATACTTTGTTACTTTCGACGTTAAAAATTCTAACAAAATTTTGAACAAAACTAGTTTCAGAGAGATTTTTCAAGATTGTTGAAGAAAGAATGTGAAAAATGCGAAGACCGAGAGTTTCAATTTGAAAATAAAATAGTTCAAACTCGAGACTTTTTGAATTTAAGAGCAAAACTTATTTTTCATATTATTTTATGTCTGTTCAGAAGACTTTTGGTGAAACAACCGAAATTTTTAAGCGAACATTGGAAAATGTCGGAAATTCAAAAAAAAATACTCCCGAAAAATGCTTTTTGTTCATATTACGAAAGTCGCAATGAAAACTGATAGAAATTTGTTAAAACTGAAGTTCCACACAATGCGAGTCATAGAAAGTAGAACGTTTCGAGTTATTGCGGCTTTACATAGAAGAAGATGGTTCATACTTATTTTCAAACTTATTCTATGGCTAAATTGTTTTAACAGGCTTGAAGAGCACATCCAGAACCAGTTTTGCACAATAATTCTGAAGATAATATAGAGAAATTTCGAGTTATTGGTTTTTGAGCATGTTTTCAACACTACAACGCCTCTGATTTCACGGCACCGTGACTCTCGATGAAAAAATTTGTAATTAAGAGATTTTTATCGGAGACGGCATATCTTCACATTTAGTGTCCGAAATTGGAGTAATTGCTGTCAGATTGCAATCCGACAGTGATATTGTGTGCTCATTATCGTAATCACTGCTTTTCGTGCTGTATGTATGCTTCCAAATTTCAGCAAGACACGCAGAACTGTGGAATCTGAAACGAAACTAATATTGAAGCCAGAAAACAGCTGACTGCCGGCGTTACCTGTAGAACACCAATAGTGGCCCTACTGCATAAATAATATAGTTATATTGAGTGGCGGCTTTGCTCGAGAAGCCGAAACTTGATTTCATGCCTTCAAAAGTATGGAAAACAAATAACGTTACATTGGAAACCAATAAAAACGTGATGATTTCCTTTCCAGGTTTGTGCTTCATGGAATATTTTGAGAGACAACGTAGTCTGAATGAATGGGAATAAGATGATTTTTGAAAATAGAATTCAGAAAATACCTTGATGTTGTTAGAATAAATGCAGCCTGAACCACTACTTGAATCATTCGAATCGCAAAAACGAACGCTGGAAGAGCACTAACTGTCAAATCAGCCGATCTACGACATGTTATGAACACATCTATTCCAACAGCGCAATACAATATTTCTCCAATCAGTCCAATGATTAGTAAAATTTCATCAATAACTTCGCCATGAGCATGAAGTCGGTATTGGAGCAGTCGCATTCTGAAGGAAAAATGCTCTTGTGGGTATGAACAGATTGCACACCCACCTCCATAACCCAATAATGCAAGCTCCTAAAGCAATTGAGAAAAGTAAGAGATCGACAATTCCAAAAACTAATTGAGCCCCTGAACTGTTTCGCAATGTTTCAAAGATGGTGTACATCCCCATGGATACAAGTGAACCGATTAGAAAGATGATACCAGCAAATAATCCTGTGGAGGATGAACTGAAAATACACGCTTTCTAGTCATTTTTATTGCTTTAATTCAATTTGATTTTTCAAAATCATTAATGAATATTACCTGCAATCAATTCTCATTTTTACTTTGCGCTTTCCACTGGTACTCTGTTGATGACTGCTCTGCCCAATTGATTTCCATAGAATGAACATAATTGCGGCGCCAATAAGTGAGTACCTTTAAATACGCTTATTTATTTTATATCTCGATAATTATTGTATTCTCAATATTAGCTCTACTTACTCCACAATGCAAGTGGTCAAAAAAGTGGCAACATCCCCGAACTGCTCAAGAGCAAACAGCCTGCTAACTGCTGGCTCTACAGTCTTTGTCACGGGAGCGTTGTTGATCTAAAACAGTTTTCTGCAAAGCGTTGACCAATGGTATTGGATAATGGATTACCGTAGAGTTGAGAACTGCATTTACTAAGTCGCTGATTTCTTCAGATGATGATGAGGAAGACGATGAATAGTATTTTCGAAACGTTTGTTTCAGCTGAGCTTTTTTGTAAGCTTTTGCTTCCTATAAATGCGATTGAATATATGATGAAAAGAGAACAAAAGTCAAAATGAAAATGAGTAAAATCGAACTTGTTTAGCTAGGACGAATCGAAACCATGTCCACAAGTTGACGGAAATCAGATGCATCATCCCAAATGCCACTATTTTTCTAGAACAATTAACCGTTATCTGTAAATAAACTTGAAAAGTTGCTGATTCTGCTCAAAGTACAAGTTAGGCACCTTTGAATTGCAAAATATGAAATGCATTTGGATAAACGTGAAAACAATTGCTACAACCATTTTGGCAATGACCACTTTTTTACAAGTAGCGTTTTCAATGCAAAGAAACAGTTCTAAGCCGAATAATACGATTCCAACGCTTCCAAACACTGCAATAATATATTTGTTGCTCTTGAACTGAGAAACTTCCATTCAAAGTACTTACGAAGAGCTCCGAGCCGTAGATACAATGTACCAGCCCCTTCTCCATTGTGTGGGCTTTGCATGATGAACCAGTCCTAAAAATATGAACTTTAGGTCTTCAGTGAACATTTCCATTTCTCTGATTTTACCTCCGCATTCTTAATAAGTCTGTATCTTCTTAGAACTGATATCAAAAAATTAAATGGTCCTGGATAGATGATGAAAACGTAGCAATATATAAAAAAGAAGATGCCTACTCCATACATGGCAATGTAAAATATCTGAAAGAATTTAAAACTTTAAATTTATCTTTTGGTTCATTTTCTCACTGTTTCAGCTAGCCACATATCTGTTCTCCATGTTGGTGATACCTCCACCACCAGTGATATAATTGTGAGTATCAATGCATATAAACTGGTTATGAGGCGCACGAAAAAATTACTGAAAGGAGGTGAAATAGTTTCCAGATAAAACTAACAAACAAATATTGCTCAATGTGTGACTCACGTAGCTCTAGGTTCATGAATCCACGGTCTCCTGTATGTGTCATGAAGATGTGTTGGTGAAGATGGCAGGCTCTCGCTGTCACTTCCGCTTTTTTCCATATCATCGGCCACTACAATGGCTGTAATATTGAGTGGTTTGAGTGTGGCTTAGACCAACTAAGTAAAAAGGTTTAGTTGTAAGAAACGAAAAACTTTATTTGACGAAAAGTGCAAAAATAAGCCCTTTATGTTTATCCTCTTCAGTAAGGCCTATTCTGAACTTATCAGAAAATATATCTGATCTTGGAGTCAAAGAATCAATTGAGTTGAGATTTTCATCGGGAAACTTTACCAGAATCAGCTTTCTTATGGGGTTATTCATTAAAAGCACAATTGCATTTTTAATGCAAAAAAAATGCATTTTTTAGCATTAAAATGCAATCGTGAATAACATTAAAGTGGCATTTTTTGCATTAAAATGCAATTTTGCTTTTCATGAAAAACCCCATGAATTTTTTGAATTAATAGTAAGATAAAACAAATTGATCTGTTCAAATTTCTAGGTTTCTATAAAACATCAGGACAATATTAGATTTATTCTGATTCAATTGATTATCTCATTCAGTTGTTCATATTCAATCTTGAAATTGCAACCAAGAAAACAATTTATTTACATTTTCATTACATTGAAAACTGTAGCATAGAACTCACGATTATGACTTGGACTGTACATTGAGTTAGCATCAATTTTCAATTGCTCCTCAGCCATCCGCATTGTCTTCTGTAAATTATTTTTCTTTTGGGGGCAATAGGCTAAGCCAGTAAAGCTCTTATTTTAGGTGGGGAGTGGGTAACATGATGATTGTAAGAAGTAGTTTTAGTTAGAAAAAGTTTGACACAGACAAGGAGCTCTTAACAGATATGTTTTATGAATCAAGAAACGTAAAATAGAATAGAAATCTGTAGCAGAAAAAAAGGGAGCAAAGATAAGAACGGAATGGCACAACCGGTTACCGCGTGCTAGCGAAACTATTTTTAACTGGCCTGATTCATTAGTCGCAGTAACCAGCTGTTAGTTCAGTTAACTTTATTACTAATTGACGAGAAAACGCGGAAATTGAGACGGCTCATAAGCTATCCAATGGACAGAGCAAAAAATGTGGGAGGGAACCGATGGTCTATAAAAATATAATATATTAGGTAAATAACGAAGAGATGGTGGAAAAGTTTAACTGCTCAAAACATTTATTGTGACGCAGAGACTCGTAGTTGCTGCACTTCATTGTTTGAAAACTGTTCAGAGGTTGATTGTGGAAATGACCGGAAGTTTAGACAGTATTTATTTGTGTTGTTATACTACAGTAACCATTGTTTGAAAAACACGCCGGCGTTTTTGTATCGGTTAGTTTAAGCTCTTTTTCAAAAGACAAAGTGAAAAGTACGTGATTTTCTAAATTTAAGTGTGTTTTCAAAAGCGCAGTAAGTAGCTCTGCAATAGCAGAAAACCCTACGAAAAAGTTTTCAGCTAAACACAGAAGCTATCAGTTTTAAAAGAAAGGTTGGGTCGAGTAAAGTAACCTGAGAAGGCGAGTAAGTTGGTGAGTAAAATGGGTGGGGGGATGTGAGAATTAATCAAAACTGGAATATATATTTGTACTGCGTACATAGAGCTTGAAACGAAGAGGCAACAGGTGTGGGCTGGTGGGGGGGGGAGAGGAGGGGGCACAGTAGGGCGACGCTTGCCAATGTTTGTTCGACATCACAGATGGCAACCATTTTTGGAACACTGAAAGTTCCTCCTCGATTCTGCTTTCATGTCTCCGTTGATTTTCAATAGAAAAATAGTTATAGTGGGGATGATCTGCAAATAAGCATTAGGTAAGTTAAACACAAGATAGTACGTGAAATTGAACAAAGAACAGTGAGAGATTGCTCGAAATAGAACGTGCCATGTGATCAGAGTTCAGAAACTTTTCGACAGTGGATCATCGCGACTAATATTGTTCCTTCCAGCCAAGTTTCATTTTCTATTTTCGAAGAATAAACTTACTTGATTTCATGTTTACCCAGGAATAGTAAACTGTCATTTTATTTTTGAATTAAAATTTAGCGGCGACTTGTTGCATTTCTTTGTTTCCTATTAGAAATGTGAAAGAATCAAGCTGCTTTTCATCTTTTCAAACCAAAAAAAACTAAATTTTCACTTTAATATCGCCTGAAATTAATTTGTTTCCAGAATGGAGGAGTGATGCTTCTAAGAACTGACATATCTGGAGTTATATCCATGAAACAAAGGCAACGTGCAAACTACCAAATCGCAATTATCACAGCTGATGCAAACTTTACACTTCTGAATAACTTGTTTTACTGCTAAAAGAGTCAATATTTTCATTTGAGGCGGTATCATTCTTAATTGCTCCTTTATTCTATCTCGCTTTCTTATTTACAAATCTTGGGAGCGAAAAAGTAAACTCTAAATACTGTGAAGTAGCGCGAAAGCAAAGTTGAAAGCATCACATCACTAATTGATACGGTATTCTTGCGTAACAATTCTAGTTTTGTGCGGAACAATGAAGAATTTGCTGAGCACTAATTGAAGGGCTCGAAAAGCAAAAATAGATTGTATTATTATTATGTATAATAGGCGCAAATGTTTGTATCCCTGCTTCGCTCTATTGCAAAACGCAAGTTGGCTCATATTTTGATGTGTAACACTTCCACACCCTCGAAATATTCTTAAACGGAGCTAATCTGAAATGTCAAGGCGATACAACTATGAGCGTATACAGTCAAACATACTTCGTTTTTGACACTTCTTTAATCCGTTCAACGTTTCTTCAATTTTTGACATGTCCAAGTGCTATTACCCTCAAGTTCTGTTCCACGAACTTATTTTAGAAAACGTCAAGAAATTCGGGAAACAAGAAGCTCTGGTAAGTTTTAAATAAATCCCGAATAAAAGCCATATCAATTTATAGGTTCATGAAAATCAGATCGTAACGTTCGATGAAATACCTGGGTTAGTGTCAAGATTAGCTTCAAAACTACTCCAACTTGGAGTTTCACAAGGTGGACCACAAACAATCCTGAATTTTAACGCTGTTTTCTAAGAATTCAGGTGACATAATTTTGGTGTGCTTGCCAAACAGTATCTGGTACCCATTATTGTTTTTGGCAAGTGCTAAAATTGGAGCAGTGATATCAGGAATCAGTTCTGAGTCAACTGCGAACGAAATAGACTACTGCTTGAAGCAGAGCGGAGCAAAAATTGTGTTCGCCAACAGGGAAATTCTAGAACAAAATGATGATTCATCTTCTGAGGTAACTTTGTTTTACGTTTCATGGATTACAGAATATACAGATCATTGCAGATTAAAGTGGAGATTTTACCTGAAAACATCAATAGCTACGTTGATGATATAACAGAGTTAGCTGATTGTCTAACTGAAAATATAGACATCGATTCAATTCTTCTTGCTCCGTTTTCCAGCGGAACTACCGGAGATCCAAAATGTTGCCTTTTGACTCATCGCAACTTCTTAGCCTCTACATTTTCTTTGAAACAGTTAGAAGTTTCCTTTAAGATAAGGATTGTACACTGCTGATTGTAGATTTCTCTTCGATCAACTTCTTGTTCAGAGTTCCAAAAAAACATTAGCATTTCTCCCGTTCCATCATGCTTCAGGATTTTGGGCACTATTGCTCTGCCTTCTAGAAGGTTGTACATCTTACATTATGTCTGAATTTCACCCATTTGTAATGATGGACTTGGTTGAAAAATACGAGGTATGTAACAATATATAGTTTTGCTAACTTCCTATTGTAATTTATAGATTGATACCATAAATATTGTTCCAGCAATTGCAAACATTTTTTTCAAACTAGGAGTGTTGCTAAATAGATGCTCAAGTTTGAGGTGAGCAGGCCCTTGTTAAAAAATACTCAGCAAACTCAGAACTATCCTTTGCGGATCGTCTGGATTCACTAAAGAGCATTGCAAACGATTGCTCGCAATTTTTCCACAAGTAAAGCATTTTATTCAAGGTTAAAACAGTTATTTCTACAATAAATAATTTTTGAATCCCTTTAGGCTATGGAATGACGGAACTAGTTGTGTTATGCTGCATAACTCCTTTTGATGACAATTTTGAGCATTTGGGGTCATGTGGACATATCCTACCAGGCTTTGAAGCCAAGGTAAAGCCATGAAACAACTTGTTTCGCTAAAGATAAAGCCATTTTCCAGCTCGTTGACCATCCTACAGGTGAAACTGAGCTGTGGCTCAAGTCAGATGCAATTATGAAGTTTTATAAAAATGGTACGCCGAATGTTGATGAAGACGGATGGATGCGCACTGGGGACGCAGTCACAGAGAAAGATGGATTTTTCTATGTGGTAGATAGAATGAAAGATTTAATCAAATTGAATGGCTATCAAGTTTCCCCGACTGAAATTGTATACGTGTTCCTTTTTATTCAGCAGCTTGAAAGGTTTAATTCAGGAAAATGTGATCTTGACGGTTCCAAACGTATTAGAAGTTGCCGTAGTCGGAATAGACGACGAATTGTGCGGCCAACTCCCAAAAGCATACGTTGTACTCAAACCGGACACTGATGAGCTTCTCTTTATGAAACATTTGGAGCATACAATGAAAGGTTTATTAATCACAATGTGTCTGGAGTATGAAGAGAGAATTACAGAAAAGCTGTCGGCAGTGAAGCAATTGCGTGGTGGAGTCTCGATAGTAAAAGAGATGCCAAAGTCATCGAGTGGAAAAATACAGAAAAACAAATTGATACATTATTGAACAATTTCTCGTGTTTCACATGTGAATTATGTAATTGATAAATTTGATTTTTTGAACTGTCGTTGTTTGGATAATTTTTTACCAATTTTTTTTTCATTCTTTGTCTGGATGAAAATGTCATTCATCAACAATATCGCGAAGAATTGAAGCTTTTTTCTGCAAGAGACGAGACGAAAAGCGAGTCGGTGTAAGAGCAACGTCAGAATTGTTCGGCGCAGTCTCAGATTCTTCATAGTCATCATCATCATTATCGCCATCGTCGTCATCATAATGTATTGATGTTGGATCAATTTTTCTTCGCTGGAAATGTTGATTTTTAGTTTCTGCATTATAATAATCCTAATTTTGTAAAACATTACTTTGGCAGCATTTTTCCGTGCCGTATTTCGACCAACTGGACTGCTCACGTGGATATCATTCAGCTCATCACCCACTGTTTTCTGCGGTGACGGCTCCTCATAATCCGCGTCGATCTTCTCTCTTCTACGCCCTTTTATTTTGTTTGGCATTTCGAGCAAGTTTTGGAAAGCGTCCTTCTTTGGCGACGTGCATATAGTCATTCTCCCCTCGAACATATCACTGCTGGGCGCTGTTGGTATATGGAATAGTCCATCGTCTTCGATGACTTCCTCGTAATTTTGCTCAAGTTCGTCATCATCTTGATCTTGATAAGAATACTCTTCCATCTGATCCTAAGAATAAAATCATTTTGTTTTCATTTTTTTATATAGTCGAACTCACATCCATATCAGGGTTATATTCTTCAGGTACTGGATCATCAACAACTGGAAACCTACTGCATGCCAACTTTGCCTTGACAATCGGGAAAATGGGTCTGTCACGAGCATTCTTCCCACCAATTATCTCCGATAGTTGAGGAACTGGCTCTCCTGCTTGTAACTGGAAACAAAAATTTATTAAAATCGGATTAGAGAGGCTTTAGCCATTAGAAGGAAACCTTTCTTTTGTAATCTTCTTTGTACTTCTCAATTTTTATAGCCACATTTCGAACTTCATAATTTTGCAAATAATATCTACGATCTGATGCAGGATAGTCTTCACGCATCTTATCCACTATAGAAATCTCATCCATGCCGGAAATTAGAAGATTTGAAATCTCCAGCTTCATTTCCTCCGTAAGTGGGAGTTGCCGAACATCCCGTCTGTGCCCCGAATGCTTTGTGCACCCACGAAGCAGAACACTTCTGAAAACACACTTTCAACTTCAATTTCAGCTTATTCGGTTGTCTTACCCATCATCATTTTCTCTCACATGGAAAAATGCGGTGCACGTCTTTCCCAGTTTCTTACTGGCGCGACATCTCTGCTTGCGGTAGTCCAATTTGCTTGAAGGGGTGTGTCCCGAATAATGACAGTGATAATATCTAAAATTTGCAAATGGATTGACTGGCTTTGGCTTTCGCTTTGGTCAATCATCAACCTACGTCGATTTGCTGAAGATGTTTTGTTTGCCAGAAGATCTACTGAACCTTGCCATTGTTAGTCGCTCGAGCTCCGTTCGCCACATCTGTGAAATTATTGAATTTTTTTCTCAAATTTTAAACAAGCCCTGATTCTGTTTTTGTAGCGCGCTATAATATATACTTACTTTGAACTCTTGGAGGTTCTTGAAGACTATACGCTCGAATGCAAGATCATTGATTGAATGAACAATCTGCATATGTTTCACTACTGTCGCAATAGAGTCACAACGAATCGTACAATTTTGTACAGGACAGACGAGTCCAGAAGTTTCACTGAAAATTTGTTAGTTTTTTTCAGTCACTTTTAATCGGTTCACCTCTTGACTTCACTCAAATTTGTAGTTTCGTGTTGCTTCAGATGAGTTTTTAATAGAGTTTCTTGTCTGAATACAAAATTACAATAATTGCATTCTTTACACTCCGAAGCAAATCCGGCTTGTTCTGCAGTGATAGTAAGACGACGTTGGAAGTAGCGATCCGGAAGAGGAGTCAGTTGATGTATAGGCACTAAATGCGCGTTTTTGGGCTCCGGAAATTGCACACGAGGTCTGTGTGGCTTTCTTAATGGAACTATGACTTTTGTAGGAGGTTTCGAAATCGATAGGCGTGGTTGACTAAGATACGTTACTGTGTCTTGGAGCTGAAATTAATAAAGTGACTTCTGAATGCTAAGGATGAATGGAAAATAACTTGAAATGATAGAATTTGTTTGAACTTACAGTTGTCCGTTCATTCTTTTGCTCAGGCTTGATAGTTCTCATAACTGGGTAGATTTTGTTCGCCGCTAGCAACGAATTCACCGCCGAAGACGCCGGGTCGACAACTTTGTTCACTTTTGAATCATAGGGCATTGGAGCATCTTTGGCAAGATGGAGTCTCGATGGACGTCTCATCACTGGAAGGTGCTCCATTTCAGGGTACATTTCCAATCGCTTTTCCTCGCTGATTCTTTCGATGCGATCAGCTTAAATAAAAATAATTTTGTAGGAAAATGAATAATAGTTCCTCACGATTTTTGAATAATTGATAGTAAGTTTCGTGTTCTTTTCCGCTCAGATAATCTTCGTCAGTATTGATGTAGTGAGCATCGATAAATTGCTGATTCTCACTGACAGGGTATTGCTGGTTAGGTTCATATTGCTGAAACTATTAAAATTTGCGAAACAATTCCCGAAACAACCAGAATTCGTTCAAGTCTCCTTCATCAAGTCAATAGATTGTTTTAGGATTTAAGAATGTTAGTAAAAAGATTTAAAATAACCAACAGTACCTGTTCCTCAATATATTCTTCATATTGCATCGATTCTTCATCATATATTACATCATCTATGTATACTTCTGACTGATGAGGAAACGATTCATCGGTTGCTGCGTGCATCATATCCTCCTCATCGCCGGAATTTATTACATCGATTTCTTCGTCGGACAAGCTAATTGGGTAAAGCTGATCGCTTCCATGCTTTCTTATAGTTGGAAACATTCTTGATCTGCGGAAACGGAAACATGATAACTTATATAAAAACGTACAGAACGAATGATTTAGAAAAAAGGAAAGAAAAACTAAAATTAATTATTTAATAAATAAAGGAATATTTTTCCATTATTTATTAAATAATTAATTTCAACAAGACTATAAAAAAGCTTTTACAGTATTATTAGAGCTTCTAGATTCAAATTAAAATATGAAAATATTTCAAAACTGAAAAAAATTATATTATACTAGTAAAATATGAAGTTCCATTCAAATGAAATAATGCATTTACTACTTGACGGGAGGGGTGGAATATCGGAGCATCGTTTGCACTGGAGAAGTACGACTGTTGTAATGTCTATTGTTATGTACATGCTCTGTTTTTCTTTACGTCTCTTTCCTCCACCCTCTTCGTTGTGTTTTCTTCCTTTTTTTTGTGTTGTGTGTCGACATCTTTCCCACCTCCTATCAATTTTCTTTCTTGGCGCACACAAATTTGTATTTATTTGTCTGCAGTTCTTCCTGCTTTCTATCAGTGGACTAATTGTTATTTGTGTGACATCTTCTTTATTTCGTCGAGACAGGTAAAAAAGATAGTGTTTAACCATGATTAAAAATGCTTTATTTGAAATAGTTTTGCTGTTCGGTGTCACAAAATTTATGTACATTTTTACTATTAAAAAAGGCTAATTTGACTACTTTGCTCACTTTTTCATAATTCATCCGTTTTTTCATTTCCTTCTCATCTTCGTATTCTATTTTTTGCTTTTCAGCATCACTTTTTTTTCATTAATATTACAAACGCTCCGTGTTCATTTCTCGTTAGCTGAATTAGTCAAGCAGGAAATAAGACAACCTGTTTAATTTTTTCGAGGCTATTTGAAATATATTTTAGAATACTTACTTACTGGGATACTTGGATGCCCGGTAGTCAGCTGGAGATGTTCTCAGCGCCGGGCACACGTCTCTTTCCATTTGTTTCGGTCCTATGCGGCTTGGACCAGTTGCCGTCCGGAGTATTAAATTTCTTCAGTGCATTGGACCATCGTACTGCGGGACGGCCCAACGCACCTTGGATACCAGAAGGTGATTCCGTTTGTTCATCTGTTGTCATGTCTTCGTACGACTCTCCGTCAGAACTTGGCTGTTGATGTGTATTCCACAGCGTCTTGGATGCCGGAATTTTGCCGTAGATCGGGGCCTTTTAGATTCTGCTTTTGTTGTTCTCTTCGATTAGTTCCCAATAATTATCTTTCTTGGGCTCGCTGAGTTCTAGTGAGAATCCTAGAAGTAGTCTTGTTATCGACCCTAGTCTCAGATCTGTAGCAGAGAGCAGGGAGAACTGTCGAATCGAACAGTTTGGCTCTTATCTTCTAGGTATTTTAAAACAAAATTAAAAAAAATTTATCAATGTAACAATTTACTGTGGGGTCATTTGAGAGGATACGTGAACTTTGAAAACTGATAACAGAAGTCTTTTCGTCCAACTTCATTTGTTGCCTTCTATTGCAAGTCAAGATTTCCTCTTCTATTGAAGAATAGTCCTTGACAAGCAGCATACACGTGCTTGTCTCGCCTCGCATTTTTTTTCCGCTGGACGCTTGAAGATGGACAATCTTAACGGTTGGATAATTTCCTTTTTTGTCGGCAATCAAAAACCAAAATTCGATTGTTAATTCGCACTTTTTAATTCGAAACTGAATGACTTATGCAAAACCGTACGCCCATAGCAGAGGATTCTCATGTGTCCTTTGTGAATGTCATTTTGCATTGATATTCATTGAAAGTTGACATTGTAAACCCATTTAATAGTTTTGGATCAATAATTTTTAGAACCTGTTCTCTCTGTTTCATCTTTTTTTCAAATTTTCTTTCAATGAAATAATAACCAAAATAAACAAGTTGCCAGTGGACATTCTAGAATTGGAATTTTCAATAAATCAAATGAAAATCCCTTCAAAGAGATGTGATGCAAATTTCTCTTTTTCAGATGTAACTTTTAATTAAGTTTAGCGAATTGCGAATGAAAAATTCATTCAAGCATTCTTAGAAATGGTGAAATGTCAGCTTTCGTTTATTTATTCAAATTAAATTTACGAAAAAGTATTACATACTTTAGCGCATTTTACAATTTTCACATTAAATTCAAATTTTACTGAAAATAATAACATTAAGCTTCAAAACTGGCAGTTTAAAGCGATGGATTGTGATTGGTTAATTTTCCAACTGAACTGATTACATTTTGGACTTTTTTTTCAAATCAAAAAACACTCAATTAGGTCTAGAAAGTTATCGAAATTTTCACGTTTCTTGTCAAAGAGCAAATTGATATTCTTTAAAAAAACGTGATCAGGCTGCCAACCACAATCGAATTAGTTCCATACGTAGTTCAGCGACGCCACATTCAATTCTTGTTGTGCGACTTTACATCATAAGCGCTGGCGAAACTATTTCATAGAGAAGCTTATGTTCTCGTCTCTCATCGCCGTTCAATTTTCACCAATTTTTTTCTCTGACCTCCCAGCTGCTGCTCGCGAATAGACGTCAATATAAGCAGATAAATAAATGGAAAAAGTCAACAGAGACTACTGATGGAGAAAAGAAGATGAGACAAAGTTTGCTTTCATTTTGCCGTTTTGGTCATTCATTTCTCTTCCGAAGTTTATCGCTTTTGCCGCTGGCAATCCATATTTTTTGCTTCTTCTTCTCTTTTACTTTTTTTTTCAGAATTCTCCTTCCTGTTCTATGAAGAATATGTTCATATAATATAATCCTATAGAGAAGAAACGAGAAGCCCACGAGGTCGGCTTTATTTTTTGGCTTCTTTATTAAGTAGTACTACGCTGTTTGAGAGGTTATGAAAAATGAGAAATATGATACTTTGGTTATGTACATTGGCTTGAAATCTCTAAAAATTAGTTAAAAAATCTTGAAAAAAATTACAAATCAGAAGACTTCTAAATGGAAATAATAATATCTTAATATTTGAGATTCAGCTAATGAAGCGTGCTCGTTTCCTAATTTTTTTCCTGCTTTCACATAAGTATCAAATTACCCGCGAATTAATTTTCAAATTTCCAATTTCTCCTTGAAAAACTCACAAAACTGTTGAAAAGAGCCGAAAAGGAAAGAGCTGTGTGAAAATGTGGAAAGTTGCTCAGCTGTCTTGAAATTATGAGAATACTGTTCGTGAAGTTGGAGCATTTACAGCCGACGCCTAAATTAACTTCATTTTTTGATGCCCCACTATCTGAAATGTTCACTCCAGTTTTTTTCTTACTTTTATCAATATTTCAAGACGGTTCAGCCGATTTCCACATTTTTAAAGACTTTTTTTCCAGTTTTTTTTTTTTCAATTTTTACATATTTCATGATTAGCCATATTTGGTATATCTTCAAGATAATTTAAGAATTTTGAATCTCTTTCTTTCTGTGTCTTCATAAAATCATCTCACAGCGCCAAATACTATGCTGAACTCTCTAGTTTGCACGTGCTTCCGTCTATTTTCCGCTTGCCAAATCTAATTTCCGTGTGCCTTTTTTACTCCCATTGAATTGTGCCAGAAACCGAAAGGGTGTCTGAGTGAAAGAGTGTAAGAGCGCAGTACACATATTCGGTGGCTTTCGTGTAACAAAGTTTCGCATACAACGTACGGCGTCGCATCTTTTATCAGTCCTTTCTGTTCACAGTATCAATGCGTGATATAATTCAGGAAACTGGCAAACAGAGATAGCACTCTGTTCAGTATGAGAATTCTACCAATTTACTTTGTTGGCAAAAAGCAGAAATTTAGTAAAAAAAAAATTTTCCCTTGAGATAATCAAATCACAACTACTTCTAGTGCTGCTTGGAGAAAATATATAATTGAAAACAAACTTTTTCTCGACTGGAAGCTCACAAACCCTTATTTTTCCCGCCCGCTTTCCTTTCCAGGCTCTTTGCTCCTTACATGTTGTTGTATTAGCTCAATGCTTGGTATATTTCCGTTGCTCATTTTTATTTGACTGAAAATAGACCCCACAATTATTTTCACCACGCAATTTATTTGTCTTAAACCCTTTGTTTTGGATTCGTGCCAACTAATGTCTTATTTCAAAGACGTCAATCACCAGAAAACCAGCCAAATGACAGTTTCAAAGTCTACAATAGCCAACGAAGTCGATGAGGAATTTCCAAAAACTGTAAGTTTTTTAAGAATTGTTTGAAAAAGAAATTGGCTCTTCTTTTGTTTTTATTTATTTTCAATTCTATAAAAAAACCTGAATATAACATGCCACAGTTTTTTTTGAATCAAGCAATCTTCAACTTGTCAATTTTCAGACCAACGACAAAGAAGCGTTTGCTCGTCTTCTCTGGCTCAACCAATGCTATGAAGCCATGCCTTCTAGCTCTAAAATGGTGGTTTTCGACCAGGGGCTCATGATGCACAAAGCGTTTAATGGTCTTCTGGCACAGAGTACTCGTCATGTCCTCCTCTCAGACCCAGATTCGGGCGGAAAGATTGATGGAATTCTCAGCGTTACCGATTTCATCAAAGTAATGCTCAAAATTTACAGGCATGTTTATTTTTATTCAAAAGGAACCAATATTAAGTTTAACCACCGTTATGATTTTCAGAGAAAGAGCAGCCGTTGGAAATAAAGAGTCAACTGAGATCGATATGACTCAGATTGCGAACGAAGAGATTGGGAACATGACGATTCGTCAGTACCGTGGTAGGTGGCAATACAGTATCTTATTGAACCCCTTATTTCAATGCTGAAACCTTACCATGTCCTGTATTTGAAAGTCGAAACTCAATCAATCAAATTGAATCATTTCTAGAACTGGTCCAGAGAGAAGGAAATCTGCGACCTCTGGTGTCTGTGGATTCAAGTGGAAGCCTTCTGGATGCGGCCTGTATTCTTTCTCAACACCGCGTCCACCGCATTCCTGTCATTGACCCTCTGGATGGTTCTGCGCTTTTCATTCTCACTCACAAACGAATTCTCAAGTTTTTATGGCTATTTGTGAGTGCTTTCAAAAGAATATGGAAACTTTTGATGCTATTTTTTTCTGCAAGAAAACTTAGCGTTTCTTCATTTTTAGGGTAAGCATCTGGCTCCTATGGAGTATTTTCACAAGTCACCGAAAGAGCTTGGAATCGGAACATGGAGCGGAATTCGTGTAGTGTTCCCCGATACTCAACTAGTGGATTGCTTGGATATTCTTCTGAACAAAGGTGTCTCCGGATTGCCAGTCGTTGAAAGGGAAACTTTCAAGTGAGCACCTGCAATTTGAATACTATAATGTGATCTCCATTTCAGAGTTGTCGACATGTACTCAAGGTTTGACGCTGTCGGTATTGCCCTCGAAAATCGTCTTGATATCACTGTCCAAGAAGCTTTAGAGTTCAAATCGCAAGGTGGGCCGATGAAAGTGAGTGTTGACAAAATATATGATTTCTGGAAAATAATAATTGTTTAAAAATGATGCTATGTGAGGTTTCAATTTTTTCCAATAGCTATAAATCGATGAAACCGCATAAAAGTATGTATTTGGAAACCACGTGTTGGTTTGTTACCGCGAAAAAACTAGACGGAGCTTTGCATAATTTGTTGAATATTCTTCGCAACATTTCACCAAATAACCTAGTAAGAATTTCCCTGGTTCCGTGCCAAAAAATTAGTTTTAATTATCAATAAAATACGCAACAAACGAGCGGTTTCAACAAGTAAATGACTATCTAAGTTGGAATTTACAGAGATTCTAACAGCAAACAATATGTAAACGGAAAAAATATTTAAAAAAAAAACAAAAAATTCCTGGCCGTCTAAACACCAAAAAACAACAAAAAGACCAATGCCCTAAAATCTTCTCTCAAATCCCTAGTTACCAGTTTTCCCGCCTTTTTGCTTTTCGCGCACTTCACCTGTCGTCGACACGACAAACACGCCAGCATGCGCACAGGG
The DNA here is from genome assembly GCA_003052745.1 of Caenorhabditis inopinata. Taxonomy (NCBI): domain Eukaryota; kingdom Metazoa; phylum Nematoda; class Chromadorea; order Rhabditida; family Rhabditidae; genus Caenorhabditis; species Caenorhabditis inopinata. The sequence goes on along the minus strand of AP018156.1, from coordinate 3,521,720 downwards.
CGCATGATTTTAGGCGCGTCGGTCTAGGAATTTCGCCGTGTTTATTGACAAAAGGCTTTAAGGTGAAGATGACCTGCTTTTTTGAAAACCCGGTAGACACCCGACATCTCTTTTTCTTTTTCGAGCACGGCTTCCAAACACCTCCAGCTTTGGTGGCGCACAATGCAAAAGGGGTATCCTTAGAACTTTACAATAATAGTAAAAATGATACAATTGGGTGGGACTTAATTGGGAATGTAAGACTTGAAAAGAAAAAAACTACGGTGACAACTCTACTTTTGGCTGCTGTGAAAAATGGGTAATTAGAAAAATAATATAGTTAAAAAACAATTGATAAAACAAGATAGCGCACCATTCATGAGTGTCCGGAGTGACTTTTCATCTTTCCACGTTGACGTTCTCTCGACAGGTTGATTCTCCTCTTAATTGGCATGTTGTCCCTCTTTTGCACCTATACCTATAATGCACAATTATCCGTATAAATGTGAAGTTGTCTAATTCTTAAACAGGTGTCAGAATGACACGAAATTGCGCAAGAGGCATATCTGCTCCATTAAGGATCATATCTTGTTTATATACTCGATGACTTCCACTAAAGCGATTTGATGTTCGTCGAAGCAGGCTTTTCTCGAACATGCTCGAAACAGATGCCTTTTCGTTGATTCCTCCCGCCCCCCCCCCTCCCTGCTACAGCGACTTCAGCAAGGGCATTCTCAATGCTCGAACTGCTTCAAACAATTAAAAAAACAGCTGATGGTGGTTTGGTGAATTGTTCTTTCCTATACCAAAGCATCTCTAGATGTCTGAGCAAGCACTCGATGATATAATATAGCGGATTCAATTCCCTTTGAATCGCGTACAGCTTAGCACCGAAGAGCACTGTCACAAAGTACTATCCACAGTCAAATACGCCTTTGTGTTCCTCGAGATATTTTTCTAGTTTTCTCGAAATTTTTTTACTTTGATCTACGATTGTTATTCATAAATTTGTCGTCTTCCTGAGTCTGGATTTGTCACAATGTCTTCTGCGCCTCCGAGAGCGTTTCATGATCCCAAAACATGAAATAGACAGTATGTGAGGGGAGAGTCGTCTGAGACTGTCAGATGGACTCCTAATTGGAATATTTCACCATGAAGGAGCAACGTGTTCTCGAACAAAATATATTGCTGCAACTTTGTTTTTAAACTTTGTTTTTGTGAAGGACAAGTGGTGATAAATGCAATGTTTAACAAATATTTATTGAAAATCATTGTTGCACCTATAAAAATGCATACATGAATGATACATATTCAAATTCTCGAACTATTTCCAGAATTCCAGAAAAAATGGAATTTTACAAAAGCTGAGAGCTTGAAACAGAGAAAGAATTATGAAAAAAAACGAATATAGATAGAAAAAAATTGCAATAACTTACCTACTTACTTAGCTACTTAGTCGAACAGTTAATCGCTTGCGTGTGTTCTTCTGTTCATCTGAGTTAACCATGCCTTGCGATCGTGGGGAATGGGGATCCATGAAGTAGTCAGTCGATTTCCTCGATTTATTGAGATTTTTTTCCGCTGTGTCTTATTTGGGGACGTCCGAAAGGTGATTCTTCGTATGATGTGTCTGACCCATCTTAATTTTGTATTCCTTTCTGATTTAGTTGGGTTCGAGACTTGAAAAGTTTTTCGGATGTTTTCGCGGTGTAAGTCTCGTAGGCGCTGCATCGCGGTGGTCATTTCTATGTGTTAAACTTTTTTTTTCTAGCGATGTATGCTTCAATCTAAACGCTGCCCGGGCTGCCAGTTTTTTCTGTGGAGTTCTGGTTCTTATTTATTTCGTGATTTGAGTAGTTTGCCAGATAGACATACCCATCCACTTCTTGGGTTATTGTGATCTTTGGGTTATTTCTGATCATCACCGGACTTTAATTATTGTCAGAAAAAAAAGTAGAATTTTAGCAAAACTGGAAGATTGAGTTTAATAAAAAAGGAGAAAGAGTATCTGTGAAAAATATTGGTTTAAAAAATTTACAATAAGCAATTAGATTATTGTGAATTTGAAATGATGATAAAATCAATCGCGTATCATGAGAAGACAAGAAGACATTTGTTTCCTGCTTTTCACGGAAGTTTAATGATAAGGAAATTCAATCTTCTCAGACTATCTGATTCTTAGTATTTAAAGAAGATCAAGATTAACAGATTGAAATTTTTTCAGAGTGATGAGCGAGTGGTGTCGGTTCGTGACAATGAGAGTTTCTGGAAAGCTGTGAACGTACTCGTCGACCACAGTGTTCATCGCCTTTGTGCTGTCAATGAGCAAGGTGGAATCGAAGGAGTGATCTCGCTTTCGGACGTCATCAACTTTATGGTGGTACAACATGGAACTCATTTGCAAAATGTGATTGCTCCGAAGAAGCACTGGGTTCGGCAGCACACTGGAGATATGAGTGATAAGGTATATAAAGAGTGGTTTCCGACGTAAATTGTGTGTTCAAGTTGATTTTGATTTTGAAGAGTACCCGCACATCAAAAGAGAAATGTAAAGGAAAAAAAATACAAAAAATGTTTCCTAGTTTCATTGAAATTAAATTAAATCGTCTTGGCAAAACGTGTCTTTCCAGATGAAAATATAAAACTTGAAATGTTTTGGTTTGAAGACAGAGCTAGTTCATGTACTTCGCCGACTTCGAGTTTCAAAGCAGCTTGAACTGATATTTACAGGAACTTCGCGAAATTCTGCTCTCTAACGCCGCCAACTTCGAGCACGAGTCGAATGCGAGCAGTGCTTCCAGCTCGGCAATGCAGAGTAATCGGAACAGCTACTCCAAACATCCACCACATCATCATTAACATCCATTTCTGTTTCTTTCTTATTAAACATGTTCCATTTTGAAAGCTCACGACTAATATCACGTCTACATTCGTTTTGGAGTTCTTGTCTTGCCATAGGATATTGCTCATTATCTTTAGGCATATTCGTTCTCTGTCTGTCTCAACTGATTTCAGCTCAATCTTTTTAGCGAATTTTTGATATTAAATTGAAAAGTGATATATTCCTACGCCACTCGAATTTTATCTTTCCCGACACTACGAAAACTTGAAAGCCATTTTGTAGAATTTGTGGTTTTCTTATTGAGTTGTTTTAAAAGTTATGTTCCTTTCTTGTTCTTTCTGTCTAAATTAAGTATTTTTCAATCACGAATAAAAATGCAAAACACGCGGCATTTGGAAGAATATGTGTGCAATGGTATGCATTTTCCCCCTTCTCGTTTTCCCTCCGTTCGCACTTTTCCGTTGCTGTACAAAAAATGTAGTTTTCCGCAATCAAGGTGTATTTCAGAGTTCGAAATACATTTCTGATTAGAAACAAAAAGCGGAGAGCATGTGAAAAAATCTGCTTAGTTTTCGGTCGCACCTGGTACCTGTCTTTTTCATCATGATGCTAACCGTGCGCTATGCGGCTCGCAGTCTTTTTCTCGCTATAGCTGTGTTCACATTGATTAATAAAAGTCGTCGAGCAGTTATTGGTCATCAAACCTTTTCTGTGGAAGACGAAAATGTATTCGTATTTCGAATCGCGTCGGCTTTTTCCAACTACTGATATAGGGACGCCAATCTAAGTGCAAACTGATTAGCTATTTTTCGAGAATCTTTTCTCTACCTAAGCAATCAAATCCAAATATGCGTTTATATAGAAATTGAATTTTGGAAAATGAGTCTAAAAAATCACAATTTATTTCCATATGTGTCGAGAAAACTGATAAAAAAGTAATTAAAAGTATGTTCGAGCTAAAAAAGTGCTTGTTCGATAATCAATAAAAGAAATGATCTATTTTTTATGTCTCCAAAACATTCAGAAAAGGTCAGTATATAGAGAACGTCAAAAATTGCATCATGCACTTGATTGCGCGGGAAATCAAAAGCGCTTTATGAGGATACTAAATCAATTTTTTATACTTTTAAGCACCGGCTCTTTTTCTTCTGAAAATCACATTTTGTTTTCTATTATCTCTTATACTTTTTCTGTTGCTGCTGCTATATGAATAAAAAAAGTGAGAAAGTTGACAGTAGTCTGGAGGTAGTAGAAGGTGATTGGAAAGCTTGTTTCAGAGCATTCAGAACGATTATCGTGCCCTTGGTCTGTGGTGCTTTATGTCATTTCCATAATTTGTTTCAATACTTATTTATATTCGTCTATCACCATTTTTCATTTTTTTTTCATGCACATTCCACCAATTGTACTTTAGACACGCGAATTCACGCAGGTTTGACGATTTTTGAGTGGCATTTAAAAGATTATTTTCTGAAGCCAGAGCCATTCTCTTTTTTAAGTGAATTTTCAAATTTGCAATTCTCATTCTCAATTCTTCTCGTTCTGCTCCCGTTCTCCCCTCTTCTCATTTCTTCAGTTTTTGAAAAAACAACATTTTTTTGTGTTTCTGTCCGTCACCTCCCCCACCAGTGGCTGTTCATCAAAAAAAGAAGAAAAAAGCACTTTGCTCGTCCTCTACGCGCCGGTTGTCGTAGACGAGTGGCTTTTTCTCTCGTATCTCCATACACGGTACACACGCGCACACTGCCGAGCCTTCGTAAGAGACAAGAGCTAATGACGATGAAAAGACGGAGCTGTAAAGACCATCAATCTGGTGGGCGAACGGCAGGCACTAACGGGGGAGGAAAAGAGGACCTCCAACGAGACTTTGTCCGTTCACACTCTGAAATGTAAGAAGAAGACAGAACGAAGAGTGAAAATGAGAATGAGATGGGCCATGAGGATGCACAAAAAACGAGCACAAAACGAGATGAAGAGGAAAAATACTGGAGAAGTGGAACACTTCTTTGCCTGAAGAGGAACAACGCCTAGCAGAGAATACGAAGCTTGCTCAACAAGAACATCGTTCTTCTAAACCTCTCACGGACTCCTTACCGTATTTCGCTTCATTCTCAATTCGGTAATACAAGAATTCTTCTCTCCAGAGAAGTGCTCAATGAGCTACAATTCGGAAAAGTGATTTCCGATTTTTGTTTGGAAATTTTTTATTTGTCATAAGCATCTATCCTGTTAACATTAATGTGCATGTGATTTTAACGTTATAGTACAGTACAAAAAAACTGTCTCTTAACAGCAAGACAGTGTAACAAAAATATTCACTCTCTCCGTTCCGTTTTCTCTTTCAATCTCGCTTTCATTGCCAATATTTGTTCCCTCCGTTTTTCGTGTTTTTCGGGCATTTTTGCTCTTCTTCAATCAAGATGTTTGAAACGGTGATAACGCTATTTTTGCAGTATCAACAGGAACGATAAGAAGCACGCGTTAGTGACGGATATCGTACAACGAACACCTATCAGGTAGGTCACGTTTTAAGCCCTAGCAATTGAGCTAGAAGGAAACTTGACGGTTTAAATGAAATAGATATACAAATATCGATAGTCTGTATGATTTCCGAGGTATTATGTTCAGAATGTTCGGGATTGAAACTAAATTTGATTTTCTTTCTTTTCATTATTTCTAAATTGTTTCACAGAGCGCCGAGCAAATTGATCTTTAAAAATATTTCACTGAAACTGAAAGCCAGTTGCATGAAGAATTAAGCGATTCTCTCCAGAAGCGACCAGAATTAAATAAATGCTCTCTACTAGAAATATGCACAACATCTTAGCAAAGTCGGATCACAGGGAAAATAAATCAACTAGATCACTATAATTAGCTGAGTAGTTGTACATAGTGTTTATCTGACCTGGAAGCAGTGATATTATTTCGAATGAATCTTTGCGCCTAAAATTTTGCATGCATTCTCCTCAATATAGATGAGAACTTTGTTTTCGACTTCCCGTCATAATTAGCTGATTTTCAACTGAGAATTAACGATTCTAAATTACGCCAACAAAAAGAAAACTGCCACGTTCTTCGAGCGATATGTTTCAGCACTTCTGTATACATACGAAATAGGGGATTATTAAGTAAAAAATCCGTAGCTTTGAGATTTTGAAATTCTCAAAAAAATGAAGTTCTAATATTCTGAAAAGCTCTTAAAATCTTTAATTACTTTTTTTTAGTCCTAATCAAAACTGCTACTGCTCAATGAAGTATGCTCATTACTCATTGATTCAAATTCTCAATGCTCATTGATTCAAAATGAACAATGAATCAATGCTTCTGAAAAAAGTAGCGTATTTTAGCTATTTCATAAAAAAAATTTTAAAGTGTACAGTTTTCTGTGAGCGTATTTTAGCGTATGTGTATTTTAAGATTAATTCTTCAGACGGTTAATTTCTTCATTTTTTGGAAATTGTACTGCGATAAATCAATGTTTCATGTTTATTAAACCCCATCAAATCATAAATTCCTCAGTAACTGTTATGCAAAGAACCAGTTTAGTAACAATTAAAAAAAATGTCCATAATTATTCACCGAGTACCCATTGAACGAAAAATCATCGTCCTAACCCCTATTATTTGCTGAGTATGCGTATCAATGAAGTGATGCCGAGAAGTGCGCCTTTGTCAACTCCATTGTACAGGGGAGTTCCTGGTTCGGAGTGAGCCATGCTGGCAAAGTCGATGAGCTTCACTTTGACACCCTTCTCAAGATTTTCGGAATCGTCATCAATTACAACGAAAAGAGAACATCCGAAAAATCGCTTCTCTTCAGACGACTCAATTACGGCTTTGATTTCGTTTAAATGGCTGATTGCCATTGCCTTTTTCGATTTTGGAATTTTGAAAAACTCATTCATCGCGTTGAAGAAATCACTCGAATTCATCATCTTACCTATAAAACTTGCATATATGGAAGAAACACTTTCAAAACTACAAAACTAGCCTTCGGTTTTAGTCAATTGGATTTCAGTGCCATCATCATCCACAGAGAAACTTGCTCCACAAAGTCTAAGACCCAAAATAGATGTAGTAGTCTTCTTTGACTTTTGAATGTGGTGTTGCTTCTTTTCCTCAGAGATATAGTCACTGTGAGTCCTGGTTCCAAGCTTCAAATCCAGAAGGCGAGGCTTCAAAGTGTCATGTACCATGTCTTTCATTATGAGGTAGTGTCTGAAAATCAGCATTTTGTTTAAGTACAAAACTAACACGTTTTCTTATCAAAAAAAAGAAAGCAACAAACTTACCCCTCTTTTTGAGCATTCATAAATTTATTGATTGTTCTAATTGACAATTCACACTTTGGACATTTCTTAATTGCAATCAGCTTTCCATACTGTAAGATGATATATGCTGTGAGCAAGATAAAAGATAACATTTGCTAAAAAATCTCACGGTGAATACAAAACAGCAATCTGGAGCAATGTCAAGAAGAGCCTTCGGCATTTTCAGATAACTTTCGACTTCTTGAACGCTTGTCGGCTTCAGCAAGTGATCTCCAAGCATCTTAGTGATTTTCGCTCTTCCGGCAATTTGGCGATCGTATTGCATTAGGAGGGGCAGATTGCTGAAATTTTGCTGATAGGAAAATTTACTGATAGAGTGCATAACTCCGTGAACTGAATAGCTACTAGACAGAGACTACTTAATGGAAATTGTTTTTTTTTAATTATTGGGACTTAATTCGAATACACGTGAGATGTTGAGTAAGCAACGTATGCAATGATGAGCACAAAAAATTAGCGCTAAGAAACGAAATTAATATATTTTGTTATCAGCAAATGTCGACCTCTCTATCGCATTTTGCTGGACACGATATATTGGTAAAAATAAGAGCCTTTTACTGTGTGAGGTGAGCAGTAAAACTTATCTGACGTCGAAAAGCCAGAAAACTAATCTGAAAATTATCGAGGAGAAATGGGGAGGGAGAGGTGGGTGAATATGTCTAAATGAAATCAAATTCTTTAATTTTTAAGTTTAGGAAATTGTTTAACAGCACACCTAAAACCAAGACACGTTCTGTAATAGTTACCCAATTTTTGAACGAGCTGTTTGTGGTTTCAGACACTTAAAAAATTCATGTGACTATTTTCTAATTGTCATCTGAAAAACATGGTAGACCATCCTCCGTTTTATATCTAATTGCTGCCATCTCAACTGAATTTCATTAGTGGTTGGATGTAATATGGTAATTAACAACGGCAAGAGTACTGTATTATGTATGATGTTGTTTGCCAACAATCTGTTGCTAAAAATTATGCAAATGGGAATAATTGATTGAAGGCGAAAGGAAAGTTCGGAAATGCAGAATGACCGTATTGAAAGAATTAAAAAGTTTGTTCTACTTCCAAGTATACCTGCAGCAATAATTGAAAGCATATGTGTCTATGAAGTATCCAAATTTCATCAGAATCTGAAAAAATTAACTTTTTCAAAGTTCCTGTAAAGTGAATTGAACTGTTTCCGGCCACGTTTCTGAACATGTTATTACTGGGGTGCAATTGTTTCGTCAAATTTTGAAAAATAAAATTGACAAGGAGATAGGCACTTTCGTTTTGCGCGCAACAACTCACACGACGATAATTGCTGAGCACTTACTCTGAACCAAAATTCATGGTTTTCATCAAGAAGGTAGCAATTTAAGATCCCCCACGAAATAATGTATCCTCACCGACGATTGGGTTTCGTACATTTCTATTTTCTGGCACACAAATTTGTGGTCGATTTCTGTCCACAGTATTTTGTTTCGGAGATTATATCTAAAACGTAAAGAAGTGTGGAACGTCTGGTTTAAGTACTGATTTAAGTACGAATCACCTCTATCCTACGGTAGCCATATATTTCTCTTCTCCTTCTACTTGAAGCTGACAGCTTAATTTCCGGCTCTCGCTCCTCGGTCTTGAGCTTGAAGAATTCAAAAAGTCATTCGCATTCTTTTCCTTTTGCGCCTTGAATTAAGCAGAGGTTTTTCTTTAAGACGCCGCACCCAAAAAATAACGGGATAGATTGCTAGCCGGCGATGGGTAGGAATCCGAAAACTAAGCTCATGGCTGGACTTTTCTCAGGAGCGCAGTATATTGTTCAAGAATGTCTTCATTTCACATCTTCATTATTTAGCACCTGGCTTAGTTTTTGTTTCGTCTATTTCTGTTGGGAGGAGATGAAATATGATTCTTGATTAGAGCAACTATATTTTATATGTTTCAGCCGCAAATTTCAGTTTCAAGAATTTTAAACTCTTTCTTTTTTTAGATCATAGTTTTTAGATCATAATTCATACGCTTCATGAAAACAAACAACTTGGTAGTCCAAATTTAGTCATTTCACTGAGCATTTACAACTTTTCATTCGTAAATTTATGCTTTTGGCTCATTCCCCACCCCTCCTTAATGGGATTCTTTCCTTTTACATCCATTTTTTCTCGTTGTATATCCAAACAATACAAATTGCTCCATTCCATTTTTTGCACTATCTAAAGTGTGATCTGCACAAAGTTGAAAGTACTATCATATACCATTATAATTGCTTGTTTTATGTTTATTCTAAACAGCCGTCGGGAACACTGATTATATTGTCAAACTCTGACAACTCACACATCACATAAAAAACGAAAATTCATTGAAAAACTGGACATTTGAGAGGAAACTCTGTTTCTTTTCATTTGAGCGATCTTGTCTAGAGAGTAAAGTGATAGATATAACCATATAACTGTCAATGCAGCGGCCACGAAAGTAGTTTTTTGACGCGAAGCAATCTGGAAAATGGAGGAAAATAAGAATTTTTAGAAGGAATTCGGTTTTCATTATAGTTGTTTTACTAACTATAGTGTGCTATCATAAGAACTATGAATAATTGGTTATCATTGGAGTAATGTCTAGCATATGGTACATACAGTACCGGCCAAAAAGATATTCGCAAACAGTTTTTCGAGCATAACTTTTCTGAAACTTCCCGGATCGTTTTGATATTTTGAGACAAAATTTAAAACGGTATAAGAAGTTGATTCAACAACAAGAATAATCAAATTTTCAAAAATTTGAAAAAATATCGAAAAATTTATGAAAATGGCAAAAAACTGTAAAATGGAACTTTGACTTTTGAGATCTAGGAAAGACCGGTAGATGAAAAATGACAATAAAACATGATTAAAATAGTTTTAATACTTTGTCGGGTAGCCTTTGGCGTCGATGACCGCCTGACATCTTCTTGGCATCGAGTCGAGAAGGGTGTCGATAACAGACAGGGGGATGGCCTTCCAGACAGATTGGAGTTGATCGAATTTCTGATTGGCATTCGATGTACGGACCCTTCTAAGTTGTCTCTCGACATGCTCCCAGATGTGTTCGATCGGATTCAAGTCAAGAGAATGATTGGGAAAGTCCAGAAGATCCACGTGGCGGCGTCGGAACCAGTCCTTGATGTGCTTCGAGGTGTGTTTCGGGTCGTTATTCTGCTGAAAAACGAACGCCCGGCCCACATTAAACCGTGCCCAGGGTCTCATTGTGTTTTAAAAGATGTCTTCTTACACAAATCAATCCATGATGCCTGTAATTCTTCTCAGGAGGCTGATTGAAGTCCCCGAGAAACGTAGCGTAGCATGGGCCAGAGCTCATCTTCACTGGGGACGCCAGGATTGGGCTAATCACGTGTTCGGTGACGAATCCAAGTATAATCTGTTTGGTACTGACGGTATCAAATGGATTCGCCGTCCGGTTGAATGTCGGTTCAATCCCAGCTACCAGCTCCAAACCGAGGTGGTTTGGAGCTGTTTCTCTGGGACTTCAATCGGCCCCCTGAGAAGAATTACGGGCATCATGGATCGATTTGTGTAAGAAGACATCTTTTAAAACACAATGAGACCCTGGGCACGGTTTAATGTGGGCCGGGCGTTCGTTTTTCAGCAGAATAACGACCCGAAACACACCTCGAAGCACATCAAGGACTGGTTCCGACGCCGCCACGTGGATCTTCCGGACTTTCCCAATCATTCTCTTGACTTGAATCCGATCGAACACATCTGGGAGCATGTCGAGAGACAACTTAGAAGGGTCCGTACATCGAATGCCAATCAGAAATTCGATCAACTCCAATCTGTCTGGAAGGCCATTCCCCTGTCTGTTATCGACACCCTTCTCGACTCGATGCCAAGAAGATGTCAGGCGGTCATCGACGCCAAAGGCTACCCAACGAAGTATTAAAACTATTTTAGTCATGTTTTATTGTTATTTTTCATTTACCGGTCTTTCCTAGATCTCAAAAGTCAAAGTTCCATTTCACAGTTTTTTGCCATTTTCATAAATTTTTCGATATTTTTTTCAAATTTTTGAAAATTTGATTATTCTTGTTGTTGAATCAACTTCTTATACCGTTTTAAATTTTGTCTCAAAATATCAAAACGATCCGGGAAGTTTCAGAAAAGTTATGCTCGAAAAACTGTTTGCGAATATCTTTTTGGCCGGTACTGTATGTTGATGTCAAAATTGTCTGAAGACGAAACCAACAAAAATCAATAATGGCTGTAGTGAGCATCAAGTTTTGAGCAAGTTTTTGTGATGTTTTCATAGAAAAATCGATAATTATCACATTGCAAATAAGCAATTTTCCAACCATTCCTGAACTCTGAACTTCAACGTGTACAAACTGATCTTTAATCGTTGCTCGAATTCAGAATTCAGAAACAAAAATTGTTGAATAATTTTCATTTGCATGTGAAATCGGGAACGATGAAGTATAACAAAACTGTGTTTTGAATATATTTTAGCCTAACAGGAGAGCGCCACTTTGATAATGAGCTGCCTTAAACCGAAAAACAGTGAAATACTGATTGAGACGATACTCGCTATCCAGGACGAAGCAGGCTTACATAACTTTCTCTCAATTTAAAGTTACTAATCTAAAGAAAACGCTAATTGCAATCAAGCTAGGAAACATCAAGTCGGAAATAACAGGGCTGAAATTGGCGTCCGAACTACTTTATTGAACCTAGTCCAAAAATGCACCAAGTTATAACTGTCATAGCTTAAGAGTACTTGTCGCCATCTTCAAATTTCTACCTTTTTCAATAATTTATCGTTTTATTTGAACAATTTTGTTGCAAACAAACTAGGAAGCATTAACCTTAGATGACAGGGCTGAAATTGTCATCCGGGCTATTTCATTGAACCTAGTTCAAAAATGCACCAAGTTATAACTGTCATAGCGTAAGAGAACTTGTCGCCATCTTTAATTTTCTACTTTTTTAATAATTTTTTTAATAATTATGCCGTAAATGACAGAGCTGAAATTGGCATACTTTATTGAACCTAGTCCAAAAATGCACCAAGTTAAAACTGTCATAGCTTAAAAGTACATACTTGTCGCCATCTTCAATTTTCTACCTCTCTCAAAAATTTTTTTTTAATTGAAACTATTTATTTGCAATCAAACTAGGAAGCATTATGCCGTAAATGGCAGGGCTAAAATTGGCGTCCGAGCTACTTTATTGAACCTAGTCTAAAAATGCATCAAGTTATAACTGTCATAGCTTAAGAGTATTTGTCGCCATCTTCAATTTTCTACAATTTTCAATAATTTTTATTTTTATTGAAACAATTTTTCTGCAATCAAACTAGGAAGCATTAATCCGTAAATGATAGAGCTGAAATTGACGTTCGGACTACTTCATTGAACCTGGTCCAAAAATGCTCCAAGATATAACTGTCATAGCTTAAGAGTAATTGTCGCCATCTTCAATTTTCTACCTTTTTCAATAATTTTTCATTTTATTAAAAAAATTTAATTTGAAAGCGCAAAACTGTTTTTCCTTTTTTTTTTGAAGATTTATCGAATAATGGAATATTTGTGAGGGCTTGTAAATTTCTTAGTCTTGTAAATTTCTTAGGAGGAAAGGGAAGATAAAACGTTTTCATATTTCATCAACTCCAGGGAAAATTATGGTTATGGACACAATGGTGTATCGTTATAAAAACGGTATTTTCGAAATAATTTAGTTTCTAAAAGCTTTTTCATTTTCCTTTGTGCTGGAGTTGTGCAGTGAAGAATAGAAGTGTTATGTTACCTGGATGTACCTGGAGTGATACAATTTTCCGATGGAAATAGGGAATATAGTCTCTCGATATTAACCGGGGAACACGGCACACTGCATTTTTTTTAACGGAAAACGGAACACGGAACATGAAAAACGCACTCCGCTCAACTATGCCCTAGTGGGAACTGCTGAAGACCGACATAAATGGCATCCTAGAATTTTAAAGCCAAATTTAAGAAATGTAGTTTTATCCCACTACAATTTTACAATTTCAGCTGTATGTTAAATGTTATATTTATGACCAAAATATTTATTTTAGCCAATTTATTCCCTTCTGCCACCCCCCCCCCTGAAGCAATATTCTTCAATGTTTCTTTTCCTTTATATTAGAGGTATTGTTTTTCCACGTGACACTAGACTCCTCCCACTTTTGGTTTCTAGAATATTCCTACGGTAGTTATAAACTGCTGCTAGTGGCTTGCCACTCCTGTCTGAAATGTTGCTCTAGCTCCGCCTTTTCTTTTGTTTTTTTTTACCCATTCCTAGTAGATTATCTTATGGTCTATGTCATTATTGAGCTTTTTTTAATGGATTTCATCAGTGATATGCCTTTTGTTAAGCGTTTACTGTCTTGAATTTCCGGTTCCTTCCTACTTTCAGACTTTCTCATAGTCGCCGCTCCAACCCTTATGAAACACCTACGCGTGTTCAGCACGAACCTATTCATTCTGACAGTATTTATACTAGTAAGTTACAAAAGCAATCTGAATACCATTTTGCTTTATTATTAAATTAAATGAGTTCACTTAATAGATTTTTTCACCTACCTTTCGCATTACCTTAAAAATCGGAGGACCTGGCCTTGATCGGAGCTTCAACATACACAAATGGAACATGACGTGTTATTTTTGTTTCAAAAAATATTATTCCATTGCAAAAATGACAGAAAAATGAGATAAATAATGCGTCACATAAGCCAAAAGCTGATGTTTCTATGGTGAACGTCGCTCTTCTCATCACGAGACTGCTCAGTCGCGTCAAAATTGTAATAAACGCTATGTTTCAGACTCTCCTCTTTGCCGCGATGCGACCAAAAGAAGTTGTGGACCCTTCAATGCATATTGGAAAAACCGGAAGTCTTCCACGCGGCAACAACTCCTATCATGGAAGCGGACACGGAAACCATGCTGGACACCCTATCTTCAAAGGAGACAAGCCATCGGGTCGCTGGAATGGATATGGGAAATACAACAGCTCATTTTCCAATTATAATACAGCTACCAGAGCCAACAGCAATGTAGCTTCTCAATACGGTTATCCATTACAATCACTGATGTCATCACAGCTAACACCAGCAAACAGAAGTGGCTATCATCCTTTATCAAGGCAAAGAAATCAGACAGGATACTCATTTAGCAGTCAGCAGCAGCAATATTATACAGCATTAAACTCACAAATGAGACCCGTCTTTGTTCCAGGAATAACAAATGAAGTGTGCCCAGGTACGAAGATAGCCAAATATAATGTCAATCAAATTTTTTCTCAATAATCATTGATTATTTCCTGATCCAATTTCCTCAAAATTATTCAATCATTCACTGATCCAAATTTTTAGGAAAACAATTTTTCAGGACAAGTTTTCTATCCCCCACTGCCACCAAATCAATTCCCTCATCCGATAACTTTGCCTAATCACAATATGTTCAACACACTTCCGCCACCGCTTCCTCACGCAGCTATTCAGCATGGCGTTTCACAGTCCAGCCTTCCCATTCAACAACAAGTACCCGTGGCATTTCAAAATGCATACTCTGATCAGCTTCCGGAACAACATCAGAAGCACTACCCCAGTCAGTGTCAAAGTCATGTTCAGTCTAATAACAATAGCTCGAAACCACCCCTTTTCATTAATCCAGCGTTTATTTCTACAACAGGACGGAATTTTCAAGTGTGGAAAAACGCAGATGGATATTCAGAATATTATGCTCCCGCTGCTCAGGACGGTCGTCTCATTCCTCTTGGATCTCATAGCCAGCAAATTGAAGCACTTCCTTCTCAAGGAACTGAAAAAAAAGAAGCTGAAGGGTCACCTTCAGTATTAACAAAAATTGAGAATTTAACAATGACCCAAAGTGAACCGACTAATGAAAATAAATATCCAAATGAAAGTGCTCAAAGGCCGAGCGATGCGTCTGAAACATTATCCACATTGTCTGCCACTACTATAGAAAATCTCAGAACACCGTCCCCTAGGAAAACTTCATCACAAACTGAAAGAGAAGAGTTCCAGACCACAACGCAGCAAAATTATTCGGCAAAAAATCCAACCTCAATGGCTTCTCTGCTTAATGGACTTCACTTACCAATAATTGCAACCGATGATTGTAGTCCAGAAGTTTTGAAGAGCTACGAGCACCTGAAAAGAAGTGTAGGGAATTTAGTGAATCAGTTTTTCCGTGACCATCCAGATGTAATCAACGTCGATGATAGCTCAAGTCGGATTGCAGTTTCAAAAGAAGACTATGAAGATATTATGAAATTTAACAATGAGCTTTTGTTTGATGTGCGAGATAAGATTGACAGAGAATCGGATAAAATGAAAATTGAATTCTTTGTTCCTGCCAAAGCAATTTTCGTCCCGCGCGACGCAGTGGTAGATTTTGAAGAAACCTTTTTTTCAGAGTATGTTTTTGACGCATACAATTCCAGAAGTTTTGATAATCTGACGTTCCAGGAGCAGCAATAACACATCGAGAATGTTCGAGAAATCTGTTAGCGATATTTCATCGACGGTATGTAGGATCCTTGAGAAAGATCAGTGTTCTAAACATTTATTTTAAAAAGAAAGTCCCAATCTATTAATTTAAAGATAAAAATTAATGGCGGCTGCGTGTCCATCAATGTTAGCGAAGCAGAACAGCAACAAGTTGCAGAGCTCTTAAAAACAGGATGCAGAGCAACTATCCTCATGTATACCGAGTTCCCGGAGTGAGTAACAGTAAAGCCTTTTTATTTATTGAAATAACAAGATTGTTTCCTTTGCAGAGCCGGAAACAACTCAAACGTTACCTCAGGAAAAGATTCAAGCCCAGTGTTGCCTGAAACTCCATCTTTTAACGAACTCCAGGTTGATTACGGTGTTGAATCAAGTTCTAGCACCGCTCAAACATCGAGCTCCATTTCTTTTTCTTCCACTGCCATTCAACGATCTTCTCGCTTTACTGATTTCACGCGTAACTCTGGAAACTCTGATAGGGCAAGATCGACTAGTAATTTAGGATTGTCAAACAGTCTAAAAAGGTTTCCGCGTTGGACCTACCCAGATGACATATCAAGAAATTATCTTACTAGACATGATTCACAAGTAATTGACAACTCGGATCGACAACCTGGGCCATCACATAGACGGCTTCCCGAGCTACCTACCGAATATCGAAACGACCGTGATACAACTGGAGACAACTCATGTGCGCAAAACGCCGGAACTACACTAAACCATGCATCAAATCCACCACTCCGACGACGCCATCAATCTCAAGACAGCACTATTCGTATGAGTGGACCGTCGTATCAGACGTCATGGATGACCGAGCATCAGCGTTTAAGGTTCATAATTCCGACCGAAAGGGAATTCATGGCTCGAGTTCCATTTCCGCCGTACAGAATTCCACTGATTGGAGTGGCAAGGAGAGCTCCAGGGTATGTAGTGGGAGAAGCATAGTGACAATTGTTCTGCAGAGTGATAAAAGTAGCATACCTTCGATGTTTTCCATTATTTTTTCAAATTAAAGTGGACAATTAAAATAGTTTAGGCTTTAAAAACCTGAAAGGTTTCATCTGAATTGACAAGAATTAGTGTAATGCTGCATCTTTCCTGATAATATAAAAAATTTAGTGAGAAAACGGAATTTTACTGAAATTATCTACCTTTGAAAAATCAATTCAATACAGCCAACAAACATTTAGTGTTTTTGAATAAATTTTGCTGAAATTTTCTTATTCGATTTCTCCAAGGCGTAAAAAATAATTTTACAGTGACAACTACATTCCACAGCGAATTCTTCCGGCTCATGAGAACTTTGCCTCATTCAGAAGGCGTATGCAAGAAATACGAAACAACGATGACGTTGGAGATCCTGATAATGTTCGAGGTATGTTTAAATGTTTTTTAAAACTTAGTTAAAAGTCCTTAACTATTACTAACGTTTGTGTGCTATTACTAACGTTTGTGTGGTGTCTGAAATGATGTACGTCGTGAATTTCAGGTTCCGGCCCGCTGATTCTGGAACCTCGGGGATTCTGGTACCCGACGGATGCTGAAATGGAAGTTTTGGAGCGTCGTCATCAAGAAGAAGAAGAAGGAGCGCAGACAGCAATAAACGAAGAGCTAATAAATATAGAAGCCAATGAAAGACCAAGCAACAGCAGGAACTGTTTTGACAAAGGCACATAACAATTTTTGTCGTTCCAAAAATAAATGAACGGTTAATTTCCAGCCAACCTTGATGAGGTAGTTTCCGATTTTGAAAACTAGATGCTGCCTGAAAAAAATGTTGATGGGAGTAAAAAAGAAACTGAAACATGCGGTGGTGAATCTTCTTTTCTCCACCACCGTCGTGATTCAGTTGATGGCAATGAAGAAGACTGAAGTACGAGCAGTTCCGGAGTTACTCCATCGTGCTCCAAGCATCATGAGTCTTCATTGTTAAGAAGAGTGCTAAAACCAATAAAAACAATTGATACATATCTACAGGGTGCGCCAAAAGTATGGTAACATATGTTTCGCGCAAGCTGGCGGGCGCGGGTGCAATTCTCGTGCACTGAATTTATTTTCATTATTTTCAGCATGTCTTTATTACTATATTTCCATATTTTCAAGTATCTACAGTATCGGCCAAAAAGGTATTCGCAAACAGTTTTTCGGGCATAACTTTTCTGAAACTTTCCGGATCGATTTGATATTTTGAGACAATATTTAGAACGGTAAAAGCAATTGAATCAACAACAAGAATAAACACTTTTTCGAAAATTTAAAAAAAATATCGAATAATTTATGAAAATGGCGAAAAACCGAAAAATGGAACTTTGACTTTTGAGATCTAGGAAAGACCGGTAAATGAAAAATAACAGTAAAACATGATTGAAATAGTTTTATTACTTTATTGGGTAGCCTTTGGCGTCGATGACCGCCTGAAATCTTCTTGGCATCGAGTCGAGAAGGGTGTCGATAACAGACAGGGGGATGGCCTTCCAGACAGATTGGAGTTGACCGAATTTCTGATAGGCATTCGATGCACGGACCCCTCTGAGTGATCTCTCGACATGCTCCCAGATGTGTTCGATCGGATTCAAGTCAAGAGATTGACTGGGCAAGTCCAGAAGATCCACGTGGCGGCGTCGGAACCAGTCCTTGTTGTGCTTCGAGGTGTGTTTCGGGTCGTTATCCTGTTGGAAAACAAACGCCCGGCCCACATTAGACCGTGCCCAGGATCTCATTGTGTTCTCCAAGATTTCTTCTTACACAAATCAATCCATGATGCCCGTAATTCTTCTCAAGGGGCCGATTGAAGTCCCAGAGAAACAGCCCCAAACCATCATCGAACTTGACGGTTTGGAGCTCGTAGCTGGGATCGAACCGACATCCAACCGGACGGCGAATCCATTTGATACCGTCAGTACCAAACAGATTGTACTTGGATTCGTCGCTGAACACGTGATTAGCCCAATGCTGGCGTCCCCAATGGAAATGAGCTCTGGCCCATGCTACGCTACGTTTCTCTCGGACTTCAATCGGCCCCTTGTGAAGAATTACGGGCATCATGGATCGATTTGTGTAAGAAGAAATTTTGGAGAACACAATGAGATCCTGAGCACGGTCTAATGTGGGCCGGGCGTTTGTTTTCCAACAGGATAACGACCAGAAACACACCTCGAAGCACAACAAGGACTGGTTACGACGCCGCCACGTAGATCTTCTGGACTTGCAGAGTCAATCTCTTGACTTGAATCCGATCGAACACATCTGGAGCATGTCGAGAGACAACTCAGACGGGTCCGTGCATCGAATGCCAATCAGAAATTTGATCAAATCCAATCTGTCTGGAAGGCCATCCCCCTGTCTGTTATCGACACCCTTCTCGACTCGATGCCAAGAAGATTTCAGGCGGTCATCGACGCCAAAGGCTACACAATAAAGTAATAAAACTATTTCAATCATGTTTTACTGTTATTTTTCATTTACCGGTCTTTCCTAGATCTCAAAAGTCAAAGTTCCATTTTTCGGTTTTTCGCCATTTTCATAAATTTTTCGATATTTTTTCAAATTTTCGAAAAATTGTTTATTCTTGTTGTTGATTCAATTGCTTTCACCGTTCTAAATATTGTCTCAAAATATCAAATCGATCCGGGAAGTTTCAGAAAAGTTATGCTCGAAAAACTGTTTGCGAATACCTTTTTGGCCGATACTGTATGTTTTTTTCACAGGTATGGTGGCTGTTTCTCTCCATCGAGGTACCATCGTCGAGATGGTCAAGAGGGGAATGGGCTCAAGTAGCATCGGAAAAGCTGTTGGAATTTCACACACAACGGCTTGAAAAACCATGAAACGGTATAGAGAGCTTGACACACTCAAGGACCGTCCCAGAAGTGGAAGATCAAGAAGCAAAAGCCTCATCCCCAGATCTCAATCCGCTCGACTATTCGGTATGGGGAATTCTTCAATCAAGAGTCCAAGCACGTCCTCATCGCAATTTGGAGTCGTTGAAGAAAAGTTTGGAAGTGGAATGGGCCAAACTATCACGAGAATACCTCCGTGCCACGGTAGAGGCGTTCCCGAAGAGACTCATCGATGTTGTGAGGAACAAAGGCAACCGCATCGAGCAACTTTGGT
The DNA here is from genome assembly GCA_003052745.1 of Caenorhabditis inopinata. Lineage (NCBI taxonomy): Eukaryota > Metazoa > Nematoda > Chromadorea > Rhabditida > Rhabditidae > Caenorhabditis > Caenorhabditis inopinata. Next base: position 3,501,939 of record AP018156.1, on the reverse strand, counting down.
AATATCATTATTAGAAAGTATTCAATAAACTAATGGTAAATTTTCATGTTGATACGGGTCGTTTTGCGAAAGTTACATCACTTTGAATGTGTTACCATACTTTTGGCGCACCCTGTATATAGACCCCAGAAGTTCAGACATGGTTCTACGTCCGTCATTTGTGCTGACAATTCTGTAACCGTGTTTTTTTTTTCAAGTAATTTAAAATATAATTTAAGAAATACTGAAAATAAGAAAAGATAAGTACATTGAAAATGACATTTAAAAAACATTCCTTTAAAGAAAACCTTATAAAAGAAAAACATATTGCTGATGCATCGTCATTACAGTTTCCAGAGAATTACAAAAATTTAATTCTGGTAATTGCTCACCCTGTGAAACGCAACACAGTTTAGTTAAGATAGGCTTTAAGCCTTAAAAATGGCTAACTGCTGAAAATATTTCATCTGGCTCTCGATTATTTCTTTGCTTCTATTTTGACTCGGGTCCTGCGTTTCACAAAGATACATGCTGTCAACTGGCACTTTCGCAAGAAAGAAGATTCAAAATGGCTCAACGAATCTGTACACTAAGTTAAATTGAAGTAATGCGTGTCAATGAAAAGAAAAGGCTTTGTCATGATATTGAGCAATTTCGCAAAGCATTTAACTTGAAGCATTGCCGAGCTGCTTGACAATACTGACACTGGAATGATAACAGGTACGAAGAACTTTCTCTCTCTATCAATTACATTGTTAACATTTCCGAGCCAAGACCAATCACTTCGACTTTTGAGCTTTTTGAGGAACGGGCAGCATTTAAGATATGTATTAAACACTTCCAGAACTTTGAAAACTTCATTTTTGATAATAAATTATAGCATTTCATCTGTGAAATCAAATTGGCAATAACATTTTATGTGATTTGCTATTTTATATTAACTGGCGATCTAATCGAAGTCTTCGTAATAACATTTCCCAACAAAAATCTCGGAATTTGGTACATTTCAGTGTTAATTTAATTTTTTTCTGATTCTGTTTTCCAATTTTTTAGTGTTTATTATGCATTTTTAGTAAACTTGGCAAACTTAAAGATAGCGCTCCAATTTAGCGAGAATTTGCTGGTTGATCGTCATATTCTATGAGATGCTATTCTGTACGAGGTTCTCCAATGTCGCAAATGAAGCGAAGCTTGTCATAACTTATGTGCCGTGTTCAGCAAGAACTCTGTCTTCTAAACTACCAACAAGTTTTAGTTCAAAGAGTTTGCCGAACAAAACTACGATCTATGAAATCTTGCCGTTCACTTGTGGATATTGAGGCGGATAACGCTGGAAGAAGAACCAAGAGAAACGTGCCGCGGCGATTCTCTGGAATCCTAAAACAAATATCATTGATCATCTTCATGAATCCGGAAAAATGCCAAAGCTTGGTCGAATCGTTCCTCACTTTTTGACGGATTCACAAAAAAATTACGTTGTCTCCTGGCACTTTCTCTGCTCACTATGAAACGGACGACCGATTGGATTATGAATATTATCACTGTTGTCAAAAAATGAGTGTTATGTACATGTCATTCATACTAGAAAAAAGCAATGATTCCCGGGCGAAGAAACTGAACGTTCAGGATCATCGATTCCATCGCTAAAAAACTTACAACTTCCTGAGGCTACATGACAACGCAGAACCGTAAACCGCTTTGAAGACCCGCCAGAAGCTCCAGACTCTAGATGTCCAGGTGTTGTGTCACCCAAAGTATTCACCAGACTTGACCCCAGCCGATTTTCATTTTTTTTGTTCCCTGTAGAATCACCTTGGCTGGCAGAAGTTTCCTGATAGAAAATATGCCGAGAAGTGGTTGAACGACTTTTTTGGCTCCCAGTCTCCCGAGTTCTACGCGGATCGAATCGCTCAACTTTCATCGCGTTTCATCGAGTCATAAATACTAATGGTGAATATATCACACATAGAATTCTGTTCGAAAACATTTCGCTCAACATAATACATTATTTTTCATACTTTAAATTTCATTACAATGCTAAATAATCCCTTGTAATCCAGACTAGACTACTCAATTTTAAGAAAAATCGCGAAGGGCTGAAATTGTGAATTTTTCGCCTGCTTATTGCAAAATGTTAAAATACTAAAAACATCATTTTTGATGGTACATACATCCATCTGTCATCTAAATTTGAGTTCCGGGTTGGGAAGGGGGGAGGGTTGGGAGTTCGCCCAAGTGTAAAAAGACAAGCTAATCTTAGATCAGAGGGGTTAGCTAGACTTGCTAAGCACAGTTTTCCTCTAATTCCAAGCAAACAATTGCATAGAAGTTGTACTCAATCAACAATTAGTAACGATATTTGGAGCAATTACAACAAGGTGCTCAAATGAGCTACGTATGTGGATAGGAATTCCATAAATGGAATAAACGAATTTATAGACCGGATAACCGTCAACAAAAAAACGTGCGTCTTCAATAGCGAAGCCATTATTCAAAAAATTGATTTTAATATTTCAAGTAGGTTATTTTATTTCAATAAAATCTTCCTTTCACTACTTCGAAATTCTATTAAATAGCATATATAACGAAAATGTATACTGCTATTTACGATTAGTTTACAACAGCATATTTCACGTGATTCGTTTACATTCTATGTTCTAGTTGCGCTCGCAGAAAGATTCAAGATGACTCAGGACAGAGAGGAGGTGTTGGATAATGTAAACTAATTTTACTCACAAGTGTCATTACACAATTCCTTTGCATTTTCTATCTCTGACTTTTCAGTATTTTTCTTTTTTTTTGTGTTCCTCATGATTTTAAAATTGCTCTTCTTACTATCACTTTTTTCTGTTTGCCAATTTCAAATCCTTGAAGGTTCAGGTGAAGAGAATCGTAAGTTTTTTTTCCTTATCATCTTCTCTTAATTCTTTTTATAAATTCAGAGATTGATGAATATTGGCTTCAACACCTCATTGAAAGAATTCAAATTCCGCAGTATCTCAGTAAAAGAGCATATGAACTGGCTAAAAACTCAAAGTTATTTGCTGACGAAGAAGAAATTTTAGCCCTCGATGCTTCAGTTCCAGACTACGCAAAGCAAATTTACACTAATCAAATTCTGAATGCTGTTATGAACGATGAAGCTGCTCTGCCCAACGCAACTGATAAACTTATATCTGTCACATATTTCGCGTTCCGAGCATTTGGCTGCGATCAAGACGTGAGAACACAAACATGAAAAATGACAAAAGTCAAAAAAACAAGTTCCTGCTTGCAGAACATTTGGCCGAGCGTTTACAATTTGACTCGTGACAACCTCGATTGCATTGCTTTTACGTTGTTGCAAAAAGCCTATGAAAAATCTGAGTTTGTGGGTCAAAGAACGAAAAGAAAAAAAAACATAATACTTAAAATTTTTTAGACTAGAAAATACTTCGCTAGAGCCATACATTACGGTATGACTAGTAAAGCTCCGATAGATCATAGGATCCATGAAATGGTACGTTCATAAAATACCTTATTGTTCCCTGGTTTTTCCTCAAGTTTTCATTATTTTCAGATGGTCTATCAATACCTTTTGCCAACAAGTGACCGTGTTTGGTTCAACAATGTAAAAATACAGCTTCAAAACACATTTTGGAATGAGCAAGAATTATCAAAGGAATCAACCTATGACGAGAACAGTTTCTCTTGTGGATCAATCCCATTTATTGATGCAGTTCAGGAACAAATCAATTATTATTATTATCTATGATTGTATCATTGACTTTCATTGTTTTACTCACACTTGAGCATAATCAATAATGATGTCGAATATTACATTTAAACGCCTCATCTTTTTTTTAGTTAGCTCACTTCAACAGACTTGAAATCCGGCCCGTATAACCGTCTTCAAGCTGAAAACGAATGCTTGAAAATGACTGCAAAATGCAAATTTTTGTAGATTTTAGCCATTAAGTGATATATTTTTTGAATCGAATTGTAGAGTAGTAGGGCTGCCAAAGTCGTTCCGGCTAATCATCTGCTCAAGGTATGCTCCCAATTTGTTTCTTGGATTCTTGAATATGGACACTTTTTCATGAAGTCACCAGATATATATTATTAGCCATCTGCTCTAAACAGTAATTTTCACAAGCCGAGTTGGCTTTTTCTGCTCGGAGAGCATTTATCTCGCGCGGTTTGCAAATTTCTTTCAAAGAAGAATGTTATATAATTATCTTTCCGTGAAAAAGAAGGTTATAACAGAATTTCAGTTTCAAAAAGAATTGAGAAAAATGCGTTAACCTCGGTGTTCCAGACGAAACGATAATTTGATAATATGATCATTAAGAAGCAAATTATTACATGAAAACTTGAAATAAATTGTTTGTGTATGTATTGAATATTGAATTATTGAATTATTGAATTATTGATTAGTTGCTTCGCCAATTTTGACATGCGACATACTATCCATCTGGAGAATGGATTGCAATTGGTTCTAAAACAGAGAAATTGATTAATAAGTTTGAATTTCTAGAGTACAAAGAAACCTTAAGAATCTTATTAGCTTCCACAAGACGCTCATTGGTATCCTTCATCCGTTGCTCCACAATTTCCAATTCCTCCTCGCTTACAATTTTATCTGTTGCCAATTTTTTCTCCAATTGAGCAATCTGCAACGTCCGACGTGCATTGCTTCTTCCTCCGCTAATTTCCATTCTCTATTCTCCATTTTCTACTTTCCTTGCTTTGCTACTAACCCTGTCCCTATTTATTTCCCCATCTGAGGTAATTATTATCTTTCACCTTTAGAAGAAGCTCCTTGTTCTTTTCTTTTTGAACTTTCCATTCAGTTGTCGCTCTTGTTTGCTCATTTTCTATGAATAATGCTTTCCGTACACCTGAAAATCGAAATCTATGAGTAAGATATTTTGATTTGGAGATCATTAGTTCAATCTTCATTTAAGAATATTTCCGCGCTATTCCAGCTTATCGAGAGTATACACACATATGTGAATACACTCTGCTTCAGATAGTTATTTCCTTCAGATTATGTATTCCAGGTGATTGGACTATTTCCATCAACATCCTGTAATAAATCCCATACTATTCCAGAGTAAAACCACAAAAAGTGTCTGTAATTCATAGAAATAATACTGATGGTAAAAGCCTATTTTGTTAATAAAAGGTTTCAGTTTTCAGTTACAGCTTTTCATATTTTTTTTTTCTGTGAATCAGGATGAAACTTTCTCCAATCCAGTAGCTAATCAGAATCAGTACAGAAAACTACTATGATAACCAATTAGAAATATTTTCTTTTTGTTAAAGACTATCTTTCCAAAAGTTTTCTGATATAACGAAAATAAGTGCATTAACTTGACGTACCATACGCAATAGCTGATTCCAGTACGTTTTGGTAAGCGGCGAATGTCATTCGAATTTCGTCGCGTACACGAACCAATAAAAGTCCTCGTTCGGCACACGAGACACTGACTTGACGGATCAGCTCATCTGGAAGAAGGAAGATACGCACCTGTCTTTTTTTGAAGGGCATCATTATGCCACCACAGCAGAAAAAAAGAACACGGGACAAATGGGCGTGATGAAATGGGCTAACCAAAAAACTGGTCGTAAAGATCCCGTCTAATAGGGCAGATTCCGAATGGTTTCGCCCCACGATCTTTCAGCTCGCTCTCCAGCTTTTCTTCCAGATTTATCTGAAATTTTCACTCCTTTTCATCAAATTTTCGTTGGAAAGCTCTTCGTCAAATTACCATGTCAAGTCTTGTGGCTGGGTGAAGCGACGCTTGCTGTTTCCATAGTTTTCCACATTGTTTGTAAACCCTACAACTAACAGTATGTGCTCTTTCATCGTTATGAAATTTTAAAGTTTTCTTGCTATCTCGTTGGAACAGTCAGTAATTTATTAAGATATTAAGCTTCACCTGGGTGGAAGTATACAGTCAAGAATAATCTGTAACTGATGTTCACTTTCGACGTGATCGTCTTCTGTACTTTCAATGATACTCTCGAATGTGACACTCGGTTGTCCTTCTTGTGTGGAATCTATTTCTCCCTTAAAACTATGACATATTGAGAGTTAAGAATTCTGTTTTGTGTAAGCATTAGAATAAAATTCTGACTTTACCATAATAGCCAATAATTGTTGGTTTCCGTAAAAAAAACGGAGCAAATATGACTTTGTAAATTTCTCTTCACATCTAATTTTTTACTGAAGAATTCTTTCAACTTGCTTCAGCAGAGACTTACTGCGGGATTAACTTGCAAGAAAATGTTGGATGGAGTCTCTGTTGATCCCAAGATTGTTGATGATAGCGGGCTATCAAACTTATGATTTTCCGATGCCATCGTCGATATTAGAGGTAAATGAGCAGGGGAATGTGGCTACGCTAAGCCTGTATTGAAATGAGCCTTTTAATTGTTTTGCATTGAGTTAGAGGTGACGTTTTGAATTTCGTATCTGTGAATTCAGGATGTTTGCATCAATTCCCATTTCGATTTGCTCCGAAAATTCATTGAACCATGTTAAAATGTAGACAGAAAGCTTGCTATGCAAACAGTTTTATCAGTAAGTCTATCACATATTTATATTTGTTTTCACCAGATGTTCTCTGCAATGAGCCGCAAAACGAATAATCGTAAGGTCATCAGTCTGATTAATGATTAAGTTTAAGCATGGACGCAGCTACTCGGAATCCATCGATGCGTGAACCAAGTCAACCTTCACCTTCTCCTAGCCACCGGTTGCTCCAAAAGTAAGTATAATTGTTTATTAGAGCATGTTAGTTTGTTAGAACTAGGAATAAAGAATTGAATAGTTAGCGAGCAAATGAATCGAAAATGAATGCATAAAAATTGAAAAGCACCGGATTTTCCCATCATTCAGAAGCACATATTCGCAGAGTTTCTAACAGAATATGCGGCGGAAAACTGCAAAGTATTGCGAATGTGAGAATCCCTCTCAATCATTATCATCTTTTTTCCTGCCTTCACATGTCGAGCCACTGACACACGTAGATTGTTTCACAGAGCACCGCTTCTCCTGATTGTAATACACAGCATGTCTTTGAGACGAATTCCCTGCACACACGCGCCAAATGCTACTAGTGTTTCGAAAAAGATCACCTTTCGTCTGTTAAAAAAAAATTCTGCTTGTTGTGACCACGCCACTTCTACATGACTGCTCTCTTTATTTGAATTTGACACTGAGCCAACTGACCCCGCAAGATCGAAACTAGCAGGAAGCGTTAGTATGTTTATTGCTTTCAATTTTATCTTCTGATCCGATTGTTTTGAACGTCTCATTCGAAAGACTATAAAAGAAACTTGAAAATGAAAGATTTGCTCACCGCAACTGGCTTCACGAAAGACAGAAAAGGGTAAGCTGGATTTTCAATGTTTATGAAATTATCAATTTAAAGAAAACTCGGAAGTGAGAAAAGAGGAAATAAATGAGCAGCGAACTCTTGCATCAAATTTTTATTTGTATGTTTGGCGGTTCAGAGGCAATCAATCACCTCTGCACATAACACTTCTGATTGTTCAGACCGGCCTTCCCTAAAGCCACTTCTTGCTAAGCCTACTGTTTTTGATTGAGATTGTCAGTTTGGGTTTTGCTCGCTGATTTTTTAGACGACGTTTTAATATCAAAATCAAAAGTTTATGCAATGTGGTTTGAAGTCTTGAAAACGAGCTTGAGAAAATTTTTTTTCAAGAATTTCGAATTGTTTCTCTTTGTGAAAGAATGTTCTCAAAAATATATATGTTGAAAGCTCTCTGTATTCTTGAAATGTCCAGAATCTCACCTTTAAAAAGAGTTTTGTCTGTACTGGACAAATACCGTGTACCATATAAGGGTTTCCAGAGTAAGACTTCCATTTTTGCGAAATTTCGGTCGTCTCGTCTTCTTCTTCTTCTTGAATTCGTCTGACGCAGTGTGTTGACAGCTTTTTTACTGCGTAAGACGAATTCAAGACAAACTGAAATACGAACAAAGACGAGTTTTTGTCATCGTCTTTCGTGGAATCCTTACCATCTAAATACATATGCAGCACGCGTGATACACGGTTTGCGTGGATGAACAATGAGCACTGCACCGTGCTTATATTTTTAACTCCAACATAGGTCGAACAGTGTCTGAGTTCATGGACCTATACTCGCAGCTTCATACACATTTATCAAAATTGGTATTCGAACCTTTCCTTCTGTTGTTGTGAAAAGCTTCCAAAAAAAATATTTTTTTGGAAGTGTTCTCCTCTGAAAAAGATTTGAAGATTCGGGAGATTTTTGTGCTCTCATGTTCTTCTCTGAACGTGAGGAGTGATCCACACCGGCTGAAAATGAAAGACTGTCATGGAGCCGCAATACTTGAAGGACGCTTCCTTCGAGGCGAGCCGAAAGGAATGACTATCTGAAATCTTTCCGGCTTCTTTTATATTTTCCTCGACATTAGCAGATTTCTCACGAAAGTCTCCAAGATATCCCGTTTCGTATTATCCTCTTCTTTTAAAATAAATTCGCCCTCTCCTGCTCATTTCATTTTTTCCTTATATTTTCACTATTTCCTATTGTAGGTAGACTGCTTAATAACAAAACATGTTTTGCTGGCTGTTGTGCTTGGATGTCTTGTTCGCTTCATCTGCTAGATCTGAAAAATGCATGTATGAAAACATGGACTATTTTGTGTTGGCCCAGTGTTTATGCATGGAATTTCCAGAATTAGAAGTGTATGGGAAACATGAAACCTTGAAAAATGTAGTGAAACGTTACAACTGACCAGAAATGACTGCCAAAAAGGCGATGATAGGGAATGCAATTCCCGGAGGTCTAATGTAACTTCAAACTTTGCTCAAACCAATTGTTGCTGCGTACTTTGTCACTTTTGACCAGAAGAAAGACTATATAAGAAGAGTCTTCTTTTGATCTCTTCCCTCTTGAGTCGTCCACCGATTGTGTATGTACATGCTTAATCGGTAGAGCTCTGAAGAAAGTGATGGGACCCGGACAGCTCTCTCAACCAGCGCCAGTGTCCGTCTTCCCCCAATCTTCTCTCCTTTCTCATACAGCATTCAGATTTCTTTGAGCTTTTCGCGTGAATGCCTAATTTCATCAGGTTGGCTTTAAATCTTTGTGGCGCATAATGAGTGACTGGGTGTGGTATGCACACCTTGGCTAGTCGAAAGGATAGGAATAATGCAGAGGCAGAAGACGTTGTTATGTATCATTTTCTTCAGCTTCTGACTGCAAATAATAGTCTCCACTAACGCTGACAAGTTCAGAAGAGAGAGGTGCTTTATTTTTTTTGTCTTTCATCAGATAATATTGCTCTGTAAAACTTAAAAAAAACTGAAAATTCAATGTGAGATTCCTGGAAGCTCTGAAATTAAACAAATAGTTTGTTTATCAGTAGAATATTATAGCATAGGCTCTACTAGCTTTAATTTTTCCTCAAAGTTTTTCATTGGCAAAGATTGAAACATTAATGATTGATGATAGTAGTGGACTAATAATTTAGCTTTTTTATATATTTTTTATAGTTTATTATAGAGTTAGTTTCCAGAAGTGTATCAGTCTTTTCCTACTGCACATTGTTCTAATTTTTCCTTATATGGCTGAAATATGTAGTTATTTACATATTTTGATGGAAGGGTATTAGAATAATGTAATAGACTTTCGAAATGAATAACTTGGAACCTCGCTTCCATAACAATTCTGTTTCTTTCACATTCCTTCAATTCTAAGAACAGTACAGGCTTCCGGGTGTCCCTTTTTAGAATTTTAGAGCATTGGTTGTTTTTCTTCTTGTCGTTCTAATATTGCATTATCTTTCCAGTGGAGGATTCCGAGCTGAGAACTGCTTCAGGATCACAACGTATTATTCAATCAACGACTTAATCTCAGTGTACACCTCCAGCCCACCGCATACTAATTTGAGCGCTTAAGTTGCGCTAACGAAATCGAGTCTCGACGTTTGATCAAGTTGAGAGCCTCTTTCTCAAGCCGTCCTTCAACTTTTTGCCATCTCCTCATTTCCATATCTGCACCGACGCCAGTAACAAGAGGGATACTACTTCCAAACTACTCTTTACTTTTTTAATATTTCCTGTTGTCATCTCAAGTCTACCGCACTATCTCTTAGGACTAATACTACATGTAAAAACTGAAAACGGCACATAACGGAACAAAAAAGAACGCCGAAGGAAATACCAATTACTCGTTTGGAGTGAAGCGGCAAGATACAGAAAGAGAACCCTTCTTCGCCAAGTAGTCGCTTTGACGAACAAACAATTACCGAATTAACACTTCTTCTCAATGAATCCTGCTATGAAGCGCCTCATCAATTGAATTCAATTCTTGAAACATTCATTGCTACTCAAACTCACATTATTGTCGAATTTCTGCTCTGGTATTACTATTTCTAGTCTCTTAACATGCTCACTTCTCCGTCACCCACCTCTTTCTTTCGGACTGTCCGAAAGTCATTTCGAAGGTATTAATTTGCTTTGCTTCTGCTATAAAATGTATTGCAAGTGTTTGTAATGTTTGTGTTTATCAAACTTTTTATCTGCTTGAGATACTTCTATGCACACCAACGCGTAATCCATTATGCTCTTAGCCCACTCTCCAACTTTTCCCTAACCTGCCATCTACTTTGGCCAAGCATAATCTTCGTGCTCCCAGCTTAAGTTGGTGAATGCCACAAGTCTTCGGCAATACTGCCTAACTCACCGCAATGAACCTTCAAGGTTGAAAGCAATATTAGGGAATTTTCAGCAACTTTTCAGCTGTTCACAAAATAGCCGCGTTTTACGTAAGCGTTGTGAAAGATTTGTATAAAGTTGGGAAAATCAATGAAGTTCTTTCTATGTTCACGTTTCCTTGTAAAATTGGCAAAGTAGTGCGAAATGAAATGGACCGCCACAGGGGAAATAAGGAAGTTTCTTGATATATGCACAAGTTTGTATCTTTGTCATGTTGCCGGCTTTGTCGAAACCAGAATAAAGATTCTATCAGTGGTTACACTCTAGTAAACGTCACTAAGGTTCATGTGAGCATTTATTTCAAGATCATGAAATAAGTACTGTTGCAAATAATCTGTCTGATTTATAACTTCAATAATAATGAATTTCATCGCAGCTCATCTGTCGGAGCTAATCATTGAAGGCGCTTCGAACAGTCTTGTTATGAAATGGAATAGCAAACTGCAAAAGATTGCAATAATACTTCAATTTTATAGAAATTCCTAAAAACGCTATTTGATTTTTAAAAATTCCAAATAAACATTGTTTTCTTTAGTGGAACTGGTCTGTCGATTGTTCTGGTTTCCGGCCTACTGATCAATAATATTCAATTTGTCATGTGGCATGCTTACTTGGTTTCAGCACTGTACAATTTGAAAAAATTGAAAGAATTCATATTTCTGAAACAAAAAAATCGAAAACTTTCGATTTTCTCCAATATTACATTCATTCAAACCTGTGAAACTGGAGTTCGTGGTTATTGATTTCCTTAAAAATATTTTTAATTTCAGGCACCGAAGTATACGAAAACGAGGAATGGCTCACGCGAGCTCGGGGATAAACTTGGAGGTAAGATATTCAGTTTCGAAAAGATGAGAAATGAGGTTTGGAAAAGTGCTGAAATTGTCTTTAATATGTAGCTTCAGGGTCAAAATTTTGAACGCATTTCAAACTGGCCGATAAATATTATGAGTTACCTACGACTAAAATTAAATTTTTTTTAATTCTAGTTTCATATTTTTCATCAAAATGAAGATAAGAAGAAAATAAGAAAAATGATATCCATTATCTACAAACGACTATCCGGAACGGAATCAGAATTGAGCCTATTTCGCGAGAACGAATCGGCAGGCTTTCGTGTCTTTTGATTTATTTGTGTCTCATTCAACTGACATTTGTTGTAATTTTAGTTGCCTGGGTATGTGAAAACAGAGAGGAAACCTCACGTTCTCACACAACACCTTTTTGCCCAATCGGATTTTATAACCGGATGTTTCCGTTGAATTTGGGCTTTTAGGTTTCTACAGATTCAGGAAAACTCGAACAAAAAATTAACGAATTTTGTTTTTTTTTTTGCTTTTTCAGGAGCATTTCTCGGTCCTATTAGCTTCTCTTGTTTCCCTAGTGATGCACACTAAGCGCGCATCGGTACCCAACAGTAAAGTGATTTTTTGTGTTTTTTTTTCTTCCAGAATTGCTTGATCGAAAACTGTAAAGTTTTCGATACTTTTTCACATTGGGGATTCCTAGGATTCCGATCTTCTCGTGAGAATTTGAGAATGAAATTTATTTTCTTTATTTCCTGCTTATATACTGATATTTTCTCATACCCAATTCAATCATGATGCTAATTTTAGGCAAGGATATTATAATACTTAGTAATATGTCGTTTTCTGATGTTTTTGGCGAGATTCCTTTCTCATTTATTCTCAAAATTTTCTCAATGAACGTAAATAAAAATGGTAACACAAATACATAATAGCGTAGACATTATTTGTTGAAGTACTCTTTCGCTATACTTCAAATCAAATTGCACATTGTTCTTTTTTTTTTCATAAATCTTGTTAGTTACTGTTTTTCTTTCATCAGCAACCGAAATCTTAAGTTTTTCTGAGAAAAAGTCTTACAAAATAATGAGTTCATGTTTTTGTGTGAGCAAGATGTCAGAGCAATCGTGAAGCGAGCAAATTCAAAAGACAATTTTAAAGAAAACGTTGGATAGCCCGAATTCGGAGACGTTTCACGAATTTTTGATATCTACATTGAACTTTTCGACATGCTTATTCAATTATTTTACTTCAATTCCTAATCAAACTTACAAAAAAAAATGATAGAATATCGGAAAATAGTCTTCGAATAATTAAAGCCCACTTTTAACTTGCTGGTTGTCACCACTTGCCAGCATGCATCTTTTCGGATCTCGTTTTATACATTTCTCGACGTATTTCTCACTCATTAAACATACTCCATGAAAATGAAAGGAAAGAGATTCCCCCGCTCAATAGATCAATGAGTTGAGTTGTCGCTGTCCAAAAATTTCCGAGCTCAATGGATCGATGAGTTGAGTGGTCGTCCGACAATTTAAAGCATGTTACACACATTGTCTCCTGGTCCTGTCCAATATCCGTAAGATTAACCGCAGAAAAGACAGCGGTTTCTATTTTTTATCAGTTGTTAAATAATTGAAAAGATTTTTCGTTTCTATTGCTCTTAAATTTGTGTTCTCTGAAAGAATTGACAGGTTTTCATTGAATGTTTCGCTAAAATTAAAATTTCTTACACTAAGAAAAGGTCTCCTTAAAAGATATTAATTTTTCCAGCTATCCACATCTTCAGAAACTATGTTTTAAACGAATACAAAAAAAAAATTAATTAAAAATTATATTATTCACGGTTTTGTGTAGTACTTTCTTAGCTTCTTTTCCTAGGTTCGCATTATTAAATCTCAGTTGTCACTCGGCATTTCGAAGATCTTATTCTGACAAATTGATGAAGATGAATGAACTTCTTTATGCTTCAAAACTATTAGAGTTCATATAACTTTTTTCCATCCGTTCCATAATGCTCAACTTCAAAAGGAAGTTCACGTTCCAAGAATTCTAGAAATAGCAATACAACAATTCTAAATTCAGAGACTATTCAGACCGTTCAAAAATTTACGTCGAAAGTTTTGGAGAACATGCGTGCTTAGGATTCCGACATCTAGTTTTGAATGAATTTTTCACTCGCTTACCTGCTTTAGTAATCTAGACACACCATTTGGCTGTTTTCAACTGCACGCTTTTTTCAGCTTTTGAGTATTTTATTGAAGTTTATCAAACTGGTTGGCTCTAGAGCATCTGATGACTTTTTACCTGATATTGCTCGTTCTTATCACATTTTCCAATATATCATTTCTGTCGAAAATTTAGTAGTTTTCTTAAATTTCCTCTGCCTCTTACACATGAATACATCAATATTTTCATCGCCAACTGCTTTATAAAGACGTTGTCTAGTCTAGCGATGTTTCCATTTTCGCGTCACTAATTACTGCGCAATATAGAATGGAGAAGAGCCCGGGAGAAGAACGGCGCGTCATGCACAAAATGACTGCCACTGAGCGGCGTCAAAGAATCATGCGACGCATTCACACTCTGCAGTCAGAAGAAAACGGATATAGTAATGATGGAGATTCGCGTCGAAGTAGCACAGCATCTGTAAAAGATGAAGCAACAGCGTCAGCACCTCCATCCGCTTCAATTAATACGAACCTGTTGTTTGTGCCAGATATAAGATCGCTCGGCTTGGATCGCGGTGAAGTGCCACCGCATAAAAGGGTGCGTATACGTGTAGGTTCTCGCTCTCGTCCCTTTTTCTTCATTCTCTTCCTTTTCACTTTTTGGACTAGACGCTATAAGGTCTTGTGCCTCAGATTTGTATTTAATTGTCTTATTAATCACATTAAAATTGATTTTTCATTTTCATTATTCGCTATGAAAATTTATAAGTCATCAGCAATATTCTCGAAAAAGGTACTTGTAAATAGAAGTGTGACGTAAAGGAAAACGGGGAAAGTGAAAAGTGACATGTTTTTCTTATTTATTTAGAATCAAACGCGAGGACAAATTTAATTTTGAATGAGATATCCTTAAAGTAACTGACAATGAGAAGGGCCATTTTCACTTTTTGCTGTCCAGAAATCGAAAATTGTGTGAAAAAGTAATAAACATTACAGCAACTGATGAAGGTAAGTGGAAAATAGGACAGAATAAAATTTGGATTCTATCTGTTTTCTTTTTTTTCTATTTAATCAAATATTTTTTTACTGATTTAATAATCGAAAAGAAAATTGAAAGCCATTAAAAATTTAATATGATAAAACAGCAGAAATAAATCGATTTCAATCTAGCAGTCCTTTTTTTATTTATTCGAGTGCGAAAAAGACAATTAATTAATAATCGAAACCAAAAATTGAAATGCGTTCACTTTTTTGGGCTCCAGAAGCATTAGAAGCAGAAGCAATCCACTAGGAAAAATACAAATTATGAATACAGCTTCTCCCATAGAATTTATTGCAGGATGCAATTGAAAAGATTCCGATGCGAGCCAGATCACAAAGTTGGCTTATTCGAACGCGTCATCTACTCCATGAAGAACGAGTGAGTTTATTTGTTTCTGTTTCTACTTATTTCATTTTCGACCACGTTTTGTATTTATTCAGGAGCCGCCACCACTCATTTCTCATATGATGCTCATCTTCTCAATGTTACTCATAATTCTCTCATTTCCCTGGTCCTTATTCTTTTGTGTGAAAATAGTCAAGTAAGTATTCTCATTTATTTTCAACTCTCTTCGTATGAAATAGCGCGGCGCGAAATTGTATTAAAGCTTCCGTTGCAGAGAGTATCAACGAGCAGTCATCTTTCGGTTGGGTAGACTCATTAAAGGAGGAACGAAAGGGCCAGGACTCTTCATTGTCATGCCTTGCATAGACACGATGAAAATAGTGGATCTTCGAGTGCTGTCGTTTGATGTGCCCCCTCAAGAGATTTTGAGTCGAGATTCTGTCACGGTTTCGGTCGAAGCTGTTATCTACTTCAGAGTCTCAAATCCAGTCATTTCGGTTACAAATGTTAACGATGCCCAATTCAGTACCCGACTTTTGGCACAAACCACATTAAGAAATGTTTTGGGTACTAAAACCCTCAGTGAAATGCTCAGTGAACGTGATGCAATCGCTAGTGTAAGCTTTTTCTTTAGCGAAACTTCTTATTAATGCAAAGAAATGATTTCAAATATTTTAGATCACAGAGAAGGTGCTTGACGAGGGAACAGATCCATGGGGTGTGAAAGTAGAGAGGGTTGAGATCAAGGATATTCGCCTGCCACATCAACTTATGAGAAGTATGGCCGCGGAAGCCGAAGCTGTCAGAAAAGCACGTGCCGCCATCATAGCAGCTCAAGGAGAGAAAGACGCTAGCGAGTAAGTTTATTAGTTTCTTCTTAATAAATTTTTTAAAATCACCCAACAACTTTAATGTGTTTTCCTTACAGATGTCTTCAAAGTGCCGCAAATACAATTGCTCAGAACAGAATGACGATTCAATTGAGATATCTACAAACTCTGACGAAAGTTGCTGCAGAAAGGTGGCGTTTGGACTCACAAACATATAAAATAATCATTAATGGCTTATAATAAAAACTAGAATCTAAGTTAAAACAAAATCTAAAAATTCTCAAACTCCTTTATTTTTTAGAAATTAAAAGTAAAAATTTAAAAAAATGCATTTTTCAGAAACAACACCATTGTGATGCCATATCCGATAGAAATAGCCAAACATTTTTTGAAAAAGTTCCATCACAAAAGCTGATCCAGTCGTTTTCTTCTTCTGTTGCACCGGTACCCATGACACTTCTTCTTCACCAAATTCTTTCTATTTTATAAATTTATACTTTAAAATTGTTATCTTGCCTTCTTTCACTGTCTCTAATGTAAATATAAAGAATTTAAATTCAATTTATTTAATTTAATTTCACAAATTTTAAGTTACATGGCTTCGCTTGCAGCTGTTAGCGAAATGTAGGTCTACTGTCTACTGTTCACTCAAAATTACTTGAATTCAAAAAAATAAATTTTGCGATTTTTCAAAAGCTTGATCTAATCAATGGTAAACGCAAAAAATGATGCTTGTAACAAAATATTATTGTTCAGCTTTGAGCTAAAGATTCATAAACCATTTTTACCACGCGATCACATCCACCCGGAGGAAAACAGAGACAGATGTTCATCTTGGTGACACACTCACTGAAGCGATAGCCCAGTGAGAGCAAGTATATGATAGAGAGTGTACTTCGAAGAGATAAATGCAGTAGATCTTCGTTGCTGTCCGTTTGCCGTCGTCCGTCCGCCCAAAGACACACAGGGAGGAGAAGACCATCGGCTATTGATTGCGCTTTGGCTTGCTCGCCCCCTCACACACATACACACATAGCATCACATACAGAAAAACGGCGGCACATTTTATACGGAACTGATATCTTTCGCTCGTTTTTTGGATTGTTTCGTGTTCTCCAAACTGTCGTTCGTCACCTTCCGTCAAGCGGCACATCAGCAAATATTTTATTTACTTAGCATTTAGTGTTAGGAGCTTTTTTCTAACTTTGAGTCATTTTTTTCAAAGTTTATCAGTAATGATTCAACAGAAAGATTGAAGGAATTATAGAGAATAAGAAAAGCGTGCGTGAAAAATTGAATTTTTTATCTAAAAAGTGGTATCGAATTGTGTGTTCATTTTATGTTTTGCACTATTTTATTGGTTTCCAAGTGAGCATATGTCTTTAGAAATTTTGATTCTCTAAACTTCTCTTCAAAAACGTACCGTTCCGTCCATTCTGTGATGACAGACTGACAGTTAACAGGGAGAACGGTTGGTTATTTACGCAACTGACGTTGACTCTTCCATCGAAATTGCAATTTCTCTTGCATTCATCTCAAGTACTCTACTGTGTGCGTTCGGAGGCCGATTTTCCAAAATTGGCATTCGCAATGCAGTGTGCCCTTGTGAAATCTTCTTTTGAAAAGGCTATTTTCAAAGATTTTGGTTTTGTTCATTCTAGCTATTTCAATTTGATTAAGCTCATGCTCTAAAACTTCAGCTTTTGGACTGAAAAAGATTCTTGAAATCTCAGACAATTTCAAGCTGTTCTTGCGAAATTCTAGAAATACTACAATGCGTCCATTGCTTGTGTGGCAACAGATCTTTAAACTTTTTTTCTCAAAAATTTGTTTGTAATTCATTCTATTTTGATATCCTCAGAAAATCTTGAGTAAATCGACACCTCCGACCGCTTTTTCTTTCGTTTTCTCTCTTATTTACAGTGCGCGAATGGAAAAAGCGGATTGCTGGCAACTGCGCTCTATTGTGAATAGAAGGCGGCAATTGTCATTTACTGGGCGCGGCGGTCTGCGTAACACTAACTATAACATAACTCATCCCACTTTGGGGGGTTTTGGGGCTGTCTCAATTTCGTGTTCCTCTTTTTCCTATTAGTATTCTCTTTTTCTTCTGCGTTTCGAGCTTTTAGAACTATTGCGAAATCTTTGGTGATTCATGTGTTGTGCTTTTCAAATAGCATTTTTTGCTTTGTTTGAGAAATGTAACAATATTACATATGAAACAAAAATAGACTTCAGAGTTTTTCTTGATTCCTTTCGAATTTTTATAAAAGAGGGAAAACTTTGAATTCCTCATTCTTCTTACGAAATTGCCAAATATTCAATGCACTTGTAACCTGACACCTTTTCTCCAGAATAAAAACGGCAGAATTCACTTTACTTACTAATTTTCACATCGATTTCTGATACAATACTATGAATTTCCTTTGCTTCTCAACAAATGATAAGGTTTTTCTATACCTAACAGTGACTTTATGGAAAAGTATGTGAAATGTTTTTGTAATTGCAGATTAAAAAAATGGCAACTCAGGAGGATTACTTGAAACGTTTGGAGAACGTAACAAGTCGTCTGGAGGCTCTTGCTGGGCACAAACCTGCGCTGGCCCCGAAGCCAACGAATCTGAGTGGAACGAAAAGTAGGTTAACAAATCAATCACCAAAAAAGGTGGTTTCGCACAAAAGCTCTAAACTGAACTATTTGCTCAAAGTCTTATGACTAACCGATTAAGGTGAGGTATTGTTAAGTTTATCTCCTTCTTCTTCTCCTTCTCCTTTCTCCACAACTGTATTCAATTTAACATCATGAAGAAGCTACGCGTGACTTACCGTGAAGTAACAACCATGGAGGTTTGTGCTCAAAGGAGCAGAGTCAGGAACATTCCATTACGTATCATATGTGAGTTTTATGTGGTTTACGACCGATGACAATCGATGACTACTGCTGCCTGCTTGTTTTCTGATTAGAAATAAAAATTTGCTGTCAAACTGAAAAGACATCAACTTTTTGGAATTTTTCTTTGATTAACTCCATGATTTTTTGCACCTACTTCATAGAAATGCCAGTATTCTTCCTTCGAAGCACTATTACAGAATTTAAGAGCAACAAGTTTTTCAAGTAGAGCTCCAGTCTTTCCAGAATGTTTTTAGTTTGATTCAACATGCCTTAGAGCATGTAGGAGTGAATCAATTTTTATGCGAATAGTAAATCCATGTGTGGAATATTAAAAAGAAGCCAAAACATGATTGGCGGCCAAGTTCATAACTTTTTTAAGTTGGCAATAATATTCTTATAGAGTATTATTGCCGATAACTTTGTGATGAATCTTTGAAATGTTAAAATGCTCTTTGTTGTGCTTATCTGAACTAAATGGTTAGAGAAATTGAGTATTATAGTTTGGTTATAAATGTTTCTTTTTCCTTTATTTTTCAACAGATTTGATGGTTATTAATTATTTTTTCGTAATTTAAGCGAATATTTTTTAAATCCGAGAAATATTTCTGATTAAATTCACACATTACATTTCCATTTGTTTCATAAATATTTTCTTCTTGTAGCTTTAGCAAGACGGTCATGCGGCAGGGAGTTTTCACATAAAGGAATTTAACACCTTGCACATTGAGGCGGCTGGAAATTATTGTGATTAGAAACCACGAGCTTTGAAACTCAATTAAGAATAATTGAAGGCACGTGCCGCGTGTCTGTCTTTAATTAAGTATTCTAATTAGGTTAATTAGTATTATTAGGTAACATGCAAGGCTATTTAAGCAATATAAAAAGTTGTGGACAAATCTGGAAGATTCTGGAGTGTTTCAGAATCTTTAGAAAACAATGTCAATTAAAGTTGTAGTTTTGCTCATATGAAGCTGATTTTTGACAAGTGATACACGGACATCCAGATCGCTATATGTAATGACAGTTGAATAGATTTTGTGTACACAGTTCTACAGTATCCCGGGCACCCAGCGACCTCCTAAATATATGGCTGCGAAGCTCTCGAGTAGCCATGAGCCCATCCATCTTGCGTATCACAGTAGGCGGCTCACGTTCTTTTAAGTTTTTCAAAAAGAGATTTTGGATTGACAGAGAGACACACAGACAGAACTATTCGCTTAGCAAGAAGTCGAATTCATTATTTTTTTCATTTTGTAAATGGTAGGTTTTCTTAAAATTATAAGCAACACTTCGTTTTAATCTTATACTGGTAACTCTTACAGTTTAGTGCCTACGATATCAGCCATGTGATACTGAACCCTAAGTCTCTTATGTTGAACAAGTTATCAATTCTTAGTGCTGCTTTACTCCCTCGCTTCCTCCATTCCAGAGTAAGAATCGTCAATACCTTTTTCCTCTTAGCAAAGTGTTTTACAGCAAAAAAAGAGGAAGCCGTTTTTCTGTTCAGTCGACGACATGTCTCTCCGCTTGCATGCTCTTTCGATATTTTGCTGCCGACGGCGGAGATCAGTGGCCCGTTCAACAGTTGCCGGCTGTTTCTAGATTCAACTCGTCCATGTTTCCTCATCCGTCTAACCTTTTTCCATCATCTTCCTTCTCTTGTTTCTATGCTTTCCCTCGTCAGCAACGCACCAACCAGCCGTCATTCTTCTTCTGCCCTCAAATCTTAACAATATTTTTTTCTATACCCACTTTTCATCCGCAGACTCATACGAAACACCTTAATGTTCTAGTCAGTTCTTTTTCATCTATTTTATTTCTTCTTTTTCTTCAATATCCACCATGGACTCTCTTTATTATTCGGTTCCTAGACCCTTCAACAAATATCCACGTGGCTACAGACCGGTGACCGATAGTACTCAAGATTTGAGAGGGTTCGCTAGCGGGCTTCGTCCTTCAAGCAGTTGGTCCTCGTTCCCCCATCAGGTTGTCACTGACCAACGGTCATCAACGCTTCCACATTTTCCATTCTCATGCGTTTCGCCCGACTCCCCCTCATCTCCCGTTCTGCGAAATACTAATTATTGGACTGCGGACGAGCCACCAAGATCCCGCCGTCCTATTCGTTCTGAAAGCAGTTCAACTGTATTCGATAATATATTTTCTCCTCGCGAGTTGTCCCCATTGTCTGTTTCCAGTGAGTACTGCAATAATACCGCTCCTATCCAGTCATCAACTATGCACAATCATCGAAGTGTTCAAAGTCCGGTTCCTGTGTTCCATGAAATCCCACCAAGAGGCTATGACAATGTGCCGAGGCCGGCCGTTTATGAGCCACCAACTCATACTTCTACTCTGCTACGAGAATCAGATTTCTTGAAAAATTTGCAGCGTCAGAAAGCCGAGGCTTATAGGATGTCTTCGAGTTGGTATGCAGATGACCAATCTTCTCGCCAACCGGATTATCTTGATCAGCTACAGCAAAATCACAAGATTTCCACACAACCGAGGCGTTTAGCTAAAACTCAATCGGATTTGTCGTTTGACTCTCTTAATAACTACTTCAATAATACAACAAGTCATATGCAATTGGATAACAATATTAGTGACGTCACTAATAACGGAATGATCAGTAATTATAAAAGCACATATCAAGAGCCAAAAATGGACGGTTTTTTCCGAAGCAGAGTGACTGAGCCAAATTGGATGACTGATCCTCCTCCGCCAAAATCGTTTCGTGAAGATTACATCTATAGAAATGTGTCTATCAATTCTCCTATGAGTTCAGAATTTGAACGAATCCCTCTGGAGTCCACACTTCGCGAACCAAATCGAACAAACTCTGTAGTAACGGAGCAGCCAAACTTCAGAAGTTATCATCGAGATGATCACGTTCGAGAACAACAACAAAAAGCTCAACCGGCTCCAAACGAAACTAATTATCATCGCGGTGCACCCAACTACATGCAGCACCGGGAGCCAAGTCCCATTCGCTCCCCACCGAGCTTAACGAATACTCTTCCATCAAGTCCGTTCTCTTTCAGTTACCCTATCAATCAAGTGGATGGCAACCAAGAAGAGAACTTGCCGAAAAGAGCCAGCGGGTATCAATATAGACGGGCGGCTCAGGATTCCGCAGAAAAAACAAACATCTACCAAAATGTTCCAGAGGCGTCTGCATCTGCAGTTGCTTTTCGAGAAATTGATCGATCCACAAGCCAATATCCTGTGTCGAACAGAAATTCGGCGGTATATTCCAATGAACCAATCCGATTGACTGATGATCGTGTACTTCGAATTCACACGCATCAACCGGAACAAGATAAGTATCCTCATCAAATCCCCGAAGATTCCCATTATCAGCCTTCGCAACCCATTCCGATGCCGTCACAGCGAGCCAGAATTCAATCACCACTCCGCGAATTCGCCAAGCTCACTTCCCCAATAAGAGAAGTTGCTCCTCGACCAATTCAGCCTCCGCTGCAGAATCCTGATAGAGTTTTCAGCCCTGTGGAGTCCAAAGTTTTTAACCGATCAGGTCCAACTGTGATCAATGGCTTCACCAGTAATCGTCATACTTATAATAGTCACACTGATAATTATGACGCTAGAAATAGACGAGATTCATCGCAACCTCCAGTGGCTATTATTGAGCCGAATGTCAATGCGCACATGCCGCAGGACCCGATTCCATATAAGAAGCCGCAGCTTGGACATGGACACGATCATAATCATAGCCATGGCCATGGCCACAATGTACATCCTGTCAAACCAATTTCTCATTATTCGAATCCAACATTCTCACCGAATTCTAACAAAGACAACGACAACGATAGCGACTTGGATATAGAGGAAATGGCGCGTAAGGCGCTTCCGAAATATCTTCGTACCAACGAATCAATTGAAAAGCACCGAAGTTTATACGGAGACAATTTGCACGGAATCCTCATTAAAAACCCATCACTTCATCGGAACTCTTCGAAAAAAGTTGTTTTTGTTGATCAGAACAAAGGTGATACATACTGCACACTAACCAATTGACTTTGAGCAAATTGTTTAATAAAATAACAATAGTTTCTAGACATTTACCTGCGAATTGTAACAAACATTTCCGAATTTTAGCCTCTGCCGCCGCCGCTACATCGGGAGAAGTGCCCGCACACATTCGCGCATTCGATGATGCCATCGACGGTCCGCTCAACGCTTGGTCAAAGTTGACTGATCAACTGGGAGGCGATCTAGCTACTGTGGTGAGTATGAAAATCCACGTAGATTGAACAAAAAATTTGAATTATTTATTCTCAGTGAGAGGGAGAGCTGATCTTCAGAAAACATTATGAAATCTCTTATTTTCAGAAGCCCAAAGTGTTGGCCATGTTTTCCAACATCCGTAACTACTTATGGACTGCTGCTGGAAAACCTGAGCCTTCTGCCGATGAGGCTCAGAAGATGCTCACTCCAGTAATCAACCTACTTGAAGAAATTAGCGCTTTCAAGGATACAAAACGGAAGACCCCACAATGGAATCATCTAAACTCGATTGCGGAAGCTCTTCCAGCTCTCGGATGGGTTACTGTGGTACGTTGTTCGAGCAACTACAAAAGTATATAATAATTGTTTAGGATTTAAAAAGAAAAAAACAAAAAATTACATTTTTTCAGAAGAAGACTCCCGCACCATATGTAAAAGAATTTATTGAGGCTGCTCAATTCTACATTAACCCAATTCTTCGGGAGTTTAAGGATACCGATACGAGGCATGTTGAGTGGACCAAAGCCTGGAAAGCAATCTTTGAAGAAATGCAGAAGTTCATCCGTCAAATTCACACAACTGGACTAGTATGGAACAGTGCGCCAGGAAGTACTCCGAGCACTGGATCTTCCGCTCCAGCTAATATTGCACCAGCACCAAAAGCTCCAGGAGTTCCAGGAGGTCCCCCACCACCACCACCTCCACCACCAGCTCATTTCTTCGCAAACATTGCTCCGCCACCAGTTGACAATGACAAGGCAAATCGCGATGCTCTGTTCGCCTCTCTGAATCAAGGAGAGGGAATCACTTCAAGACTGAAAAAGGTTACCTCCGACATGCAGACTCATAAGAATCCGAACATTCGTGGGAATGCTGCAGTGCCGGCTTCAGTACAACAAGGAGGAGCATCTCCAGCTAGGACAGCTGCTGCACCAGTTAAGAAGCCACCGCACAAGGAGCTGGAAAATGGAAAGCAGTGGATTGTGGTGAGTGAAAAAGTGCATTATGTAACTGCGCTCATTGCCATAAAACGAGAGCCTAATAATCATCTATTATAGGAATACTTTGTCAACGATCCAAATATTGAGATCAATGTTGCTGACAAGAAACAGACAGTGTACATCTACAAGTGTGAGAACTCTGTGATCAAGGTCAATGGAAAGGCCAACTCCATCACTATGGACGGATGTAAGAAGACGTCTGTGGTGTTTGATGCTCTTGTAGCCCAATGCGAAACTGTTAACTGTCAATCTGTTCAGATTCAGGTATGCATTTTTCTATTTTTCACTACTTGCAAAGCGTGCTCGTGAGTAGGCGCTCTACTGACCCACACAACTTCCTGACACTCTTTTTTACAGACTCTTGGGGAGCTGCCAACACTCTCAATTCAAAAGACTGACGGGTGTCAGGTGTACCTGTCAAAGGTGGCTCAAGGTTGCGAGATTGTTACTTCCAAGTCCAGTGAGATGAACATTTCTGTACAAACTACCGATGACGGAGAATACGTAAAATACTAAGAATACATTGCAAACAACATAGTTAAATTTTCAGTCCGAATTCCCGGTTCCGGAGCAATTCAAGACAACGTTTGTCAATGGAAAACTGGTGACCGTCGTTTCCGACATTGTCTGAATACAAATGGGCTCTCCAAATTCTAACTTTATATTTGTCGTCATAACATTTTTTCTCGATCCGTCTCGAACCGATTATTTGTATTGTCCAGTTCTTCGTCAGAATTCGTGACAAAATCTGCTTCATTTAAGAGTTTTTGTATTTGCCTGACTGGTGCTCAATATGTTTTAAGGACTTTTTTCTAACCTGCCGAATAAAAGTCTCTCTGAAATACAAGAACACAAATTATTGTTAGCCTAGTCCAAAAAGATGACGATTTCACGAACAAGACTGAAAATTAAAAGCCCGAAAAGCCAGACGTCTTCAGTTTATGTAAATAGTTTGTAATGAACTGAAAATGGTAAGCTTCAAATAACATTCAAAACATTATGGAGCCTAACTTCTGACGTATGCTTCAACAACTTCTAAACAATTGTGAGCCAGTCAAAGTATTGAATGAAAATGCATATTCAAGACAGAAGAATCGTCCCATAAACTGTTGCGTAGCTGAAGAATGTGACCCATCTCTACTATTGCATGCATTACAAATACCAAAGGGAAGTCTGAAAGCCCACTATTATTTCACACAGAAACTCTTCTGGTGTGTGTCTTTTTAGTTTTTGTTGCCTGTTTTATTTTACTTCTCATCGCACATTTTTCTACTGTTTCATAATGTCATGGATGCAAAATTTGAAAAACTATCAACACCTTCGGGATCCCTCCGAATACATGTCACAAGTTTATGGAGATCCATTAGCTTACCTGCAAGAGACCACAAAATTTGTGACGGAGCGCGAGTATTATGAAGATTTTGGGTATGGCGAGTGCTTCAACTCTACGGAATCAGAAGTTCAGGTGAATATTACTACAGTAGTACTCAAAGTTGTAACTTTTTTTTCAATTTGCAGTGTGAACTCATCACAGGGGAATTTGATCCAAAGCTGTTGCCATACGACAAACGACTTGCTTGGCACTTCAAAGAATTTTGCTATAAAACTTCGGCTCATGGAATTCCAATGATCGGAGAAGCACCAAATGTGTATTACCGAGCCGTGTGGGTGATGCTTTTTCTTGGTTGTATGATTATGCTCTATTTGAATGCTCAATCGGTTCTAGACAAGTACAACAGAAACGAGAAAATTGTGGATATACAACTGAAATTTGGTAACGTTCATTATATGTAATATCGATTCGTTTCACTAATTCGAATTCGAATTTTAGACACTGCTCCATTTCCTGCAATAACATTGTGTAATCTGAACCCGTACAAAGCGAGTTTGGCAACCAGCGTGGATCTTGTGAAAAGAACGTTATCAGCTTTTGATGGAGCAATGGGTAAGGCTGGCGGAAGTAAGGAAAACAGTGAGGAGAGAGAAATGGCGACTGAACCACCAACAACCCCCCTTCCAACCACAAAACCAGCACGTCGCCGTGGGAAAAGAGATCTGGCTGGAGCATTTTTCGAGCCCGGTTTTGCTAGATGCCTTTGTGGAAATCAAGGGTCAAGTGAGATGGAGGAGAAAAGCGAAGAGCACGATGTTGAACTGCGTGAAACGACCACCAGAAAGGCATTCAACATTAATGGTAAGTGTTGCATGTTGAATGAAGTCTGATGTTGTTGTATACGGTGGAGAGCAATAGTTTTAATTGAACAGATGCCGATGAAGAATGGGATGGGATAGAAGATTATGAGGGTGAGGACTATGAGAATTATGACGCAGAAGCAACAACCGCGATGAACATGATGGAGGAGTGCCAATCTGAAAGGTGTAAATTTTGGGATAAAATTGATATTTCTGTTATTTTGCTCTTATCCAGTTTCATATTTAAAGTTAACTGGTTTAAATAATACTTGAAAACTGCCCTTCCAGAACAAAGTTCCACGAGCCAACAGGCTTCGATGATCGTTGTATTTGCGCTTTCGATAGGTCAACTCATGATGCTTGGCCATGCTTTCTAAATGGAACGTGGGAAACAACAGAGTGTGACACATGCAATGAGCATGCATTTTGTACGAAAGACAACAAAACTGGTGAATGATCTACTTACGTAACACAGCTTATCCTCCGTTTTGTTACAGCAAAAGGCCACAGATCACCATGTATCTGTGCTCCTTCAAGGTTCTGTGTGGCATATAATGGGAAGACACCACCAATAGAAATTTGGACTTATCTTCAAGGTGGAACTCCGACTGAAGATCCAAATTTTTTAGAA
This sequence comes from Caenorhabditis inopinata, assembly GCA_003052745.1. Classification (NCBI taxonomy): domain Eukaryota; kingdom Metazoa; phylum Nematoda; class Chromadorea; order Rhabditida; family Rhabditidae; genus Caenorhabditis; species Caenorhabditis inopinata. Next base: position 3,475,037 of record AP018156.1, on the reverse strand, counting down.
GCTATGGGCTTTCAGGTTCATTCCTAAGTAATCAACAGTCAATGAAAATAAATTAAAAATTTCAGGGAATGACTGATGAAGTGGCCATCGTCACAAAGGCAAAGGAGAATATAATGTTTGCCATGGCAACTCTTTCCATGCAAGACCGAGAACGGTTGAGCACAACTAAACGAGAGCTCGTTCACAAATGCTCTTTCAATGGAAAAGCTTGTGACATTGAAGCGTGAGTATAATTCTGAAAAAATTTGGAGTTATTATCTTTCTAAATTCGCAGAGACTTCCTCACTCACATTGATCCAGTGTTTGGCTCTTGCTTCACCTTCAATCATAACAGAACAGTCAATTTAACTAGTATTCGAGCTGGTTAGTATGTTTTCTATCAATGCGAAATTCCGAGCCGCTCATACGGAATAGTAGGAAAGCACATAGTCTCCGAATCAACGCAAAATATTTAGAAAATTTACAAGTTAATTCCTTTTTCTGATGAATCCCGTTCAAAATGTAAATTTTCATTAATTTTACAATGTTTTCACCAATTTCTGTTACAAAAAAGTCAAATATTCCTTGACTCATCCAAGCCGAGACAGGCGTGGTCCACCGCGTTCCTCGCTTTTTTCACTGATCTGAAATTTGGTGCAACCAAAGCAATCACACAAACATAATTAGGCCCGATGTATGGATTACGTATGTTGGTTTATGTGAACGCATCTGACTACATGCCAACCACCGAAGCCACCGGAGTGAGATTGACCATTCATGACAAAGAAGATTTTCCGTTTCCTGACACATTTGGGTATTCTGCTCCAACTGGATATGTCTCATCGTTTGGATTGAGATTGGTAACGAAACAAAATCAACATTTCGGAATGAATAATGTTTGGTTCAGAGAAAAATGTCACGTTTGCCAGCCCCATATGGTGATTGCGTACCGGATGGTAAAACAAGAGATTATATATACAGCAATTATGAGTACTCCGTAGAGGTAATTATTTTCAATATTGTGAAACTGTATAATGAAATGTGGGAAAATGTGTAAACGCATTTTCAACTTCAGGATTTTCAAATCCTACTACGGTTTATAGGGGTGCTACCGTTCTTGCTTCCAACAACTTGTTCTCAAGGAATGCAGATGTGGTGACCCTCGTTTCCCAGTCCCGGAGAATGCCAAACACTGCGACGCCGCTGATCCTGTTGCCAGTTAGTTGTATAAAATTCTATGCCCCCAATCAATCGATAAATTTTAAGGAAAATGTCTAGACGCTAGAATGAACGACCTGGGAGGCCTTCATGGTTCCTTCCGATGCAGGTAATTCTTTACACGTTGTTTTTTCCAAGCATTTTGATAAAGACCGGTTGTTTTCAAGATGTCAACAACCTTGCCGGCAATCCATTTATTCTGTGACGTATTCCCCAGCCAAATGGCCTTCGCTTTCGCTTCAAATCCAACTGGGTTCGTGCAATGGAACTGCCGTGGAATGCAATAAACATTATAAGTATGATATCTTTGCCCCGAATCATTGGAAAACAAAAACAGTGTTGTTCTAGAGAAAATGGCGCAATGGTAGAAGTGTTTTATGAGCAACTCAACTTTGAAATGCTCACTGAATCGGAAGCGTATGGAGTGAGTTTTAATTTCAGTTTTTATTTGTTTGCCTTTTAGTTCATCTTCTGAGATTTTCAGTTCGTCAATTTACTAGCCGATTTTGGAGGTCAGCTTGGCCTTTGGTGCGGTATCTCATTCTTAACTTGTTGTGAATTCGTCTTCTTGATCTTGGAAACAGCATACATGAGCGCAGAGCACAACTATTCGCTGTACAAAAAGAAGCAAGCGGAAAAGGCCAAAAAACTTTCTTCCGGATCACTTTGATTTGACAAATATGAAGATAAACACATTCATTTACAATTGAGTCACTTCTTCTAAATTGTTCAAACAAGAAACCGTGAATAATGTGCACTTACAGCACTGTAAGCCGGTAAAATGTGATGACCAAAACTACAAAAAAACGAGAAGGGGGGGGGGAGGGAAAAAAAGAAAGAAAAATACTACTCGCATAGATATATTTCTATTCATAGAAAAGAAACGGATTGAATGGGGTTCTGGAGACAAAACGTCGTTAATAATTCTGGTTTATTGGCTGAAATAAATGAAAGCGACACTAGACACTAAATGAACAAAAAATACGTGGCATATTGTGATGGTGAAATAGAATTAAATTCAAGGAGAGTCAACAGATACAAAGAAAAATAAAAATTATCAGAATTAAAAACGATGAATTCAGTTCAAATTCAAAAAAAATACCAAAAAAATTTCTTTTTTAAATTTATATTTATAAAAAATTTTTAAGCTATGTATTTCAAAATGAAGTATATCAAGGAATGAATATAATCATGCAGAGACGAAAAAATTATATTTTACAACGCTTGCGATATCTCAGCCTCTTAACGAGCCAATGTTCCAATCAACGCTGCGCAAATCTCGAAGAACTGCATTGTTTGCGATAGTTTGGCTCCGCCGGGTGATGGTGGTGGTGTCACGTCGCACTGAAAAAAAAACAACCTATTGTCAGCCGACATACGTGTTCAGGTAAAATCCACAGTAAGAAGTATAAACACAACAAAAAAATTTGCCACGTAAATACACTTAACAATCACATTAGAAATTGTCAGAGCATTAAAATTACGTTTCGGGTTATAAAATGCTTCACGGAAAATGTAAGAAAACATCAACTCTCACCGACATATCCGAAAAATCATGCACCTCCATTTTCTCAATACTCGCCTCCATACTCATTGCCTGTGGCATGCTTGATGTTCGCGTTCCACGAATACCCGAGGGTTTCTGTGCCATTGACATTGATGCATGTCTGGAGGAACAAGCGCTCGCACCTGAAAGTTTCACAGTAGGGTATTTATTTGGGATATCAGTTATTCAGTGTCATACATCCAGATTCCTCGTCGGCCAAACTTTTGAAGTCGAGCAAATAGCTTCGTTGATCCACTTGGTACAATTGCAGTGACATTTTTGGTGGATCGGCTGCTGGAGCGTCCGGCTTGCGGCGTACTATGACACGGTACGGATTCAGCACCTTCCATTCCATATCAAGCTGCTTCATTGCACGGAACACTTCAAACATAATGTCTTCAGGGCGACTTTGTGACCGGATTCCAAGATGCCACTTGGCACGTTTGTTGCGTGCAGAACCACTGGCTTCAGTGTTGTCTAGAGTTGGAGTGATCTTGCTACTTACTGATGCTGAAAATTGTTCAGAAAATTAAATTAGTTGATACAAACTGCTGATGATTCAGAAAATGAATGAGTCTTTAAAATCATTTTTCGAAGAGTATTTATTATAGTTTCACAGCTCTGAAACTAAGGCTTCCATTAAGGCGAAATTTCGGCCGTTTCGTCTTATCTTCGTCTTCGCCTCGGCTTCTTCTTTGTCTTGCATTCGCCCGAGTAATGACAATAGATGACGTGTTGAAAACTATTTTATTGCGTAAGACGAATGCAAGACGAACTGAAAGACGAACGAAGACGGTTTTTGTCTTCGCCTATCGTGGAAACCTTATCTGAAATACTTCAGTAAATATTGTTATTCTTACCGGCAATTCGTTCTGGATGACGATGAACAGGGCCTGACCCCTTATTTGGAGTCACTTGATAGAATTCTTCAATTGAAAGCTTTGCTGTTTCATCCGCAATTCTCTTATTGTCCACTATCAAGTTATAGGCAATGGAGAGATGATGATGTGGATTATCTCCTAGAAGAGCTGAAGTCACTTCCTCTTCAGCGACGTGGTATCGCTGTAATAGTTTTTCAGAAATTAAAAATAAAATAGTTTCTATTTAATGTTTACCTCGGTGACTTCGCGGACAGCTTCAATGTCAACAATAGATGCTTCACTCTCGTTAATTGGCGGAAACAAATAGTTGGGTAGATCTTTCTGGAACCACTCGTGAGCACTGAAATATATTTAAATGAAGGAACCCTATTTCGACGACTGTCTTTTTAGATTCACGCACATAACATCCTTTATAGTAGCTCTCTTCATTGGGTCCACGCATAACATATGACGAAGCAGGTTGACAATGGGGCGCTCCAAGAACTCGGGAGTCGGAAATACTCCAGCTGAAAATAATACAATTAAATAAAAAATGCCATATTTGTTTCCTTAACGCACATTTGATCTTTCTAAATAGACTCGGCACATGTTCATCGTCAAATGGTAGAGTTCCACATAGCAGTGCATAGAGAATGACACCACAAGACCAAACATCGACTTCTGGGCCAGCGTACAATCTGAAAATATTATAATTTATTTAAATTATATGCTCAATTTCAAGATTATTCATTATATTCTGATATTCTGATAATTATATAAAGCAATATTTTTTTGCATATGATGTAATAGTTTTGGAGCATTCCATCTTTCTCCTTTCTGATTCAATGACGTTTGGGATTCTCTTTTTCCTTAAGGCAGATTCTTTAATCTTAGAAACAACTTACTTTCCACTAATAACCTCTGGAGCAGCATAGTTTGGTGATCCGCAGCTAGTCCTTAAGAAGTCACCGTCGGTCATGATGTTCGAGAGTCCAAAGTCGGCAATTTTTACGTTGCTTTGTTCATCTAGCAAAAGATTTTCTGGCTTCAAATCTCTATGGACAACCATATGGCGATGACAGTAGTCCACACCGGAGATGATTTGTTGGAAGAAGCGGCGAGCCTCGGCGGTCTTCAGCCTTCCGTGCTTGACGATATAGTCGAACAACTCACCACCGGAAACGTGCTCCATTATCATGAAAATGTCAGAAGGCGTGCTGATCACTTGATACAGGCGAATAATATGCGGATGACGGAAAAGTGAAAGGTTTTGAATTTCCCGACGAATCTTTCCAACGACATCGAGTGACTTGATTTTCTGACGATTCAGAATTTTGACAGCCACTTTGTATTGTGTTGTCTCGTGAGTTCCCACTGAAAATTTTGAGTTTTTTTGGTTGAAGACGTAGTTGCACAGAATGCGTAAAGAATAACAATTACCTTTAACCTTTCCAAAGGTTCCTACACCGAGAGTTTCTTTGAGAATGTACTGTCCAATCTTAATCTGAGGCTTTATCTCTTGCACCGTTTTGGATGAAGCTTCTCCACCGGGCGAGGACATTTTCGAGCTGTTATCCACGCCGTCACGATCCTTACGCTCTTTTCTAAAATAGGCAATACTTCGATGCATATTGAAGCCTGTCGTCGAAAAACAGCCCCTTGGTAGCCGCTCACAATATGCACAAAAACTCGAATTTTAGGGCGAGCGACAAACCTTTTGGCTGGTTTCTGTGCTCAACCGAGTCACTCCAAATGGAGAGAAGGCACATAAATTTTGGGAGCGAAGAGGCGATCTTGTGACGAATTAACTGCCGCCTAGGTGGGGTCCGCGTCGGAAAAGAGACAGAGAGAGAGAAAGTGGAAAGTAAGATGACCGGAAACAAAAAGAAATTGTTCTAAGAGCTTTTTCAAACTTGAAATAACGTATAAATGAAAAAATCGAATGTTCTAAATTCCCAATTTCCTAACGATGTCTCAAAACATGAAGAGATTCAGTGAGTATGATGGAAGGAAATAATAATTATTTCTTATTTCAAAAAATCTAAAACATTTCATTCATCGATTCTAAACTTTTGCTACTTGAGCGTATTCTTATATGGGAAATACTCTATTTTCTTCAGAAAAAAAAAATGGGAAAGGAGGTCCGATAACCTTCCACACACTCACACACACACTCGCTCACACTCACTCACAACCCCGTCGCTCACACACCAGCGCTCTCACAATCTTTCTTTCTTTCTCTCAGACAAACGCACACGCACAAACCAAGTGAGTGAGTGAATCTCGACTTTAAGAAATGAAGAGAAATAGAGAAAACGGGTTGAAAGAGAGAAGGGCAGGCATCCGTTCCTTTTCTTCTTCTCCTCCTGTCTTCCATTTCCTCTTTCCTGGCGTTTGATTTTGGCGCAAATAGCGTGCGGTGGTTGGTAGGTAAGAAGAGATCAGGCAAAACATTGTTAAACGAGAAGAAATTGAATGAAACAATTTTATAAAGCTTTAAAACGCTTATTTTTAATGGAGCAACCGCCTCTAAAACGAAAAAAAAATATTACGAACTCTAACAGTATGCAGGGTTTTAGAGAGCGCTTTGAATAAATAGAAGAAGAAGAGAATATCCGATGCGAGATAAGATTAAAAACCAAAAATCGTATGTTGTGAAAGGCAAGTGCAATGTGGACACACTTTGGCTAGGTCGACCTTGTTTGGCCATGTTAAGAATCATCGATTCTGCTTTACTTTTCAAAATGATAAGTGAGGCGCTTTTCAAAACTAAACAGACATTTAACTTATCAGAAATGGCAGAAATTTTTCAATAATGACCATAATAAGGGGGGCTATTTCGTCTGTTCTCTGGGAAAAACGTCATTAGGGTCAGTCATACGGCAGTATTCTCTCTAGACACCAGACATCGAATGTCAAAACAGTAGCGGCCTTCTCTCCACCAAGCGATCCATATTCGGTGAAACACAGCAATGAACAAACCCTAGTCAAACACACCAAATTCAGAGATGTGGTGAGCCAAATGAAAAAAAAACCCCGAAATAAATGAGAGGCGTGAGAGAAAAACAAACTCTCAGGAGTGACAGGGAGCCGAAAATTGGTCTTTACTGCTGTTGAAGTATGATAAACTCTGATAAACTTGGAAAATAGCATTTGTAGCTACAATATCATTCTTCAAGGATCCATGATCTATAGGTGAATCCAGGAGATCTTATGTCATATGAGCCACCGCAAGGTTAGAAAAATCAAAGTGAGTTTGATTTTTGAAATCTGATATAATGATGAATATCATAAAAAATAAGCTGAAAACTATTGCACATTGACCAGCGCTGATCTGAAAGGTTCATAAAATAGCAAGAACAACTTTGATTTAAAATTTCCGTTTTAAGCGACTTTATCAAGCTTTGGCGCATCCACATACGCACAATAAAAATACGCGGAAACGCGAAACCCCTGCATTTTCTGTTGTTTTGAAAAGAGGAGAAAAGAAATAGACTTTCTCCATTGGTTGCCTCACGCGGGGGTTCCAAGACTCTTCACAATGCATGCTATTTTTTCATTATTAAATGCATGATTAGAAGGAGTATTTTGCGACTACTGGAAGTCTCTGTAAAAATACAAAATCAACGAACATAAAGAATTAAAGGAAAAGGGAAGGAAATAAAGCCAATCGAGACGGTTTCAAAAAGGACCGTCTCGATTGGAGTATTGTAAGGCGCTCTGACAAGTAGGGCATTTCTTTTTTTGCGCGCATTGTCTTGCGCAAATAAACTTGTGCATCCAGACCGGGTGGTGTATATCAGTGATCGATTAAAGTATGCCCTCTGTCTTCCCCTACATGTATGACACCAACTTATATTTTCTTTTGATTTATTCTAATATTATGAAAATGTGATAATTTTTTACTTACCGTGACTTAGCCGATAATTTTCTTGAGAGATTCTTTACGCGATTGAGACCGCTAGGTTGACTTCTACTTTTAGATTTCATCTCTGTACTATCCGTCCCTCCGTCATCGTCGCATCCCTTCCTATCGCGATCTCTATCTTGATGGGAAAACATCTAAACAATTTTCAGCATTATAGTTTAGGCTTCAAAACCAAAAGAAAAGCAAATATAACGTTTTGCTAGAAAGGCCTACAAGAATGAAAATGTGTTAAGTTGAATCCACGAAAAGGTTGTTCGATGAAGATAGGAAAAGTGAATAAGCATATTTCTTCGGAGGCAATAACTTATTTGAGCAAGTCACGAGAAGCGAAGCCAATGGTTCTCTGTGTCAATAGAATGTGACTAAAACATTAAACTCGCGGAAGGCACCATTCATTGTTTTAGACTAGATGAATGTAGGAAAGGAAAGTGGCTATGATGCATCCACAAAAATTTGGGTTTCAGAGGCATAGAAGGCATACATTTTTCTTGGATTTCCTTAGAATTTCCAATGTTGTAGCCTATATTAGAAGTTTATTATTTTGATTTACAGAAGATTTTTCATCTTTTTTCAGTTTGGACATCGCTGAAATATAGTTTTCTTTAGTACATCACGGGAGCACAAATCCGCGAGTTTGCAGTAAATTCACTGATTTGTAAGAAGCAATATGAAAGGAACCAGATTGGTGTTAACAAAAATAAAAAGTAGATGGAAGGTGACTGCAACTTAACAATACTTTCCTCTAAAACGAGCCCTTCGCTAGGTGCTAGCTACTGTGTGATGAGAGTATCAGACTGCGACTTTTGTCGATATAATCGGCTCAGAACGGGGAAAGTTTATTGGTTTCGAGTGTACTTCTCTGGCACGTGTTAGGCAAAAATAAACCGTATTTTTGATTCAATCTCTTTCTCTCTCTCGAAAATTTCATGAACTAAATTTAGAAAAAGCTGCTTAGGTAACGCCGATTTTTTTTATTTTATAGTTTTTATGTATTACAGTTCAAAAAAGACGAGAATTCATCTAAGGAATAGTATCGATTGACGCAAAACAAAGAAGTTAGTTTGAGTCATAGGAACCTGACTGAAGTAGTAGAAAGAAGAAAAAATAGAACTTTAAGCGATGTAAAGCAAAAAAGAGTCATATTTCGCTTCAAAAAATAGAGCGTCCCGTACTGATAGATGTTAGCATTGAAGACACTTTGAAGCAAGGTTCATTTCATGCACACTCTTTGCATTTCTTCTCTTCACAGCTCCTTTCAGAAGAAGAAAAAACGGAACCTGCGCGTTCGTGTTTTGGTGCTTTGCAACTTCGAATGCTGATGAGTGACTCAAATCTTTAATCAGTCGCAGTTCTTTTTTGTCTTCGAGTTGTTAATGTAGACAACAGACGGAAATTTCAGAAATATGAAACTACTTAATATCGAATTTCTTTGTGACATTCTTTATTTTTGTTTAAGCATGTTTTTGATCACCTTTTTCAGCAGCTTCTCCAATGTTAGAAGTCCAGCGTTAGATATTTTGTTTCCAAAGGGCTCTCAGGTCTAACGCATCTGATCTTATTGGTAATCCATAGGATTTCTCGTAGAATTGTGCAAATTGCTTTTTGAAAGCTTGCGCTATCACTTGTCTAAAGCTTGGGGGGGGCATTCAATTTTACTGGAGCGTGGAGTGCATGCAATCTTAATTTAAGAGATATGGTTCCCCTTGCGGTTGTTCTTCTTTTGTAGACACGTGACAGATACCTAAAGCATCCATAGTCCATGTTAATTTTTTCGGCAAATCTGCGGCGTTAGAACTGTGATCAAAAGTTCAAATATCGAAGTGTCAACGCATCAAATCACCTCAACTGAAAATGGGTCAAAATGCTTTACTCTAAACTTTACTTCCACGTGACAGATAACAGGGTTTAGGACTTCTCGCGTTTAACATGTAAGCCTTTGTCCATATTATGAGTAGTTCCATCTTCTAAAGTCATGTGAAACGATATCACTAAAATACTTTCTCTGTGAATTTTCCGCCCTGTTGGGCAATTTCGTTACTCCTTTCAAAGTATATTTGTTCCAAATAGTTTACTCTCTTGCATCCCCCCATTCTTCTTCTCTCCCTGAACATACTTTCCTGTATCTCCTCGCAAGATTAGCTTCTTTCTCCGCCCCTGGTAAACTGTTGTGTTCTTCTCTTTTCCTTCATTAAATATAGGACACCCTCTTATGAGCCTTATCTAGATCATCATTCTTTTATTATCAATAATTGCTATCGCCCTTATTGGTTGAAATTGACATTCAAGTTAATGAATTTCAGTTAAGTCATTTCATGGTCAAAGAAGTAACACGATTCTTAGTGTGATAATCTGCATGATCACGTTTCCCGAACTGGTTTATCAGTGTGATCAGTATCTCTTCAGATTTTGCATTTATTTAAGGTCAACTAACGAGTTTTTGAATGTTTAATCCGTAGAACTTTTGCATAATTTTATTTAAATTTCGATTTTGAGAAAAACCACACAGATATTCTCGATTTTCCTTCAATATTTAATTAAATTTATTTTTGAAATGTGCCAAAATTCAGTGTTTGAATTTGTTTAGAACTAAATAGCCTAGCAATATGAACCAGTTTTTCCATGTCTTATCAAAATGAAGACTTCATTATCTCAAAGAACGCTCGACGCGTTTTCCTTGCAAAAGATTGATCTATTGCGTCTTTTCGCCCTTCCACCTTATTGCAGTCACGTTGTTGTGGGAGAACAAACCTTTCTCTCGCAGTTCTGACTCGAATAGAAAACGTCCAAATGGTCACGTAGAAACTCTCCAACAAACACTTTTTGTCTCACTCTCTACCTACTTGTGTGAATCTCTATTCAAGAAGGCATGTATCGCGCGTGCGAAATATTGCACAAATTTTGGAGAGTGCTCGGCAAAAAAGAAAAGTGGAGAAGGCAGTCCGTTTTCGTGGCTCCTAAATGCCGCAAAAAAGCAAAGCGTTCAATAACGTGCTTAGTTTACAAATATAAAAGCGGTGTTCTGATATTGTATTGCTTTATCTCATGAATTTCAGTTCTTGTATTCTTCCTTTCAATTTAATTTAATGTAGAATTTCCATGTATATCTGTGTATATTAACTGTTTTATAAAATCAATAAATGCAACTGAACATCAAAAACGGAGAAGAGCTTGAGATAAATCCTTGGATCTCCGTGAAAAGATTAATAACAACCCATGAGGTGGCCTCCTTTCGTCGTCGCAGGCAGTCCATTCTTATTTGATGTTGATCTTCATCGCTGTATAAATGCACCACATTATCGGCGTTTGATTAGTTGATATAGTCATTCATAGATACAAACACGTTGCGTTCTGTTCTTTTTGTCTATTATTATTCGTTCAGTTGACTGCCTATACAACCATAACTGTCGAGTTTTCAGTGAGCTTCATAACATGTCCTTTTTTGACGGTATTCCAGTTGCCCCACCAATTGAGGTTTTCCACAAGAACAAGCTCTACCTTGACGAAACTGCACCAGTCAAAGTGAATCTCACTATCGGAGCGTACCGCACAGAGGAAGGACAGCCATGGGTACTTCCAGTTGTTCACGAGACGGAAGTTGAAATTGCCAACGACAACACTCTCAACCATGAATACTTGCCAGTGCTAGGGCATGAAGGATTCCGCAAGGCTGCCACCGCACTGGTTCTTGGAGAGGAATCTCCAGCTATTAAGGAAGGACGTTCTTTCGGAGTTCAGTGTCTTTCTGGAACCGGAGCTCTCCGTGCTGGGGCAGAGTTCCTCGCTCAAGTTTGCAATTTGAAGACTGTTTATGTGAGCAACCCAACTTGGCAAGTTTTTTTCTAAATTTTCTTTTTTGCATTTGTTGTCAATCTGAAAATCGTTCAAATTTTGTGTGAAAAATGCAACTGACGCAGATGGAAGAAGACTAACACCACACTTTGGTCTATCGTTGTCTGATTTTCAGGGGAAATCACAAGCTTGTTTTCAAGAGAGCCGGATTCACAACTATCAATGACTATACTTTCTGGGATTATGAAAACAAGCGTGTGTACATTGAGAAACTTCTTGCTGATCTGGATGCCGCCCCAGAAAAGTCCGTCATCATTCTTCACGGATGCGCTCATAATCCAACAGGAATGGACCCAACTCGCGATCAATGGAAACAGATCGCTGAGTTGGTTAAGAGAAAGAATCTCTTCACTTTCTTCGATATTGCATACCAAGGATTTGCATCTGGAGATCCAGATGCGGATGCCTGGGCTATCCGCTACTTTGTCGATCAGGGATTGGAAATGGTGGTTTCTCAATCATTTGCAAAGAATTTTGGACTTTACAGTGAGCTTTGAGTATGAGCAATCAAGTTTCACAAGACTTCTTTCAGATGAGCGTGTTGGAAATCTCACTGTTGTCGTTAACAACCCAGCTGTTATCGCCGGATTCCAATCTCAGATGTCCCTAGTTATCCGTGCAAACTGGTCCAACCCACCAGCACATGGAGCTCGTATCGTCCACAAGGTTCTTACAACTCCAGCTCGTCGCGAACAGTGGAATCAGGCCATTCAGTCCATGTCTTCACGCATCAAACAGATGAGAGCTGCATTGCTGGCCAAGTTAACTGAACTCCAAACTCCAGGAACATGGGGTCACATCACCCAACAAATTGGAATGTTTAGTTACACTGGACTCAATTGTTAGTGTACAAAGCTTAATTATGTGCCAATAATGTTGGAATTTTTCAGCCGCTCAAGTCGACCACCTCATCGCTGTACACAAAGTGTTCCTTCTTAGCGACGGCCGCATCAACATCTGCGGTCTTAATACGAAAAACGTGGAATACGTCGCCAAGGCTATTGATGAGACTGTTCGTGCCGTCAAGAGCAATATCTAAGATAGATATGTACCTGAATTTTGCCTGTTTTTCTGAGTGTTAAGAGTAGTTTCAGTCATTCTATTCACTTTTAGCTCCCATTTTTTTTGTACTTTCCTATATTTATTCCGATTCCATGTAAATGATGAACATTTAAGAAATTCTACCTGATTCAATCAGTGTTACACTAGTAAAACACTGTAGCAAAAAAATACAGAAGCAGTTAACAAAATCTGAAACATAAGAAATGAAATTGAACTTATGAAATTGCATCATGTGTTTTTGCTGAATTTAATGCATTATTGCAGTTTTTGAATTTTCTCTAAATGTTCATTACAGCGTAGCTTGATAAGAAGCGTTTTAAAATATGTGCGATAACAGTACGAGACGCGAGCTCCACGTGCTTGAAAAATACCAGATTCAAGAAAAAAAAACAGTTAAGTTTTCCGAAAACTCCAAGTAGTGCATTGCCTTTGCTGAAAATTGTATTGATGCGCTTCTTAAACTTTTCGTGAACCCAAATTTATAATCAGAATACGCGTTTATCGGCAGTATTCTTAATGTAGCCTTACGCCGCACAACAATATCGATTAATAGTTGGCCAAATGCCAGTGTTTGATCGTGTTTCTGTTTTTTCACACATTCAGGAATTTTCTGGAAAGAAAATCGTTTCAAAGACAGATGTTTCAAGGTCTCTCTGTTTCCACATTTATTGCAAAAAATGGTGATCTTTTGGGTCTGTGTGTAAGTTTTTTATGAAGAGCAACTTTTGAAGAAATCAGGTTTCTTTTCATGTTTTAAGTTACGGAATATACAAGGGATTTAACAAAAGCAGATATTTTCAGACTCATGACGTACGGACCGCTGACCCAAGAGAACAACTAACTGTGGTATCCTATCGGCTCCAAAACTTATGGCCGAGCAACGTCTCAGCTCAATTCCCTAGTATCAGTGCGTGGAATTTAGGGAATACGACAACGATAATGATCGCAAGCGTGTGCTTGTTATGAAACTTCTTGGTGATCTTGATCTTTTTTCGGATAGTTTCATATCCAAATTGGAATGCTCCCAACTCATGATGCTTGCAAGCCGGCTTTTCTCCTGAGCTATAATATATAAAAAACAAAAAAACCATTTTAGTAGAACTAATTGAAATTCAAACCGTTGAAGTCAATAATGAAATTGATGAATTTCATTTACAAATGTAATTTGCTTGTCGAACTAACTTGTTGAATCGAATTGCTCGCGGAGCCCCATTTTTTAACAAAAATTCTCATTTTTAAAATTTAAGAGCAATTCTTTTTGCGCCGGTATTTTATGATTTGTTTTTTATTATACAATTCAAAACGCCGAAGCATACTATTGCTTAAAAATCTTTATTTCAGGAAGGAAAAATGCATGCAAACTTATTATGCGTAATGTGTAAGAATTTGTGGGAAGTAAATATAAAAGAAGAAGAATTCAAGAATTTTAAGAATAATATTTGTAAAAAATACATGAAAATTAAAAATTCAAGAATTAACGGCGCTCAGCTTCATCGACATCTTCCACGGCAACAAACCCTCCTTTTTTAACAATGACAAGTGGGTGTGGTCCAAGACGCCAACCGTATTTGCCACCCATCTGAATGATTAAATGTGTAGAAGAGTTATTTTGAGGTGATTAATATCGGCTTAAAAGTTTGTATTTTTCATAGATTCTGTTGAAAATTACAAACAATAAGTGTCCAAAATTCTTAAAATAACCAACTTTGGTGTTTTTTGAGCGGCGGTTTTACAATGTTTTTTACATATTTTTAGCCGACAATATGAGTTTTTGTGATTGATATACGTGATTAGCATTTTGTGTTTTAGATGGAGTTTGAGCTTTTCTGAGAGATAAAGAGAGAGATAGAGAGAAATAAGAAACTGTAAGCAACCGCCACTTACAAAAATTCTTTTTGAAGTTTTTAATTATTTGGAGTATTTTTCAACGGAATTTATGATAGACTCTCTTTTTGCACTTTCTGCATATCATAAATAATTAATGTGCTCAATCACCAGAAAAAAGTTTTTGGCTTTGAAAAATCGTTGCTAAGCAAAAAGGTTTTCAGGTTCTATGTTTGTGGGAAAGTGAAAAGGCCTGAAAGATTTTGTTAAGCTCCAACCTACCAATTCAAATTTAGTGATGTCGTCGTATTTAGTGATACAGAAAAAGTTGATCACAAAGAAGGAGATCAAAAAGAGCAAGACGCAGAAAATGAGTCCAACCACCAATGGTCCAGTGTAGTCTAGTGGGTTGAATTCTTGCTTCGGCATGATAGACTACCTGAAAGTAACGTGAGAATGCCTGGTTTCGGTTCGCTTCTTGACTATATCAACGAATAGGAAAACTTTCAAGAATCGATTACCGTACGCGGGTATGAGACTTGTTTTGAGTAGGGGTATACGGCAGGCAACGGAAGGAAGCGGAGGACAGAATGAAGAGAGACAGTCGCCAAGGCCGCATCAACAACAACAGAGAACGAAAAGTGAAATCGGGCATTTTGGAAAAGAGTAGTGCCCGACGAGATCGTGAGAAAGAGGCAAACATGTAACTATCAAATTCGAATCGACAACTAGTTAGTTACAGGCCAATAACGATAGGTGGAAATAAGGATAAATGATCGGTGACAAAATAAATTGAGAAAATTTTGATACTTTTGGGGAAGAGATTCCCTCAAAGATGTGAAGTGATTCTTACATACGTAGAGCTAAATAATAAAAAGTAAAAGTTTATTAATTCAAAGCGGGAAATCCAAATATTTTTCTCATTTCAGATGAGCATACTTGCTCCTTTTCTTTTTCTTTTTCCTCTTCTTATTTGGTTAGAGTATGAGAAAAAGACAGGAAAAAGATATATGCGTCATGCAGCCAAATTGCGAATAAATCAAGGAAAAAAAAAAGAAAAAATATATATGTATATTGAAAAGCAGGATTTGGTAGCCTAGATTTCTAATAAAGCGCGAGGGAAATGAGGAAAGCGTCGGAAAACCGCTATTTGATAAATCGAGAAAAATAGACCATCGCATGTATAAACGAGATTTTGAAATATCAAAGAAGACTGAATATATTGAAACAGAAAAAAAAGAAGAAAATTCAGAACAGATAGATATAAAAAAGTGATTTTTCAATGTTAGGTACCTTAAGCAATCTTAAAAGCCTTAATACTAGAATACATTGAAATGATTCTTCATGTGCCTTTTATGTAGAAGCTAGAGACTTTAACTAAACTATTTTAATTGTCCAAGTAAGTCAATCCAGCTAAATCACACTTTACAAAGAATTAATACTCATCTAATGGTTTCAATACGTAAACGAACACGATCCACATTTGATCCGCATCGTAGTCATTTTTCATATTCGGAATTAGGTATCATTTAATTAGGAATATCTAATTGCATGCCCAATTAAGAAAGGAGTATTGCTAACAGAAAATAATTTGAGTTTCTGACCAGCGAAACCATGAAGAAGGACCTTTTTGAAAAATGCAAAGATAAAGTGTAACAAAGCACGCGTCGATTGGGAGTTTGTAATGTTTCTATCACAATTAATCAATTAATTGGATAACAATTGTTGGCGATTTTTTTTTCAGATTAAACATCAAAATTGATTTATGAAAAATACATTTACATTTTCGAAACTGAACTGACAGAAATGTTTTTCAAAGACACGCTTTTTTAATAGGAGGCGGTAAGGGAGAGAAAATGAAAATGGGAAAATAGTGGTGACCTTCGTTACCCCATGCAACTGTCTCTGGCAAGTATTAATGTGTGACCATTAAATGAAAAGAACTGGCAAGTTGGTTGGCAAAGGAAAAATCTACTTCTTACCAAGCAAATTGTTCTGTCTGTGTGTCTCGGACCGTCTATCTCGGACCTTTTTTAAGGTGACTCAAAAGAGCGAGAGCCTCCTACTTTGATATGCACTTTGCAACTATATCTTTAGGAGGCCGCTGGACACTTCGGATACTGTAAAACCGTACACCCGAAACCTACAAAACTGCCTTTACAACGATATAAACAGTCAAAATATTGCTGATATAGAAATCAGGATGTCCGTGTATTCCAAAGTTTCTAAGGCATTTCAGAATGTTCCAGAAAGTTATAGAACACTCCAGAACATTCCAAAATTTGCTAGAATGTTCTATAAGCAAACAAAAAAATCAGACAAAGAGAAAAAATTCCAGAATACTTCAGAAAGTTATAGAACATTCCAGAAAATTCCAGGACTTTTTAGATTGTTCTAGAACAAAACAAAAAATCTGACAATAAAAAAGAACGGTATAAGTATGGAATCACTCCCCACTATAGTATCACCCCCCATAGTGGGGAAGGGCCCCCCAAGGAACCCCCCCCCCACACCATTGCCCTGTAATTTCAATCGCGAAAATGATACTTCTGTTTTTTTTAGCCGTGGAGTTTACTATGACCCCCCACAGACAAAAATGGGGGCCAATAGTGAACTTGTTGGGGGGGGGGTGAATGTGAACTGTACGTTTTCTTCCCCCTTGACAGTCTGGTAACGCCCCCCGGCTGCAATGTTGTTTTCTTCCCCCCAAAAGCCATAAAACAAAAGTTTAGATCAACCCCCCATAAGTTCAGATCAGCCCCCACAAGTTCAGATCAGTCCCCCATAAGTTCAGACGAGATTTTAGTGGCATAGCGGATTGCCATTGCCCTAGGACCTTACTAAGCCTATGTCACAAACGGGGTTTGCTAAGCTTAGGAGAAGACCTAATATGATGACTTTTGCTCAAAGATCCCTTAACCATACAATACAGAAATACTCACAAACTAATTTATCGCGAGAAATGTGTATGCAATGTTTAACATTTTCCGTGCGCAATGATGCCACGTTGCAAAGTTCACGGAACGGTCGTCCACATATCAAAAAAACGTGAATAACAAAACAAATAAAACTAAAATGAGCATGTGAAAAAATGCAGATGGGGCTAGATTTCCTACCCTACATGTGGGGGGAAATATCATACGGGCATGGGGGGGTGAAAGTAAACTCTAACCAAAAAGAACATTCCAGAATGTTCCAGAAAGTTACACAGCTCTCCAGAACATAATAATTAGCCTGATTAGAGTAATTAATTCAAGACAAGCCTAAGCCTCCAATTATGTTTAGTCTAGATTCGGTCATTGTCTAATTAAGCTCGTGGCTTCTAATTAGAATAATTTTCAGTTTCCTCAAGGTGCAAACGACTTAGGGTGTCAAATTCTTTTATATAAAAAACATGCTTCCGAGTTGCAGCGTAAGCCGTCTGGTACTAACAAGGGAACCTCGAATAGAAATCCTCCTAACTTTTTTTTAAAATTTCGACCACATGTACATACTTTCGACTACGGAAAATTCAGTACACATAGTGGCTATCTGCGCAAACTTCTGGAAATCGAGATATTTCCATCTGAAAATCTGAAAATCGCCCTTTCCTCGCCCCCTTCCTTCTCTCTCTTTCCTCTATGCATTCCCCACTGTTGAAAAAACAAGCAGCGGTGGCCGAGGGGTAAAAACGGGTGATGCGAGTGAATAAAGTGAGGGTTCGGTTCTGCTTAACGGCAATTTTTTTTGCTTTTCTGATTTTGCTTTTTTTTTATTTTAAAGTCTTTAAAGGATCACGATGAAAAAGTTAAAACAGAATGTCAGATACTATCAAGTTCGCAACTATAGAATAGAGCCTCTTTCTGGAGAGCTCGAAAAAGATGTCAAGATTAAAAAAAGTTAAGAGGATTTCTATTCGAGGTCCCCTTGTAAGTGCAACTAGATTTATTCATAACGAACATTCCAAAGGGTACCAAACAAGGTGTAGAGGAAGTGAAACAAAGATATAGATTTTGGCAATACAAGCATTATAGGTACTGATAAAGATTGTAAATCTGCTGAGCAACTGATCCTATCTGAGCAAGAATTTTCAAATGTATGCGCTCAAAACTCTGCGGCTTGGCGAATAATGTAGAAATAACGCAATCTCAATTTTATTAGATTTAATTTATTCAGAATTAAAACCAATAGAGTGTAACTTAGATACGGTCCCTCACGAGACTAACCAAATAGCTTGAAAGATAAAGAAAATAAATCGGGAGATTTGAAAGAAAAGTAACTCGGAGAATGGGATATCAAAAAATATGAAAATTTAGTAAATAATCAAATTGGTATGAGGAATCGAAATTAATTCCAAATGTCAGGATGGACTTTTCAGTAATCTTAGAAATTCGCGAGAGGTGGAGATAATTTGGGGGTGTTAGCAAAAATGACATTCTATATGAGCACAACGATTGAGAAGAAATCATTCAGTTCAGAGCTCACTATGATTAGGTACATAGGCAGCCTAGAAGAAACGAAAGGTCTGACATGGGCTGTAATGTTAGGGAAGTAGAGTAAATTCCGTGAGCACAAAATGATATACCTGTAGATAGAAAGAATTAGAAAAGTTTAAATGCTTTCTGATTTTCAGAACTTCCAAGAGCTTTTATTTCTTTTAAAGTATTGTGACCTCATTATTTTGAAAGTAAAATGTAGCAATGTGTGCAAAAATATGCACAAAACGAGAACTATTTAAATACAAAGTGCTAAATTTGAGCTTTGATGGCTTCGGTGCATTTGTCTTCATTTCGAATTGCCGCTGGTCTAGTCGCCAACTGTCTGTCAACCAGATCTATGAAATTTTGTCTGTTATATATTTTTCTCACACCACTTTTTATTTTCAATCACTTTGCTCTTTGCTCTCTTCATTTTCAATTATTTCTAATTGGAACCGAGCCAATTTCTTTCTGAATAATAATTTTTGTTGCAAATTGCTATAGAAGCCAATTCCCTGGGATTCCTTTCATTTCCAAGTAAAGATTGCAGAAAATGGTTATTTTTTGGAATTTGATAACGAAAAAGTAGCATTAAACATATTATTTGTCAAATGCCCGCCAATCAAATGTTGCTTCCGATTTTATGGGTTTTTTAATTTTTATGGTCGATTTGCGGAAGTGAACTTGAATGCGTCAATCGTGACGGAATAGTGATATCATCACACAAAACGAATGCTCCAAACTATGGAAAAAATATTTTCAAAAAATCGATTAAAAAAAAAGCAAAATTTTCTATTTTAATACGTACAGGTCTTCTTATAGCTTTATAGCTCAAAGTGTGAAGTCCAATTATGAAAGAGTTAAAAAAATTAATATTTTCATAAAATAAGCAAAAAACTGAAGATTTTTCAAATTTTTTCAAATTTTTATTTTCTAAAAAACTTCTGAATTTCGAAAATTTTAAGAACAGTTTGAAAGTTCGCGTTTTTCAAGAAATTTCAGCGTTATATAAAATTCAGATTTTTCTTGAAAGGATTTTTTAATCATTATTATTATTCTTTGTTAAAATGAACAAACGCATTGCATGATTGAAAATACTAGTTCTTTTCTAGGGATGCTTCTCTTTTTTCAGAACTGCCACTAGAATGCTAATTGAATAACAAATGAAGCACTTTTTCCGGATAAAAGCTGCCTTACATTTTATAAAATGATGTAATGCTTTCAGGTGAGTAGTTTTTGCATTTTTTGCATTTTTGCACCGAGTTTGAGCATATCAACCTGGCATGTGAAACAGCTAATAATTCAATGTTCAACGCTGAATTCCGCTTAGTTTCAAAATTTCAGAACAATCAAATGCATAGTTGCGGCTGAAAGGTTAAGGTTATTTGGACTCAAAAATATATTAGTCAAAATTTAAGAGCAACGTGTTCACTATGGTCAAAAACTGCACAAGATATGAAGTGGCATTGGATACTATTGAAGGAATAAGTGAAATCAAAAAGTTTAAATTTTAGTTTTCCTTAAAACGAGTTGAATCGTTCAATTCAATCGATATAATTGTTACAGACTATTGTTTGTTTGAAGACTTAGAAATTATTTGAAACGGTAATTCAGAGAATGTTTGTGAACCTATGTTTATTTGGAGAACTTTAGTAATACAGGGTGGGGAATAAATATAACGCCGCAGTCCAGACGGTGTAAAAACCTCAAATGGAAAGGATTTTTTTCTGAAAATCAACAAAAATGCTATTAAAGACGCTGTTCACAAATGAGAAATTGTTTACTGTAGAAGCGAATAAAAACGGAATACTATGTATATCGAGAAGATTCTTGGGCGGAGGTGTTGTTGTTGTCAAAATCCGACTTCGTGGGTGGCGATTGGGCATACCAGCAGGGCGGAGCGCCGGCTCACGCCACAAAACTCACTCAGCAGCGGTGTGAAGCCAATTTTCCCGATTTTATCACTAAGGATCAATGGCCAGTTTCGAGCCCAAACCTCAATATAATGGACTTTGGTGTGTGGGGATATTTGACCCAACAAGTACCCACGAAAAATTTTCCAAATTTGGGAGCCCTGAAGATCGCTGTGACAGCTGCATGGAACTATCTCCGTGCCGTCGTCGACTTCTAGCCGCAGATACTTCAGGCAGTCATCAAAGCGAAAGGAGGAAGATTCGAAAACTGTTAATGCTATAATTTCTGCTTCAGTTTATTAAATATTCTGGTTGATTTTCAGAAAAAAACTTAAAAAAAAAGAACTCGGCGCTATATTTATTCCCACCCTTTAGTTTAAGGCGGTGAAACACTGAAGAACTTGAGAAAGTATGTTTTCTTTTAATGGAAATGAAAAAAAATATATAGCAAAGCTGGAAATTTTTCAATTTAAAAAGCTAATTCTGAATTCGCCTTGTTTTGTTGAACCTCTGAAATTCTTTAATTTTTTGATAAAATCTATTATTATTATTATTTCCGCATCGAATTGTGAAGCTTTAAAAACACATTTTTAGCTTTACGGCTGCGAAAAACATGTTTAATGCATTTCAATAAGCTACAGTAAGCAGACTTAAAATTAAAAAACAAAAGGGAAACACAAAAAAATATAAATTCATTTACAAAGTTTCTCTGTAAAATCAAAAAATACGTTTGCCTTCACAATTAAATATAGAGAAACGTCATGAAAAAATCACTGAGTGATGGAATTTCAACGCTATTACTTCTTTTTTTTCATTAAAATATAGTTCATCATTGTTTTTAATAAAAATTGGTTTATTAGAATTCTCGCAAAAATTTTATAAATAGTTCCGAATTGGGGAAATTCGTAATATTACGCTCTGGTTATCTGTAGTTTGATCACAAAATATTTACTTCAAAGTTCCGGTTCTTAAAATTTGACTTGAACTTATACATTTTTTCATTTAATTTTCTGCTTGAAATAAACTTTCAGTTGACTATTCATCTGTTCTGACTGCTTGACTGCTGCGAACATTTAGAAAAATTTGGAAAATTTTCCATTTTCTGCAATCTTTTATTTTATTGCTCCGCAGTATCCATCTCCTTTCATTCTTAATGTTCAGACCGGCTAATACCATCTTACACTTAACACCATTCGGCATCCATCTTAGAGAATTTTGCAACAATCAGACGATACGCGTATGCATTTCTTATCTGTCATTCACACCTTTCAGGGTCGAAGAGCATTTTTAGCATTTCAGTTGACTGCTGGCTGGCGGGCCACACTTCTATTCATCAAATTATCTTTAGAATTATGATTCTGAGGTTTCAATTTTCTTTAAATTTTGATTCATTTGGCTCAATGGTCTTTTTATAGTAAGGACTGCACTTGTTGGTCGGTGATGCACTAGATGCACATCTGCGAACGTTCTCATCTTGTCCTTTTAGGTTTCTTTCGTCTGTTAACAACGTTTTTCTTTTGTTTGTTCTCTACTATGTTTTCGTTATTTTCTAAAGAAAAATAATCATTTATTTGTCAATTCAATTTGCTTTTTATTGCTCTTTATGTCTGGTAATAATTTTGAGAAGAGACTGAACGAAAGGCATATGCAAAGAGGGAGATTGTAGCTTTTCCTTTCTTATTTCCAATCTCTGATCTAACTTTGTATTCATACAATTCTTCAACTATATTATAGTTTTGAAATATCAGGTAGCAGTTAGCGAAATGAGTCTACAATAAGAATTTCTAAATATTTTCCTTTTTCTAATGGAAATTTCAAAAACAACGGCTGAAAAATAAGGAATATTTAAAAATTCTGTTGCTAGGATGACATGACAGGAAAGCTAAATGTTTTACGGAGCGATGTCCCAGTGTAAAGCAGACAGAGAGATTGCATCACATTTGGAGTAGTATGAGCAACACAAAGACCTCTTGCTACGATGACCACCTCATTTTTCTCTTGCGCACTCTTCTGCATAAATCAATTCACATGTTGAAATGAGAAGAAAAAAGGAAAGAAATAAAATATCTTATTGAGCGGTTGGTTTTCTTTCGACTGAGCACCTCTTAAGGAAACAATTTTTCTGTTGGTAATCTTGATAAATTCTCTGATTTTTTTCGACTTTTTCTAGAAATTTTGGATTGTTTTTTTTTTCCATTTTAAAATCTATCTTGCTAATTTTTTAAAGGTTTTCTTATTCTATAACTGTCTCTCTTGGTCTCTCAAAGGATTACATTATCTTCTTTTTCTGCCTGCAAGAAAGTTCACATAGGATTATGTAATACTTCTTATATTTTTAGATTTTAAATACTTTTTTCCCAATGTTGGAGCATATTTCTTTCAATGTTTACCTTGTTTGATCTTTTCAGTTTTCCCTTTTTTCACACTGAGTTTCGTTGTAAGGTTTTGATGTCCGAATGAATAGAACCATTCATTTGAACTTGAAAAACCTTGAAAAGAACTGAGGGAAAAGCGTGTATCTATTCCTCGATTCCTTTTTTTTGTCCTTCTTTTTTCCTTCACTTCACAAAAAATTTCTTGAACAAAGTGTATTTTTTATTTTCCAACGAGTACAATGCGAGTCAATTGCAATTTTTCAAATAGTTGCATGCATGCTTAATCTCCCTGAAGACTCCTAGAATCGTAAAACAAATTAATCGTGCGGAAAACGCCCATCCACACAGCTGTTCTTACCACGTGAGGTTTTGTCGTTTCCATTTATGTCCATGTTGCTCTTCGCCCTCTCTTTATATCCGACGGATTAATGCAATCAACAATGATGTTGTTTGTATGCCAGCACAGCACACTACTACTCTTTAATCCCTCGATTCTCAACTTCCTGTAATTTGAAACCTAAACAAAAATGACACTTTTGAAAAGCTGACCCTCCAACTGACCGGTACAATCGACGCTTCTTTCTCCACCTCGGCTTTTACTCGGCTCCTTGAAGACACTGAGCCTTATCCTCGTAAACAATAATGATGTTCAGATGTTTTTTGTGTATTCTCATATCGGGCTCTACCCTTCCCTTTCTGAAATCACGATGAGAATGGATAAACAATGGCGGAAGTAATTCCGCTGAGTCTAATTTTGTTTATTTGCTTTCAATATTGATGTCAGCTTTGTTCCATCATTATAAGTATGCTCAAAAAGGGAAAAACGCAGGTAGAAATGTAATCGGATCCCTTCAAGATGTGCTTCTTACAAGCATAACCCAAGCCTTCATTCCAACTCTATTTCTTGCTGAATTGGATTAATTAAAAGTAAAACAGTAAGTTTCAAAGCATTCATAGAATCTCATACTTGCTATTTATCTCTAATACTACATTACTAGAGCTTATTATGCTCATTTTTGTCTGAAAAATCTATTCTTTTCTTTTCTTTCTTTCTTTGACTTTGACTCTTTGACTATTCTTTGAACGATCTGCATAACAACTATACGCTTCTAGAATAAATTTTTCAATTTTAAGCAGAATAAGCATAAATTTATTGAGTAATAAGAAAATTTCATTAGCATTTTTCCCAATTAGCAATGCAACAAGTATTCTCAAAAAATTGAGTGCAAAATTAATGTCTTACCCTCAAAACTCGCTCTTGACTTTTCGCTGACCTTTGACCTTAAATCCATATTGCTTATTTTGCGTTAGTGAGTCATGAAGTGTCAACTTACCAATTGGTCTGAGCACCTACATACCTATACACTCTCGCTTAGTGGGCAGGTAAGAGTATGAGAAATGAAAAGTTGAGCGTTTGGTAAGTGCTCCCCGCCAAAGGTCGGAACGCGAGAACAGCTGTTTAGCGTAATTTATGTATATTTGTCTTCTATTCACTGCTCCACTTTTAATCACACAATCCGCCAACCTGCTCTGATCACTTGATTACAAAGAGCAACCTTGACTCGAGGGGCCCTTTCATCAACTGACTAGTTCTTGCAGTCATTTCTTCGTTTCTCCATTTTTTTCATAAGCATTTGACCTCAGTCATTCAACGAACATCGTCTTCTTTCGTTGTTTAATAACTTCGATCATTTGAAAATTGAAAATTATCTTATCGCACATCCATTTTACTACACGTGCATCAAGCCATTGATCTCGTATTTTCCGAATTGTCATTGAAACCAACCGTTATCTGTTCATCATTGCTATCAGCTTATCATTTGCATCTGCAGAAACTATATTGAAGTTGCAAAATGATGATGAATTCACCTCTTCAACAAAGCGCCGTAAACCATCTCAATTCCAAGTTGCCGCAGGGCAGAACTTTTCTTTTTTTTTTCGTTCAAAACAAGAAAATTCGCTTTCAGTAGTCTTTGATTCTAATGAAAAAATATGGTTTTTTTTTAATTTGTACTTGGTTTAGATGTTCTTCGAATTTTCAATCAGGAACGGTGACAGAAATTTCTTAAGGAGAGTGAATTCATGTCAATTTTCAGTTAATGCTCATCAATTATGCTCTCAGTGAAAAATAAGGGTTTGCTGTGAAAGCCAACGTTTTATTTACCAGTGAAGTACATCTGGTAATGTGTTCTCAGCGGTATAAAATTGATATTTAATAAATTAATATTTAGAAATATAACAGTTTCACCTCATTCATTAATTGAGATTTTTTGAGCTATAAAATCAGATGGAATTTCAAAATTACAAAGTTCAAAATTTTCTCTTTCATTGGTAGTGCCGTGTTTTGATTCCAATCGTTAAAAACACATTTTAATGTTATTATTTTTGATTTTTGGCTTTTTTTTTGATTAATTCCCTGGTTAGTTCACAAATTGAATGATTATGTATTCTGTGACCCTCGTGGCATTTCTTTTCAGATATATTAATATGAAATGCATAAATTTGATGGCAAAATTGACAGTTGAAACTGGCGAAGCGGCTGAAATTTGAAAATAAGCCGGAAATGAAACCGATTTCCGGTTTGAATTCTATATTTAATGTTAGATTATGTATTTTTGTTTCCATTTTTCAATTTAGTAACGCTGATACCTTTTTTTGCGAAATGGTCGAAAATGATTCGCAGAAAAATGTTGAAACACAATTATCAAATTTTTTCTTCGTTTTTTCCCCTTTGCGTACAGTTTTCATATCTGAAGGACGCCTATTTATCCTTTCGTATCATCGTGTTTAATATGCCCAACATCTATCACTATACTGCTAGCTACCAACCCCTTTTCAATGAAACTTTTGCCTATAATCGGTTTTTGACACTTATTGCGATGTTTTTCACATAAAATTTGAAAGTTTCCCATGTTAGACTCGGCGATTGTAAAAGTACGCACTTTCATTTTCCCCGCTCCGTCCATTTCCTTTGTTGGCTGCAAGTTTTCAAGTTGCCATCGAAACTTGACATTTTGGGAGTCCAATTTCCAAAACAATTTGCACTTTAATGGCCGAAAATCACTGTTTTTCTTACAAAAAAGACATAAGAATTTGAAGAAAAGAAAATAAAAAAGTATGTATTGCATAAATAATATGATGTACCCGACAACATATCAAATGACAGAAATTAATAGGGTAGTAGATCACCAAAAAGTAGCACTCACACAGTCTCGATATTTCATTTGAGTCTTTTGTGAGCGGCGCAAGAAGATCTCTGAAAATTGGTTTTTTTTTCTTTTCCAGGTAATCTTGGAAATCTTGGCACATATCACAGTTAAGTTTGTAGCCCACCTTCTGCAAAATGCGTCATTAAATGCTTTTATCTTTCTTTTTGAATGCTTTGTCTGCAGACCTACAGCACTGGCCATAAAGAATGCGTACAAGTGTTCTTTTGGGATAACTTTACTGAAAACAGATATTTTGTTGTGAAAATTCTGCTGTAGTTGCGGAACACTCTCACGGCAACTCACAGAAAATGAAATTGCACTGCACAAGTTTTTAATTGAAAAAAAAATGTTTTTTTCTTTTTTTTTCCATTTTTGAGTTTTTTTAAAATTTATTTTTAGTTTTTGATTGAGATGTCTTGTATTATAAATCAATGAGCATGATTCCCAATTTTTGTATGAATCTATAATCTGAAAAGCCTTCTCTAATTTAATGAGCCGAGCCCGTTTCCCGGATTCTCTACAAAGCTGAATTTTTCAGAACTAGTTTTTGGTGAACGTGTTAATTTTGAAAATAAAACAAAGGAAGTCGAATATTTCGTTTTCTTTCAGGTTAGAGGCTGAAAAAGAACCTTTCCTGTCTTGCTGTATCATTAACTTTCTGATGTTTGAGATACGTGGATTATAAATGACCGAAACGCGAGCACTGATAATTCCTCCCCGCGTCTAATACAGTTTCACCCAGACTATAAGTTTGGCATAGATAGCAGCTGGGTCGTATCAACCGCATGATTTATCTGTTTGATTGTTTTGTTGAGTAGTTCAACTTCCATTTCAGAATAAATTTATTTTGGTGATCATGTCTTTGGAGAATCGAGTAACATATCGAGCTAAATACTTTCATCAGAAGTGAGGCAGCCAGCCTACCATAAATTTCTGTTTTTTTTTCTTTTCTGTTCAGCAGTTTGAGCATTTGAAATTCTCACATTTTTAATAACTATGTTTTGTGTTAACGAGAAGGGTATTTGATCCTCTCGTTCATCAAAAGTTTGAGCTCGCTGCGTGGTATTACCTAAAAGTTTCATATTTTGATTTTCTATTCATTTCCCATATAGGTTTAATGTTTCTGCTAACCTAGACGTCTTCATTAGCTGTCTTGTCTGAAAGTCTTTACGAAAAGGTTGCGGGGTCCTTAATATTTTTCCATTTTTCATTTTACACGAATGCTCTTTTTTTGTTGAAATTCGTTCTATTTGTTTTCATTCTGAATTACCGTTACACATTCGTACATCTCCGTCAGCTTTCATCATATCCATTTATATCACTCTAGACAAGATGGCAAACATTGTCGGCTAACTTCAAAGGTGCTCCCAGACAGCGCGTTCTTTGCACTTCAAATATTTTTTTTTTCAATTCATTTTGAACAAAGATTTCGACTTTTGAAAATGCTGAACGTTTTCCCACTGCAACTTTTCTCTACCAATCTGCAAGGAAATGAAGTGAACAGATGTGTGCACATGCTTGGTCTGGTAGCCGGTTCTATGAATTTCGACTAAATTAAACTTTCGAATAAGACGGAAAACAACACTTTTGCTTTGGTAATAATTGTAAACCGATTTGCAGCTCACTCACGAGCAGTAGTTTTCGGATGACCTCTAATAGATTAGCAATTCGCTCTCAACCCTATCTATTGAATCTTATTCTTCTGAGATCTCAAATTTTACGTGACATAAAGACGAATTCAGGATAAAACAAAGAAAACACGGAAAAAGAAATCTGGTAAAAGTGGCTAGAGTTTCAAGTACCACTAACCCAAATTAAGGAGTATTGGTTTTTCCACTAGTTTTCGATATTCCTTAGTCTTCAGGTCATTCAATTTTCTAGACCAAGGAACATTTATTCTTTACGATGTATGTACACGTCCATTGGAAGCTGGCTGATGAAGACAATATACAATTCTAGGAAATTTTATAATGATTGTTCGCTAGAAGTTCAATTCTTTATCTAATTGCGGTTTTTTCTTCAATTTCCGGCTGCGGATCCCAATAAATAAATAAATTGAAAATAATGCAATTCAGGCGAACTGCTGTGAGAAAAAAAATTTTATTTTATTATTTATTATTCCTTGGTGAATACTCAAAGAAGAATTCGCTCTGGTAATCGGTTAAATTTCAGAACTTAATAGAAATTGTGAATAAAAGTGAGAAAAAATATACGAGTATTCATGAAATATCAATTTAAGAATGTAGGAATGATAGGATTGAGCTCTTCGAAGACTTCCATAAGTACCACGTTTTAAGGAGCTCCCAAAATTTGGTTGTTTTTGCTCATAAATGCTTGAAGGTTGTGTAAAACCAAAAGTATTGGTTTTTTAGTGATTTACTCACTTACTCAGTTACTTAGCCAAGTCGTTAATCGCTTGTGTGGGCGCGGATCACAGCTAACCATGCCTTGCGATCTTGAGCGATGGTTGTCCATGAAGTAATCAGGCGATTTCCTCGGTATATTATAGAATATATTGAGACTTTTTAGTGATTTATATTCTTAAATTCCTCTTTTTCAGCCATAGATCACATTCTTTTCTGAATATTTCATTACCACAGTATGCTTTATTGTCTAGTTCTGTTGATTATTCCATCGTAATATTACATCCAAAGCACTTTTCTTTCAATATCTCCAGTCGAATGTTCTCTCGTCAGATGTTCGCAAAGGGCAATGGCCATTGTCCGGCACGCAATCAGCATTTCCTTTGAAATCTGCGTCCTCTTGTTCTCTTGCTCCATTCCGCCCCCTTGGCTCGCCGTCCCACACTTGTCGTTTCATTCAGTCCGCCCCAACCTTACTTCTTACAGTCGGTCCTTCCTTCTTCCGGACACCATTTGCCACTTGCCACTTCTTACATCCCAGCGAGAACCCTTTCTCTCTACCTCTCTCTTTTTCTCTGTTTCTCTATACTTCTCTCCCCCTCTCCCTCTTCCCCTTTCTTTTGAGATCCAGTGCGCACTTTCTCTGTTCACTCACAGTCTGCGTCTCACAGTATCTCAATTCCCGCGTTTTTTGGCCCGTTCAAAACCTTTCAGTGGTATTCTTTGCTTTTAGTTGATACAGTTGCAACGATAGGGGTCTCTGGTTTTTCATTTGTGCCAGCGCAGCTAAATACATTAGTGCTTCTTTTTCGATCATACATGTAAACCTTTATTACGGTAGTGGTTGGTTAGATGGATAAATGTGCGTTATCATAGCCAAAGATCTATATCTAAAGAACACCGACGTGTTGATACTCAAACCTTTAACTTATTCGATTGTATCAGAAGACGCGTGAACATGATTAATGAGCGCGCGAAAATTCTATTTCTTCTATTCGTTGGCATTGTTCCTTTTTTTCGTTCGTCTAACAATCTATTCTATTTTGCGACTTCATTCTTACAAGTTTCTATTCAGAAGTTCAGATGTAATTCAACATTTTTCCAGATTATGACCGGTGCGCCAGTATCATCGGGTGGAGGAAAGTTGGTGCCGCTGCCACCAGACGGTGGATGGGGATGGGTCGTCGTTCTCGGTTCGTTCTTTGTTCACGTGTTCGCCGACGGATTCGTCTACTCGTTTGGGGTGCTTGTCGAGACTCTGATGAAGGTTGGTTGAACAGCTCTCAATATCTTTGAAATGGTGGCACCTACCCTCTAGGAGCTCAGTAGCTACTCTCTAGTCAACTGCAATTCTGTCACATGTGTGGGCTCTTTGGATAGAGAATCGACAAATCGTGCGATCACAACATGATTTCACGTGCTTCTAATCAAGTGGTTCTTAGCCAAAGCTAAACGATGTAATTTCATTGAGCCCATAAGACATGAAGCAATATAACATCGCAGGATTACCAATTAGTTTCAAATGATATAACAAAGCAAAGAACACTTTGTAGGAATTTGACGCAAATAACACAATGGCATCACTCATCATCTCCATGCTCACCGGGCTCACACTCGGCTCAGGACCACTTGCTTCTGCTGTGTGTAATAAATATGGATGTCGTATCACTACAATAACTGGAGCTGGAGTCGCTTTTATCGGGTAGCCAACTTATAATGAACATTCGAAGATTTATATTCCACTTTATTAAAGATGTGTTCTCTCCTACTTTGCAACTGCAATGTGGCACATTGTGATCACTGTTGGTGTTATCATGGGTATCGGCTTTGGGTTGATGTACTGCCCGGCTATTGTCATTGTTACTATGTATTTCGAGAAGTAAGTTGGAGTTTATGAAAACAACTACAAAACAAGAAGAAGTCCTAGAACTCACTTCCTTTTCTTTTCAGCAAACGCTCTCTTGCTACTGGAATAGCCGTTGCTGGTGCTGGAGTTGGAACCGTCCTGTTTGCTCCAATAAATTCGTTCTTCATTACCAACTACGGATGGCGTAGCGTGTTCCTCGCTTTCTTGTTTATCTTGGTTTTATGTGCACTTTGCGGAGCCACTTTTGCTCCATTAGAATTTGCTTTGGTTCCAGACGAGGAAGAAGGAGAAGAGGAAACAAACGAAGTTTTTGAGGAAGATGGAAAGAAAATTGCCGAGAAACGCGGGGAGAAGGCCACCCTTCTTAGCCCACCATCTGTTCTTGAGAGATCATTGTCTCAGAGTTCTGGTGTCCAGAAAACTGGTGAAAAGATCCGCCCAGCTAGCTCAATGGGAGCTGTTGATATTGAGTCACAGCCAAGATCTCGCCGTGGAACAATCGGGGAGCGTGACAGTGGATACCTCAACCGTAAGGACGTCTTCTATACTGGATCTATCTCCAATGTTGCCGAGTTTCGTGAACACCCAGACAAATACCGCTCCACCGGATCTCTTCATGGACGTCACACCACTATCGGAAGTATACAAGCATGCTCTTCGGGAAAGCTCGATGATGTCCGCGAAGGAAGCGAGGAAGAAAGCAAGGCTCTGGATCTCAGTGAGAAGACCAACGCAACTGATAGCACTGATAACGCCGAAGGCAAGAATATGTTCAAAACCATCAGCAAGATGCTGTCCCTTTCACTCCTATTGGAGCCAACTTTCTTGCTCTTCGCCATCTCTAACCTTCTCACCTCCGTCGGATTCAACTCGCCACTCTACTTTCTCCCACTCCACTCTGCCAAAATCAAACTAGACCCTATTCAAGGTTCTAAGATTCTCTCGGCCTTTGGAGTTTCCAACACTATTGGGCGTATTGTTTTTGGAGTTGTTGCCGATCACAAGCTTCCATTACCAGGAGGTATCGGGCAAGACACCGCTCGTAACCGTCTCTGGATGTACAACATTTCTCTAACGGTATTTTTAATTCTAAATTTTTGCACAAAAATAATATTTATTCTTTTTTTTTCTTCAAACCTTTGATCGTTTTGTTTACAGATCTGCGGAATTCTCACCACTTTCTGCTACAAATTTGATGGATACATCCCCCTTGCGATTTACTCTGGTCTCTTCGGATTCTCAATCGCTTCATACATCTGCTTGACCTCTGTAATCCTTGTCGATCTTCTTGGACTTGACAAACTTACCAATGCATTTGGACTGCTGCTTCTTTGGCAGGGAGTCGGAACTGTCTTTGGTCCTCCAGTATCTGGATACCTGGCTGATTTGACTGGCACTTATACCCTTTCTTTTGTCTTCTGTGGTATCAATCTCTTGGTAAGTCTTGTGTGGTTTTGAAATTATAGCTGTCTGCAGGAACCCTGAATAATTATTAAAGCGGCTCACATACACATTTCAGATGTCTGGTCTCATGCTCTTCGGTATACCGCTCTTGCAGAAAAGAGCCAAAGCCAATGCTCTCGCCGCCAAAAAATGAACTGCTCTATCATTTCTAATTGTTCTCCATTAACCGTTTCTCTCCGTTTCATCCCTTAATTTTGTAGCATTAATACTTGTTTTTAGATCATATTCAATGCCAAACATATTCTTTTTATTTCACTTGCCCTTCCTTTGTGTTTATTGTTCACTTTGCCTCTCCATTGGTTTCTCATTTAGTTTGTTGTCAATTTTCCAATAGAGGATTCAATCACTTGTAATAATCTGGTATTCTTCTGGCTACAAACTTTTTGCCTGTCTCCATGTGTGTATTAGTGCCTTACTGCTCTGCAAGCGCCAACGGCCTTAACATTCCTATCGCTCTTTTTATCTTCCATGAATTATACCTCAGTTCAATTGATGCCCTCAAACTAACATTCTATAATATCGATGGTTTTGGCCCCATCTTGCACTTTTCACACCCGTATTATGATGCGATAAAGTTGAGTCTCCGAGTGACGAGTTTTTTTTTCTTGAAAAATATTGAAGATTCGTTGACACAGTGTAAAGAACACTCTCCCTGTAAGCCAGTCTCATAGTGAATTGGAGCTAGTCTGCGAGAGCTTGAGGAGCAAGCAGTAAGAGCTGTCATGAAGTCTGAAAAAAACAATTCAACAATAAGAAATCTTTTATTTTCAAAATAATTATGTTGAATCATGTGAAAATTCATTTTAATTCTTAAAGATGTGGAGAACTTTCATTCTGGGGCGTATTATAGAATCGACAACAATTTTATATTATATTATTTTCAATGGACGCACAATAGGTTTCGTGTACGTGACATTGTTCCCACAAATTTCTAAAAAGTTCAGGTTTATCAGAAACCGAAAGGTCGTTCGTTGAGTATCGCATGTGATTTCAGAAAAAAATCCTTTTTTTTTCTTACAAATTACAAAGAAAATCATACATTTTCAAACCGGCGACAATCAAATCCACAGAATGATAACTTCCTCCAGATGTGAAAGATTTCTGCATTTTATGCAGAACTTGAGCATTTGAAGCGCTGAAAGATAAATTTTTAAGCATGCAAGCCGGTTGATATCAAGTGCTTGCCCTTTTCGAGTAGGCCTTCAAACTGAATGCCTACTAATTGTTTCATTCTTGGCTGAAGTCTCAATGCTCTTTTTCTATTCTGATCATAATGATATTAACAAATTTATTAATATATACGGAGCCACACTTCATTTGAGCTTCTAGAAATAATCCAGTACAACGATGGTAGACAGTCAATGTCATGTATGGAATTTTATGAATTTAAAATCAATTATTGAATGATTATTACTATTTTCATACATTTTTTGTGTTTTCTGGTCTTGTATCCTCGAAGTCCGCAAAAACCTGAGTGTGCTCTCCTGATCCCATGAGTTGGGTTTTAGCATGAGTTTTAGTTGGGTTAGCCTTTGCTCTAACTCTCCACGAATCTCGAGAGTTTTTTTTTCAGGTTTGAAGGTACAACGTCAATATCTTTTGTA
This sequence comes from Caenorhabditis inopinata, assembly GCA_003052745.1. Lineage (NCBI taxonomy): Eukaryota > Metazoa > Nematoda > Chromadorea > Rhabditida > Rhabditidae > Caenorhabditis > Caenorhabditis inopinata. Next base: position 3,441,519 of record AP018156.1, on the reverse strand, counting down.
TCATATTTTTGTGATTTTTAGCTATTTCAGAACGGCAATAGCAGAATAACTATGAAATGTTATATTAAATTTTTTGGAAATGCCAACCGGCAGTTCCGAAATTGGATGTTTCGCAATGGGTAATTTAGGAACCCGATGTCTCACTAACAGTTATAGTTAACTAGCTGATTGCAAACCGGACCAGTATACAAAAACACTTAGTTTGCTATTTTTGCCACGCGGCGCAGCAACGATGTTTCCATTTGTATGCAGGGTGGGGAATAAATATAGCGCCGCATTCAAGATGGTGTACAGGGTGCGCCAAAAGTATAGTAACACATCTTTCGCGCTAGCTGGCGGGCGCGGTCGCACTTCTCGTGCACTGAATTTATTTTCATTATTTTCAGCATGTCTTTATTACTATATTTCCATATTTTCAAGTCTCTATGTTTTTTTTTTCACATGTATGGTTGCTGTTTCTGTCCATCGACGAGATGGCCAAGAGGGGAATGAGCCCAAGTAGCATCGGAAAAAAAGCTCTTGGAATCTGACGCACAACGGCTTGGAGAACCATTGAACGTTTTGAGGAGTTGAACACACTCAAGGACCGTCCAAAAAGCAGAAGACCCCACACTTCGATCACTCCGGAAAAAATCAAGGTCGTCAGAGAACGAATTCGTCGAAATCCCCATCGAAGCATGCGAAAGTTGAGCACAGAGCTCAGAATCAGTCATTCGTCGATCAGAAAAATTGTAAAAAGAGAGCTCGGTGTGACCCCATATCGTGTTCCAAAAGCTGCGATTCTATCGGAAAAGAACAATATGGCCCAGATGAAAAAGTGCAAAGCTGTCTTTGCTGGCACGCGCCAAAATGAACATTTGAGTATTCTGTTCACTGCCGAAAAATTGTTCACTATTGAAGCCGAATTCAACCCCCAGAATCATATAGTAGGGCACGCTCTACACGGTAGAGCCATCAACAGAGCTTCCCATCCACAGCAAGTAATGGTTTTTGGAGCCATTACCTCTGCCGCTTATTTTTGTGGATCCTGAATTGAAAATCAACAAAGAATATTAACTGGAGAAACTTTTGAAGAAGCATGTGCTTCCAGGGACAAAATCTCATTTTGGAAACCAGGTTTGAACATTTCAACAGGATTCTGCTCCGGCTCACAAAGCAAAGATCATCCAGGCCTGGTGTTCAGCCAATTTTCCGCGTTTCATAACAGTTTTGAATGGCCATCCTCATCCCCCACATCTCAATCCGCACTATTCGGTATGGGGAATTCTTCAATGGAGAGTCCAAGCACGCCATCATCGCAATTTGGAGTCGTTGAAAAAAAGTTTGGAAGTGGAATGGGCCAAACTATCACCAGAATACCTCCGTGCCACGGTAGAGACGTTCCCGAAGAGACTCATGGATGTTGTGAGCAACAAAGGCGACCGCATTGAGCAACTTTGATAATATCATTGTTAGAAAGTATTAGAAAGTAAATATTAGAAAGAAACTATTATTAAATTTTCATGTTGATACGGGTCGTTTTGCAAAAGTTACATCACTTTGAATGTGTTACCATACTTTTGTCGCACCCTGTAATTACAGGGTGGCTGACAAATAGTGTTACATGTTTGAAATGTTATAAATGTCTTCAAACAAGTTTAATTTTTACCAGAATTGGACAAAAGTTTATTGAAATGATACAAAAACAAGTTTTAACAATAGTTTTCGAATTGCCCTCTTTTGGCCTTCACCACCGCTCTCAACCTCTTCGGGTAAGCGACCACCACAGCACGCAGGTAGTTGGCATCCATTTCATCTCAGTCTTTTGCAAGTGCGACCTTCAGAGCGCTCAAACTAGCGTAGTTTTTGGTGGAAACCTTCTGGGTCAAATATCCCCAAACGGCGTGGTCCAGAGGAATCAGGTCGGGTGGCGACACTGGCACTTCTGACGCGGAGATGAACTCAGGAAAATTGTCCTTGCACCACTGCTGAGTGGCCTTGGCGAGATGAGCCGGTGCGCCGTCTTGTTGGAAGCACCAGGATCGGTTCCCGAAATGTGATTTGGACCACGGAAGAACTGCAGCCTCTAAAATGTGTTCTCTGTAGTAGGTTTGGTTCACCTTGGCTCCCAAATCAACAAAAATCAGCGGGGTTTTGCCATCGGAGCGAATTACACCAAAAACCATGACTGAAGACGGATGAGATTAAGAGTCTTATTGAGAATTTTTCCATTTTTACAGGCAGTTTGAATGTCTTTTGCAGTAACCTGATAGTTTTGGCCATTCTTATTAGCGTCTGTGAACTGTGTCAAGAGATGCGTGCCTGAGCGCGTACCTTGAAGATACTTTCGCGCTTTTTGCATTCGGAGAGCTTTGTTTTTCTCGGCAGGAATGCGCCGTTTTGCATATGATACGGGGTCATCTTCAGCTTCTCTTTGACAATGACTTCCATAGATTGTCGGCACATTTTGAAGTCTTTAGCAAGCTTCCTCATGCTTCGCTCTGGATTTCTTCGGATTCAACCGCTTAACGATCTCCCAATTCGATACACCCTTCTGCATCATTTGAATAATAGAACCACGATGGGGTGAAGCAGCCGTCATTACCTTAAAAATGAATGTTGCGACCAGAAAATTGAAAGACATAGTAATAAATATGTGATAATCAATAAAAAATAAAATTGATACGGAAGCGACTTGTGTTCATGCGCCAGAATCCACGCAAAGTTGCGTAACACTATTTGTCAGCCACCCTGTACTTCAAATCGAAAGATTTTTTTTCTGAAAATCAACAAAAATGTTTATTAAACAAAAACAGAAGTTATATCATTAACAGTTTTCGAATCTTTCTTCTTTCGATTTGATGACAGCCTGAAGTCTCTTCGAGTAAGTGTCGACGAAATGAACATTTAGTGTAGATCATGATTATCATGAATTATAAAAGTTCTGCGGAGATATGCTACGATTGTAGTTCAAATGACACATTTTTGAAGTACATAGCATTGATAAAGTAGCCGTGCAGACAAAATTGGATGCCAACTCGTTCAATGAACTTAAATCTTTATTTTTATAGTAAAGCGGACCGATATCAACAATCAGTCGTTTTCTAGAAGTGCTTTTGAACATGAAAACACTTTAGAGTGCGCCCACATCTGTCCAGAATGCAACATGATAATAAGTTATGTATTCATATACAATTTATGTTGAGTAACGATGATAAATTTGTATTCAGTTTGATAAATCTTTGTAAGATCGATATAACCGGCAAACAATTTATAATCAAAAAGATGACAAGTTTATTTTTTCATCAACTGGAATGTAAGGAACCAAAATTAAAGAAATTGCTCGAAGTTCGACCCTTTTGCCGCGATGCAGGCCTTCAGACGCTTCGGAACAGAATTCATAATCATAAAGGTGACAAAATTTTGAAATGATGCAGATATTATATCAGCAGATATTACAGAAGTAAGGTAAGGGAAGGTATGACATTATAAATTTTTTTTTTGTTTCTCTTTTCCAACTTTAACTAGTCAACCAGCTCCAGTGACAAGTGTCCGTATGGTTTTCGTTTTTCCGCATTGTTATAGGAGTGTAGTTCAATTTTTTTCAGATGCTCTGCATCTCGACATAGTGTATATTGCTGCCATTTGATCATTGACAGTTCCAGTTCATCATTCATCAAAGCAATGTTCCAACGAGCAAGGTCGGAAGGTGACATTTCAGAATTTTGAAGCAACTTCTGATTTTCTCTGATACTATCTTGCACTGTTTTCATATCAACCATTGTTTTTGCGTGCGTTTCGGCAATATTCCGAAGTTCTCTTTCACATTCAATTCTTCTTTTCTGAAGGAACTCATCGGGATATGTGACAAACATTGCAAAACTGAACAGAGGAAGAGCCGCTGAGTAGTATACTGTAGCCACAGCACCGTCTGATCGGAGAAGGGACACCCCGGTTCTCTGCATGTAGAACAATTTGTCGTTTAGACATGCCGCTTTGTCACACGGATTGCTGAAATTATGAAGAATCTTGGTTTGCAATCTTATAACTCACAAATAACTGCAGCACGGACTGATGCCAGAGTGATGATTCAAACCTCGGAACATCACCTCTATATTGTTTCGTTCGGGTCGAATAATCTTCAAATTCAATAATTTGATGTTTGATTTGGAGCTTTTCAGCCACAAGTGCAGAAGATTGTTAATGTTGGCAAAGTCAAATTGAAGAGTGGTCAAAAGGGTGTAAGCGGATGCACAATCTAAAACGTTTTGTGGTGTGGGATCAACCAACCAAAGTTCGATTCGTGGAGTATCATGGATCTGAATTATAAAAGTCAGCATTTTCCAGATGTGCTAAATTTTACTTTCGAAAATAGCAACGGAAGCTTTGGTATGAAATCACGCACGATTATTTCCTCTCTCACAACCAAAGTATTCAAAAGCATGGAGCATTCCTCTGAGTGGACTTCACCTCTGCCAAATACACGTAAGATATCGCATTGCTCTATTTGACAAATGAGCTTGGCATTTTTCGCGCTGCGGTCTACCGTTACAAGTACCTCCGACTCTATTGTAACGGTTTTGATCGAACCAGGCAACAGTTTTTGTATTGAACAAAGCAATTTCACTGCGTTTGCAATAAGATCATTGTCACCAACGCCTATCAAGTGTTCATCAACATTGTGGACTCTTAAAATAGAAAACAAACTAGTCATCCCATATAGAAGAGAGCTATCTTGCTACCTATGGTCTTGCTCGTAAGAGACAAGTTTGATCGGTACGAATTTCCACGAAAACGCTTTGTTTGTATTTGCGAATTCCAATTTTACTACAGCCATATTTTCATTGAAGACAACGTGGTACACCTTGGGTAATCTACGCTGTGCTCGGAGACCTTCCAATAGCGTATTACGAGCTTCTGGAACAATAGCACTGAATTCCAATCTGCAAAAAAAGAATACATTCCAAAAATTGTATGTCTATAAATTTTTCAATTTGAAATAAGAGGAAGACATCAAATAGTTTAGTATTCTGATGAAAACATCGAGCTTCTCTGATTTTCGGGCCTGAAACTTTCGAAACACCTGGAAATGAGCAACCAACTTACATATCACCAGGCGAGAAGACTTGCATAAGTCTTTCGACAACTGCATGGTCCATTGGAACATTTTCCATATTTTCCCTGAAAAACTCAAAATGAGAATGTATAGAAGCATGTATAAAGCAGCAAAAAAACAACCAAAGTGCAGAAGTAAGAAATTATAGACATCGTAAGCGAAACGTCTCTAGGCAACTAAAAAGCGAATTTTGTAGTGTAATAGGCAGTTGGAAAGGTCTTTGGAAATACTGAAAACTCGTGTTTTTTTGCAAAAAAAAAATATTGGCAAAATATCATTTACTTTAACTTTTCTCTTTGAAAATTTCAAAATATTAAAAAAAAAACAGAAAAACATTAAAGTCGTAGTTTGTAGTTTAGTAGTTTCGACAGAACAAACTGAATGAGTAATTTATTGGCTATGAGGACTGCAATCATGAGATTAGAAATAAAAATGAAAGAGCCCAATTCATATTCTGAAATTTTAATAAGTGGATTTTTGCTTTCAGTAGCAAAACCACCCTATAAAGACGCATAAATGCGAAATTTTGCTGACTTTTGTAGCGACTAAAATTTGATTATGAAGTTAGTGTATGGTTCATCGGAATTCTGAAGCCTATGACGTTGAAACATCTGAAAACCGAAATTGATATTTTCTTCTTTATTTTGTTGTACTTTAATTTCATGATACCACACTTCTTTCATTATAGTGGCACAGATGTTCATTGGTTTTGCCGTACTACATTCCACAGGCCATAGTCCTAATCACCAGAGGCTTTTTCAATACATAAAACAATTTTCTATTATCTGAAAAAAATTATCTGAAACTGGCTATAGATTCTCCGCGATATTGATATAAATGGGTTACTAGTATGAAAACTCTCACTAGGGACAATCGAGCAGAACTCTCCTTAACATTTTCTAAAAATTCGACCAAAGGTAAATCGGACTACGGAGAATTCAATACACATGATGGCTCTCTGCCAAAATTTCTGAAAATCGAGATATTTCGATCTGAAAATCTTCTTCCTCTATAGAAAATACAAGCAGCGGTGGCCGAGGAAGGGAAGAGGGAGGGATGGGAAATCGAAAATGTTGCATGAATCCGTTTTATTTTATAATAGTTGTTGTTTTTATTTCCTGATTTCTGCTTTTATTCATTTATTTGAGGAATCCTACAATTATAAAAACTAGAAATACACTACCGTCGATTTGAAAGGAAAATAAACTGTCTGGCTAGTGTTCCCCATATTCCCCCCCCCCTAATGATTAAAATGAAAGCGAATAGAGTAAGACATCAATGGCTGCAAGCTCATCCCACTTTGAATAATAATATATTGTCTGGACTACATAGACTATGAAAAAAAAACGTGAAAAACAGGAGAAATAGGTGACAGTAATAGTATATTTAAATCCTGAAAAATTATATAGAAGAATATTTCCTGAGCATGTTCAAACCGATGATTAAAACATATAAAAATACGAGAATTTTTACTTTTGCTGCTATAACAACGCTGTAATTTTCTCTTGAAAAAGTGCATATACGTGGGTTGGTTTACATGGTCGAATACATCTTCATTTCACATCCACATCGTTCTTTATTCCCCTGAAGCGTTTGCAAGAGTACTAGTCACCCCCTCCCCCCTCATGTTTCATATAAACAACTACACAAAGTGGGAAATAAATATAATGCCGCATACAATTTCAGAAATTCATTCAAAAAGAGGTGTTGCCGTGGTCCAAATCCAACTTCGTGGGTGATTATTGGATGATTGGACATACCAGCCAGACGGAGCGCTGGCAAAACTCACTCAGCAGTGGTGCAAAGCCAACTTCCCTGATTTTATCACTGACCAGCTTCGAGCCGAGACCTCAATCTAGTGGATTTTGCTGTGTGGGGATATTTGACCCGGCAAGTACCCACGAAAAATTATCCAACTTTGGGATTCCAAGAGATCGCTGTGACAGCTGCATGGGACAATTTAGACGTTGACTACCTCCGAGCCGTCGTCGACTCTTATTTGAAGAGACTTCAGGCAGTCATCAAAGCGAAAAGAGGAAGATTCAAAAACTGTTAATGCTATAATTTCTGTTGTTGTTTAATCAACATTTTGATTGATTTTCAGAAAAAAAATATTTTTATTCGAAGATATTAGAACGTCTTGAATGTGGCGCTATATTTAATCCCCACCCTGTATATACAGTATCGGCCAAAAAGGTATTCGCAAACAGTTTTTCGAGCATAACTTTTCTGAAACTTCACGGATCGATTTGATATTTTAAGGCAATATTTAAAACAGTAAAAGAAATTGATTCAACAACAAGAATAATCAAATTTTCGAAAATTTGAAAAAATATCGAGAAATTTATGAAAATGGCGAAAAACCGAAAAATGAAACTTTGACTTTCGAGATCTAGGAAAGACCGGTAAATAAAAAATAACAATAAAACATGATTAAAATAGTTTTATTATTTTATTGGGTAGCCTTTGGCGTCGAAGACCGCCTGACATCTTTTTGCCATCGAGTCGAGAAGGGTGTCGATAACAGACAAGGTGATGGCCTGCCAGACAGATTGGAGTTGATCGAATTTCTGATTGGCATTCGATGTACGGATCCCTCTGAGTTGTCTCTCGACATGCTCCCAGATGTGTTCGATCGGATTCTATTCAGGAAATTGACTCTGCAAGTCCAGAAGATCCACGTGGCGGCGTCGGAACCAGTCCTTGATGTTATTCGATGTGTGCTTCGGGTCGTTATCCTGTTGGAAAACGAACGCCCGGCCCACATTAGACCGTGCCCAGGATCTCATTGTGTTCTCCAAGATTTCTTCTTACACAAATCGATCCATGATGCCCGTAATTCTTTTCAAGGGGCCGATTGAAGTCCCAGAGAAACAGCCCCAAACCATTACCGAACTTGACGGTTTGGAGCTGGTAGCTGGGATCGAACCGACATCCAACCGGACGGCGAATCCATTTGATACTGTCAGTACCAAACAGATTATACTTGGATTCGTCGCTGAACATGTGATTAGCCCAATCCTGGCGTCCCCAGTGAAGATGAGCTCTGGCCCATGCTACGCTACGTTTCTCTCGGACTTCGATCGGCCCCCCCCTGAGAAGTATTACGGGCATCATGGATCGATTTGTGTATGAAGACATATTGGAAAACACAATGAGACCCTGAGCACGGTCTAATGTGGGCCGGGCGTTCGTTTTCCAACAGGATAACGACCCGAAGCACACCTCGAAGCACATCAAGGACTGGTTCCGACGCCGCCACGTGGATCTTCTGGACTTGCAGAGTCAATTTCCTGAATAGAATCCGATCGAACACATCTGGGAGCATGTCGAGAGACAACTCAGAGGGATCCGTACATCGAATGCCAATCAGAAATTCGATCAACTCCAATCTGTCTGGCAGGCCATCACCTTGTCTGTTATCGACACCCTTCTCGACTCGATGGCAAAAAGATGTCAGGCGGTCATCGACGCCAAAGGCTACCCAACAAAGTATTAAAACTATTTTAATCATGTTTTATTGTTATTTTTCATTTACCGGTCTTTCCTAGATCTCGAAAGTCAAAGTTTCATTTTTCGGTTTTTCGCCATTTTCATAAATTTCTCGATATTTTTTCAAATTTTCGAAAATTTGATTATTCTTGTTGTTGAATCAATTTCTTTTACTGTTTTAAATATTGCCTTAAAATATCAAATCGATCCGGGAAGTTTCAGAAAAGTTATGCTCGAAAAACTGTTTGCGAATACCTTTTTGGCCGATACTGTATAGGCGGTAGTGTCTGCGAGCCAAGTAGGACTGAAATATTTAAGAAAATGATATTACGTTCCGGAATTCGAGCCACGTTCTCAAAAAAGAAACTGAAAAATAATTGAATGAGAACAGAAAGCGAGTATAATAATTCCCAGATTTTGGAAATTGTGAAAGATAAAAATCAACTTACAACTGCAATGAATGCTCACGAAACTGAGACGTCGCATTCAACAACGTTTCTTAAAAACTTCAAAATAGATATTTCATTTTAAATTTGTATTTTAATTTTTCATAATGAAAAAAAGGTTATCGGCGGTAAACAAGAACTGAGTATACTCTAGTTCTAGTTGCAGAAAGTAAAACGATGAAAACAAGCTAAACATTTTATAATTAACCCTTGAAATTAGCTTCATTGCTTCAGCTTCATACTTTGACCGTACCAGTCTCATATTTTAATTGGAAAAACACCTCAAATAAAAGGTCAAAAGGCAAAAAGTTGAGCAATCATGGAAAAGGAAGAACTAAGTAAATTTTCAGTTTAGCACAAGCTCGACTGGATTCAGATGACTTCCAAACAGAAGTATATATCTTACAAATAAGAAATATGACTATTAAAAAAAATGATAACCTGGGGTATTTCCAGTTTCTAGTCTTGCAGTAGAGCATTAACCTCATTATTTCCAGTCGTGCGAAAATAGCTGCTCAGCTTCAAAAATCATGGGAAACTCAGAAAATGAGTTACTATAACTCGTGGGTGTGCTAATTCAAACATAAAGCAAACCACTGTGAAGACGTTTTGTTTCAACAAAGACTCGGACAATAAATTATTAAGTGATACCAGGGCGGGATTCAGAAGATAAATAAGCACATTATCTATGTATATTAAAGCCGAGGAAAACAAAAATTTTTAATAAATATATCCCAAAACAGTGTTTCTCGAGAATGACGTCAAGCCAAAATTAAAGTTTTTATTTCTCGATGTGGCTAGTGTTTGTACACATTTTATATTAAGGTTACGAAGAAAGTATGACGTCTTTTCCAAAGAAATCAAATGCACTTTTAATTTTTTAATGCAACATTTCGAATTAATTTTTATCAGACAAGATAATTTATATTTTTCATTCAATTGTACCCAGTTTGTTCAAGATGAAATGAAAGCATTATCATGGTATTTCAGAAAACATTGGTCAATTTTATTGGACGTTTGGATAAGAGTCATAATGATATTCCGGTTGAATTTGTTTTGTTTTATTTTTTTTAGTAAGATTCAATTTTTCAGATTGGCGCTAAGGTAGTGGGGGGTCAATGGTTTTTAGTCATTTTTGGAGCTTTTTTCTTGATTTTTTTTTTTGAAAATGTTATTAGATATACTCGAATAACACTAGAAATTTTTAGAACGTTTTATAATGACTAGGTGACTGGCTAGGTGACTGGATATTTCTTGGCGATTCCGGCCCATAACTAACTTGTAAAATTTCGCTAAATCATGATATTTGAAATGCCACAGCGCCTCAAAGTAATGATCATCCCGCACATTTTTTTAAGGCCACACTTTGGCTTAGGCTTAGTCTTAGGTTTAGGCTTACTTCAAGTCAAGAAGTGCGTCAGCTGCGGTCCTATATCTATGATTAACTAATAGTAAGTTATCATTAATAATAAGCAAAAAAAAAATCCAAAAAAATTGCAAAAATTGCTCATCGTTGAAGCGCGCCACGCGTGAAAAAAGTGGAATCGTAGTTTTCGTGCCAAGAGTAGGCGTCACGCATAAAAAAACAACTTACACATATTTTAACAATAGCAACAAACATTTTCAAAAAAAAAATCAATAAAAAAGCTCCAAAAATGATTAAAACCCACTGACTTGCCCACAACTACCTTAGCGCCTTCAGACTATTAAGGTCGATTGAGCACATTTATAGATTGCATTGCAGAGACATCCATATCAATGAAGATGAGCTCATAGAACAGTTTACATGCAAAGTTTACATGCAAATAAGCTTGAAATCAAAATACATTGGCGATTTTGAAAAAATAAAACATAAATATATAGGAATACACATTTTGATATTTAGATGTTCTTATATGGTCCTGACCGTTGGCTTTTGAAAAAATAATTTGATTTTTTCTTCAAGTCTTTTCGGAGAAGCCGCAGGTTCTCATTTTGTCAGTCATTCATTATGGCGACATTTAAGGCGAGCGAGTATTATTTTTTAGAGACGCAGCTCTCAGATTTTTGTTTCAGAAAATGCACATCATTTCTACCAACGACCCTTATATAAATGTTGTAAATAAGAGCTATATCAGCCAACATTCTCAAGCACCCATTTATTGAAATCTGGAATTTTGTGGCGTCTAGAGCTCTTACTTGGGCCGGAAAGGACTTGTCACATGTTCTTCCACGTTCTCATTTTACACCGAAAAACTCCTTTTTGCATGTTTCTTCCCTTTTTCCACCGATCTTTTTTGTTGTAATGTGCAAAATATCGCAAACATTCAACGTCGTCCACATTTGTGGTTAATGAAAATTCTTCATTTTTTCCCATTGTTCTGTAATCATTCTATACCTATATTTAAATGTATATTACATAGAGTGCTCTCAATATCTATAGGACTCCCCCCTCTAATTGGGGTCTGTCTGGAGAATGAAACGAGATGTTAAAAATATGTAAGCGCATAAAAAACCCTTGGAACAAAATGTCATGAAGATACCACATTCCAAGACCCTATAACAAAAAAAAAGGTGCATTTGCAAGTGGTCAATATCTATAGGACCCCCTCCCTCCTTTGCTTGTGATAGGAGGTTCTCCAGAACTTTGATTTGCTTTAGTATTTCTATTTTATCACACGTTTTCGGTTTTTTACAGTAATTTTACTCTTCTAGAGACTTTCCCGCTTTTTGAAACAGCCCAAATTTCCTAAATTACACATTAACAAACATAGTTTGCTAAAAAATGACAAGAAAAACATCAAGAACAAACAAAAATTTAATAACTCGTTTCTCCTCCATTCTTCTGGATCACTTCAATCAAACGATACGACCATATTCTTGAGGACAGCGCTGCTGATGAGGTCTCACTCCGATTTCACAGGGCTCGTGCACAGTGTTGTATTGACGGCCGTTGTGGTACACACGTCAAATCAAGTATCCCCCGATATTATCGATGGGGTTCAGATCCGGATCATCACCTCATTTACAAAATTGTCTCGAAAATTACGAAATGTTCAACATTTAAAATTGCTATATTGCCAGCATTTTTAAGTATTTTCAACCAACTGTATTCAACATGTAGCGCACGAAGCCAGAAATGAATCAGTCGGACTCCGTGGCAGACTCATCCTACGGAGACACAACCGAGATCGCTCCGTCCAGCGCAGCCTATTCTTGCTCATTGGCTAGGGATCCTATAAAAACAAAACAAATATGTACATGTCTGTTATCAAACTAGTAAAATATACAAACATTTAAAAAGCATATTTATTATTTTTCTTAACTCGAGCGAACACAATCTGCGAGATTCCAAGTAACACGCCGATTGAGTCCCAGAAGGATGATTGATTGATTCAGCAGTCGAGTATCGATTTCCTGAATCTTCTAGGCCAGAGTTCCGACAAAGACTTTCCGCTTGTCCGGATCCATGCCGTTATTCCAAAAGCCTATAAATTGAATATTTTAAGAAAGTAAAATATTAACTTATGATCAAAGTTATCAATTAAATTTGGACAAAAAAATACAAAGAGCTATAGAAGCTGAACGAGAAAGAATTTTTAATGATTTTAAGAATTCCGCATCTGATGAGAGACGTAAAGGAGATATCGAGCAAATGCTACGATTCCCGAGTGCGCTAAACTAGTACGAAATTCAGTTAGGAGTACCTGAAATGGGAAAGAATAAAATAGAAAGGTTAGAATGCGTGATGAAATACCGTTCAATAGTTCTAAAAACGATTATTTTCACTATAATGAAAAAGAATATGATGGAACATGTTAAGTTGTTAAGAAATCAAAAAAAAAGTGAAACAAAACACGTTTATTCAAGTTGCATCTAGTCTATATGGCGACTCTAAGATAAGGGTGTTGCAGTTCAATTAAGAAAGTATTGATTTCTTTATAGATAGATGTGATCAGCGATTATAAATAGACGCTGATTTATCTTATTGAGACTTCCACAAAAGACGAATTTTTACCCCGTCTTAATTCGTCTTTTAGTTCGTCTTGCATTCGTCGACAAAGACGAAGACGAGACGAGACTGTCTTATTTCGTCTTTCGTGGAAGCCTTACATTTTATGAAGCTCTGTCAGGCGATTTTAAGAGCCTGATTAACAACATTTAAGAAAAAATTTTGAGAAAAATCAAATATAAGTTTTTTCCTAGAGAGCAATTCACAGTAATCGTTATCTGAACACCAGGTTTATTTAAATTTGAATTTGTAGGTTATGTAGTGAAATTTTCCCTTTCCGACATAATATCACATCGATATTTATTTTTGAAAAATCAAATTGAGAAAAAGCATATAATTTAAGCAAAAAAAGAAAAGAAGAAACGAAATTGACATCTTCACAAAAATTGGCTGAAAGTGCTGAAAAATTGTTGAAGTATGGCACTTTTGAGATGTTGAAAATTCACTCATTTTCGAGAACTTTTTTGAAGTGAACTGATTCTCCGACATCAGAGAATGAAAATGTGTTAAAATAAAGAGAGAAGTGCTGTTCCTCCTTCCTCTACTACTAGTGATAGCAGATTTTCAGTTTGTAGAACTTTATATAGCTATTCATTTTCTCATTTTGTTGAATTTGTAGAGTAGAATTTCAGAATTTGTCAACAATTCAGAGTGTCTATACGTTTAAGTAATTCGATTCTTTTTTTCTAAGCACATTTACAGGTTGTACCGGTGTACATATGTATATCAAACGACAGAGCTATGAAGCTCATATAATTTTACACATGTAATATACATTTAAATGTATTATATAATAAGTGTAGAATGATCACAGAACAATGGGAAAAAGTGAGGAATTTTCATTAACCATAAATGTGGACGACGTTGAATGTTTGCGACATTTTGCACATTACAACAAAAAAGATCGGCGGGAAAAATGAGAAGAAACTCGCAAAAGGGAGTTTTTCGGTGTAAATTGAGAACATGGAAGAACATGTGACAAGCCCTTTCCAGCCCCAACAAGGGCTCTAGACGCACGAAATTCGAGATTTTGCACAACTATTCGTGCTCAAAGCACCTCAAATATTTCGCTTAACCTTGTTTTTTTAATGTAACAGCTGTGGAAAGTGTGTGCGAGCGCACCGGTTTTGTCCTTGCCGTGATGAAGAGGTGTCATTCATATTCATATTTCTATTGATTGTTTTATATAATTAATTTTTTATTTTATTTTTGTAGACCTAAGTTGCTGTATTAACCGTTTTCAATCAACTAATTTCGGCTCAAGGTTTCATTTCACAAGTTTGAGATTCGTTGTTATGTTCTTGTGTTGGCTTAGGAATGGACTGATTCGGAGAGAATCACACTTTTCAGTGGCAGCCACTGGTGCCAAAATAAATGGCTGTTTGAAAATGTTGAGCGATTTGGCTCTTGTTCACCGCAATTATGTATATCAGGGTAGTTAAGAAAAATGATGTGCAATCGGAATCGCTGAAACATTCTGAGATCTGCGTCTCTAAAAAATTATACTCGCTCGCCTAAAATGCCGTCAAATTCAAAATACGTGGCTCTCTAAAAGCAATAAATCCTACTTTAAACATTACAATTTCTACATTAGACCCGTTCTCTGGAATACGGTTTCTTAGTCCGTCTTCTATTGCTCTTGGCAAAAAAACTGAAACAGCTGCTACACCAGCATTAGCTTCTTTTCTAGATATATCTAGATACCAGAGTTGGGCGGAATTGAATTTTGGGAACTCGGAATCCGGAATCCGGAAAACGGGAAAAAAATTTTTCCCGGAATCTGGAATCCGGAAATCGGAAAAACAATTTTTTCACGGAATCCGGAATCCGGAAAACGGAATGAAAAAAACGGCGGAATCCAGAATGCGGAATCCGGAATCCGGAATTCCGCCCTTCTCTGCTAGATACATCCTAGCTTCTACTCTACATTGGTACTTCAATGATGAAGCATTCTATTGTTCTTATACAACGATAGATTGGTACAACGTCTTCTGAAGTCTATCTTCTACCGGCTAGACCTTCTAAAACAGTGGCAACTCCTACCACTCGCCACGATACCATAATAAATTAACTGAAATTGTTTTGTCTTCTGATTGATTCTTGAACAAAATCTTTTTATTAGATGACAGATCAGAGTGATATCTAAGAAACTGTTACCTCGACCTTTTGCAATACACATAGGCGCATTTCCGAAGACACCCTAATCCCTCCCCCCGCCCCACCGGGAATACAATAATTTCACTAATTTTTTTGCTTGGAATTTCACACATATTGTTCCTTTCAGATTCCTTCTGTGTGCAATGTGTCACGCATGAGGACGCCGCGGAAATTTTTAATTCCCAGTGCTTTTACGAGCTCTTCGAGGTCAAGATTTGTAAAAGATTTCAGGCTTTTTTCAAACATTGCTCGCGGAAAATATCATCATCCTGGAAATCTCACCTTTTTCAAAGTGTTAGATTTTCTCTTATTTATTTTAATTGTTTTCTTCAGAGACAATACCACTTTTTGTTAGAAATTAGAAAAAATATGTCATTTAAACAAAAAAAAAGGGTGAACATAGAAAATTTAAATCGATTACTTGACAAAAAAATTCTGAAAGTGCTCAAAAATCGTTGAAATATGGCACTTTTCAGATGTTGAAAATTCGCTAATTTTCGACAAGTTTTTGTGAGAGAGCTGATTCTCCGACATCAGAGAATGAAATTGTGCTGAAATGAAAGAAATTTGTTGAAGTTCTATTAAAATCCCTCTTTCCTATGTATACACTGAGAATAGCTTATAAATCAGCCAAGTCGAAGCGCATGATGTCTTGAAGCGTCACCATGGAGCACGGCAAAAACTCAAAGTATGCAATTACATTTATTCACTTTACCATTTGTTTTCCAGTGTTTTCAACTTTTTCGGCATTCTTTAAATGTTTTTTTGCAGTAACAAGAAGTTAAGTTTTTGCCATATTATTGATTTTATAAAAAAATGAAAAGTTGTGCATTTATTTCAAACTTTGATTTTCCTGATTCAGAATCTACTGATTATTTAGCGTATAGTTCCGTCTGTGTTTCCGTCTGTCTGTCCAGGGCGTTTTTTTTTGAATATCTCAAAAGAAAGTGGATCTTTTACTTTGATATGGGGAATAGAGCCATGGCCACTCGAGCTCTCAAGCGCTTCGCAACCACAAAATCTGAAAAACTGTTTTAACAACGATAAAAACAGTCAAAATTTTGCTGATGTAGCAGTCTGGATGTCCGCGTATCACATTTAAAAATTCAACTTCATATGTGCAAAACTACAACTTTAATAGACATTTCTTTTCAAAGTTTTTAGGATATTGTTCCAGAAAGTTCTAGAACAGCGGCTTTGCCGCGAAATTTCCACTGGTGCCAATGTGATGTGTAAAAAGAAGAAAGTGAACTTTATAATCCATCCTCTGAGTAAATGGTTCGGGAGCATATCCGCTTGAGAGAAAAGTGCGCGCATTTTACTTCATGTCAAATCATTGTCATTCTGTCGCTAGACATTTATTTTTGAACGTTTTATAATGTCTTTTTTGAGAATAGCCAGTTCTTGTCAATTCAAGTTGTCATCAAACTTTTATTTGAAGTTTGCTTACTGTCCATGCAGCTCTCTTCTGTTCTTTCTTTGATCTTCTGAATTCGAGTTGTGGCTTCTGAAAAGTCGTCCCCGAAAATATTGCACACTCTCATCACGCACAAGTTCACTTTTTTCATTAAGGTTCATCGAGCTATCTTTCTCTTTTTCAGACTCAAGTTGCCATACGGCAATTCGCACACTCTTTTTTTTACAAACTTTATTTTCTTTACTTTTTCCTTGTGTATGCCTAATGAAGTTTGTGCGATGATTCCTTTGAAAAATGGAATTGCATTTGATTCGTTTTCTTTTTATATAAA
Source organism: Caenorhabditis inopinata (assembly GCA_003052745.1). Classification (NCBI taxonomy): domain Eukaryota; kingdom Metazoa; phylum Nematoda; class Chromadorea; order Rhabditida; family Rhabditidae; genus Caenorhabditis; species Caenorhabditis inopinata. The sequence goes on along the minus strand of AP018156.1, from coordinate 3,424,590 downwards.
AAGCATCATCTGTTCCCACGAAGAACTCGTTATTCAACTGAGTCGCTCATGTCTTAACGAGAATCCAACTTTATTATTTTCCATGCAGCAATTATTTTAATTGAATCTTCAAATGAGCGGAATCAAAAAACAATTTTTGATTAAACGCTTTGTCGTTCAAAAAACGAGCAAAAACAAAAAAAGAAATACACAAAGTAGCTAAATATATATCGTGAGGTTACTTAACTTAGGAAAGGAGCGGCTTGGAGAAAGGGAATGTGATATAAGACAAGTGAAGGAGTCAATAAACGTCATGAGATATTGCTGTGAGCATCATTTGAGAAACATGACTGACCGTAAGTAATTTGATTCATTCTGAAAGATATTTGAGTTGTATGTTTTATCAGAAAATCATATGACGACGCCGGTTTTTTTCGGCTGAGATGAGCATCATACATCTTCACACACTTTTTTTCGATAATTTCACAGTTCTGAAATGTTGCTGTTGTATGGATGAACTCGAAAATCGTATGCGTCGCATTTTCAGCACGATTTCCGAGATATGAGCATTGATATTAGATCCTTCTGACTCCAAAATATTGCTTGTTTCAATCCAAATGCAATCCGAGCTATCTACTTCACCTCATTCACTTTTATCCGATTTGCTTTTTCTATTGCCCCACAACATTTCCGTAACCTCGTGGCTGTTCTCACATATTTCATGCTTCGCTATTTCCCTTGATTTCATTTATCTTGCTCATTCGAAGTCTAGGTCTAGCGTCCTCAAAGAACGGTGTGCAGCACTGAGCACTGTGAGCAAAATCTACACGCGCTACATCAAATTTTAGGTTTCAACGTATGTATCCGCTCAACACTAACCCCGTGTTTATAGTGCCACTCTCAGCTCGGCAGATCATTAGCCGAAAAAAAACGTCGAATTTCTCAATTTGCAATGAAGGAGACATGGAAAGCCACTCATTTTTTGCATCCAATTTCAAGTTTTCAGTCTCATTTTCACGTTTTCATCCTTTCAAACTCAGCCATCTCATGCGATTCTTCTACAACTAGATGCCTCTTACCACAAGGCCCCGCCTTGTAAACCCAGAGCTCTTCGTTTTTATGCATTGTCCAGCATTTTATAACCTATTTTTTATTTATATAGCGTGAGAAATGTATGAATAATTTGAATTAAACTAAGGTTGCTTGAGAACGAGTTGCAAGGAATAGAAAGTGAAGAAATGAGCAATTTCGCATTTGAAAACTCTGCAAAACGAATGTTCTTCAATTCATTTCACATTTATGAAACCGCTACTTAGACGTTTCAACTTGCGAATTTCATAATTCATAACTGAATTTTTGCTTATATTTCGAGTTTGTTTTCATTTATTCAAATTATCATGTTCTGTTAGCGCTGAAAAATCATATTCAAATAATATAGAACAGAAGGAAACGGCCAGCTGAAATTCTATTTTAGGGATTTCCGATTCCCGTTAATTTCTGACTTCCTGTTGGCTGTCCGTCTAAATCTCAATCTCCAAATATCTGATGTTTTTTTTTCCTGTAACGGAGAAGCGCATTCAATTATTTTTCTTGCATTTTTCCTGGAAAAACAAGCTCACTGTGTTCTTTTTTTCAGTCAGCGGAGGAATATCTTCGAATTAGTTATCATGCGTCGTATTTTACGCTTTCTCTTCATTTTCATAGCTGTCGTCAATCTGGCCATTTTCTTAGTCGGTGAGTTCTTAATAAATCTTTCAATTTTTGAGAAATTGAAATACTTTTCTTGTTTTTTTTTCGAGAAGTACCAGAGCAGCGATGAATAGGATTATGAGATTCTCAAAAATAGAGTGAATTAAAGTTTTGATTTGGAAATTTTATTTCAGAATATCACTTACACTTTTCAGGTCTTGGCGTTGGAATAATGCAAAATGACCTTCTCCTGCTTTCCGGAGTGCTCACCATCCTTGGATTCTTCGGGATGGTTCTCTCTTCTATCGCTTGGTTCATTCAGTCGTCGGTGAGCAAAATTGCGCTCAGATGCTCTAGACAAAATTCGCGTGTCGAAACTTGACACTTTGCTGCTTGTGATTAATTAATCATCGAGATAACGACGAAAACTATTGTGGTGGCTCTGATTTTCTCTATTTTTTTTTTGTTTTATTTGGAAACTTTTGAGACAAACAAACACCATGTGCCTCTAATGAAATAGATCCATTCCGAGTACACATGTGAGTGTGAGGAATATAATTGGATCGTGAGAAGGGTGAGGAAAAAAGAAATGGACGGTTATAGTCAAACGTTTTTTGATCTTCATTATAGGGTATGAGCTAAGATGTTTGCTTGTCTCACGCTGTTAAACTATTAATGCAAGCGAAAAAAAGCTGGCTCATTTCTTTTTTGGCTCATAATAAATTGATTCACGCGGATGTACGCCACTATTAATTCAGAAAGCGAATACACTACATAGAATTCAGTTTCAATTTATTTTTTAAAATAATAATCTAGAGGGGACATGTTATCCTGGAATTGGAATTATGAGAATAATGAGAAACTGTTCTCGCACGTTTTCATAAAGATGGTGAGTTTGATACTATACGGCACATTTATAGAAAGCAAAGAAGTTGATGAAACAACGGAATCAGATGCCAGAAGAGATGATAACACGAGATACTACAGAAGCAGTGATGAAAAATATTCGAGGAATTCCATTTTTGATTCAGGTTGGTTTTGAGTTCATCACAGCGCGCATCTAAAAGAGTTATTTTAAGCATTCATACGGAGCCCGAATAATGTTTTTTTTTTCTGAAAACTTCCTTATTCCTTTAGATAATGACAATCTGATTTCTGATATTTTTCATCTTCGCTCCCAGCTCTTCCTAGTAATTACTGTTGAATATACTCTTTGCTGCCTATAGTTCACGGAGAAATGAATAATTCCCCATCAAAACTCAATCTGCATTCATCGAAAACTTATCGCGAATGCATTAACTTTCTTTTTTTGAAATCTAGGCTATTCAATACTCAATGGAAACATCATACTATCGGAATATTATGAACGACCTGGGGGATGGAATCGTCAGAACATCGGTGATACACACAGCGCCGGCATGCCAGTCAGTTTTGGATTCAGATGGAGCTCCAGCAACTTCTAATCCAACACCTACTCCTAGGTATAAGATATGCGTTTCAAGAGATTCCATAGTTGAAAAAGAATCTTTAATTTTCTTCAGACCATCTCGCAATTCAGCAGAAGAGCAATGGCTGGCTCATGGAGAGAAATGGAGAAATGAGCAGTTGCGATTGTCTATGGAACGAGAAAACCCGCATTTCCTGGTTTTTCCCTACAGCGAAGCATCTCCTCATCGAGATTCAATGAACAATATGGACGCTTTTGTTCATGAGTTCACCAGATTGGACAGTATTAAACGTCCACACTGGTTAGCCATTTCACAAAAACGTAAAATCAATTAATTGTTTTCAGCTTCACAAAACATAAAAAAATTGCTCACAACCATTTTCAAGTTCGTTGTATTGGAATGTCAGCAGAGTTCATCGAGAGGTACATATTGTAATGAACCAAAATATAACTAAGTTTTTGGATTTTCAGATTCAACAACTCTTTTGGCGCCAATACTAACTACAGCTAATTAACTGTTTTCGAATATGATTTATTTTGTTTCATCATATTATCTCCTTTTTTTCATTCTCTCTACATATTTCGACCGATTTGTTCAATTTGTGTTCTTTCTTAAAATGCTTTAATTCTTTACTTCTTCAGTGCAATGTAGAAAATAAGGCATACAAAGCTAATATACAGTAAAATCTTTAATTGACTTGCGCCCCTAATAGTATGACTTTCAAAAAGGCTCTACGAACAATAATATTGCATGCAAGTCTATTTGAGTATTTACGGTACGTATGTGATCAATTCTATGATGATCAATTGTTTATCAATTCAGAAATATTTCAGTTCTTTAACAGCTACTTACACCGTCATTCTACAACTACGTTTTCCTGAGAGTGTTCAGTTTACTAAGAAAACTGAAAATACTTCAAATCGATAAATGCGCTTTATTTTCAGAATACAGCGCTACCACAATTCTCATGTTTCACATTTCAGCATCAAATAGCGAGAATTTGAGCAGTGAGATGGATACTATGGATGCACTATCTAACTTGCTTTTCTCCCAACGTTCTAAAAAGATACACAAATAAGTCATAGCTTCTCGAGTATGTTTTACTTATTGTGCCAATTATCTGGTCTGAAAAAGTACCTACTCACTTATTTAGATACTTAGGAAATCTGCCCATCTCTCAGATTGTTTGAGCACTGATCACCAGAGTAGGGCGGAATTGAATTTTGGGAACTCGGAATCCGGAATTCGGAAAACGGAAAAAAAAATTTTTCACGGAATCTGGAATCCGGAATACGGAATGTAAAAACGGCGGAATCCGGAATGCGGAATCCGGAATTTTAACCATTAATTTTTGCGGAAGATCAAAAAATTATACTTTTCACAACAATTGAGAATAAAGTATCAAAACTCATAGTTGGGCGGAATTGGATTTTGGGAACTCGGAATCCGGAAAACGGAAAACGGAAAAAAAATTTTTTCACGGAATCCGGAATCCGGAAAACGGAAAAAAAATTTTCACGGGATCCGGAATCCGTAAAACGGAATGAAAAAAACGGCGGAATCCGTAATCCGAAATTCCGCCCATATCTGCTGATCACATTGCTCTCTCCAGCTCTTTCTGTCATTTACAATTGTGGTTCAAAAAGTTATGAGTTGGTCTTCAAATATTTATTATAGCTACTTTTTATAGATACTTCTTTTCTTAAGGAAGATTTTAACTCATCGAAGGCTTTCCAACTAGTAGTTTTTCATCTCTTGCTCCATTTATAGTCGCTTCACATGCTCATCTCATTTTAGTTTTCCTCTCTTAAGAAATCATAGTGGGTCTACAAAATTTGATAAACTTCTGATGTCTTCTCAATGAAGATCTTCTTGACGTTGTTCTGTGAGTGATATCCCGACCCGTTTTCTAATTGGTGAAAGTGGATACCGCGAAAAAACCAGCCACAAACTTCCCGTTTCCCAAATTATGGCCATTTTCATGTTTGAACTTCATGTTTGAATTTATGCTGGTCCATGGTCTGTGTAGTTGTTTTTTTGAACTGGGAACTCATGTGCTATGGGGAGGTGGACTCGAAGGGAATAGCGAGTAGTTCTCCGTTTTCATTTCGAGGCCCCATTTTGCGTAGTCCAATTTACAGTTCGGAGAGTTGTAAGTCTGATAAGCTTAGTCAACTAAATCACAGAGTTCTTCTCGATCGAAGTACTTTGTAGAGGTGAGGAATCCTAAACCTCTGAACTTGATCTCTGGGACGCTTAGGAGGAAGTACTTCCACAGCATCATTCTACAACTACGTTTTCCTGAAAAGGTTTAATTTACAGAGAAAACTGAAAATACTTCAAATCGATACATGCGCTTTATTTTAAGAATACAGCTCTACCACAATTCTCATGTTTCACATTTTAGCATCAAATAGCGAGAATTTGAGTAGTTAGATGGAGACGATAGATGCACTATGTTACTAGTTTTTCTCCAAACGTACTAAAGAGATACAAAAAAAGTAATAGCATTGGGAGAAAGTGCTTAAAAGAGAATGGAGGGTCTGAAAAGATAAATGCACTTCCTTAAAATGAAAGAACAATGTCATCAGTTTAACATCTTCAAGGGAACCCGCTTTTTAAAAGATTGCTCATGTTGATAAAATGGAAGTATATTATAAGTTGAATGATCCAGCCGGCCATTATACAAGGTCTGTAAAAGTGCTTATTTTTCTGTTTTCAAAGCAAAAACCACTGAAAGTCAGGCATATTTATTTTAATTATTTATTTTTCTAGGCCTTATTGGTTCTAGATACAAGAATTAATTTGCTAGAAAAACACTCTCCTTCAGAACTACGCGCTCGCCTATCAGCAGGTGGAGATGAATGCAGATGCTCTCTGCTCACGATGAAATCGGTAGGAATCATATTTGGAGCTTGTACTCTGTACATTCATGATTTATTTGCTTATTTTGCGCAATATAACTGCTTCAGTTTTCTGAAAGAAGGAATATTAACAATATAAAGCTTAAATGTTAATTTAAAACTTTCAAAAATTCGTGTTTATTGTTTAATTTATTTAAGGAAAAGCCGTGTTGAAACTTTAGAGCAATTGTTCTTTTTTGGTCTATGGTCTGAAAATTCTTACTTTAATTTGAAAACTGAAAGAAAATGTTACATGGTTTAACGAAAGTTCAGAACGTTAAAACAAATTCGTTGTCTCGTTCACTCGATTGCGGTTCAAAGTTTAACACTATTCGCGATCTTTGCAATTAGTGCAGATTTTCAGATATAATGCTTGACAACATACCATAAGTTTAAAGGCCAAAGAATAAAGAAATTGGAAGAATGGCCAACCAGTTTCTGGAATACTGCATATCAATCGCTGAGGAATCAAACAAGTTTGCCGAAGATGTTGAGAACAAAATAACTATTCCGGGATTCAAAGCCGTATGCTAAGGAAAAAGATCTGAAAACGTTATCGGCAATCCTACATATGAGCTCAAATCAATCTCTATATCACTTTATTTCTTTTTCGCTACGAGACTTAAACTCCAGAAATTGAACAAAAAGAAGAGAGGTCTTACATCTCAGAATTCTTATTATTAATATTGAAGATTGAAATTTTTAAAGTAAAGCTGCTGCTGAAAATTTGCGCTTCGGAAATGATAGCGCCTTAGCTCTTAAAAAAAACTGAAACAGCGTACACCTCTTTTATAATAATTACTCTGGAAAACCACATTATTATAATTACTTTATTACATTAAAATGACTTTTTATTATTTTAAATGAGAACAGTCTTCCAGAAATGGAATTGAATTAAACATTCACGTTCCACGGCATATGTAAGCCATCTCTCCCCCAGTTCGCAAAAAACTAACCACATTATTTGCCATATACAATCCCAAATCTGAAAATGAGTTTTACAATTCAGATACTTTATTTTTCTAATAAATTCAGATTCATTAGGAAATAATTTCCAACAGAAAATCTCCACAGAAAGAAATTCATGAATTTCAAATGTATGTTGTCTGACCAAGTTTTATTTGATTATTCTGAAGTAAAGAATTTTAGAAGAATACAATTAAAAGAAGTAATTAAAAAATATTTAAACAGCATACTAGCTATCAGGGAATAACCACTGGCTGATTGATAACTTTCTTCAATCATTTGATTCGAAAAAAGACTTAAGAATATCAATTTTGGTTTGTTTTGTATTTTAAGTAAACAATCATTTAAAACTTCTTACAATCTACAATTTTCAACATATTAATAACAAAAATTTGAATTTTGAAGTCAGTTACGAACCAGACCGTGGTATGCCCAAATCAGCACGATTCAGCTACACAGGTCAGGCTAGTTATATGCGATGTCTCGTAGCTCGTCATATATAAAATTTTCAGAAAGTGCGTTTGAAAAACCGTTCCAAATTTCATTTTTAAGATGTTGTGGAAACACGGGCACCATTTCTTCTTTATAATTAACAGGCTCGAAAAATGAGCACTGACTGAGATGGTGGGACAACTCAATAGGAACTCTCCATCTTAATGCTGGTGGTGGTTCTGCGTCGCTAATTCTCCATGTCTGAATTAAAATTATTCTGATGTCTCAAAGTGATTCTATGAAATTTTCACTCACAAAACCCTTCAGGACCCAATGACCAATATTTCCGGCCACCCATGTGGGCTCGACATAACAACGAGAAGTTTTGCATCCAATGAAGGTAAGGCTCCGCAATTTTCTGTTGAATGTTCGGTTAAGAAAGGAAAGATTTCCAGCCTCTTACTTGCTAGTGAGTGACAAGTTATATAATGAAGAACTTGGAAGAAAGGTGGCCAGAACTTCAAATACACAGAGCGGAAGATTTTCAAGGTTCACATCGAGAACCGGAAAATTTGAAGATGGCTGGTAAGTCAAAGTAGCAGAATGAGCATGAAATCTGAAAAGTGACATGAAAATTCATTATATTTTGAAATATAACATTCCTTATTTGTTGTTGATTTTTAATAATGAAAATGATAAAACAAACCTCAGTTTTCCATTTTCAATTTCAATTCGAGAACTGCTAAATTGACATCCTCTCATCCAATTAGGACATCTGAAAAAGGGTGCTTGATGTAAGAAACCTGGCGGTTCAAATAACCTGACAATCATTTCATTCATTTGATCCACCGATTGTGTATGCTGTGACAAACAATGAGCTCCATACTCATTTCGTCGTACTGTCTTGAGACATCTATACAGAGAATAGAGATTTGTGTTTTAAAATACTAATAAGTCACTTTAAAGTGTAAAATGTTCCTCCTTTCTTGATCTCACGAATATTCTCATCTTTTAATATAGATTCTGGGACATTCTCTACATTGATGCTGACCTGAAAATCATCCGATGGCGTATGCAAACATATTTACAGGGTGGGGAATAAATATAGCGCCGCTTTCAAGACGATGTAATAACTTCAAATTGAAAGATTTTTTCAGAAAATCAACCAAAATGTTTCAACAAAACAATTCTAGTATTGACAGTTTTCGAATATTCCTCTTTTGGCTTTGATGACTGCCTGACGTCTCTTCTCTTCTAGTAAGAGTCGACGACGGTACGGAGGTAGTCAACGTCTAAATTGTCCCATGCAGCTGTCAGAGCGATCTTCAGGCCACCCAAATTTGGATAATTGTGCGTTGATACTTGTTGGGTCAAATATCCCCACACAGCAAAATCCATTGGATTCAGGTCTGTGCTCGAAGCTGGCCGTGGATCCTTATTGTTAGTGATAAAATCGGGGAAATTGGCTTCGCACCAATGCTGAGTGAGTTTTGCGGTGTGAGCCGGCGCTCCGTACTGCTGATAAACCGCTTCAAGAATCTTCTCGATATAGATCGATATAGAATCTCGATACGATCTCGAATTCTCTGTTGGAGCAAAAATCAACGTTGACTACTTCCGCGCCGTCGTCGACTCTTATCCGAAGCGACTTCAAGCAGTCACTAAAGAGGAAATTTTGAAAATTGTTAATACTTTAATTTTTGTTGTTGTTTAATAAACATTTTGGCGGATTTTCAGAAAAAAACTTTCAACATGAAGTTATTATACCTTCTTGAGTGCGGCGCTATATTTATTCCCCACCCTGTAAATGTCATAAACGTAATGCTACCTTAAGATTCAATTTGCAATGAAACTCATCAATGGTTTGAACAGTCATTCTTCTTTTCTTGATTTTCTCAATGTCAGTCCCATTTCCAAGAGTGTGCAAATGTTGAGCTGCGGGATCAATTTGACACATAAAACAATTTGAAAACACCAAACGAGACTTTCTCAATTTTTCTCGTTTTTCTCGTAACTCATCTTCGCTACTGTCTTCGAGCCCCCAACTTGGCTCGGAGTTATCAAACGGCTGAAATGTTGCCGTTATTACCTAATGATAAAAAGCCGACTGAAAAGGAAATGGCTCACCGTGTTTCTCAAAGGTATTAAAGGATGTGCCGGATGAAGTGGATCACGCTGCTTAACTCTTTTGGGTCTAGAAGAATTGTAACTTTCAACTATCAAATTCTGATCGTAGGCTGTCAGCTTTATATCTAAATCATCATAATCTTCCACTGGTTGCACTCGGCGTTCGCGGCCCATATGCTTCAATTGCATTTTACAAGACTTGGCATTCAATTTTCGACAACGATCCCTAAAAATTATTTTTACATTGAAAACCATTATCAAACAAACCGTGAGCACACCACTGTACTTGCCACACAGTTAGAAATGTGAGCGGATATTTTAGCCCGATGAAGAACAATATCGCATCCATTAATGAAGTTTGGGCATCTCGCGTGAGCCTGAATCATTACAACAGCTTCAGGCATTACGGCGGGTTTTTGTTTAAAAACTTACCCACCGACATACTTCTGCGATATGCTCTTCTAATTTACAATTATGCAGTAGAACAAGGCAATATTTACACTTTGAAACAGGACAGTATTCAAATTTACACGAAGCTTTGAAGCAGTTAATGCAGTGCTCGGCATGATAATTTGACATTTTTTGAGTTTCTGTTGGTTACATGAAAAGAGATGGGCAGCTCTATCCCTTCAGATCGATTTTTTTTTGCTTAGAGACTCTCACAAGGTCTCTCACAAGCAATGTTTCTCATTTGTTTGTTTCTCTATAGTCTCTGTCAAAAGTAAAATAGATAATGCTCGACAAGGTTTTTTTTATGAGATATAGTTTGTAGTTTGTAGAAGGGGGGGGGGGGGGATTTCAGACACCGTTGATTGTTTCGATGCTTAAAATTTCCTCGAAAGTACTAGGTGTCTTCCCAAGCCTCATTTGAAACGCAGTTTTCTGTAATTTTTTAGAGGTTATGTCAAACCGTGAAAAATTCTGAATTGAATCAGAGAAAATATTAAAAACTTTTCTGCTTCATTTTGAAATCTAACTTTATTTGGCTCAACGGTAAAATAAAAAAAAACAAAGTTATAAGTGATCAGTGTTCGTCCGAGAACATGGAATAAATTTGAAATAAACCAGTCTCCACGAAATGGTACCGACTGTAGGCAAGTTGATCGTCAATTCCTTCGAAAGCGACAATTATTGCTGGATTCATTCTTTTCCACAGTTCTGTAGGAATTGTTTCCTAAAATTTCTTGCTAATCATGATAGCCAAACGTTTTTGAATATTTTTTAATCAAATCTCAATGCTTCGCAGTGTTAAGAGCTCAGCAGTATTCAGCGCACTATGGAGTTGTGCACCAACATGTTGAAATGCATAATTGACAAAATAAATAAATGAAATCCTCTTTTTCACTTTCATCGCCAAAAACAACGGTTTGCAAAGAAGGTGGAGGAGTTCGAGGAAGAATGAAGATTTATTTTAGTTGAAAAAGAATAGTGGATCTGATTACCAAATTGTGCTCCGTCGCGGACTGATTTGATTCATACTTCTTTAAAATTCTTTTCAATAAGATATAGCAGCGATTCATGAAAAATGAAGACTATATACATAGTTTTTACCTCACAAAAATACTTTAATTCGCTGATCTCGTGGTCCCATGCATGATCTCCAGATTTTAATTTGATAGAAACCATTGGGATTTATAAGAGCTATGCTGGAAACATCGGCGATGGCAGCGATTCGCCGACGATATCGTTCTGATCAGTCATCACAGCTCTGCGGAACTTCAATGCATTGTCAATGACTTAGATGTTAGACGTTAGACATAGAAGTTGGAAAAGCCATCGGACTAGAAATGAATTGCAGAAAAACAGAAGTAGATGGACAACAGCGGGTCCCAACACTGTCGGAGGAATCCCACTTTCGGCAAATACATCGACCTGGAAGACTAGTAGATGGACAACAATTTTAAAGCAGAAATAAGCCGAAGAGGAAGCTCACCATGCGCTGTCATAGGCAGAAGCTGCTCAACTCATATCGGAGAAGATAAAGGGGGATCTGTTCGATTCGACGATTCTCCATGCGCTTTGCTACGGATCTGAGACCTAGGCCGATAGCAAGACTATTTCTGTGATTCTCACAAGAACTCAACGACCCCTAGAAAGATAATTATTGTTAACTAATCGAAGAGAACAACGAGAGCACAATCTAAGAAGCACCGATCAAAGGTGAAATACCGGCATCCGAGATGCTGTAGAATGCACAACCAGCGCAAAGCACCGATGCACATGGTGCGAAAAAAAAACGATAGGTGGACAAACCTAATCAAGCCTTCGGGAATCCAAGAGACGGTAAAAGAACATTGGGCTGTCCCGCAACAAGATTGTCCGATGCACTGAAGACATTCAATACTCCCGACGGCAACCTGTCCCAAGCAGCACGGGACCGAAACAAATGGAAAGAGACGTGTGCCCGGCGCTGAGAACATCCCCAGCAGACTACCGGGCGTCCAAATATCCAAGTAAGTATGCTGAAAACATAAAGCTCAGAAATTTACAAGAGTTGAAACCAGCCGACAGTTTTCTTATATATCTTCTTGTACTGTCTACCTATTCAAGGAAACTTGTTCATTTCAATGGATTTAATGTTCCGGTAAAGCATTCAACTTTTTCACCCCGACTTTTTTTGCTATTCTATCATTTAGTTGGATTGATTTGGATTTGAAAGTTGGATTTTAAAGTGTAACAAATTGCGGATTATCTCAACACTGCTTTTTTTTGAATCACGAGATCATTGAGTGAAGTTGCAAAACTTTATTTAGAAGAGAAAGTTGAACTATGGAAGGTTGGTGCACAGAAAGATAGAATTTTCAGAAATGTACAGAAATAGGTGAGTGTGGTTTTGTAGATAAAAAGAAAGTTGGACAGAAAACAGTTGAAATAGTAAGATAAAATGCTGGATAATTGGTGAGACTGAATGGGGGGGGAACGGTTTCATTTGTTTGAGTGAGAATGAGAGAAATAAGAATCACAATGTCACAGGAAACTGGGATCACGAAATTTGGTGGCATTCTAGAACTTTAATGATAAATAAATTCTACTCTGGTACAATCATGTTCTACTCTGGTACAATGAGATTATCAGATCAGCGCTAGTTATAACCTAAAATCATAGATGTGAGAATGCGAAATGTAGATAAACACAAATAAACCAAAAAATAAAAATAAAATGAGAAAAACGAATAAGTCAAGTTCCCGTGGAAAAGATGAAAATTGGATTTTTGGTTTTGGAATTTAGGAAAAGCTAGCAGTCATTTTGTAGCTACTATGCCAAGAATGGAATTATGAATATGAACATATCACATATAACGGAAGGTACAGAAAAAAAAATGAAAAAAGAAAAATAAACTGGGAAAAACAGAACGGGGATGGGCGGCGGTGGGATTTGGTACACATGCCGATTTATTGGGGGTTGGGGGGGGGGGGAGGGCAGGAAATAAATTATTGTCGTTTTTCTTGATGAAATTTTTTGAGAAATAATGAAAATGTTTTAACAATTATGCCAAAAACTCGTAGTGAGAATGGTATTTTGTATTCATTTCAATTGAGAACGTTTGATCATCACGACTGTGGTTGCTGATGTGTTTGCATTTGAACTTGAAGTTTTAAATTCCTCCATTGCATTTCAGTTGTGCTAATTGCTGCTTCTTGTCCGTGCAAAGCTGGCCAGTAGCCCTTGTGAATGGCAATAACCTTCAGAAAAATGCATTTCATTTTAAAACTTTGAATTGAAAAACAAACCTTTTGTAATGTCTCCACAGCGCTCTGATTTGGTAACGATTCGAGAGCCAGCGAGCTCAGGCGACCTGCATCATCTGATTCGCCGATAAGCGCCTGAACAGATCATTTAGCAGATGTAAATACTAATTAAAACATTAGTTACCTGAACACATTGTTCTGCAGCGTCTGAAATGCTGGTTAGATCGTAGCCTCCTTCCAGAGCAAGAACTACTTTGCCGTCCGCATAGCTTTGCAATGATTTGGTCATGTATCCGAACATCTCAGGAGTGATTTCATATCCACCAAGAGCGTTTGGGTGGCCGTGGCAAGCATCGAATCCGGCAGAAACTAAAATAATATTCGGACAGTAGCTAGCTAGAACAGGTTCGATGACAGTTCTCCAGGCGGCGAGGTATTCCGCATCTTTCATCACATCTCCTGAGAATGGAATGTTGACAGTAAATCCCTTCCCGTTGTTCTTTCCAGTCTCTGTCACTGATCCAGTGCCAGGGAAAAAGTTTCCATTGTCGTGGCGGTGAAGTGACATATACAACACGTTCGGATCATCTTCAAAGCTCAGCTGAGTTCCATTTCCATGATGGACATCCTAAAGAGTTACACAGAAATGAAGAGTTGAAATAAATAGTTACTCACCCAGTCAATTATTGCAATCTTTGCACATTGTACTGGATATTTAGTTTGTAATACTTTAGCGGTTACTGCTATATTGTTAAAAAAACAAAAACCCATGGCTTGTTCATGCTCCGCGTGATGACCTGGTGGACGAATGCACGCAAAACCATTTTTAAGACGCCCTTCGGCCACCTAAAACAAAATAATACATGTAACTTTAATATATTCAATTATGGAATACCTGAGAAGAGAGCTCAATGAGAGTTCCGGCAGCTAATCTTGCAGCAGTCTGAGTACTCGCGTCATTGAAATAAGTGTCAGAATCTACTCCGATACCACCACAGGGAAGTTGAAGGAATCGTTTGAGCGGTAATGAGTTTGCGTCAATTTTCAGACATGCGGTAGGCGAGACAGCAAAAAATGTCGTGTATGTCTGCGAATGCACCATTTGCAGCTGTTCTAGCGAAGCTTTTTTTGCGGTTATCTTCTCACACTTCTGAACGTGTCCGCGCTCAATGAGTTTAGTCCAAATGCTTTGGATGCGTCCTCCGTTTTCCACGTGAGATGCATTATTTCCACAGCAACACTCGTGTTTGGCCATCGCGTGGTCATAACCTAATCCGGTTTTACACGTTGGCTCGGACTTTGTTAGAAATCCAGATTCTGCTGCAAGTGATTGTAGTTGATGAAGCTTCGCTTGAGGGAGTAGGCCGTTGTAAAGTTCTGCAAGGCCTTCTCCTTCAGGGTCCTCTCTGACAAGACTTTTCCTCCGAAGCACTAAATCACGAATTTGTTGTTTAAGAAGCGATTGATATTGGTAGGATCCTAGACCAACGGTAGAAGTTAGCGAGGATGTAGATGATGAACCCATCAAGCTATTACGATCTGAATGAGAATATGAAACGGAAAACTTCAAAAAAGAAGTGCTCTATGTATATAAATAATTATAGCATCATGAACTTACCACCTTCGTCCGTCAAACCGCCGAGCTCCAACTTCTTGTTCAACAAACTGGGAAGGCTGAGAAATGGACTGAGATTAGCGACAGCCATAAAAGCATTGAGATCTTGTCCTAAAAAATTAATTTTGTTGTTTTGGAGTTAAGCTATTGATCAGGACTACATACCAACTGGCAGATTTAGACCATGAAAAGCTCCGGCAGCTGCTAGATTTGGAAGAGAAGGAGATGGCAGCATAAGGTGCGGAAGATTAGTTTGAGAACTAGACTGAATAAAATCGAGCGGCACGTTTTGAGATGACTCGCTATCACTTCTAAAAACTACAGTTTGTTTCAGAACGTTTATTAATAGTTGGCTAATAAAATACACTGTACCTTTTCAGTTGAGGGTGTGTAAAATTGAACTGCGAATTGGTCTGCTGCACATGTTGAACTGGGCTGTTTCCTTTCGACAACAGTTTCGCACGTATTCTCATTTTCAGGTTCGGCTCTGAGTTGACCTTCCTCAACTGGAACTCACTGGCTTGCTGTAGATTATGAGCGTTGGCCAAGCTTGTGGGCAAACGGTACGGCTCAAAGTGGGGTGACGCAATATTGACTTGTGAATTCGAGTTTTTCAGCTTTCTACCATTTTCTTGTCCATGCCCATTCCCATTGACCGTGTTATTTGTTATTAAGCTCGCCTGACTATTGCTTTCACCCTTGTTTCTGTTGGCAATCATATTCTTCAGCCGATCTTTGGTTAGTTGAGAGATTGTTGTTGAGTTCGATCTCGGAATGTCGCTGAAAGGCATGAAGGATTGGTAGATGGGTGAGAGGAAGTCACAATGACGGTTTCGCGGCGATGGCGAGAGCACGAGAAAAATAGAAAAGGAAACCTACCATTTTCGATTAGTTGACGGAGTTGCCGCCGCGTGATGGTCTTTTGTCGGCGTTGATGGTACTGATACATTTCCATTCGATGATGAGAGAAGGTTGGTGAGCGAATTTGCAAGCGATAGTGGAGCAACTAAACAATTCAGAAATCTTCTGGGCTCCATCATTAAAAATTTGAAAGTTAACTATTCGTGAGAAGGAATATTATGTATTAATTGTTTATATTATACATACTATTTTTCGAAGAAAATCTTTGACTCATAGGATTTTTGGTCATTCCAAGTCTTTTCGTAATTAGTTTTTGGTCGCCTACTCCTCATTTTTCCAAGGGGGGGGGGGCACATATGAAAATATATCACATGTCTTTGGTCTGGTTAATCTCATTAGTTAGTAATAACTATTGTAAGTGAAAGTCTTTTTATTTTACAAAAGTTTTTTTATTTTCAAATATGTTCATTTTCTCATTCCTTATTCAAGTTTTGTTTGTTTTATTGATCTCAACTAAAAAGCACAGAAGTAAATGCGTAATCCCGTCAATATGGAATAATTTTCAATTCTATATTGGTCATCTTACCTGGTCCAGAGTTTTGATCTTCGGACGGCTGACTAATCAGCAGAGGATTGGTGGGAATCCTCTCAGCTTGCAAGTTTTGCAATTGTTGTTGTTGTTGCAGAGCTGCATAGAGATTGTGCATGTGTTGGACGCTCAGCTCCTGCTGTGCGCGTTGAAAGTGACCGATAAGGTCCATTTGCTTTTGTCGATACTCCTGAAATATGAGAGAATAGAATATCAAAAGTGTTACAGACTACAATTGTTCAAAAGAGATGGCGAAAAAAAAATAGAAAGATACACGCCGACTCGGTTTACGGGAATATAATATGGACAGGCTTGCAGTTTGAATGCCAAGAGGCGAGAAAAAGGAATGAAAAGGTCCCAAAACTTTCTCCTTTCCTTCTTTCCTCGCCGTTTTGCTTCCCCCCCCCCTCCTTTTCCAAGAGGACCACGACAACCGAATAAAAAAATAGTGTTGTCCGCTTTTCTATCCTTCCCCGTTTTTTCTTCGTGGGACACTCCAAGGTCAGATGAGATAAACTCAGAGAAGACAGAGATGAAAGATGCAACAAAACGCTGGCCAAAACGAGATGGATAGAAAACGAGTGGAGAGAGGTCCGACTACTTTAGAATCTAAAAATGGCTCATGGACTTCATCCTTGAGAAGAATAGCAAATAAAACAAAGACAGATAGGGTGGAAAACAAGAAGGAATAGCCCGGATCCGAGTGGCTCGAATGAATAATTTTTGGGGCAGCGATCAGGAGACATGACTAATCTAGGTATTCCTTGTTTTTATGGTTTTCCGTTCAAATGAAAGTGATGAGATGTGTGATATGACACCAGTCTACTCCATTTTCTTGACTGAAATTATCATGTCGTCCGACTGATTCGCAGATTACCAGTAAAGTAGACAAGACGTAAATTTATTTGCGCTTGACTGCTCCGAGGGTAACTTGGACTCGCGTGTAAGCAAAACAGATATTAATGGAATCAAATAGTGACATAGAAAAAAACATATATATTTATACTCATACTGACAACTCCAATTCTGAGGGAGGGAGAATAAGGCTCCGCCTTCTTTTCTAAAAGTAATCTTGAGCATTAGGTGCAGTTTTCAAGAAGGCTATCATTAACAAGAGAGGCTAATACAAATGTTGAAAGAACCTCTTCAATATGTAATTAAACTTGCAGTGGAATTTTAGTATTTTGCAGTTCATGAAGTTCAGATAAAATCGAAACCGGCAACAAAACGGAATATAGAAGATTTTGAGAAGCATTTTCAAATTTTTAAATCTCTTAAAAAGTGTTCAAAATGAGAATAATCTGATTACATCCTTTGTGCAGAGCCCAGCATGTAAGGATTCCAAATAAAATGTTGAAATTCGGATTTTTTTTTTGGATAAAGATTAATTAAATTCGTATTAGCTCTATATGCTAGTTTCCATGGACACATATTTACTTCCTTTGAAAATGAGTTGTCAAAATAGAATGACAACATGCATAGGCTCAAAACGTTGAAGCGTGTTTTTTTTTATTACATTTAGAAAGCCATACTTGACTAAGATCAGTATCAATCTATTAGCTTTGAAATCAAAGAGAAGACAACAATTTGTAACAAAGATTTGAAAGCGTCGAAAAATGAAGAATTCCAGTAGAAAGAATCAGAAAGGCATTCTGAGAAAAAGTGGAGCATAAAAGGAGCGGGCTCAAAAACAATGCCCGGAATAAGAAATACGCCTATTGGGGAGGAGGTTATATATAGATATATATAGCTTGTTAAACTAGTTGCTATTTCTGGATATTGGGTTCAAAACTTGTCTCTTGGTCTTCCATTTGCTTACGTTTTTCTCCGTTTTCCCATTGCTCACTTGGAAATACTTTTACAACTTCACACAAGCTAAAAAGAGAAGTTGCTATATATACATATATATATTTTTTTGTCTTTTTTTTGTCTTTTTTTAACAAATAAAATAAAATGAGAATAAAGTAATCAGAATACAAGACCAAACTACGGTTTAGCTAAAACACGAAAAAAAAGAGAGAGACATACATAAGTATCCTAAAAATAGATGGGTGGCTCGTGTTATCTATGGTACCCACAGGAATCGGCTGATGGGATGGAAGCACGGGAATACGCAAAACATGCGACTAAGGCCTTCTGAACTTTTGTGAACCAATTCTATTTCTTGCTCACGGCGTGAAATCGACTATTCATAGAACACGTGAAGGCCCACACATCTGCTGAAACGAAGGAGGCTCGCTCGGCGGAAGTGGAAAAACAGCGTGTTTATCTATATGAATTTTATAAGAATATGAGCAGTTCAATATTGAAAGAGGAAGATTTTGAAATTTATTTGAAATTTTGTTATGAAAAAATTAAAAAAAAAACATATTTTTTTCAATAATTTTTAAAACGCAGAGCAGCATCAGAGCAACTCTAAAAAAAATGATAAACTCCAATGATGCCAATTTTTCAATGAAAAAAGAGCACACTTTTCAGATTCTATGTATTTCAATTCCAGATTACATCAGGAATCAAAAGAACAGGCTAGAACGCCTTCCTTTTCGAGTTATGATTAAAACGATCGTTATGAACAAAGTCGGTGATTCTTGATTCATTCAAACGCTCTGAATCAGATTCGTAGCACTCTTTACATCATCGATTTTGACGAGCTCTTTCAAAACATATAGAAAATGAATCTACCACGAGTGCACAAAAATCCCATAAAGTCATATGTCTAGACAAATTGGAATCTGAAGAAGTCAGTGTGAAGTGAAATGCTCCAAAAAAATGTAAATATTGGATATCACTTGACAGAGTATGAACTCGAATGACGGAGATAAGACGGTTTGTGATTCGCACATTCCAGTAGATTCAAGTACAATATTTCATATTTTTCCAGAAAAAAACCAATCAATTCGGTCTTGCTTGTACTATAGAACCCAAATAATTGGAATCACTTGTTTAAGAAGTAACTATTTCACTGAGCAAAATACGATGAAGCATGAACTTTAATACAAGAATATATTATGGAACTAGAGCCGTGATCTTCTCAATTTTAGATATCTCGTTAAACCTCCTATGCATTTTTGTCCGTAATCCGGTCAGAACAGCAAGTCAGTTGAATCATGCATGTTTTTCTACAACTCGAGATATGTATAGGAAATGTGCAAAACATGCGTTTTCCTATATCTTATATTCCAGAACTCACACTTGCGAAAAATTGATAACAACATGTGACTCACTAGACGAATGTGTTCTAAATACGAAACAAGCGCCTTCTCTACAAATGAGAATAAAAAATGAGAAGCGGAAGTGGGGAAAGTGTCTGATAGAATTTTTTTTTGGGGGGGGGGAGGCAGCACGTTGAAATTGAATGCAGTTGAAGGAAAGCTACTGCTGCATTGTTTATACCTAAATATTTGAAAGTTGCAATTGGCATTTTTCAATCGTTTTAGACCGTTATGAACAAAATCGGTGAGGCTTGATTCATTCAAACGTTATAAATAAGATTCGTAAGATTCGTAACTTTTTACATCATCAATTTTGACGAGCTCTTCCGAAAAATATAGAATATAAATCTCATTTTACTAACTTTGGTGCTACTGCATCAAAAAAAAAAGATCCTGAATAGAAAACAAAATGATTGAATGAATGATTCAATTGATGTTTTGCACAACTCTCATTACGAGTTAGAGCAGGGAAATAGACGATGGTGAGCACCGTGGTAAAACAGAAAACAACTTTTGTCTTTCACCCCCCCCCCATCCACTCCTCTCCCCGTCCTCACTCTTCTTTTTTTAGCCCTACATTCATTAGAGATAATGCGGCGGCAACCACTTTTCTATCTTCCTCTTTTTCCAAGAATAAATATGGGCATGACAATAGAAATCTGAAAATAGGTATTGAGACCGAGTGTACTCACACATGTATACGTACGCAGTTTTTCTTATCAAAACAGAAAATGAAAATTATTTGATGTAGTGTGAGAGAGAGAAAGAAAGGAATGAAGGGAAAAGTGTTATTTCTAGAAATGTGAGTTATTGAAAAAAGGTGCTCTCCGTGAATTTCAGAAGCAGATTGAACAGCTGCTTTGTTCAAAAAATCAAATTTCTTCTGAAGTTTCTGATTGAATTTTCCCCCATAAACCAATGAATTCATTATCTGAAGGTGTGGAAAAGATCAGAATATGAAAATATATATATATATATATATATATATATGTAAAACTTTTCAAATTTCCAAAAAGATCATATAGAATATCAGATCTAGAACAAATATAATTATATTTAGTAGAAAACACATGTTTCATTTGATTTTTTATACTCGGGTCTTCTGAATCATGAAGAAAAACTTAATGCGGTGATAATTCTGGAAATAAAGTTTCTTGCGGAGGTGAACATCTTTCAATCGGAAACTATGCTATGAAGAAGTGCCACAAATGTGTACTACTTCTTAGAATACTAAAAGAAAAGCAAAGTGAGATATGTATATCTGAAAGCCTACAAAGGTGTGTGCTGGCAAAGTTTCATAGTTTGATACTACGTACGCTACATTTTGATGCAGGTGTGTTACTAAATATGAAGTAGAAGCAATGCTGAGATCATTGAATTAATTGCAACTGATCTTGATTCCAAATTCCATTTACTCTCGGATATTGCGTAGTATGTAGCAAGTTTCTAAATATATTTCTAATATATCTGATATTAATCAGGTTTCACTATAGGTGTGAGCATGCTGGGAACCGCAATCACCGTGGTAATAAACTAAAATTTGAGCTAATATTGTCAGATTAGAACAGCATGGCATAAAATAAAGATGGTATTCAACATAGCAATGCAATTTGGAGAGAGAACACAAATTTTGAACGGTAAAAACAACAATAAGTGGTTTGAAGTTTGAAGTTTTTTCAAGTGTGACGAAGTATTTCATGCGTTTTTGCAAAGAGTCCCTTAGCTTTTCCTGTTATTTCTGCACTGTATGTACAAACACAGCGCCCCCCCCCCCTCACCCTCTCTTTTCCTTTGCTTTCTTCCTCGCTCAGCATAGGCATACAAAAGCGGAAAAAAACAGTGTTGGACTGTCCGAAAAATCAATACCGTCACCGGTGGATCTCGTCATAAATATGAAAAAAAAAACCGGTGAATAAAGAGAGAAAGTAGGGAAAACGAGAACCAGGACAAACAAAAACGACGCGCACACTATTTTTAGGGGGAGTCTGAGCGGCCTCTCGCACCGTCGTCGAGAATTGATGCAGAAAAAGGAGAATAACTCTTCCGAGTGAAAAGCAAATTTTGAAGAAAGGCAACGAAGCACCTGGCTACGCGTCTCGCTTCTGCAAAACATCAATGCAATTTCTGTTTCGTTTACCATTGGAAAACCTATTATCACTAAAACAAAAACAATAGTCGTCAGAATCGGTTACTATTTCTGTTCTTGGTGTTGAATCATTGTGCAATCTTATTGTCCGTGTCAACAAAGGTTATAAAAAAGGAAAATGAGGCAAAGTAATAAGAAGCAAGTGTTGCTAACATGTGTGTGTGTGTGTCTGTGTGTGTGTGTGAGTGTGTGTGTGGTGTGTGTGAATGTATGATCATGCAGTATCTCGTATCTAATATCTATGAATAGATTGCGATTCGCAAAAACACGAGCACTCCCGATGACAACACGTACCCATCGATGCACATGAAAAATAGAATGAAAAACACAGCGCATACACATATGTAGCAGGGGATCCGCTTTATGTTTTGGGTGTGAGACTGAGAAAAAGTGAGGAAAAAGTAGCGAGCAAGAGGCATGTGCTTTTCATTCTATCAGTGGTTTAAACGACTTCCTATCACATGAGAGACCATATTGAAAAATAAGATTTGTTACTTCCAAATGAGGTCAGAATTTCATTAGCGCTGAGATTAAGAAATGTCCTATTTCAGCATTAGCAACTCCAGCTTTCGATGATGTATTTTAATGAAGAACAACTGCAGAAAGAATTTCAATATATCATGTATAAAGTAGGCAGCATCCACACACACACAGGAAGACGAATATTTATATTTGGAGAGTAAGAGACGGTGGAAGCTGCCAGGAAATATTCCACATGCACTCAACATCACGCTCAGTTGATTATTTTTCCGAGAATCAAACAAAACGGATGTTAGGCCAGAAATTCATTTTTTGAACATTTCATAAACTGAAATAAGACCCGCTCTTGCAGTGTAATACGAAAATCACCTGAAGATGACAAAGACCTCAACCAAGGAAATGTGTTAAACTGAAAATTATTATGCTTTTCTGACTAAAGTGAACCAGGTGAAACATGGCTGTAATACTTTGATTTAAAGAACATTTTATTTAAACTATGAGCGTCCTTAAAATGTTTTTTTTTCCTGACAATTCAAGTTTATCACCTCTATAATTGTCTGGAAAAATTCACAATGAAAAATGAAACATGATGCACACATCACCTGGTTTCTAGAAATATCAGATCCCAGGTGAAAACAAACTTCAATCTGTTTTGCCACCTACCGGTATCACGCAATTCATCACATTTCAA
Source organism: Caenorhabditis inopinata (assembly GCA_003052745.1). Taxonomy (NCBI): domain Eukaryota; kingdom Metazoa; phylum Nematoda; class Chromadorea; order Rhabditida; family Rhabditidae; genus Caenorhabditis; species Caenorhabditis inopinata. Next base: position 3,401,763 of record AP018156.1, on the reverse strand, counting down.
TTATAGTCACATGGAATACAAATTTTGAGAAGCTTGGCAAAATATGATCAATATCATTCAGACTGCAGTGTGCTTGAATAACAATAAGCCATGAAATGTGAAAACAGAATCTGATCACGCGTCGCTCAATTCTGAATATACCAAGGGAAACTAGATGATGAGTGGAACTCCAACGGGCGGACCATAGTGAGCTGCCTTCATTCAGCCGCTTCAATGTTTTCCGCAGTTCTCCACTTTCTATTTTCAGCATTCCGAATGACTAGTAGGCAAAAATAATGTAAAACAAGAGAGTTGATAGAGCAGACGCATCGGACGGGCCAGAATAGAAAGCATCGAGAAGAAGCGGATGGGCGAGAAGAAGAGGAAAAGATGATCAAGGAAAACTCTTCTCAACGTTTTTTTTTGGTACACACGATGGATGAATTGCTGGTGGCCACTGAGAAGACGAGGAGCTTGTTGCTTTTCAGCATTTTCAGCATTCTCCAGAACTTTTGAACTTTTTTTCAAGCATATTTTCCACTTCAGTTAGTGGAAAAATGAGAAAATATATGTTTGGCTCAAAGAAAATTACTACAACTCCCAAAAATACTAAACTTGTTATCTAGATTTTGAAAAGCTATAATTTATCTTCAATCTCTGAAATTTGAGATGAATTCAATACAGAATGAATCCGAGACAAAACTCAAAAATCTATTGTGCTCTCAATCAAGAGTTCTAAAGACCAGCGAGAAGAAAAAATAAGATCGCTTTCTATCGAAACAAGAACAAACAAAAGACGACTTCTATTTCTATTAAATTTTAGTGTGAAGCTGGAAAAAAAAGAATGAAATTGAAGAAGTAAAATGAAAGAAATAAAAAGGAAAGAAGCGAAAAAGATTTTCCAAGGGTCAAATGACGTTCTTCGTCGTACTTTACTATGAGCCTTGTTGTTCTAGACACTAATGAAAAGCAATAATGAGAAAATGAAAAGGCATCGGAAAAACGAAAAAAGTAGGAAAATAGAAAAATAAAGAGAAGAAAGGAGAATGTAACTATTTTCAAGCCTTTTGCTTCTCCTATTTTCCTGTCTCTCCTTCTTAACACGATGTTTCCTGTGGCCGATGGACACTGACAAACAACATCGTCAGGTTTTCCTGGCTTCTATTTTTGACACATCCTGAAATAACCTTCTCTCAGTCCATCTTTCGCTCCTTTTTCGTCATTCAAAAGGGTGTGGGTGTTTTCAAACTTAGCTAGCTGAAAAATACGAACCATCCACTGTGTATTTAAAGTAATATTATAGACATGAGAATTCGGCAGGAAATTGGAAATAATACGTTGGTTTGAATTGCAAGAAACAGCAGGAAACACGTTAAATCACCGCGAACACAACAAAGCCCTTGAAACATGAAACAAACATAAGAGCAGCGAGGTAACATTTCCTTGTCAGATGCTATAGACACTTTAAAAAAATGTGAACTTCGTTCTTGTTTGTGCCTTACTTGTCACTCTATGTTTGTTCAGACGAACTGTATAACTTTTTAGTTATAATTCGTCAAAATTATTACAGGTTATCACCGCAAACATCAAAGAACGCGACTGCAACAGAAACGGAAATGTGTTTGCAACAGTCTTTGCTCTTAAATATTTTGTAAATTCAAAAGCGGAGCCAGTCTGTTGCAGAAGAGGTCACCTTCCCTTTACTCTTTTCAAAGATGTGATGTCTCTTTTGACGATTTGAATTTCTCTTTTGTATAGTTAAATAAACATTTTCCTTTTTTTTTAATCGAATAGTATCAGTTTCAATGAAAAAAAAACGTTCTCAAATCACATTTCACATTGAACATGAATAAACGACATTTCTGAAAGCAGAAAGCCGAACATGAAGAGAGTATTTTTAACTTTACACAAGCAATGAAAAACAACTCACTTGAACTTGTGACTGCAGCAATGCAAAATGCTCCGGCTCAAGGTTTGCTTGGGCCAGGAGAGCCTCGGATGTGGATGGCAAGTTTGGAACGCCAGGCCCAGCTCCGCCGCCGCTCCCCGCTGAGGAGCTGGCTTCTTCCATGTGCCTGAAATTGAGGAGATGATGTGCAGTTTATCAATATTAAATGTGAAGTAATGTCAGGAATATTGAAATTTATAAATTTGAATTCAATACAACAACACTCTGCTTAATTTTCACAATACTAAAAAGAAATCGAATAATGAACGCTTTGAAATACGTTGAAATTGATCTACTGTAAATGTGAAAGGTGCGAAAGTGGACATTGAGATAGGTTGGTGTACAAAGAGGGACGAAGCCGGTTAATAGCAAATAGATATGATAACAGTTGATAGAGTCTATAATATAACGCTTGTCATGTTTTCCAACCAGACATTTAAAATCACGTGGCCATTCTGATTAATGGAGAAATTGAACTTCATTGAGATATGCTTTGTCTGAAAGCAGCGAATCTACTATAAGTGATTGGAAACACATTCAGTAGATACTTTTCTTTGGGAATTTTCGTTTTTTATTCTGAATTTCGAAACTATTTGACTATTATGAGAAAGGTACCGAAAACTTGTGGCTTACGCGTTACCGTTGTAGAGAAATTCTCGAGACAATGCCACCCAAAGATGTAAAGTAAAGACCAACCGCGACCAAGTTTGAAAAAGAAAAGGCCGGCCAGACAGGCGAGCAAAAATTGGGCAGGACAGAAGATTGCAAGAGAAGCTTAAGGAATTCTTTAATGCACTTCTATTCCAGCTCATCAGCCGGCTTTTTAGCTGTGCAATACTGAAGTGGAAAATGCAAAAATGAAAAATAGAAGAGAGTCAAACAAAAAATTATCCTTCAAGCATCTGATTGGGTTTAATGTAAATTGAGAAGTATTTAATAAAACTAATAATCCGGAGGGGAAGGAGACACGGCTGTGAATATCTACAGTAGGAATACAAAAGAAAAAGAACAATACTAGGGATCACAAATAAAAAATTGCGGGCTTCTTCTAAATGCAATTTTGAATCTAATCAGAAAGGGATTAGTCAAACATTTTGACATTTCTGCTAGAAAAAAAAATATTCCTTAATAACAAATACGCTATTTTTAAAGCATGTTTTGCGAAAAAGCTTTCATCACTGCAGGATTCTGGAAAAAAAGCTGCAATCGAAGCCTCAATTTCGATTAAATACTGGCAAACGTGAAGAAAGCAAAGGTTCAATTGTTTATTTCTAGCTTTCTCTTTAAATTACTTTCGTGGGTATCATATTTCATCTATAACTGGAGTGCGGAGGAGTCTGGACTGCAGAGTTCTCAAGCGAACAGGACTAAAAGCTAAAAAAAATAAAACATGAATAATGCATGGCTAAAAACTTCACGAGGCAATGGATTTTCGCCAAATGGTGGCTTTAAGAGAAAAAAAGACTTCTGAAGAAAAATCTGAAACTACGAAGGAAAAAAAGGAAAGAAATATCGGGAAGGGAGGCGTGGGGAGGGAGTATTTGAGGAAAACTTCTGTATGTATTATTTTAGATATTCAATTCTATTCTATTCACGCCGCAAACAGTCAAAAATGAAAAGTGATTTAAAAACTACAAAAGCAGATGGGCCGATTGGAAAACTAAAAGACTTGCAAATTGGGGATTGAGGAGCTGATCCGAACATGATCTTTTGGAGCATTAGATGCATAATTAATCGCCAACAATGTATTTTTAGGCTTCATGCATGCCCGTGAACACGTGACGACTGATTCTTTCCATCTTTTCTTACTACTCGTACTAGAGTGCACCACCTCATTAGACGCTTCCTGCCCTAGACGAGAACATCTTCAGATGAACCAATTTCTTAGATAAGAATTTCTTTCATTTCACAGAAAATATTATTGAGATAGAGAAGTATGGGATTTAAAAAATCGAAGATTTGAATAATTAAATCACAATTAAGCCATGATAACTGTCGCATCACTTCCGATAATGAAGAGTTTTCGTGTGGAGAGTATGACAAGAGATATAGATAGAAAAGTGTATGTAAAGAGAAAGTGACTGGAGAAGAGCAGACAGTCGTAGAGCTGAAGAGACCCAGAAAATGGGGAAAAGGGTGTAGGGTGTAGAGACGGACATACGGCCTCACTCACACAAACACTCACAAATACTCACTATGACGAGAAAGAGAAGCGGATAGAACATTGGCGGAAGCAGAAGACGCAGCGATCGAGACAGAAGGGGATGGGAGAAAAGACGGGAGAAACGGGGCGCTGGCCAACAACAATCCAGACCGCAAAAACTGGAAAAATCACAGGAAATAACCTGAAAATGAGTCACTATGTTGGCAAAATGCTGAATTGATCATTGTGTTACGATTAGTTGATATTTTCTTTCACTTTTGTCGACGACTTTGACGTCTATTCATCTCAAACTTCACGAAGGTTATTTAAAAGTCTAAAATTCCAGGATAGACTGTAATCTGGAAAAATTTTCTAAGAAATAAGTAAAATTTAACAACACTGCTTCAACCGTCAAAACTTTGTGCATTTCAGAATTGTTTAAGACACTCTCGGCTGACATTTTTTAAGATCTAAAGTTTCTATTACAAAAAAAAATGTGTTTTATATATTTTTTTTTTATTACGACATTCCGTTATCGAAAGTAATATTGAGGAAAGTGATCGGAAATGCGTTTTTTTTCTATCTGAAACCTAGTTATAGCATGATAGGAAAGCGAATGAGCTCATTTCCTTTAATTATTATATTTAGAAGAATTTTTGAAAATAATTGGGGCTAAAAACTTAATGAAGTTGACATACAAACACCCATGCACCCGACAAGGGTGGCGGCAGACTCCAGCCCTACAATTATAAAAAAAATTAAGAGGAAGAGCAAAAGAAAACGCCAAATGAGGACCACTAGCTTTACTGAACGCGAAGCAACAATTTTCAAATGTGTCATTTTTTAAGAAAAAAAAAGAAGAAGTAATAACAGTTTATTCCGAAGAATTGCTGAAATTGAAGTAATCAACACGGGAGCCGCAAATAGAAACTTTTTCTAAAAATTCGACCACAGGTACTTTCGACTACGCAGAGTTCAGTGGCTATCTGCGGAAATTTCTGGAAATCCACCGCGCTTTTTCCTTACCCTCTTTCCTCTTCCCCACAGTAGAAATAGGAAACAGCGGTGGCCGAGGGGTGCTTTTGCCCTACCTAATATACGTAGTACCGTGTGAGGGAATTAGAATTCTAGTTTACAGAATGCTTCTGAATTCTTTGCAATGCTGAAATAAGAAACGAAAAACTTAAACTTTTCTATGATTGCTTGAACAGCTCTTAGCTCTTGGACGGATTCATTGACTTATCATGCTTTCTATTTTTTTGAAATTTTTCGGAATAATGAGGATCCATACTTTTTCCGTTAAAACTTTCCGCTTTTCAAATCTTGCAGCATAAGCAGAATTTGTATAAAAATTGAAGAATGGCCTCCCACTCTACTGATTATTGAAATAAATCGATGCATCGCTTTTGATGTGTGCTCTGCTTCGAAACCAACACCGAATAATCGTTGCTCCTAATTGTAGTGGTGAGCAAAAGTACGATCTCAGGAATTCTTCTATAATCCCTCTCATGATCATAGAATTAGTTGTTTTTCCTGTCTAGCGGGCTACTTTGCCATAACGCGAAGTAATTTTCAAAAAAGCTTTCTCTCAAAATGTATAATATATATCGCAGTCTGTTTTGTATGACAAATATGGTCAATATTCTGTCATTGATAACAAAAATAAAACAAAAAACAAACAGAACAAACAAAAATCTACGTAAGCCAGCTATGATCGCCATCATCTTATCGTCCGCGCCCACTTTTTCTTTTGCCTATTCCGATAGTTGCTATCATCACGTTTTATAGAGGTGCAACATGTTGCGGCCGACCTCGAGGAAACCCGAAAAAAGTTTTGATGAATGTTTAGGCGCTTGTATGTACACGTATTTTTATATATCCACTGTATGCGTACGTTCCGTTTTTCGGTGATTCAACCGTGACGACACATCACGGGGTTTTCCTGTTGAAAGCGACAAACGGAAAGAAACGAGAACTGAAAACAGACAACGTCAAAAAGGCTGAAGAAAACGAAAATTATGAAAACGTAATGATGATAATAACAGAGATGAGAAAAAGAGAGATAGACTGAAGGTCAAAAGAAACGATGGATTGAAAACTTTGTAATTGGTTTAGATTGCATACAAAATGAAAAACGAGAAATGCAGAAATAAACATGCATTTGTTGTTTTGCTTTTCCCGCCATTTTACTTTTCTAAGAATTGAAATGGGAAACGCATTCTAGCATAAATTTTTTTTCATATTCTCTGAAACTGAATTCCATCTGACAACTTCTGTGAATGGATTATCCGGATGAGCTTCCAACAATATTTGCTCCAAATAAACTGAGTAAAAAATTTATTCTTGGGGTTTTTGGTTTCTGATTGGTGTGCCCATTTTAAGCTCATTTCTGGAGTTTTGCAGGTTAAGATACATAGTAAAAATTACATGCACTTAAAGTAAAGTGCAATTCCTGCAGCTGGAATTGTATATTAATGTTTTATCTTTGATCCCTAATGTATGCACAACTTTTTTTTATCTGGAAAGCATATGATCCAATTCAATTTTTTGTCTGCTTAGTTTGCGCTTGTTGATATCGGATTAACGAATAATACAAATCGCTGCTCCAAATGTTCTCAATTTTTAAAGCTGCACAGACTATTGGAGTGCACGTGTCATGATAATAGTGCAAAACCGCTGAATTATACGACAATTATGGAAAAATTAAGGGACCTATTGTTGTGAAGATTCTCAACAACTTCTGCAGCATCTTCACCGCAGTTCTCGAGGCTGCAACATTGAAACTTATTTTGGAGCACAGGAGCCAGTTAATTTATCGTCACGAGGCTTATCCATTCTTTTCCCATAATGTCTAAAAACATCAGAATGAGCTTGTGTGAAACTAAAAGAAAAAGAAGGAATCAATACAATTGACGTCACTAAAATAGACAGCGGACAGCGTTACGAATGGACCAATTGACGTTTTATGAAACTAAAATCATGTTTCTAATAAAAGAAATTCTAAATTTTCTCTTATTGAATCGTCATGGGAAAATTGAAAAAAAAGCAGTCAAGGAATAAAGTATTTTTTTTATTTCTTTAGAATTTATTCTAATTTTGATTATCCGCAGAATGTATAACTGAGAACCACGCTTAATCAGTAGAATGTTCAGCCGGGAAGCCTACTTTCAGCTACACCACCTCCTTCTAATTTACTACATTGATCAGTAGAAATAATGAACTACTTCTGCTGTTAATAGGAAAACAGTTTAATGGGAATTGTTGAGAGAAGTCTAATAGCGCAAAGCAAAACTCTAATGTTGAAGAAATGAAGCTTGCGAAAAATGATTCTTTTCGACTCTCTGGGTTCTTCGATTTGTGATGATTTTTCCTTCACGATCGAGATTTTGACTTACCTCACCAGTTCCCATCATTTTAATGAAACTTGTGCGCGAGGAGTATAAGAATCCGGTTGAGTTGTGAAAATCTCCAGGAATGCCTCAACGTCCGGTTACCATGGAGTTATCCGATTTCCAAATAGTCGGATCTAGAAAGAAATGTATGATAGTGAGCTCTGACGGCAAACTTATGAGTATTCAAATTGATTGATTCACATTTTTTTCAACATGAAACGTCTCCAGTGCTTTTCCTTGGCTTCACTGGCACGAGAGTAGGGCGGATTTGGATTTTTAGAACTCGGAATCCGGAAAACGGAAAAAAAATTTTCACGGAATCTGAAATCCGGAATACGGAAAAAAATTTTCTTTCACGGAATCTGGAATCCGGAATGCGGAATGTAAAAAACGGCAGAATCCGGAATGCGGAATGCGGAAAACGGAATTTTAACCATTAATGAGGGAATCAAATGATGTGAATGCGTTCTGTTCGCAAAATTTTTTGCGGGAGTTCAAAAAACTATACTTTTCACAACAATTGAGAATAAAGCATTAAAACTCATAGTTGGGCGGGATTGAACTTTGGGAACTCGGAATCCGGAAAACGGAAAACGGAAAAAAAATTCTTTTCACGGAATCCGGAAATCGGAAAACGGAAAAAAATTTTTTCACAGAATCTGGAATCCGTAAAAGGGATTGAAAAAAACGGCGGAATCCGGAATGCGAAACCCGGAATCCGGAATTCCGCCCTTCTCTAACTGGTACTTCTAAGGAAATCTATACTTTTATAATTTATTTAATAGAAAAATAAAAAGAATAACTTATAGCCAGAGCTTTTAAGTGAATACTTGTATTTGAGCAAGATATGTGGAACGCGTTTGAGCATGAAGAGGAGCATCAGACCATGGAATTGGCATAAAGTTGAAAGAAAAGCCAATAGGAGTTAGTAGTCTCATTTTATGACTTTTCAGCTTCGTACTAACTGACGAGCACCGTTCCATGGTACCATGTTAAATTTTTTTCAGTTGAAAGAAAAACAAGAAATAAGACGTCTTTCGTTTTCTGCATTTCGAAACCACAAGAAAATTATTCAAATAGGAGCCGTGTCAAGAAAATGCTCAGCAATTGAGCAACGAATTGAGAACGCTATTCCATTTATCTTCATGCACTGGTTTCTATTTTGAAACGTTTCGCTTTTTCTGCAGAGATAAAAAATTAAATAACAGATTACGGATTTGCATGCAATTTAAATAATTCAATTTCTTAGAAAATAGAACACAGAATTTTAATACAAAAAGCTAAAAGTTCGACGATTTGTAAATAATCTGTGGTGCACTTTCAGTTGTGTATCCTCGGTTATAGTCAGCTCAGTAATGTTCTTGGAAACTGAACTGTGTTGTATGTACTTTCGGTATTTTCAGATTACCGATTCTGACTGATCCGAATTTAATACTATATAATAATAGATGCTACAGATTGAGCTTTTCTTAAATATACCCCTCCAAATAAACATAGGTTCACTCACATTTTTTGAATTATCGCGTTTTAGGATAAGTTCGAAAAAAGGTTTTGCCATTGAAAAAGTCGCACTTTAAACACATTTTGAAACACATAAATGAACTTTAGAAAAAAAATATAGAAAATGTCGGTATTTATTTAAAAAAAAAACGTTGAAAGAGTTCAAAAATAACATAGGTTCACCACTTTTTTTTTATTATTTTCCCTCTAATTTACATATATTTTTTACAATAAACAGCTGCTCGATTACTTTAAAGCTATAGGCGGAGGACAACCCTGACAGATTGCAAGCAAGGAGTCATGAACGACCATTTCCGACAGAGATATGCGAAATATCGTTCGCAAAGCATCGAATGCCGTCACTTCCTGTGCAAAGATCAGAAGTGATTTGGGTTTAAACGTTTCCATTAAATCAGTTAGACATGTCCTGTAGAAGAGCCAGTTCATTAAGTACAGGAAGATGAAAAAGGCATTGTTTCTGACCGCCGTAAGTCAAAAAAAAAAAACGCCTTGCGTTTAGCAGAGAGAACCGACTGGAGAAAGGTGTGGATTACTGTCCCTCTCCCAAACAAAATTTCGTTTATTCAACAAGACTAAGTATGTATCATAGAATAATACAGCAGTAGGAAAGAATAGTGTTAAAATACGTGAACAACGAAGGTGAAGGAAGGAAAATCCCGCGAAAAATGTCTCTAGCGATGGAGAAATTATTATAAATAGCTGGTTAGAAAAATTACAGAGGAAGATTAGAATGAGGCAAGAAAAGCTATAACCGGGAGGTAAATGAATCCAGTAATATCGGAAAGCAATCATATTAACTTTGTACAAAATATTATGCTTACCTTAATTTGAAGTTGTAATATTTTGGATTTGGATGGATTCCTCGAGATCAAAAACGACCTGTCGTACGACCCCCATAAGATGGTCCGACTCACTACGTAAAGAAATCTCAATATACCGAGAAAATCGATTGACTACTTCAAGGACAACCATCGCCCAAGATCGCAAAGCATGGTTAGCTGTGATCCGCGCTCACACAAGCGAATGACGGATCGACTAAGTAACTAAGTAAGTAAGTAAGTCGATACGATGGGGTCATTAGGAGCCCCATGAATTTATCAAACATGAGCGATGAAGCAAAGCTTAAGGGAAGTAAGGAAAACCAGTCAATAGAGACTAAGGGAAAATTTAGAGTTTTAAAGAACGTCTTTTTGTAATTCAGACTATGGGGAAATTAGACGAATTGTGAGGACGGATGATGTTGATAAGAGTTTTAAAGTTCACACGAAGGTGGTCGGAAATAGGAAAAGCTGGCTCGAAGAGCAAGTCGTAGATGGGAATATTGTGGGAAGAAAATACTAGGTCAAGCGTTGGCAAGAATATGTAGATTCGAGAAGCGGAAGACGTGGATAAGAGCTTTAATTTTAGTCAAGTTAGCAGAGCCTTTGATATCAGACAAGAAAATCTGTAAAGGGTGGAGACTAAAAAAGAAAGGAGAGTGGGGAAAAGTAGGGGAAAATGAAGAGAGATGTGAGAAGGGTGCGTAATAATTAAGTGGTGGATAAATCAATAGAATATTGAAAGTTGAAAAATGATAAAATCGAGTACAGTCAGTTGTACAAAACAGCATGGCTTGTAAATTTACCATTTGAAGTTCTAGAATCAAAATTTTAGAGATTCTTATCGCAGAATCTAAGAAGCATCGATCTACGGCAAAAATCCGGCATCCGAGCCGCTGTGGAATACACAACCGCGATAGATGGAGACAGGAAGACAAGACGATAGATGGACAAATTGAATCACCTTCTGGTATCCAAGGGCCATTAAAAGAACATTGGGCCGTCCCGCAAGATGATCCGATGCACTGAAGAAATACAATATTCCTGACAGCAACTGGTCCCAAGCCGCACAGGACCGAAACACCCCCAGCCCAGTCGACTACCGAGCGTTCAAGTATCCAAGTAAGTGATTGAAATTACTCTTGACATTTATGAAATTGTATTACTCCTATTAAAGCAGTGTAGTTTTCTTTGACTTTGTCTAGAACCGCTTTCTTCATTTCTGGATTTAGACAACGTTGTATTATTTTTATTTTTTATTTTATTGTAAAAACGTGTCCTTTTGAATGTGCAATAGTGGTTTTACCAATGCTCTGAAAATATATTGCTGTACTCATTGAATTGTTTTGCAATTAAAGATACTAAACAGTGCTTTAATTTCAGGATTCATTGTTTAAATACCCGTATTCATAAAGAAATTCTGGATTCTCAAAAATAGAAATATGACTACGGTTAATTTTCCAGATGGAAAATGGAAAATGGCAGGAAGTCATCACATCAAAAAAAATGATAAAACTTCAATTTTTCAGATCACTTGAGAAAATTAAAAGAATCCTCCTGACATTCCAATATAGTAGAACCAGTAGAAGATGTTGAATGCGGTGAATAGTAGAGGGAACAGTTTTGCGGAAATCTGAGAAAAAGCGATTCGTTGAAATTTTGTAAGACTATGAATTCTAAACCTCGTCAATTTTTTCTCCATTTACAAACATTGGACTTTCCATCTGAAGGAGAAGCTTCTGTCGCTTCTCCTCGCTTTTTCTTCTCCGCACGTTCCCATTCCCATCGTTGATTTGAATGGTGTGGGTAGCATCTGGAGAAAATGAACACTTTTTTGCTGTCATTTTTTTGATGTTTCATACCATTGGTTTCAGTTATTTGAGGTCTTTGCCCAGAGAGCCTTGATAGCCACTGCTGCTCAGAATCGCTTCTCATCATCACCTGCTCTTTACACCTGAGACAATAATTTGATGTTTTGAATTCATCAACATGAGATTCCTAAACACACCTATTGTGCCTCCTTCTCTTTGCCTCTAGTTTGTCAGCAAATCCAACAACAGCAAGCTGAATGTAAAGTTATATGTAGCTCAAGGTTGTAAAGCTTTAATCCGAATAGCAAAAAGCATGTTACGAAAATGGGTACCTCGACAAGAGACAAGAAGATGAAGCCGACACAACCAAACATCCATATGTCAAGAGCTTTGACATAACTGACTCGTGGCAGATTTTTGACGATGTTTCCAAATTGGAAAGTGAGAGCCATTAAAGAAGACACACCAAGGGTTATTCGGGCAGGCAGAGCCTGAAATGTTTGATAGACATTTTCTAGTAAAAAGAAAGACAAGGCTCGCTGGGTTGTTTTTAAAAACATGCTTCGGACGACACAGGAAATGAAATCCTACGTTCCAATAGCTTGATTTTATGGGAATAATTCGAAAGGAAAAAATTCTGGAAAAAAGAAGAACTAGATTTTAATATTTCTTTATGGGTCTGAAATGAAAGTGCTATCATCCATAAATGGACGAAAGAGCTTGGGGTTGAAAGAAAACTTGATATCCAAAAAAATTATGTATATTAAAAGTTCTTTTGTTCGAAAAATTGTCACTTTTCAACTTCCCTTCGAAAATTCAGTCAAACGAATAACAGATTTTTTTGTTTCTTTGCAAATCTTCAAATCCTCATAAAATGCTTTGGTATTACGCTTAAATTTTCAGAAAGATCTGATACACATTTTTTCTAATTAACCGGTACCGCAAATGAGCCAAAAGCGTACAGTATGCGGTACACAATAAGGCAAACTGTGAGCAGTGCCACAGAATTTTAATTTCACTTTTATTTTTTTCTATTAAATTGAATTGAATTTAATTTTTTAGTGTTTTTATTTTAGTTTTTTATTATTATCAAAATGTTTTACTGAATGACAAATAGAATTATAATGACGATTTCTATATTTCGATAAATTAAGTTGTTTAATAACTTTTTGTCCGAAAACTATTTTTTTTTCTATGAAAAACTGAATAAAAAAGACGCCGGCGGCCTGATCTCTCAGAATAAATACGGTAAACTAGAAAAAATTTGTTTATTACCTTAGTATCAATCCAGAAAGCAATCCAAGATATAAACACTGAGAGGTAAGTTGGCATATATGCCTGAAAATTTTCAATTTTTCAGATAATTGAATCTGAATTCTCAGATAATTACCTGTAAAACATAATAGCCATAAAGCCTTCGAAACGTGAACTGTACTTCTAGCTGATCCCATAGACCCGCTGTATATACAAGTGTTGCATTCCTATGTCTGAATATCTGAATGTATATACGTATTTTTAGTCTAATAGCGTACTTGATATCCACCAATTCGAAATCTGGAAGGTTTTTGGAGTCAGGGTCAGGAATGGTAACCGCGTCCCAATCCCTCCACACTATTCTCACTTCTGCTGTGTTGTATGAGTAGCTCTGAAAAACGAGCATATCAATCTCTTCGGCTCATTCCTTTAGGTTTCGTTTTTTTGTCAGCTTTTCCGTTCATACATCGTTTTTCCTTTTCCTTTTTTTTCTCCAATGTATTCATCACAGCTGTCAAATTCACGGCTTGTCGCCCAACTGTCCATTATTCCGATTTTTTTTTTGCTTACCTCGAAGACGAGATTGCACGATTGTCGGTCCATAGGGAAATAAGTCAAATCTAGTTTGCAAGGGCCTATCAGAGACACTCGAAAATTGAGCCATACAGTCCCGTTTGGAAATATTAATAGTAGTATGTTCTGTGATGGTGACGCATGGATTTCAACCTGAAAATTGCTATTGACTGTAAATTTTTCTTCCGTCATCCTTTGAAATCTCCTCATCTTTCCGGATAAAAACACATTTCGAAAGCGTTTATTGGAAGTACGCGTACTTGAAGCTAGTTTTATAAATATTTTATAGGACCCGCTCTTCCTTTTCCTTCTTACACCAAAACCCAATTTTCAAAATTCCAGCGACCCCTTCCGTATGTCCAATTTGAGAGAGCGTACTTTCGAAAGTTTACACACACTTACACACACACACACACACACACACACACACACGCACACGGTCCTAATAAAATTGTGAGAGGACTGGTTGACACCACAAAACCCACTTTTTTGCTATTCGCGAAACACACGTTTGGTGACCACATCGTCGGAAGCTTGTGAGATGCCAGTGATATATTTTTGAGGCAATAGTTCCGATCAGAGAAATCGAGACGAGGATCACGCCAAATTTGAGAAAACCAGACATCTGCTTTGAAACTTGAGGAGAATTCACTGATCTCTGTGATCGACTGGACGGTTAACTCAACAATGACCTGAATATAAAACATTAGTTTCTGTTTAAAATATAAAATTTTTTTTGGTTTCAGAAGAACTTGTAGGAGATCATAAATTACTAACTGTGGGCATTTAATTCGGGGGTACCAAGTTCATGATTCGGGGACGCTTCTTCTGTCTTTTTGCAGTTCGTGGTACTTGGGGAGACAAAGAATTAGATGAGTCAGTACTCATATTGAACTCCGGAACACGATTTTTGCTTTGAGATCTGAACAATGACTCAAAAACAGATTTACTGTCATGAACTTGGTACCCCCGAATCATTGTACCCCCCAAATTAAATGCCCTAATTGTGATACGTTTTTGCATATTACCTGAGTAGAGTTGGCACTGGGCAAATTATTTTTGTCGTACGAGTCGTCGAAGAGCTCCTGTAAACCATTTTTCGCTTAAGTTCTTCAAAATTCCTTCAGCTTCAAAGCTATTTTTCGCCCTGCTTTCGAAACATTAATGTTCTTTATAATCACTTTGTTTTACTCATGTTTAAATTCTACAAACGACCAGTTTTGCAGTTCTAGGCCCTTAGGCTACGGATTAAGAAATGCTTTGTGAATGCTTAGGAAGGGTTGAACAGCGAGATGAGAAGAGCACCCCACACTTTGGTCGTCACCATCTCGGAGATGTTACAAACATCGTTATTTATGAGTGTTGTGATAACATGGGAAAGACAGCAAAGTAAGTAAAAAAATAACGAATTCTACAATGAACCACAAATCACAATGCTCGGTTATGTATTTCGTTCGTCTTTTGTTCCTTGAGGGCATTGATGTCAGTGGATTCTGGAGACTTGATAGAAATGAATTTAGTTCAAAAGTTCTAAAAATCACAGTTATTTATTTTTAGTTGTGATGCAAATAAATTTGGTGCATTATATGCCACCAGAATAATATATTGATTGAGGTTTTATTGAATTCATTTCAATAGCCTTTTCTTTTTAATAATTCAAAAGGCCGTCCCAGCAAACTACTCATCAACTGATCAGTTGCACACATGTACTCCAAAAGAAAAGCACATTCTGTTGGAGAGCATTTAATTTTTGCAGTTTTCTTACTATGATATTTCCTATACGGAAATCCCCTCTATCCAGTTTCACACTTTAGTTAGATAGATTTCTCCGGGGAGGGGTGAATACAGCGGATGAGAAGCCAGAAAAGAAGCACCCATGACAGAAGTAAAGAGGCATTCTGCTCCGAAAAAAAACGTGAAATGTGAATGAAATGAAACGCAATAAAGTGAAACTGCCGGACGTCTGCGTGATTATATGTGTCATTTTCCACCCCTTCTCGAACTTGTTCGGCAAAGAAAACCGAGCACTTGTGGCGGTTGTACACCAGATGGGGTAGAAAAAGAAACCATTCATATGCGTGAGTAGGGAGCATGAGCTGTGGCAGTGAGAAATAAAAAAAAATGAAAAGAACTGAAAATCGGAAGAACTCGAAACTATACATGTAAATTTGAGAAGCTCATGATCAAAAATTGCAAAACTATTTCTGCATAAAACACGATATCAATAAAGAATAAAGCACAGAAAAAGCGGCTCGGCTAGGGCTCCGAACATTGATGGATTGCCTCAAGTTTATAGTTTATGAGCAGAGGTTCTGTTTCAGCTCATTGTATTTTTTATAGAATGAACTTGAAACTCGAGAGGAAAATCACAAGAACTGATTGCTGACTTAACTAATTTGATCATAAACTCTTGTGAGCACCTCTGTGCACGGAATGTGACCTTCGTGCAGCTCTAGTCACAACGATATCCTAGAAATTGTGGAAGCTTTCCTTATTTTTTCAATAATTTGAATGAGTTCTTCAAAAAAAACCTTGTTGAGTATGCTGTCAGCTGAGATAACCGATGAAAAAATCCAAATAATTAATTTGTTCCACTTCAGTTTGTTTTTCATTTTTTTTTTCAATGTCATTTCTTGATTTCTTAAACTTATGTTACAGTGTTTCCCCCACTTTATAACTTGTATTCTACTTTGCTCACTTAAGATTTTATTCTTTGTTTTTTTGTTTTATTTTCCAAATCTTCTTTTTTTTCTCTTTTGTTTGTTTTTTTCACCAACATTTTCTTATATTCTCCCCCCCCCCTTTCCATTGCTCTTTCTACAGTCAATTGATTCATTTCGCCATTCGTGACCCATCAAATGGAAGCATGAAAAAAGTTCGAAATGAGAATGGCGGAACATGTATTTTCCCAGATATTCTCTTCTGGTGCCGCCCAATTTCCTGTCGATTGGCGTGTTCGTTGGAGTCACCAAAAAGAATCCAATTAAAAAGAAGCTCACGTTGAGCTGACGCGCAGAATCAGTCGCGCAGAAATGGAATCGCACATCTACGCCGTCCTCCATTTTCATTCAAAAACTAATCAGTTGAGAAAAACGGAAGGAAAAACGCCTCTCAAAATTCGATTAACATTTAGAATCTATGGTATTGCTAGCAACCACAAGCGCGACGTGCAACATTCTCTTTATTTAGTTTCATTGGCGCACTACTCACTCTTCTCTCTTTTTATTCTTTTTTTATTCTTTTTTATTCTTATTCTGGAAAATGATTATTATTATCCCGCTTCATTGGGTGTGCATAATAAGTGCGAATGAATGATTCTTTGCAATGAGTGTTTGCGGCTTTCTAAAAGGATTTTTTGGGAGGGGTAGGGGAGGGGGGGGGACAAGAATAATCGGGAAAAAAATGACCCCCCCCCGTGTTCTCTTATTTCTCACAGGTAAAAACTAGAACAAAGAAAATGGGTTATGATGAAGTCCATTCCACATCCATATTCTAACTTTTTCGTTTGTTTTTTCAACAAAAAATTACAGCAATGTGAAACATGATGTAACATCCGGTGACGTCAATAATGCATCATTATACACGTATTCATAGGCTACCTACACGTTTATATATTTGGAACAAAAGAATAAGGTGAACAAGAGGAAGCTGCTTCCACCTCCAGCTCTTTCCAACCCAATTTTGTGCCAAAATTCATGTATATACCGGCTCACCGACGCGCTTTCTCTGATGTTATAATGGGTTTCCCTCAACATCGATGATGATGTAGAAAGAGGGAGGGGGGGGGAGGGAAGAAGACAAGAAAATAAAGAAAAAAGGAAAACCAGACAACAGGTGAAATAGATACATGAATATTTCTTTTATGGCTGCTCACATTTTGTGCGCATATACTTCTGTTCATAAAACCCGAATCTAGATTGGCACAGAAGCCGAACCAATCTATTTTCACTCATTCTACGCTCCGTTTGCAATGTAAAATCTATTTATTTTTAAGCAGTGGATAGGAAAGCTTAAAAAGTAGGCGAGCTAGCAAAAAAGCGCGTCGCACAAACGGAACGTATTGAGAAGGATTAAACAGATGAAAGTGATGAATGCGTGTTTACGCTTGAAAAAAATTAGAAAAAATTTTGGAAGCAATAATGGCTATCCACGGATTCAGAAGGAACATCATACAACTACCACAAATAGATACTTTATTTTTTCCTGGAATTTTCAGTTTCCAGCGAAAAATGGAAGAAAAGAGAACATAGGCTTTGCTCTAAATTCTGAATGATGAAGCATTACCTGCAAAAGATTTTTCCTCAATGTCTCATTTATTGGTCTGCACGGTTCATCTAGCCGTTCTTTCCGAAACTTCTTTCGTTTTCCACCTTCTCTTCGCCTTTCGTTACCAGGCGGAGCGGAGTTTGGATGGTTAAACGTTCGGTCCGGTGGCATCTGGCCTAGCTGAATTGAATGCTCCTGGATAATAAAAATGTTGGTCTGAAAAATGTTCGATAACTCATATCTCACCTGATTCGCAGCAATCTCCGCCAGACGATCCGTGTCTCCCGATGAGAGCTCAGGAAGCAGGAGCACTATCCGAGCAAGATATGATATAATCATGGCACCTGCGAGCAATGGTCGTTGAGAACCAAACAGTACTTTTTGAAAGGACGGAATTGTGACAGATTTGGGACAAATGACGTCGAATCAAAACAACTAATATCGAATTCAGGCTGAAATATGAAAATAAGAAGAAGCAACAAAGTAGACGAGGGAAAGCAAAAAATGGAAGAGGAGAGAAATGGGCGGAGACAAAAGGAACAACATAGGAGACGAAAGAAAAGGGGACCAGTGGGTGCGGCATCGGAATGAGGTGTCACAGCCAGAACTGCAATGTGGGCGTGGCCCACCGAAGAGGCCTTCACGAGCCATAGTTTTCGTTTGCCTATCTAAAGATAGAGATGCGGATATGAATGAAACGGAAAGGAAAGGAAAGAAGGTCTCTTCAACTGCGAAAAAAGGAATTGCCTCATCCAAATTTGTATTTCATCAACAAAAATAAAATGTCATGAAGCTACCAGGCAAGAATCTGAAAAGTTTTGGAATATTGGAAGAGCTCTGACCAAAAAAGACTAGTGTGAGTCAGCGCAGCAAAGTTGATTAAAGAATGTTGGCTTTAAGAAAAAGTGGAAGAGTTCGTTGTAACAAAACTGAAGAACAAACACTGATTGAAGCCAGCCCGACATTTATAAACGTTGCTTTCTCTATATTTTCAGAAGCAATTTGTGGAGGGGGGGGGGGGGAGAAACGATCAAGTGTGAATAGTTGAAAACAATGAAAAACACTCTAATGCTTGAATGAGACACACAAATACTAATTTTCAAGAGCATCGTTTGTAGAGCCACTCCATTACTAGAGCAATACATTTAAAGAAACAATTATTACACTGATTTCACGGTATACGTGCTTTTAAGCTGATATTGTTGCCCAATATTAAAAGACATAAGCATTTCCAGCATTTTGTCATATTCTCATTACAAAAATATCTTCTTTAACCAAAAAAAAACAGAAAATAAAAGATACATTCAAAGTAAAAAAATTAAAAAAAAATACATTCATTTCAGAAGGAAAATTAGCTGGAGCAAGAGAGCAAGATGGACGCCATGTGCGAGTTTATATTTATTACAAATCGTACCTTTTATACCACACTATATGATATTCGCGCCAGGGCCCCACACAGATTTTTTTTAGTTTTTTAATATATTGAGTATAAAGATTGGGGCGGGCCGAATAAAAACATCGGCTCGAACCAAATACTTGCGCCCCCCCCCCTTCCATACGAGGGAGAAACTTCGGGTTAGTTGCTCTGTTACATAGACTATCCGTTCTTCCCTCACATCGCTGGCCCAGCGTGCGAGTCTTGCTGGTCTCTTAAGATGGGGGTACCAGAGTCCGTGTTGGATTGTTACTTCATCAAAGAGTTCGACCGTATTATCGGCTTTCCATCAGATCGTTTTTCTTCTCTAGGCACCCATTTTTGATTAATCGATTTTCCTTTTTTTTTGCACCAAATGCTCAGCCCATTATTTTTCTTCTTTTTATGAATCGTAGTGGCTCTTTAGTATTCAAAATTCATCTGATGTCTTCAGAATGAAGATGTTCTAGACATTTTTCAATGAGTGTAATCCGTGGGCAACTCTGACTTTTTCTGCTAAAGCTTTCGTCAAAGTCCAAACATCTAATCGTAAGTAAGAGCAGGGAAAATGATTGAGTCAGAAAAGTTGGAGCGTATTTTGAGGCATGTATGCTCATCCGGTGTATGTTTAATACCATTCAATTCCGCCCACACTGCCCGTCTTCTCCTGTGTATTTCTAGGTCCAATTTGTTGTTTTTATTTGTTTGTTTTTTACTAGGTCGGTTATTTACTGGCTGAAAACTACGCAGCAAAATGTTCTCTGAGAATGAAGTTCGTTTTGGAGATTTTCCACTTAGTGGAGACTTTAACACTTCGGGGATACTTTGACACATTGTCCGTAATCAGGGATACGACATTGCCAGGGAAGGTTTTTGTAGTGATTGAGGGCACGATTATTCCTTATTCCTGAAGAAAACGAAAAAAAACAGAATGACAAGAAAGACCAGGAAGACCGGAAAGACCAAGAAGACAGGAAAGACCAAGAAGACCGGAAAGACCCCGATAAAGGGAAATCACTCTTTTTATAGGGAGAAATGGGAACATGTTAATTGGAGCGTGACATGTAAGGAATCACGTAACACATAATAACTTAATTTGCACGGGAAACCGTAACAGTTTCCAAAAAATCTGCTTCGATTTACTCATTTTTCGCTGCTTTTCAATTCAGCAAGACATCCTGGCCGGTTTTCCATATTTGCCAGCTTGTGGGAGATTGGGGCGGCCTGACAAAAAAAATCAGGTTGTGCTCCCGGGAAATTTCGGGAATTTTTGGACAAAAACATTAAATGCTCAATGCTAATCAAATTACATAAGTTTTGTTAAGATTGCAGGGAGAAGACAAAATGTCGAGAATGGAAATAAGCTTCAATTGTATGTGTAGGCAAATTAAAAAAAAATGCAATTCGAAATTCGTCATTCAAATATTAAAAAAGTGCTTGCTTTTGGAACGAATTCAATTGTCTAAAATGTAATGCGAAACTCAATTAGAAAGACGAATATAATAATTATTTTCATTATCTGTTGGCCTGAGAAGAACGACAAATAATTCTATAAATGAAAATTTGAGAACCACATTTTTTCCGAAAAATTATGATTCGAAGCATAATATTTCATTAAGGTTGTAACAATTAGGCTTAGTTAGTTTGAATTTTTTATGAAAACAAAGACGTGTACATACAAATCAATGACCGATTGCCTTGTTGCCAGTTTATCGTTGTGGAAAGAAATATGAAGAATCTACTGGAAAGCAACTATTTTTATTTTCTTTCGTTGTCCATCATTGTTCAAAAGAATGAATAATTTGTTGTCCAGCTTTTTTCGTCCAGTTAGTCAGAGTTCTAAAGACTTTACCAAGAACGTCTCCACGCGAGCCCTTATTTCCGAACTGAACATCACACTGAATTTAACTTGATCACTAGGTGTCCACAAAGGTAAAAATTCTTGGATGTGGCTATCTATAAGCATTATGAAATGATCACAATATCAGAAAATTTTCATTCTGTTCCAGATTGTTTGTTCAATAACGACGATGATTTACAAAATCCACAATTCTGAAAAAAGGCTGAAAAAACAAGCGCGTTAATAGAGATTATACCCAGAGATTTGATCGTGCAAATCTGAAAATAGTTATTTGAAAATATTTTCAAACAAAACTAATCAAAAATTACTCTAAATATAGACATTTTCTATTGCAGATGTGAAACTGTCTTGTGCCGTTTGTTGAAATGAGCTTGAGAGCGCTAAGGTTTTTAGTACAGCACAGAAAAAAATCACGATGGGCCATGAGACAGAGAAGCTTGAAATGATACAACAGTTAATAAATATTGAGCAGAGTTTTAGCATAGCTCAATCTCCCTCATGACCATTCTCTACTTGGATTCCGTCTATCTTGAATAAGACGCTTCCACGAAAGACTAAGTAAGACAGTCTCGTCTCGTCTTCGTTTTCGTCTTGAACTCGTCTCACGCAGAGATAGAAAGTTGTGTACCCATTATAAAACTACAAAAGACGGGGAGACGAACGACAAGACGACTATTTTTTTGTTTTTTGTGGAAATCCTATTTGAGAACCTCAAAAAGTCAAAATTCATTTTCTCTTAATAGTAGTTTTGAGACTTACTGATAGAACTGCACAGTGAAAAATGTGAGGTTGTTCGTAAAATATACTGCAAAATTTGCAGAATTTCAGAAAAAAATGACGTGGTTTAACTTCTCTCCTAATCCATAAAACACTTATTTCTTTATTTTTTTCTTAATTTTTTGTTGATTGAATGCTGTAGGATTACACTTCAGCTAGACACAAAAGCCGCGGTTAGTAGAATTATATACGAGACACTTGGAAAATTTCGGAAATCCCAGATTTATATGGACACCAAATTGAAGAAAAAAGCACACAGAAGTTATAATTCATTAGAATTCAGCAGAGAATAGTAAGAGAATTAGAATATTCAATTTCAGATAATGAAAAAAAAAACCGAAATCTATTCAAAATTAGAGAAATCTGGTAGAATATGAATCCCGAAATTATTTTTTTTCCATTCCTCCTGAGAGCTCTCATTCATTTTACAGAGGATCGCATTGAAAAGATGTGGTTTTTTTCGCGTTTCTCGACGGTATCAAGCGCTGTCTTCTTTTCTCATCTTCTATTCCCTTTAGTCGCGTGCCGCAAAGCACAAATTCGAAGAATGGTTGTGCTCATTGGAATAGATTTGAATTCAAATAAGTAATGACAAGACTTTTAACATAGCTTGAAAGGCTCTCTTCGGAATTCAGATTTCTATGAAATATTATACATTGATGAGGCTTGAGTTATCTAAAGAAAGGAATGATTTCGTTTTATCGTGAGAATCGTCTGTTTTTTTCTGAGTTTCCAGCTCTAGAATGCATTCTGACTGTATAATACAGCTAATTTTTATCAAGTATTTGATAAAAACCATATTACTTTAGAATCCGCAATTTCATTCTAGTCGCCGAAAGGATATGGAAAACTTCAGAATCATACTTTTTTTATTCCAGAATTCAACTTTTACTCTTCCTAGTTTTTCAATAATTCATGCACTTCCTGGCTTTCCTGGTATGAAAAAGATCAAACGTGGCTGGACGGCAAAAATAGTTCAAGACAAGAAAAAGAACACTCTCAAAATGTTGATAGGAATATCAAGCACCTAACTCTAAAACGATTATTCCAAAAGAATAAAACATGAAAACTGAAATTTTTAGATTTAGGTACATTCAAATTGATTAACCTTGACATACCAAAATATGCACATAAATGTGAAATATTTGAAGACAGAATACCAAGATAAAGTGCCTATGTGAGCCTACATGAATGTCGAATTCTACGAGCCAAAAAATGAAATTTTCGACATCAAGTTTCCAGTAAATGTTATGACGCTTACCTAGATCTGCAATTTTCAAGAATCATCAAGGGAAAATGTTAACTTTGAAAATGCTTCTTACATGAAAACTTGTCACTATGGAATGGAGCAGCCAAATTTGTTTTTTACAAATTGTCACCTCAGGTGTTTACAATGCGCATAGAAGCTACGTCTCGTCTTGTCTTCGTCATCGTCTAGAATTCGTCTCACGCAGTGTTCGACATTGCGTTGGTACACATGTATTTAAATTGACGACGCAACACGAACGCAAGACGAACTGAAAGACGACCGACTCGTTTCGTCTTTCGTGGAAGCCTTACATGTATCACATGTAAAAAATCAGCACATATGAAGCCGATTTTTAAAAATTATGCCACTTATACTATACCCTCCATATTTCCCGTCGGCCGATTGGAAATTTAACTCAAAATTCAAAAATGATTATTTTTTCTTTTCCTATTAAAGATGTTCATTTTGAACAACTTTCCACACATTTTCTTCAAAATCAATGTTAATTCTAGTAGTTTTGAGCAATACGGGTTACGCTGTCCTTCGGAAGGGAGTTTTTTAACACAAACACAAAGGATTTTAACACCTTGCACCTTGAAGCATTTGAAAATTATTTTAATAAGAAGCTAAGAGCTTAATGTGCTTGTCTAAAATTGATTTGTCTAAAATCTGGATCATAGTTGGAGACTTGGACTTTTCTTAAATTAATTATTCTAATTAAATAGATTAATTACTATGTTATGGAGAGTTCTATAATTTTCTGGAACATTCTGGAATGTTCTCTTTTTGTCTGATTTTTTGTTTTGTTCTAGAACATTTCAAAAAATTCTGGAATATCTGGTGTGCTCTAGAAATTTCTCAAACATTTTGGAATGTTTTAGAATCTTTGGAAAACAATGTGTATTAAAGTTGTAGTTTAGCACATATGAAGCTGATTTTTGGCGGACATCCAGATTGCTATATCAGCAAATTGTTGACTGTTTATATCGTTGTTGAGACAGTTTTGTAGATTTTGTGTATATAGTTCTACAATATCCGAAGTACCTCGCGACCTACCTAAAGATATGGTTGCGAAGCGCTCTAGTGGCCATGACTCCATCCCGCACCATCCCCATCCCCAAACAGAACTATTCTCTTAGTAAGAATTAGGTGTTTTCAGTCACAGGGCGCTTACAGGGTGCCCGCTAATTACCCGCACACGGCTATAAAACCGGAACCAAAAATCAAAGAGACTTGGGAATTAACAAAAAGTTTATTGAAATGATAACAAAAAACATAAATTCCATATGGATAATGGTAGCACGGTGGGGAGAAGCACGTGTCATTTGGCTAAAACAAAACTTATGAAGCTG
Organism: Caenorhabditis inopinata; assembly: GCA_003052745.1. Classification (NCBI taxonomy): domain Eukaryota; kingdom Metazoa; phylum Nematoda; class Chromadorea; order Rhabditida; family Rhabditidae; genus Caenorhabditis; species Caenorhabditis inopinata. The sequence goes on along the minus strand of AP018156.1, from coordinate 3,377,405 downwards.
AAACTTGGGAAAACAGTGAAAAATACATAAATAAATTGTTATGTATAGGTCATTTATTGTATTTTGATCTACTAGCGCGCGCTATCTATATAAGCGCGCGAAATATCGACTGTATTGTAATGCTTTCATAACAAGGTTTGTCTTGATGATGATCATTCGATTTGGATTCGGTTGTCCAATAAAGTATATTCTGCTAATATTCTGCTGAACTACTATTCGCTACACGTCGGGACAAACGAAGGACATAACAAATTGGCGATCAGGATGAGATTCGAACTGGACGTTGGTCAGTCGTGGAAGCCGTTGGTCAGTCGGGGAAGTTGAGCAAGGTACCATGGAGGACGTGATGCAGAAAATGATGGCGCAGATGAAGCTGTTGCAAGAGCAGTTTGTGGTGATATCCAAAAAGAATGAAGAACGTGAAGCTCGTATGGAGCAAAAGTTCAAGGCTCATAGTGAAGAACAGAAGAAAGAAATTGATCGTTTGTTGAGAGCGGAGCGGAAGGCAAGTCCAAGCGGAAACAGTGAGATCCTGGAACCACAAAAAACTGATTTTATCCGCCCCACTGATGCTTCAATGCTTGTCCGCTTGGCGCGGAACCCGTGTGCGGGTAATTAGCGGCCACCCTATAGTTCGCAACCTGAACAAAAATATAAGAGAAAATGTACGTTTTCAGTTTTCTTACGTTTTTATTGAATGAAAAAGTCGTCAAATTCCATTAACCGTTCTTCATAAAAGTCTCCAGTTTTACGATGTGTACGTTCGTCCTGTTATAGATCATCAATGCAAGCTGTTTGAACCATAATTTGCCCAACTTGCCACTAAACTCAAGTCTGCACTTCGGTTCTTCACCGGGCGCGTCTTTCATCATTTCAACGTCCCATGCTTCTCATCTTCTGGTTCTACGCACAATTTATAATAATATAACCAAAGATAATCACTTTCCACCCATTGCGTCCCTTAAAGCCCCGTATTCACAAAATAAAGAATGGAACTCAATTTTATTTTTTTTACATTCCAACTTTTCAATATGGAATCATAAGTGTAAGTTAATGCAGCTTAAGCTTGGCTATAAATCCTTTACGGGCGCAGTTGGAGGTATTATCATACACTATTCACTTGACATTCAGGGTAATAGTTTTCATTATACTTATTGGTTCCCGTCCATCCTCTTTTTATTTCCATTTTTCTATTTATCATGAACCATTTTTAGTGCAGAACCAATAAATTGTTATTATAGTATTGTTTATCGAAACCAGATGAATCCTACAATATCACGTTTAACCCAGCAGTGAAAGTGCCACTCATTGATATGATCACAACAACTGGTATATTTTATGATTCTCCAAATCTTATTCTTCATTACATTCTTTCAGCACAGTAATTTTACTGATTTTTATTGCTCTTCGTTTTGCCGTTCATAGTTGTAGCCTTCGATCTTTGGTCTCACCATCGCTGAAGATCGCATGGAGTAATTAAGTGAGTAGTTATTGAATTCGATTTGTTTTTTTTAATTCCTTTTCTTTTTTTTTCTTAATAAATAAATAAACATTTATATTTGTTTTATCCTTTTGTCTTTTATCCAGGAGAACGAAGAAATCAATAAATGGCTCATTACGAGCGCTGTACATTACAGTTTCAAGTCATAAAAGCAACAAAGGGAATGTATGTACAACTGAGTTCTTTCGAACTTGAAGTGAAATTAAAAAAAAAAGAGGATATAATCAAATGTCATATTTTCTGATAAGAGACGTCTCTGGCAAATTGTTTTGCGTTTTTTTTCCTTTTAATATCTATGCTCCATTAATTCACTGTTATTCTAGTATATTTCCCAATTACCAATTTTTTTCTATTTGACTGGACGATCAGGAAAATAAAAAGCTTCAGAGTAGAAGATTTCTCGAAATTGTAAAAGATTGAAAGCCCGGATAAGAAGAGTTAGAAAACTCAGGAAGAGAGGAAGAGAACTCATACGTTCTCTAAACAAATGATCTGATGATCACCTTCATTCTTCCGGTGATCATCAGATAATCCTGTGATTAATTGAAATAACACAATGATCACAAGACGTGGGTGAGACGTAGAGGAGTATGTCTATCTTGGCAGGCAACAACTCAACTAGCAAAATGAGTTGGAACCAAAAGTAGCCGGTAGACGACGGGCAGAATGGGAAGCGTTCAACAGCATCAAAAACACCACCAATAGATGTTCTCACTTGTGCTTTATGCTCGATTCTTCCACACCACCCCGTGCAAATTTGAACATTTGAAGCTTGGATTCTTCCATAGTGCATCGCTGGAAGAATCTGTTGACGTCTACATAATTAGAAAGAAAGCTAATAGGAATGATCCTCACGAAACAACGTAAAAGAGACTTAAACAGGGAAGCCACCCGAAAAACCTCCCACACGATCTGTTGGCCGACAACTCATCAGATGGTCCGACTCACTGCGGGAAAAGTATTAATGATGAAACTGATGAAATCAACAGGATACTTAATGGATCGGGATCGCCGAAAATCGCAAAGCATGCTGAGCTGTGATGCGCGTTCACACCAACGACTAACATATCGACTAAGAAATTAGGTGAGTAAGTAACTGCGTTCTTTTGAACTTTGAGTGAAATTGCAAAAAAAAGGTGTAATCAAATTTCCTAGTTTCTGATAAGAGACGTATTTGGCAAATTGGTTTGCTTCTTTGTTTTCTCCTTTTATCATTTATTCTCGATCAATTTCGTGTTTTTCTAGTATAGTTTTCCAATTACCAAATTTTCCATCATTTTGCGCCGAGTGATCAGGAAAAAAAAGGTTTCATAATATAAGTTTTACATTTTACTCAGCCTCTACGTGGCGTAGAAGATCAACAACTGATTCTCTTCTACATATCCGGAGGAGTTCGGCACCCCGGCAGAGTCTCAGTTGGCCAATGGGTAGAAACGTGTCATATCGGGTCGAAGGTAGCGCCCAATACTCTTTGTCCCGGTAGCTCTAACTCTGGCTTAGCAGGTCATAATAGAGTAAACAGGCACACAATAATTGCTACAAACAGCAAACCAAACAAAATCACGTCAGATTTTCTCAAGAGCTGTCATGACAATGTCATTAGCCTGATCGCACGACGATTCTCGAAGTATTTAGAAAGCGGAAAAGTTCCATTGAAATGGAAATCCTCTAACACTACTCTGATCTTCAAAAAAGGAGACAGAGAAAATTTGGAGAACTATAGGCCTATCTGTCTTCTCTCAGTACTCTATAAGACATTCTCAAAATGCCTATTAAATAGAGTACGAAAAACACTAGAAGAAGCCCAGCCTGTCGAGCAAGCAGGATTCCGTCGATCATTCTCAACGATCGACCACATACACTCAGTACAACGCTTGCTCGAGGTTGGCCGCGAGTACCAAATCCCGCTCACACTTGTCTTCATTGACTTCCACAAGGCATTTGACAGTGTGGAACCAAAAGCGATATGGGAAGGCCTTCGAACACAAGGAGTAGAAACAGTCTATATTAACCTGCTCAAAGAGTGCTATGCAAACTGCACAACCACCTTCACACCATTCCATAGACAAGTTGAGGTACCCATCACAAGAGGTGTACGTCAAGGTGATCCAATATCACCAAACCTCTTCTCAGCTTGTCTAGAGCTCGTTCTCGGAAAATTGTCTTGGAACCACCTAAAAGGACACGACGATGACTACGCTCACGTGCCACGAATAAGGATCAATGGCAGAAATCTCACACATTTGAGATTCGCAGACGACATCATTCTTGTCGCAAACGACCCACGAACTGCCAGCCAGATGATCCAAGAATTCACAGAAAGGTGCAAAAAAGTAGGCTTTCAAATCAATACTAACAAAACCAAAGTGTTGAGAAACACATACGCCACCACACATCCGGTGATCATCAGTAACAACGGAACCATCACAACAATCGAAGACGTGGAAGAGTATGTCTACCTTGGTAGGCTACTCAACCCACGAAATGAGCTAGAACCTGAACTCCACAGAAGAAGACGGGCAGCCTAGGCAGCGTTCAACAACATCAAAAGCACCACCGACGCTCTCACGTGCCCACGAATTCGAGCTCAACTTTTTGACACCATCGTTCTTCCCGCGCTCACATACGGATCTGAAACCTGGACCTTTACACAGAACCTCGCTGAAAGAATCCGTGTGACGCATGCATCACTAGAAAGAAGATTAATTGGAATGACCCTCACGGAACAACGCCAACGAGACTTGCACCGCGAAGACATCCGAAAAATCTCCCAAGTCACGGACCCACTCAAATACATCAAAAAGAAAAAATTAGGATGGGCCGGGCACATTATGCGAAGAAATGACGGAAGATGGACAAAACTGATAAAAGAATGGATTCCTCGAGATCAAAAACGACCTGTCGGACGACCCCCCATGAGATGGTCCGACTCACTACGTAAAGAAGTCTCAATATACCGAGGAAATCGACTGACTACTTCATGGACAACCATCGCCCAAGACCGCAAAGCATGGTTAGCTGTGATCCGCGCTCACACAAGCGATTGACGGATCGACTAAGTAACTAAGTAACTAAGTAAGTAAGTAAGTAAGTAACTGCGTTCTTTTGAACTTTGAGTGAAATTGCAAAAAAAAGGTGTAATCAAATTTCCTAGTTTCTGATAAGAGACGTATTTGGCAAATTGGTTTGCTTCTTTGTTTTCTCCTTTTATCATTTATTCTCGATCAATTTCGTGTTTTTCTAGTATAGTTTTCCAATTACCAAATTTTCAATCATTTTGCGCCGAGTGATCAGGAAAAAAAAAGGTTTCATAATATAAGTTTTCATGAAATTGTGCAAATCTGAAACCCCGGATAAGAAGATTCAGAAAACCCTGGAAGAACTCTTAGGTGCTCTAAACTATTTGGCTAGAAATAAAAGTTGTAAACCAAGTATTCTATATGATCACATTCACTAACCACAATTGAATTCAAATAGATTTTTGTTAAATGGACTGATATTATTTGGAATTCGCTTGAATGCAATCCAGGATTTAATTTTATTAATTTTTTTTGAATTTTGACAAAAAGTAAAAAAATTCCAATCGGTGTTAGCAAACTTCAAGAGCACATCTATACAATTTGAGTTTCGATCTTGAAGGAATGTTGAGCTATACCCATGAGTACCCTGATCCAGGATTGCACGAAGCGATCGGAGTATAGATATCCTCTTCTGCTGCTCTAAATCAAATAAAGGAATTGCTTTTGAGACATTTTCCAATCGACTGCAATAAAATGTCGTATTGTTTGTCAACAACTTACTATTTTCACCAGTTTGCAGTTTGATTTTACTATTTTCGTCAATTTTTGGTAATTCTAGGTGTGAAAACATTTATTATTATTATTTATTTTTTAATCTGTTCGAAAGATTTCAAAATGTACAATAACATGTTGTGCATTACATTATTTTTCTGTTATTTGCAATTTCTGCATGTCCGCCTGTCTTGGGATAGCACACGTGAGATGTTAAAATTTCGAAGGAAAATGTTATTTATTTCTGTGTCCGATTTTCAAAGCACAAAAAATCATTTCTTAATGTATTGGCTTTTTGGAGATTTTTTAAATCTGATCTGTCAAATTTGTGAGCTCTAGTTTCGATGGTTTCCCTTTTTCCTGAAACTGAGGAATTTCAAAAGTTTTGAGTTATTCCCAGAAAGGAAGGAGAGATTCGAGAATTGACGCTAAGCTAATCCAAAGCCGACAAAGCCGATATGTATTTCAGAGATCATATTTTCTCTAAAACATTTTAAATTCATAGCGATATTCTAGTCTAGTCAATTCAACTTGCATTAGATATTTTAGCAGAAACTAGAATTCATTTCTGGTGATTCATGGTAAGTCACTACCCCTCCCCATGCCAACAATGTGGCTACAAAGCCTCTATCTTTCCATATCCATGCAAAATATAGCAAAAAAGAGATATATCCTTTTCGAACATTCCGCGAACACTTGCTTTTCTCTTCCAAGGCTTCTAGAACATTGATCACTAATAAAATGTCGCTTATCTTTGATTCACTAGTAATATTTTATCCATATTGTGTTCACTTCCTGGTTAATAACGTACCCAGAATGCTTATTTCGATCCTTGATTGGTATTCTGGGTGTAGATCAGGATGAAGGTAGACAACTTGTGCTATTTCAATGAATAAACGTTTGCAAGACTTTTGCGCGCTAATACTTGCTTGCAAAAAAGAACTGACGCAGTCACGCGGAGGAGTTTGCAACAGCGCCTTAGTATTTTTGTAGTGTTGCAAAGCTGTACAATATGATCTCTCCTGATGGCGACATTTTCTTCTTAAGCTTTCCGGCAGTCGTCTAGTGTTTGCCTTATTAAAATTATTAAAATTATTATTCATTATAATTAAAATTTAGCCAAAAAACTATTTATATTAACATTATATTATATATATTTTTTAATTCTGGAGTTACTTGCTCATTGCATTGCTTTCAAGACACTTTGTGTGCACCGGAAAATAATATTTCAAAGTGAACTTCTCATTTGTTTTTCTTCGAAATATAAATGGTTATAAAAACATGTTGATGAAACCAATGTGCATTTCACCTGAATCAAGCTTTCCTAATGAGCACAGAACTGGAAAATGCTTTGGGAGTTGCTCTTTACAACAGGATTCTGTAATGGCAAACTTCACATGCATGTTTCAAAAATTTTTGACTCTATATTTCTAGAACCGGGGTGAAATTGAAAAAAAAAGGAAAATACGCAAATTCGGCGGAGATTATTTTTGTTTTTCATTTTTTTTTTCTCTTTCTAACGCAATTTTAAGATTTCTATGTTTTTTAAAAGCTGGAAAGCAAGTTTTTCTTTTGAAGAACTTAAGAAAACCGAGCACTTGTTTATTGATATATAAAAAAAATTTCAAAAAAAGAACATAAAGTTGAAAGACATTACGCAACCTTTCTCATATATTCTTTCATACTGAAACTGCATACAGATGCAAACAAACAAATAAATAAATGCAATAGAAGATCATAGTTACAAATTATTGCTATATCTGGCATAGGGCGGCAGAGTGATACGTCTGAATGAGACTAATTAGCCATCATCTTGGATCTTTTTTTTTTTGCAAGAAAAGAAGTTTATTTTAGTATTGCTCTTTATTTATTTCCCCTCCTTGTTCATTTTTCCGTCTTTTTCAATATCAAACAAAGCAAAACAGACGCCTTTATCATGTACTTCTTGCACGATTCTTCATGCATGATTCACTCTATTCGACAAGAATTCAAATCATCTCATCACCGACTTCCGACCGCAACTTTGCCCAGATATCATTCTTTGTCATAGTCTGTGAGACCTTTGTCATAACACTTTTTTTTTGCAGACAGAGAAAAAAAAGGCGTGTTCTGCTCACTATTATTCCGTGTTTTTCGAGTATTCTATAGAGAACAGCGCTTATTCGTTATGCAATGAAAGGAGTTTCTTCTCCCCCCCCCCCCCATTGGACCATCCACTTTTAATGGGATTGCTTTGTTACTCCTTTTGGTCTTTGGTGTAGACTACCGAAGTTATTACGGTTTCTATTTTTCTAAAAATTTTGCTTTTAGGAAAGTTTCCTCGCATCTAACCTTTGACACAAAAGTCAGTGGACCAGTTTGTTTTATTTATTAAAATATTTAAACGTAAGAGAAAATTTTGAAATTTTTACATTATTTCAAGAATATTTTAAAATTTAAATTCAAAAATTCACTTATTTTTAAAAAATTATTTTGAAAAAATTTATATAAACTAAAATTTAAAAAAATCTCCGAAAAATGACACAGAATTCCGTGGACAAGTTTGTTATATTTATTAAAAATACTTGAACGAAATAGAAATTTTTGAAATTTTTACATTATTTAGAGAATTCTTCGAAATTTTAAATTCATTATTCATTTTTTTCAAAAAGTTAATGTAAAAAAATGTTTATAAATAAAAAAAAAAACTCTCTTAAAATTGACACAAAAGTCTGTGGACAAGTTTGTTTCATTTGTTGAAAATATTTAATCGAAATATAAATTTTTAAAATGTTTACACTTTTTTTAGGGAATATTTTAAAGTTTAAGTTCAAATATTTATTATTTTTATTATTTTTTGAAAAATTATACAAATTTAACTTTAAAAAAACCTCTTAAAAGTGACACAAAAGTCCGTGGACAACAATTTAAAAGTGGCTTGATAATTCATTTTTTGCGGTTTTTCTAGGATTAACGAAACAATCTTTCTAAATTTTGAAGTATTTTCTAAATAAAATGAGAATTTTGAAAATGTTAATTTAGTTTAAATATTTTTGATAAGTAAAACAAACTTGTCCACGGACTTTTGTGTCAAAGTTTATATAACCGGTATAACATACAAAGAAAAAACGAACTGCGGCTAAAACAATAGTAAAATATAAAAAAGACACTAAACTCAATGATTTCAAAGTGATTTTTAGGAACTAGTCTAGCCAGCAATCTCATTCTTTTTTCATAAGGGATTGCTTGAATAGGCTTATCAAACTTCATATATCTCTCAAAATATAAGCGAAATCCGACAAACATAGTTACTCTTGCTATAGAGTAGGAGTGTTGCGGGTTTTCTCGTTTTGCTTTGCAAGTGATTCTCTTGACAGCTTCTGATGTGTTGCTTATATCTATCGGCTTTAATGTCTGCAAACATTTTAAATATAATATGACTCAAAATAACTTGAATAAAATTCGTGGTAGCTTACAAACATGATTAATATTTTTAGCTAAACGACTATCACATTAATTTCGCTATGCTGCTTATTAAATGTTTAATGGAAGTTAAAATTGAGTAGAGTCAGACCGATGCCTAAGCTGAAACTGTCACTTCAGTTCAGCCTTCTGAAACAGTTCTCAAAAAAAATGATTGTACGATGGAAAACATATGAAGTCAAGCCATCCGTTCCACTTTAATAATATGTGCGATTCTAGTTTTTTCTTGTCAGAAAGCTACACTTGAATTCAGCACTTTGGAATTCTCCGGTCTTTTTTTAGCGTATATAAATAGACATGCTACTATTTGTTGGATTGCAAATTTCTGCATTAATGTCTCTGGCGTGACTTCAATAAAGGACCAAGGGCTCAACGCGTATTTAAACTTTCAAGAAGCTGCTCCGAAACGGGTACGCATACTAATGTGTGTAATTACACAATTTTCAAATATTCAAACAAAAATGCTCCCATTTTTCGATAAAAGCTTCTCGAATTCTTATGTTATGACTTATGAAGTGCAAGGAAAAAGCGAGAAATGTGAGCGCACAACAGTGATCCGCATTGAAAGGAAGACGCTTTTCGGAATCCACTTTCAAAATCTATATGCCCGATAAGAGCTGAATCGAATATACTTCTTATTTCTGTGCGTTCCTTGTTCACATTGCATCGTTTGGAAGCTCACGGATCTCACTTGTTTTCTGCTAACTAATCTGCCCGGCTTGCAAAGAATGAAATAGAAAGGAGATAAGGAATTCCGGGGAGATGGGGATATACTCATGTATACGCCCTCTATCCATCTATATATTTTTTAATTCTGCACCAATACACAAATTTCATTAATTCTGCATGCATTTTTCTCCTATAGCTGCATCTGGGTCGTATAATAGACCTGACGCTCCATCTTCCCAAGTTTATTTTTCGGTTTCACCTGTTATTCTTACTCTGAGAATCTATTTGCTCGAATATACAAATCACTCATTATTATATTTTCATTTTGTGCCTGGTCATCAGTTTTCTTCGTGACTTCTGCTAGCACGTCAAATTACATGCATACTTACATTTTTATTTTCAGCGCATTGTAATACCTCAAAATCATAGTCAACACCACCTAGATTATTAAACAGGGCTAGTTAGATGCAAAGTTTCAGCACGGTTTTCAAACTCTAGCAATCGGAATTATTACAAATCAAATTATGGATCTTTTGATGAACTCCAAACAAATTTGCATTACATTACGAAATTTCCTTTATCTATCTATGAATATTTTCGATGACCTCTTGAACTTCTGCGTAAAGCACAAGCTGCAATTCATAAAGTACACCTTTCTCATTATTCCCATCTTTATTCTCTTTTTTCAATTTAAAAGAATGCCACAAAATGAGCATGGAAATAGACTGCGCCAATTTTTTTCAAAACAACAAAAATGAAAATTCCTCAATTATCCAAAAGGCTTTGCTAATTTTCGCCATTTCTCCGTGACATTTTCTCAACTTGATAATAGTCCATTCTTCTCTCTTCGCTTCCTTTCTTTCTTTTCCTTTGTTCTTTGCAAAAAATGAGACGTGAACTTTTGCAATTTACCACCAATGAGACTCTCATTTTTACTTTCCATTCCTTATACTCTGTTGGTTTTCGTTGCTCATTGCTCCAGTTTACCGCCCCGTCGTCTGCCTGACCGATCACTGTTGTTGTCGCTTCTTTTTACTCTCCTGCATTTTAGAGGCAAAAAAAAACTGGAAGAACAAAACGTCGTGAACACCGCACACGGCGGCGTTTTTGTTTCTTCGCATTTTTGTTGCAGTAGTTGATTGTTTTTCTCTCTCAAGTCGTTCTGCGATTCTCTGCAATATGATCACTTCTTAAAATTCTCCTCCTGCTCTCTTGTGCAAGTTTCAAACTTCTATTTCTTTCCAGTTTTCATCATGAACAATAACATTGTCGAAAACGACTGTGCCAATGCCAACTTTGATGGGAATACAATCGCAAACCAAAACAATAATAATGCTGAAGTTGTGAATCAGGTACAATCTTTTTTGCCATTCTTCTGCTATTTTGACTCAAACCTTTGTTTTCTAGATGAGTCAATCTCCAGAGAATCTCAAGAGAAAGAAGAGCACTACAAGAGAGGTTCCAGCCAAGAAGCCTAAGGATGATATCTTCGACAAGCAGTCGCCTTCCAGACCAGCTCCCTCAGCTTCAACTATGGTGAAACAAATACATCGTTTTCTCTGAATTGCATTGTTTTTTTGCTACAGGGAATTGACAATCCAATGGAGCCAGACTATCTTCGTCTTCCAAAAGATTTCGACCTTGGAAACTTGGCTCGAGAGAAATTTGCTGTAAGTAGGGTTTACCGCGAGTGTTACATTTCAGCAGAGCTAGTTGTGTTAGTTGAAGCAACGAATCAGTTATAGAAAACCTTGATTTTTGGGTCATGAACGTGTATTTAGACGTTTTCAAGCATGAACAATTAGTTGCAAATGCGCTACAAGAATTACAAACTGCAGCCTACTTTCTAACATCACAAAACAATTTTTGCAGGGAATTGTAATGGCAGATCTCTACGATCGCTACGAGATTCAGATCTACTGCAGACTCTTCGAGCATTTCTCTTATTTCCCCATCTACAAATTCGATGAAGATCTTTGGGTGCCAGCTCACGAGCACGCATTTCGAGAAGTTGTCCGATTCCGCACCCCACCATCTGTTTTGATGCAACAAGCCCGTCGTGTATGAAGGGCAATAATGACAGAGCAGTGTACCAATTAATATCTCTGTTTTTTTTTGTACAAATCGCTTTTCCCCTTTTGCTCCTCTTCTTCCTCTTTTGCTGGGATGCAATCATTTGACATTCCATCTTCATATTCCATCAAAAGCAAACACATCCAAAGTATATATTCCTATTCGCCGCGCCTTATCTTCAACGAGCTTTGACATTTTACAGCTGAATTCCAGTTTTTCTCATTTGTTCCTGTTTGCAAAGATTATTTTTGTAGTTAGAAGCTCAAGAAACCTATTCAATTTGTTTTTATATTGAGAACCCTCTTATTTTCACCAACTCGCTGTAAACATATTATATTTGGGAAAAATGGAATGAATTCAGGCAGGCAGGCAAGAAATAAAAACAATATTCATCCAGCTTTCCCAATTCACAAATAACTCTTCTCATGGGCAAGGGTGAGCGACCGCTTGCAAAAGTGCACGGAATGGCGTTTAGACGGAAATTGCGGAGCTTGCAAAAAATTGGTCCGACGAAACCCAAACAATTACATTTTGGTTAAAGAGCGAAGACGCAGAAATCTGCACAGAACAATGTAGATGAAAATTGTTTTATTTGGAAATCAAATGAGAATCTTCGAAATTTTGCAAAAAATTGCTGATCGAGAAACCAAATAAAAAAACTAATTTGTATTCCTAAATTTGAACTTCTATTCAAAAATTTTTATTCTAATTTCGAACCATCACCAATTTCATTTATTCTACAAGACACAACCTTCTTTACATATAAGCCCTTTATGCGACAAAGTGTATTGCATTAGAGCAAATGTTGGAAATCAGCAATTTGTCAGTTAAAGAAAACTTTAAGCTAATAAAACTCTGTCCCTTTCGGTGAAGATGATGAAATTGCACTGGTTCCATAATTATTGACAGATTGCTCAATTCCGCGAGCAAAGTCTTTTTGAGATCCTCCTCAATTATCTGAGGATGAGCTTGAATCTTCGCTTCAAGAGTTCCCCACACCAAATAATCCATTAGACCCAATATCTTATTGAGATAGTAATCCTGATTCACTTTCACACCTGGTTCCAATAAACCAAAAGGTGTCTTTCCATTGAATGTGAAATTGCTCTCAACGCTGAGCAAGTTCAAAAAAGTATGAATTTTCATATACTGGTTTTATAGTTCACTTTGTATGTACAACATTATCAAAGTGATTCATATATTTAAATAAAAATATCGAAGTTGTTGTACTAGCGGAGTGCACTTAATCGCGCGTTTTTTCCACGTAATAAACGATTTAGCATTTTTTTAAATACATATCAATCGATTAAAAAATGAAACGAGCGGGAAACATTTGTATGATGCATTCTTTTCTAGTTTTCTGAACTAGAATTAAGGTAGAAGATGATAAGAAATGAACGGCCTTGTACGATCTCGAACTGTAGAAAAGGAACTTGTAACTGCTCCGCTTCAACTATTCTCTAACAATTGCGCACTCGCTTTTCACTATTTTTTCACATTGGAGGCTATTGCTCTAGAAGGCCAATTGCTCAAAGATGCAAGATCTTTCCGGATTTCTTCTGATTCTCTCTCTGACGACCTTGACCGCATCTGGAGTGGTCACAGACACCGGGCGACCACTTCTACGTTTGTTATTCAACGTTCCCAGCTCCCTGAAGCAAACGAGAGTACGATTCACCACCGATTTGCGACTCCTAGCTTTTTAACAATCTCCGCACACTCTACAATTGCAGATCGGAATGGAGAAGCAGGCACCATTACCTTCAAAGATAATATAATTGGCGAAAATTTTCAGGAATAGTTGAAAAAAATAATCAATTAAAAAATAATAATGTGCGCTACAGAAAGCGTTCCGCATGCGCCAGAGCTTACGCAAAGTAGCGGCGCTGTAATTTTGGCGCACCCTGTACCGACAGAGTGAAGCTTCAGTTTTTAATAACTTTCAATTGAAGTAAATTGATTGAAAACTGTAAAAGTTTCAATTCATCAAGTAGTGATCACATTGTGCAAAGAATATCATTTCAATATACTTCGCATAGTACTCCATATGCGTCGAGCTACGTCTGATGCAGTCCTCAAACAGCGAAAAGACTCCGGAGATTTCATTTGGGAAAGATAGACTGCAATGAACAAAAAAAAGGAACAATAGAAAATAATTACAAAAGTATACTGTTAGCGTAGTCCTTAACATAAAAGCAGAATTTTAAAGTAAATTGTTAAGACATATTTTTGAAATTGAAACACATACATAAGTAAGACAAAAAATAAGTAGAAAACCTCAAGAGAAAAAACTTGAAAAAAAAAGATCACTAACGTAAAACCCGACGTTCAAACACTTGTTGGAAACGGTGCGCTTCCTGCTCAACGTTCCGGAAGATTAAAGAAACTGTCCAGTTACGAACACAACTCCATTCAAAGCATTGTGTTCAACTCCAGCTAGTCAGTCAGCAGCATAAAGACTGAAAATCTGCTTCCGGTATCGAAAAGCACTGTTCTCCGAGACATCCATTTTTCTGTCTCGGAGAACCGTGCTTTTCGATTTTCGATCTTCTCTGATGAGAAACTGCAATGGCTCTAATTGTTGGAATCACCACCAAAGTGAGGAAAAAGCCAATCTCGATCATGGTGTGAGGAGCTTTCACAGCAACGAGAAAGTTTCAGTTGGTCTTCATTTCAAATTGGATGGATGCCGTGACATTGTCGTCGTTCCGGACTTGTCTTCCAACAAGACAATGCTTCATGCCATGCTGCCAACTTCGGCATGGACTATCCATAAGACATGCCAGAAGGAGGAACATGTGAGTTCGTTCATACGCGGTATGCTCCACATGAAAACCCATGACCATACCTCAAGCTGTTGGCAGAATGCCAGCATTGCGACTAGCAGTTGGGTGTGACGAATTTTATGTTCTTCAATTCAAAAAATTCCTCAAATTTCAAAGAACTTTTTTGAAATTAATAAAGGCTCAATCCACACGGTTAAATATTTTAAAATTTGAAAATATGAAATCCAGAGACATCTTTGCTTTTCATTTGGTTTTATTTCAATAACATTCTATTACTGGGTTTTCCATTTAACCCATCAAATGATGTACAAAAGAAATTGAAAAAAGCAAAGAGGTGAAACAAAACACCCTTTGCCTATTTTCATCTTGCAAGAATTCTCGCTCAACACATTCAGAAAATCAATATCTTGTCTGTCTTCACACGCCGCTAGTCCGTGCCTATATAAATACTCCATGAACAACAGAAAATGTACTCATTGCCACAGGAAAGAATGCAGCAGGATGTTGATTTAAATAAATGGTAGACGCATTTGTTTTCAGTCAGAGAGAGAAAGACGACTCAACAATCAACATTTTCTCAAGAATTTCACTAACTTTGTGTATGTCAAATGAAAGAAACCAGAGCAGGGTATCTCATCGAACTATTGCTCCTGCAAAAAGTGCTACTGCTGGAATTTAACCAAAAAAAACAGATATTGATAAAGCCTATAAAAATAGAAAAACGAATTTAAGGTAAATCTGTAAAACGGTTTTACAATATTTCTGACAGAACGATACAAACCACTTAAACAATTAGGCTGTTCTTGAAAAGAACAGACACCGATCCGTTTTTTTTAAGATCGCAAAAGGGAAGGCAAGACTATGATTAGTATTTACCACTGTACCAGCTGCTTGATGCCACACACCAAGAACGTATGTAGAATGAAAAGGGAGGCAAAGAACATATCATAGTGCAAATCGTGCACTGTCTCATATCTAAAACGACTGGCTAGAGAATCACTTTAAGGAACGATGGAAGCCACGACGGAAGAGTTTTAATCAGCACTCGTTACTTCCATGAAGTAAATTCCGCAAGAATAGTATTCGTAATTTTTAGAATTTTTTTCGTAGCAAAATTCATTCAAAGAAAACGAGATTCAATGTGTATTATATTCACCATTAATGTTTATGACTTGTTGCCAACGCGATGGGAGTAAAGCTATTCCATTCGCGTAGAACTCGGGAGACTGGGAGACAGAAAAATTCGTCCAACCACTTCTCGACATCCATTCTATCATGAAACTCCTGCCAGACAAGGTGATTCTACAGGGAATAAAAAAGATGATATTCCGCTGGGGTCAAGTCTGGTGAGTGCGGTTGGTGACACAAGACCTGGACTCCGAGTGTCTGGAGTTTCTGGCAGGTCTTGAAAGTAGTGTGTGGTCTTACGTTGTCATGTAGCATTAGCAAGTTGAAAGTTTTTGGGTGATGTAATCAATGAGCCTGAACCACTTTTTCCATTTGAGTGCAATATATGTTCGCGTTGACAGTGGCGTTATATGGAAGAAGCTCTCGAAAGATTACGCCTTTATTGTCCCACCAAATTGCCAGCATCACTTTTTTCTCATCAAGTTCTCCTTTGAGGTCCGTTTTGACTGTTTCCTCGGCCGGGACCCTTGCCTATTTTCAGTATTATTGACATATAACACCCATTTTTTGTCACCCACTCAGAATATATTCATACTTGAACCAGTCGTTCGTTTCATGGTGACCAGGGAAAGTGCCAGGTCACAGAGCCGTAACTGAATAAGTAACAATGAGTAGAAATATTCCTATGATGGTGGAAAGTTCTCAAATTGCCGATACTAAGAAATCACCTACTTTAATGAATGCTATATATTTCTTGTAATGCTCTTAAAGATGTAGAAGAAATGACTGTTCAAGATGTCATCAGTGTTCACTTTCCTCCGTGTATGAGTTACAACTTTCTCGCTGTCTCAGTGATTGATTCTTTGAATTAATAACATTTAGAGATGTGTCGACAACTCTCTTATTTTTCACTTTTTGGCTTTTTGTGATAGTGAAAAACAAGTTAATAGGCAAAACAAAAATGGCAGAAATGTTTGGCGCACATGGGAGCTCACACTACGGACAAAGTCATCTCGGCCATTCAAAAAGAAAGTAATGTATTCTCATTTCTGAAAAATGACTGGTTTTCCGAGGAAACAGGAGCAATTTCAGATACAATTAATTAAAGATGAAAATCGTGTAACTGATTTGGGCAGAAAGATGCGCCAGCGTCAATTTTTAACATACATACTATTGACGTTGACGAAAGAAGAATCAACCAAGAGATCAGGATCACGAAAAAAAACGAATTCACCGACTCAATTTGGTCCTGAAGTTTCGGATTTTTGAATTGATTGCTTAAGCAGGTGTGTAGTAACATTGTAACGTTTCTCGCTAATCTCAATTTCACTTTTTTATTTTCACAACACAGAACAACAATAATTGAAAGAGGGATAACTTACTTCAAATCGCCAGCAAAAGACTCAACAAGCATAACCTTGACGTCATCAGGGAGAGAAAAGCGTTGTGAAACACCTAAACTTAGGTATGTATATCAAAATTGTCTTTGCGGTGAAGCACGTTATTACTTTTTCTGTAGAACATCTGTTTGAAAAAAACGAACTGGATCAGCCATTTAGATTTGGATTCGTACTGTGATTTTATGATGTTTTTTTAAGCAGATCGTGTGAAACAAACACAATGGCTTTTTTAAACGATCATTATAACATCTCAGCAAATATCCACAAGTTTTCTGGATGAAGATTGGCTCCAAGAAGGGATGCCAAGAGATGAAAAATGATTCGTTGAAAGACCACGTTGATATTTTCCAATTTTTTGCGTAAATAAGTATCAATCCAAATTGGAAACCACCTCATTACCTCTTGCACCACAATCACAAAAATGCGGAAGAGTTCGTGCGCTGTGATCATTAAAACTTCTATATACTTAGTTATGTCGTTTTTTTTTTCTGCTGTCTTCGGAAACGAACATTGGAAATGCTTTTGATCAATTGTCGTCAATTCCTTCAGACTTGCCATCACACATTTTGATAAGTCAAATGTTTAATTAAAGCCTGGTCTTCTGACCCATTTGATTCCCATCTAGTCAAAATGCTATTTCTCTCACTAGAATATTGTACTCGAATTCTCGAACAGATATTGTAAATTACAGAGTTAAATCTTATGTGAAGTTTTCAGAGTTAAAGCTTATGTGAAGGACAATGTTCATCCAACATTTAGCTGCTTTCATTTTTCTGTAGCTGTTGCAGGGACTTAACGGGTTTTTGCTAGAACAATAATTGTATTATAATATCAAAAAAATTATATGAATCGTGACCAACATGCACCACAACTTTCATAGGTAAAAGTCTTCCACCGAGCAGTATGTACATATACGAGTGTATTTCATTTTAATAGTAAGTTATAAATGAAATAATTTCTGTAATCATTCCGTGAATAATTTTTAAAACAAAATAATGTGTTTTCCTCGGCTTAAAAGTGACGATTTTTTATAATGAATCGAATTGAGTGAAGGAAAAAATATACGAGTACATTACATTTTCTTCCAATAATGAATGATTTCATTTTGTCAAGAAGTTTGAATGGCTGAACAATTCTTTAAAAAAATAAATTTTCGTTTATTTTTATTTAAATTCAAAAGGCTCTTTTACCATTATAATACAAAATTTATTTACAAAATGAAACACGTTGGGCAGAATTACAAAGAAAGAGTTTTTTTCTTATCATGACAATTATTGAACTTATAACGGTTTGCTAATATGCTTCAGACCAGATTAGAGCCATTTGCTAACATAATTGGTTAGTGATGCCCATGATGATGATTATGGTGTCCAATATGATGTTGGTGATGACTTTTCAAAGCGTGTCCGATACCATGAAAAAGCCCGTGGTGATGATGATGTCCCTGATTATGTCCAGTATTGTTGACATAAACAGCAGGTTGCGTAAAACCGGAGGATCCATAAACTGCAGGATGCTGAACAAATCCCGGTTGAGCATATGAGTGGTATCCACCGTTTTCGTAGTAGGACATTTTTTTTGAGTTCTGCAGACAAAAAGAACGTATTTTACAGTGTCAAAAAAGGATTCGTACAGACAAAAAGGATATCCAAAAGAAAAAAAGTTTACAGAAATTAATAAAGTTCTAGAAATCAAATAGAAATGAAAATTTAAAAATGAAGGGAAAGCTTAACAGAAGTAATATCAAATAAGAAAAGATTACTTAGTTCCTGAATAGCATTTTTGCTTATATTTAAACCTAAAGAGGCAGCATTGCGTCATCAAATAGAGGGGAGTTAAAATTAGATGTTTCAGTCATCTAACACCGATAAGAATCGAGGGAAATGACGTGTTGTTGTTTGCATTCGTCAATGCATCTTCTTTTAAACAAACAGTGGGCTCCATCTTTTGAAATCTGTGGAGTGAGTCATCAAAACACAGTGGAATTGTACTATTTTGAAATATCTTATATCAGATGAAACAAATCGAAAAATGTAGAATAAATTCTTCAATTAACTATGTAGCTATTGTCCGAATATGTCATGACTAGAACAGAGTCGATCCGTTCGATTGAGCGCGGCGGATCAATGCACAGCAATCCTTCCGGTCTTTTGCAATGGTGTTCCATGAGGTGTGGTTTCCAAGTTGGATTGGTACTTCTTTTTGCTAAGAAGCACGTTTTTCCGACCTTTTACAGAAAATTGTTCTGCTAATCAGTCGCAGGCATGATGTTTTATCAGAGGTGGCGTGTCTTGAATACCAGTGCCAGTCTCGGTTACCAATTTGTTGACTCGGTGAGCAAGAAGACGAAAGCTATAATTGAAATGCGCTCATTGAGTTTTCTAAATATATTTCATCGAATCTTTGAATTGTTGGTGATTTATTGAGTTGAACAATGGAATTTTGAAAGATCAATTACTAGGGAGCCTTGAACAGAAATCTCCTTAACTTTTTCTAAAAATTCGACTACGGAGAATTCAGTACACATGGTGGCTATCTGCGCAAATTTCTGAAAATCGAGATATTTCGATCTGAAAATCCGGAGCTCCGCGTTCTTTGGGAGCTCTATTCTATCACGCTAAAATCCTAGAAAACCACTTTTTTATATAATAGTTTCTTGAAAAGTAGGAAAAAAACGGATAACTTTATAATTATTTCATTTCATACATAAAATTTGCAAAAAAATTATTTGAAAAATTCTTGAACTTTATGAAATATTTAATAGTGATGATGATGATGGAATGGATTCCAATGATGATGATGATATGGCTCCTCAATCACAACAACAGGTGGAGCACCGTAGATTGGTGCAGGCATGATTGGAGCAGCAACTGGAACTGGCATTGGAGCAACTACTGGAACCGGAGCAATTGGTGGTGCGATGTATCCAACTGGTGGTGGCGCGTATCCCATTGGTGGTGGGTATGGGTAAGATCCGTTGTAGGGGTTGTACGCCATAATGGATAGAAAACTGAAAAGTGGAAAATTGAATTGCAAAATCTGAAAGTTGAAATAGCAATATGAAAAATCGAGTTTAAGTCGAATGTCGAGCAAACTGATATGAAATGCACATATGGCAAAGAAAGGAAAGAAGGAAACAAATAATAAAAAAGGAAATGTCACAAGGCTAAGAACTGATGGAATAGGCCGATAGGTCGAGGTATTTTATATCATTTCAGTATCAGCGAGAATGTGAAACACGTCAGTTGTTAGGCAAATAGAATGAAACCTTCCCGAAAAAAAAAACTTCCTATGCTGCGGCCTATTCAACCATGTCGTAAGAATTAGTTTTTATGAGTCATTTACTATTAAAATGATAATCAGCTTTGGGAGAAAACATCCCGTGTGAATAACAGCGTTAAATGTGTGCTTATAAAATATCTCCGGTGTGATTCAATATTGATCGGTGAACATCAGGATCAAAACAAATATATATCGAAAGATATCGAGGATATTTCTGTGCATCGCGCAGCGACACATTTTAGTTCAATTCGCCTCTTCAAACTGTAGTGTGCTAGGCAGTTCCGTCTCAAAAAATTGGCTCCAAAGTCATGTGGCTATCATTCAAATCATCAAATGTTGATAGCATGAACAATGCGCTGAAACTACACATTTCGTAGTAATTCATGTGTGGTAAGGTATTGATCGATCATCGTTAATTTCATTCTTTCAGACTTACCATCAGAGATTTTGACAAGTCAAATGTTTAATCTAAGCCTGATCTTCTAAACCATATTTGTTTCCCTTATTAAAATCTTACCAGCGGAAAGTTCGCGGCTAGGCCGCGACTTCCACTGGCTTCCACTGGCTTTCGTTTAGAAATAATTGTAGGTGTTCTATTTTTCCACTTGTTAGTGAAACAATTTATTAGCAGAACGTCAAAAACCAAATAAGATTAACATCCCGTGCCGTATCCACACTACCCTACAACCTCATAAATATATGAATGTGAAGCGCTCGGGTGGTCATGACTCCATCCCGAATATCAAAGTAAAAGACCCACGATCTTTTGAGTTATTCAATGAAACTTCTTGGACAGAGTCACAGACAGACAGCACTATTCGCTTAATAATAAGTAGATATCGATGTTCCCAAAACGATGGAAAACAATGTTCATAAAAATTGTAGTTTTAATGATATCAAGCTGATTTTTTACATGTGATATACGAACATGCCATTTGATATATCAGCAAAGCTTTGGCTGTTTTTATCGATTTTAAGACAGTTTTGTACAATTTGGGTGTACGGTTCTACAGTATCCCTAGTAACCTGCGACCTCATAAATATATGAATGTGAAGCGCTCGGGTGGTCATGACTCCATCACGAATATCAAAGTAAAAGACCCACGATCTTTTGAGTTATTCAATGAAACGTCTTGGACAGAGTCACAGACAGACAGAACTATTCGCTTAATAATAAGTAGATACTCGAATTCTCTAACAGATATAGTATACGCTCAACACATTGGAAGGACGCAGATGAGATTGTAGGATTCTTAGCAAAAAGAAGTACCAATCCAACTTGGAAACCACATCTCATGGAACACGATCTTCTTTAATTATTTGCGGCTCTATTGCGATCGATGTGATGAAATACTTACTGTTTCATTCACAGTGGTTAATCCAGCATCCTAAGGTGACTCGCAGTCTTACCACCGTGGCGATCCCTTGCGGTAATTTGGGTGACCCTCTGAAAAATGTCCGTGACTACAGAAATCACTGTTCTCTTTCTGAATCATCGCTGATCTTTGAGTTGGGCATTTGAACCTGGCAATTCGGACTGATGACCAAATCAAGGTGTTACCCTTACTAGTGATCCCTAATCGCGCTGAACCGTCGACGTCGACTTTGTTGGTCGATTGAACCGATTGAACGCTAGCAGCGAATTAAGGTATTTTCAGCTTAGATCGCTTGAAGAGCTTCCTTGAAATCTTCTACATTTTACTCAAGCGAAGAAAGCTTCCAAAGAGATAGTTAGACCCGAACACTGCGCACACGCTCAGTGCCACAGTCGAAATAGATTCAAATACGGACATTGATCAAGATTATGAAAATCTAATCGACGTACTCAAGGATCTACAAGACAAAGCAATAACAAGGCCATCCAACCACGTACACAGAAGAATCTCGGAAGCAACTCGTCAGCTTCTAACCAAACGGCGCTTCACAGACAGATCAGACCCAAGCTTCAAGTCACTGTCTCAAGAATGCCGAGAAGCTGTCGAGAAAGACCATGAAGAATTCGCCAGAACCCGTCTACTAAATGCCGCTAATCAACGAAGGAGTCTTAAGAAGGTAGCGAGAGACATAACAGAGTATAAATCTCAAATACCTTGCCTTAAGTCTCCAGCGAGCGGCGAAAGAATCACTTCTAGGACAAAGATGGAACAGGAGATTCAGAAGTTCTACTCGAAACTACTCAGCAGCAACTTCTCTTCTCCCACATCAACCAACACCCCCATCAGAACGGAAACACCACCACCAGCACCACCGTTCCTCCCAGAAGAAGTGCGAACTGCCCTCAATTCATTCCCAAACGAAAAGGCAGCAGGTGATGACAAAATCACGGCAGATTTTCTCAAGAGCTGTCATGACAATGTCATTAGCCTGATCGCACGACGATTCTCGAAGTATTTAGAAAGCGGAAAAGTTCCATTGAAATGGAAATCCTCTAACACTACTCTGATCTTCAAAAAAGGAGACCGAGAAAATTTGGAGAACTATAGGCCTATCTGCCTTCTATCAGTACTCTATAAGACATTCTCAAAATGTCTATTAAATAGAGTACGAAAAACACTAGAAGAAGCCCAGCCTGTCGAGCAAGCAGGATTCCGTCGATCATTCTCAACGATCGACCACATACACTCAGTACAACGCTTGCTCGAGGTTGGCCGCGAGTACCATATCCCGCTCACACTTGTCTTCATTGACTTCCACAAGGCATTTGACAGTGTGGAACCAAAAGCGATATGGGAAAGCCTTCGAGCACAAGGAGTAGAAACAGTCTATATTAACCTGCTCAAAGAGTGCTACACAAACTGCACTACCACCTTCACACCATTCCACAGACAAGTTGAGGTATCCATCACAAGAGGTGTACGCCAAGGTGATCCAATATCACTAAACCTCTTCTCAGCTTGTCTAGAGCTCGTCCTCGGACAATTGTCTTGGAACCACCTGAAAGGACACGACGATGACTACGCTCACGTGCCTGGAATAAGGATCAATGGCAGAAATCTCACCCATTTGAGATTCGCAGACGACATCATTCTTGTCGCAAACGACCCAAGAACTGCCAGCAAGATGATCCAAGAGTTCACAGAAAGGTGCAAAAAAGTAGGACTCCAAATAAATACTAACAAAACCAAAGTGTTGAGAAACACGTACGCCACCACACATCCGGTGATCATCAGTAACAACACAACCATCACAACAATCGAAGACGTGGACGAGTATGTCTACCTTGGCAGGCTACTCAACACGCGAAATGAGCTAGAACCTGAACTCCACAGAAGAAGACGGGCAGCCTGGGCCGCGTTCAACAACATCAAAAATACCACCGACGCTCTCACCTGTACCCGAATTCGAGCTCAACTTTTCGATACCATCGTTCTTCCCGCGCTCACATATGGATCTGAAACGTGGACCCTTACACAGAATCTCGCTGAAAGACTCCGTGTGACGCATGCATCACTAGAAAGAAGATTAATTGGAATGACCCTCACGGAACAACGCCAACGAGAGTTGCACCGCGATGACATCCGAAAAATCTCCCAAGTCACGGACCCACTCAAATACATCAAAAAGAAGAAATTAGGATGGGCCGGGCACATTATGCGAAGAAATGACGGAAGATGGACAAAACTGATACAAGAATGGATTCCTCGAGATCAAAAACGACCTGTCGGACGACCCCCCATGAGATGGTCCGACTCACTACGTAAAGAAGTCTCAATATACCGAGGAAATCGATTGACTACTTCATGGACAACCATCGCCCAAGACCGCAAGGCATGGTTAGCTGTGATCCGCGCTCACACAAGCGATTGACGGATCGACTAAGTAACTAAGTAACTAAGGTTCTACAGTATCCCTAGTAACCTGCGACCTCATAAATGTATGAATGTGAGGCGCTCGGGTGGTCATGACTCCATCACGAATATCAAAGTAAAAGACCCACGATCTTTTGAGTTATTCAATGAAACGTCTTGGACAGAGTCACAGACAGACAGAACTATTCGCTTAATAATAAGTAGATACTCGAATTCTCTAACAGATATAGTATACGCTCAACACATTGGAAGGACGCAGATGAGATTGTAGGATTCTTAGCAAAAAGAAGTACCAATCCAACTTGGAAACCACATCTCATGGAACACGATCTTCTTTAATTATTTGCGGCTCTATTGCGATCGATGTGATGAAATACTTACTGTTTCATTCACAGTGGTTAATCCAGCATCCTAAGGTGACTCGCAGTCTTACCACCGTGGCGATCCCTTGCGGTAATTTGGGTGACCCTCTGAAAAATGTCCGTGACTACAGAAATCACTGTTCTCTTTCTGAATCATCGCTGATCTTTGAGTTGGGCATTTGAACCTGGCAATTCGGACTGATGACCAAATCAAGGTGTTACCCTTACTAGTGATCCCTAATCGCGCTGAACCGTCGACGTCGACTTTGTTGGTCGATTGAACCGATTGAACGCTAGCAGCGAATTAAGGTATTTTCAGCTTAGATCGCTTGAAGAGCTTCCTTGAAATGGGTCTCGCCACGCTGCTCAATTTCCATTGAAATGTAAAATAAAAATGCTGAAAAATCAGCTTTGGATCATCTGAAACTTAACATTTTTCATTTTACAATGGAGAGCTCTTCCCATACGATGAAGTTGGCGCCGCCGTTGGGCAGCGGAAATAAGGATCAGTTTAAGAAGGTGCGCAGTCAGCATTCACTAATTTTATTCGCGCGCCGATTTTTGTTACCGCAACTGTTGATCTCTGTGCGCGCTAGATCAAAACAATGGCGGGTTTTGCTGAACTGGATGAGATCAATATAAGTTGATATTTATTCAGTTCGTCTTCAATTCAAACGTGTTTACATTTTTTGTTTTTGCAGTTTTTTGTTAGCGAATTTAGGCAAAATCATCAAGTAAAAACGAGCATCTCGGTACTGTCAAACTTCTAGAAAAGATTTTTCTCTCTCTCTCTTTCTTTCTATTACCCCAACTTCATTCGTTCCAAATTTCAGACATTATGACATCGCGGCCTTCTTCTCCATCGCCGGCGGCACCATCGTCTGTAGACGTTTCGATGGGTTCAGAAGATGAAGCTTCATTCAGAATGATCCCTCCTGTTCAGGTGAACTTCTACCAAAATAAGATCGAATATATTTTAACCATTTTCAGTATGTTCCCTCCCGTCGCATTCTGGCAAATTCCGAGTTATCTGAGAGGATGAGCTTATCAAGTGTGGAAGATGAGTCAGATCTATTTGAGTATTCAGAAACAGAATCAGGATCAGAAGGAGAAGAAGCAGAAAACGATACTAGCTCCAACAAAATTTTTATCAATGGGTATATTTTGTGCTTTGATAAGGTTACGACTAATGGAACGTTAACCTGGAGGTGCGCGTATATGGACACTTGTAATGCCATACTGCACGGGAATATCTTTACTAGAGAGAAAGAGTACATCCGTGAGCACAACCACAGTGTAGCATCGGATGAGGAAATCGAACTCTATGGATTAGATCCATTAAACATTGAACAAGATATGATCTACGCAGTTGACATAGTCCCTGATGAGCAGGAACTGAGAAACGTAAGAGAACGATCTGCTGCGAGGATGGTTGGAGCGCGAACATCAGAGATGCAAAATAATACAATTGCTGAGATTCCTAATACATCGGCTGAGAGTACTGGAACTCATTATATGAATGCTTCAGATAGTGCGAGTGTGGAGGAAGTGGTCTATAATGCGATCATTGCACAGGATGTTCCAGTGAGCGGAGAACTTCTACAAGTGGTAAGGGATTTGGCCTATCAGATTTTTTTAAGGCAGAAAGACGATGAAGCCAAAGTTCCTGAAACTCACTTTTGAAACGGACGGCGGTCCCCTCCACCTCCCATTATTTTGTTAATTCTGTAACATTTTTCAGAATCCCCCGCCATCTGCATCTCTAAGCGGTGCTCACTCCAACGAGTCTCCAGCGATGAGAATTGATAATCCTAACATCGCGAATCGACGAGTCCATTTTGAAGAATCTTTTGACGTTCCTCCCGAAATTTTAAGGCTATTTCGACCCTCGAAATACAAGCTCCCAAGAACCACCTACAATCCGACAACCCACCTGGAGTTTTTCCTGTCGATGAAATACACATTTGAGGAGTATCACTACACTTCGGTAAAAATTAATCAGCGTACCGTGGACAATTTAACAGATGCTCTTGAACAATTTTGCGGGCAGGTCTGCGATGAAATGGTATATCTCTTCGTCTCAAGAAGGATTCGTATAATTTTGAATGACGAAATGCTGCAAGATTGGGAAAATCATCAATTTTTTTTGTTGGACATTTGGCCGGAGGATCGTTGGTATTTCATGTGCGTAGGTATTTGAATAGTATTCAATCAGATGGAATAGGAAGCCATTTACATGTAAATGCTATTTTGCTCAATGTAAAGATCCATTTTTCACTTCTTCTTTCTCTCTTTTGTAAAATGTCAAAAATAAAGC
Source organism: Caenorhabditis inopinata (assembly GCA_003052745.1). Lineage (NCBI taxonomy): Eukaryota > Metazoa > Nematoda > Chromadorea > Rhabditida > Rhabditidae > Caenorhabditis > Caenorhabditis inopinata. The sequence goes on along the minus strand of AP018156.1, from coordinate 3,350,825 downwards.
ATGGAAGTTGTGAATCTCGAGATTTGTTAAGAATCGAGCGACCTTGGCAGACACAAAATAGCACTGAAGTCGAGTGACTCTGAATGAATGTCGCCACTCCACTAAAGCATTTGAGGTGATCGGCAATCGCCACATAATGGGACCAGGATCTGAAAAAGTTCAGTAGCTCTCCTGTAGCTCGCTGAACTTTCTGCAGCTTTGCCACAGTTTTACTGCAGTTTTGACAAAGCTTTGCAGAAGCTACGACTCATTTAATTTGGATATTTGAGCTTTCCAGACTTGCAGACATTCAAGTAGCATAACATAACTGCGAAGATATCATATTTTTAGGTATCCGATGAATTGATATTTTCATGTAATTCCCCCATATCGATTGATACGGAAGCAGTGAACATATGGGGTGGTATGAATACGTTAATCAATATTTTAATATTTATAATCTATATTTATGTGTATTTTTATCACATCAAATCTCCAAAGTCACCCTTCACAGCGTATTTTTCATGTTTATCGCTTCCTTTTTATTCTCTGCAATTGGTAGTCATTGGTGGGGAAGAATGACCTACCCACATCTCACCTTTGCCTCCTCCCCCACGGCACTAAAGCTGCACATGGTGTTTTCGGAGTCAAAAATTTATAACGTACAACTTCAATGGATATTTATTAATAGAATTGTTTTCATTTTAAGAAACTTCGAAGAAAGATTTCCGGGCGGGTGAAATCGAATTTTTGGAGCTTCCTCCTGTTTTCGAGCAGGGCTCAAACTCTCAATACGCTTCTACTTATGTATACTGGGAGGAAAGTGCAACAGATATTGAGTGTCTCAAGCGTGTGACAGTGCGCTTTATCGCACAGTTATCTCAAAACCAGGACAATTGGTCGCTCGCCTTTAGCAAATTTGAATTTTCGATTTCTTCGTTTTTGTAAAAAAACATCGCCGATAACTTGCTGACAATCCTGTTTGGTGGTGCAATTCGGGCAATTACAGTACAATATGAGAGCACTTTGTTTTGGTTTCTTCTGCTGCAATTGACCACGAAGCAATAAAAAAGCTGGAAAAATTGGAAAAAAAAATTGAATAAAACGAGATGGTCAAAGCAGTTTTTGCAACGGTCCACCCAATTTTTATTCAATTCAGAAGAGGACGGAATATGAAGCTGCGCGAAATCTTCTTATATGAAGATAATTTCCTGATGAATTTACAATATTTCGATTTATTAACAGAAATTTAGTGAATTCGCCTATAAAAGAACTAGTCAGACTATTTCTAAAACCGACTGTTTTACGATGTCGGTTTTAGAAATTCATGACTTCAGAATCCTGATGACATAAGAATTTACAGTCAATTTCATTTAGCTTAAGGAAGGCTATCGGCTAGGACAAATTCGCCCGATTTTTCCAATTTTATTTATATTTATTAAAATGAACTTTGAACGTCTTATAAAATTCGCATCTAAACCGATTAAAAAAGAGGAAAAAAAGAGAAATTCGTAAAATCAAAGAACAAAGGAAGAATAAGTAAGCGAGCTCATAGTTTCAAGAGCCAAATTTGACAAACAGAGCACCGGATTCACTGGCAAATTCACAATAAGCCTAGTAATTTGAAAACTGTGCCACAAATGACACATTCTACTTTTCATTAATTATGATGATTTAGTAGATTCTAAATTTGCCAGTGATTGTAGCTAACACGTTTTAGCTTCCGATTTAAAAAGTGTTCGATCATCAGCAGTGACAAGAACTGATATTCATTGCCGTAATAATTAAGGGAAACGTGTAACGATGGATAGAACAGTGGTTATCGAAGAAACGGGTTTTAATACTACCAAATAAGTTGTCATCTCTCTATCACTAATAACGAAAATCTTCATGTATCATTTTTCTTACATCTACATCAATACCATACCGATTTATGACATTCCGACGCTGATTTACAACTTTACAGAATCGATTATCTTATAAAATGATCAGGTATGCATTGTTTGTTGTACTAACAAATCGTGCATTTGGAAACCAGGAAAGCGCGAAGAATTGAGTGTTTAGAAAAATATTATAGTGGTAATAAAAGAAGCATTCAAAAGTTGCGAAAGAGGTCTCTGATTCTGATCTAATACCGTTGTACTTAAAGTCTAATCGGCAGAAGAGAATAAAGTAATTATCATTGTTTAAGAGATAAGAACGGTTCCTCTTGTAATTTTCTGTGCAGTTTCGCATGTTTATGTTTCTGATGAGTGACTCAACTTGTAGCGGTTACCAAAAAATATGCAATATTAATGTTTCCTTAGTGGCCAAATTGTTCTTTTTTTTTAATTTTTCTAAAGCGATGCTCTTCTACATTGAGCATTTTTGAGGTTTTTTTGATATTAGTTGCTCGCAAGTGACTGCTTTTTCAATAAATCTCCCCAATTTTTCAATTATTTTTACCTCCTTATGCAAAAATTTATAATTTTCTGTGAAAACAAACATAATGATCTACCTATTACAAAAATAATTTGTATGAATTGAAATTTCAAATAAAATAAGGCAATACTACTTGTAGAGCACTTTCCGGTACTCCTCTGCTTGAGGATATGATTGCTCCGAAATCGAAATTTGTCGGTGAAGCTCTCGAACAGAGGGATGTGCGCACTATTTTTGTTTCCGCCAAAGAAGGTAATTTTTTGAATACAATTAGCTTATAATGTTTAACATGCATTTTTCAGACGATCAAGACCGCGAAAATCGTGTAATTCTCTTATTAGGACCATTAAGCGCACAAAAATCGGAGCTTATCGATTTTTTTTGTAATTATTTCTATGGAATCGAAGTCATGGATCAAAATAGATTTCACATTGCTGATGAGGTATCTAGAAAAAATATTTTAAAAGAAAATAAGCACATTTCTTCAGAAATTCAACTTAGAAACTCCACAAAAACCTGTTCAATGCTACATTTTTAACGAGACTGTAATGCGAGTTCGGCCGGTTATTTTGGACGTGATTGCATGCGGAGATTCATAGTAAATTTGATTTCTCTGCTAGAAGTTCGGTGAGCACATTTATTTTTCAGTGACGGTTTTGACACGCCGGCTTTAATCAATAAATGGCTATTGGATAACTGGAAAATGCGACTGGATGTCATAGCTGTAGTGTTTTCCGACTTACACCGAATGAGCATGCACGAGGAAGACGAACTTCAGAAGGTTTGCAAGCTCGTCTTTTAAAACTACTATTTTAACGTTTTTCGGTGATATCTGATCTCCCAGAGCATGTTCGTGAAAACCTCGTAGTCTTCATAACCGCGTCAGATGGCTCCAGAACATTTGAGCCACTTCTGCGAAGATTTGGGTTGTCTGATTGCCCAAAGTACACTATCAACACCTCATGCATATTTCAAAAACAATTGGGTGAGTGTTTATTATAATGCATCGACTTCTTAATTTTTCAATTTTCCATTTTCAAACAGACTGAAAAATGAGATAGTTATGGCACGAAGTGCTCGATAAGCATGTGTATTATCGCAGTCATCGTTTTTCTCCTCTCCTCTTTCCTCGTAAAACTGCACGATCACTTAAATCAAACAATTCTGGCCGATCAAACAAAGTTTTCTGTCAGTTTTAGGCGTGAAATCGATAATCCTCTCTTGATATGTGCTATTTTGTTTGTTTTGTAATGTTGTGGATTTTCACACATTTTCTTGAGGAAACAATTTTCAGAAGACAGACTTAATGACGAGCATAGAAGGAGATATTGGAAAATGTCAATAAATCAATTCAACACATTCATGGAAAGAGTCCAGGTATATGCTTCTGTAATTAAATACAAAGATATATACTAAACGTTCTTAAATAATCTTGAGCTCTTAAAATTGTGAGAGCTTCGGCGTATTTTCTGATTATATAATGTGAATGTGATCATAAGTGTGACCCGCTTTTTTGAGTTCTTCACGCATCTAAACCAATTCCAGTAGCTACGAATGGGTGCACTCTTGGCGGATAGATTTTAATGATTTTAAGAAGTTTTTACTGTAATTTCTAGAAGTAATTGCAAAAGTAATTGACATAACTTCTTTATTTCAATTCAACGCTTTTGTTCTAGGAAACCACTCCTCTCACAATCTCCGGTCTTCCTTATATAGATGATGGCATATATGGGGCTCAGGAATCCTCACAGAACTCTTCTAGAAATAGCGTATATTCTTCCAGCAAGTGAGTTCTCTTCAATTTGCATTTTTAATCACATCAATCAAGCATTGATAGATATTTCGGAGCTACTCTTTTATAGATCCACAGTCATCGAAGTGGGGCAGAAATCCAGGGTTCAGACAATTCAGCAATCTGAAGCCGCTATCCGTCCGACGACTTCCCCACCTCCGCCACCAACTTCTATTCCAAGACCGAAGTCGCCAACGGTTCCTGCTAAACCATCACCCCCTCCACCGCCACCAAAGCCAATATTACGTCCACCACCCGTTCCGGCATCTCCGCCTCCGAAAGCGCCCACAATAGTGCCTACATCTGTCGGCATACCATTGTACATTGAAAAGCATCCACAACCATTACGTCCACAAACTGCCGACGTCTCAACAACTCCAAAGCCGCCAAGTTTCGCACCGCCAGTGCCGCCTGCTCCGCCAGTTACGGACACTTCGACAACGAACGCTCTAACAAACGCAATGTATGAACAGCTGAAACAAACTAGGTAATTTTTTCTGAGAACTTCAATATTATTAGATAACCAATGAATTTCCTCGTGTAGCCAAAAACAGAAGCTTAATGAAATGAAAGCAATTGTTATACATGAAAACTTGAAATATGAATATCTGAAAATAACTCTGAAAGTGTGCTTTTTTCTTGCAAAATTCAATGTGTTACACATCGTTTTCTTTCAAAATTCCTATACAAATAGACATTGTTAAAAATTCGATTTCCAGTAGTTTCCAATTTAATATTTCGTGTTATTTCTATATACCAATGATGATTCAATATTTTTATTTTTTATCTTTACCATTGATTTCCAATATTCAAATGATTGAAACTGTTTGAATATTCTACTTCAGAATGAAATTGAATTATTTTTTTTTGAATTTGAATTTCCAAGCGTATTCCGAATTTAATCAATTCAAAAATTGGCAACTAAAAATGAAATAACTTATTTCATATTTCAGAGCCTATTATGATTATGTAGCGAGTGGAAGTGAGGGTGCCTACGCTAGCCAAGTCCCCAACACTCAGCAGCCAGCCGTCATTGGAAATCGTCGGCATAGCGTTCCAGGTAATTTTCCTCTTGTTTAAATATGTAGACTTTAGACTTCTTCAGAGCTATGATTTTAATTATATTTTCTTTGAAACAAAACGATTTTTGAAATAAGGAATTATAAGTGAATCATCCGTGGAGAATGCGTAGGTGCTTGTATGTATATTTGTACATGCGCAATGCCCGAATCACTGATTCTGATTCACTATGGAAAGACAGCAACCATGTTTACTATTCCTCTCAGATTCGTTCAAGTTTTGCTTTACGATAGTAACATTTATAGATAGCGGTTGGTGGAATATGACAGAAAATCAATAAAAAAAGGCCTACATTTGAAATACCTGAAATTATATATAACTCAAGTAATAATTCCATTCATTGTTTTATTGACTGTGAGCCTAGTTTGTGGAATTGTTTATGACATTATCAAGATAGGAAAAAGCGCGAAAGTACAGGAGTATTGAACGATAAAACAATTGAAAACAGTACGTGACAATAAAGAGACCCAGACAAGGGATGTGCTGGCTTATCAGTGTCAGTTACACCCCCAAAACATTCAACGTGCACACTTCGTCTTTAATTTTCATTAGGAATTATTAAAGCATATCTTTCATTTATAGATTATAGATTATTTTCTCATGGTTGTTTGTTTACTAGTATGTTTTCGTATGAAAAGCCCAATGACTAATTTTAAGACTTTTAAGCTTCAGTTTCTTCTGGGTCACATACCTTTAACCGTTTTTGAATAATGAATGATATACGATTTTTCAATAATTGTTTTTCCATTAAAAATCTAATTTTTGTGAAAAAATGAAAACTATAGAACGGCTCAACTATGACATAGCTGGATTCTAGATGTCGGTAGATGCCTCGAAGGCATTTCCAAAATCCAAGAACACTTGGAATTGTTTTCTCGTAATGAAAAGCCACATCTTCAAGATTTTTTTATCTGAAACTGCAGAAAATGTCTAAAAGTGGTATTTTAGAAAACAACTATAACATAGCTTGATTCTAGATGTCGGTAGATACTTCGAAGACACTTCCGAAATCCAAGAACACTTGAAATAGTTTTCCAGTAATAAAAAGCCACATCGTCAAGTTTCTTTCATCTGAAACTGCACAAAATATCTAAAAGTGATGTTTTAGACAACGAACGCTTTCATCTACATCTTAAAGAAAATGGAGATTCATCTGATGAGGTGTTCTCTGGCTCTCTAATTTTCTCTTTACCCTGTTATTCGTTCTTTCATAACTCCATAGAACAGACCTGCAAACAAATAAATAACAATAGAATTGAAACAAAACCTGAATATGTAATATAACTGCCCAAAATTAGCCATAATATTTGAGCAATTCTGAAGAGTGGCGCCATGATTTCGAAACGAAAATTTTTTGAATTCCGCATCTATTAAGAAAATTATCTTTTGTTTTTTTAATTTTTACACTTGCATAATTACAAAGCTTTCAATTTTCAATGTTCTATTTAATGGTCGGTTTCTCAGTTAAATGGTTATCTTATGTAACGCACGTACGGAAAAGTTTCATTTGAATATTTCATCTTGCTCCATTTTTATTTCAGCTTGAAAAGTAGAATAATATCTTGTTATACAGTTTAAAATCTTTTTGCGCTTTCTTTTTTATTTGAAATTAAAGCTGTGCATATTGAACTTTTCGATAGCGAATGAAATTGATAAGAAAGGATTAGTTGAACAGTTACAAGTCAAGTAGTCACCCACAGTTTTGAATACAACTACACGTTGGCCCTTATGAAACTTGTATGAATCACTGGCACGCCATTTTTGCCTCACAAAGAATGTACGAGCCTTTCAATTTCCGTTTCTTTTCAGACGACGTTCGTCATTACGCAGACGAGACAACTCCCCCGCCAGTCATCCGCGATATTGCTGACAGGTATTAATTTGAATTTAAGAGTAATTTTTTTTTGAAGGCAATTTATTTCTCAGATATTCCACAGTGGCTTATATGAATCACGAGCCCACTCATTACACAACGAGAATATACTCCCATTCGCCGACTAGAAGCCAAGTCGGAGTTCGCGACGCACATCGTTTGAGTCGTGACGACTTGAGAGTTGTTGATGCCCATAGCAGTCCGACTGACTCACAATCTGAAGAATTGAAAAGAATGTACTCAGGGCGTAGTGGAAACTCCATAAAGCCAACAGGCGATGTTACGTGAGTGCTGATAGCAGCATTCTTTATATTTAGTTGAGTTTCAATTTCAGTGCACGATACGTTTACGACACTGCTAATCGTAATTACACAACATATGGAGAAAGGCAAGCCAGAGAGTCCTACACTTCTTTTACAAACAATGATAGAAAACGATGGTCTAGGTAATAAAATAAGTATGATTTGAGGTGAACAATAGTTTTCCTTCAGATCTTCTGAGCCCAGAAGTGAAACATTCATCAATGACCCATACTATGGAAAAGATGTAACTACCGGTTATGGTGTAATTGAGACCCGAAGAAGTCGTACCAGTCTCCACAGTCACGGAGGGAGCGTACCCGAGCTCATTCACTCGGAGAATAAATATGATTATCAACAACTTAACCCTCAACAAACTCAGTAAACAAAACCAAAAATGTTCAGCAAAAGTTGTTAACTTGCAGAGACATAGAGCAAAGAAGTAGACTAGATAACGAGCGTCGTGGACGGAGACAGTCTGAAGGTATCACTCTAGCAATTGACAAAGATTCGAATTAATACCCAATAGTTCAGGTACTCAACAAATCTACATTGATCGTCGAATTTCACCTGAAAGACAACGAAAAGATCAGTACAGCGGTACATACACAGCTGTCAATGTGCAGGAGATCCCCCAGTATAACCTTCTCAAAAAGGATACTCATCCACCACTTGTGCCTCTGAAATCAGAGCCCACACGAATACTTAAAGTGGGTCTTCTAGAATTCATTTTCAGATTTCGTAAATGAAAACCAAAATTCAAAAAAAAAACCAATGAAATGAGCAATAAGCAACGTTTTTTTTCTGACCAAAACGAGTGGTTCAAAAAAAAAACAATTTGCTGATATTCAGAGATATTCAGAGCTCACAAAACAAGATCCTGTTGTTACTTACTTACTTACTTAGTTACTTAGTCGATCCGTTATTCGCTTGTGTGGGCGCGGATCACTGCTAACCATTCCTTACGATCTTGGGCGATGCGATGGTTGTCCAGAATCATACCACTAGATTGATGATTGATGCGAAAAAAAAATCAAATCTGAATGGATTAAACACAATATGTTACCTTGCAGGTAAAAGGCGGCGAAGTTCTGGAAGATGAGCGTTCGATTTATGAAGCATATAGTCAAATTCATCACCAACGTCCACCTACTTCTCAAATCGGACAAGGTGTGCAACCGCAACAACAGATCCCGCTTCAAGCGCAGCCAACTACCCAACAGTATACACCCCGCTATGACCAAGTTCCTGATCGTAAGAATTCTCATTTAATCTTGACTTGACATATCCTGTATCCAAGTTTTAGAACCTCAATCCAATCACTACATCATACCCAAGTCAATGCGTGGTTCTCAATCTTCAATTCATGTACGAGTGCAACTTTCCAGCAAATCCCCTGATTATGTGCGACGTGTATGAATTTTTATCCCGTGTTTTGTGTTGTAACTGATAGTGAAACAAACCCACTTGTCCAGCATGAAATCACTGCACTTCTGGATAAAATTCATTTGTGACAGATTTGATTATTTTAGCAGATACCCTCTCAGCAATATGACGCGTACGGAGAGCCAATCTATGTGCAAAGAAACCTGCCATTGGGAGTGACCGAGGAGACAACTACCACGACTACTACAACGAGAAATGAGGAAATCGAGAGAAAGAGAAGAAAGAAAAAGGAAGAAGAAGAGGCAAATAAGAGGATTAAAGGTCAGTGTATGTCCGAAAATTTTGGCGATCTCCACCTTTGGAACTCCTGAAAGCAATGCTCTCAGTTTTCAATTTCAAAGCTTCCATTGTTTTCTTTTCCAGAAAACATTGGAGGTGGTGTAGTGGTGCAGGATATAGAAAACAACAGAGGCTCTGAATCCCATTACGAACGATACCATGATCATCACCGTGGTAGTTTTTTTCTCGAATGCTGCGTCGCATAGCTTTCATAGCATTTTCAGAAGCAGAACAAGCGTTGATTGAAGAGGAGTACAACACGCGGCACATGAAGAGAACTGTTGAGCACACGCACAAAGCGCATCCAGGAAATGGAGAGCGTAGACTTGAAGATGGACATCATTACAACCATACTAAGCAAGATGGCCAGAGCAATGCTCGTGGAAAAAAAACGAGGTATACCCGTTTTAAAAACAGAACGACGTATTATGGGGATGAATTCCAGCGGTGGAAAATCATATTTTTCATTAAAACTTTGGTTCCTCTTTTAGTAGCGTCATTTTTTCTAATCTTACTTCTAATAGTTGTGTATAACCAAGTGCGTGAAAAGCTGCAATAGTAGGTTAAACAGACACCTAACCCGATTTAATATATTTCAGTAGTAAAACAATAACCAAGAATAACACAATCAAGTGGTCGCCGTCCAACTACAGTAACCCACGTGACTGTTTCCTTAATCTTTTGTGTTTCATCATCGCTCCGCTAGTGATTATATTAATCATCGTCGTAATCATTGTCTTCGTCATTATTCAATAACTGCAACGACTCTTCTAGCATTCATATTAATCTCTTCAATCTCAAACTGCCATAGACCCACAAAAACAACACAATTCAAAATTATTCTTTTTGATTTGATGAAAATTGTGATATTACAAATTTTCAAACATATTTTATTTTTAATTCCACCACATTCAAGTATTTTATATATTGTATCCTTCATTATTCTGTTTTCACTCGTTTTATCTGCCCGATTTTCATCTTTATAAACTCATTATGTCCTGAATGTCTGAATGAATTCCTCATAAGAAAGCAAGCAAAGGAGTCAAGTGAGCAATACAATATAAAATTGCTCGGATTTAGACACAAAGTTAATGAATTTTGACTATTTTTCCAGAAAAGAAATTATTCAAAAAATTTATTTTAGTTTGCGAATTTCCTTCTGAAGAAATATTGCATTATTTCTTTAAACTTTTTTATTCTATTTTCAAAGAGCAAGATTCAGAATCCTGTTCTCAATGCCAAAAACTTCATTTTAAAAAGAGCCAAACAAGAAAGAACTGAGAAAAATCACGTTTTCGCTAATTTTATGTCTTAGATGAATAATGCTAATCTCGAGGGAAGATCGAAGAAAAAAAGGAAGATGTACTTATAAATAGTTCATTCATTTATTACTGAACTTTGACAGAAATCGCAGTTTCCGATAAATCAAATTTTAAAACTTATATCATAGGGTGTGGGGGGGGGGTGGAGAGATTTTCATTTTGACTGCAAAATTATAGCAATGTGGTTTGAAGCTACTCAATCTCCGCATTTGGTATCGTTGCATGAACTACGTGCCTTTTTTTACGGAGTTTCACGAAATGGAACAGAGAAATGGAGCACAATGCAATGGAGCAGCCAAATTGTTACCCAAGAAACTGCTTTCGCAAGAGGCATGACAGCTATTCCCCTAGGATACCTTAATCCCACCCCCACCCCCACCCCTCCAAATTGATCAACTGGACTACAGCTGGCTGAAGTGTTCATTTGATTCGTTTGTTTGCTAAGAATTTTGCACACGATATTCTTTCCGTTTTTCTTTTTATATTAATGAAATGAAAATAAATTAATTTATGAAGTTTAGGTCTTACAAGGATGACTTATTGTAGTCCTATCTTTTATTCAAGTGGGGTCGGATAACTTCTTCTTCATTATGAACTTAAAACACAATTTCAAATTTCAAAGTTAGACATCCTCTATGATTTTTTTCATATCACACCTGCACAGATAGCGATTTCAAACATCTAAAATAAGATATTTGGCTAAATGTGCTTTCACACTACAACGCTACTTCTGTCTACACTACTTACGTCATCCGCCTTCAATATTCCATTTTTTTAATATTCCTATTTGTTGTTTTTTTCTTTTTCTAGTACATCTAAATTTGTTTCAATATACAAAATGCACTTTGTGGGCACAGAATGGAGAAAGAAAAAGATACATTCATAAATGGACTATGTACTCCGTCGTGTCGTAACAACTTTTTGAAGTGAAGCAAGGAGAGACTCAGGTAGCAGTAGAGAAATTTTGGAAAAAGAAACTTGAAGAGGCAGAAAAGCAGATGTCCCCAGCCATCATCCTCATCATCATCATCATCTTCGTCTTCTTCTTTTCCTTCTTCTCCAGCTAGTCATTTGCATAATTGACGTGGATACTGCTGGCTCACCTTCAAAAAGGGGAGTGGAGCGGATGGAGGTGGTGAACGCCTTCTTTATAATTACAGGAGGAAGAGGAAGCGGGGGGAGAGATTTAGTCGATCTGCCTGCTTCCCCCCCCCCCCCCTCCCCCGTTCCATCCGCTGCATCCCCGGGGTTTGAGCACCATGGCGCTTCTTCCACATATGCCTTTTTTTCGACGTGTTTTTCGTAGTCATGGCAATCATTTCTCCGTTTAGCGAGATTTTAAGAGGTTCGAGAGCCCTCTTTTCTTGAACAACATCTTGGTGAGCAAGGCTCATCATATTTATTTATGTTTTCCGGCTGTTGACAAGTCTTCTTGACCACCGAGTATGTAGTTGTGCTCAGTTGTCTGGCGTGCTGACTTCAAACCCAAATTCTTGTTTGTTAATACGAAATTGATTTGTTAAATTTCTCTGACTTTTTTTCTGCTGAAAATCTTCCTTCGTTTCTTGGAGCACATGTTATATTACAAAGCTCATACTCGGCTTTTTAAAGGTTTTCAATTCCAATGGCTAGGAGAGGATTCAAACAACGATTGAAAGTAAGTTTTTTCGACTATTTTTTATTTTTTTATTTGTTTTTGCATTAATGCAAATGTGCTATTTGCATTAATGCAAAACGTGCACCAAAAATTTAAACATTTTGCGTTATAACTGAATTTTATTATTCGTTTTAAAAGTGACTGCGTCGAAATTAGGTATATGCGCAATACTTATCTAATAAAGTGTAAAAATTTTCAGAAATGCCCGCGTATTTATTCTGAAATTATAAGATATTCAATTTTTTTGGGAACAAATCACAAAAAAATAGAGAGAAATTGTGCCATATACTGGACGTTGTGCATAAATCAAAAAGAGAACAGAAAATTGTCAGCGTGCTTTTTTTTTCATGTTTGAAGAATGACGTCTTTCATGAAATTATTTTTGTTTTCTATTTTTTGAGCTTAGAGAAGACCAAAAATAAGACTTCAGGTAACAAGAGAATCCATTGAAAGGTTTTGCCTCGATTTGAAGATTGTTCGAATGCTAACAAGTCCAGAAAGGCCTGTATGTTCCATTGAAAATAAGCGCTTAAAAGTCTAGACGCATGTTTTTAGAGCTCTACAACCGCTGAAACTGTATCTCTGATTAGTGATGACGATGAAGAAAAAATGACGTATGGCAAGCAAAAACCTTTTATGGAAAAATTAGATCTTTCCCATGTCGGACCGTCCAACACTTTAGCGGACGACGAAGAGTTGCAACCAGCTATCACTACTCCTCGGAGGTATATGAACTTTGGTGAGTCATGCTCCTTTCAAACAACCTCTTTTCCTTTTTTATATTTCTTTTCAATATTTACCCTTTTTTGAAGATTTGCCGAGGTCGCCGCGAATCGAGACGACGGCATCCGCAGACCAGAACGTGGAACTTAGAAGGTATGAGTGCAAGGTCGCACAGCGTTTTGATTTTTGAAAGGAATCATTTTGTCGTTTCTCGTTTTATTTTAGAAATATTATCGAGTAGCAAATAATAGTAAAGTGGCTGAAACAAAACCTTTTTGCATAATTATTATTTTAAAAACGTTGAAAGGAAAGCCCTACTGTAATGTGTACATGCAATTTTTTTTTCACATTTTTCATTTCATTGCAGAGCACATTCTCAAATTTCATACTTTGATGCGGAGCATTCAATGTTCCCGCATTTTAGTGTTTTATACCAGCACATCTATAATTTATTTGCACTTTACGATGCAACATTTTCATATCGAATAGGCCAAAAAACGGGGTTCTAGTGTTCTTTTGTGAAATAGAACGTTTTAAATGAAGGATGTTGGCGTGGGGGGGGGGATTGCACGTGAGGGTGGATAATGGCATAAGTATCAAATTTCTAAACTTCTACCTATCCGCAGACTACGACGGAAATCCATCGAATCGCCCCGCTCATTTTTGAACGGTCTCGCTGGAATTGAGTCACTTCCGGCTGTGATTGCAAAAAAGGACAACAACGTGAAACCGTCACAAATTCTTCTGGTTAGTTGGGTTTTCTCACTTACTCTTTCGCTACAAATTAGATGGTCTTCAGTGGGCTGAATAGGAGAACACGGAGAAAAGAGTGGTGAGGGGGGGGGGGGGGTAGTAGAAAGAAATGAAATTATAGCGCCATTAAAATGAGTCAATTTGTAAGGAAAACAAGAATTGAACATTGCGAGGTAAATATAAAATGGCAGATTGAAAAAGGACATCATATAATGTAATCTAATCGTAGTTCATTCATAAAATTGCGGATGTTTTTTGTAAGGGGGGGGGGTAGTGGGGGGGGGGGTGATTCTACTCCTCGTTCGCTAAGACTACAGTGAATCACTTCTACAAATTGTATTTTTATGCTGTTTTTCACTTTTTTTTTTCTTAGTTGAATGCATATTTTATTTTTTAATTGAATTGGTGAACTCTCAAATTTCTAATACTAGATTTGCGTTTATTTTTTTTCTGGAATTTCGAAATTCACCTTAAAACTGGCACTTTCTGTTAACTATGAATATTGATTTTTGCTTGCTGCGAATAAAAAGGATTTCATTAAATTATCTTAATTAATGGTGATAGATAGCTTGAAAAAATTGTCAAAAGTCACCAGAAATCTCACTGCTCTGCTCAAGCTTCAATTATCCGTTCGGATAAAGTAACCAAGATTTCAGCGCTAGGAGTTGAGGCCTTTAAGACCGCAAATATTATGCGCTTACTTTCTTAAAAAGCTTTGAGCCTTATATTTTCCAGTTTTCTGTATATCGACATTTTAAGAATCTTTAACCAGTCTTGCCAGAGCTGAATATAAGTCGAGTAGCTGTCATAAAAGTAATAAGAAAAACTCAAAAATCCTGATGTTTGATCAAATCTAGTTACATACTTACTTAGTTACTTAGTCTATCCGCTAATCGCTTTTGTGGGCGCGGATCACAGCTAACCATGTCTTGCGATCTTGGATGGTGCTCCAAGATTTGATCGCCTTTCTCGACTTGCTTCTGACTCTACCGTATTACAGGCAGAGGCCGAGTGCGGAGGACTGAGGGCGGCAGTTTGGTTTTCCGTTTTTAGAAATTGTTGTGTGCCTGTTTACTCTATTAGTGTCTGCTAAGTCAAAGCTAGAGCTACAAGGTCACAGAGAGTATTGGGCGCTACCTCCGACCTGATATGACACGTATTCCCATTAGCCAACTGAGACTCTGCCGGGGTGCCGATCTCCTCCGGATATATAGAAGAGAATCATTTGTTGATCTTCTACGCCACGTAGAGACAAAGTAACAATAGAAGTTGTATTTTCCTGTTTTCTGTATTTCAACTCTTTAAGAATCCTTAGCCAACCTTACCAGAGCTGAATATATGTCGAGTAGCTGTCATAAAACAAATAAGAAAAACTCAAAAATCGTGATGTTTGATCAAATCTAGTTCTAGTCTAGAAATGTTATGGCTTACCTGAAGCACAATGTGACCTGGAATGAAGAGATTGCAGTGCTTTCGTCGAGTATTCTGGCTACCAATACCTGATTGAGGTTTTCTGACTTGAGAGTTTCTTTTTTCTTCCTTCGAGCCACCTTATTTTTTTGAAGAAATTCTTTTATTTCATCTTGTTTTCTCGCGGAAAAGAAACCATTGTATGTATCTCTGCAACCGAAAAATGAATAATATAGTAAAATGTAAAAATGGAAAGATTCAATGACACATACATTTCAATATTCTCAAGTCACTTTAAATTATAATCAAAGGGAAACGTTGTTTTATTTTCAATCGAAGCAGAAACCCTTTTCTCACTAATTCTTTAACTAAAAACAGTGTTCTTCACATTCGGTTAACTTTTCTCCTATCCGTTTTCCTACCAGTTTGGTTTGGCTTTGCCAACAGAGAGAAAATAAGAAAAAAATACAGAATATATGCGTGTACACCGTCTATTTCTGTTCTCTTCCTCACAAAATGTTTCTCTAATTCTTCCAGTTTTTCACGACTTCTCTGTAAAATAGAATAGTGCATCATATTCTTCTCTCCAAACCTTTCGTTTTCAGAAAACAGCAAACCAAACATATAACGGTGAACGGTGACACATTACATTGTTCTTATACATACATCTAAATAGAGACGGAACAGTAGCAATTCCTAATTCATTTTTTTTCTTGTACAAATCTGATAATGGCGCCATGTTGATAATTTCAACATTTCGGGCTTACATCAACCTTGACCTATATAACCTATCTTGTGCTAATTCTTCTTTGTCAGTTGGCTGGCTGGCTGGGCTGCCCTGTTGAAGTAGAAGGATTCTTGTTTTACACTAGTTATCGCAACCTATCACTCTATCCCGTCAATTAGGCGCACTGATGACATTTTCGAAATTCAGATGAGAGATGTTATGTTTTCTAGATCGCTAGCAATAGGTGTGTGCCGTGTTAGATCGTTTAGACTCCAACTTCAGAAAACCTTTCTTGCCCATATGGATCTCCATAACTTCCGATTACATTTTTATTTTTACTTTGCATATATCAATTTTGAGATGAATTTGCAGACTATATATCATATATTTGCTCTCTAATCGATTAAAAAACCATAAAACCGGACAAGCAAACTGACTAGTTTTAGAGTTCCGAATTCAAGTTTTCTTTCTCTTCACTCATGAATTGATGTTATAACGGATCATTGCAGAAGTGTGGAAATTGAATATTTTCATGAAGAAATGTTAATTTAGAAGTTAATAAGTTGCTTGTTCTATCTCTAAGTTCTTCTAGAATCAGAGGAGGAAAATAGTCCATCATTTCGACTATAATCGCCTTTAACTTTACTCATTTTGCAGTCAATCTTCACATTTTTCTAAACTTTTCCATGAACAACTATCGCAAAATCAATTTTCTTTTCATTCCAAACTTTTGTAATGATTTTTAACTATCCCATCTATTGATAAAATCTGTGAAACGTGACATTCAGCGACTATTGACTGTTCCTTTATTCGAATTTCTGTCAACAGCTGTTCTAACATGATGATTCCACAAAATAACTTCAGTTCAGCAATTTCAGTATTCTTGACCCTGGAAACAGATGTTTCACTATAGTAGCATATCAAGACAGTTGTAAAACTCATTTCCTTTCCGCTTGTACTCGACAGCTGCTCCTTTAGTTTGACTAGACTTTCTCTTAATGCAGAAAGTCGATCTGATAAATTAGAATTCCATTGGTCAGTTCGAGCAAGATTGTTTTTGATCAATTTATGATGTTTCATGCTTTCACTTTCCATGAAGAAGACTTGAACTTCCTGTTGCTATTCGCATTATTAGTCATACAGAGTGTCATTCAAAAAATCATAATAACAAATCATGGCTTAGCAATTTGGCTTGGCAGCATATTCTTATTTTTCATTTTGTCTCATAACTTGTATGATTTTCTGAAACTAATTCTGTGTCTCACTTAAATTTTTTCGATTTATAGTTCTCTGAATATGCAAAATGCATAGCTTAAAGATAAGAGTAATAATGATTAGGTGACCACGCATCGCAATCGTTGAGTGGCCGATGATGATGGAAAGAGAGGAAGAGAGCAGGCTATCTGTTAGTGACAACAGCTGTCGGGTCGGTGGAGTAGAAGGCTAAGAGGACGGAGGGACCCCTGGAATGAAAGAAAAACGTATTCGTCTTTCTAGAGAGGTATCTTGCTACCCTTTTCTCTCGGCTTCACTTCCCGGGAGCCCCCCCCCCCCCAATCCCCGCCGCCACCGCCGCTGTAACAATACCAGTGTTCAACCAGCTCTTCGCCGTTGGCTCGTTTCCTAAGTCTCGAAAGTCTTCTCGGCCCCGCAATTTATTGGCTTCGAGACCATTCAGCATTCGGCTTCTTCTTCAACGTTTTTCTTATTGTTACTTCGTCTCTTTCTTCTTTTTTCCGACGTTCTGGTTGCACTCACACTACTACTTGCTGTTTTCAATTGATGATGCTTTTGCTGCGTCACTCATCCTCCCACTTTTTTGTATCATCAGTTTCTTGTTTCGCATCTTGTTATCAAACCTAGATTCAGAATTCTTCAATTTGAATGACTAATACAGGAATGAAAGTGGCCATCTAAAAAACTGCTAGCCTTTCAGCTGACCAAACTTTTCGAAATCGGAAATGTACATAGGCCATTATTTATTTTGCTTAGGGCAATTTGCAGATATTTCAAGATTTCTAGATTATCGGTCTACTTCAAACAGATTTTTTCTTCAATATTCTCACCTTTCTTCATTCGCAATTTCTCACATTCTTCTACATATATCTATGAAATACGACACTCCCTTCCTTTAAGAAAAGTTGTTACTATTAGTAATCACTTCAATCTGGAAAGGCTGGTTCAGCCACTCCTATTCTTTTTCACTTCGTACATTCATTTCAATCTATGCTTCCTATTACTAATTGCAACTTTTTAGATACGAATCTCCTTTTAAAGTGTAGCCGTCGTTAAATTGAAGTAAATGAACATCTACATAGAGTTATTTTTTCATAGAATTATCCTTGGCTTCTGTTTTTTTTTCTTTTTCAGAAAATCTGATTTTCCATGATGTAACACAAATTCTGGAATTTGACTCTAATCCTTTCTGCAAATCGTATTAATAATTACAATTTTTTTTGTTTTTATCCCTTTGTAACCTTCCAATCTTCCAATGCTGTCTCCTTTCATCTCCTCTCCTCACTATCCTTCACATTTTGAGTGTGTTTGATTTGTTGCGATTTTTCATGTTTTTCTGCATTCTTTCTTCAAGTTTTTACCTCCTACTCAACAGTATATTTTGTTTTATACACTTGCTCATTTGATATATCTTTTTGATCAAATTCCTTCACTTTCTAAGCTATATTCTTCATTATAAATAGTGGACTTTTTCAGTACTTGCGAGAACGGGGTAAATGTACCATCTTGACGACGACTACTTTGCCAGATTCAATCAGCCGTCGTCCTCTTCAGTTCAATTCCCGTCGGAATCATTACGGTACGGAGGCAGTGGTTCGACCACTACGACCACATTTGGCGCTGAAATTGATCCTCAAACTACACGTTTCCGGTCACAGTCAGCTGACAGTAGAAGGGCTGAATTTCAAAACCAACCAAGGACAAATTCAGAAGATTATATTCACGAACCGTGGAACCAGGGAACCCTTCGTGCTTCTGAAGTCAATTTTCCATCTCAGCAACGTAGACCTGCTTCAACCACACCGTGGTCGTCTCAGTCCGAGTATCACTTGGCACACAACCTGTCAGTTCCCTCATCTTTCTCGGAACACCTTCGTGAAAGATCGCCAGCTAGTGGTTCCGCACTTCTCGATTTACTCTCTCGTTATCCGTCTGCACAGCATTCTGTGCAAAGTTCGCCAGCCGTGCAAGCCTATATTGACAGAATTTACACGGATAGGCCACCTACAACTCGGTCCTATACCTATCAGTCTTCTGAATCCAACTTTCCCCTAATTGAATATTCTATAAGACAGGAGACTCCTAACGAAGTCAGGACTACTACTTCCGTATATCAAAACGTTGTCCCGAACGAAAACGGTTATCCGACGAATAAGAGAGTGCAAACCACGTTCACTTCAAACGGTCCGGTAACTTCGAGTTTTCATAGAGAGTACCACAACACAACTCCAAATAACTATCAGCGCTCCAGTTCACTTGGTGGTCCTTCTCTGCCACTTCAACACGAGTCGTCATTGCAACAGCAGCCGCAACAGGCGCACCCGTTCGAAAATCGATCCGAGCTTCATCGTCATCCCCTGCAGCCATCCTCTTCTTTATCTCATCAATTTTACAACAACGGAGTGCTCACACCCGTCTCAAGTGCGCCGTCCGGAGGATATCGTCAGCCCGTGTTTCACGACACGGATCAGTTAGACATTCTTGCTCAACGTCTCCTTGATGACAATATGAGTCGAAGCACATCAGAATGGAGCAAATCGTTTGAACAGTTGCAGAATCGGTTTCAAAACAAGGAAATCGAGGAATTGATGACTCCATCAGCATTTACGACAACTGGGTCTATGACGTTTCCACGCCGTGGTACACAGCTGCCGATTTCAAAGTCTTCCAGTAACTATGAAATGAATAGCTCACTTCTTGGAAGAGCTGTGGAACGAAGAGCAGCTGAAGCGCCAGAACCAAAAAGATCTGGCGCTTTAGACAACTTCTGGAATCAGACTATTAGCTCAAGACCGTCATCTCCAACTATTCAAAGAATTCCAACAAGTTTGACCGCCGCTGAACGTCTTCAAATGCTTCAAGAACCCATTGACGCAGAAAAACGATATCCACAACGAGTGGGTAGTGGTCAAGGAGTTGCAGCAAGGAAGGCTGAGCTGATGAAGGAAAATCCAGTGGAGCACAATGAGAAACCGCGCACCCCTCTAAATCCTGCTTTTCCGTCAAATTCGTTCTTGATTCCAAGTTTTAATGAACTCGATAATGCAGTCAATGAGCTATCAAGGGCTGTTCGTGGAAACGCGTTTGGAGGTACGACATTTGCTTCAGCATCTGGTATGTCAGCTTCAGGAAATGATACGCTTAGCAAGAGGGTTGGAGGATGTGGTAGATTCCCAACAGGAGAGCATGCGTTCAGTCCACCGCCGATTGAAATTTCCCAATCTCCATCTTCATCTCTACACAGGAAACTTCATTCTCCATCTCCAACTGATGAAGTTAGCGAGAGCTCTTCGGTGTATCAAATTCCAACCGGGCTTCCACATCCAAAACCAAAACATAATGTGAAGGAGCAACTTTATCTTGCTGGAATTCATACTCCTGGATATCAAGTTACCAGGACAATGTATCGAAATGGACCTAATTTCCCTGTGCCATCTACCGGAAGTGTAGCCTCGAGGATAACAGAATTTGAAAAACGACCAGGCACTCCCGTTGTCCAACTCTCGACCACCACTGTCAAATATCATGAGAGCGTACCAGTTGCGGCAACCCCTAAAGCCGCACAGAAAACAAATGGCAATATGAGTCCACGAAGTGCAGTCTTCCGTGCCAAGCCGGTTATTCATGTGGACATGGGCAGTACCAATCCGCAACAGCCGACTGTGCAATCTCCAGCGATCCGTCATATTCAGGTGCATACGGTTCAAAGTCCTAGCCAAAATCAGCCCCAACAAAACCATCAACCGGTTTATAACCAGAGCTATCAACTCAAAGAGCAACCAGAGCATTACCGACCACGACAGCAACATCAACAGCTTCCAATCAAGCAACATGACACCGCTACACATTCTATTTTTGACTTCAAATCTAACGTGAGCTTTTCTTTTTCTCAATTTTTTAGAACTTTGGGGAACGATTTTTTCTTAAGACAGGTATTGTATGAGTACTTTTTTGATCTTGTGGTTGTATAGCAAACAATGGAAAATCTGTCTAAAACGAAGGAATTTTACGGGAGAGTCAAACTACAAATCTACAAATGATGAGAGTTTTTGAAAATGTGGTGAACGTAAACTCGTGAAAAAAGTGATGAAAATGATAAAGTTCAATATTTTAAAAAATCTAAAATCTCTCGAAAATTGGATATTAAACTCTTTTAGAAAATCATTTTCCTATTAAATTTTCTAAAATTTTGATTCAAATAGTTTTCTCTTTTTCGTCTTGAATTTGTGATTTCAGAGAAACTTGAAATGTAGCTTTTTCCAGTAATTCACGAATATCCAAATTATTTAGAATAGATCGCACAAAATAATTTCTCTGTTAATCCTCAATTCTGTGGAGTTCGGCAATGCATGTCAAAACTATCAATAGGGGTCATAATTACTGAATCAGTTTAGACATGCGTGATATTATAGAATGGCGTCTAAGGCTTCTCCGGATGTTTCCAGATTTATTTCCAATTTCCTTATTATTTTTCATCTATTTTCCTTCTTGACTTTCGCTCGAAATTCGCGTCTTGGTAATGTGTGTCTCTCAGCAAAGAACAACATAAAAACTCAAGTCAGAACTGAAGTCGAAGCTAAAATCAAAACTATAAAGTGACGAGAAACCATTATTAAAACTAACGAACGTGGTCTGGCGACAAGCTAGCCAGATGATGGTTTTAGAGAGAGGCTAAGGCTCGGTCTCATTCTAAGTCTCCGCCGACGATTCTTCTTCCGTTGAGCATTTTTATTTATTTTTGGAGGCAAGCGAGATGCGCTCACCAACCTTCTTCTCGTCCTTACCTCCCCCCCCCCTCATCGACTCTTTTCTTGTTATCATGTACATTACGATCAACTACCGTTTGTCTTAGCGATGTTCGTTCTCGCTAGCTCTTCAATAATCTTTTATCGAGGTAGCAGGCTCCTGTGCGCACTAGTCAAATGCCCAGGCTCATAAAGTCGGCTCCTCTCAAACGTTTATGCTCAATCTCACTAGTGAAAATTGTGTCCCTCCACTTTGAATATATGCTTTGATTCAACTTTTCGCACGATTAACCTTTCTCATTGGGAAAATTTTCATCTCCGTTTTTTCTTTTATTTCGTTATCCGGTCCTTTTTCTCACCATGACGCATCTGAACGTGCCAGCATACTTAATGGAAATTCCTCTTCTCTTAGAAGTTTCATGAATATGAGACCTCAAGAAAAGCATTTATTACTCACTGATTATGAGAAAGCTTCCCTTATTTACATTATAATAATTTTTTTTAATGGCAGCTTTGAATCTTTCCAATTTTGAAATTATCTTCTTAAGTAATACTCAACGGTCTGAAAAGTAGCAGTAGCAGTTTAATTTCCAATGAAATTTCAGAAAAAATTGTCACAGTCAGAGTCTTTTCATATCTTTTTTTTGAGCCGGATTATTTTTTTTTTTGCGCGTGTAAGACAGAACAAAAAAATGGAGCCACTATTCTCAGTTGATTTCTAAAACGAAAGAGCTTAAGCCATAGTACCACCAACTGTAAGCTTGCTCTGATAATTTTAAGTCTAAAAAAAGAAAGATTACTTTGCAAAAATGAGTTGCAATATTTCCGATAATAACTATTTGTTCATATCTCATTTCTATTTTTTTTGTGCAGATATTCGTCATTTAGAAGAAAATCAATTTATTCTACCACGAGTTGTCAAAACAGCTTTTCAAGCGCGTGGTTGTAGTTTGAAGCTTATTCACTGACTCATTAAAAATCGTGTTTTCCGTATATTAAGACACTTATTTTTTCGCTAAATTTCCTCCAAATTACTTTTGAACCATAAGGAGAAGGAGCATGTTCGGTATCACATCATTTCCTTCTTGGAAACCAATATTTCTCGAAAAGAAATTTCAAAATCTCGCCCTCTGGTAGTCTAATAAGGAGCCGAACGCTTTGGCAGCTCTGTGACCCTTTTCTGGTGATGAAGCAGACATAGTGTGCAAGACGCCAACAATCCCATTATATGCATAGAGGATATGATTGCAACACATCCCCCCTCACGCCATACGATGGGTGTAAAGGAATAAAGTGTGCTTCGCCTCGAAGAAAAAACCAAAACTCATATGCTTCTTCCACTTCTCTTTCTGCTAGATGTAAATGTATGCGTTACAGCTGACCCCCTGCGTAAACTTTTTCAAATTCGTCCTCAAGCCTAGCATCTGTTAGCCTATTTCTGCTCTCTATAATAGTTCTGTTGTTGAGAAATTGTCTGCATTTCATACATTTTATTTAGTGATAAGTCGCTTCCCCTTCTTGATTTGCTATTTAGTTTCTGTTGATTTCTTTTCTAATATTATATTTATAAAAAACCGACCGAGGGAAAGAAACGTAACAAAGAACGTGAGAAAAAGCTATGATAGATGCCTCCTTTTCTATACATGCCATAGAAACCGTATATTGTTATATTGTATTCAAATGCAAATCTAAACATATCCCTGTTTCCACTGTCGTTGTCATCACCGTTCCATCAAAATCTAGCCACTCCGACATCTTTCTTCGGCTTCTCACTTTGCCGTCCGTAGCAATTGGCCTCTTTCAACTGGCAAAAGTATAAGTGAACCGGTTCACAGAAGTGTATATTTGCTATTAACTCTGAAATTTGGAAACGCATATTGTTACAGCTATCTTAAACGATCACATTTTCTTCTTTTGTGTTGCCTATTTTTTTTCTTGACTATCCCTTCCTTAGGAACACAAATAAAGTCATTGAAAATTGAAACAATGATAATAGAGAGAGAGAGAGAGAGAAAAAGAATAAAGAAACGACGATTTTAAAGCGACTTGGTAAAGTAGTGCGTGCCAAACACTTTTTTGTGATTGATCTTTTTTTGTCTCCATTTCTTTTTTCTTTCACTTATTGCTAACACCATCATACCACAAGGCAACGGGGACATCACTTACTTAACAACAAATTTGATCATCATCACCAAACCATTTCAATGCATAACAAACTCGAATTCGTATTTTTTGTTGTTCTTCTGAAAGTATTATGCTAGAAGGAAATATATTGATATTGGAGGACAATAGAAATTGTACAAAGTCCAGTTCCAATTTATTGACCGAAGTGAAACTTGAAATATTGTTTACATTTTTTTCAAACATTTTTCGAATAGTTCTCTGATCAAATCTAATATTTGAGATTTTACGGTACTCATTTGAATTTTAAGAGCTAAACTCAATTTCCAGAAACTTCGTTTGCTCCTTATCCAATTTTTTTCAGCCATGGTAATGGAAATTCCTGGTTTGACTTCCTTCTTAGTCGTTTTTTATTTATCAAGTCGGTTACACTTCCTGAAATATTCATTGTTTATTAGTTGTGAGATATCGTCTTATTCGCGGTGACGTCATCACTAAAAAATTGCAAAAAATAAACGGACTTTTATCATTAGACTTTCTCTATAGATTTCACTTTGAAAGTTTTAAGAACTCGATGGCTACCTTCAAACTGGTGAACACACACACACACACACACACACACACACACACTTTTGCATAGAGTACGCAGCATTGGTGATTAGAGTTGAGCATACAAAAGCGCAAAGAAGAGTGTGAGGAGACCGGTCTTTTTTTCGTGTTGCACTTTTTTTCAACTGAATTTGGCTCTTCTTATTAATATATGACTTTCTTCTTTTATGCTTGCTATCGCGGAAAAATACAGTGCGCGGAATGCGCGCCACTTTTCTTTATTTACGCAGCGGTTTCAATTCCGAATGTTTTCGTCCGCACTGCTATTGGCACCGGAAATTATTGTTTCTTATCAGTGCGCGGAGTGACCGAATGTTTTGGATAGGCTCAGTTCCTCTCCTACCTTCGAACACACAAAACGAATGTTTTGAATTGTTATCTTTAGTGAGTCACAAAGTTGTATAATATGCATACGTATGCATTGGGAACAAGTAGGAAAATACAATTTTCAATGCGAGGAGATGATAGTCCATTTTTGGCCAACTCAGTCCAGAGTTTGATTTTTTTTGATGAATCGTCCCTTTTGATAATTTTTTGATAATTTGTTCTTTCGGTTGTTGGGCATTGCGGAAGCGATATGTTGAAGTATTGAACCTTATATGAAAAAGATAAATGAACACAAGCTAGCTATATCTTATTATCAATTCTATAAAATGGAAAGGAAAAATCGCAGAAGTCCGCCACGCCTCTTCTTCGCTCGATTCTTTGAATCATTTCAACATTTTAAGCCGTTCTGAAAACGTGTTTGTTGCCGAGTTTTTCTTTTATCTTGCTCCATTTTGTTCCATGAATCCACCGTATTCTCTTCGTAGCCGTTTTGTGAGAAGCAAACAATTGCAGAACGCAATCATATTAAGTTGTAGTTTTTGTGATGCTTTTTAAATGATTGAAAATGAAAAAAAAAGAGATTTTGAAAAGAAAGCGTTACTTTTCTTAATTTGACTATTTTTTCTTTCATTATTACTAGTTTCAAGTTTTTTTAATTTGTTTTTCACAAAGGAATTTATTTCAAATATATTTTCATAAAAATACAGTTTCTATTATGCGGAAAAATAATGACGAAAAGACGACACAAGTCGGTCCTCGTTCGTGGAATCCTTTCGTCTAGTCTTCGTTCGTCTTTCAGTTCGTCTTGGGTTCGTCTTACATCGTCAATCAAAATACTTGTGTACCAACACAATGTCTATCTCTGCGTCAGACGAATTCTAGACGAAGACAAAGACGAGACGAGGCGAGTCTTATTTCGCCTTTCGTGGAAGCCTTAAAATAATGTATAGAATTGTGTCAAAGTTTCTAACTATTATAATTGCATTTTTACATCATTATTACTACCAGTGTTTCTAGTTCTTCATGCTCCCAGAATGCTGAGCAAATTTGTATAATCAGATCCTTCGCTATAAACAAATGTTCTCTCTCTATCTCTCTCTCTTTGTTTCTGTCATATACATAGAACGAGAAACTACTTTGAAGTGGTTACTGATACCCTACAGACTACGAAGTGCAGCTCGCACACTGTTCTGCGTTCTCTCCAAGTTTCGCTTCAACAGATTCATTTATACAGCGATGTAGCGGAACATTCGAGTTCCGGTAAATAATGGGCATCATGAGAAATTCACTTGCAAACTAAACCCCCCTCGGGGTACGTCACAAAAATCAACGAAATTTCTGAAATTTTCAGTTGATAAGAAGCGAGTTGTCTACGAAGTTTAAAGCTTATTGATGATGATGCTTCTTTGTTATCTGGTAATTAAACATCAATATAAACTTTCCTCTTTTGTAATTTATTGCAAAGCGGTACAAGTCTTTTCTCGGTTTGGGTGCTCAGTGTCTACATCGGGGTCAGCTCTTGAGATGTGCTAAATTAGTTTACCACCTTTCATTCCACCTCACTATGTGTGCGTTCTATGTGTGTATTTCTCAAAGGGCGCTTAATACGATAGTTAAATAATATGGCAGACTCAGTGCAAAGTTTGTGTGCATTTGCCTGGTATCTATGTTTTGGATAACAACCTAGTATTGACTGATTCCCATTATTGAAATTGTGCATTTTGCTAATGCTTCTAAATTAAAAATATCAAACATTTTCATAAAATATCAGCAATTCCGCCTATCGTCATATTTTACTCCCTCCCTCTCTCTCTCTCCCTCCCTCTCTCTATCTGCAATGACATTAATCTTCCTTGGCAATTTCTGCTTCACAATTTCAGCTTTCGATTTCTTGACCTCCAATTTTCATTTTCAAGTCGTAAATCAAGAGAGCCCTTTTATCCGACCCATCATTTGCACAAGCAAAATGGGAAATGGCCAGACGATGGGAAAAGCGTCATAGGTCTCTCTACGTGTTCTGCTTTCACAATCTGAATGAAAAAAAAACGAATCCAACCTGAAAAAGAAGACAATCACATTAAAACTCATGGATTTTCATATACTATATACCTATACTTCCGCTTATGTCATCTAGTATTTTTTCAGTATTCTGTTTTAGTCATTCAGTTTCACATTGAGCTGTTCTCACACATGATTTCTATAGTATTTCCTTTGAAAATCACTGCAAATTGTTTAGAAAAAGATTGAATTTCAAGCGTATCCTATGAAACCCGGACAAATTAATGTTAACCGTTATATATATATAATGAATTTAGTAAACTCTATCTGGAAATTATATTCAACGTTATGCCAATTTAATATAAGATAAATAAATAAATAAATAAATAAATTTATTTATTTATTTATTTCTTACTTTCCCTTCATAATTTCCAGAATTCAATTTCCTTAATATTGCCAGTTCAGTTATTTTTTTCTCCTGCTTTCTTGCTTTACTTGCGAATCTAGAAATACATCATCCAGGCAACACGCTGGAGGGGCCTAGTCATCTGGAGTCAATACGTCCTCTGAGCTTGATCATGGAGGAAGAGGGCTCCAGACGTAGACCTAGCGATGCAGTTCTATGTGAGTGCAGTGTTTTGGCCGCCCGAAGAACCATCCGAACCAGGAGCAAAGCGGTGGCGGTGAATCCGCGAACGTCGTCGCAACGACGTTTTCGAAGATTTATCGAGAGCATTGTTCGAAAAGTGTTTGATAACCAGCGAAAATCTCCTCGAGATGTAAGTTTGTTTTTTTTTACAGTCACATGGGAGTGAGTAAAATACACATCTCGGCTCTTTCATTTCTCCCCCAACCGCAAACCATTTCACTTTTGCTGTTTCCGTCTGACTGGCTAACTGCAGTGTTCGGCAAAAGTTTAAAGTCAAATCAAAAAGCGCTCGTTTCCTCTCACTTTCTTTGTATCCCTTTCTGCTTCTTTCTCTCTTTCAGATCATTTTATCGTTGTCGTGTTTCTTTGGTGGAAAAAAGGGAGATCGGATCCCGTCTCTCTATATATCTTCTACTTTTATTTTGCCATCTGTTTTTTGAAGGCTATTCACTCTTTCAACCATCTATCTCTGTTTGTGCGCTTCTTGGAGATTCACACTCGGTTTGCCCAGTCAGTTGAACGTGTTAAAATTCAGTCTTCGACGATAAACTCATTATTCTTACCTCATCTTTTCACTGAAAAATGTGAGAATCATCGTAGTATGCAAGCTTTCCCAGCGCCCAGGAACCTTCGTGTTTGGAGGTTGTTAAGAAATCGCACTGTGAGTTGAGAAATAGATCATCAGTGAGTGGGAGGCATTATTTGAAACAAATCATCGTTATATTGACGATTCAAAAAGAAATTTTATGACATTTAACAAATGTTGGATCCACTGATTTTTGAATACCAAACAAAATCACTGATCAAAAATTCATAAAATTTTCGTTATCTATTTAATCTGAGTTCTGATTTATGTTTTAAAAAGAAACCACACTAGTTAAGACTTTTCAAAGTCGGCGGGTAGGAAGGTAGAATTTGTTCTTTTGTGGGATAATACTTTTCATTTTTGCTCTTTTCAGAACGTTTCCGCCGCGTCGGCCACTCAAATTCAAGCTGATGTCACTCCAACCAAGTATGTTTACAACTTACCATTCACAAAATACCGTTGTACTTAATATACTCACTTGAGCTGAACAAATTTGTACAGCATGGCCTGCTGACTTTCTTTTAACTTTCTTTGAAGGATGTTAACCAAAAACCAATCTTTCAAAACGCTTTTCACTCAAAGTACATTTGATAATTTCTAGTTATGTATTGGCTGCGTAGGCTCAATAATTCACATGATTTTTTTTACTAAGTGTGAAAGAGGCTATTGTTAGCTTTGTTCGTTTATCGCGGCTCATTGGCTTGGTGTCCAATCACTTGCTCCAAGCCCTCTAATACATAGATTGAGGAAGCTGACACGACAACAGTGGGTGTTTTTTTCTGCGTAGGAAGAATCAAAGATGTTGGTGACGCAAGAGAATGGGGAAGAATTGAGAGGGGGATACAGCCACAAAACTTGTCATCTGACGGTGCAAATCAAATACCGGAAGTTGTCTGATCGTTTATTACTTCGTGTTATTTCAGAAGTGCACACCTGGCTGAGCTCAATGTCGTTTCTCCACCAAAACGAGCTGCCTCGGCGCCAGCATCTCGTTTGAATTTAAACGGAACTTTAGACAGCAACGGAAATTATGGAAGAAAATCAGCGTCGCAATTGATTCTCAACCATTCGGCGGAGCTTTCAGTGGTGGCACCTACTAGGCATACGATTCCAGATTTGGATTTGACATTCGACAACTACAATGATGAACAATACAGACCCACTCCAAAACCGGCTCCAGTTATCAGCCGACCTCTGCCAGCTAAGCCTCTGGCGCCGAAAGAACCGTGAGTGTCACAGACATAACGATTTCGCAAGCTGAAAGAAAACTTGTTATTTTTATTCAGAATCTACTACCCACAAGGTAAGCCGGTGCCGCAACTACAAAATGACACAGCACTGCGACGAGTTTGTGAAGTTTTCCGATCGCTACCCAATCAAAAGGTGAGAGGGACTTCAATCAAGAACATAATGACATTAATCAATGTGCCAACATGTTTGTAGTGTACACTGGACAACATGCCAGCAGTTTGCGAGGCGGCCGGCCTTCCAATGTATTGGAAAATGCCAATTTTCCTAGCGCTCACCAATTGGGAAGACCGAATGGCTACACAAGTTGACTTCACATCGTGGTGGAAGGCGATGACATCAGTTGCTCATGATGAAGCTGCCAGGTTTTTATCAGTTGCCTGCCATCACTGCCATCAATTGACTTTACTTTAGATTTGTGTACACACTGACAATGGGATCCAGAAGTTACCTGCAACCAGAGGACTTTTATGAAATGCTCATGGACGTGATCCACACCCATCCAGGACTGGCGTTCTACAGAGACTCTACTGAATTCCATGACAAATACTGTCAAGTGGTGATGACGAGAATATTCTGGAATGATGCGCACTCATGGTCGGGCAAACTAACGACAGAACGGCTGAGGAAGGGAGGAGTCTTGCAAGCTATTAGAAATCTTCAGTTTGATAACGATATCAACAATTCTCTCAGATATTTCAGGTTTGTGATTGATCACAGAATATGATGACATTGAACTTTTATACTATGGAACACCCGTATTATGTAATAATAAAATCGGATCATAAAAAGAAAAGTACGAAAAACGAATAGAAAAATGATTTCAGCTACGAACATTTTTACGTGGTGTACTGTAAATTCTGGGAAATCGACACGGATCACGATCTCAAAGTTAACGCTAGTGACTTAGCCCAACACTCTGGAAGAGGTAGGTTTCATATTTCTCGATGTTACCACTGATATTGATATTTTGTAGCATTGGTGCCAATGGTTGTAGATCGGATATTTTCCGGAGCTGTATGTTCGACTCCTAACCGACAACCAGTAGAAGAGATTGGGTTACAAGAGTACACACAATTCTTGTTAGCTGAGGAAGATAAGACCCATCCTACTAGGTATATTTTTTCAGTGACAAGTGGGAAAAAATAATGATTACTGTAGGTATTAGGCTTTCCAGCAGGGACGGGCGGAATTCCGGATTCCGCCGTTTTTTTCATTCCGTGAAAAAATTTTTTCCGTTTTCCGGATTCCGAGTTCTCAAAATCCAATTCCGCCCTACTCTGCAGAGAAGGGCGGAATTCCGGATTCCGCCGTATTTTTCGTTCCGTTTTCCGGATTCCAGATTCCGTGAAAATTTTTTTTTCCGTTTTCCGTTTTCCGGATTCCAAATTCCCAAAATCCAATTCCGCCCCTACTCAGCTTTCCAGAATGTTTTTGGAATTATTACTAGGAATATTGATATTGCTTAATTGTTTTTTTTTCTAAATTCCTTATTTCCATATTTTCAGCATCGAGTATTGGTTCCGAATTCTAGATTTGGATGGAGATGGTCTTGTAACACTCTACGACATGGAACTCTTTCATGCCCAAGTGCAAAGAAAGTTAGCAGATGAGGGAATAGACTCCATGTCATTCCCAGATGTCGCATGCCAACTAATCGACATGCTCAACGTTCCGGGCGGAGCAACATCATTCAGATTGAGCGATTTAAAAAAATCTTCAATGCGGGGAAGGTTCATCAACACCTTTGTGAACTGGAGGAAATTCTTCGCCCAAGAAACAAATGAAGTGTCCGAGTCGCCGAGAATCGAAGATGAGGGAGGACAAGAGCTAACAGAGTGGGATAGGTAATCTTGAAAAAAGTTAGTTGGCAATTGTTTGAAAACATGGATACTTTTAGGTACTGCATCGAAGAATACGAGGCATTGATGCAAGAAGATCAAGCAGATGCTGAAACAATGTAAGTAGACTTCGTAAATGTAAACTTGAAGGGACACTTGCTGCCCTTACTAGGGATCCTCGAATAGAAATCTTCTTAAATTTTTCTAAAAATTCGATTACGGAGAATTCAGTGCAAATGGTGGCTATCTGCGCAAATTTCTGGAAATCGAGATATTTCGATCTGAAAATCCTGAGCTCCGCGCCTTTTCCTTCCCCCTATTTCCTCTATGCATTCCCTCACGGTGGCTGAGGGGAGATGGAAATCTGCGAAGTGTGAGCTCCGGATTTTCAGATCGAAATATCTCGATTTCCAGAAATTTGCGCAGATAGCCACCATGTGCACTGAATTCTCCGTAGTCGAAAGCTCCTGTGATCGAATTTTTAGAAGAATTTAAGAAGATTTCTATTCAAGGATTCTCAGTTATGGAGTTTTCAAAACTTATGTTATAATTACAGTAGCCTGAATCTAGAAGAAGACGATGCTCGTTCCAGTTTAGCCTACCATGATGTTCTCTGATGTACTATTCTCGATTAGGAGCAGTTCATAACCAAAGTTACAAAAATGGGTTTACAAAGTACGGTCAACACTTTAAAGTCATCAACTCTAAATTCATGTCCCATCGCTCATTCGTCCACTCGTTGATTAAAGTCATTCACAATTTCATCTTCTGTAAACAATTGTTAGAAATATAGTGTTGTTGTTTCTTTCTCACTTTTCCCCTCTTCTCTCATGATTTCTTTTCTTCATTCCCCCCAAATTCACAAACTTTTCAAGCTTCTGTTTTTTCTATCCATTAAAAATTGGAGCAGTGACTTGCAAAAGTTGAGCAGATAAATTATTGATTAATGTGCCACGCCATTATTTTCTTTGCAGAAGAGAATCTTTAGGGCACGACAATGTTCTATTAATGAGCACTTTCACACATTTTCTCACTGTTTTTCTCATTCACGGTGCTATGCTTCAAACTCTTTGATTCTTTGAAATTTAATTATCTTGATATGAAAATAATTGAAAAATAATTGTGTAACTGTTTTTTGTTTTGGTTTATCATGTCATTTTATAGCCTGATGTATTGCGAACTAACATGATGACAAGCCGTTTTGTACGTACATATAAACTATTTCTTCGTGTTTTATTCGACCAAACATAAACTATCAACAAACAAGTCCAGAAATTGACAAAAAGGAAGCAATTATGAAGATGTTAATGTACAAACAATTAGAAAAACCTTTTTTTCTTCCGATTTTAATAAATAATAAAGAAATGAAAGAAATTTGGAAACATGAGAAAAGGGGTCCGGTCTTGTTGATAAGAGAGAAAAATTGAAGAACAAAAGTTTCCAGATGAAGCATTTTATACAGAAAGAAGAAAAAAAAACATTTAAAAAACGGCTGAAAGTATGTTGAGAAAGTTGGGAGGTGACCCGCGTAGTGTAGTGCAAACTACTTTACATTTACAGAGAAAAAAAAACGGAAACAGAAGAAGAGAAACTTGAATTTGAGTTTGACAAAAAAGTTGTGGAGCATAGAAAAGAAGTTATCACCGTTCATCACATTCATCGAATCTAGTCAAGTCTATCTGATATATATGAAGGGTGTTTAACCCTGTACAGTGTCATAATAATCGATGCTTGTGTCTTTGCTGTCAGCTGTTGTCGAGCATTTGTCTGTGGAGCAGAAATCAGCGGAAATATGAATCAGATCCTGGAAAATCTTTTAGTTGTTGATGAATAACGTTTTGCAAGAAATCCACTATTAGTAGCAGTTTTAATAAAGATTTTTTAAATATAATTTTTATTTTAATAGAAGAAAATTACAGCTCAAAGTAGCTTGTCCTTTCCCTGTGCTCTAGTTAAAGCTGTCTGGCTCTCTTTCATTCCCATTTAAATGCATTTCTTCCTCTATTTCCGATTTTCCCTAATTTTTAAACTCACCTCTTCGAAACTGACATTAGCAGCTTGTTGAGTGTAATCGAACATGATCGGTAACTGAATCCCACTTTTCAGCTTCTTAGCCATATCCTCGTTGAGAATGAGCTCTGTGAGAGCATTAACCAGGAACTCCAAAGATCCCTCGTCGATTCCATCAACGAGTGAGGCGACCTGAAGACTTTCATACCTATGATCACATTCATATTCACCAATTTTTTATGCTCTTACATCAGAAATCTTAAACTTATCAATTCTCAATTCGCCGTGTAGAACAAAGTCTTTGAATGAGGCCTTATCCAGTTTCACCTCGGCGTTCATTGAAGCGGTTAGGAAGCGTCGGCTTCGGTCTTGTTGCTGGAAGAAAACACGCAATTATGTAAGGTTGAATCAAAAAGAAACATGGTCATTTATTGTCATGATCATGATTATAATGTCATACCTGTACAAATGCATCCACTCTACTGTCGATGTATATGGTCATGTTGTTTTTCTTAAGCACCACTCGAGGATACGACACTGTGTGCGACTTGATCACAACTTCTCCTCCAGGAAATCGAGTTCCAAGTGCTGAAAAACAATTTATCTATGAGATCACGTCCTTAAAATTAGACATCTCACCAGGAAATAACGTTCCAGCACAAATGTCTCCAGTTCCACAATCTGTTTTCAAGTAGCCAACCAACGCGGAGTTATTGGTTGCTTGTCTACTAATTTCGTAGTCAAACTTTCTATACTGATCCATCCAGAAAAGAAGTGAACTCAATGTGTAGTTGGAGAGGTAAAAATCGATCATATGTCCTGAATCGGCAGTTGGCACTTGAAGTGGAGGGCTACGGTATGGAAGACGGAAGTCGTTAAGACGGGTTCTTCCTGAACCTTAACATAAAAAACAACTTGATGTGTTATGTTAGTGAATGTTATGATCGCAACAATATGAGTGGGCAATACAATTAAAACGTAGCATAAGGAACATTTATTCACCTTGTCTCAAAATGCCGAATGAGTTTCCACGATGCTTCAGAGTAATAGCTTGATTTGTGAATTCGACAGGGCCTGGAAATCAAATTTTTTTAATTTTTCAAATCTGAATTCAATTCCACCGTTCATATTTATAATTAAAAAACATTCTATAAATGTTTTTCCTTCATTTTCCAGAATAATAGT
The DNA here is from genome assembly GCA_003052745.1 of Caenorhabditis inopinata. Classification (NCBI taxonomy): domain Eukaryota; kingdom Metazoa; phylum Nematoda; class Chromadorea; order Rhabditida; family Rhabditidae; genus Caenorhabditis; species Caenorhabditis inopinata. The sequence goes on along the minus strand of AP018156.1, from coordinate 3,316,509 downwards.
CGGCGGACCCATTCAGGGTCCATCACCATGATCACATCTTTAGTCATTGTCGGTATTTTTCCTCGATAAAGATAAGGATTTTAGATTTAAGTAGATTTCAGTGTTTTTATGGCATTAGTTGGGACAAAAATCTATCTGATTCACGAGAAATGTCGTAAACTAGGTGACCCCTAAACGCTGTATCTGTGATGCTTCTACCTGTCAAATTGATTTCGTCTAGAATCTGATTAGTCAAATCAATTCCATAAGGCTTACAGAGATCTACAAATTTCGAGATTTTTCGAGAGAGGGTATAAATGTTAAAATTTATAACATTTATGATCAGGTCTATGTGGACCCGGTTCCCATTATATTTCTCTGGAACTCTTACAAGACACTTTCAGTACTTCCAATGTTGTGATTTTGCCGAAGATGCTCTTTTAATACAGCATACAATCTTTTTTTTTGAATATAGATGCTCTGACATCCTAGTTCTTTCCCTCTTCTTGCACAGCAACTTGCTTTCATTCTCTCTTTTTACTTTCTTTCTCGCTCTCTAGTTGTCAGATAAATCCATCCAGTCACGAATTCTCTCGGCCTGCTTAGTATAGTGGTTAGTACTCCACGTTGTGGCCGTGGCGACGCTGGTTCGATTCCAGCAGCAGGCATCTCTTTTGTCGTTTGCATTTTTTTTTTGACTTTTTGCAAACTTACCTAGAAGGGCGTAATTGATAAAGTATTGTTCAAACAGTGAAGCACTAAGTGGAGTGTTCATTATTCTGTTGGAAAGAACGGGCACAAGTTCGGCGTGAAACGATGGGCATACGACCTGTAAAATATATAATGAAACTGATCACACAAACGCAAACAGAATGCTCTGAGTTGTTGAAAAATGAGTCATTATTTCATTTCTCGAAATTTTCAAAACTGTGTCAAAAGAAATCAATTTTTTGTGAATTGCTTTCATTGAAAATATGAAACAAATTACCTGCTCAACCGTCTGTCGAATGAAGTTTTGCATATGTGGAATATAGTTAGCCAGAAGTGCAGAATCAGTTTGACTGAACTGCAATTGCAAATTGTTTGCAGCAACTTTGCACGTAATTAAATCAGTTTTCAAGTGGCCATCTCCATTCACACCAGTCCAAAGAAGAAGCTCGACGTTCGTTCTGGAACAAGCTCACTAATTTTCTCAAACACCTCTTAAACTTCTATATTTCTATGACACTTTTGTAAAAAGTTCTATGAATCTTTCATTGGATAGATCAATCATTTATATTCTTTATGTTCTTTTTAAAAAATTATCGCTTTCTTTGTCACTTTCGCTTGTTCGCCCAATGTATCATATTTTTAAGATAGCTTCTCCATTTTAAACTATTACACAACCAGGTGTCCTTCTTCCTATTGAGCGTATCACTCACTTATCAAACGACAATGGAACGTTTCCTGTGATTTCACCTTGAGTTGTCAAAAGACTGAAACTTGCCAGCAATGTAACGTTAATGTTAGTTCCCTGAAATACAGATTAAGCTTCTTCTGCTTCTATTTGGGTAACTTACTGTCCAGGATATTCCTTTTTGTGGGACAATCGACATAGATGAATCAAACAATAGTTCGTCAAAGGAGATTATCCGGGATGACCGCAATGTGAAGCGGACCTTAAGACAAGATTAAATAAATCTTTAAAGTTTAAATCAGATGTTTTTCATTTCTACAGAAAGTTCAGAAAGAATAACTTTTCGGCGACATTAATAAAAAGGAAAAAAGCTAACCTGGTTAGTGAGAGGAGCTGAAATATTGAACTCTAAGCCGTCTGAGCTCATAAACTTCACAACTCTGTCTTTGAGTTGATCGGAAACAATACTAAAAGCTTTTTTGTTTATCCGGGTCACAAATCCTGGTGAAGTGCCTTCTTCAGCAAACAAGCTGTCTGAAAATTTTCCCATTTCTATCGGAAAAGGATATATGATTTGAAGTAACAATCTCACTTGCAAGACTCTGCTGATTTGTGACATTGCTCAACCCGAGTATGACAAGTAACACCCAAATCATCAGATCTGAAAAGCAGAAGAACAAATTTGAATCGCATATGATAGCTGATCGAAAAACAAAACAAGAGCGTGAAAACCAGCTTCTCGTTTGCATTCAATCGAAGAAAAAGTAGTGCGAAAGTGAGATGGCAAATTGGGAGGTAGGAAAGTGTAGGAACAATGCTTCTGGTTCTCAGAAGTTGCGTAATTTATGACTGTGATTTGAGATGTTTGGAGGTGGGGGGGGGGAGGCGGGCGGAAGAGGGAGGCCGACGATTTTAATGAAGATGTGAAAATCGTGTATGAAAATAAGGAATGAAGAATTGAAAAATGACAATATAGCAAGTTCTTTTATAGTTTTTCTAAACTACATCATAGCATTGTCAAGGCTGCCTATTCGGATCAAAAGAATGGTGTCCAAAACGGCGTTTGTTGTTCTATGTTTTATGATCTTCACAATCTTAAGTCTTTTCTCTTCTGATTTTTGACTGATCCATTTTTTTCCGACTTGGATATTTGAAACTCAGGAAAGTAAAATTAATTAAACGCAAGAGATGCGCCGGTGAGATTTTGAAGGAGAAAAAGTGGAGATTGACTTGGTCTAAAAGGGGGGCGACAAAAGAAAAGAAAGAAGATGAACTAGATATATGGAAAGACAATATCTGAAAGCGAAAATAGAAGAAGTGTGTTTGCGAAAGTGAATGGAGAAAAGTGTGGGTTGAGAATAGGGCGAATGAGGCAAAATGACTGAGATGGTAGAGAATTCGGAGCTTAGATTTATGATGACTTGGTTTTCAGAATCTTCTACTTCTCAAGATAGCTTCTGAAGCATACATTTATAGCATTTTAAGCAAAAATCTGTAGCAAAAAGTGAAAATCGTGGACTATTCCCGATCCCGACTAGAAAAATAAGACATTAACTCGGAAATTATTTTTATAGATTCTTGAAATAATTCTAGTTCATTTTTATAATCTAAAGCAAAAAGAAATATTTTTAAAAATTCATTTTGATGATCTGACACTATGCTGAAAGTGTTCGCTGCTATCATTGTTGGACTAAAGACTAAAGTCCAACATTGTCTACAAATCTGGAACTATAGCTCGTTCCAAACCAGATTAGGGTGAACAGGCTGAGAAGGCCTACTCCAATCAATGTGAATAGAGTCAGTCTCCTCTCCAGCGTTTGCCTGGAGGATTCACAAAATGGCGGAATTAGTTTGGCGCGGAACTGTTCGGGTAACAGATGGAAAATGGCAAATAAAGAACGAGGGAGGAGTCACGAAATAGATAAAAATGGAAACGGGTGTTAGAAAGGAAATGTGTGTAAACTTGAAGAAGGAGTCAATATGTTAAAGCAAGCGAGTTAGAACAAAATCGAAATGGCGAACGGTGAGGTGAGAAAAATGAAGGCGTTACGAGATTAAAAGATATAAGATGAAGAACAAATTTTGGCATTAGCAACGAGGAAATCTGAAACTTTAAAACATCAACTGTTCCGATAAGATGTAGTGGTGAGAATCGAAGAGAAGAGTTTTAAAATTTTTTCACTTTTCTCCTTAAGCAGTCGACCTTGAAGATGTCAAGAGATCAAAGCAAATATAGGCACACAAATTATTCATTCCACCCTTCTCAACAGCTTCACAGACGGAAATGCCTAGAAAAATGGTGGAAGTCGTCCATTCAAAAAATGGAAATGAAGGACGGAATGGAGAAAACGAGCGCCCTTTATTCTAGGTGATGTTGTAGTTCGGGAGGAGTTCGATGCAAATTACCTGGTTACAAAATAAATTGGAAAAGAGGGGGAGGGGACTCGTGAGGACAATGCATGATTCATTCAGGGGACAGGGACACAGGGATAGGGGGGGGGGGAGTTAGGGGCAGGGACAGGGGGCAGGCGGAACAACAAACAAGAACAAAAGTGGTATATACATCACTATGATTTGCCATTGTCTCCCGAAACCATCCTTTGTAGTCAGTGTCAGTAGTCAGTCATCACTCGACCCGTTGCCCTCTCATTTCTAATAAAGACGCGGGGAGTCATGGCTACAAAAGAACAAGAAACCTCATTTAAGGTGTTGTGTTCACAGTGTTAAATGAGAAATGGTCGAAGGTTCAGGCCGAGAAGTTGGACTGATGGATTTTGTTTTAAATTACAATGCTAAGGACATAATGAACATTCAGTTGGTTAGTAACTGGTCGGGAAGGAGAGGAAAGTCAAGTTGATTGGAATATTCTGAAACTGAATCGAATTTTTAATTCTTACAGAAATCGATAAATCAGGATAGTATTCTGTAAATCAAAACGTTTTCAAATAGCAGTGGAATTAACAAAAATGGAATTAACAAAAAAGTTAAATTTATTACTGATCTGACAAAAAAAAATCTAAAAATTGATCTTAAGAAAACTCTCTAGACGAAATTGTAATCATTTTTTTGACCCGGAGGAAAAAAAACAAAAATTCGGAATTTATTATACTTTTCCAATCAGTTAAAATGTCTGAAAATCATTTTAAGATGTACCTACATATTAATCATTTGAGAAACTATAGAGCATGTCGATTCTCAATGCTTCTAGTCATTTGAAATTTTCGATTAATTTAACATTGATTGAGAACACAACAGAATGTAATCTAATTACAAGTTTGTCGCGGCTAATGTCCCTGATCAGTCAAAAAACGTTTGAAAATACGACTGCGCTAGCTTGGTATCTTATTTCACTTATAATGTGATAAGCGGTTCCGTTTATGTGTACCGTACCATTTAATTTTGACACTCGGTTAGCCGACTGGCAAATGGTACGCTTCAGATAAACGGAAAAGGCTCGAAAGTAGGCCGTCGATGTTGTGACATGTTTAGAATCGATGTGGCGGGAAATCAAGGAGGAAATGTAAAGAAGAGTTAGAGTATACATAAGATATAGTGTGGCGTGGCGCCAGAAGACGGACGGATAAGTATATGAGACACTTTGGAAAATGCGCGTTGCTTGTCGCCTCCCGTCCGCCAGTGCCTGCGCAGGGGCACAGGGGATACGCGGGAACAGAACAGCAGGAGGGCTAGAAGTGAGACAGTAGGGGGGAGACATGGGGGGAAGAATAAGCTACAACAGCCCAGCCGATCATCATCATCTTCTTCTTCTGTTTTTGCTTCTTCTTCTTCTTCTTCTTCTTCTTCTTCCACTTTTTCCTCGCTTCCTTCTTAAGCTTCTGCATCTCCTACAAATCCATTCCTCCTTTTCCGACGACTTCATTTTCTGCCTCAAGCCAGCCGATACAGACTGATCTGGACTGCTTTGACACAGCTGTCCCTCCCCTCCTCTCATCTAAACCTGAACTCGCATTTATCTCCTCCTCCTCCTCCTTCTTATTCTGTCTTTTTCTTCTTTTTATTCGTCCTTTCTTTATACATTAAGCTTCTTTTCGAACCAATCGACATTGTTTTTGAACAGTTAATACAGAGACATGAAAATGGCGGAAAAGTGACTGAAAAGTTTCGACTTGACAGTTGGAATGATTCCAAAATGAACAGCGGAGTCGTGAAAATCCAAGAGCGTCATTAATTCAAACAAAATTGACACGAATGTTTCCTTAACGATCAAGTTGACTTTCATCTGTTTTGCAATGGGGTGAGGTTTCAGTCAGTATATCTCGTTGCATTTCATTTGTGAGGATTCTGGAGTTTATTCTGTTTTATGGTATATACAGAGTTCCATAAAATTTAATTTCTCTGCTGGATGAAAAACTATTATATTTCATGAGTTGGAGCTGTACTTCTTGAACAGACTTAGCCGAATTTACAGAGAAAATTTCCCCAAGTTATTCATTCAATCAATAAATTCTCGAAAATTATGAAACGACAAGTGAATTGAATTTTCCTTTGAAAAAAGTGTTTTCCTGAAAAATCAGATTGATTAGCATCCATCAAACAGTAACCTTGTTCGCTAGATTTCACAATGTGTAGACTACAAAATTTACGCTCCACTTTCAGGTTTTCCGTTTTGTCTCTTGTTTCATCCCACCATAATTTGAGGTAAAACTTAAAAATCTGGTCTTTCTGCTTTATATATTCAAGCCGCTGCCATGCCATTCTGCTGTCTACAAGTGTGGATTTTCGATCGCCGCGTTGACAAGAAGCAAAAGTGTTTAGACAGGTTGAATAAAGTTTAAAGTTGCATAAACCACACATCACAACAATTGAGTAGAACGGTCGTACGAAAAAGAGAAAGGTGCAATAAGCGAATCACCATTTTCACTAATTTTTACAGCAAAGACATCAAAAATGAAGCATGAATGGATGAAAAATGTGTAGAAGAAGTGATTTACACTCAAGCACGTTCTATAGACGAAGAGTATTTTTTAGTTCTAACACCACGCAGACATTTATATCGGTAATCCTTACAGTACCTTCAGTTGGAAGAAAAGCTTTACCAAATTTCAGATGAATTCCATCTTTGACTTTCAGAATTCGTGAAAAACAACAGTTCCGTATTCCGCGTTCCGTGTTCACAAATAAAACATACTGTTGTTCAATAGGAGATAACATAGCCTATTTTGAGCTCTAGCTTTAAAGCTTTAAAAAAAATTAATCGCAGGCTCCATATGAACTATGTGAAATGCATAGTATTAATTATTGGATTTTTCTAATGAAACTAAGACTTCCGGAAGGAGACACAAAGCATCTCGTAGAATTATGAGTGATAGAGTCGGCAATCTTCGCCAAAGCACCTAAAAAAGTAATGGAACATGTCTAAACACTTCCATGGCTGGAATTTTATGCAACTTTTCAAGTTTTATTCTGTTAAATAGCATTTCCATCGAGATCAATCACCTCTGGAGTCACATACAATTGAAAAGTGAACAAGGCCAAATAATTAAATAAAATTATTAAATAACAGCAGTCATTTGCAAAGTTACTAATGATATAACTGTTTGTTTGATAGTATCTGATACAGAATACGGCACAACCCATCTAGGAAAATGATGAGATCTTATTTAGAAACCACCTTGCTGTCCGAACTGTCCTTGGTAGCGCTTTGGTCCCGGGTGGTGCTGGAACGGGAAAAGTCTACGGTAGATGGTAGCAAGATCTGGTTTCTTAAAGCCAAGGAAGCTCTCCTCTTCAACCTCTTCTACTTGGGTGGTCTCAGGAATTACAACTGCGGTGGTTGTGATTTCTGAAAGTCCTGAATTTCAGAAAAGATAAAAAATAAAGCGAAAGTGATCAAAGTATTCTCTGAAAGAAATGCAAAAACTAACCTTGAGTAGTTGGTTCTTCCGTGGTGGTAGTGGTAGTAGCTTCAGTTGTGGTGGTGGTAGCCTCAGTTGTAGTGGAGGACACAACAGGTGTAGTGGTGGCTTCAGCAGCAGTCGTGGTTTCAACAATAATGGTAGTTGCATCAGTCGTGGTGGTAGATTCGATTTCAGTAGTTGATGGGTCTACTGTAGTCGTCGTTGTTTTGAAGGTAGTGGTTGTAGCTTCAGAGGTTGTAGAAGAGGCAGCAGTCTTGTCACCCTCTACTCCAGAACCTTCAACAACTTCTCCAAGAACAGAGAGGTCGTCATATTGCAAGAATTGACAGGAAGCCAAAGCAATCAAGACGAAGAACATGGCCGTAGGAAGAGAAAAGTTCATAATGCTGCGTTGCTTTTAAGAAGAGAAGGAGGAGAAGAGGAAATGTAGAAGTGTTGCTGCGAAGTGATGAAAAGCTACGATGTGATGGTTACACTTGTCGGTACAGGCTCTTTTATATGCTCGGTGGGGGTGGGCAGAACAAAATGTGCAGGTTCGGGTGGGGCAACGGTCAGTCAGCAAATCTGCCAAAAGCGACCGTTTTCTCGCGCACTCCTCTCTCTTCAATATTTATGTTTGCATTATTTTTCGTGTTGAAACACAGGTGCCGCAAGCCGCCGCGTCCCGGATAGCGCGCCTCCATCCGACGCACTGGGAAATAGAGAACCGCCAGCGAGTACTGCGATGCCAGTGTGTTTTTGGAGACGAAAACAAACAGACCGAATGAAAATAATGCTAGCATGGTCAATACATAAAGAAAATTAGGTCCGCCACCCTGCCTCTTTTTGCCCGTGGCTGAAATCTATGCCCCCGCAGCAGAATTGTGTGTTTGTGACATGGTATATGGTACATTCTTCAATAAACAAGCGAATTTCTTTTTGCGAATTTTTTTTTCTAAAAGAACGACATAAAAGCGCAGTTTTGCACATGAAATAAACGAACCCCGAACGGAATGCAGTCAATCCTCGAATTTCTATTCACTATTGTTGCCAACGTCGATTCAACGAGACTAGCGGAAGGCATCCTTTTTTAGAACAGACCAAAGTGTTCAAACACTTTCAAGACGCATGGTCAAAATATAGCACTTGAACTCAATGCGACCAAACGGCGCTATATGTTTGTCTACTCGTCGAAGCAGTAGTGCCCGGAAGTTTTTCTCCAGACTATAGCTAAGGCTTTGGAACTCACTTCAGAAATTGTTTGGTTTCCCAGCTAATGACAACATATATCAATTCTCATTTATTTAAATCGCCATAAAATCGCCAATATTAAATTCTCAAATCCTGCTATCGATTGAAAAAAAAACTGTTTCTATAACATGTAAGTCATACATCAGAATTTTTATCTGTAAAAAACTGTGTATTTTGAATAGAATTTACAGTAATTTTTTTCAGAAAGTGAAAATTAAAAATAAAAGAAAAAGTAATTAATTTCAATTTGAGTTTTTTAAAAATTTCTTTCCAGAAAGACACGTTATTTCTTCTAAAACTTCAGTTTCTGGCCAATTATACTTATGTTCGTGACAGTGTTACATTTAAACTCTGCCATTTTTTAAAAAGTGAAAAATTAGAGAAAAAAATTGATATTTCTAATATGATTAAAAACGATCAATGGATTAACAACACCACTTATGAAAACTTCATCACCTCATTCTTCAGGAACTTCGATTTGAGACCAAATTACAGCATTGGTCTGTAAGTAAAAGCCTTACAAGAGTTTTAAGTGAAAGAAAAACTGTCACGTAATCTAACACGATCAGCGCAATCACCACATCTAAGGCAACACTTCTGTAATTCATCAGTTTCTCTTTATTCTCAGACAACATTGCAACACGGACCGGAAACATGCCAAATTTAACATGAAACGTGTGAAATCTTAGTGTTTTCGCTTCCGTGAGCTATAAAATGTGTAACAGAGGCACAAAATATAGTTGAGAGAAGCAAAAATGTAATATTAAAATTGAAGAATTCACAGAAAAAAAAATTTATTCGTACATTATTAGACATTTTGATGACTTACTTGCACTATCTCAAAGTCAGAGTATCTCAAAGACAGACTAAAATGGTCTAAAATGGAAAATCCCTTTTCGGAGTTCTACTGTAAGTTCATCAAATAAAATTTAAAGCTTCTAGCTGAACTTGATGTTGTTTCTTTACTTTCTGTGTGCCCTAATATGGATTTTTTTCCAATATTTAATGAATTTAATAATTTTTCAGCTGGAAAATGGAATTTTTTTTCAATTTATAACTTTCTCTTAATCAGTATCTGAGAAATATACAGTACTGGCCACAAAGGTATAATATTATGGTTTTTCGACCATATCTCATTCGATACAGAACGAATCAATCTGATTTTCTCGCAATTTCTTTATCAAGCAACAATGTATCAGCTAAGAAAATTTGGATTTTTGATACTAATGGATACTGGAGTAATTTGAAAAAAAAAACAAAAACAGCAAAAACCCATTTTTCTTCAATGAAATTTTGTGCTCTCAGATATTGTTTTATCTGCGAAAATTCCATATTCATCAATTTCTGCCAAAATCAGATTGATTCGTTCTATATCGAATGAGATATGGTCAAAAAGCCATAATATAATACCTTTATGGCCGGTACTGTATGTTGTAGCACCGGCAAGAAGAGCATTGCGGGTGATATTTAGGCAATGTAATCAGAAGCAGGTAACTTGAATGTCTGAAAGAGCTGAAAATGCACTTGGAGCAAGAAAGAATGTGTTTCGAATGGGAACCATAATATAACACCTTCATGGCCGGCACTGTAGGTAAAATAACTATTTTCCACGAGCTTCAAAGTTTTGAATCCTTTTTAGGAAACCGTAGGTTCTTGTTTTATCCAATACGTGATTTTTTGACCGTTTTTGAAACTGCTTTCAAATTGAAACTTTCACTATGTTTACCAAGGGACGGACTGTTTTTCTGAAGTCATTCGTTTGACCTGTGTTTTTTTTCAGACAGAAACGTTTTTACCTTACGAGTCTTTTGTTTTGCCGAAATTATTAAGGTCTTTTTGGTGAAGTGACAAAGGAAAAAACGGAAGTACCGTGCCACTTTTTGCCGACGCTTTGTCTTGCGCCCTGACTCTTTCACCCATTCCATAATTAACATACTCTCACTTATATTTGTACAGTCCGAGCAAACAAATGATACTGACTGCTCTTTGTGGACGGCGGCTCTTTTCCTCGTCTTGAGAAAAATATAGCTGAATTTCAATGAAATATGGGGGACGTTCCTTGAATTCACAACTTTTTATTAAACGAATTTATACCAAAAATGTCCGACAGCATTTGCTTTACATGTAAAGAAGGAAGAGATAAAGGGAAACTTGATTAGAACTGTTTCTTGCGAGATTTTCTATTGAGTTTGAGAGCCGGAGTGACATGAATTGGAAATGGAGGAGCAGATACGGGAGAATAAGACAAAAGCATTTCGAATTTCTAGAGTACCAGAGTTAAACTGTACTGCACATTTAAATTTGAATCCGGTTTTATGTCGAAGAGGAAATGAATATTTGAGATGAGAAATTGATCATTGACGGCCGTAGTAATATGACCTGGTTTGGTAAGCGCTTGAGAAATGCCGCCGATGAGAACGATTTCAACGCATATCGTGTATTTTCTTTGTGAGTGTGGCGTGTAACTGATTCAACCAAATTGACAAGTTTTCAGGGATAATTTCATCACATATTTTTGTTGGAACATGGAGTGAGTGTGAGACGTGAGATGAAAATTAGCACATTGAAACTGTGAAGAATGACGTAGAAAAGACCCAGATTACAAATGACAGATGTTGATGGAAGCCGAGCGGACAGGACACAAAAAGACTGGATAAGCATTGATGGGATCTTGGATGAAAATAATAGTTACAAAATGTCTTGAGAAGTGAACAAATGGGGTAGAAGAGAAAAATGCACAGAGTACAAACAAGATGGAACCCCTAAAAAAACTGAATGGGACTAACTAGGTATTCGTATCCATACAATACAAATGGTTTATTAGAGTTAATTTCAATTTTATTATCGACGTTATGGAAAAGGAAACAAGATGGATTTACGCGTGGTTGGAAGTTGTTGGAAGAAACCCCTATTATGAGAGAGAAGAGAGAAGGTATGAACTGGCAGACATCAACCTGGATCCCTATGAGACCATGCACCGAAATAGAACATTCCCAGAAATGGAACCCCTGACAAATAACGCCTATTTGGAGATGGTGAAGAGAAATACAAAAGTAGTTTTTCCCGTCTGTTCAGCAGTAAAGAAGGAAGGAGACAAGATAGAGAGAACTTTCACAAGACCACGTTTACAATAGAAATCCGGAGGCAATAAAGTAGGGAAACACACGAAAGGAGAATGGTAATGAAAATGACAAATCGTCTCTGAGAATTAGATGAGAGCGGAAAAACACCACATAGAGAACGGATAATTTGTAAACATAAATGAATCGGTGCCGGTATATCAGACAGATAAAGAAGCTCATTCTAAGAATGAATAGTGGTAGTCCTCAGAAGACGCCGGAACACGTTGCTCTTGCGATGGAAGAATTCCAGCTTCAGCCAGAGCGCGATTCACCTTTTTAGAGTACTCTTGAACTTCAATCTTGGCTGTTGTTACTTCAATGATAAGTCGATTGTGCTCGAGCTAAAAGTATAACACTTATTTAACGGAATCTTCAATATTCTAGCTAAAAATAATTGTATTTTCTTGTTTTCAGAATTTTAAAAAGCTTTTTGCGAGGCTTTCTCGAAAATATCGAAGTTTACAAACAAAGTAATGTTTTCTCGTTTTTAGTACCTTCTGACTGTCGTTCATGTACTTTTGGGGGTTTTGTGGATCAATTTCCGCAATCTCGTCTGGCCTTGAGCTTTCAACAATCTGCTTCAGCTCATTCTCCACGCTTTCCAAAGCTGGAATCTTTACAAGAAGCATATTCACAAACTGAAGAACTGAATGAGGTAGATTGGCCAGCATTGTTACGCTCTGGTCCAAATATCCCTTGTCCACCGCGTTTTTAAGCATTTCTGCGACAGCGACACGCTGATTAGTTCCCGGCTCATTGAGTGGGATTTTTCCTCCTTGAACCCACGATCCAGTGGTATTGTCACTTGAGAAAGTTGACGTGTGCTGATTTGGAAGATACCATGGGTTTTGCTCAGTGTTCAAATCGTTCCATCGATTGTTTTCGTCAAAAATAGTGGAATCACTCTTTGTTGGATTATTTGGATCATTTTCTGGAAGCTCTCCCCATCCCGTAACAATAATTGGACGTTTTGCTGGAACCGGGAATGGGTACCGCTGGTTATCTTCTGTCTGAAATGATCGGCAATAAAACATGTATCCTATGATAATTCGAAATTTTGAATACCTTCTTTTGTGGAACGGGACATCGGTTCAACGCGGTTTCCAGATCTTCGTCAGCTCCTTCAGCAACAATCCACAAATTGATTGTGCGTTCTTCTGGAAATTGAGAATAGCATAGTTTGGAAAACTCTAAAGTTGCAAGCTGTCACTTACTCTGCTTCTCTGGATCTCCCCAGTGCGACACGCCAGTGTCTCTCTGCCACTTTTTTAGTTCCCCGTTTGGATCGTGCCATACAGATAACGTAAGGTCGTCAGATGGACCACCGATGGCAAATGAAGAGTTGTTGTAGGGCTGCTCTCCCATGTATTGTTGCATATTTCCGCCACTTCCTCCGTTTCCTCCATTGTTCCACATGTTCGCACCTTGATTTCCACTGTGGCTCATTCCACCACGGTTATTATAGTTCCGTTGGCCACCGTGCCCTCCATTGCCACCTCCAGCATTGTTATTCTTCCACGATCCATGATTTGGGCCGCCCATGTTTCTCATACCACCCATGCCTCCTCCCATTTGCATGTCCATCGGTGGTGGTACAGAAACATCCACACCTCCCATATTTCCGGAAAAACGCCCTTGATTATGATTTGGACGACCGTTTCGTGGAGCCATTCCTGACATTCCACGATTACTGTCTTGTCCCCAAGGGCGGTTCATCTGTTTATTTCCTCCCATATTGTTGGGTCCTCCCCAACCACCATGATAATCTTGTTGTTGCATCATCTGTCCACCGCGTTGCCCTTGTCCTGGTGGTCCATGATTCATTCCTCGTGGAGTCCAAGCTCCTTGAAGTAGTGGCATTGGGTAGTGCTGCTGCTGTTGTGGTTGTTGCTTCCAGAACTCGTCAGATTCCTTTCCCATTCCTCCGTTACTCCAAACTTGATGTGCTGGTTGTGATCCCATAGACCAATCTGTGGATGGCCCTCCAATACCATTCAATGCTCCAAATGCTGTAACGAGAAAATGTAAACAATAAACATTAATAAACAATAAGAGCATTATTTCCCAACCAATGTTTCCCCAACTTACGGGCGTGTGGTGGTGGCGGATATTGAACATCGCTTAGTGGATCTGCCCAAATCTGTTTCTCGTAATCCGAATTGGGTATTCCTCCCCATTGACTCTGACTCGAGGCTGTTCCAGTGAGCCCAAGGGCTTCATTAACGTTCTGCTCTGAAATAGCAAAAGGATAAAGCCTAATTATGTAAAAGTGGGGAAACAAAAATAAGAAAACTACTATGAATATCAGAAAATCATGATTCCATCAACGTACCAATATCATTAGATTCCTGTTGCCAAAGTGATCTGTTTGGAAACTGCTGGACAGGCGGCGCCCAGACTCGTTGCTGCTGTTGCTGCTGGAGACCGTTATTTCCCCAGACTTGCTGTTGGTCATGGGGACGCCACGGTGCGTCGTCTATAGAAATATTATTCAAGCTTCTTTCGAGACTTTCCATGTTTGCGTTGATCGCGCTTTGGCGATCAGAGTTTGAGCTTATCTGTAAAATGCACCGTCATTGATCAGTGAGTTCAATTAGAAATCTTAAGAAGAGGGAGGAATTGAGAAAACATGGAACTGATGCATCCCTCGTTGATAAGACTATTTGGTATGAAGAATAATTAAAAAGCAAGCATTTTCTTTGGAATCAAAAAAAGTTTTATGATGTATCAGCTATGGGAAAATCGGATTTTGAAACTGTAACTGCAATGGTGCAGTTTTCATATTTTTAAATCAGAAACAGTCAGGTTGATTGGGTAAATTATGGAAAATAAAAATCCAAAACCGCAACCAAATAAATATAATTTTGTTGTTGGAAAACTGGCGAGACAATTCAACTAAGGATGCAATCATAATGTTACTTATTGACTAGACCAAAACATGTTTTAATAAAGTACTTTTAGTGAATAAAAAAATCTGAATTACGGCTTATTATTAAACATTGCGATATCCAAAACAAAACTTTTAGAACGTATATAACCACTGCTGTAAAGGTAAAGCCCAAAAACTCCCGTGGCGTTGTTGGCTAGGTGGGAAATAGTCGGACAAAGGGTTAAAGGAGAGCGAGAGAAAGAAAAGGAAAAGCATAACAAGAAGAGAAAGACTAGTTAGACTGGGGGGGGGGGTGCTGCTGCTGCTGGCTACCCGCTTGCGAGCGAGCGAGACGGCCAACAACGCTTCTCTTTCTTTCTCTTTTTCTCTTAGCAGAGGAGAAAAGAACGAGAGAAAGAGAAGAGGCCAGTCAGAATCCACATTGAATTACTCGCCGTCCTAGAGACGCAGTGGATTCCCCTGTCCTCTCTACTACTATTCTCGTGAGCGGATTGCGAGTGTGCGCTCACTACGGGAAAGAAGCAATAGAAGTGCCTCCATCGCTGACTCGCTCACCAATCAAGCCCCTCGCGCGCTCTCTCCCCATCTCGCTCTCTCTCTTTTTTTCGTAAATCAATGAGACCGGGGCGTCTCTGTGGCGAGTGTGACAGAAAGAGGGTCAGAGCCGAGACACGAAGAGAATCGCTCAACGAAAACATAATCTCTTGGACGAGAGATAGAGAAAACACACACACTCACACTTAATGGTGTGCGCTCACTCAACCACTCACCATTTCTTTCGGCCTCTCTGCTCTCTTCGTATCTATGAGTCTATGTTTCTAGTTCGACCACGTACACTACCAATATATTTTCGACATGTCAAATGGACGGGCACACGAGCGGAGACGGACGGGATGAACTACGGGACGGGCGTCTTAGAAACATGTATTATACCACTTTCATCGGCAAACGCAAACAACGAACATCAACAAGTATTTTTAAGACAGTACATTTGAAAGACAAAGTGGTTTGTCTGGATTTGTCTTAAAATCTATATATTAAACGAACCCCATTCTAAGAACCAAAAATAAATCGAGATGATATCTGATATCTATGCAGGCGAACCTACGAAAAAACATAAAAGAATAGATGGAGAAAAGGAGAACACTCACAGAACACGGGTGTGCGCTGGGGGGGGGGGGGGAAGGAATAAACATAAAATATATTGCGGATGGCCGATGATAGTCATAATTTTGTCACTGTGAGGATATAAATGCTATCAAAAATTGTAGCCAATCCTCTATTTTTTGTTTTTGACCTTGTTCAAAAATTGCCATATGACGTGGGGAATGGGCACATCACAGACACACCAGTTGAGGTTTATTTTTTGACAAATAAAAACAGTTTGCGAGACCCAATAATAATTTATGTGAAGGCGCAAGAGAGGGAGAGAAAGAATATGAAAAATGTAGCATTTAAATTATAAACAGTGTCAATGAAACAAGCAAAAAAATGGGAAAACTGTGAGTAAAATGAAGCAATAATAGAATAAAATCAGCCGGAGTTGAGAATTTCATGATAAACGGGGTGTATGTAGTGGTCCTAGCCCGGAACAAGATCGAATGCGTGTATCTATTGAACAGATGGGTTGGCGAGATAGTGCGGAATGGAAGGAGATGCCGATGGAGAGGGTTGGGCCACCGCCCTGGGTTTGTCTCTTCCCTATCGCTGATCAATCGATTTCGCATTCCCATGCGTATCGGGCAGCTCAATGGGCATATTTCTGGCACCATAGGGCTTTATCAATCTGATTTGGTTTCTCAGAAGGAAATGGTAGTAAACTAGCTGGTTTCCTGTTGTTCCTGTTTCATTCCCATTGTGCGAGATTCCCAGTCCAATTTTTTTTGTTTTTTTTTCTCATTTTGTTGCCGATTTCCCGATTATAGCACAAAAATCAACTAAAAAAATCAAAACTAAAAACTTTAAAAAATTCAAGAAATGTGAGATCTGTTTATTATCTTCACGCGTCACTGTTAAGCCCTCTACCCCCCCCCCTCCCCAATAAAATTTGGCAACCTAAGCGTGAAAGAAATTTGTAAAACTTCTCCTCAAACTTTTCCACATGAACGATCACAATTATACAATAATGAACATCTCTTCCAGGTCAAGTTACTTGAGACTATTCGAACATTATTGGAGCTGCTTTGAAGTTTATATAAATTGATTGATGATGATTTGATGGAAACTGATGATTGAAAAATGGAAAATGCTTGTTCCCACTTTGAAATGTATTATCGAATAACTGTATTGTGTAGTCGTGCATGAAAGAATTGATTCTCATAAAACTTATAAAAGACCACTGTATTTTTTCATTTCCCTAATGCCCTGCTCATTCTTAAAGGGACATATGTAGTTTTTGGAATATGGCTTTTTTGTTATTTCATCATTTCAGTTTTGGAAACCTTTATGTAGAATGAATGGAGAAATTTTTCAGTATAAATTCAGTTTGAAAACTTATAAAATATCAGTTTTTAGGTTCCTCTCCCGTGCACCTTTTACTTCTAACTTCTTTTCCGAGATTGCTTTGTGATCTTATTCATCATTTGTTTTCAATTCAATACCAATATGAAGTATTAAGGGTGAATGAATCGAGCAGAAATAATAGATCCGCGCACGTCGGATGGCACATCATCTGACCAACGAAGGGTGCATGCAGTGCCACCGACGCCTATGTATCAAGGAGAGACGAAACTTTTGGACTCACTTCTAAAGGAGGCTCAATTAAATCCAAATCTGAAAGCGAGTGGTGAGCAACGCCAAACCAGGGATCCTGAAATTATATAATAAAATACGATATACTTTTCAGTGATAAATCATCAAGCCCAAACCAAAAGCAAAGAGGAGGATGAGAAAAGGCTACAAAGAATGCTCGAAAAATATCAGCTCGAGATGAACATTCGACGAACGAACAGCAGGATAGACTTGAACGGAGGAAGGCCAGGACGTGCGTGAGAAATTTTGTAGATTGAAAAGAATAAGCTAATGATTCAGCGCCCCTGATTAGCCATTCACAGCCGTGTCTCATTGCCAGTGGATCTCGCTCGTCAGAGTGAGTATCATCCTTTTTCTCTTTTCCTAATATAAGGGAGATGCAATGGAGTTTAATCATTTCAGAGCCGGGTATTTCAAGATGGGAATGAGAAATTTTAAAGGTGTATCTTAAAATTTATTATAGTGCACCTTGAATATTCTTCACAAAATCATTAATTCCAAACTTGAGATGATCATTTTTCAAAATATTATATATATTTACGCTTATTTCTTTTTCGAAACACGTGATGTCGCGAAACTTCAATTGTGAGAATCCACAAGCACAAACAAAAAATTTTGTTTTTAAGGAAAATCAAAGACTATTGACATGAAATTCTAAATATAAAAAGGAATCTTGGAAGCATTTGAATAGAAAAATTTAAAGAAAGTTTTTTCCCTTTGATCTAATATAGAAACTCTTTTAAAATAAGTCCTAAATTAAGAGCAGGTTTGAAAATAATTTCAGCTTATAAAACAGTACGGTTGTATTCAGAAGCAACGTTCCAGCATCCAGCATGTATTTGAAAAAAATGATTCACTTTATGACTATGCAATCATAGATCGTTTTTTCATAACATGTAGAAACAATCCAGCGAATTTCATAATTTTAGCATACCACCAAGTGAGCCAAAAATGTGCACTTCTGCATATCAACGACGAGCGTCGGCTTCAGGAGATCAAGCACTTGATGCTCCGAGCATGAGCCAAACGAATCGAGTGAGTACAATAACAAGGTACACAATATTAAAACAAGTGCTTTACTTCAGAATATATCTAGCAACCAGAAGCTCATTCAAATTCTTCGAGAGGAAAATGTGCACTTGAAAAAAGAGCTCGAGGCGTTCAAACGTAGTCTGTCTAAACTACAGCAGGTTTTTAGGAAATTTGAAGTCAAAGTTTTCAAATTCACGCTTTTCAGATTGAATATTCTTATGCTCTATTGGAAAAAGAGTACGAATATCTGGCAAGCGAACGAAAAAAACAAGAAAATCTGGAGCTAAATGTGATCATACAACTGGAAAAGACTAACAAAAAGTAAGAAATAATAGAGTATCAATATTATTTTGTCATCTGAATGCATTTCTAGAACAAATTTCCATTTATGATAATTTCCTATGATTTTGACAAATTCTGATATCGAAATTAAGTCTATATCAAGTAAATACCCCTGCCAGGAGAGCTGGAATGAGAGCGAGAAGTGTGCGATGAATGTTTAATTAAATTTTTACTGCAGACTCACCATTGAAAGAGACGATTTGCAATTGCGGCTGGAGAAAGCAAGTGCTGAACCGACAATAGTTGCCAACCTGATGTTAAATGAAATTCAGCAGAGTAAGAATACGGCAGATATGTCAGAGAATGTCAGAGAGAAATACAGAATTATGGAAAAAATATCTAGATGAGCGTGCTATATTCACACATTCTGAAATTCAGGGCAAGAACTCTTTGCTTGCAAAGAACGTCAAAAATTGGAGATTGAGGCTCAGAATCAAACTTTGGAGGAGCAGCGTAATCATATTGCAATGCTTGAAAAAGCATTGGCCAATTCGCAAAAGCGACTTGCAAAACGGGAAAAAGTGCGTATGAAAATAGCCTATTCGGGCTTCTTCTGCCTTTCTACACTCTTATGTTTCAGAAGTGCGAAGAATTGTCAACGGTGGTTGCGCACGCCGATGAGTTGAGAAAGCAACTCAACGACGTGTGGGAGGAGCAACAGAAAAAGGATCAGATGGTTGAGTCCGAACGGGCTCAGTGGGAAATGGAGAAAACCCAGTTAAGAATGCAACTCAACAAAGACACATCACTCACTGGAAGTCTTAAGGTTGGTACCTAAAAAAAAAGAGTTTCAAATGAGATTATCGCGGCAAAGTTTGCTGGAAATGTGTTAAATTTGAAATTTAAGACTTCTAGACCATGAGCTACAATATTCATTTCACTAAAACATCTGGGGTTCGCACGTTTTTATGAACGAAAGATGTGACTATAAGATAGCATCTTTAATTTCCCTGAGCAAAGCTTATGGAAGTTCACATCTTCAGTTTACCATCAGTCAAAAAGTGACAATGATATATTAATGTATTTCAATACAATATTACTCAGAATCTGTTTTAAAAAAATATAAAAAGGACTTGAAATATATTTGATTCTGAAAATAAGAAAAAAAGGAATATGGTAGCTCACTAACCAAAGACTGCATCATCTGAAAGTGCTGCATTGAATGGTTCTTTGAATTTTGATCTTTGATAAAGTCTGTTATTTTTTTTCGCTTGAAATATTCATATTTCATTAATATGTGATGGAACGATGCCTTTCGGAGTTCGCTTGAATAAATCAAGATGTACTCAGATTTTTTATTAATACAAAAATCAAAATCACCCTATATCTAGTTCTTGAATACATACTTCTTCATTGTCGGGTTTGGCCTGCTTGAACATTAAAATGAAAACTGTTTGTATATTTGAAGACAATGCGGAAATATTTATTGGAAAATCGGAGCAAAAGAGATTCCTAAAACTTAAAAACAGGAAATCATTGATTATAAAATTTGAAACTTGAGAAGAATATTTGATTTGTTTAAAATAGATGATATAAACATAGAAGATCTCATGATTTTTCATGATTTGAAAATGTTTGTTAGAATTTTCCGAAAATTTGAATATTGCCGAAAAGAATTATTATATATTCTGAATCAATTCGAAAATATTGTTTTATAGGAAAATAAAAGAGCGATGTGCATTTATTGTTTGCAAACTGAGCTTATGCGCATTCCAATTTCAAGCATCTTTTTTTCGCTCTCCGAATGCACATTTCGCTAGCATGGTTTCTGCTGCATTGCAGTATTTCATACATACATATGTAGATGGAAATAATTATTTCTCTCGCTGGAATATATAAGACATACAAGTTCACTGACATGCAATTTGCCCAATTTTCCACATCATTCCGTACATCAATTTTGCAGAGAACCACCACTCCTGGGAGCACTGAAGACCTTATTCGAATGCGGAAGAGCATTCAATCGAAAGATGAAAAAATTCAGCAACTAGAGAGAATGGTGAACGATTTGCGAAAGTTGGTTTTCTTCTTAGCAGTGTCTGAGCATGGCAAATGAAGCCGTTTTATTTTAGAACACTCGGTGACGAAACAGAGCGTCGAAAGTCCACGCTCGCCACAATTACGGATACTTTTGAAGTACAAATTGACAAATTGAAAGAGGATAACTATGAGAAAGTAAGAACTATTTGCGTTTTTTTTTTTGAATAAAGCTATCGCAAAGATTTGCCAAGATATGTGCATTCTTTAATCATTGTCTTCTAAAGTTCAAGCAAAAAAGAATCCACTAGCTTCTGGATCTTAGTGTTGATGTAGGTAGGGACAGAGGGTGAAGTGCAAAAAAAAACAAAAAAAAATAGCTTTCAAATTGATTCCCAATTCTCTTTGAACTGACATGAACGTTTTTTAAAGTGAACTATTCAATTCAAAGTCACTTTCAATATTGGAGAAATGGAGCACATAATAAATTCAGAGAATTTCACCAGAATCCAATTTATTTCAGTTAAATTCTAAATCAGAAATCATTTTTTTTCGTTTTTTTTCCTTCTATTGTTAAAAAAATGTTGAAACGTTTGCAGATGAAACAGAAAAAAAACATCAATGAATGAGCTTCACAATTTATCTTTTCAGGATCTAATCATAAATGAGCTCAGATCGGAAAGAGACAAGTACGCGGCAATGGTGGATAAAAGTGAGTATATGGAGAGAGGAGGAGCTCAGCGGGCGAAAAGGAAAGGAGAGGCGACAGCGTCTCTTTGACATGTGAAGAGAGCGGCCGAGCACTTTTCCCCTCGCTTGCCTCCCTTCTTTCGCATCTTTTCTTTTTCAGATAGTGGCGACGAGGCATTAAGTCGGATGGAGGAAATAAGGCAAAAAATACAGGAAAGAAAGAAAAAGGGCCGATTAGGAGTAACTGGAGGGTAATCGTTCATTTTGATAATCGCATATGAAAGAAAATGAGTAAAACGGATATTCTAACTCAATTTTTATGAGATTTCACATAATATTTCTACTTAAAAGACTAGTAATTAGGAATTAAAAATGATTTTTCAAGTGCAATTAGCACAAATAACTATAATAGCAAAAGAACAGTTAGGATATCGTTTTTAGATTATGAAGCATTGTGTTTCAGACTTTCGGAACATGCTCGAACGTCCTCTGGCTCCATCATTCAGAACAACCTGCACCGAAGGTACATAAATATCAAAGCTTTTAGAAAACGATGTCAAGCAAGCAAACAATGAAATATCTCATATTCATTTCATTAAAATAATTATTTTGGAGCTCTTAAAGAGAACATCTGCATGCATTGACATGGAGTTTCACTTGGAATCATGAAAACAAAAACAATGAATCAATGATCCGATTTTCTCTCCAAATCCTACCTACTCGATCGATATCTTTCAGAATAGAACCACGGCTAGTAACCCTTAGTCCTGCATTGATATACATAGATGATCAAGAAATAATTCTGCTGATTAGCTTATGAAAACGTAGAATATCTCGTTTAGAACTAATCCAAAGCTTATCTCTTATAAGTTGCAAAGCCGAGCTCTGTTTGATTTCTTTTAGAATCATCTAGCACAAAATAAATAAGTGAAGTGACCAATCAAATAAAAAAAATTTAGATCGTCATCAGGATCGTCGTTTGATCCAATGCCGACTGCTTCAGTTTCATATAACATTCTTAAAAACGCCAACAACAACAAGTCGATTCATTTGGATAGCCAGTTTTCTTAGCTATACATTTCTCAGCTCTAGTCACTATTGATCACTCACTCTTCTTTTATTTACATAAACAATCTTCACTCGGCATGGGCTTCTCCTGTTTCTTTCCCTTTTTGTTATGTTACCTTTTCCCCAATGCATAATTTGAGTCTGAAACTCAGTTTTCAAAAATTCATTCCACTGATTACTTCAAAGTGTAAGTAATGTTGTTATACGTTGAAACTCGCTGGAGATTCAGTCCTTTTCATGTTGTCGGTTTAAGATATGTTCTTGTTTATTTTTGGTTACAAATCAGTCATAACGAAATGCCATGTTTCCTCCCCCCCCCCCCAATGTTTCAGAATCATACATAGATTCATCATATTTCAGTCTCTTTTGTAATATCAAAAAGTTTTATTTATTAACAGTAGGCGACAAGAAAATAAACTATTTTCTTCAATTTTTCAAGGCCTTTATTGTGAAAAAGCACGCTCTAACAATACACGATAAAAGTGAATAAAGAAATGCAAATCAACGAAGATGTATAAATGAAAGAGAGCAAATGAAAAGAGCATCATAGGATTTGAATTACAGCGCAAGATGGGAAGACAATTAACAATCTCTGGAAATCGCATTTGGATTTATGTGAAACAAGCTTACAAGATGAGTGAGGAGCGCAACCGGGGAGAATGACTAAAACACATGATTTTTAGTGTTTTTTGTAAAAAATTTTTTGGAAGAAATTTAAAATGAAATTACATTAATAAAAAAATATCGAAACGCTTAGAGAACATGAGAAGACAATTGAAAATACATTTAGTATTATGCAATATAGACTCCTCGAAATATAGTCGAATAATCTGAAATCCAATATCATTTAAAATACAAAACTTTTGAATTCTTTTCAGGAAGAGGGGGGGGGAGGGGGTTCAAACCGGAAGCTACTTGATATAGGATTACAGGGATTTAGCTCAAAACGAGATATATCGAGAAACAACACTTCCACGAAATTTCGAGTTTATCTTTTCACCAACTTGATTCGCAATTGAGCTCTGTTGAGCTGAGCTTGAGAGTCTGATAGTATGTAGGATCTATTCGGCTTAGTCAACCCACCTAAATGTAGGCTTTCTTTGGTTTCTTCATACACTTTTCAAATTCTGAAATTTGTTATAACGCTCCAAAATAGTTAGAGCTATTTTATGTAGCAAGCGAGTTGCTGTATAAAAATGTGTAATGAAATGAGCAAATTATGTATATTGAAAGGCTTGACACGTGATTGAAAGAATCAAGTACTTCTGGGCAGTGTGTCGTTTCGAAAAATGATTTCTCGAAAAATTCGTTTTTCGAAAGATTTCCAAAAAATTCTCGAGAAATTTTTCTCGTTGATTTCTCGAGAATTTTCCGAAAATTTCTCGAAAAATCGCGAAAAAAGATTTGAATGGAAATACGATAAACAACGCGCTTTACGTTATTTCGGAGTGTCGTTTGAACTATTATCGCCGTAAAAAAGTTCCGACATTTTTTCGAGCCCGCGAAAATCGGGATTTGAATTTAGAGGCTCCTTATTTTTTCTTCTGAATTTTCAGAATTAAACTGGATTAAAAGAACGAAATTGTATTAATCGTGAATTGTTTTACACGTTTCTTCGAATGTTTAAATATATCAATTTGCGTCATTTATTATTTTTTTTCGTTTCTTCTGATAAAAATATATCGCGCATAGCAAATGCGCTGATGAAATGGGCGGAGCCTCTAAATTCAAATCCCGATTTTCGCGGGCTCGAAAAAATGCCGGAACTTTTTTACGGCGATAATAGTTTATTATTTTTTTTTATCGAAATGTTTTTTTTCGAGAATTTTCGAAATTTCTCGAGAAATTCTCGAGAATTTTTTCTCGTTGATTTTTCGAGAATTTTTCGAAAAATTTCTCGAGAAATCAACGAGAAACATTTCCGAGAATTTTTCGGAAAAATTTCTCGAAATGCTTTCGAAACGACACACTGCTTCTGGGGTAGCATATTTGACAAAACTTAAACAAATATTTTAGCTATAAACTCTGACTCATACTTTTGTTTTCTTGTATATCTCAAGAGCTTCGAAATATTTCGTTCGTGTGCCTTTCAGTATTCGTTTCCCCATTTGCACCGCCGATTTGACCAACATGGCTGGTACGTCTTCAATTACTATGGTAATGTTTGCTTACAATCAAGATAAGAAGGATTTTATTTCAGAAAAAAAAAACTCTAATCTTGAACATGAGATCTACCCTGTAGTTCATAAACTGCAAAGTTAAGAAATATAAATGAGTTTAACATTAAAAGGGATATACGGAATGAGAATTTTAAGTGATATTGAGGAAAAGAGCAGAGAAAAAAAATCACCGATATGGAAGTGAAAGAGCTGTAAAACAATTGAAAGGTGTGGGGGGGGAAGGCTATTTACATTGGCAATTTGCCAAACGTTAGAAGGAAACAAGTGACCTGTGAGGTTGGGCGTTGAGGAAGAAAAATATAAGTTTTAAAGAAATAAGTGAAAGATTTCTTGAAAATTACCAGATTAAAAGTAAACTGTAGGCGTGGAGCCATCTGAAGTCACAGTTACGGGAACCAGATGAGCTCCTTGTGATCTTTTTGGGGCGGGCGACTTGGACTCGTAACTCCGGTCGCGATCGCTGTTTACCACATACCTGAACTGAAAATTGTTAAAAGTGGAAATGACTGTAATTGAAATAAATTGATTTCTAGGTCAGGGTGGATTTGAAGCTTTAATTTCACGACATCCAGTTGAAATAAATTGTTGAAACACGGATTGCGAAGTTTAAGAAAGTTTTTGCTCTCGAAATTCGCGGAAAAACCAAACAAAGAATAACCAAAAAGAAGAAAAAAAGAGGGTAAACCTATTAAATAAAAAAATAAAGACAAATGAGCACAAAAAAAAGCAAAGCCCACTCTATCCGAAATCGTGCAGCATTACATATTCCTACTAACCTTGTGGTTGTGTTCGGTGTTGTTGTAGTTATCGAAATCCCTGTATCAGTTGTCCCATTGAGCCAACAGATGCTGGATCGCCGATGCCCCGTTTTCCACTTCTCACAAAATTTTCGGCATACCATAATCGCCAACATTGAAAAAATTAGACACAAGATAATGAGGATCAGCATTGTAATAGCAGTGGTATGATGTAGAACAAACGCTACGTTATCAACGTTAACCTGAATTTACTGATAGATTTTCAGCATACATGCTCTTGATATTACCTTTGTGATTGCCATTTGAGCTCCATCCTTGGCTACCACAATCAATTCGCAAACTTTACATTGGAGGTGCGCTTTTGGAAGTAATTTTAAAACTCCGTTCGTGTCAATTTCGAAATCACTGTAAAAATTTTGAATTTTCCTTTTTTTTTAAATGCACATTTTGCGGTGCTCACTTGTTCATATTCATTAAAATGTAGGTAATCTTATTTCCTGTTCGTGAGGTGGCATTCACTACTCCTAACACATTTAGTTTTCCTATAGTCATTTTGTACTCAAACTTTTCGAATTTAATCGGAGACCGGCACGATTCTTCAGAATTAGCCGTCATCAGATGGAGCGCTGTTGAAACAACCTGCAAAGAAAGAAACCCGTGAAATTAGTTCTAAAATATGAATCTGACGTTTTCTCCATCGCTCGCTGTAACATTTAGGGTTTCAGGCTTTTCCAGTTTCTTACGGAGCACCACATTTCCAGACACTTCATCGATAGAAACAGTGGTGGTATCACCGAGCAGTGAATAAGTGAGAGAAGCGTTCTGAAATATATATTTTGCGGTTTATTTTCTCATTTTCATTGAGAAGTCTAACGTTCTCCGAGTTTGCAGTTACGGTAATGACAGTGGAGCCTATAGGAGTTGACGGTGAAATCTGAAAATCAAAATATTTTTGAAAGTGCTTCTTAAGTACTTACTGTTGTAGAGTAAGTGTTATGATGGAATGCTAAAGAAGGTTGAAGACGAATTGATATAATGGCAGTACTATTCCTTTCTGGATCATCCCTTTCGGCTGCCTGAAAATAAAACCATAAATTTTATCGAATCCTACAAATGACTTTAATTAATTTCAAGGTTTTCTAGGTTGGAGTGCATCTTCTTTCTTTGATTAAAGTCCCATTTGTCTTCTTCTGTAGTCTGTTTCTAACGTTTTCAATTAGACCATCACAACCGTGAATTTTTTGACTTTGCCGCTGATGCCGCTAGCAACAACAACTGGCGCCATCAGACCAAGGACGCCACTGTATTTATCCCCACCTACTTCGGTTCAGCTGAACAACCGATGAAAAGAGAAACGAACGGAGGAAAATGGTGCATACTTTGCCTTAAATTGAATGTGGAATTGAATAGGAATTGAATGAATACAGAATACATCTTGAAGTTGTTCAATGAACCACGAAAAAAAGGGGCAAATAGTTTAGAGAATTGCTTACGGTGACAAAGAAAGTGGCTCGTTGTGGATGGTTTGGTGTAATTGACCGAATACTTCCGTCGTTGTCAATAGCGAAGTGTTCCGAAAGTTCTGAAAAAAAGGATCAACGTGAATTTGAAATTTTTACTATACGCCTAGCTTTATTCAGTTCTAGATGATTTCTATCTTAGAGATTCGCACTTTTATTTTTCATTTTCTTCCGATTCTCCAAAAATGACTTCAAAAACGGGATGGCGCCCGTTTCGCGATTCTCGATCAACGCCCGATCCGTGCCGAAAATCATTCTTGCCTACTTTTTTCCGTCATCTTCTCCCCTTTTGGTTTGCATTTGCGAATAAGGCACGCAACATGAGGTATGAAATGATATGCGGCGCCTTTTCTCAATACATACCTCCAGACAGAGAAAAGACCAGTGAAGCGTTGAGACGATCGCCATCCTGTGCAGAGATTGCCTCCGGTTCGAAAACCAAAACGCCATTCTGAAACAAATTTTCATAAATGTAATAAGTGATCGATTTGTGGGGCATATACCTTTTGACGTTTAGCAGTGTAATGCGAATGTTTAAATCTTGGCAACAAGTCGTTGACATCCACTACTGTCACATGCAATGGGACTTTAGAAGCCAGACTAGGTTCTCCTTGATCTCTAGCTTCTATTTCCACAGAGAATTTCTTAATTTCTTCGTAATTGATTCGATCTTTAATAGTGATGACGGGCTTGAACGGGTCAGGTATCTCAAGGAAATGAGAGTGTGGACCCGGAACAATGGAGTATTGTACAAAACTGTTAGGTCCCGGTTGATCATTATCATTCGCTTCGAAATCAGTGTAAACAATGGTTCCTAGAAAAAATAGCCTTGACAAGTTTAACTCTCAAAGAGCTCTCGATCTATTACCCTTTGGTAATTCTTCCTTGATGTCTACAAAATACTCTGCCGAATCGAACACTGGTGCATTATCATTTATGTCTTTGACCGTCACAAAAACTGAGATGTTCAACTGCAATTGTTATCAGATTAGCCCAAAAAAGCTTGTTCTATAGTCACATGTCATCTTCAATCTATGTACATTAATTTTTGCCATTACCTGACTGAAATCGGCATCCAGATTAGAGGATCGACATTCGACAACTGCTTCAAACTTGCCGACTCCCTGAAATTATTCGATAAATAATTTGCGTCTATTGAAGTGGTGTATGTGTTTCTCAGATTCTCATCTAGTCCCATGGCCTCATCCTTCATTGACTAACGCATCATAAAACTTGCATGTCACCAATCATTGTAACAAAATGTCTAGTGTTCCCTAAAATGGTACCCTGTGAGAAGCGCTCAAGGCAGTCTGTCTTAGATCTCGCTGCCTCCCAAATAAGACGAAGAACTCAGTGCTCTTTTGTTTTACACGCTAACCACTTAGAATGGTCTGTCAACAACAAGATGAGTGCCTACGCGTCGCAATGCTCAACTATATTTAAAGTTCTCGGTCCCGAGAGCCTCCTCCGATTTCATGATCACGAACCTATGAAAAAGGAATGAGAAGGGTGGAGAGAACATACTGTGATAAGAAATGTGCAAACAAAAATTGGTCAGATGAAAATCGAATGGGTGAGCTATGTATATAAAGATATGTATGCCGTATGCCACTTTCTTGTAATACAAACAAATATATTTTTAAAAAATTAGAACTAAAAGTTGAAGAATTTAATTTAAGAAGCGTTGAGAAACGGAAAAACGAATCACGAAACAATGGTTGGTTGCAATGGCTCAGGGGACGGTTTCAGAGCTTAATTCGGAACATTGATTCATTTGAATCCAACTAAACTGTTCCATTTGATTTCACAATATTTTATTACTTAGTCTTCAACTTTCAGCTTTTTCATGCAAACCTCGTTCGCGAATTGCCTTCCTTTTCCCATTCACAAAGATGCATTTCTGCTTATTTCGTCATCTATTCAATCAATCAGTTTACCTCATCTCTATCCAATCCCTTTTTTAGAATCAAATCGTGGCTGCCAGGTTTTACATCCACCAAATCATTTCCTTTCACCACCTTTAGCTCAACATCGGTCTCCTTTGAAGTCTCCGATTCGAACGGCAGTGTGCCGATCACATTTCCTGCAGAAAAAAAGAAACATTGTTGATTTATCGGACTTATCCGATTCATCTAAGTATCTCATATTTGGTTTCGCAACATCTCTAAGAGTCCATTATTATCCCATTACCGTCGTCATCACGGCGATTGGTGCTAATAATAAACTTGCCATCACATGTCCGAATCTTTTCCATTTATTCCATTCATTTCCTTCTCTTCTATACTCGTATACTGAATCTGCACAAGACATGTTCCGTGTCTATCAAATTGGCTCAACTAAATCTTGTTAGCAGGTTCTCCTCCGCTCGCCTATTGTATGCCTATACCCAACTACGCGTTAAGGATGTCTGGTCACTAATGATCAGCTGCCGGGGGCCCCATCGTTTTGGCAAAAGGGCCGATGACAAGAAAATAATTTGGAAGATGAATGCGGTCAAGCAGTAATAATAGAGAATAGAACGGAAGATGAAATTGTGAAAATAGGGAAATGATCCCGGGAAAGTTTCCGTTAGAAAGTATTCTGAACGAAGCGCTGGTAATGTTACAAACGATTTCATTCAGGTCGGGAGCGCGCTTTGAAAAAAGAAAGCTAATTATCCTTTTACTTTTCCATAATACGAGTAGAAATTGAGGGCGAAAAAATGCGATGGAAGAAATAGGATAAAAGTGGCATTTATGTATTCGGGCGTACCTGATTTCAAATCTTCAAAGACTGATAGATAAACCGAGCTCATGCCATTTTTCAATAGACAGGCATGGTACGTTTGAGCCAGTAGAGCAAAAAGGAATAGTATCGTATGGCATCGACTCAAATGCGGTTTCATTGCTGTAATCATTTTTTTAACACGGTGTGAGCAATAGGATATAAAAAATAAGAATACTGGCGGAACGCTTTTAAATAAAAAAAGAAGAAAAGAGAGCGAAAGGCAAAAAAAAAGATTTAAGGGGGGGGGTGGGAGGTTTTGTGGGGGAGAGAGGAAGAGATTTGAAAAATGGCAATACATCAAGAAGATCTGGATTTGCTAATGTTCGGAGCTTTGGCGCAAGAAAAACTAGGTTCGAGTCGAAGTGAGGCGGTGGTGGGCGGCCAGAACATACGCGGAAAGTTGAGTGGACAGGCAGAGAGCTAGCGGAGGAGTATAGAGCCGCCCGCCAAGAGCCAACTCGGTATTATTGTTGGAAGATGGGGGGAGTTGGAGATGATAGTATTCTTTATAATTTTTTAGACAATTCAACTTCAACTCTAGTTTTCACTTGGTACTTCACGGAAGCTCTTTTTTTTCTTTTTGGCGGATTACGTATCTTTCTAAATCAACATTGAGTATGAATAATATGAATATTGAATTATATGTATACAAAAGAAATGAACATACAAAGTATATCGCTGACGAGGAGGTAGAGATGTAAGAGCTAGCAAGTTTTGGATTCACGAAATAATGAAGTAAATAAACGAGGTTACATAAGGAATCTGAATGAAAGCTAGGACCAACAGTCACTGGCGCATCTTGTTTTATTTCCAACTGTTAAAAGAAGGAAAAACGAAGAGGAGAGAAGGCGTCAAAGTATGCACCGCCCCCTTTTCTTGCGCTGACGACTACCATAATCGGGTGGAAGAGAAAGAGGCAAAACGATTGAAAATGATTCATGCGATATACATCGGAGGTCCACTAAAAAACTTAGCATCCTTCTCTATATGTACATAGGGTTTCACACGCATAAACGGTATAAAAGAAGCTGGAGATTTTGAAAAAGTTGAAGCTAACTCATCCTGAATGTCGCTTTTTACAATGCCATTGTCAGGCGGGCAATTCCTATTCAGCACGGATTTAACTTTATAACGGAAATGAGGAAAGATGGAAAACAAGCTTAAAAACTAATAAAGCAACGGGCTATAAGCCTGTACTTGAAACACACATGAGACCGCACACTTGAACCAAAACCTCTTCCGACCCACCATGCAAAATGAAGGCCGCTATATGTAATTTCGGGAATAAATGTAGGCGGAAAGCTGAGTAAAAAGAGAAGGAGAGAGAGGTTGCGGACCTATAATTAATTGGGTGTGAAACAGTGTCCTTAGGATTTCAACACTACTCAAATTATTGTTCTTATTGGCGTTGTGAAGTGGTAGGGGAAAACTTCCAAATAGCAGAAGAAGGCGCTGTAAAGGTGTGAATATGGAAATGAATGACGATGTGATCGCTCGAAATAAGATAACGCTGGCGATTAGAAAATCTAGAAAATCCTGAAAATTAAGTACTTTTGCCTTTCATTTTTTAAATTTATGAATGTCAAGACGAGGTGCAAAAGGTGCAAAAAAAAACAATTTTTTTGAGTTTTTCTATTTCTAGAGCTTTGTGTCTTCAATTTGATAAGGAGACAATGGCTGGGAAGAGTATTCAAATTTAATAAAGAGACTTGAATAAATAAAAAGGACCGAAGTGGTTCTGAAAATGTTTTGGTGAACAATGAAGACAAAAGCACTAAAACAGAATGTGAAATCTCTTCTTTTTATATTCACTTTTTTGTTTTTTGATAATTCATTACTGAAATTCTGATGACAACAGTTGGGTGAACCTCACCAAAAAACTTTTAGCGAAAATTTTGGCTATTGCTCACAGTATTCCAACTGCTTTATTTTCAGCAATATATTCTTATCTATTCGTTCAAAGACCCGTCGAAACATCTGATGAACTCATTTGAATTTGAACTGAAATCAAAAAGAAATATTTGAAAATGCAATTTGGAGGGAGTGCATTTGGTAAACACAAGCTCAACACAAAAGGACGTGGGATAGCTAATTGAGAGCCCTCTACTTCTCGCGATTAGGAGCGCCCTCCCCATTCCTTCGCCCAACAACCTGACATGTCGTACTGTGTGTGCGCGCGTGGACTTTTTTGATGCTGTGCGAAGACAAGTTGCGGTGTGCGGACAAACAGAGGAGCAGCAGCCCTCCCTCTGCGCGAACCCACCGACCATCTCGGTAATGGGACACCTCTGTTCTTGTTTTCCATTCCGCCCTCCGCCTTTCCAATTTGCGTCCTCTCACCTTCTACTTTCTTCTTCCATGACAGAAACACCGCATACCGGAAAGGTATACGGCACAAATGGACAAGAATTTGAAAACGAAGCAATTGAAGCAGCAAAAAATGTTTTATCCAAGATATAACGTTTCACAAACAACATTTTCATTTCTTTAGATCAGAAAAAGACAAAAAAAAACTATTGAATTCCGCAGAAAAAAAATGCGAAAAGTTTATAGTTTGCTGCTAAAACATTTTTCCATAGTGATGGTTGGTTCTGGAAGTGAGCTTCACAGAATGGTTGGATTCAGAATCATGAAGATGTTTACCTGAATTTTATCATATTTGCGACCAAACTAAAAATAAGGATATGCCTTTATACTTTTGAAAAAGACATGAATTATGCATATTGGAAGCCCACTAAATGTTTCTACTTGTTGCACAAATATACCTAAACCTTGTAAATGATTTATTAGGAGAGACACTTCCGGTTAAATTTTAACTGCGAATTGTGCCAAAAATAAAAAAATATATACATAGAAAATACATACGTGAAACGTTGGAATCGAAAAATACATTTAAATAATTAATTAACTGTTTCAAATTATCTAATTAAGGAAAATTGTGTTTGACCTTTGTTGGGTGGCTTTGAAAAATGAAAATCTCAATGTGACATAATAACCATTCCTAATTGGCAATCTTACTTGCCTCCTGCTTTATTCCATTCTTCTAGATATTCAGATAAAAATCATGCTTGAAATAATATCAGAATGAGCACAAGACGGCCGGTGCACATTTTATTTTATAAAGAAATTTGTAGGTAATTGTAGATCTCGGTCAGTTCAACACAAAATTATTGGTATTTTCAGTCAACTTCGTAGTCCCGGCCTCTTTACCATTCTAATTTCGAAGGTGTTATCGCTATGCTATCAGTCTTCACAAATCTCGTTGAGCTCTTCAAATTGTGACGCTTTGTCATGCAGTAGCATTCATTAGGAAGAAAGCGATACGCCGACTCGATATCGGCTCTTACTGCAAGTCTGATTGATGAGGAAATGCAGAATTAGTATATATTTCTCATTACCATTATCTTTGTGTGAAGTTTCTGAAAAATGTGCTCCAGAATCCTATTAACTTCAATTTTATGAAGTCATAATAACGATATGGAACTTAATTACAAATATTTAGAATTACTCTGCACATTGTGGCCATTTGTAATTGCCCATATTCCACTAAAAGAAAATGTGCCAAACAGTATGATAAAAGCTGCTAATGGGCAGCTGGAATTGCACCAAATATCGTATTTTCAGGATTTCAAATCAGTTTTAAGGTTTTCTTTTTCTTTTTTTTTCAATTTAATTTTTTTTTAATTTTTGTATTAAACTTATACTCTTGAAGAGAAAATGGGCTTTATTGTTCTATTATATTCTTCAACTTCTCATTCATACAAATTTATCAAAAGCGTATTTTTCTCAACTTGAGCATACGGTAACTCAAAAGACAATTCAAAACTTCTACAGAAAACTCGATCCATATGAATGATCTTCCAACTAGTATGTTAATCACCTTCTGAAATTGTATTCCGTTTCAAAACTAAAGATTTTTCTAAGTTGGTTCCTGAATAACGCATCGGCTGCCTTCCTGTACTCTGTTTCTTCTGTTTACCCTTCATTTTCTTGATGAATTTCAGACCACGTGACTGGTCCGGACACAAAACAACAGAAATCCCTGACGCATGTGTTTTCTGTTCCTTAATTGAAATGTTTTGATCTTGATGAAAATAGTATATTGCTTTATTAGACAAACGTAAATGTGTGAAATATTTAATGTATTTTTCCGATTTATCTTCCACAAAAAACAACTATAAAACTATTTTGTCCCGAAAACATTCATGCCCGTGCTGCAAGTTGTTCTGTTCAGAAAGTTGGAGAGGACATCCGTGCTTCTTTCTTGAATGATGTTGCAAATTGCTTGCTCTGCAGCTGTCAAACCTTATTGAGTGTTAGCGAATTCAACCTATAACCTTTTTTTTGGCAAAGTGAAAGAGCAAGAAAGAAAAGCCACCGTCCTCTTCTTTCCAATAAATTTTCAAAGTTCCTATTCCGCTTGTCGTCTTGCCACGTTAGATCCCCGTGACTTTTTTTCTTTGGAAATGCTCGAATATGTGCCAGAATGGAAGGAAATTTGTGCAATTCGATACGAAAACCCATCTCTCATGTTACTTTTCTTACTAGCTTTTTAATGATGAGTTGATGAGAAAAATGTATGAATGATCACTGTGTAGCAGAAGTGCGCACAAGAAATATTACTAAATTTATTAAGTTTGATGACAAATTTGTGTTGGTCTCTTGAGAAGGAGAAACAGAAGTAATCAGAATACACGTGATGGAAAAAGAGATTTTAACGAATACAATTATCAGAATCTAGCTGAAATATTGTACTGAACGTTCAATTCTTTTATTAAAAATTCAAAATGTGCGGAATGGTGACGGAGTGAAGTGCATTTGATTAGGTGCTACAAAATCTTAAAAACTCGAAAAATTTAGAGTTTTGAAAATTTTGAAACCGATATGACAGCATAACAGCATGCAATTTACAAGAATGTTTCCTTAATAGCACTATCAAAGTGATTAAAGAGAGTCAGATGGCGGCGCGGAGCTCCATTAGAGGTAGACGCTGTGCTGGCAGTAGAATTGGTCATCATGTCGCTCACATCAGACAACAGCATTCTATCAGCTTTTTTGCAATCAGCGCATGAATATGATCTGATTGGTTGCTGAGTGAAAGAATTTTCCATAGGCGTTGGAAGGTTGTTTGCAGATGTAGTGAGAACAACTTGATTGTTGTGATAAACTAGATCAGTGTCATGTACGGGCTCTTCAAGAGTTGGCATGTTGATTATTGTAGTGATAGATTTCTTAATAGGATTCAGCATATGCTCGGGGATGTTGATAACAGTGGCTGTTGGAGGTTTTGGTATGAGTGGTTTTTTTTCCTCATCTGTGGTGGTTTCTTCGGTAGTTGCGCGAGAATCTCGGGAAGAGCTGGCTCGTGGGAAGGATGGCAATGAGATCTGCAAATTTTTTATTTGGAAACTTTCATTAAAAGTTAATTTTCTGATTCCACAATGTGCCATGAGTATTCTGGCACTTGATCGTGATGGATTAGTGACCCTGCTTATAAATATACAAATATGAGTTGAAAACGTAAACTATTCAAACACAAAGAACAATTTGATCTTTAGATTAGGGCTGTTAGAGTATTACTGTTGTACAAAAATTTTGTATTAAATGGCGAATTTCTCTTAAAATCTTTAAAATCTTAAAATATCACTATCAGTACGATTTCTCAAGACCACCCTGGAGTTTTATATTTTAGAAAGTTTGGATTATTTTCTGACAATGTTCATCAGAATAGATGGAAATGAAATGAAATAACACTTCTTCGATATCTGAAAGCTCTCACCTTCTTTTCGTATGTCAATCGGCTATGCGTCTGAGCCATTGGCTCTACTGTAATCTCTGATCTCGCTCGACTTGGCTCTGGTCTCTCAGAACTTCTGGCCGATCGGGTCTCATCGCGAACCACTACTGAAGTATTGCGTTCATTATTTGATCTTGAGCTGAAAAACCCAAGAAATCATCTTGTACGAAACTCATGTGTAAAGTGAGTTTTCGTTGACTGTGTCGAATGAAAAGACACTTTGAGATGATATCCCCATTTTACGAAACGTGACACCAGAGTTTCCCTTCTATCTTTTTGTTATTTTGTCATATTCTTTACGTCGATATAATCATATCGAGTTCATTCTCTAATTACTCTCGGCATTGGAACTTTGAACATATTTTGAACTAATAGATAAAATGCGCCAAAAGTACTGAGCGATAAAAAACAAGGAAAGAAGAAAATAAGACGATTGTGAGGAATAGTGCGATGAGAGGCCAGTCATTTTTGCTTGCTTGAAGACTGACAGACCAATTAGCGAATCATTTATCTTCTTTCCTCGTTTTTCATTGCTCATTTTGCTCATTTGAGCCCGTGGAGTTCTTTCAACTAAAAAACTAGGAATGAACTAGATGATCAGCGTCTTTTCCGGCAGTTTTTCATAGAGATTTATTTATGGGAATTCGTTGTGAGCAGTAGTCTTTTAAACCGGAAATTGTCAAAGTCATCAAATCCTTCTATTGTTTTTGGAGCGGTTTTTAGTTGCGTGAAAAGCGTTTTCCAAACTCTTTCGAAATTTTTTGCCGCTCTTTTCATTTTGGTTCTATGTGAATCATTCAGTCTTACCAAGTATATGTATCCGGCACAATCGTTGTAGTGTAGTTACGGGAATACATTTGATGATTAGGATCACGAAGTGGATGGAAGCATTGACATCTAAGGATTCTCACAAAAGCTTGACGGAATCTCTTATTAAACACCGTGTATATGATGGGGTTAATGGTACTCGAAACATATCCAAGCCACAAGAATACGGATCCGATCCATGATGGGATGGTGATGCTGGATCCACAAAATCCATTGAGGAAGTTGATGAAAAAGAATGGTGTCCAGCAGATGAAAAAGCATGCAAAAACAACTGCAAGAACTCGTGTGGCTTTATGCTCATTTGCGAGATCCTGAGTGGCGGTCTGAAAAAAATGGGCTTCGGTCACCGCTTGACAAGCTTATGGGAAAGTTACGGTGTTTCTAGATGTTCAAATTGCTAAATCTTGCTGAATAATTATTGAAATTTTGGAGTTGGCTTAAAAATCACCGAAAAACTCCGTTATAAAACTTGAAAACATTACATATTAACAGCACTCACTGAGAAGAAATATGGGCCATATAATTAATAAGCTAGTGTAAATATTCTCAAAAAGATTCACCTATAAACAAAACTTTTTCTCATATCTCTTCATGTTTTCGAAAATCCCCTCACGTGATCTTCAGAACTAAGATTTTTGCTTGAGGGGAAGCCCATAAGTTTATTAGATTTTCGGGCGAAAAAAATGGGTGCAGTGTTTTTCCTTATTTCATCCTAGCTTCTCCTTTCGCACGATGCTCTCCATGGCCCTCATTTATTCTCTCAAAAATGTAGCGAAACATGTTGTAAACCAGAGTCAATTTAAACACGCCCTGCTCTCCACTGCCACTAAGGGCGAGCAGATGGAGCGACGTCAAAAATTGTGAAAGCATGAGTGTGTTATGATGAAATTTGATACCTAAGGTGGCTGAGTGAATGAATCGAAAGTACGACATTAAGAAGATTCACCTGAAGAGAGCTGCGACGGCCGACTTTGTTTGCAAAATTGGTAATGACATGGGAGGTTCTTGACTTCCATCTATTGATTGTTGAAGCCTTTTGTAGTTGTTTATGGCCGCTGTTGTTGATAGATGGGCGGCTGGTACCTAGACGATCCGTCTCTCCGTTCGTAATGTTTGAGATGCTGGACATAGTCCTTCCATGGATTCCAATGGTCTTTCCATTTGCATAGGTGCCATTAACCGTTGCAGAATATGTTCTGGCATATCCCAACTTTCGGTGTGGCATAGTCCTCCGTAGGCCATTTCCATTAAACTTATCGCCTGCTTTTTGACTTAGTATTGAAGCTTGCTTGTTCAATAGCTTAGTTGTTTTTGCATAGGTAACACCCATTATACATAACGGAATGAGAAATGTCATTGTAGATCCATAGACTATATAGTACCGGCTGAATATCATGCACTGATTGTTTTGCAAAATATTCTTCGTGTCATGCATCGCCAGCACTGCAATCGGACAGGAGACGAGTAGAGTGACAACCCACACGAGAGCGATTTTGAGGAATATTAAGGTTTTTGATCTGTTGCGATTGCGAAGAGGTTGTGAGATGCCGAGGTATCGGTCCAAGGAAATTACAGACATGTGAACAATGCTCGCAGAGCATAGGAACACATCCGAGTACACGTACAAGAGACACATTGACACGCTCCACGTCCACACCCCTGAAACGATAGAAAAACGTTTTATTCATTAATATTGCTGATACACAAGTTGTATATCGGTTTGTAGATATAATTAATAATTTATTTGAAAGTATTTTTCAGTGTTTTCCAATTTTCAAGATTGCGGAATCCCAAAACACATTCCTTCATTGTCAAAACATAACATTGGATATAAGCATTGTTTGCTCACCTTGTCAAAGCTATAGTGAAAACAAGCAATCCTACAAAAAAAAAAAAAGAGGATATGTCCTTGTTTTTCAGCAACTTTTCTTATCTAGAAGAATATTTCACTTACCGTGCCGAACCTCGACGACAATGCTCAATGGCATCACGATACAGCACACCAGAAGATCAGCAAGTGCCAGAGAAAACAAGAAATAGTTGGTGACATTGTGTAACCTCCGATCCGTTGCAATAGCCACGCACACCATGAAATTGCCAATTAACCCCACAAGACATAGAATTGGTAATAAGAACAGAGCAATCCCATTGAAATGGTAGATTCCCATTGTTGGGATCAACTGTATCCGTATCGACCATACGCTGGTTGTAGAGAGTTGGGGAATAAGTGCAGTTGTCGCAAACGATTCTAAGGATTGAAATTTATTTTGGATACAGAAGAATTCGTTGTTGAACAAAAGTAAAGGCCTAATGAGACTTCCTAGATTACATAAATCTATTGATGTGTTTTTTGTGCTCCCCCCCCTCCCACCCGCCGTTCCGTCTCCCTTCGAAGCAACAATTGAATTGGTTGCTTATGATAGGAGACCTATTGAACTGGATGTTTCTATGATTCGTTCATCTTATAAGGAAAATCCTTCGGGATTCGTTATTTTTTTTTGTCAAAGTGCATAGAGGATAGAAAGAAGAATGGCAGATAGAAAGGCTGACAAGAAAAAAATAGGATAGAAAAGAGATGTCAAGAAAATGATTTTGCTTTCTGGAAGCTCCGCCTTTTTCGTTTCCAGTTTCCTATTTGTTTGCAGAATGGTTTTTTCAGAGTTTTTCCTTACTCTCAACAACTTTTGGAAGTACAAAATGAGAATGTTGAGAAAAAACAGAGTTATTTTTATTTATAAAATTGGAAATATTTGATTTTTGCTTCAGATTTCGATTTTTGTAGAGCACAACTTTAAGAATTATTGAAGAAAGTTAATAAAAAAAACGCGATACAATTTCAAGTTAGAAGGAAAAAAAGAAGCATTTATTTTTAGAATTATATAATTTCAAAGTATAATTTCGAAACATCAGAATTATAAGATCGAAGATTTGTCAGCATTTCGGAGAATTCTGAGTTTTTAAAGCGCAATCTATTTCTAATTTGCAAGTTGACTTTAACAGGAATCAATTCAAAAAATATCATGCTACTCGTTTTTTTTTTCAGATATTTTGTGTGATAGAACATAATCGATGATCACTTGGCTGATGAATGCTAGTGATTTTTGATAAGTTATAGTCAAAAATGAAAAAAAAATCAGTGTTGTCTCTGCAACTTTTAAAGCTACTGGCAGATGTCGGCAAAATATATCGGCTTTGATCTCTACTTTTCTATGAGCTAGCGAACAAATAAAACCGTTTTCATCTATAGCTCCACTTTTTCCTCATTCCATCGTTTCCTAGCTGTCGACTAGAATATGATATGTCGGAAATGTGAGACCTGTTCGGAACTTCCTTTCATTCCAAAATGGCTTTTTCCTGTAATTCCCTGACGAACAAAAAATCTGGTGGGTGGTAAAACAGAGACGTAGACGTGAAAAAACGTTAAAAAAGACGGTGATTGAATATGCGCACACGTTAGGTATGCGCATAACTTCTTGAGTTTTCACTCCTTTTCTCCGACTCCTAACCCCCGAGTCTTTTGTTCACCGACGAGCTTCTATTCTTAAAGCATCATCATCTATACAATTGGATTTTCTAACCAAATTCGTATTGTGCCCTTTTTTCGTAATTAACCGATGGAAAATCATGGCAATCTTACCGTTCGCATGTACATAATGAGATTCCTCAGGTGGAGCGGTGTATGAGAAAAGTTCAACGAGCATCTAGGTCTGTCCCCCGCGTCTGAAACAAATTCAACTACTTTTCACGTACTTTCCACAAATAGTGTCTAATTGCCAAATCAGAGGCGGAAAGAAAGAGCACGAAAGGAAGAAAAGACAAGAATGTGTGAAAACACAGGAAAAGACGAAACTGCATAAGTAAGAGCCATTAGAGTGAAGAGTGGTCATTTCACAAAGTGGGCGGGCACTTGTCACCTATCATATGGTCCGAAATGTCGTCGTTGTCGGCATCCGGACCTCTGGGAGGAGAACTTGGCGAAGATGGGAGAACAAGAAGAAAAAAGGTCGCCGAGAGTTTGTTTCCAACAGCTTTTTTATGAGTGCCGACCTACTGGCAAACAACACAACGTCAGAATGAGGAGGAAGGGAGGGGGGGGGGGAGAGTGGTAAACGCTCAGCCGCGATTGAAGTAGAGTGTCTGTACTGGATATCTTGTACTTTACTACATACATATATTAAAACTCAGTTCAGAGAACGTAGCTGGTAGAAAACAGAGCACCGAGTTGTTGCAAGATCACAGAAAACATATGTACAAGGCTAAACAAAAATTAAGCGAATGAATTGCGGAAGCTCAGAGTCAAACTATTTTTTGGATTTTGTTTAACCTAACCACAAGCTTGTATCTAAACATATCTACGTGTTGAACAGAAGATTCGAAATTCGGTCAAAAGCATCAAAGATGTGTATTGAAAAGAATGAACGAAATCCTCACCTCTATTTAATTGAGACGGATTAGACTTGTGCACAAATTTCCCGGCACGTATCCTACCAAAATAAGTACGCTATTTGACTTCTATCCTTTTGAAAGGATTTTTTTGGTCAGAGAGTTAGTTTCTTCCAAGTTTGAAGCATACTTCTACTGAATGCAACTATTACATTTGAACTCATGCGCTCCAATTGAGCTCACTTGGTAGGTATTGCAAGCATATTCTCATTTTGAATATGATGGATTATTATTGACGAAGTTTTTCAACTTTTCCGAATAATGATAATGGTTTGGTTTGATCAGATGATCACGTAGGAAATAGAAAATAGATGACCAAAAACTAAGCTTTTCTGCTTTAATTTACAATTTTACGAGAGCCTAGCGTTTCTTTATTTTGTGAGTACCTAGCAATCCTTGGAATGAATACTAAAATGTAATCGAATGATTAAAATTCCGAAGCAA
Source organism: Caenorhabditis inopinata (assembly GCA_003052745.1). Classification (NCBI taxonomy): domain Eukaryota; kingdom Metazoa; phylum Nematoda; class Chromadorea; order Rhabditida; family Rhabditidae; genus Caenorhabditis; species Caenorhabditis inopinata. The sequence continues at coordinate 3,275,417 of AP018156.1, read as the reverse complement.
CAAGGGAGGGTAGGTCAACGAAAGAACTTCCTGAAGTTTCAGGTCAATTCGGCAGATCGGAGTGCTTCAACGAGATATTTGCACTTTTCGAGTTCATTTTCAACCGAAACTACATACTTTTAGCATTTTTCAAGAAATGAGGAAACACTCTAAATGATTGAACCTATTTCAGATTACAACTAAAATGAAAGGACATCAGGAACGAATAAAGAGCAAGAACTACATCTTGCTGCAAAAAGAATCGAGGAGAATTAATTTGAAGCGCGTGAGGGAGGAGGTCTGCGGGAAAACGAAACTTTTTTGTGATGGTTAGGTCCCTTCCAATGTTTGTCTTCTGGTTTCCAAATATGTGTGACCTCTCCCAAACCTTTTTCATGCAATAAATAGAAGCATCCATAGGGCTTGTCTGAATGTAGCCGTAAAGGCCAAACAGTAAAGTCTCAGAGGAGGTGTGAGGACTTGGAAAAGCGGAGAGAATAGCAGACAAAATAAAAAGAAGAAAGAAGAGGGTAAAACATTAGGGTGTGCAGAGCGGCGAGACTCCGCCTACTTTTGACGCTTCCCCTTTTCTTAATATATTTGCTTTTTGGACTTAAATAAGCACACCTGATTGTAATCAATAGGTTATTTAAAAAACAACTGAGAAACCAAGTCATTGTACTCTGTGCGATTAGTAACTGGATTCCTTCAGACTCGGTGAAAAACAAAAAAAATTGTGTGAAAGTCTTCAGATTTATTTCTGTTTTCTTACTTCACAAAAAGAACGAGCAACCAAGTTCTCCGAAATTATATCATTTTGTGCCTAATCAATATGCATCGCAAGTAGCCACCACGACGGCTCCATGAACTTTAGTGGAATTGCCAGCATAGGCGGCAGGAATCGAATTCAATGGCCGAAACAATCCGGGTACCCATTTTTCTCTCCCATTTCCATTGTTCTGCATTATTCGATTTGATTAAAATCAGTGATTTCTAAGCTGAAGAAATTTAAAAAACTCAATTTTGAGGATTTCCTGAAATTAAAAATACGTGTGCTTCATCACAATAAAATCTCCCTGTCAAAGAAATCCACAACGTGGGTAAACTACAAACACAAACACACGCCATCTGACCGTCAAATGTAGAGATTCGCATTTTTAGGTGATCACAAATTTTGTCTTCAATAGGGTACATTACATTTCTAATAGGATAAGCAGAAAACTCAATTTGAAAGTTTTGCTCTCTTTAATGGCTTCACTGGATATAGTTATTCCAAGATTAGATGCTGAATTGTTGGAATAGAGCAAAGTCAGTAAAGGAACAATTAAAGAAATCGAAACTTAAATATTGCAATATTTCGAAGGCTATCCTCTTCTTTCCAGAGGTTTTGGTGGCGAGCAAAACAGCATTCCCAATGAAAAAAAAGAGCATGTTGTCTAGAAGTAAATGTATTTAATCTAACAGCTATAAGAACATATTTTAAACAAATAGGAATTAATTCATCTTAACCCAATGATGGATGCTCAAGTGCCGGACGCTTAAAGTAATAAGGCGGAGAGAATGGAATACACCAGAAAAACTGATTTATTCGGATTTTTTCTCGTCAGAAGCTCTTTGAATAAGTTTGCTTTCTCACCATCAAAAAAAATTATGCTCATTCATCTCTTTGGAAGAACGATGGGGCCTTATTTTTTTAGCTGTTTTTTTTTCTTTTGTTCAAAAGACACATATTTTGATTAATCAACCTCTTGTTCAACGCCCATGATGCGCAGAACATAGCTCGCGATTCTAACTTTTTCTATGGGTTTTGAAAGGATCTCAAAAAAAGAGATAAGTTGGGAACAAAGTCTCATTTATATGAAATTACCATTCAGAAAGCCATTCGAATGCAATTTCGCCGATCGAAACCACTTGAATGTTTTTGATATTTATCTAATAATTACTGATCAAATAGAAGTGAGGAAAGGGCGATTTATTGACGGATCACAATGCAAACCATTCGGTTTTTGAAAATCCCTGCTAGAAAAGTCCAGAAGTCCAAAAACGTAGAGGAAGTTTTTGAACTGATGTTTCATAGATAAGTTTGATACATTTTTTTTCTTCTACTGCAAAATGCTCAAATTCGTGCAAATTGACAATTAATGTGATTGATATTCTAGAAAACATAAAGCACAAAAATTGCGGAAAACTGACGTAAATGGAGAATTTGCGTGTTTCCACTATTATCACTTCAATGGCTGAAATTTCTCGTATAGTTTTGGAATTTACAGAACTTAAAGATTTTTATTATAATTACTCTTAATGAATAGAAATTTCAAAGTTGTTCTCTCGGGTCTACATTCAATAAAACTATAATAAAACTGTACTTGAGACATTTGATCTTTTAATTTCAACAAGCACCCCAGTTTTCAGAAAATTTATAGCGGACATATAGAAAAATCAGATGAAGTAAATTGAGATGTTCCGTGTTGTTTGTCTCTTTGGATTAAAACCAAATAAGCGAGTGGGTGGTTGACATTTAGGCAATGCCCTTTTAGTAGACAAATTGCGTTTCCATTTAAATGAAAAGTCAGGGAAATACTATGATTTTAACACAAAGAGCAATTGGCGTCTCCACGAGATCCGTGGATCTTGCTTGTGTTGTGAAAAATGAGAAAAACGGCTCGTTAACCAACGATGATTTAGTATGACGCTGATGGAAGTATTTGATGACTAGCTCATAACTAACACATCGTTTCGTTGAGTTCCCTAACAATTGAATATGTATTAGCGTGGTGAATAGCAGTCACTAAGCTCAATCAAACGTTAGAAAATGGTGAAAAAAAACTTCTGAAAGAAGAATGCCAGTGGCCGATATTTCTTTACATTTTTCTTCAAGTTAAAACATCAAAAGTGCTTTCTCATCAGGAAACACCAGAAGAATCACAAAAATAGAAGGAAAGGGCAGAAAAAAAGACGCAAAGAGAATAAAGGCAAAAAAGAGTTCCCTTTCCGGTAGCATCACTTTTTAAAACTATTTTTAGGAAGGTCGATTCCAGAGAACGATGTTGGCTGAACCCCAACGGATAAGAGAACCGCATACAAAATTTAGAGAAACAGGCTTTCATCTCGTCTTCGTCTTGGACTCGTCTGACGCAGAGATAGATATTTTGTTGGTACACATGCACAACTTTTTAATTGCGTCAGACGAATGCAAGACGAACTGAAGGACGAACAAAGACGAGTCCAAAGACAAAGAGACGAAAAACCAAATGTAAGACGATTTTTTGTCTTCGTTTTCCGTGGAAGCCTTAGAGAAACAATTTTAAAGATGGAACTCATTATTTTTGGTGAAAACGCTTTGCAAAAAATTAAAATTCAAATAAAAACTGAAAATTCATCTATCAAAGGTAAAGCTTCCTTTTTGGCGAAATTTTGGCTGTCTCGTCTCGTATTTGTCTTGAATTCGTCTGACGCAGAGATAAAAATCGTGTTCGTACAGATGCAAAACTTCTTTATTGTTTGAGACAAATGCAAGACGAACTGAAAAACAAACAAAGACGAGTCCAAAGACAAGGAGACGAAAAACGAAATGAAAGACGATTTTTTGTCTTCGTTTTTCGTGGAAGCCTTAGAGAAACAAATTTAAAGATGGAACTCACATTTTAACAAACAGTTTTTCTAACAAACCATTCAGATTCCTTGTCATCAAACCGGAGTACACGAGAGTAATGATTCATAATCGTATTAACCTTCTTGTCCAATTCTAGACTTGTGCAACACTGATCAAGTTTCTCCTCAACTTTGTTCCGGGGAGCACAGTGGGATCACCAATTTTAATAAGCTCATTAAGACCTTTATTGTTGTCATTGTGGTGATAAGATGGGCGAAACGAGTCTTATTGTATTGGTTTGTTGATCATAGATCCGAGGCAGTGTTTGGCGAAACAACTTTGCCGCATCATGCCGCAAAGGTGTGCATTGAGCAAACAATGAGAAAAAAGGTTCAGGGAACGAGCATAAGAGAATAAGACGTTCAGAAGTGACCACAACTACGATATACTATATCTGTTTCCGCTCAAGAAAATCAAGAAAATCAAGAAAAATTTTGCTCTAAGTTATGAGTTATAACAAATATCTGACGGGAAATTACTATAAATTATCTGGAAAAAGTCATCTAATAAAATTGCAAATGATTCAAAAACGACATGGAAATTCGGAAAAAATTAGAAAATTAATGTCGAGAAATTCGTAGCGTTAAACAACCATCGTTTACATAAGAGCTATTTCAGAATGGAGTGCAATTTCAATTTTCAGAAAATGAAAAACAACGAATTTATCGAAAACATTTCTGCAACAAACGTTTATTTCTGGAAATTAAAGTTCATCGATCATATTGCAAACTATTCTTTTGTCATGATCTATTAGGAAGAGAAATACACTTTTTGCGAGTTAATAGGTTCTATTAAAAAAAAATTTTGAGACAAATAGGATTATGATTTCACTAGATGATTTTCAAAATTCCATTTTCTTATTTTTTTAGCTGAAAATTATGATTGCAGCAAGAGAAGCGCTTGTTTCACGAAACATAACGTCTCCCAAATGACTTGTTGTCAAGATTCCTTTCGTGATCCCTAAATTCCACGAATATTTGTTCGATGACAGAAACAGTGACAATCACAACCGAACCGAAATGAAACGGAGAAGCGCACCATTCTATTTTTCAATTATATAAGTTCACTGGTGTTGACAATTATTTTTAATTTCAGCCAGTGGCAGCACAACACAGAAAAAATGTTTTTCGTTGTGTTCTTCAAAACTTTTTACGTGACTTTCTCCTAGTTTGTGGTATGGGATAAAGAAAAAGTCTTCTAGGGTTTTTCGTAAAAAAGAGATAAAGCGTAAAGAAAAAACGGAAAAAGCCGATTCTTCCTTCTGCCAGTTGCTTTACAAGAATTAGGAAATAGAAGACAAAATTCTCTGATATTCTGAAAAAAAAGGAATTGGAATGCATCCACACATAAGCATATTAAGTCCTACAGAACTCAACAAAAGAGAGAGAGAGAGAACAGAACGTTGGAAAATGAGTAATTCGGATCTGGAGTTCTAGCAGCACAGACTGAAAGCTGAGAGGGTATGAACGGAACATAAAATAACAAGATGAGAACAATGGTACGTGACATGAAAACCCTGGTAATGACAGGATTAGTAGAAGTTGCTCACATCATTTTTTTTTTGCAAAAATGACAGATAAAGCAGATTTGCTTATTTCAAAAACTACAAAGTTCAAGTTACTGCTCTTCAAAAACAGATATGGTGGGATGTACTAAGAAATGAGGATTTGGGACCAGAAGCGCAGCCCGCCCCCCTCCGAAAATTTCTCACGCAATCTCCGGCTTGCTTACCTATTTCTCTGATCCTCCGCATTTTTCCACCAATGTTTCTGCTTTAACTTTTCCTTTCACACCGAGTTATTTTAAGCAACTTTGATGCTATTCTCGATTCTATTGGTGATGTATAAACGCCCTCGCGTTGCGCATTTCGTTGCAAACATCGTTGGCGGTAGAATTGACACTGGATAATAAGCGTGCGATCGTCATGTCAATTTATTAATAAAGACATGAAAATAAAAGGAAGGACCAAGCTTGGTCAAGCTGCTCATTCAATAGGCATTCTGGAGGCAAGGCAACTTGTTTGGCCAGGTCACGTTTACTTTGTTCTTGTCAGAGAATGGCACAAAGAGCGAACTGCGATTTTCATTATCTGGAGAATTGAAACTGAAATTTGCTCTCCAGAATGAAATCTTTCTGTTAGAGGAAGTGGGCGGGGGGATTATTAAAGTGAAAATGAAGACGTGTAAAACACCGCGAAAGTAAAAGAAAAGGGTTAGTAAATACAGAATGCATTTTGAAGAATGGAGAACAAATTATTAAAAATAGCCAGATTGTCAGAAGTAAAATGGGTAAAACTTCGTTTTGCAAATTGACAACTTTTTTGACTATTTTTATGTCAGCTCTATGGCTTCCGCAATAAATCCTCCTCGAAAATCACGTCGTCAGCTTGTACCAAATTTGCACTGAATCGAGCAAGAATAGCATTTTAATTAAGTTTCATTTTGAAATACCTAAAAAAAGAAAGTTCAACTACAAAAATGCAGCACTATTCTCAGAGAGCATTTTAAAATGTGATATTTTCGGCTTTTTCATTTAAAACCCCAAATTATTATGAACTTTTTCTTTACTATTCCTATAGTTTACCAAGAATACTAAACTAAAGTTTGTAAACTATAGATCTCGGCACATTTTATCACATTTAAAGAGAGAAGTTGAAGCTCTTGAAGGCGGGTCGATTTCACAGACAAAGCTATTAGAACTATTAATTTTTTTTGTTTTTGTTTCTACTGAATTCAAAAATTTCTTGAAACCATTTTTTTGAAGCGCATAGGAATCCTATTTTGAAAAAGAATCTAACAAAAAATGACCCGGAATGTTATGTTTGAATAGAGTTGGCATTCATGGAAAAAAACCGCGTGCATAATGTATTCCAGACAAAAAATAATGAAAATTTTCAAATATCTATTCATATATTATGGAAAATCAAATTAAATTTCTTTTAAACTTCAAAAAAAAAACCTTTTTTTAGTCAACTCGAAAATAAATTAAAAAACGTAAAAAGTATCATGAAAATTGCAATGAAAATTAACTAATATTTTTAATTTTATTATCAATTTCACCAGCAATATTAAGCGATAAAAAAGGAAATATGATTTGTGTTTCAATGGAGTTGAATTAAGTGAAAAATAAATTTTTTTTCCAACCGAGCCCACATACATAGATTCTTAACAGATATAATATTAGTATTATAAAAAATCATAAGAACGAGCAGCAAAAGTAGTTAAGCATCGATAAAGCGCTTTGATGCTCATGCTCTTTCTCACAATGCACTCGCCTAAACTATATTTTCACAAATGTTTTTCTTTAATCGAAAGTGGGCTGTTTGAGATGTCTGAAAAATCGTTTCTGAGAAGCTTATCGTTTTTTAACAGACAATATAAATACTCGCAACATTCAGTGCAGAGAGGGCGCTTGAAATACATGAAATAAGAAAAGTGCACAACAGTTTGGGCAACTGGTGCATGGGTTGCAGTAGCGTCAAGCTCCAGACACACTCCTGAGGCAATATATTCTGATGTGGGAGAGTTTGGGCAGTTTGTGCCTCCTGCGAGCGGCACGGCCGTCCCCAGTGCCAAAAGCAAACTTGAATCGCACAAACGTTGAGCATCTATCTGGCCATTGAGCTATCCATGTATGTCTTAAGTTCCCACAACGAGGTGTTGCAAATCATATTTAAAGAGTGCAACATACTTTCACAAAAAACTTTTTTTTTCTTTTAAATTATAGTCTTCGAGAATGATTTTGAAAAATACGGCTTGTTCTTTCTGAAAAATGCTTCTTCCTGGTAAATACAACAAACATCTGTTTTTTGTCTGCTGGCTCAAAGAATATAATTCGATTAGGAGATAAACAGCTTCAACCATTTGTCTGAATCACTTTTTTTGGAAAGAGAAGCTCTCCTTCCTGCATCAAAGCTTTTGTTAGATTTGGAAATGACAGCTAGTACAAGTATTTGGAATGGGAAAATGTAAAATAGTGTTTTCAGCATTGAAAAAACTATAATTGGCTCTTTGATACATGGTAGGGGGGGTTGGTATAGAGCAAAATTACAAGAATGTGCTCATAGTCAAAACGGGTTTCTTCTCGAATAATCGACTTTGCTCAAATTTCTAAAAATTATTCTCTGAAAGTTTAAAAAATCATGATGCTCTCATAAAACGAATAATTTTTCAATGATAAATGAATAAGGTTGCGCCTTAAATTAACTGAAACTCTGCATGTTTCAGTTATTATTTTCTAGGTTTTCTAGTAATAATTTATCATTTGAAAATTGATTAAAAATGAATACGAAACTTCCTGAAATTTCAAAAAGAGAAACTGAAAGCAAGCGTGTTGCCGTGGCGCCTCTTTTTGTTTGAGCTCTTTTCGGTATTCATGCAAAATCTGATAAAATTTACAAAATGTCCGAATAACCATTGAAATAGTTTTTCTTAAAATTGACAAAATTAGTTTAATTTTCAATTTTTTTTTTACTTTTTTCTAACAAAAATTGATCAAAATAATTAGAAAATAAGGTAAAAAAGCATTTTTAAAGTCGATAATTTCCAGATGCGTCCTGTATCCAATTTCAATTGTCCTATTTTGGTTTGAGAGTCTCGCAACGTCTACACTGGCTGATCTGTCGGATAAACTAGACCGATACAAGGCAAAGTATTTTCATTTTGCTGAATTGACGCACTACTTTCTTTTTATGAAATATTATTCAATGAAATCCAACTCTATGTTATTGAGGAGTGCGTAATAGCTCAAAAATAGAGAAAAAGTGCTCATTGTTTTTACAAATCAAGAAAATTAGAGCGGCCTGTAACCTCGTTTTTGGTTAAAAAAAAGAAACGTTTAAGCCATGATATGCTCAAATTTCCTTAAAAAAAGGCCGAAAAGATTGAATAAGATTCATAAAATGTAAATATAGATTCACTTTGCTCAATGACTAACAGTGATTCATTAACTACTGTGCTCTTTGACTGCTCTCTGCATCCAAAGGACAGTTAATGAAAAACAGATTTATCGCTAAAGTGATCAGCTAACGTAATAATGTTGTGATGAAATCTGGTTACCAGTGAGACAGATTTTTTTAGTTTGCTCAGAATCCACGGAGAGTGAAGAGTAGAATCAATATTTACAGATATATTTGGTTGATTCAGATGTTTTAGTCAATTTTTACGTGTCTCTGTTTTTTGTTTTGAAATAAAATTGGCTCTTGTAAACTGGCTCTTGAGCTCTTGTAGTGTAATAAACACAAGCGCTTCATTTATCTCTGCCGATTCTTTTCTTATCGAATCTATTACCTATTCGGGACAATATCTCTTTTCTACTACTCTCTGGAAGAGAGTAGTAGAAAATAAATAATCCGGAATTATTTATTTTTAAAGAACCAGGGACATATATGTATATGTATAATTTCTTCTGTTTTTCAGAGTTCTGCAGTGATTAAAAAAGCCTGAACTATCTCTGTAGAATCTTTCGAGTAGCACAGAAATTAAAATTGAGAAAACATCTGCATACAAAAGAAGTATACAGAGTTACTATCAGGAATTATCTGCTGATTGATATATTTTTTCTCAGATCCAAACTTGCAGTAAAAATAAGTAAAAAAAAAATGTGGTAACCAGGTGCGTTTGTGCCTGTGATAAAATTTTGAATTATTTTGAAAGTACGGTACAAATTGCATCTTATCGTTGCGGGATCCGCCGCTAAAAATGTCCCTGCTGCTTTAAGATAACAGTTAAGGTATTTTTATATACTAAACGGGGGTGAGGCAAGCATTTTCAGTCACTCGGCCCCGGAAGTTTTCGCTTTTTTATGAACCAGCCGCCTGGCTCATCGGCATTTCACTGGCTGCCATTTATGACTTCTTATTCAGTTAATCATCTCAAATGATCAGGACAGTATGAAACCATGCAATTGCGAAAGTGAAGTTCACGAGGAAAGGGTCATGCTCCCGGCTAGACGGCCTGTTAGTGGACTGAAGCATTGGAAGCTTCTGGGTGATTGTGTCATGTCTACATATGTCACCTCCTACGAAAACTTGAATTCATAACTTAAACTCTACTAAGCAACTCTAACGAAAAAATAGTTGGTGCATAAGCTTATTTACCACATGACAATGCTCGATCACATGATGCAAGGAACACAAGACTGAACTTTTTGGATATGTATGGACTTTTCTTACACTTTGACAGTGCTCTTCAACTCTCGTCTTTCATCCTTCTGGCAGTAAGACATCCACAAAGTCATCGGGAAGGGGGGGGGGGTGATTACATGAACTCATGAATCAACCAGATATATGCAAACTATTTCTTATTTTTTCATTGATTTTTTGGTGAATAGTCAAATTTCCACTTCTGTATTCATTATAGCTTAGTATTTAAGCATAACAGCTCTATTTATAAATTCAAAAAATATATAATCCAACTTTCAAAAAATGACAATCATAGTTTTTTTTTTGTACAAATTCAATTGTTTTATTAAGTCACAGAGATCAGAAAAAAATGGTTTTGCCAAACTAAACGAATATTGATAAGAGTACGGTAGGGTCATACGTACATGTTGAAGGCACTCAGAACTAAGAAATGTTCGCTACTTCCAAAGACTAGTTACTGTTTCAGATAAAGGCAGTTAATGTGGAAGATACGTTAAGTGTACAGCCAATCACACAAAGATCATTTGCATTATTGAAGTTTTCAAAAGAAGTCAATACTTTGATACTTGAGGAGTTATTGAGAGGCCATCAATCTGGCTATTCCAGTGAATTCTTCCCGAATATCCTTCGGAACTCGATGATTCACTTGTTGACCTTGAGTCCGTTGAATGAACTTTCACAGGGAAACAAATCGATAAATTTGATACCAACAAAAAGTTGTTCCTTAACGTGTTTGATTGAGTGAGTAGCATCAGAATGAGGAGGATAAGCAGTATGGGAATAAGAGTTAGCTGAAAAAAAATTGTGTTAACTAAAAACTAAAGGAAAATGTTAGAACTCACTTGCAGCTCCGGATAGAAGGAATAATCGATGACGCTGTTTAATACTTGATGTGTAACTACAGTATCTTCATCATAGCGGGGTGTTGAAAATAGAAGAATCTGTCAAAAACCAGCAATCATGGTATTGCAATATCATTTGATGACTAACCAATTCAGCTAAGAAAACCAGCACACTGATAACGACGACGATAGGCGCCTGAATAAGGATCAAAAATTAAACTTTCCCTTAAGCGAAAGTCATATGTTTTTTCTTACCATTAGACGAGTTGTTGACATATTTTCATTTAAGTTATACCTGGCCAAGACTACTTGAAAGTGACTGCTTCCAATGATCTTCTAGAAAAAAAGGAGAAAAATTGTTAAATATTGAGAAACTAATGGTAAATTACCTGTCGGTAGTGATTGATAATCCACAGAATAATAAAGATTAAGAACGCCAAAACATTTGAGATCGTTAGCCATATAGATATGAAGTGATATAGTTTGTAGTCATGAAGCTGAAATTAGGAATTTTGACGCTTATGATTTCCTTCATTTTTCGGTCAATTTCATGTTTACACATGAAAGAAAAATTATATTTTAGCTACCCAAAACTACTCATTTTTGAAATTCTCAATTTTCAGCGTTTTTTCGACGTGCTGAAATTCTGAGGAACAATTTTCAATTTTTTATTGTTTCAATATTTTTAATAATTTTGATGTTATCGAATAATAACTTTTGCTGCTTTTGCTCCCTGTAAATGCCTGAAGCATCGAGCAAATCTAGATTTAATATTTCTGTGAAGAAGTTGGAAATCAAAAGTTTAAGAAGTTTTATTTTGAGTGCCACACTCACGGATTATCAACGAGGTTTACACCGCGAAGACATCCGAAAAATCTCCCAGGTCACGGACCCCCTTAAACACATGAAAAAGAAAAAATTAGGATGGGCCGGGCACATTTTGCGGAGAGCTGACGGAAGATGGACGAAGCTGATTCAAGAATGGATTCCTCGAGACCAAAAACGAACTGTCGGATGACCTCCCCCCCCCCCCCGAGATTGTCCGACTCACTAAGAAAAGAAGTCTCAATATATTGAAGAAATTCAGCCCAAGATTTTTGCTGAAAACTACTTCGAAGCTAGCTGTGAAGATTTCTGGCGATATGATTTCGCCTTGCCAGACAGCTCTAGTTCTGGGAACATTGTGAATGTACATAGAGCTGCAGTTGTAGGTTGTTTCCATGCCCTGTTTTTGTACACCTTCTTTAGTGGAAGTTGGATCAACTATATCAAACACCTCTTGAAATTAAGATATTAAGATAGAGTTGAGTGGAATCTGGTATTCACGACCCCCTTCTAGCTGTCGTGAATGTGATCGATAGTTGAAAGCAATCTACTGAATCTGGTTTTCTCGATGCGTTCTGAATCTTCCTGGCTCTTCCGTTTTTTCGTTCAGCACACATTTTGTGAATGCTTTAGAGAGAGCGCACTGAAACTTTGTCGTTAGTGGAGATATTCTGAGAATCGTTCCATTCTCAGGAATACAACATTGAAATGACAGCTTTTCAAAAAAATCCGCTATAGTTTAGTCATCTCCAGCGGCTCCACCCTTGAAGAAAGCGTTGAAAGCACAGCGTACTTGTTCAACAAGGAATGGTGGCGAAACTTCCATTGTGATGGACGCTAAGTGTGCGGGGGATACTTGATGGCCGTTGAACAGATTTGAGTAGAATCCTTGTATCTCCTTTTATCTCCATTTTTTTCCTTGAAGTGATTCTGTTGACGATGGTTGTAGAATTGAGGACAAGGGACGTGTATTTGTATTCTGATACAATACAATAGGCATAACTACGATTGTTCTAGAAAAAATCTACAAAAAAAGGTAAATAAAATAATATAATATATCGCTCACCGCTTAAAATACAAGAGTTTGATACAAGTGGTTATTACAGTTTAATAATTTTGAAAATTCTGGAATCCCAAGATCTTCAAAAAAAAAAGTTTTGTTGTGTTTCATTTATTTATTTTTTGTGAATTTTAATATTATTATCATTAAATTTATAGGAAACGACTACCATTATTATAATTAACAAATAAAAAAATTTCTAAACAAAGGTAAAATTCACTTTAAATAATCTTGTCGCCTCCTTTTCCAAGGTGAACAAAGTTCCATGAAGGAGACTTTCACTTTCCGTCTAGCACTTGGCCGGCTTGTCAACGAGAAATAGGTCGATCTGGTGAACGCCTTCTCTCTTCCATTCTTTATTTACATCTGGCGCCTGTTTCGTAATAACCACAAGTATTATGTTGATATATTAGAGGTGACTATTGTAAAACTGATATATTTGAATGTCGGGTTCTTATTGGTCTTTCTTTGCTACTTTTCTTTCACAAAAATTCATACGAATATGCTGCATATTTCCAGACAAATCTATTTTGACAACATTCATATTGCTCCATCATTTCGTCATCTTCACTGGTTAACGTGAAGGAAGAGCAAACCGAGAATTCCACCGCAAATATTTCCAATTAAAGAGTTATCCGTAGCACTCAAATTGTCCGCACTTCCGCAAAGGAAACATGTGTTGGTACCAGAAACTACAATAGAATAGTAGTAACATTAGAAGGTGCCGCACTACAAAATGAAGAGCCAATATTTTATTAGAGAACAAAGTAGAAAACGCAATTAAATTGCTACATACTATCAAAAAAATCGGAAAAAATGTGTCCCTTTGCTAGAGAAGTGTCTAATATGTATAATGATAGAATTGATTCGCGCGACGATTGCTAAAATTGACAGGACAACTACGGTTGCAGCTATAGATAGAAGTAGCAAGTGCGGTTTTTTTTCTGAAATTCTTCAAGATTCTCGAAACTTGGAAGGCATCCGTAAATGCGAGAAGGTAGTCAGCGTCCTAAGTCCTACAAACAACTACGGTAGAAATGCGGTTAAGAAACAAATGACAGGAAGAGCAGCTCCATGAATCGTTTTCAATTTAATTTCTTTTTGAATTCCTTAAACAACATTACAGCGTTCCTTCATTTTTCTGGCCTTTCCTTTCAAGTTCTTTAAATTTTTGCTCCAATTTCTTTATTTCTTTTTGTTGTTGAATATGTTGTATTGATTTATAGTATTCGTTGTTTTCAATTTTATATTTTCAAAAGAATTTGCTGATTTCATAGTAAACTCACACAGATATCCTTTATTTCTAGGCAATTTGAGTGCTATTGGAAACAGAGAATTTACTTGGAAAATTGTTTCTAAAAAGAAAATATTTTGTTGTAACAATTCAACCAGTTTCAAATAAAAATCACCCGAACTCTAGAAATGATTTTTTAAAGAAAAATCTATAAGTGGAATCGAACTTTTAAAGAGAGAGAGAGCCATGTGAACGTTGCAATGCTGCTCAGCAATGCTATTTCTCTAAAGAATTTGGAATCAGTTAATATGAACTTGAATGGTTTTATATTTTTTATTCTAACCGCATACCCAACGCCGAATTTAGAATTCTTGCACCCTGAATCTTTCTTAAGGCGTCCATAGATTAAATTATTATAAATCATTGATCATTTTCATTGAACGTCAGAATGTCTATGTACTTCAATTTATTCTCAGCTCTAACTTCTTGAGAATGAAACTCCGCGATATTTTCTTGCGTATGACTTCTGGAGAAGGCCAGCATTACTTTTAAGATTTTTAAGATTCCCCGTACACTTTTGATTTTCTACTCCATTACGAGTTTTTGTGAAATAAGGTTTGTTAAAGACTCCAGGTACTTTCTAAGTTTAAAAATAATTATTCAATATTTTTAAATATTATGTAAAGATTGAAACATTAAAAAATACGGAGTTATTGGAATCAAAATCGCAGAGATTTTTTCAAGAGTTTCCAGAACTGTAAAGAATATTAGCCGTTAGCCAAACATTTTTTCTTGTCTAAAACATGAAAATAGCTGGAAAAAAGCGTAAATCGTATTTGGTTAAACCCGTCAGCACTTTATACGAATACTCGAAAGTGTATTATGAAGCTCAACAATACTCACCAAGCTGGTAGCACTAGTGCAATCTATTATAGATAAAGGAATACAATGAATCATTGGAGCATGGAATAAAGTAATGCAAAGGAGCAATTCTAGAGCTCCTTTTCTAACATTACAGTAAGCAATGAAGTTTAAATAATTTATATATATATTTTTTTTTAATTTTGGAAATTGAAATTGACTAATTGAATGTTACATTCAATTTAGTACTTTACAGATTCTATTGCTATTTTTCTGCTTACGTGCGATTCATTTACCTCTGGGGGTGAGTATGGGTACATTTGCTTCGGTAGCCTGATGTTCCAGATTGGGATTAAGCTGAGCAGTACCTGAAACCATTGAATAACACTATTCTATATGTTCTCTTAGTTTTTTTTTTTAATTTTGGTTTGATCTCTTTCAGAATCTCGAAATACTATTTTATTTTCTCTTGATACCGTTCATCTCACGAATTCCATCGTATTTCATTTCATCTATTCTTAGAGTTAAATGATCAGAGATGGGTGACCGCCGGCGGGATATGTAAAAAGAAATAGGAGAAAAAGAAAGGGACGTGATGTTCAATAAACCATCATCACAAGTTAATGAGGCTGCGTTTCATATCTCTTATTTCCCATTTTTGTTTTCAGCAGTTCGCCTGATGCTATCTTGTTTTGTTTTAATTTGATACCTGGACAACAACGAGAATCGCTCCAAGCGTAGGTTTTTGAGAGTAATTGCGGTAATAGATTGTTGCAACAGTCCGTTCAACGGCAAGGGCTGAAGACGAAGTGGATAGACACATCGCACCTAACATTTCTACATGTCTGATCACTAAAAAACCAAAAGTGAAACGTGGAAAATACAAGAAAACTGTCATACCCAGACCATATTGAGGACTGAAAACTTGAAAATCACATTGCATGTAGTCTGGCATAACGTTTGATATGAAAAATTTGTAAAGACAATCCACAGTTATGCCTGAAAAAAATAGATTAATAAAGAAAGCAAAACAAGAGGAAATCAAGAGGCACTGTATAAGCTCAATTGCAGACTTTGCTGGAAGCACCTGCTCATCGTCAACTGCTCCAGAATTTTGATATTTAATGATAATTCAAGTATATTAAACTATACTGATTCGGATTCGTCACCTAGAATTGTCTTATCTAAAAACCCATAGGACAGTACAGATTGTTTTTTTTTAAATCTGATTGAAAGTTATATTTCTCACTCGCCGCTATGATTTTACTGTTTCATATCAATATTAACCTGTCAATCACGTTCAGGAAGTGGAATTCGGCGCCACTTATTCAGAATCGTGTTCAGAAAGTAGAACCTTCTAGAAAACGCTGAGCAGCACTTACCTGTGTTACAAATAATTGCAGAAATACACAAAACGAATAGGATGACTTTTGTGTTGATATGAATACCCTTCGCTTTGATAATAGTCGCTGACATTAAGCCCATTCCCATGGTTGCCAATGGAGCTGACAGAAGACGTAAGAGAATAGAGTATTCCATGAATGTGGATCCATAAATGATGTCTGCAGTTCCGCAAAGTTCGCATCGTGTGCAGTTCGTATATCTCTTGTCCATGCTGAATTGAGCTTGGATTTTGATGATGGAATAATTGGCATTGCTAGTTGGATCAACAACAACAGAAAAAAGAAACGAGTTCACAATGATGGCGATCAATGATAAAAGAAGGGAGGATAATCAGCTGATAACGGATATTGCCTGACTTAGTCAATCACTCTTATCTCTCTGGTTTCGGTTGTTTTTTTTTTGACATTGACATCAAGACGGATTTGGAAAAAAAAAGATAAAAATAGATTTAGTGGGAACGGTTTCTAGAAAATGAATTCAGAATTTAACGTACTAAGAAAAAAGACAAATGAGTGAAACTGGCAACCCACAATTTCACATTTGTTTTTCATTTCCTTTTTTTTTTGCTATCAGAATCTGAAGGCTGACCGATGATGGAGAATTTACGTTTTGAGGCTGTGGGCATGTGTGTGACTGTGTGTGTATGTGTGCGTATAACTGTGTCTTGATGAAATGAAGTCAAAAAAGAGATGGGGCGAACATCAGTTTCAAGTGTACTTCCACAGTTTTTTTAATCCATAGCACGTCTTTTTACCGTTTTTATCACATTTTCACTCCATTCCTGTGTTTTCTGATTTTTCTAAGTTTTGAGATTCGCTAATTATTGGAATGTATTTGTAGTTTTTAATGTTTCGGGAGGCATAGAGGTCAAATGAAAATTGTCAGAATATAAGGGCAGTGGAAAAAAACGATCAATGTCTAACGCTAAGAGATGTAGAGACACAAAGAAAAGAACTGGTCTGAATATCTGTTTCTCCAAAAGTGACTAAGAGATATGAATAGCTTTTTGTAGAAAAAGCCGAAAAAGGGGAAGCTGACGTCCATCGTGTCCGTCCATCTTGGTGAAGGAAAAAGAGAGGAGTGAGAGAGAGGAGAGAGAGAGAGGAGAGAGAGAGAGAGAGAGAGAGAGAGAGAGAGAGAGAGAGAGAGAGAGAGAACGAGTGAAAGAGGATAAGAAGGAAAAGTGATAGATCTTGCCGCCTAGAGACCAGCATACACTCATCGGCACTGCTGTTATGGATCCAGAGCGCGGCGAATAGATCAGACCGATTCGGAGAAAAAGCAAAGGCGACTAGGGCAAAAGTGGAAATATACTGGGACATTCTTCTCTATTTTTTTTACTATCGACTAAAATCGAAAATTCTGTTTTTACCGGACAATCAATCACTCAATCATTGACAAAAAATAAGGAAAGTGATCGCTCAGTACGTTTTATAGTAGCCGTTTGTACGCCCATTTTAGACTGTACTGGTTACTGTATCAGTTATGCCTTGGAATGATGGACAGACGCAACCAATCCAAGAAGAACTGTCGCTGATATTTATGTTAGCAACGAACGAAATGCTAAACCGACGAATATAATAGTAAAATTATGAAGGAGCTCGAATGAACAGGTAGATACAGAAATAGCGATTCCGCTGATGTTGAAATTCAAATATTATTTACTAAAACAAATCTACAAAAATTGATTTTTGATTTCAAATATCAAAGGATTCAACACATTTTTTAAAATTGATAATGCTGTTAATTTTGAAATTAAATTTTTTTGAATGAAAAATTTAAACTTATGTCAGGCTTTCTTCAATCCGATCAGCGAAATATGAAGCATAATTTCAGAAATAAAAAAAAACAAGTATAGGGGAGATAACAATATTTTCAAACTTTTAAAAATTGGAAAATGAGAATGTTTATTAAATTTTTAAAAATTTTACAAAAAAAAAAACTTAATATAATCATTCAAACAAGCCAAATCTGAAGAATTTTCTACTAACATATGAATGAAACTTATATTGGTTATATGTTTCTTCGCAGCTTTATCATATCTCAAGGTGATTGAGTGACCAAATCATATTTTCACTTTCAGCCAACCTCGCGTTGACAAATTCGGTGAATTGTTTTACTCTGCACCGATCATCTGCAACTCAACTCAGTGGCCGTGATTTCGCAGTGAAAATGAATAGTATGATGATTATCTTCATAGAATTTACAATGTTCTACTACTCGTATTCTTGTCCATAGCAACAGGTTTTGTGCAGTGCTTCCTACAACATGACGCCTCGCTGAAATTTCACACTGTCTCAATGACATTTGAGAGAGAGAGAGAGAGAGGGGGGCATCGCTTTACCATATCTGATGAAAAGAACAGTTCACATATTCAACTCTACCAACCAGCGAAAGCGAATCAGTTTTACTTCCATTATTTTGGTATGTAATTGTACTACACGTGAAAAATATTTTTGATGGGGTTTAACTAATTGTTTTGCCTATTTCTTTTATCTTATTTGACCAGTCGGAACACAATCAGAGTACACAAATCAATATATGGTTTCTATCAGCACTATACCTTATTTTGTTTATTTTAGCTTCCTGACTTCTCTCCTCCACTAGAAGTTCATTAGACCTATGTTTGTTTCTTATCTAACGTTCTAGTCTTCCCACAATTAATGTCAAGAAAATGTCAATGCTCATATCTCTAAATAATAGCATTCTGTCTTGAACTTCATGTGTTCATTTCGTATATCAATCTGCGTCTCACTCAGCTGATGGAGTTCGTATCTTCGCTTTATGGTTATTGTTTGGGACTTGGTCTGCTCTCCAATGTTTTTTTTTTTAATTCTTGAACTTTAATTATTCTCAGTGAACTTTTCAAAAATTCTTTTCAGAAAGCTGAAACTGCCAACCATGGAGAGAATACCAAATGAATTGTTAACTCAGATTTTGGAGCAATGCACTTATGCGGATTGCATTTTTTTCAGAGCCGTGGGTATTTTTTATTGATTTTTCAATAGAAAAAAAAGAAAATTTATATGCCGTGAAAACTCAAATAGACTTGCGTGCAAGTCAAACTTGTGTCTGTAGGGCAATACTATTACGGGTGCAAGTCTATTAGAGCTTTTACGGTATACTGAAAATTTTGAAGTATTCTCTCTTTTTCCTTCCATATCAACTAAAAACGATGTTCTATGCCCCCCCCCCCTCTTTTTCGTCTTCTATAGTTTTTCCTTGAACTTTCCTCATGCATTTAGATGTTTTACAAAAATATCGAATGCCGCATTTCTTACTTCCTTTGTCTGAAATTTGATTGTATCTTATCGTTCACAAAATCTTTTGCAAATTTCTCCAATTTTTCTTCTTGCAGACATCGAGTAGGAACTGCTTACTCGGAAACTATGTGCTTGGTAAGACACAAACTTTGGATTTCCGGCACTATTGCGAACATCACCACGTTGGAATTCGCAATCCTGATGTAGAAAATGAAATGAAAAATGATATCAAATTCAATCCAACTAAAGTAATGAATCACTTTCCATCATTACCCAACGCAAAATGAATCTTTTGCTTTATCGTTTCAGATGATCAATTTCATGGGATTCATGCCGTGCGTGCGAAAACTTGTGCTCGTTGACCTTCCATCTATCTTTACTTTGAGTGACATGATAAAAGTGAGGAACTCCTGATAAAAATGCGGTCGAAATAACTGATTTCAGTTGGGAAAAGTGATGCCGAAACTTGAAAAATGTGTCATAATACAGAATGAGAATCGAAAATGGTTGGGGAAAGATGCACTAATAGGGCTCACTTTCTTCAAATCATTACAGAAACTGAAGTTAATCGGATGGGAACCCAGATGTGTAGCAAGACGAGGTATGTCTGCTTTGGAAAAGTCAACTATGCTCTATTCTGGAAACTTGTTTTCTGCAATTTCAGGTTGTGCTTCTCGATATGAAATCATTCCACCGGAAACCCTTCAAAATCTTGTGAATTTCACTATCATCTGTGAAAAAGAGGCTGTGCCCAATGTTTTGCAATATGTACTTGATAATAGGATTTTCATGAAAAAATGTGTCAAGGCCAAGGTATCTCAAAACTTGAATCAACAATTAATTCGAACATTTTTATCATTTCAGTTTAATGTCCGCCTCTCTTCGGCAGATATACCGCATCTTATCTTTCAATTCATTAAATACCACCCACATATTCACGAAATTGCATTCAATGGATTTCTGTTCACTACCCAAGAACAAGTGCAAACGTTTTATAAGTGAGATTTTTGATCGAATTGGAATGAGACAACATTTTCAGCCATCTTCTTGCTTTGCCACAACTGGAAAGAGTGAGAATGGAGAACTGTTCTGTAATTGAAAGAATAGAGCGAGCTCTTCAACAAAGGTTCAAAGATGCTCTCCGGAAACGTGGAATTAAATTTACGAATCTCGTTAAAAGCCTGAGCTACGGGTGATAGACAAAACTGAAACTTTGCTCTTTTTATCAAAATTAAAGAAATTATTTCCAAAACAACACTAATCAAAATATCACAAAGAAATAGCCAGTTGCGATCCTGCCCACTTTGCCACAAAATTTTGCACATTCAACAAGTTTTCTGTCTGCTGCGATTTGATAACAACAAGGAACCTGGAAACGAAAAAAAAACAGAATTGCCGAATGCCACAGATAACGTACTTGTTTAAGTTATCTTTTTCGGCAACCATACTTCCGATGTGAACTGCATTCTCGATAACTGGGTACCCAGTTACTAGGCAAGGCGCGACCGATTTCCCTTGCTTATCGGTCAATGATGCTTCAAACACTCCGCGTTTATCATAAATTAGATCCCTTGCCTGCCCATCATCCACCGAGGCGGCTAGCACCCATTCTTTCATTTCCTCGTGTTTCGAATTCTGTGATAAGTAAATGTTTGTCTATTTTGAAGCATGAACAGTTTAAACTAACTTCTAGCCACTGTCTTGTTGGGAGAGAGACTTCTGTAGGAATGTCGCTGTTCTCAAAAGGACTGTAATCAACGAGATCTCCATTTCCTTCCTCGATGGCGTCCACCAAATCCAGATAGTGGTTTAGCAATAAGAAACCAAGAGATTCAAATTCTCCTCCAAGCTCCTTAGCGGCGGCTCCTGCTTCGTAGAAAATCCTATCAGGAATCAGTATATCTGTATATCTCAGCAGTGAAAGTGATTGCTTCAGGCAAAGTTTTTGAACTTCTGCGACAGAGTCTCCTATCTCTTCTAGAGCTGTACGCATGGAGAGGAGGTGTAAAGCCCAAAGAGACCTATCGAATTCTTCAAGGTGAGGAGAGTTCTCTCTTTTTAAAGACTGAAACACATCCAAGTACACGTTTCGCACTCGAGCTATCTCATTATATGTGAAAACGAGTTTTGAAAGAACATCTTCCATGATGAGCTTGTAGATGGAAAAGTTTGCAGGATTGGCTGAAGCACCATACCTTTCCAGAACAGCGAGAACTTTCGTAAGATCTTTACGATGAACAAGAATTGCAGCGTACTGAGCAACGTACTTGTCAAGGAGAGGACGATACTGAAAAGCTTCTGGATTAATAATCAATAAAAACATTTTTGGTTACTATATGAATTAGTTAATAAACAATAACAAATATACAAATAACTCACGTTTTGAGATTTCGCTGTATCCAAAGCTTTATCCCATTGATCATTTTCTATCATCATGTCAATTGCAGTAACCACATCAACATTAATTAACTCTCCTAATCGTCCTTCATTTTTTAAGCTGTCTTTATAAACTTTTTCAATTTCAGGAACCATTTCCGGTAAATACTCTTCAGCGACTTGCTTTGCTTTGCTCCACTGCTTTGCTCTGCAGAGAGCATTAATGGCTTGTCTAGTCTGCCCGAACATAAGCAATAGCTCCGCAGCTTTTTCATTACAGTCTGCTTCATCCAATGCTCCAAGAACTGCACCAATGTACTGGAAGACTATTCAAAGCTAGAAATGCTAGGGGTCATTATTATTACCTCTTCATCTCCCATTAGAAACTTCATCACCAAGTCAGCTGCTTTTTCTGCACTCTGCTTTATTAAAGTCACATTATCGGTAGAATCTCGATTGATTTTCAAAAGAACGTTCACTGCTTTTCTCCAATCCCCTTGTTGTTCCCATTCTTTGGCTTGAGCAACGAATGAGTCAACTCCTCGAGCACCATTTCTCAGCTCGGCTTTTTCATATTCTTCTTGAATGAGAGCTGCTTGATGAGGTAGGTAATTTTGAGCAATTCTCAGAGCATCTGGCCACATTTCGTTTTCAACAAAGTATCTGAACAAAAATCATGAATCTACAGAACAGCGTAATTACAAAGCAACCTCAAAATAATATCTGGTTTGTTGGCTCTTAGTAAAAATGTTTCAGCCCTGAGATGATCTCCTTCTTCGATGGCTCGACGAGCTTGCCCAGTGTAGACATCAGGTAGAAGATTGTTACAGTGGTCCTTTGCTACTTTCTCTGCAGCGGCCCAGTCATTGTCACGAATAAACATTTCTACAGCAAGTTCTGGTTTACCACCTGAAATAAAAGGAAAAATCGAATTATCTTGATTTTTGATTATTTTCTAATTCATTACGCATTGCTTTACGACTCCGCACAGAAAATAAGCTTGGGTTTACACTGATTTGATACGGTAAGTACTTTTTGCGGAAGTAAGCTATCTTACATTCCACAACTGCACCAATGGACCATTCAATTCAATTGCCAAACCTGATCGAACCAAAGGAGTAAGCAACCAAGGGAAGGAATTGGATGACGTGGACGTGAACTGGATCTTCGACCACCCATCCTGGCCTCACCAGTCAAGGGTCGTCTAAGGGCCAACCATCCTTCTGTGATTCACCGTCAACTCAGTTCTCGCTTCTGCCGCTCTACGAACAAGCGTTTCCCTTCAGCTCCCTCGATGGATAGAATCCTCTATTCGGAAGAGACCAAGAATACGTGATAACTAAGAATAAATGTGTTTTGATTATCAACTGTGTATGCTTGTTGGCCTGCGGGCTGGGTGGAGTAGATGGATCAAACGGCATGGTTCCTGACAACTCATGACACACCACATCATCGCCCGGGAAGTGGGTGGAGTTTTCCTTTATTTTTCGATCTCAGAATTTCAGGATTTCAGAAAAACAAAGCACGTAGCAGACACAAAAACGAAAAAAAAACCCTGGGCACCAATGCACAAAATTTCAAAATGTAGCAGCCCTAGGCACATTTTTGTCACAAATTATACAATCCTGGCCATAAAGAATGCGCGCAGGCTTTTTTTTGTGATAACTTCGCTGGCACTGCTCCGATCGGTCTAATTTTTTTTTGGATGTGTTTAAACTGGTCTGATTAACGTATTCAGTAAGTTGCAGCTTGTAATTATAAATAGTTTTGAAAATAATTCAAAATTTGAGAAAATCGTGAAAAATGCATTTTCTTGATTTTTTTTTTGTATTGTTGTTTTTTGTGTTTCATAGTCATTTTTTGTAGTTGTCTCTCCGCTTTTTGTATCGCGACACCTCATAACTTGAAATACAAATATCACCTTCTATATAATGTTTCGATGCGTCCTCAAGTCGTCCTTCTTCTTCCAACTGTGTTGCTAAACGGACATGTACTATTGGCATTGTCTCCTTTGCCCCAATTCTAGCTAGGTCAAATGCCAAATCATAGGCTCCGGCTTCACAGGCAAAGTCGATTCCTTCAATAAGCATTCCATGTTTGTTTAGCAATTTCACTGCAGCGTCACCACCAATACTTTTAGCCCATAGGAAAAGAACCTGAAGTTATTAATTTCGCTTTGAATTTCTGTTCTTCACGACTAATTTTACTTGTTTTTCCATATTCTCTCCTCCTTCGGTTTTCGCGATTCTGTATGCTTCTGACCACATTTCATTATCTTTGTACATGTTAACGGCTGAACGGAAATCGCCAGCTTTCAGGAACTCTTCCTCTGCAGCTCTCAAATCCCCACGCTCTTCGTATTGGGCTGCGAACCGTTTTCTAGTTTCCTGAAATTGAGACTAAATTCACTGGTTTTTTGAGTTTCTACTCACTTGTAAATGTTCTCCGTGATACTTCTCTACGAGCCTGAGTACGTCATCATCTCTACCAACGCGATCGTACATTTGAATAGCTTTGTGGGGCATTCCGATAGTAATATAGAGCTGCTCAGCCTCCGCAAATCTCCCATGCTCGTCCAAATCTTCGGCTTTAGCAAGATAAGATGATACTGTGACTTCTCGCCCGTGGAACTCTTCTGATAGTCGATATGCGTCAATCCATTTGTTGTTCTTTCCATACATCATAATAGCGTCATTGAATAACCCAGCTTCAACGAACAACCTCTCAGCTCTCTGAAATAAAGATTCTTAGTTGTTTCAGCTTTTGCTCAACTCTCAAACCTCAAAATCTCCTTTTTTCGAATAATGATCTGCAATTTCTCCATAATAACCAGTGCGAACTTTCTGATCTTGAATGTTTTCCACTATCTTAAAATCGGAAATGATGAATGAAATAGTCAATAAGAGCTCACCGATAATGCTTTTGGCCACTCCTTTGCCCGAATCGCTGCGTCCACAGCTCTTTTGAGATCATTTGCTTCTGTAAAGAAATTCAAAGAATTGTTCAAGTTAGAATTAAAAGTGACACACCAACAAAATGATTAACAGCTGCGTCATATTGCCCAACGTATTCAAGGTGGAGCCCCCATTCTTGCTCCAAACTGACAACATTCTCTGGAAATGCGAATCGAGCAAGCTGAAAAGGTTTCATTGTCTAATGGTTTGCCGCGTTTTTTCTGAATCAAAGACGTCGATCTTGCAAAATGTGTTGTGCCCACTTTAACGTTTTGTCTGGGAATAGACATGGCTCTGCCTTTTTCCTGTATTTTTAAGTTAATGTGTTCTGCATTCTTTGAATACCAAATATACTCTGATTATCTGAAATAGAAATAACCTGAATAGCTTTTCCATAAGCATCTCCTTTCTTATAGTACTCGATGGCCTTCTCAAAATCTTTCAGTTTTTCATAAACGTCTCCAGCTTTGTCGTATAGTTGGGATTTCACTAATGATTCTGCAATTTGTCGGAAAACTGTTTCATCTTGCGAAAGAGCTTGGTCGTTATTGACAGCATTGAGAGCAGACAGTGGCTTGTTCGCTTTCATGTACAGTTGAATCGCAGCCAATGTATCGCCGTCAGAAACTTTCAGCTGAAATTTCAACAATAAGTATGTACCTTCATACAGTGCTGGCCAAAAAGGCTTTAATAATCAGTTTTTTCGAGATTACTTGGCTCAGAGGTGAAGTGCGGTCATGAAATTTTTTTGCATGTTTTTGAAGGTAAACCACGTTAACTGAAACTTTGATTTCGACAAAAAATGTATATTTTGAAAAATTATAACAATTTATTCGAAAATTGGATAAACGAAGAAAATGAAATAATTTTTAATCATTTCCTGGCCATTGACTTGCCAATCGGAGCTTCCCTATTTTATTTTGTGAAGAGTGTCATTTTCTTCGCTTTTCCAATTTTCGAATAAATTTTTATAATTTTTCAAAATGTTACATTTTTTGTCGAAATCAAGGTTTCATTTACCTTCAAAAAAATGCAAAAAAAATTTCATAACCGCATTTCACCTGTAAGGCAAGTAATTTCGAAAAAACCGATTATTAATGCCTTTTTGGCCAGCACTGTATGTGTAATTAACGGTACTGTGAAATTAGACAGCGTTTGTTTAAAACAAAACTTTTTAATGAGATACATGGTTTTTTAATTAAATAATTTGAATCCAAGAAAATATTTTACCTCTGCAGCCTTCGAATCTTGCCCCGTATCGCTGAGAGCACGAAGGTAACTCGTTTTTAGTTGCTCATATTCCGAGTAGTTCACAACTTTTGCCAATTCTAATGCTTCATCCCACTTATGCAACGATGTATACATTCCGATTGCGGCTTCAATGTCATTCTGCTCCAGAAATATTCTCTCAGCCTCTTTGAATTTTCTACCCATTATTGCCAACATTGCACGAACTTTGTAGTAATGTGTTCCATCATTTCCAATTGTGAGAGCAGCTTCCTCCGCAATTTCTCGAATGTCCTGAAATCACAGATTTCTAACCAATATCAAAAAAATGAGAGTACATGAATTTTTCTGGTTTTCGCAACATCATTAATGGCTGCATAACATCTTTGTGCAACAAAAAGGTTGCCGTATTCTAAAGCCATTTCTGCAACTCTGGTCCACATGGAATACGCATCTGCACCTCCAGTATTGGATTCCAAAAAGGCAACCGCCCTTTCAAAGTCTTTTTTCTCCAACGCAGCTCCAAACTCGATTTGAGTATTATCCAGTTCATAAGCAACCTTTGCAGTGGGCTCCTGAAATGTTCGTTGCTCCGTGTTTGCTCTTGAGTATCGATTATTTACCTGCACGATAACTTCCGTTCTATCAGCATCCCTCAAAACTGCTTCAACTTCTCCTTTGATTTTCATATTGGTGACTTGTTCCGGCAAGTCTGGGTTGTACCAAATTGACAAGTTATCGCCACTTTGAGCAACAATGACATCACTCATTGGAACCCATTGAACGTACGTACAGAAGGAGAGAAGAACGTTTCTCTGATCTGTTGAAATATCCACAAGTGTGACTTTGGAGCGTTTGTCACGGTAAAGAAGTTTTGTGGCTGCTTCATTAAGTTCAAGCCAGTCGATGGCTCCTGTGTGGTTGATAAATATTTCTTGCTGCCCGGTAATGAGATTTACTGAAAATATTTAATGACTATCAAAACTTCCTTCAAAGTACTATTTTATCAACGGATGCTGAACGCACGAGCATCTGAAACACCGTGAACATTCAAAGTACACTCAAAATAGACACATTTCAGTAAAATACCGATATTTATTAAGTTTCAAGCGATTTTTATGTGAATTTTGAACTAGCAAAGGAATTCCGAAACCGTTTTTTTCTCCCAGAGGAACACGTATACAAAATTGTTCCAAACGAGTCAGTAAGCTTTACTTTCAAACTTACTTATGGAAATAGTGGTAGGATCTACAAGATACGCCAACTTCTTCACTCTTTTATGCTCGTCTACATCTGGTCCACTGACTTGCACACTGAGTAGGTGAGCGCTAGTAAGCTCTGTTCTCACCCATCCCAATGATCCATCCACTCCATATTCCACTACTGTGACCTCCCCAGCGTTGATAATCAAGCAACAGTTATTGAAATCAAAGTAGAATTTTTCATGACCTCCACTTTGCCACTCCAGCTCAGAAAATCTTTGAGTTTCCGTATCGGCAATGACGATGCTAGAAGAGGTGTATCCAATGACAAATCTGTCCTTCCCCATTATTTTCAGCTCATCAATTGCCAGACCGCGGTTTGAAATTACATTTGTTCTTGTGTCACTTTTGACATCTCGTACTATCACATGAGACGGAGCCACATATGTTGTCTCGAAACGGCTTTTAAGCATTCCACGTCGTAAACAACAATCCACTGAAAATACTCCTCCACATATAGTTCCCTGAAGAGTTAAATCACTCTAAATCTGCTATTGATGATATGAATTGACGTACTGCATAAATAGTACTTCCATCCATCTTCCAACCAAGTGCACTGATTGTATAAGCATTTTGAATTTCAAGCGGAGCGCCCTCATCCCATGCACCTCTTCTTGCTGACCACGAGAATAGACGGAGTCTGGAATAAGATATGAAACGTCATTTTTGAAAATTGAGAATTTGAGAACCTGTCATAACTTGCTACTACAACATTTTGAGCAGTAGGATCGCAGGCAATGGAAGAAAATTCTTTCTCCGCCTGATTGCTGTAGTCGAACTGCTGTTGAATAACCCCATTCTCCGTATACGATAATACTTTTCTGTCCGCAGTGGCCACAACCAACCCGTGATTCGTGAAAACCAAATTGTAGGCCGGTATTTGTAGGGTGCATATCTTTGACTAGAAATGACAATATTTCAGAGTTTCGAGAGTAAGATTATCATGTAACCTGAGTTCTGCTGCTAAAGTTATACAAAATTATAGATCCATCCTGATGGGCTGAAACAAACGACGTTCTTTTCGGGCTGGAATCAGAAATAATGTAAAGTGAAAAGAGAATTTAGGCATACTGTGTTTGGAGAGAAACCACTGCCTCATCTGTCTTGAAAAGAGAACTACACTTGTTGGTTTTTATCAGTCCGATACGCACCTGAAATTTGTTATTTTTGAGTTATATTTTGCGATTTTTTTTTGAGAGCTCACATCGGAAATATAATACTTCAGGTTTCCCGCGCAAATTTTGACTATAAAAATGGCATATTAAAGAACTATTGAGACCAGCACAACTGTGAACTGATAAATGACCGTTTTTAGGCTTGACAGAAAGATTAAAATAAGTTTTTCAAAGCACCGGATTACAAAGTGCCATAACTTCGAACTACAGGGTGGCAGCCATGTAGTGTTACACAACTTTGCGTGGATTCTGGCGCATGAGCACAAGTCGCTACTACATCAATTTTATTTTTTATTAATTATTACATATTTATTACTATGTTTTTCAATTTTCTGGTTGCAACTTCCATTTTTAAGGTAATGACGGCTGCTTCACCCCATCGTGGTTCTATTATTAAACTGATGCAGCAGGGTGTGCCGAATTCGGAGATCGCTAAGCGGTTGAACGTCAACCGAATGCTTTTTCATCGGACTGTTACTCGCTTCCACCGTCTTCGTACACCTGATGACCATCCAAGATCGGGTCGTCCAGTTACTTTGACAACGCCAAAAGCGTTCGGGAAAGAATCCGAAGAAATCCGGAGCGAAGCATGAGGAAGCTTGCTAAAGACTTCAAAAAGTGCCGATATTTTATGGGAATCATTGTCAAAGAGAAGCTGAAGATGACTCCGTATCGTATGCAAAATAGCGCATTCCTGACCGAGAAAATCAAAGCTCTCCGAATGCAAAAAGCACGAAAGCTTCTTCAAGGCACGCGCTCAGGCACACTGTTCGCAGACGAGAAATTTTTCACCGTTGAAGCTAATAAGAATAGCCAAAACCATGGGGTTATTGCAAAAGACTTTCAAACTGCCTGTAAGAACGGAAAATTCTCAATAAGACATCTCATCCGTCTTCAGTCATGGTTTTTGGTGGAATTTGCTCCGATGGCACAACCCCGCTGATTTTTGTTGATTTGGGAGCCAAGGTGAACCAAACCTACTACAGAAAACACATTTTAGAGGCTGCAGTTCTTCCGTGGTTCAAATCGCATTACGGAAACCGCCATTGGGGATATTTGACCCAGAAGGTTTCCACCAAAAACTACGCTAGTTTGAGCGCTCTGAAGGACGTACTTGTGAAAGCCTGAGACGAAATGGATGCCAACTACCTGCGTGCCGTGGTGGACGCTTACCCGAAGAGATTGAGAGCGGTGGTGAAGGCCAAAGGAGGGCGATTTGAAAACTATCGTTAAACTGTTTTTTTACTTGTTTTTGTAGCATTTCAATAAACTTCTGTCCAATTCTGGTGAAAATTGAATTTGTTTGAAGGCATTTATAACGTTTCAAGCGCGTAACCGTATTTGGATGCCACCCTGTACATAACGCTGCGTTCAAAGTTGATTTCCAGGAGAAATTTCCTGGAAAAACGCTGTCCAAAGCTGCCATTTTTTCCAGATTTTCCGGGAACTGTCGCAACGAGTGTTACAATCTACTCACGAATGTTTTCGAGATCTTCAACAATTTCTCCGTCAGAATCCATCTGAGATATCCATCTGAGATGAGAAATATTCAGAAAAAAACAGCCGAATATAGCGAAAAAAAGTTTAAAAACTTGAAAAAATTGCGCTAAAAAAGAGCCGTAAATCGTGCGACGGTCGGTGGTCTCGAAGGGAAGAGGAAAACTACGGTAACACTCGTTCCGACAGTTTCCGGAAAATCTGGAAAAAAATGGCAGGTTTGGACAGCGTTTTTCCAGGAAATCAACTGCGAACGCGGCATACGGAAATGCACTTTATGCATGTAACGCTACTCCAGCGACACCCTACACTTGTGCATACAAAGACACTGTAACGGCTTATTTTGGTTATCGAGGCTATTTTATGAGAGCATTATTAGTCACTTCTTACCTAAGGCTCTTCTGGAGAAAAAATTATCAAAAAATGTAGTATAAAATCAAATTTTAATAAGAAGAAGACATGTGAGAAGAGACGGAGCGACGTGGCGGTTCACTCATTTCATTTTCGGATGTGAGCTCATACGGACAGGAACTGTCAGTGTGTTCTGACTGTATTGATAAGTTAGATTTGAATAGAAAAGTATAAAAGTAAAACTATGTTCCTAAAATGACTCTCAACTGGTATCGCACGTTTTTAATCTAAAAAAAGGTTTTAGAATATGAGTGAGAGGAGGGGGGGGGGGAGTCTTGTGCTTTGAAGCACATTTATTTTGTCATATATATACCGAGATTTTATTCTAGAAGTGACTATTATAGTTAAGACAATTTTTTCAATTTTCTGTATTTTTGAAAAATGAGCCGGGAGAATAAAAATGAAAAAGAATTTTGAAACGGTTGCAATAACTCAGGTTGTACTTGAGAAAAAAAATTTAAGAAATCTTTAATAATTTCAAATATTGGAAAATAGAGAACGTTTTTTTAAAGATTGATGTGATTGTTTCAAAGTTTTTTTCAGAGCTAAATCTCTAAAACCGAAGTAAAGAATATAAATTTTGAAACATAGAATTTGTTGTCTTAGGAATGATCATATGCACTTATTTCAATTTTAAGGCATGGCACCTTCACGCAGATCTTCGCCAATTCTTCATAATCTTCTGATAACTGTTCGTTTTTTTAAATGATATTTTATAATAGAAAACCTCACTTTCCCATCCAACAGTCCCACCAAAATTTTGTCATCAAATGGCCAGCTCAAACAAGTGACGGGTGATGGCTGCACAAATTTGTTGACAATCACCTTCTTTTCGTTCCTGCAAAAATCATAGTCATTGGAGTAGCGTGAGTCAGAAACAATTTTGAGTAACTTTACACTCTGATTCTTACCAAGTGGTTCCAACTTTGTAGATGAAGAGCACATTGTCACTCTGCCCGATGGCGATGCGTGATGAATCAGGTGAAAATGTCATGCATAATACGGTAAATGATTTCTTTCCGTACTGAAAGTGAGGGAGTTTTACTAAAAGCTTTACACAGCTACCTAGATGGTGACTAACCTTTGAATCCACTGGCTTGCATGAGAATCTATCTTTTTGGTTACCATTTTCATCAAGCAAAGCGACAGAGCGGTCAGAACAGCTTATTGCAGTTCGGGTACCATTTGGTGAGCAGGCAATACAGCTGATCTTTGCTTCTCCATCCTGAAATTTAAGAAAAATAAACAAAATAATAGACTAGATGAAAACACAAAGAATTGTTCTATTCGAATTGTAAAATAAGATTAAAGGCAAAAGAAGAACATTGATTTTACAATTTCCTTGGCTGCAGAAACCCAATTTTTCATTAAAATAAGAAAAATAATTATTTAAAAAAACCAATCTGACAGTGTTAAATTAAATTAAAATAGAAAAAAGTCATAAATCAAACGGAAAGTTTAATTTCAAAAAGTTCTTCTCGACTGTATTAAACACATTTTTTGAAGAATTAATGCAACATTTTTCAGAAAATTTTGCTAAAAATAAATCCGATTGGAGCGGAGTATTTTTACATTTTGATAAATTTACCTGAGAAGGAAGAATACTAGAAAGATACTTAAGTTTCATAGAGCCAATTGAAATGAGCTAGAGACTCTAGAGAAGGACTCGTGTCGAATGTGCGTATCCATGGAAACCGAGTTACGCTCGTCAGTGCACATGTGCTTCTTTCGTCTCTCTTCCCTCCCATCTAATTTCTCTAACATTTTGTTTTTCGCAAGATCATAACCATTAAAAATATATGAATTTGCATTTATTACTTCATAGTTGTCGTAAAAATAAGGAAGAATTCAAATGAAATCCAGACAACTCCCGGGATATCAACGGAAGAACGACGGGAACAAAGACAAGAAGTGTGAAGGAACAATGAGTTGTGGTGAGAAGAGAAAAGAGCATGGCAATGTTAACATGAGCACACTTAATTTGAGTGAATCGCTTCTACAATATAATACAAACATGTATACGACGGATTGGGGATCGGTGTGAAATACACATACGTTTTTTTTGCTGAAATGAATTAGAGAATAAGAGAAAACTGTGGGAATTAGGGGCTTTACGAAGGTGAATTACATTTCCTATTAAAGTTGAAAGGCTGTTTGGATAGTGAAAAGAAAAACGGGATTGAGAGGTGAGGAAAATACTATTGACGATGATAACGGTTCAGAATTTGATTTATAAAAGTAAACAGTGGACAGAACTACACAGAGAGATCACTGCGTGTTCTTGAGAAAGAATGCGTTAGAGAGTACAAAAAAGATCATTGATAAGGCACAAAAGATAGACGTTCTGTTTTGATAATTTAAAATATAATAAGGGATGACACCAACTTAAAGATTATTTGGAAATGGGACTGGAAATTTGGGGTGATATAATACTGCTCACAACTGGGAACGGAATTAAGGTTGGATATTTAAAAAAAAACGAAAAGCAAGTGGAAAATGAAGAAGTGATGTCTGACATCTCAAAATGGAATTGAAAAATCGAAAAAATATCAAAATTTCGCCGATCTCTTCATTTGAATTTCGAAAAGAATATGAAATAAGGAGTTTTACCACCTCTCATGTGGAACAGTCTTCCCGTGACCATGTGCTTGCTCCGCGTAGTGTTGCTGCACAACGCTGACGCCAACAGTTTGATCGTGAACTTGATCTTGCATTGGATACTGCTGATTGACCATTGCATAATCAAATGCTTGGTATTCCTGTCTTGAAGAAGGGAGTAGGACACAATTGTCAATTGTGAACTGATTGTTGTGTTGGCCGCCATTTTTTTCTGTTGATACAAAGGTTCCATTGTGGTACACAGATTGATGGCCCAGCATCATTTCAGACTGTGAGACAATGTAATGCGAATCGTGTTGATTAATGTTGGCATAATCCATTCCTGATGATACTGATGGTAGTGATGAGGCAAGTTGATGTACCGGTGGCTGAAAACAAGAAAAAATTCAATTTTTGCTGTAACCCTTCCAGAAATATTTTACATACCAATTGTTGAGCTCCTAGCCCTCGGAAATTGAGCATATTGATTGCGGGCATGGGAAGTTGAATGCTCAAAGCACCTGATGAGGAGCCTGAGTCAGATTTGGAATCACTGA
Organism: Caenorhabditis inopinata; assembly: GCA_003052745.1. Lineage (NCBI taxonomy): Eukaryota > Metazoa > Nematoda > Chromadorea > Rhabditida > Rhabditidae > Caenorhabditis > Caenorhabditis inopinata. The sequence continues at coordinate 3,242,098 of AP018156.1, read as the reverse complement.
GATTGGAAAGCATTGTATCGTCCAATGACAGCATTCCACCGTTGTGACGAGCATCGTCGCTATAACTGAAAACAGAAATTTAAGCTCAGAATTGATCGATCACTATCAGAAAAGTGTATTTTTCCTGCGTCACTAAATCTCCCCAAACTCACCCGTAAAGTTGCATGAGAATGTTCTGATTCTGACTTTGCATCAATGAATCAAGTGATGTAGTATCCAAGTCAATTTGATGATCACTAGGAGGTACAAGAGCGCTTGCTTGAAGTGGTTGTATATTAGCTCCAAGATGAACTTGACTGAGAGATGTAGTCAAAGAATTATTGTTCTTATTTCCTTTGAATGTTTTTGATCTCTTTTTATTTCCAGATGTCGTCGTGATCAGAGGATTTGAAATGATCGAAGACGCAGATGAAGAAGCTGGAAGACCTCCATTTTCTTCCTGTTCCATTTGCAATTTCCTCTTTGCGGCAGTTGCATAAGTCAGCTGACGAAGGTCGTTATCGAGGTGAGCGGATGTTTCATTTTTCCTCTGATGCATTTCTTTATGGCACTGAAAAAATCAAGGAAATTGAAGTTGGGATTCCGTGTGAACACCTTTAGCAACGACAACTATTCGTAAGTTTTCAAACATTTACTGCGACAGTACAACATCGTATGATAACTTACATGAATATAGGTTAAGCAAACAGTCAATTTTCTGTATGTAATGAGTGAAAACGAGAAGAAAACAGGGCAATTAGAGACACCAACCTTTAAGCTATTCTTCCACTTGAATGTCATTTGACATACTGTACATACGAATGGCTTGGCATCGGAGTGAATTCGTTTGTGATTCCATAGTGTTGACCGCCGATTGAACCTAGCATTGCATGTCTGAAACTTGAAATGACTTGGTTGCTTGGCTTTTGTTGTTTTCTTCTCAAAAACTGTGATTCTTCAAAATAGCCTACTTACGTCACATTCGAAAGGCTTCTGTCCAGTGTGAGAATTTTGATGTTCTTCCAGTTCCATTTTGGATCCAAATTTAGACGTACACAAATTACAAGGATACGGCCGTTTCCGGTCTGCCGCTAAAGCTCGACCGTTCGCATTTGTTTTGGGTTGATTGTTATTGTTGAGGGGATCAGTGTTTGCAACTACTTGGGTGCAAAACCCGGAGTGAATGGGGAAATTACCAAATACCATTTCAGGGGTGTTCTCCAAGTCTGAAAAGGAGGGAAATCGAATATTTCCAAGTTAAATATTAAAAAAAAATGTTTAAGCTTAAAAGTGAAATATTCATTTTGATTCAAATTCTAATCTAGTGAAATACCGTGGGTATGATTTATTTGAATTTCGAAATAATTCGATTCTCTGAAAAGGGAAAAAAGTAGATCTTTCTGATCTTTCTTGGCTGCCTTAATGTTTAAGTCTATTTCATTTCAGATAATGGGTTTAATGAGCTCAATCGATTAAGAGTATGCGACAACTATCTTACAGTAATTTGAGAAAATCGAATTTTGAACAATTGAATCTAATTGATGATAATGATATGCATTAAAAATTATTTTCAAAACTTCAGAAAAAGTATTTTGATGCTAACTAGCATTTTTACAAGCGTTGACAAGCCTTTAAAAAAGTTAAATAAATGAAATGAATATCAATTAAACAGAGCCACATGAGAAACTACGGTGAGTATCTAAATGGGCTAGCTTGGCTCCTTAGCATTGCAAGATACAAGGTTAAGTTCGGAAGAAAAAGAAAAAAAAGCTGAATTGAGGCAACAGAAAATCAAACGAAAAGATACATTTTGAAAGAAAACTGACATGAACTCTTGATCAGCGTATTGGGTGTTGATGGCGGCTCACTCTTCACAATATCATATGGATTGTGATGCAGTATAGGCGTCTGAATCTCCATAATGATGTGATCGGAAATAAAGAGGCGTGGAACCCGTGAGATTGCCAATATCTGAAAACTAAAAAGTTATAGACGGGGAGGGGGGGGGGAAAGAGGATATGTTCTTTGCTGTGTGTGTTGTGATTTTTCAGGCAACACGCATAGCATTTCAGTAACAACGGTCGTCGTCTTCACAAAGAAATGAGAAGGCACTGGAAAAATAACGGAAGGGATATAGATGAGATTTAAAAAAATGAATTAACAAAAATGAAATTGAAAGGTATCTATTTTGACTTTAACTTTTACTATTAAAAAATAATCGAAATATTGAGAAAACTTGAAAACTGAATCAATCTGATTATATTGATTGCAATCATTAACGACTACTAGAAAATTCTATATATGAATATGGAAAAAGTTAGGGCTAAAACAGAAAAAATGTAATAAAAAAGGAAGAAGAACGCGAGGTGCGAGAGCAGTGTAAGAATGAGAACACTGCTCTTCGAGGCGGTCAGGCCCCGCCCACAAGAAAATATGGTGGGCAACTGTAGGCCGGCAGATAGAGAGCAAGAGCTGGGAGCAGTGCGAGGAAGAGAGAATTTCTGACACCAACGTCGGTCAGTTGAACAGGGTTGTGGAACGAGTCAGCCGGGGGAACAAAGAAGAAGACACGAGAAGAGGCGGAGCGACAGGGCGGTTCTTTTGGGCCGTTTCGGATATGAGCTCATACGGACAGGAACTGTCAGTGTGTTCTGATTGTATTGATACGTTAGATTGGAATAGAAAAAGATAATTTGATAAAAGGGAAAACTTAAGATAAGAAATTTTGAAGATGATTAAAAAAAAACGGCAAACGGAGCATTTAAAAACAACAAAAACGGCTTATCCTCAATGAAAATGATTCACATTATTACGCAGGTCTTGTGAAACCACATTTCTCAAGACACATACAATTGATTCAGGTATCAACCAACTTAGATCGTGATCAATCCGAAAAATTGCCAAATTGAAGCTATTTTTAAAATCACATTTAAAGCCAACGAAAAGCTCCAAAAACTTCAAAAACGGTCGGTTTTTTTTCTCATTTTTTCTCTGTTCACAATTTCCTCAATGTTCTCAGTCCCCTCGTATTCTAGACTGTAACAATTATAAGTGTAATGCAAATGCTTGTTGTTTAAGAAGTGTAACATCATTGGTTCAGTAGAGTCGAGAAAACTTGCCCGGCACACGAGGCATTTTGCTACAATTTTTGGCTCTCGGCTAGTGACCTACTTTTTTATTTTATTTTTCATTTTAAAAATTTAAATTATTTCCTTATATTCTGTGTTTGATGCTATAAGTTATTGGCTCTTTCTTTGTATATATTCACGCATAGGAATGAAGAAATCAGTTTTTTAAAGAATATACCGAATTTATCTTTTATTTGAACTAATATACCATCATTTCTTATTAGAATCAAATTCATTCAATGTGATTTCCGATCTTTTAATACTCGATTGATCGCGAATACTAATCTGCAAGATCATCAAATCACTCAACTCATGAAGCTTCTACCTATCAAAAAAAAAGATTTCTTCCAACCGCAAAAAAGAGAACCTACCGTAACCTTTTCACTCGTCACTTTAATATGCCCCAGTAACTAAGCGATTCATCTTAGGCAAACAAAAAGCAGTCTTATTCGTTCTCTCGGGATGTGGGACCCGCGGGGGCAGAGGCACGTCAGGTGGCACTCAATAGATAGCTCCTGGTGTCTTGTCACTCAATCCGTTTCCAGCAAATCTCGTATCTTTTTCTCGGAGCTTCTCAAAGAATAGAGCTCTCTGGCACCGTCAGGATCGCCTAACTCATTCTCTAAAAACAAGGTGCCACTTGCTTATCGGTCAAAGGATGGTGGTAAGAGGAGAAGGTAAAAAGAAAAAATGGGAGGGGGGGGGGGTGGAGGAAGAAGACTGAAAACCAGGTCCGAAGAACCTAGTTCTAGTTGGCTGGATTTGAAATTTAGCACCATCAACAAAAACAAACACTTCGAATGAGCGAGAAGCCGTTAAAAAAAGAGAAAGGGGTTAAAAAAACTAGAACGGTGAGAAGAAACTGTTATCGGTGAACACATTAAAAAAATTATCTACTAGAAGAAGCCCCCCCCCCCCCCCAAGGAGAAGTTAGACATTTGACGAAACGTGTCCTGACGTTCCGCTAACTTCTTCCTTTTTCATCGTCTCTTACGTGTTTTTCTACGTATTCCCTCTTCTCTATCTATATAAAAAACGATGAGAAGCTTTTAAAACTCGATTTGATCAAATTTGCAAGTGGGAGTGAGAAAAGTTTCTAGAAAAATGTCTAAAGGTGAACTTTTTCTAATAGACACTTTCCTCAACTGTGACATTTTCTGATGAGGTTGATAGCAGAAAATCTGAAGTAACTTCAAAGAATAGAAGCTTTTTGAAGCTTTTTGAACTTCTTAGCATATAATTTTGAAATTATAAAAAAAGAAACACAATTGAAAAAGAGATTAATGCGAGACAGTTTCCACATTCCATATTCCTTTAAGTTACTTCTGTCACATATTCTATTATAAAGTTTATGTATTCAGTGAAGCTTAATTGGCGACAATAATTGCGGAAGAAAACATCAAGCGGACATTTTGGGGGGGGGGGATTTTCAGTCAGGTTCATTCAAGTTCAGTCAAGACCCCTCCCCTTCTTCCTCGCCCACAAAAAGAGGTGATAAGACTTAAGGACACAGCGACAGTGAAGTACATATACCCGTTTTAGAGGACGTAAATGCTAAATGGCAGATAATCGCAAAAAAAGGAGATACAAACACATATGCGTACAAACATACGAATACGCCACAAGAGATATACAGTCATTCATTTAGTTAGAAGCCTTTGGCAACATTCAGCCAAATGACGACCAGTGTCGAACTGCCAGAAGCAGAAGACAGCAGCAAGAGGGAAAAAGGGGAAAAGTGGGGACTGATTTTTATCGTCCCCTCTATAACGCGGACTGCTTCTTCCTATCCAGCTTCATTGGCGCCGTTGTCACATCTTTCTGAAACATGTAGATATCAGGCTACTAGACTGCTAGAAACAACTAGAAGCATGTATTTTTTCCTTTTATTTTTTGTAGAAAGAACACAATAGGAGAGAGAACTGTTGCCAGGCGGAGTAAGAAAAAGAAGGGAAAAAAGTGCGCTTTTGCCTGATTGTGGGCGAGTGAGAAGACATAAGGTCTTCATTAGAAACATCTTGAGAGACGAAATAGCGGCCCCACATGAGGGTATGGATTAGAATAAGTTCCCGCTTCAAAGTGGGAGGTTCTCCGTCGTCATCGCCGTCATCGTCGTCAGTTCGAGTAACCATAAAGGACGGACCAGTATTATGGCTCCTCGACCCACATGTGTGCAATAGAAACGAGCTGCCTGCGGACCGCATGGCCATTGGTCATAATGATCTGACTGCAAAAAGAGCGAGCAGCATATGCATCTCGGCGGTTGCATTCAGATCTAGAATATTGAATCAGATTTTTTGACTACCCGATAATAAACGCTTAAACAATGCAGAAATTACGGTTAGTTCTGTAATGACTATTCCTCGGGATGATATGCTGAGTTTTTTTCGCACTCTCCAACAACCTACGCTATCTCCAACCCATTTCTTCAACATCTTTCCCAACACCAATACCAAACACCATGATTCACCCTTACACAATAGCACCAGTTGAATTTAACCAAACTCTCTAGATTTCTACTTGGACACCATCAGAAGGAAAATTGAAAAAGACGAAGAAAAGGAGTGAGAGGGAGGGAAAGAAAAATGAAAAGATAGGCAGAAAGTTAAAAGAGCAACAACAACTGTGATTCGAAGAGCCGGCCACATTCAAAGGTGGGTGATCGGCGTAATTCGCGCAAATTGTTGAATTTCCCAATTGATGGTCCTTTTTAAACTGAGCACGGACGGCGGCAACGTTTGCCATTATTTCGCGGATTACCCAAAGTAAAAGAAAGTGAAGGAAATGAGATGAAAGCGGATGATAGTGCGTCGGCATCTTGACAAATGTGGGAATCGGAGAAGGTAAGTAGGTGGTGAGGTGTGATGAAACGAACATTAAAGGTGTACGATGATGGGGGGGGGTGACTGCGGAAGCTGCCGACCCCAAACGACACAAAGAGTCCTAGATGACAACGAAAACTACCTATTGAGAAAGGTAAGTAATGTCCTGATGAGTTTAAGATCGGAAACATTCAAACGCCTTGATGAAGCTGCATCAACAGCAACACCAGGTATGGCTTGAAGAGGGATGAAACGGAGGCAGGAAAGGCCAAGAAGGGTTTTGAGGAGAAAGTGTGGGGAGGGCGTACCGGATAGGGAAAGCAAGAAGCCAAAGAAGTTACGCCATCGGCAATCAAGAAGAGTGAAAGGTGAAGAGAGCGAAAGAGAAATGAACAAAACAGGCGGCGGGAAGCAGCAAAGAAGCAATCATATCTATCTTGCTAAAAAGAGGTTACGTTTCGACCCGAGGGAGGGCGGTGGGCGAAATGAAGACATGAAGACTTTGACAACGGCAGGGCGGGAATCAAGTTTTGGCGTTGTGGAATGGGGGCCATGCCAGGTAAAGAAAATGTCTCATGATAGTGTTATTAGTCTGAAGGAAGGAACATAGGGAGTCATGAGTTACTTCGAACTCTGATCATTCTTTTCCTTATTTCCTCTCGCGCTTCTTCTTTTCTGTATTCGTTAACTTCATCAAATTGCCTCTTGTTTATGGGACCGTTCACTTTTTACCTTCAAGCCCTCTTCTCGCTGTCCTCACTTTTTTGCCGGTCCTAATTTGTTGCAATAAATTAGGGTATCTAGAAGAGAAAGAACAAGACGAATCTGATAATTGCCAGAATCAGCGTTTTTCTCTTCCCTCTTTTCTGATTTGTTAGCTGATGTTGATGCTACTTGGCCGTTTTTGCATCACTTGTAACTTTTCTTCCTTCTGTCAACTTCAGCTTTTGCATGTACCTCATCATTTTTCTGTATTTTTTCCGATTCCCTTCTCAACGTTTATATAATTAACTAGGAGGGGACACGATGAAGAAAGTGAAAAGAGGAAACTGATAATAACTAGATCGGTATCTTAAATTAATGGAAAGGTGAAGAAGGGGATGACTGCAAAACTTTGGAAAAAAACAGCTGTGAATGGTTGTGATGCGCGATCAGAGCTGGTTGACAAGCTGGAGAGAGAGATAGAGGGAGAGACAGGCATCGAATTTTGCAAGAAGGATACGCCAACGCATAGTCGTTAAAAGTCATGTGGTAGATGGGGGCTTCGGCTCCGAAGAGTCGAAGCGCAGATCCATCGCCGGAGAATAAGAAGAAGAAGAAGAAGAAGCTCGTTTCTTTCTACTTTTTCATATTTCGAGAAGAAAGGCGACGGACGGAAAAGCACACACGCACATCTGGATACGGCCAATTCAATGAGTAATAATAATGAGCTCCAGATGAGAACTCAAACCCAGAGCTGGAAAAAAAAGGAGGGGAAGTATGAAAGAAGGAACGGGGGAGAACGACTGAACAAGTACTGTAGAAAGTGGAAAAAAAGAAGAAAATTCCGTCAATCTACCACAGAAACACAGCATTCCAGAATCACAGTAATCCCCATACAAACCGCGTATTCGTATTTTTTGACTGCGCTTCCTCATCTTGCTTCCTTCATTAATGAAATTGAAAACGCTTGACGACGGTTGGCCAACGCGTCAAAACTTGCTAACGGATGAAGCGCGATGGCAAATGAGAGCGAAATTTCGGATTGCGTAACATCTTTGGCGCAAGAAGAAAAACGAAAAATGGATGAAAAATAGAGAGAAAGAAAACAGCATGATGATAATAGGAAGCGGTAGAAGAAGCAAGAAAATGGAAAAAAAAGGGATACAGCTAGATTGTAGATTTGATCACATTTCAGACTGTATACTGAAAATGCAGAGTTGCTACTGTAGGTCTTCTGAAAACCTCATTCTCAGAAACCATTCATCATCTCATAGAGAAATGGGTTCAATCTCATTAGCAGCGTAATTCTGCACATAACTTTGGGAGGTGATGACGAGAAGAGAACAGTTGCTAGATGAATAATTGACAAAGAATTCGATGAGAAACTAGCTAAATAACTAGAGCTCTTCATAAATTGTCAATTGTAATAAAGAATCGCATTCTCCATTTGTCATCGTGATTGAATAAATGGTATGCCAGTGGCTCGCTATAGCAGCTATGACCCACTTTCTGATTAGAGCGCCTTTGTCAAATGTGGGATTCCCCCGTATTTAAAAAGCCACATGCTTTCGGTTCTTGACTTATTGTAACATTTTCCCACGGGGTACACTCACAATACACACTTTGGTCAAGAAGCAAGCAATTTTAGTGTAAATTCAAGATTTTGTAAAGTCTAGGCGGGGTCTTTTTTTCGCAAAAGAAGTGAGAGGATGGTCGTAATTTTGCAGCGTTCCGTTTTGAACTTCCGCCTTTACTTTTGAAAGTGAAACTTTGATTAAAAATACTTTTATAGGAACTACCTAGTGACTGCCTAGCTTTTCTCCATGAAAATATTGTCTACACTATACAAAATTTCAAAGGATGCTTTACTTTAAGCGAAAGTCAGAATGAAACAATTCACGGTATTTACAGTTAATTGGGAAGTGGAAAGCACTCATACAAATAAAGGCAATCAGATGGGCAATGAACTGCTGTGAACGTTCTGATAGTCGATTGGCAAATCATACTATCATGCTGGAAAAAAACAAGTTTTATGAGACACCTTTAGAACACTTATTATGCGGTTGGCCATCGTGTTTATGTCAAAAGAGACCATCTGATTGGTTCTTTAATCAAAAACTGAAATGAGACATATAAAAACTAGTGCACATGCATTTGAACTATGCGAAACAGATCAAGCTTCCTCTCCCCATCCCGACGCGCTTTCCACTTGGTTCAACGAGCGCCGGGGCTCCCCAACTCCGATAAAGAGATAACGCGCGGCTCCTCGCCAGAAGCACACGGGGCAAGAGCAAGAAAACGGAGCACAGTCTTGCTGATTCGAAATATCACGCGACGGCAAGAGACCATTTTTCGAGAGGTACTAGAACAGGGCAAATATGATGTTCCAAAATGAATGAAGTAGAGGAAGAGGCGGAGAGCCCTAATCTTAGACTTTTTGGCACTTTTGGGTATCCATCGCATTTATGTGGGAGAAGTTTGTTGCCAGAAGTTACGATTATTGGAAAATTAAGAAAAAAACATCTTATCAATTTGAAAAGAATAAAAAAAAACGAGAGATACGCTATAGTGTTTTCACTTCCCGCTTGTCATGATAGTAAATGGAAATGTTTCGAACGCGATTACTTAAAGTTGCATTCCAATTTTCTAGATATGCCGTACTTTAGGACTGGCTATTGCGAAATCTTTGAAAATATTGAAAAAGACGGAATTTAGCTGATTTTTGAGAAAAAAAAAGAGAAAGAAAAATAAAGAATTGTGTTAACATTAATCTGAAAAGTTTAAAAGCATGCTCAATAAAAAATAGGTGGATAATTACGCACTCTCGGTAAGTTATCCGTATGAGTTATATAGAAGCTGAAACAAGAAAAACCACGACTTCTTAAGCAAAAATTTTCCTTCGCTCCTATGAAGTCTGCTAAGATGTCAATATGACCCTGCAAACTCCTCACAGTTTTTTTTTGAATGACGAATGTGACACCATCGCGCACATGTTCCACTTTATAGCTCAGTGTCCTCCTGCGGCTGCAGCCACCAACCGTCTGTCCTTCGTTCATCTGAAACATGACCCTTGCCCTCAGCTTTGGCCGTTAGGTCAAAGCTGAGTCGGTAACTTTTGAGATTGATCCAAGTGTCTCTATATTCCGAGCAGGTGAGAGACGTCCCTCGTTCGTTGGGGCTGTTAGCATTTCTTCTTCTTCGTGCTGCCCGAGAAAGAAAAGGAGGTGGAAAAGAGAAAAGAGAACCTAGCGATGGCAGCTGTTGCACATTCCTCTAGCGGCATTATCTTTTACGTGCGCATATCAGCGAGTGCGAGACGAGAGTGGCAATCTCAACTGAGAGAAAGAGAAGTGACGACGCCTGTCTTCGTCGTCTTCCTCGTGGGGCTGCTCCATCCGGATAATAACTCTTTTACTTGTCAGGTCACCCTTGACACGCTGAGCTCCAACGGGGGATGAAGGACCTAGAACAACAAGTGGTGTATGTCTCAGAGTGCCGCATTGCGTATTCAACCTCGAGAATAGAAAAGGTACACAGATTTAGGGACCTTCAAAGAGTATCAGCTCCGCTAATCAGACACAATAACTAACGAAACCAAACATTGCGCAAAATAGAATACGAGGATGCGTGCGGTAAAATAAGGTCTAGCCGCTACATGAATCATAAAAGAGAGAAGGAAATGATGTACCCATTACGCAACAAGAATAAAAGAACAGTCCATACTAAGAAATAAAAATAATAATGATCTGTTCAAATAGGGATTAATGGGGGTCCAGATGACAATAGTAAAGCTAGAATATCGGTGTAGGAAAACAGTATTTTTTGAATATCTAATTCAAAATTATTCAAATATGATATGTCGTGAAAAGTTTTAAAGTTTTTTGTCATACGGTGACGCTATTTTTAGAAACGTTTAAAAGGATTTTTGATGATTTGAAAAGGGCTTTTCATGCGTTCTCCAATAATAAGAATTGAACATGAGTTTGATGATCGTGCTGATCTGGGGGCATAGATATCTACCATACCTTATGACGTTGAATCATATCAAGAATCACTTGGTAATCTTTGAAAATCATGCAATAATAGACACAAATAAACGGATGGAAGACGCGACGCCAGGCAGATTGAATCAACTCTCTACAGTAGTTCTTGAGTGAAATGCTCCACAACAAACGCGCACGGTCGTTTTCAGCAAAGACTTTTAGGAAGAGCTCAATGAATTGCTCTCATTAACTGGCATGATGGACGCTATTCTGTTCGGTCCCTTTAATTCCATGACTACAGTATGAAAATGCACCAAATAGAGAGAATATAAATAACTGCTTCATACAGCTACATCGTATTCCGCGGTTATTGTTAAATTAGCCCGTTTCGGTGCTTATTAATGTATTGTTTTATTGAAGGGATGACGTTGAGGGGCTCCTTGCTTTTTCACGTCGTAATTCTGTGTATCTCCGTTTTATTTCCGAAATTTAATGCTGCTTTGCTCACTCGATTCGCATCAGATTTATATTGAAATTTAAGACTTAGGAGCCACTTGCATTCTTTGTCATTCATTAAAACTTGCATAACTTTTCTTTTCCCCTTATATCACTTGAACCTCGAAACATTTGTCACACAGGCGGGTGACGTAATGAGATGCGCTTTTACGACATACGGGCAGAGACACAGCAGACATACAGTCGCCAGCCGGTCAGAGTTGGAAGGATAGAAGACGTTCAGCCGCGACAAATAGGATGCGCAGAGTTTCCACGAAAAGAGCCGGCAGACAGTGAGAACTTGCGCAATACGATACTTTTTCTTTGATATAATAGCAGTTTTTCTGATGTATTATTGGTGAAAATACAGACTTCCAATTTTAAGGGACAAATAAGAATGTAATCTTCATGAGAAAATGCTGGATATCAAAATCAAGCATTGTTTGAAAAAAAAAATAAAACAAATTGAGGATAAGAACTCATTATTTTCAGCTTCGAAGCTTGATAATACCCTAAAAAGTATCTATGTTAATGAATTTTGAATGCAGCATCAACAAGGAAAACATGTCCAGAATTACTGGGAAAATTGTGATCGAATTTAACGGAATGTTACTGAATCGTACAGTTCAGAAACAAATAAATTACATTACTGGCTGGTCAAATAGCGAACGAGTAAAACGGAACTAAGTTCAAATGGCGATGTTGTTGAACGGATAACAAGGAAAGTCGAATTCCATCATTTAAAAAAAATACATAAACCAACAAGGAGAAGAGAAAATGTTAAGACGCAACAGCTGAAGCATCTGCCGTCAATTATGATATTCTCAAAATGATCAAAATGACCTGCTTTGAACAACACCATTTACTGTTGGGGAGCTTCTCGTGCCAAACCATGAAGAAGAAATTACCCCACATGAATTGCATTGTTACCAACATTTCGTCTTTCTTTTCAATATCATAAGCACAATTTCTGCAATTGAGAACATCATTGAAATTTTCAGCGAATAAAAATGATGTCATTTTGGAAAAGAGTGTTTCTTTGAGCTCAAAATACGCTTCTGCCATTGGCTAATAAACTCACATTATTTTATTCACAAAATAAGAAGCTCGTTATTCAGAATTCCAGATTTTGTCTTATTTCCTTTGGTGATTGTTTCGCCATCAAAATTGATTTTCACATTATGAACGGCCAGTTGTCCCCAACACTAATGCATTCATTGCTTATTCCGGTGTACTGGAACATTGATTAATCGATTTGCTCGGATCCAGTGGCTTCGCATCGCAAGCAAACTGTCAATGTGAAGAATTGAATAGATTTCAGAAGGCATTCCCTTAATCGTGCTTATGATAACGAGAAGCTGGTTCACCTTTATTTTACAGAAAGCTTTGTCACCTTTACGCTATCATTGAAGAACATCTCTGTGATAGTTGTCAATTGTAGAGTTTTGTGAACCTTCTTCAGGCTCATTTATTAGAAAGGTAATTTGATTTGCTTAAAATATATCGGAGAAATATTCGACAACGATTTTCTTCTTCTTCACGTGATGAGGGTGAAATCATCATCATTCACTTTGTAATACACTCTGAAAACCTTAAAGCTGTCAATGCCACAGTGGTTCTAAGGTGCACGAGCACGTGGCACTTTTATTATCGTCTTTCTGAAATTTTTTCAAGAAAAAAGGCTGATAACTTGAACAGATATTTACGCGCAGATATTGCGTTTACTTGGATGTTCTCCAATGTGAAGAACAAATTTCTCGGGTTAATCTTTCATTTTTTTTGTTACAGTTTTGAAAAGTAAAACATGATTTCTATCTTCTTCTGTATTGCCCCACATCTGGCTGTGAAAATTGTGAATGCCATTTTCAGTGATTAACAGCAAACTTCAACGGGCTTTATTAACAAGTTACTTCATCTGGAAAGCTTTGGAGCACAAGGAGTAGAAACAGTGGCTGCGTAGACCTCCAAAAGCACACACTGCAAGCAAAAGGATGCTACAGCAGATTAATTGAATTGAAAAAGTTTTAAGTGAATTGTTGAGATTTCTTGAGGTGTAATGATGCATGTACATTTTGGAAAGCATACTGTAAAGAATAGTTCATTTCTAGCACTATTCTAACACTACTTTGGTCTTCAAAAAAGGAGACATAGAACATGTGGAGAACTACAAACCTATCTGCCTTTTATCAGTACGCTATAAGGCATTTTCACAATATCTATTGAATAGAGTACAAAATACACTAGAAGAAGCCCAACCTGTCAAGCTAGCAGGATTCCATCGATCATTTTCAACGATGGAGCACATACACTCTGCACAACGCTTGCTCGAGATTGGCCGTGAGTACCATATCCCGCTCACACTTGTCTTCATTGACTTCCACAAGACATTTGACAGTGTGGAACCGAGAGCCATATGGGAAAGCCTTCAAGCGCAAGGAGTAGAAACAATCTATATTAACCTGCTCAAAGAGTGCTGCACAAATTGCACAACCATCTTCACACCATTCCACAGAGAAGTTAAGGTACCCATCACAAGAGAAGTACGCCAGGGTGATCCTATTTATATCATCAAACCTCTTCTCAGCTCGTCTAGAGCTCGTCATTGGACAATTGTCTTGGAACCACCTGAAATGACACGACGACGATTACGATCACGTGCCTGGAATGAGCATCAATGGCAGAAATCTCACCCACTTGAGATTCGCAGACGACATCGTTCTCATCACAAACGTGCAAAAAAGCCTCCAAATTAATACTAACAAAGAAAACGTGTTGAGAAAAACGCACGCCACCAAACACCCTGCGATCATCAGTAGCAACGCCACCATCACAACAATCGAAGACGTGGATGAGTATGTCTACCTTGGCAGGCTACTCAAACCAAACAGAAGACGACGGGGCATTTCGTTCAACAACATCAAAAACACCACTGACGCTCTCACCTGCCTCCTGGAGCTCAACTTTTCGACATCATCGTTCTCCCCGCGCTCACATACGAATCTGAAACGTGGACTTTTACTCCAAACCTCGCTGAAAGAATCCTTGTGACGTATGTATCGCTAGAAAGGAGATTAATGTGAATGATTCTCATGGAACAACGCCAACTAGACTTACACCGCGAAGACATCCGAAAAATCTCCCAAGTCACGGACCCACTTGAATACATCAAGAAGAAAAAATTAGGATGGGCCGGGTACATTAAGCGAAGAACTGACGGAAGATGGACGAAACTGATACAAGAATGGTTTCTTCGAAGCCAAAAACGACCTGTCGTATGAAATGGTTCGATTCATTAAGAAAAGAAGTTCCAATATACAGAGGAAACCGACTGACTACTTCAAGGACCATCACCGCCCAAGATTGCAAGGCATAATTAGCTGTGATCCGCGCACACACAAGCCATTGACGGATCGACTAAGTAATTAAGAAAGTATCCGAGGTAGATTCACTATTTGACGCCTTCGATTATACTCGTGGATGCGACGATGTTGATGGAGACCGGATTGTCATTTTCCCGTTGAACTTGTGCACAATTTCATCCTTGATGATTCTTGTGTCGATTGTTTCACCATAACTTTCCAGTTGAGACGTGACGACTAATAGTCGATCGATGAGTTTCCTTCGATCTTGAATCTTCGTGGATGCGGCTGTATCTGTTTGCAGCCTCGAAGTGAGTTTGGATATGATGGCTTCCTTGTTGCTGTACTTCTTGATAAGAAGTTCCACTGCTTTGTCGTAGTTCTCATCAGGGACTTTGAATCGAGCTAAGAGCTCTTTCGGCTCTTTCTCAAGGAGGGTCAGCAGCTTGTTGAACTTCAGGAATTTTGGTTTGTGCTACTTTCCTTTTTTATACAGCAACGACTTCATTAAGAAATTGAAGCAGTTTACTTAATAGCCATTTAAATAGAAAATCAACATAGTAATATAAATTAGCAGTTTACCACTAAACACCGCTTTAGTTGTTTTTTGCCATCCTGCTCAATTACTGATTTTTTCGCCCAAAAAAATGTCTGAATCAATGAAGTGTATGACTAAATCTCATGGAATCCCCAGGTTTTATAAAAGCTTCTGATAGTTACATACTTCGATAAAATCCGAATAAATGCAAAAGTTATGAGCACAATTTCTTTCTGACTTCCAGATGAAACAACAGCTGGAATAGGTTTGCATTTACAATGCCTTTTCATGGAAAGCAGGCGCTTATAAGCTGGAATTACGAGCTAGTCCTGTGCCCGCCTAATTGAAATCAATAGTTTAATCTTATTATAAATGATGCTAAAGACCCTGTCGACTTTGATCAGCTTATAGAAAAAAGGAAGTAAAATGTGAAAAAAAATGAAGTTTCAAAACCTATTTGCATACCATTCGGCTATCACATATTTGCAGTCTTATCTGTGTTGCTGATGGTGTTGCGAAATTGTTATGAAGAAATTTCTACATCTCTTTTTCCTTTCCCATTTCCTCGTTTCCATTCTAACCACTTCCTCTTGACCGTGCAGAGTTTTCATTATAAGAATTCTGTATGGCAGCATTTTCGCTGGTTTTTCTCATTAACAACTATGTTTTTTAACAATAAATCGAACATTTTTTCTCAAAATTGAACTTATTGCTTTCATCGGCAATTTATAAGCTTTATAAAACTTGAAAACTTGAAAAAAAAAGTTTCATAAAATGCGGTATCAGCGAAATTTGAATAAAAAACAATGACCATTAAAATATTGTAAACTTGGTATTTTTTAAATTAAATAATTGTTTTCCAATCAGTCCGATAGCGCCGTTACCAATTTTGATCAAACTGAAAGTCAAATGAGCAATTTTCAAATTACTTTAGCCATCCGTGCTCGCATGATTTGTTCCGGAAGAAGGAAGGGGGGTCAATTCGCAAAAAAAATGGAAAAAATTTGGCGCGATTTATTCACTATGATAAAATTTTCTTACTAAGACCTTTTTGATCAATGTTTGACCCGTGGTCTAGAATTTCGTTCATAATTATTTCCCCCATTAATGGTCATATTTTTGCTTCAAAACCGCAGACACCCCAGGTTAAAACTGCAGACTCGCATTCAAAAATCATTTTTTTTTTATATTCTTTATGTTCTTTTATTATTTTTTAATGACTTTTTCTTTGATCGCCTTTGTATATTTTTCAATTTTTTGCAGAATTTTGAAAAATCTCAATGAAAAATGCCCGAAGATGACACGCAATCAGTGTCTGAGCCGCACAATGACATTGATATATCGTTAGCCTTTCAAAATTTAAACAAAGAGGTAGAGATTCTTCTATTTCATAACAGTTTTAGAAAGTAAGTTGCAGGCTCCGAAATTCGAGGAAATCACGGAAGCAGCTAAGAAGTTTGGTGATAGTCATCGTTATTTGATAAACCAACTTATTCTTGAGCCTTCAATGCACTCTAGGAAATTCAATCGGCTTTTTGCTCAGCACCACGCTTTCACAAGGCTGAAAAGTGAGTTGAATTTCGCAAGATGCTAAGAACGAGAAATATAAGTATTTAAAATTGCAGAGCATCCGCACGCGGTTACACAGCTTGATATCAGTGAGCAACAAGTCCGCGAGCTTACCAAGCTGATTGTGAAGACTATGAACACCGAGAAAGGGGTAGCAATTCTAAAACTTACTGGAAAACTGTAATCGATAATTTTTAGTAGAAAACAGTGTGAAGTCAATAAAACAGTTAAAGTCAGAACAACAGTCAGAAACGAAAGCTCGTGGACAAGTTTGTTTTACTTATTAAAAATATTTAAACTTAAATAAAGGCTTTCAAATTTCTATATTATTTAATAATACTTCAACATTTTTTAATTAATATTTATTTTTTTTGAAATTAATTTAAACAATTTTTATAAATTAAAATTGAAAAAAAACCTCTTAAAAAGTGTCACAAAAGTCCATGGACAAACATTAAAAAATTGCTTAATTATTAATTTATATTCTAAAATATTCTCTAAATAATATAAAAAAATTTTTTAGAATATATAACTTAATAATTAAGCTATTTTTAAATGTTTGTCCATGGACTTTTGTGTCACTTCTTAAGAGGTTTTTTTTTCAATTTTATTTTGTAAAAATTGTTTAAATTAATTTCTTTAAAAAAAATATTGATTTTAAAATTTCAGTATTCTTAAATAATAAAAAAAATTGAAAACTTTCAATTAACTTAAAATATTTTTAATAAGTAAAACAAACTTGTCCACGGATTTTTGTGTCTGACTGTATAATTCAAAAAAAACTATTTCCCGCTACAAGAAAAAGCAGAGGTACTGTACTGTATAGTATTCTTACAGATACAAGGAATTCGTCCTTGGCGATTTGTTATCTCGAGCGATGAGAAGTCCCCAAATGACTATGTCACGATGACTGGGTGCCTCAGTAGTTATTCTTCCGTAATGAAGGACAGCCCTTTTATGTATGATTATTCGGAAAGTATTAAAGTGAACTGCGCTAGCTTTTTTTTCAGTAAAGAAGAACAATCGTTCATACATTCTATTCTGGAAGAGATGCTCAACACAGATGGAACTGTTAAATTGTCATGGGTTTACAGCCAGATTCAAACAGATTCGTGCAAAATGTCTGGCGTAAAATGTGATGAGCTATTGCAAAGGCTTTTTCGACAGAATTATCTTCAATTAGTAATAACCATCAACTTTCCGGAAGCTTCTTTTCTTGACTTGTTTTCAGGATGACAACAAAACTTCTATCGTCATAATGCCGAGGTTGACTGTGGAATTCGAGCCATGGATCAGAGAGAACTTCAAGAATAATCTCAAAATTTGTGATCTCTGCCAACGTATCATAGCGCGGCCCATCTACACTGCCAAATGCAAGAAATGCAACGTATTTCTGCATTACAACTGCTTCAAAACGTTAGTTAGTCATAAAAAGGCGAGTGTTAAAACATTGAATTTTTAGGGCTACTGAGATAGCTAATCAAGATCAAATCGTGTGCCAAAAATGCAAGGAGCTTGTCACTTTGACTGACGTTCAGAAACAGATGGATGCTCTGAAGATATGGAACGATTCCTGCAATCCGCCAGATTCTGATACTGAAACCCCGGTGAGAACATTTGCAAAACCAAAAAGACGCGCCAAACCAAAATCTGGTGGTCGATCCAAAGCTAGAGGAAGATCGGGACAAACTTCTACGAGAATCACTGCCGCATCATCGTTCTCGCACGAGATTCCTAATTCTTCCGATTCTTCACCATCAACAAGCGCTGCTAACTCTCCACTTGTCGGCTCTTTGACAAGCTTCAAAACCAAACTGCTTCATAAAACGAGTGCCATTGACGTTTCCACTGGTTCAAATGCTGATTTTCCCGACTATTCGTTACCTACTACCTCCAATTGTGCTCCGTGTACTTCTCAATATCGTTCCAGCCCCCATTCCCCATCTTTCATTACTTCTCGTCATATTAACTCAGACTTGCTGGACTGCTATTCGGATTCTTTTAATAGGAACAAACCACATCAGGTTGACAGTGACAGTGATTAATTTATGAAATCCCTCAATGAATTATATTGCTGTGCCACCTTCATCTTGTACTTATAGGATGCACCAAAAGTATGAAAACACATTCAAATTTACTTAAGATTTGCCAAAATGCGAGTACCAAAATGGAAATTCAATTATAGATTATTGAAATGACGATAAACCAGATATAACTATAGCTATTCGGTTTGGCTGCGTCTGTTTTACACAACGTCTTCAAGTCTCGTGGGGAACGCCTCTATTCTGGCGCGGAGGCATTCAAGAGATAACTCCTGACTGAAGAACTCCCCAGACAGAATAGTCGGGTGTTCGGCGATGTGGCGGGTCATTCAAAACTTCTGATGAATCTAGAAATATGGCTGAGCACCAGTGGCTGATCAGAGTTCTGTTGGAATGTCCAAACTTGGTTTTCGAAATTTGATTTGGTCCACGGAACCCACTGTTTTTCCAAATTTCTCAAATAGCATTCTTTTTTGATCTTCACCCATGGATTCGGGAAAATGAGCGGCACTATCAGAAGTGATTTCTATAAAAGCCATTGTTTGATGTGGATGGAAGATCTGTTGATCAACCCTGCCGCGCTCAGTTGCTTCCTTCACCGTATTCGATGGTTTGTAACCTGCATTCGAGCCAGCTTGCCCTTTTCCGGTGAAATCGCGGCGTTTGAGCACTATACGGAGTCTGTTCGAGCACTTTCTCTTCGATTCTTCTCATAGAGGAATTTGTCATTTTAAGCTCAAAACTCATTTTTCTCAGACAGTCTTTATTCTCTCAAGCGTGATGGAAGTGTGTGGTGTTCGGATATTTGGACGGTTTTCGAGTGTATTCAGCTCTTCATATCGTTTGATTGTGCTTCAATCTGTTGTTTGTAAGAATCGGAGAGCTTTTCCCATGGTACTTGTGCGAATTTCCCTCTCAGGCACCGGTGCTACCAGAGGCAAAAGATAGAGACGAAATATACAGACAAGCAAGCGAAAATACAGACGCAAACGCAAAAAAAAACTGCAAAACTGAAACTTCGTTTGATTAAATGAATGAATTTAATTCCAAACGAGCACCAATAGCCATCCCGTCCAGAACATGCACACCAAAAGGCACACCTACGGAATAATCGTATTACTATGTATACCTTACCTAACAGAAACACAGACCTAATCCGATTCCATATCGACTTTATCCAGGATACCTCCAAGAAAACACAATAAAAAATTCACTCAACGAAGTTCAAATATTCGTGGAGGAGCGAAAAAAAGGAAAATGAGCAAAACGAAGGTTTAGAAACGATGATAAAAACTGTTCAGTCATTGTGATCGAATGAATTTGTCATTTTTGTAAAAATACTGCTATTTAATCGATTTTTCTAATTTCCCCAAATTGAACTTGTGGTTTTCTTAACAAAAAACAAAAAGGCACGCTCTCTGAACTGTAGTATTGCCCCGCTATTAGTATTCCCTTAAAAAAAAGGGACTTGAACAATAACATTGCATGCAAGTCTAATTCTGTTTTTCCTAAATTTATATCTTGGAACCGCCAATTCTCGCAAATACTCTCTTTTTTTTACCTTCAAAAGGTCTTTCCAATTTATTTTTTTTTCGTTATTCGTTTGCTTCTTTGAAGAAAGTGACGAAGATAAAGCCCATGAAGCCGTCAGCCAAATGTTTTGCAGCGCACATTGAATATTTTGAATATTTTCCAATTTTTTTTGTGGAGACTACTTGACAAAAACGAGTAGAACTGGTTCACAATATATCGATTTTCAAATTTGCTATCTGTGTGGCTATATTTAAAAAAACTCTGAGAAAATTAACAAAATATTATAGTTTTCTATTAAATAGTAGAAATTTCCCCATTTCATGTTTGTTCACAACCCGCTTGTTTTCTTTTTTTTTCAATTTTCAGAGAGATGACGGAATTTGAAATACCCCTCGCCGTTGTGCCAAGAAGAAAAAAACAAGTCGGCATGAAAATATTTTTCAAATCTCTTTCCTTAAATGCCTGAGGGACCTATTTCTTTTTGTTTTTTTTTATTTCTAGCGCTCGGTGTCACGTGACAGCCGCTTCTATTGAGCGAGCAATCTGTTATTGAAATTCTAGCAATAAAATGTCAGATGGGTGATGCCGCTCCAAACAGCGTCTTGCTTATTTAAACAAGAATTGTGAGCACAACTCGGAGCAAAAAAAAACAATTTTAAAGTTACCTTGTTATTTCAAATGTTAAAGAAATAAATGGAACCCATGGGCTTCGTGTCAAATACAAATCTAATATTGCAAAAATTTGGCAGAATGTGAAGCATGCTACATAGTAAAAGTAAGTTGCATCGGGATGGCTGAAGTTTCGAAAACAGTGTAGGTGAACAGGTCAGGCAATTAAACGTTAGAACCATGAGTTTTGGCATCTGGGATTTTCAGATTTAAGACAAGCTGAAATTAATTAGCGACAATGTGAACAATTTTTCTATCATTTAAGTTTTGAGTAGGACGGTAATTCTTCTTGATGGGACGCTTCTCAATATCCTGAACTTGACGGAAGAGCTCCAGCTGTTCATGTGTTACAGTAACCGGATCAGTGAAAATAGTCCAGGTGACAATTTCAGAGCATGGCGGGGTAGTGAGCGATCCCTCATATCTGGAAATTAAAATTTTATGAAAGAACTGCAAAAGAAGTCTACCTCCAGAAAGACCTTTTATTAAAAGGAATCTTTTCCGAAAGTCTAACACTCTCAATTCTGGTCACAGCTTCTGGGTTGCGAAGTTTTCCCAATACACGCTCCTCATTTGACAATGCTTTTCCTTCTTTTCCGAGTTTAAGGAAAACTCCGACAACAGCGAGCTTCTCTGGATCTTCTACTCCTTGATGGACAAGATGGAGTTCACCGGGATAGCGAAGACCACCAAGGGTGTGCTCAGATCCTTCATTGTCATTCTCTCCCCAATGGAAATGATACTGAACCAAGCGGTAGACTTGATCGAGGCCTCCTCCGTAGATTTCTGGATGCTCCGAGCGAAGCTCCGGGGTCATTTGCACTAAAAGAATGCACTGGTGAATTAATAAATGGAGCAGCTGAAACAGAAATTCTTACCAGAATGCCCGTTGTTTACAATATCCCCCCGTATTGGATGGTCATAGTTCACAAATTTGATTCCGTCGTGGGTGTCCTTACGTTCAACTTCTCCTAAATCAATGTTGATTGGTGACTGGTGTTGTCCAGTTGGCCAACGATTGGGTCCTGAATATAGAAAAATTTTTCAGCTGTCTTCACTTTGAAATTAAGTTCAAACATATTCATCCACTTTCTCTAATTTTTTCGTCATCAACTACCGATTATTATACTTACCACATTCATCGTCATCACAGTAGCTCCAATGCCCTGTCATTTTTGTCGGTGATACTCTTTTCGATGTGGAGCAAAAAATGTGATAAGATGATTCTGAAAAAAGTCGCGTTGGAAAACGCAAGATCATGTTTGATTTTATTAGGAAACGTGGAATTATTCGCAAAAGATAGATAAGACTTCCGGCTCTTTTTACTCCTTTACCCACTTATAATTTTTTTAAGTGCCGCACTGAATTTTGAAAAAAAAAGAAGGAGAAAAGGGCATGGAGAAAAAAGCCCGAAGAAGATAGATAGAGGACCGCAAAAGGCGGGGCGTGGGGGTACTGCTGTAGATAAAATTGAATAAGAAAGCTGAAGGATGGGAATGAAAAATATTGTGCTAACTTGTGTCTACTTTTTTTTCTCTTTTTCACTTCCTCGTTCTAGAGCTAGTCCCCACTGCTTCACTATTATAGTCAAAATGGAATAATGAATAGGATTTAAAGAAAAAAAAAACTGAATATTGAACAATTTACGAACGAAAATTTTTGGTAAGCCTTTGGAAAAGCGACTCGTCCTTCTCCCCGCTTGCAGATGACATTGTGCTGTACGTAGTGAAACGAGGAGAATAATGCTGTTTTGTTATTCCTCGGCCAGAAGACAAGCAGTGTTTTCGTTAGACACAGGAAGAGAAGAGGTCCTTCCACCTCTTTTTTTTGCCGTTTGCTTATGAACGTCTAAATCACTTTTAGGAAGTCAGCTCTATCTATGGAATTGTCACAACCACAATTTGTTCACCTGCATGCAAGATTTCACTGCTCCCGAAAACTAGAAGACATGGAAAAAAGGAAAAAAGTGCTAAGACGACGACTTCTACGACACGCAACTTTTTCACGAAGACCACTACAATTTCAATATAGAGGGCAACATGCTGAGCTCAGCCTAGCTTAGTAAAAGTGGAAATAAAATCAGCTCTAGAAGCTCTAGATGACGTAGCGGTTTCTTCGAGTGAAGTAGCAAAACGTTAGTGACAATAACTTTTTGTTCTTCCTTTTCATACGTTGCTTCCATTTGGAAACCAAAAAGAAGGGCACAATCTTGGAATGAGGGCAGGAAATGGTTTATTACGCGAATTTGATTCTGGAATTTGATTCGCGAATTAGTAAAAGTGGAAATAAAATCAGCTCTAGAAGCTCTAGATGACGTAGCGGCTTCTTCGAGTGAAGTAGCAAAACGTTAGTGACAATAACTTTTTGTTCTTCCTTTTCATACGTTGCTTCCATTTGGAAACCAAAAAGAAGGGCACAATCTTGGAATGAGGGCAGGAAATGGTTTATTACGCGAATTTGATTCTGGTCAGTGAACTGTAAACGCGCTGAAAATGGAAATCATTCTGAAAACACAATTTCGTAAAGTGGAGCTTCAAAAATACTATTATTATTTCATGGAAGAATTGCTGAATATTCATAGAATAAGGTATTTTGAGAAGGTAAAGATATTTGTTTCAATTATGTTTGCAGTTTTTCAGTTTCAGTTTCCAAAATAAATATTCATAGTGAATATCTCCGAGAAAATGCCACTTGCGTTGAACTGCTTCTCAAGATTCCTGATCAGTGCAAATGAAAGAAATTGGATCCATCATAGGGCACTTATGCCGAGCAATTCAAAAAAACAATGTAGCATGAAAGCTTCTGAAACGCTTCATATGGAATGCTCAACCAAACCCGAAATTTAAATAATTTATGATTATGATCACCGTGTACCAAACGATGGTACTTCACCGTTGATACTGAAAATATGAGAATTTGAAGATCAAGATTTCCTTTATATTTGCATCCTAACTATGCGTAAAACTTTGATCTCAAGCTTTCTAGTAATGTGCCAATGGTGATTGAAGGGGTGTTTGAAAAGAGCCGTGTCTCTTCCATTAAATGCGTCATCTCATTCTTCAGTACTTCTCTTCCGCCATGTGCTATATCCTTTTGTCTTTAACCTCTTCTTAAGAGTCAGAGATCAGAAGACACAAAAAAAAGGAGAAAATGAAGAAATGCCCCGGTGGGGGGGGGGGGGTGGAGGAGACAACTGATGTAATGAGGGCATGGAGCAAATCTGATTTGTTTTTAATTTCCATCGTGTTTCTATGAGTAGATTGCTTTGCCAGCCGTTTTCCTATTCCCGCCTCCACCCGCTTAAAGATTTAAGATCTAATCACTGGGAAAATGTGGAAAAATAGGAAGAATCTAAGGAAATTGGAGCAGAAAATGGAAAAAATGTGGTGTGGGTTAGTGGCGGTGGAGCTGCAGGTTTGCCAAGGGTTTTTGACATGCCGAAACCCTTCTGATAAACCTTTAAAAACTGATAAGACGCTGAATCATACCAATCATAACTCCAACTGCAAATAGTCAATATCACTGAAATACAAAAAATGAAGACAAACATTTCGAAACTCAAACTATGTGAAACCATGAAGCGAGAAATCCGATCTTTGGTTTAGTAGGGGCAAAAGACTGATGAGGAGGGGGAGTAAAGCTTTGAAATGTAAATATGCCGCTGTTCAAATAGTTTTATGTGCATGTGCATTTATGTCAGTAAAAATGCACACGCATTTTCTTGTGCTCTCCATTAGAAAATTTTCTAAAAATTTAGATAAATTTTTAGAAAATCTCTTAGAGAAAAACCAAAAGTCAAACTAAGTGAACGTTCAAAAAATATAAGATGAAAATTTTTATTTTTTGACAGTGGATCACATTTTTAATAATTCAAACCCGCTTCTAGAGCAGAAAATAAACTTGTGACTTTTAACCGATTGATTAGAGTCGCTTCACTTTTTCCACGTACCCACTTCAAAATATTATTTTTAGCTTATCTTTGACTTAAGCTCCAAAATGCTTGCAGTTTTAGAAGTTTTAAGGGATAAAGGATTAAGGGAAACAACGATAAAAATAAGCTGAAAATGGAGACAACTGTTTCATTTGTTTTTTAAGGATGCAAACTCAACTAGAAGCCTCCATTCGCGAATTCTCTGGCCCGGAACAATTGGAAAATATTGTTTAAGTGCAGCTTTTTAAACCTGAGTTTTTTTCTATGTTGACGTGAGGCAATTCTACCAAGTTCTAATAAATAGAGGAAAAAAGAACTGAAAAAAAAACATTCGAGAAGAATGAAAAAAAAAAGAAAATTTGGGAAAAAAGAAATCCAAGAGTTTGGGAAAATGAAGGGCGCCTTTTTTCAGTGTATTCGAGAAAAACTAGGATGCATAAACACAAACAAATAAGCAGGATTGGCAAACTTTTCTCAAAACTAATCGAAAAAAAGAAGCGAGAAATAGAATGAAAAAGTTTTGAGCAAGTGACGCTTCAATTTGCCGCCGGATTCCCTAGTTCAATCTCACATGGCTTGACGATTGATGTTTAATGCTTGAAATATTATACTAACTTGCTTTTTTATTAGTATTCATCAATTTTGCCATCTGATATTTCACCATCCGTCGGATGCGATGGCGTGGAGCAAAAAAGCAAAAAACTTTTGAAAATTTTGTTGCGCTACTGGTTTTTTTTCACTCTTGTGTCTTACTAGGTGAAACAAAGAACAGTAGAAACTTCGCAGCTCCTCTTCCATTGTTTTCGTTTCCTTATTCATACTCCTCCTTTTCTTCTTGACAAGAGCCGGAAAAGATTCTAGAAATCAAAAAGAAGAGAGAAATCAAAAACATCGGGCACTCTCTGCACTTCTTTGGATTTTTTCTTGAGGAATTAGATATTTTTCGACAGCAATATTAACTCTGAACTCTACATTTCCTGCTTTGCTTTTTTTTCTTAACAGTAGAAAAATGAGGCTAACGAAATTGAAAACGTCATTGAATTGTGGTGGCTTCGAAAAAAGAAGCGCACTTCCTTAGGAATGAAAATGTCTCCGGAAAAAGAGAAAACACTTTCTCGGAAAATCAATTAGTGTTTTTTTTTCTTGTTTTGCTCCATTATCGTCTTAAGACTATCGTAGTAAATTAACTGGAAAAGGCATCCAATTGAACATAGATAAATAGAAAACAACACTACTGAAAAATTAAATACATTTTACTCAACTGGATAATGAAGAGTACATAATTTCAGCTCTCTATTTCCATGAGACGAATCGAGGGAGAACATGGCTTCAAGAAAAGGCGGTATCAGACGCGAATCAAAAAAACAAACGCATAGATTATGCCCGCCGGAAATGCATATTCTCTGGTCCCTCGCGTCGCCCAAAAACTAGGAAAATACTCGCCTACATCGACAAAAACTGCTATGAATATGAAATAATGAGAGCATGGATAGAGTGTGCTGGAAACCATGAGTTTTACTCATTTCCCCTCAATTTGAGGCTTAACCTCCTTGATTTGTTCCGTTCTCATTGACTAGGAGCACAGATCGCCTGGGTTTACAATGAACGACGTTTGAACTTTTGATCAAATAAGGTTCAAATAAGTCAAAGGTGAAATCCGTTTTTTTTCGCATAGAAAAAAAAAACCTAGTTTCGGAACTATTGAAACAAAACAAACCTTGAAACAACTACATCGAAGTTTCAAATTTCAAAGTGAACGTGAGTTTCTGTCTATGGCTTAGCAGCTGCAAGGAAAGACTCCACTGAACTTTGAGAATGAGAGAAACAGATACTTCAACCAATATTATATCAGATTTACAAACGTCATACACAATAAAACACATCAAAATTACAACAAAACATAACAAAAAAATCAATACAACAAAAACTTGGATTTTTTAGGATTTCCGGAAGTTTTAGTTATTCAAATTTCTGTCATTGGCTCGGATTTGATTAGAAAATAGAGCCGCTGTTACAATTTGCCAAATAAAATTGAATTTACATTCCTTTATAAATCTAAAATACTATTTTGAACTTTATAATTGAATCTGAAAATTAAATTATGGGATTCTTCATGATGTAAACAAATATAATTGGTTACCAAGAAAGCACTTCATCGAAAAATATCCCATAGGTGGCTGTTTTTGCCATTTCAAAAGAATTTCTTCAAAGAAAAAAATGTTAATTAAAGCTGAATCATTAGTGTTTTGCTCTTATTCTGTTCTTGAGTTTTTGCAAAATTCTTAGATGGAATGTGCCACTTTAAGCAGTGTCAAGAAAGCTTTTGCTGCCTTTCTGATTGAAAACAGACACATTCGAAACAAGGAGATTGTGGTTATATAAATTCAAGAAATTCAAGAACACTTAGCTTCTTTAATTCACTTCTTTCACCGTTGATGGTCAAAAAGAAAACATGTGATCCCATTTATAAAAATGTATTAAACTTTCCAGAGAATTTTGAGTTGAGCGTGAATAGAATATTTTAGCAAGAAGCATTGAGCGACATTAGAAATTCAGACCACTAAAACTTCGGAATATTTGAAGCAGAATCCGCTTCTTTTTTTTCTTTAAATACTCACCTTTATCAGTTCTTCAGTTTGACAAGTTCAGTTTTTTTCATTGAACTTCCCACCAAATGGAGAATTCTGAAACAATGTGAAAAAAACCAATAAATTTCACCGCTTAAGGAATAATGGGATTTTGATGCAAAGAAGGGTACAAGAGGAGACAGATGTAAACGGAGGAAATGCATTATTTGCTCCGGAAACATGTGTGAGTATAATGCCGTTTTATCATATCATCATTTTCTAAAATATTTATCCAAGAATTAGCAATTCTGAAAACTATTCACCACGCACCATTATAGTGGATTCACTGCAGATTGAAAAATATATATAAGAAGATTATGTTGGGTTAACAAAATTTGATGCATCCTATATACTTCTAGAAGAATAATTGTAAAGCTGTTTTCATTAATCCATTGTATGTTTCCATGACACCTGCTCTATCTTCATGTTGATTTTTCTATACTCACTGAAAATCAAAGCGCGAAAAAAAGAAAGAAGCGAGTATGCAGGCAAAAGACATATAAGTTTTAAAACTTAAATTTCAAACAATTATTTGTAGATTTC
This sequence comes from Caenorhabditis inopinata, assembly GCA_003052745.1. NCBI lineage: Eukaryota > Metazoa > Nematoda > Chromadorea > Rhabditida > Rhabditidae > Caenorhabditis > Caenorhabditis inopinata. The sequence goes on along the minus strand of AP018156.1, from coordinate 3,214,178 downwards.
AGAAAAAGCTAATTTAAGCTAATTTCATCCGTTATTTAAGACACTTTTTGTGATGATTGTCTTTTTTAGAATTCTCTATGCATTAATGATTCCAGCAAACTGATATTTCTATGACAGCTTCCGAGCTGAGTGGCGTTTCACTTTATATATTTTTGTGTGTTACAGGCCTTCCATGTCGCAATATAAATATTAAAAAAACGAATTATTATCTTCTTATTTTTATATTTTCCTATTCCGCAATGTTTGTAACTTTTAGTTTCAAATTTCAGAAGATAATTATGTAACTTCCAAGTTCACTTTCCTCTTGAATATAATTCTTTAAAAGTCAAGCTTTAATTAAAATATTTATTAGATTATTTATTACATTTTTAGTTTTATCTGCAATAACGGAAACAAATCGATTATATAATGTTTTTGAGTAGAAAAATAAATCTTTAAATTCTCAATAATGTATCCCAATTGTCAATGTACTCGAGAATACTTGATTACTTTTTGAATGAGTATATGAGCAACTTGTAGCTACTATTAACATTGCTTCAAAGTGCTTATTTGCATTTCAGCAAAGAGAGCAATCAAATGGCTCAAGGACATTTTGAAATCAGACATTTGGAAACAGAATCTTTGGAAATAGCTTGAAAATGAGTAAAACTTGGAAAATTTTTTTTTGTTTTTTTGCACCAGTGATCTATTGTTGTGAGCAAAAGTTCATTATTTCAACTTCTCAAAAGGTACATAATGCAACAACGGTGTACACATCTGAATTTCAGTCGTATTTGTTAGTTTTGTTTGCTCAGAGAAACTTGAAAAAAAGAATTCCAGAATTATAATGATTTCTGTGACTCTCAGAGTCTTCAAAGTCATTTTTTGTTTTAAAATTACTATCTTTTGGTCTTTTTTTCGGCTCACCCACGACTACTAACAAAAAATGCAAGGAGGATCAAAGGATTTACCTCGGTAATGAGCCAATTTTTTCAAAATACGCTCAAACCTCGTCGGCTCCATTATTTTTCATAAGCTCACGTATTACACAGAAGATATTAATGTCTTTCAGAATTTTATGGCTCATGTTCCTTTGAATTCAAGATATCTTTTGTCGCCGAAGAAATTGATTAAAGAAGCTTGCAGAACTCATTCAACCGTTAGAGCCGATAAGTCTGATTCTGATTCGAGTTACGTTCATAATTGAAGAGCTCAAGAATTTGAGAGAAGCAGTCAAAAAATAATTTGATAAATACTTCACTATTCCAGTGAATCGAATAGTTTTTTTTAATAAAAATCAAAATTAAAAGCTTGAAAAAATGCAGAAACTCGTTTTTTTTTTGAATAAATTTTTTTTCGAAAAAAATTCAAAAAAATACGAAAAAATATGTAATTCTATGAAAAAATACTGCAAAAATTGAATGAAATTTGTTTTCCAATTCATCCGGGCCAAAAAAAAAGAACAAAATGAGCCTGATATCGAATATCAAATAAGCAAACTGCAACCAAAGCTGAAGTGGCATTACATCCATCTGCAAAGTTTATAGACAAATCGTCGGCTCAGAATATGTTTTATCTCCATCATGAAATCAAAGGACAAGAAACTCCGAAAATTTCAGCTGTGACGTATAAGTCTTTAATTGAAAACTCTAATAACTGAGGTGTAACGAAAGGCTAAGATACTACTGAGATGTGGAAATTCGCATTTTGCTAGAAATAATCATGACTTTCGGAATGAGAAAAACGTCAGAGCTGAAAAAAGTGATGATCTTTTAAGACATGGCAAATGAGACCTTGCAACTTCATCGTCTTTTTGAACATTTTTGAAAAGTTCTTGGAACGTCATTCTAGGTTTCATGTCTAGGACGAGATCCAAAAAAGGTTATCATTTTCGTACTCACGCGATCACAGCTCTCCAAAGTGCAAAGTAAGAAGCGATAAGTTTGCAACGACACAGTTTATAGGAGGATCATATAGGATTACATCAGCTGGATGCTCGGGAATAAGATGGATTAAGGCTTGGAAAAAGGGAAATAAGGGAATCTATTCGAAAATTTTGAATTTTGAGGACGTTAACTCATCATAGCATCGTTATTAACTAATATTTATTCTTGAAATGTTTTCGTCTGAGTAATTTTGAAAAATAGCGTTTATGATAGACGGAAATCTCTTCTTTTGCGGACTCCATTACGATCTGCTTCCATGGAAGAGCACCGCAGTTTTAATTGGGATTTTCTTTAAAGCTGTTAATGATCATTAGGGGTGATAGAAATAATACGCATATTTTTTCAAACGGAAAATTTAGTCAAACTTAAGAAAATCTTTTAGGTGAGACCAAAATGCATTAAAAAGAATTTCGAGAAATACGCATTTAACAGTACTAAGATACCGTAGCTGCCAAGGAAATATCATCAATTTGGTTTTATCTGTTGAACGAGTGGATTTTATTTAATTTTTGGAATTATGGCAATATCATAAAATTTGTTTTTCTTCAACTGACAGGTCACGGATCCACTTGAACACATCAAGAAGAAAAAAGTAGGAAATTAGGATCAGCGTTTTTTCGCCGTGCTGAAATTCTAAAGAACAATTTTCGACAAAGTATTTCACACAACTCCATATTTGTTTAATTTTTCAATCTTTTTAAACTTTTTGGTGTCATTAAATTATTACTTTTACTCCTCGAAAATCCACGAAGACATCCGAAAAATCTCTAAGGTCACGGACCCACTTAAACACATCAAGAAGTAAAAATTTGAATGGGCCGGGCACATTATGCAAAGAACTGACGGAAGATGGACAAAAATGATACAAGAATGGTTTCCTCGAGACCAAAAACGACCTGTCGTACGACTCCCCCTCCCCCATGAGATGGTCCGACTCACTACGAAAGGAAGTCTCAATATATCGAGGAAACCGATTGATGGACCAGCATCGCTCAAGATCGTAAGGCATGGTTATCTGGGATTCGCGCCCACACAAGCGAATAACGGATCGACTAAGTAACTAAGTAGCTAACTAGGGAAGGTTGTAAACTCGCAGTGGAGTTTCCATACGAGACCTATGTGAATCGATAGATTAGAACCCACTGATAAAGAATCCGTTTTCCGAATTTGCTGAACGCTTCAGCGAACCGAGTTATTTCGATCTGAAATTCCAGCACTAAACTACTGTGGTCAACCATCTTTAGTTCCTCCGCGATATCATAACCAATTTTTAGTGATTTGAACCGTGGCAAGTTGGCAGAGTGGTAAGAGGCGGGAACAGTAGGAGGAAGGTCTGGGGTTCGATCTCTGCTGTGGTCAACTATTTTTCAATTTTATTTTTTCGATTTTTTCAAATCTTAAAATTCCTTTTTTATAGATTTTTTTGACTTTTTTTTCCAATTTTTTTCAATATGGTTGCATTTCACACATAAATACACAAGTTCTGATAAATTTTAGAAGTTTGAAAAATTACAGAATTTCCAAAGTTTTCCATGTGCTGCCCTCCATCAAAAAAAATTTGACAACTGATATCACAAGATATCATATGCTCTTGCTGTTCTTTTTGTAGGAAATTCATTTTTACTATAAAATGGATTTATTAAACTTTGACACACAAAAAACTCAATTACATATAAGGGCACATGTGCTTGTTGGTAACAATAAAATGGTCAAAGCAAATGAATTCTTCACATCTGGAGCATTTTATAAACGCATCTTTCATGCAGCCGGTGGCGTAGCAAGAGTCATTCCCAACTTGTCCAAAACAATACTGTGAGGGAGTTAGGAATGGTGAAGAATGGTCCATATAACCAGTTTTGTCCCAGGAGTACTGTAGGAAAGGGTGGAAGTAACGAGCCAAGACTTGATGATAGAGTAGGGAGATCACTTCTTGCCGATACTTTTCATGGACGGTACTCTGGGACCGAACGCTTTCGTGATTCTTTCGGAAACCACCGGTCAGTTCCCCCCAACTCGCCCGATTCCGAACGTGCCGAACATGGAAGTTCACCACATACGATTTCCCTCATTTAACCTTTGGATCCCCATTGGAACGGTCCTTATTAGGTATGCAGGGCAAGAAAATTTGATAATTTGAAATCATTCAAATTTCAGAACTTCCTCAAAAAGTTCACCTCCTATGTTTTCAAATTTCATGCAAGCTTCTTGATATCCCAAAGAAACAATGAAATCTTATAGTTGAGTTTTTTGTGTGTCAAAGTTTAATAAATCCATTTTTATAGTAAAAATGAATTTCCTACAAAAAGAACAGCAAGAGCATATGATATCTTGTGATATCAGTTGTCAAATTTTTTTTGATGGAGGGTAGCACATGGAAAACTTTGAAAATTCTGTAATTTTTCAAACTTCTAAAATTTATCAGAACTTGTGTATTTATGTGTGAAATGCCACCATATTGAAAAAAATTGACAAAAAAATTCAAAAAAACTTATAAAAAAGGAATTTTAAGATTTGAAAAAAGCGAAAAAATAAAATTGAAAAATAGTTGACCCCAGCAGAGATCGAACCCCAGACCTTCCTCCTACTGTTCCCGCCTCTTACCACTCTGCCAACTTGCCACGGTTCAACTCACTAAAAATTGGTTATGATATCGCGGAGGAACTAAAGATGGTTAACCACAGTAGTTTAGTGCTGGAAAAGAAATAACTCGGTTCGCTGAAGCGTTCAGCAAATTCGGAAAACGGATTCTTTATCAGTGGGTTCTAATCTATCGATTCACATAGGTCTCGTATGGAAACTCCACTGCGAGTTTACAACCTTCCCTAGTAAGTAAAATCATGATATTTCATTGGCTGGATGCTCATTTCTGATAAACTTCCGTTCAAGTAATACTAGAGGGCAACGCAATTTTAATGAGGCTTATGCCTGAAATCGATAGGCATTCACCATCGTTGGCGGCGATAGAACTATTACGTGTATTTTTTCACTATAAAAGTGTGTCTCAACTTTATTTAAACTTCAAGAAATCTTCAAAAAGAGACATAAAGTTCACAGAAATTAGTAGCGGCCAGCCAATTAAATATCATTGTTTGATCTGAACAGCTGAAAAATACAACCTGGGCTCTGGGCTCATTACATAATGTCAAATGTTTAATAGAACTCAGTCTCTCTACTGATAAAATCAAATAGTGATGTTCCATTGTTCTCTACAGTATCTTACTACTAAGGCTTCCACGAAAGACGAAATAAGACTGTCTCGTCTCGTCTTCATCATCGTCTAGACTTCGTCTGGCGTAGAGAAAAACATTGTGTTGGTACACATGTACATTAATTGGCGGCGTAAGACGAACGGAAGACGAACTGAAAGACGAACAATGGCGAGACGAACGGATTAGACGAAAGAACACCGACTTGTTTCGTGTGTCGTGGAAGTTATTTGAATGGAAGTTTATCAGAAAGTAGTATATATTGACTTGTTAATTCTAGAATCGCGCTTTTTTTTAAATGCAATTTGTGGGAAATTGTATTTCCTCATCTCCTCCGAAATTATATATTTTTTTTTATTGGAGCACTTTTCTTTCTGTCTTTGCTACACTAAAATAGTTTATCTTAAATCACGACTCCAAAAAAATCACGTAGCTATAATTAAATGTATACCTGATGAAACATTCATAATTACACATCACCAATAGTCAGAATTACAGGTGAAAATCCCGTATTCGATCTTTGATGTTTCCTCAACTAAGAACAACTAAAATCCTGCATTTCATTGACCGCTAATATATATTTTTCTATTGTTCTTTAGAGCTTCACATTGGTTCAGCTCACTTCATAATTAATGGCTCATTTCGGAAAATTGACTCCAACAATCACAAACGATTTAAACTATCTCTGTTTATTATCAGTGTTTAATGCTCTTTCACTGGCTTACGGTGGAAAAAAAGCTTATTGTAGCCAAGATTATTCATTTCTCAAATAGAATATCACAGGCATGTTTATTCTCTCAACTTAGTCACGAACAAACATTTTCTATTTTGTTGCAAAGAAAAAAAAAGCTTTAAATAAAAAGAAATATTTTTGTTTTACATATATCAGCAATCCGTTTTATTAGCGTTTTTTTTAATTATGGATTCATCGAAAATCAGAAAAAAAATCATTAGGTAGTTCATGAAAGCATCCAGTAATCAGTAATCATTATTTTGCTTTGAAAGAATTTTGAGAAATTCAGAATTTGTGCAGGAAAAAGCAAGATGATTGCCAAAAAAATCAAACATAAAAATGCTTCATCCCGAAATCGCTGTAACTCACAAAATAGTTTTTTTATCGCCTTGCAGGAGAGATAAAAGAACTACGAGTGTTTATAAGAGTAGTTCTTGTACTTTTGATCATTGGGGGCGGAGCCATTTTTAAGCACTAGGGGAGACCAACGTCATTCCTCTTCTGAATATCTTTAATTAACCAGCCTATCCATGACCCTATAAAAACGTCGCGTTTTCTTTATAGTAATTAAATTTTAACGGGCCAATGGGTAGTTCAAAATGGTTATGTGCTGAAAAAACTAGCGCTAAAACTAGTGCTGAAAAAGCGAGCAAAGAGCACTAAGAAGGTGTTATGTGCTCACGCGACGTCTAAACTTCTCGCGGATCTTAAACTTTGCATACATAGATTCTGCATTACGGTTACAGGGAATTCAGGAAGCTTTGACAAGTGGACTGAGTGTCTTCAATAAAAAAAGGATTCATATACGGAAAAAAAATGGAATGAGTGGTCCATGCGAATAGACTTCTTCCTTGTTAACGTCTTCGCAAAAGGTAAGAAAACTATTAAATTCTGGAAGTCGAGAAAATTATAAAAATAAGAAACTTCCGAGGTGGTAAGACCATAAATAATAATTTTATTCAATTAGTTTCTCATCAATTTTCTATTTAAAATATTTTTTAATGATATAAAACAAATTTGGAAAGTTTTTTTTTAGAAGTTTTTCTTATTTGCTAGGTTAAAAGAATTGAGAAGCACTATTGAATACCTTGATAAGAAGATTAAGAATTGAAGGAAGAAGAAAACGTACTTTGATCCAAATATAATTCATGTGCTCTTTGTCATTAGGATCAAATAATGTTGATAACCTATTCAGGCAAAGAGCGATGCACAATTTAAGAAAGCAATTTCACACGAGTATGTGAATTGGTTTCTTTTTTCCTCTCAGATTCTCTGATATCAGTTTGTTGGCTATTGCTCTATCAATAAAGAATATGGAAAGCCGACTTCTGCTTTTTTGAAAACTTTAGTCTATTAAATTGGAAACAACGTTTTTGAGAAATTTTTTCAGCATCATCATGGAATATTGTTAGCTTTTCTTATTAAACTTGACAAAAAAGTCCGTGGACAAGTTTTTTAATTATTTTAAAATATTTAAACTTAATTAAAATCTTTGAAATCGCTTTTATTATTTAGAGGATATTTTAGAGAATTTATATAAGTTTAAATTAAAATTTGAAAAAAAAACCTCTAAAAAAGTGACACAAAAGTCACGAAGTCTTTAATTAAGTTTAAACCAGTAGAAAGTTTGCAGCTACGCCGCTGTTCTAGAACATTCTAGAATGTTCCAGAACTTTGGGAAACAATGTCTATTAAAGTTGTAGTTTTGCACATACGAAGCTGAATTTTTCACTTTTTCACGATACATTTGCAAAATTTTTGATTGTATTCATCGTTGTTCAGATAGTTTTGTAGATTTTGGGAGTACGGTTCTACAGTATCCCCGGGTACCCAGTCCTGCGACCTCCGAAATATATGGTTGCGAAGCACTCCATCCCGAATATCAAAGTAAATCGTTATTTTGAGTTATTCGATGAAACGTTTTCGACAGACAGACTGAAACTATTGGCTTAATAATAATAAGTAGATTTTTTCAATAAATAAAACAAATTTGTCCACGGACTTTGGTGTCAACGTTCTCGTAAATCATTTCTTGGTTCCACAACAGATAATAATAATTAAAAGCAGAAATATAGCTAGTGCATGCTCGCAAGACACAAAGAATCGTTTATGGGTTTCTCATGTTGAGAATCAAGTTTACAACTTTTCGGAGATATCCAACTAGTGCGGAAAAACTTTTCGTCTTATGATTAAATTCAATAAAAAATGAAATTATCCTGACATATCAAAAGAATTTATAGGAAACTTTTTAAAAACTAGTAGTTTCTACCTATGATAGTGATTGAAAACCTTTGAAAGACAGAAGGTACCTGGAAAGCAAAGAACGAACTTAATATCAGTCTTTGATTCTGATGTTAGAGGAAGTTGTGCATACCATCAATAGGGCACTGGTGTCTTGGAGTGGCATGTGGTTTTACCTAAGACATTGAGCAAAGTGTATGTGCACATTACGTGCCAATCTTAACAACAGCTCAATGAGAAGCTCTTCTTCAATAACGCCTTTATCGAATAGCATATTTGGAAAAAAAAAATAAAATGTGTTTTCCATTCATAGCTCCGTGCAAGCTACATGTAAAGAATTATTGATAATATCCATGCACATCGATGGAAGGAAAAGAAAAGAAAAATTCATCGATCAGTGTCAGTATTGTGAACTTCCATAATCAAAATCCATTTGCGGTCCACTTCATGCTGAAATATTATACCATGTACAGCTTTCCCAGTAATTAAGAAAAAATTAAAACCGGCCAGGATCAAATGTAGTCTAATCCAGACTTCAGACCAATGAAAGGAAGGCTCAATTTTAGAAAAGCAAAAAATAGTTTTTCTTTCAATACAATTGAACCTAAATATCATATTAACTTTGAAGTTTATTTGTCAAAGACATTATCAAGATCATCGGTTTATTTAAGACCGAAACTGTTTGTCTGAGCCGGCCGGACTCGGTTTTCAGATAGTTCCAATTGTCAGGTGCCATTTTTCATGGCCATAAACAACACCAACTTGCTTTTTTTTTCAGAAAAAAACAATTCTGTTGAGAGTTCCACATTAATTTTCTGTTTCCAACAACTGAAATTCGAATGCTCTCAAAATTCTTCTGAAAAATCCCAACAAAAGTTTGCCTGGCTTCATAAATCAATAAATCATTCTTTAGAAAGCTGAATAAATGATTTTTAAAAATGAAATTCTGTGCTTTGTGTAAAATGATGTGTATTCTAAAATCCCATGTGAGTCTCCCAGACAGCTCTGGAAACCAAAAAACAAATTATCAAAATTTTCGGGAATTTTTTAGATTAAACATTTTTTTTAAGATTCAAGAATAGTTTTCGTCAGTTTTATCTAGAGCAAATTAAGGAAATTCCATAAAAATAGCTGTGCTGGTGACTTTCATTTACAGCTTTGGTGATTAAGGCTTCCACGAAAGACGAAATAAGGCCGTCTCGTCTCGTCTTCGTCATCGTCTAGAATTCGTCTGACGCAGAGATAGACATTGTGTTGTTATATATGCATTTCAATAGACTATGTAAGACGAACGAAGACGAAACGAAAGGATTCCACGAAGACGACCGACTTGTTTCGTCTTTAATAGAAGCCTTATTGGTGATAATTATGAATATTGGAAAATCCGACAGTCTGATCACTTTAATTTGAATATTTTTGCAATAACTTGAATTGTATCTCACAGTGAATAATTGAAATCCACGTTACAATGGTTTTTAAACGAAAATCAATTCCATTTTTTCAATTTAATATTATTGTGAATAAGCGAAACTGCAGAAATGATTACTTTTCACATTCGTTGGCGCCGTTTCACTTCATACGTTTACACTTCGAAAGAGTCTTTTCTCAAACAAATGAACACAGAGTACACAAAAACATTTGCCATGTTGAAAAAATGCTCAAATAAACTGCAAACGTTCTCAAATAAATACACAGGCTTAGTAGGTTTCTTTCAAGCTGGTGTTGGTTAATACGGAATGAAAACTTTAAGAAAGGTCAAAATAAGCTATGTTGGCAGTTCGTGAAAAATTTAGGGAACAGCTGTTTTCACTTTTCCAGGAAGTCATTGATCTAGACTACCGTAACCAGTCTCACAGCCGTAGCTTTCAGAAGCCGCTTCATTATAAAGTATAAAGCTCTTGCTGTAAAATGAGCTATTTTGCTCTTCAAATTACTTTTTTGTTATTAATATAATGAAGCAAGTGCAGCATTATTTGCACAAATTGAGATTTTGGAGCATAAAATATCAATCCTGGTTTATCCTATTAGGACTCCACGTGGAGCACGTGAACCCGCACATTTAACCTATGTGTATCATGCGCCAACCACGCAATTCGCCGATGCTTTTGAGCATCGGCATGCGGGCTATTCATAAACCTAGCAGTGCTTCAACGGGCAATGACAAAAAGTAACAATGAGCGCAAACCACTGTGCCTATTTTAAAGTTTCAATTATAATAAACATAGTGAATAGTGAGCAAATTTGAAATATTTTTATCCGCATAGAAAAACTAAATAACCCATGTTTCTTTGAGCACATACAAATTTCAAGCGCCCTGTTCCACTTCGTATTGACTTTTTCATTTTACATGCTTTTCGGTAACTCAAAAATTTCTGTTTTTGAATTATATTAATACATTAAAGAGCAGCACGTAAGGCAAAAAGTCTATTCAATCTCAGCATATAAAGTTCACATATGAAGGAACTCATTTTCTTGTGCGGAAAAGTGTGAGGTTTCTCGTGTAGTCAACGGATATTTATCATGATGAATAAAGTCGTAAAGCATTTACAGAGCGTCATTTATTTTAGGTGTTTATATCGACATTCAGAACGAAATAAGTTGGTGGCTTGTGGAGGCAGAAACTCTGCTGATAGGAAACAAGATATAGAGCAACTTGATTGGATTTGATTAAAAAAAAAGATATCACTTGTAACAGTACATCATCGAAGAAAAAACTTTGAGTACAGTCGACCGTTTGAGGAGAAAACAAAGTCCAGAAGAAATAAAAGACAAATATCTGTTTTAAAGGGCTTGATTAAAAAAAAACTTCGGTGCATTTTAAGAATATTTACTATAATCTTACTGGCTTTCGTTTCTCACGGCACCGTACTCTCTCCGGATACGAGAAGTTTGATGAGACGATGTTAATGAAGCATTTTGACAGCACGGGGATCATTAATATTGTCATAACCATAAATAAGGGCAGGGAAATGAGAAAATATAACGCTACACTAGAACACAGAACACAGTTGAGTGAAGTGGAATAAGCGATATTTTTATTAATAATTCAATAAACCCTCTCAATTTTTCTTTTTTTTTCCCGGAATATCATTGAAATTTTTGAAATGACCAGGAAAACGTTGTTGAAAAACTGAAAGAAGCGGCTCGAATTAAGTATTTATTGTGGCAGAATGTTTCTTCAGCATACTTCATGGACTTGAATACGAGACTTCGGAAGCCAACTAAGCTGAACTGAGTTAAAAGCTGGCCGAATTTTAGCTTTAACGATTCAAGTAGCGCATCAGGGTTTAGTGGAATTTGAAACCTAGAGAAATAGATGACTAAAAAGAGCCAACGGGCAGATGTTTCGGAATGTCAATAAGAGTTATCACGGGTAAGCGATTCGATTTTGAGAGGTGATACACTGAAGGACAAAATGGTTGGAAAAAAAACAAGTGAACTCGTGAAAATGTTTCATGTGCAAGCTCTATTTCAATCTGAATTTCGCTTGAATTTCTTTGCAAGGCAATCCATAGCATCGATGGTGGAATTGATTACAAGATCTTCAACCATGCTTTCAACTTCATGAGGAATCAGTGGAGCATGTTCGTCTTCACATTCTTCGTCTTCCTGCTCTTCAACTTCGACTGATTCCTTTTTCACCTCTAATGTTCTTGGCGAACGTTGAGAGCCATAAGGCACATATTCCCCGAGAGCCGCCAAGCGGAGCTCTTCTTCGGTGACTGGAAGAGCTATGCGAACTGGATTGTCACTGCTCCTTGAAAACGGGACTGACGTTGCAACCGGGTAGATGGTTGGAATGGCGTCATCGGGAATAGGTTCGACTTCCATTACTATCGGTATGCGCTGCGAAAATCTCTTCGGCTTGGGCGGTGGAATTGGGGACCGTGGAACCGCAGATGTGTCTTCAGATGAACTATCAGTTTCCAGAACCATCTCGACTTGTTGTATCATCACGCTCGCGCGGGTTGGCTTTTTTGGAGCAAGTGATGATGATGAGGCGTCAACTCCTTCAAATATTTCCTCGATCAAAATATCCGGCTCAACTTCATTCATCGTATCAATAATTGAGCTCTTCTCATTTTTTCCGGATTCCGGAGGAGTTGGATATGTTCCATCTGAACTCCAAGGTCTTGCTTCTAGATGTTTGCCATCCAGATATGGATTTTCTGAATAGCCGTCTAGTTTATGTTCAGGACAATTACTAACATTGAGGTAATAAACTAAACGACAGAACTCAACGTCCACTTGGTCCGATATTAAAATGTTCATGTTTCCTATTTCTTCTTTATCTAATCGTCGCAGCCACTCTTTGAGTACACTTCTCATTGGTAGCGAATAAATTTTTCGTAGTGAGCTTCTAAAGTGTCGGAACTGGAAAAGTATGATTGAAGATGTTTTGCCAAATCTTTTCAGAGCCCAACTTACAATATCAAACAGTTTCGGTGTAATAACGCCTTGCATTACACGTAGACCCGATGTAACCGGTGAATCAATCTGAGCTTGAAGGAAATTTATAACATCGCCAATGTTGTTCTTATTCGGCCATCTATTTTGTATGAAACCTGAGCGAAAGCAGCATTCTTCAATATCCACATCTAGTGGTCCAACTACGATAATTCTTTAAAAATTGCATGTTGCAAACATTTACAAATAATGCACCGTAACCTGAAATTTTTTTTCAAGAGCTCTTCGAGAGATATCGTTCGTAGGTCAACGTCGGTCGAGCACAATTGCAGGCCATGTCTCTTAGCAATGCTATCAAGTGGATGTAGAAAGAAGAGTCGGAATTGGTCGTCACGCATCCGATAGATATGATTAACATTGAGTATCACAACCTGATTAAATTGTAAATAATAAAGTTGTGGCTTATTTTCTTTGATTTCAAGATTCTAATTAATTTGAAAAACTATAAAAATTTCGTTGATTAAGCTCAACATTTGCAGGTTTTCATATTGATGGTATTGGATCTTATTGGGCTCTTTTAGAACACTTTCATAGCGACTTACCTCTTCAGGATGTGCTGCTAGAAACTTCACAATTTGATTTGCAAGTATAAGCCAGTCTGTCGAGTACAGTCCGTGAACGATGAAACAACACTAAATGTAATAGGCGTTAAATTGACCCAATAAGCAGTAAGCGTAATGGGATGCATGCTCAATTAGTAGAAATCAAACGCAACTTCACAAGTTTTGAAGCACATGACGGAATAGAAATAAAAGAGAAATATGCCGATACAAAGCACAACACAACAAATAAAATGTGAAAGGTGCAATGAATGCTGGTTACAAGAAGATCTCTACCTTTTCGGATTCATCCTCCACATCGGCCGCTTCCTCCCGGTGCTGCAAAGCAAGTAAAACCATTGAGAACTAACGTATTAATATGCGGGTTGAACTGATAAAATTTGAAACTAAAGCCGGGGAGCATTGTTAACATTAACAGTTTTTCGAGGAAGAGTTCGTTACCGAGAGTGAGTTTGCATCCATAGCAATTTCTAATCGAAGATCAAAGAATCGAATCCCGATTTTCAGCTGCTCATCAATGGGCAATCTTCAAAATGTAAATTCTTAATCAAACACATTGACAAGTATCGGGTAAAGTGACTAACGATTGCGTTATTCCCCATCGTTTGACAATCCTTTTTGCAAAATCGCACTTGAAATTTCGATAGTATCGCAGAAACGATTGATCGTGTGCATAATCCAACTGGAGATTGAACCAATAGGCTCCACTGTCATGAGATCCTAAAATTGTCTTATTGTGATAGGTGGCAAACTAAACATAATAAATGAAATCTGTCTAGTCTCTGTCAAATTGGAAATTCTGCAATTGTATTTATAGCCATAAAGAAATTGTAGTTCGCCTTCCGTTAATCAAATGCTTCTTCACATATTTTATTCTTCAAATTTTCGCCGTGAAATATTTTTTGAATTGAAGAAATTTCGCTGTTAAAAAGTCACAAACTGGACAAATAAATTTCAATACCTGGTATACAAAGAGTGCATAAGGGCTTCTTCCGAACCGATTCTGGCAGGCTTCCCATCCAATCGGCCATGGCTGTTTGTTGCTGGTGAGCTCACCTGAAAAAAAAACGCATTTATTTCATTTCTGTAGTATTGGTCAAGATTCAAAGATAACGGAGAGGAGCAAGACGAGTAAATGAAAATGAAAACTGGAAGAACGAGACGAGACGAGACGAGACGATGAGAGAAGAAATGAAAATGAAAAAGTTTTTTAAAAAGTCTGAAACAAAGTTTCTTCATTTTTCTTCATTCTTTCCGCCGATCATGTATTGGCTCTTCTAAGGGGCTGTGACGCGTTTTGGACACAAATGTTCGTTTTGCAGTGCTTGCTCTTGTAGCCTCTCGGTACTCGGCGACAAATCCTTTCTCCTCTTCTGCATTATCGGTGTGCATGATGAGTAGGAGCTCAGGTCCTGAATCAATCAAATCGAAAGGAAATAGGCACAGTTCCTACCTGTACTAGTTATCACTTCAGGAGCCAAATCACCACAAAACCGTCCAACAAGACGGTCGTGAATCGCTTCAGGTCCATCGTAAATCTGAAATCGAGAAAAAGTTTCTAGACTGTAATTTTGTTACAGCTAATTTACAAAAGTGGCAACTACAGTAAGTTAGTCCCGATCCCGACATGCACCCCCAACTAACCTCAATGTAGTCGTACTGGCAACCTTCCTCAGACTCAATGTTGAAGTTTAAGAATTGGATTCTCACTCCACGTCCCGGTGATTTGGCTCTCACACTCCATGAGCAATCCTGAATGCATATTGAACACATTCAAAGCAAAGAAGAAATAAAAGAGAAACGTCAGAGCACAGAATGCTCATTTTTTCGCAGGTTGCTCGTAAACGTGATGCTTTAATTTGATTTCTATGGTTTTACACATGTAGCAAATGTAAACAACACGACATTTTGCTGCAAAATCCGACCACGCTTCGCTAAAATTTGAATACCGTAGTCCTTGAACAGAGTTCAAGGCTCACAGATTCGAGCTATCGCCGGGCTTTACGGCAATCGTTTTTTTTTTATCCCCCCGCATTTGCACATTATGTTTTGTTTACATCGCCGGTGGTATTTTGCTCCAAACTCTCCAAATCGCAAAAGCTATCTAATGTGAGTTAAGCTGGGAACAGACGAGTCACAAAATGCAGGGAGAAGGAGATCTCTCATCGTTCTTCTCCACCCCCCCCCCCCCCCAGCATGCCACGATCATAGAGTCATAATAAGACGGATACAGTAGGAAAATATGGGTAAACGGAGAAATAGAGAAATAAATCAAGAACAAGGTAGCAAAGGGAAAAGTGAGAATTTCCAACATTTAAATTAAAAAAAAGAAAAACTATGAAATCTGGGCTGAGAATTATTTAGTATTGACAAAATAAAATCATTAAACATATTTCTGGACTGTAAAATTAAAACTTGAAATCTGAGCACACAGCGGTTCAAAGTTTAAAAAATCGATATCTAAAGCGGCGTTATCTAGATATCTGGATCTAGATGTAATATGATTTGTATACTTTTTGATTAATAAACACAACTTTTATCATATTTATCAAATTTACATCACAAATGTTGTGCGCAAACTTTTTGTCCATTTAAAATGCAATGTTTTTGCGAAGTTTAAGAAGTTTAAGATAACATAACATTTCACGGACACGTGATCATTCCGATTCTTTGCATTGGCTAAGCTAATCCTTTGGAATCTTCTTAGACAAGACACACTGACCTGGTTTTTTCCATACTTGCTGTCACTGAACGTCGCATGTGAGTAGATATGACCAGCTGTGGACTCTGCCGTGAGACGCCCTCCGCAAACTGGAATCTCTCATATTTTCATCCGACAACGGAGAGTCCGCTAGAATCACCCAAACTGGAAATCCTACCATCACTTACCAGAAGTGTAATGAGCCTGAAAGCCTCGTCTAGAGACAGACGCATCCGAGGAGAAAGTGAGATAGAGCTCGTTGGAGGAAGACAAAAGAAGAGGGGGTGGAGCCAATCCGCAAAATACGCCTGTCCAAAAAATGGAATGTGAAACCTAATAAACTAATAAGTGCAAGAGGGCCGAGCAACAGTAGCAAAAGTAGCAAAGAATGGGGTAAGGGCTTACCAGCCAATTGGGCGGAGCCATCGCCTCCGTCATACACTGAAACAGCGTCATACTTGCATTGAGAATGCTCTTCGACTTGAAAGCTTGAGAATGTCTGAAATATGTGTCGTGAAACATTGGAAATTACAAAGTAGCTTGAGCATACCAGCATGAGTCGATGACCAGGGGTGGTAACAAAATGCCATGAGCAGTTTTGAGATTTTGGATAGTCGTTCGGATAGTTAGGAGAGTTGATTTCACCTGAAACTTCTAAATTATAGCTGAAAAAGCGCCAATATTTTTAATGCTGATTTGTAGCATGAAACATGATTAATCCTCCCGCGGAATAATGTGAACATTACATCGGCTTGAAAGGCTAAGCCTTTTTCTGAGGTACAGTCAATTTCACTAGACTAAAGTCACAAAATGAAGTCAATTCACTCAGCTATTTCCTCAAAAATCAATTTTTCTTGTAGTTTTCATAGTTTAGAAGCAGCCTGGCATTCTACCGTAGGCTCAGCTCTTCTGTTAAAGTAAACAAAGTTTTCATAGAAAAAGTTTCAGTAAATAAGTTTAACTTCATTTTCTTTTCATAAAAACAAAATTTTGTTCAATTTTTTTATAATCTAAAGAGCAATTACGGATGTCACTTCTAACTGCGCTGAAAAGCTTCTTAGCTTTAAATGCTTTTTACAAGGATTAAAGGAGGTGTGTCGTCTTATCGTATGGGGGGCTTGGCACTGGAAATGGCATGAAGTTTTACGTAAGATACTGGGATATTTTCCTTGACTATGCACACTAAGCATCAAAGAACGCGACCATGCAATTGTATGCTTGAGAGAAGAGAAATCAGAAATTAAAAATTTAAAAAAATTTTTAAAGATTGTTACATTTTGTATGATTATTTTTATGTAAAAAAATGTTTTCTTTTAATCTTATCATAAGAACTGAATTGTTCGTGATCACTTATAGCAGATCACTGGAGATTAAAACATACCTGAAGGAGCATTCACCTCGAAAAAGCAGCTACCTTCTTTGCAATTGTGTTTGTCTTCAGCCAAAATGTACCCAGGATTGCATATACACATATAGGATCCTGAAAGACTATAAATCATTATAATGCACTTTCAATTATTCATTTACCAAGTCGATTCTGGCAAATGTGTTCGCATCCGGCGTTATCTTTCTGGCATTCATCAAAGTCTGCAATGAAATTCGCAAAAAATCCATCACGCTCGACAGATGAATCTGAGCTAAACTCGATGCGTACCCGATTTCTTGGTGTTGTGAAGAGAAGTGGCTCATCTAGAACAAAAGAGTGAACGATTAAAAATCGAGCATCGCTACTCACTATACTCTCCGCACAGTTTTTCGCTATCTCCAATTTTAACATAGTCATAAGCGCATTCCGTTTTCATGCCTTCCACGTTGAACTTGGTGAAATTCAGAAATATATGATAGCCTTCAGAAGCCTCGATTTCCCATACGCAGGTTTTCGAATTTGGATACGCTTCTGGGAAATTTGGTGAAGCGATCGACCCATTTGAAGCTTTAAGATATCCTCCGCATGTGCTGTCACACGAGAATCCATTGCTCGAAAGACTATATCCTACACGACACGCACATTTGAAGCCACCTCAACGTTCAAATTATATTTTTGTAATAATGGGACACTCGGCTCTTGAAATTCTTCACTTAGATTTTTACTTTCCTTACAATTATTCATCAGGCTTACATGTTGATCTTCAAAATCTCCTAGGACACAGTAAAAACTTTGCGCGTAGCCAATTTTTCAAATGTGAAATGTCGAGAAATGAGCTCTTCCCAAAAATTGAAATGAATAAAATTGAAGAAAAGAAAAAAAAACGAGAAACTAGACAAATCGCACACCCAAAAGATGTGCCAGCCAACAAACTTCCAGTGGTACATGTACACAATGGAATCCACCGGTTAAACAGCTGTTGTAAAATCAGTGTCCTTCTTTTCGATCGCATCAAAAAAGATAAATGGCCCCGACTCACCAACAGTGTTCACACAATAATGATGGCAGATGTTCTTTTCCGTTGCGCACTCGTTGAGCTCTTTGGAAAAGCGAATTTCAAATCCGCTTTTTTGCACAGAATTGTCGGAGAAAAAGCTGGAAAATAAAAATTTTGCAAAGAAAATTCATTTTTGTTAAAAAAAAAGCGAATTTCGAAATTATAAAATGATTGGAAAGTGAAAGTAAATTGTCGCAAACCGCGTATTTCGACAAAAATACTTTCTTGTAAACTTTGCCGTGCAACTTCTTTTAGAAGAAATTGCCCATCTCACCAAAGTTACAATTTTCTTCGATGAGAAATGTCGTCAAGTATGCGGCTTAGTGTGCGCACACTTTTTGCAAAATTCCTTACGCAAAACCTCGGACAGATTCACGAGGCTTCTCTTCGAAATGTTCAGATGCTCTGTTTTGAATTTTTAAATAATATCAGAATTCGTGAGTAATTCTTAATATTAAAAGTCCTTGCCACACACTTTTTGCCAAAGTCCTTACGCAAAACCGCGGACAGATTCCACGAGGCTTGTCATCGAAATGATGAGATGCTCTTTTTTGGTGAGACCTCCTTGCTATCTACTCGAATTGAATTGAAACAATGCGTTCAAAAACATATTGACATCGCGCGATTTTTAAATTTTAAAAAATGTGGACTTTAAAAAAAATGTTTTTTTGAATTGAATTTTACTAAATTTTCATAGATTTTTGAATTGAAAAGAAAACTTCGAATTCTCAATCTTCAGGAATTTTTTGAATGCAAATTATGCTAACCTAGTCAAGTATAATAAGCAGGAGATCAAAACCGCATAAAGGAAAAAAGCTGAAACTAAACTTCCAGAAACTATTTTTTTAAGACTACTCTAGCTATCCAATGCGGATCTCATTTGAAGTGCTTCAAAATTTGAATATTTTATAGTTTTCCAGTATTTTTTCCAAAGAATTCTCACCGCAAAGACACTTGACTTGTTTTGCTGACAACAATCTTCTTTTCAATAAGTCCACAAAAAGTTTCGCTGATTTCCTTTCCATTTTTGTTAGAAGATTTCGATAATCCTTCGGTTAGAATAAGACGGTCATAGATACATTCTTTGTGCTGCTCCAGCTGAAAACAAGTAAAGCTTTCCATCAAAACGCGGGGGTATTGAGGGTATTATTGCTTGCTGCAGACAAAAACTTTTTCAGAAACGGCAGTAAGGACGGCCCAGATACCCTTCTTCAAAGGTTTCAGTATGCTCATATTAAAGCTACAATAGCCTTAATAAAAGTTCTGAAACTACTTCACAGGCACTTTAAACGATTCCACATAAAGAATTAATATATACTCACATGAAAATAGACAAATTCGATTGCCACTTGGCTATTCTCGTCTACATGGATTGTCCATTGACAGTCACTATTCGGTGGGTATGATTCAGGATATTTCGGACTCTGAAGTTGTTGTAAATAGGTAAATAATAAAAAGTTCAAAAACTCACGTGAATCACTCCTTCGTTTGCATAAATTGGTCCTCCACAAATAGCATAATATGTGGCAAATGGTAAAAATGGGGAAGGCATTGTTGACTTCACATGGATTATCATTCGATTTCCAGATGACGCAATAGTTCGGAACGATGAGCTTCCACCGCATATCCTATCTGTAATTGTTGGCTTTTAAGCGTAAATTCGCCGAATTTATCATTTAACACTGCAAGATCCGAGCATTTGAGCAGCCTATAGCTCAGTCTTGCTCAGTCAACGCACTTTAGACTAATCTGAAAATAAACGGAAACGGATTTTTTGTTCAATAAAATTTCTAGTTGTATCACTTTATTTCTTCGATTTAAATCAAACATACCTAACAAAGGAGAAGAGAGCGACGCGCCATCGCGCACTGTGATGACGTTGTCTTCTTCCAGCTTACATGAAGTACTCGATGGGAGACTGGCTCCTGGAATTAACTGACTCTAAAAACATAATTTGATTCCTCGATATTTTTATCAAAATTTGCTAAAAAAGTCACTGCAAAGTTTGTATAAATACACAAGAAAAATCGAATTATTAAAGATAGAAGTCATAATCGTTCTTCTTCAAGTGCGTTCGACTTCCCGAGAAAAAAAAACGATGAGATCGGTTGAGCGGACGCCCGCCGTTTTACCCGCGTTGAGTCTCATCTCATATGAAGTTTATGTGCCAGTGTGCAAGTCATTAGGGCTGTTCGACTCGTGGCATCGGCGTGTGCACACAGTCTTACGAAGAGACAAGAACACCGGGCACGTCGGCGTGAGAGCTCCGAAATTTTACATTTCAACCAAAAATTGTTAAAGAAGAAGTGCTGCACGTGCGCCGGAAGACAATAGAGTAGAAAGCAAGACCAATATTTATGCGCACTTATTTTCGTGGTGATTTACACGTTTCCAAACGCAACAAAGGTTTCATACACCTTTGATACTTTTGCAGGCCGAGAACCAAAATCAATTAAAAATAAAAAAAGAACCAATTCATCTGAATCGATACAGAAAAGTAATATTTATGTTTTTGAAACTTTTAAATGAAAAAAAAGTGTATTGTTCATATCACTAAAATGAATTGGTCGGCAATATGAAAACTTAGAATGTGTCGGGTTATTGCCCGGTTTGTAGACCAAAGACATCAAAATCCTCAAAGCCAAAGCCATTTTTGATCTGCCGATCTCCTTGATCTACATGCTGCAGTTGGCGCCAAGGGCGCGATACCGACGTGTTTTTGGACTCAAGGCGGCGCGAAAAAACACAAAAGAGGAAGTTTTGTTTTTGATAAGTTAGTTAAGTTTCATCGTTGGTTTTAGGATTTTTTTAGTTGCCTTTTGTGTTAATTTTTCTTATTTTTTCTCTTTTTGTTGACTGCGTTTATTTTAATAAATCCTCAAGATTAAAAGAAGTGAGAAGTCAATTTACAACTAATGAATAGTTGCTCTCCTGAACTTCACTATAAACATAAACGTGACGACTCACATTACAAAATGGAATATTTAGAACTGATATCATGTTCGCAACTAAATCAGTTGAAAACGCGTGGAGCATTTCCTTCAGACCCTCTCCCTCCTAAACCATCACAATGCCGGGTTTCCTAGGGGCTTCCGCATTTTCCTCAAGCTCACTAATACAAGTGGCTCCCAACGTTTTGTTCAGTGATTGATGAAGAAATTGAGCGAAATCTTGCTCATAGAACACCCTAAACTAAAAAGAAAAGTAATAATTGAGCTTAATTACATAGCTCGCTTGCACAAGTGTCCTTATAAGGTTAATCAAAAGGTTTTGGGTTAAGAATCGGAGCGATAAATGAACAACGTGAGAGGCAGACCTGTAATATTCAGAAAGATGGTGTGGCCCTGCGGAGAGATAATGTGCCATGTGCACTCGCCAGCGTGCTGGATCGCCAAATTTCCGGACTCTTGCATCAAAGTGCCGCCGCAGTCTGGTAAAGAAATTCATCTTGTTAGATTTGAAATGGATGGCTCAAGGAAACCTGCGCATTTATAAAGCTTCTTCGTTTGCCGGATATCTCCATCACTCAGTTGAACTCGCTGGCCGATTTCCAAGCGGAATCCTGGAAAAAATATGATGAAAATTGAAGGAGGGTGGTGGGGTGCGGTGAGCTGAGAAAAAAAAACAACATGTTTTCAATAAAATTCTGTGGAGAACGATGCAACAAGCGAGTTTCTCCGATGATGTTATTGGTAATACATGAAAACGTTTTTTATGTATCAAACTTTCTATTGAAAACATTTTTCAAATATATAAACTAATGCGTGACAATATCTTATGAAAAAAAATAAAAAAAAAATCATTAAAAAAGTGTCCGTTCCACTGACCTGAGTTCGGTTTCGGAAGAATTGTATCGTAGAATGCACCCCGTGAAAAAGTGTCTCTCGCGTAGTGCATTATCTTGAAAACAAAAGATACGTAATCTGCAATAAAAAATAATTATCAAAAAAAGTACCGATGAAAAGTCATAAGGCTCCCCAAGCGAATCCACCTCTTCTGGTTTCGATTTGTCAAAGTTGTAATCCTGCCCTGTAAGTAAGCTAATTGGTAAGCTAATCAACCCCCCCCCATTCGAAGCTTCTCACCTGTTTGTATACTTTTGTAAAATATATCAACATACATATCCCTATCAGGTCGCGTATGCTCATGCCAGAAACCGACGACGTGCCCAAGTTCGTGAACGACAATTCCAAATTTGTCACAATTCTTTCCTATTGATATGGCTTGAGGGCCTTCTCCACGGCGGCCAACATAAGAACAACATCTGAAAATTGGGGGCTGGTGATGCACCAAAATAAAAACAGTTCAGGGGGATCGTCGGTTCTTTCTTTTTTTGACCAGCTTGCTGAGTGGTTTGATTTACGTGTTTTACGAGAATTCACTCATTTTTTTGTCTCATTCTGATTTCAATGATGAAGCCAATTAGGCATGCGGACAAAAAATAAATGAGAACTACACACACAGCATGAATGTCTACAAGGAAGGGAAAGCTGGCTCCAGTGTTCAAAAAGTTTGGAAATTTCCTCGCAATGTTCTCTGTTTTGCGGAATGCATTTCAAAAATGCCACTTTCTGCGTCAGGATTTCATTATAGGAGCATAAGCGTGCATCATGAAAACAGAGCAGGATCAAAAACTAAGTCCCTCAGGAGGATTTTATATTTGGCGCACTGTGAATAAACCAAATTCTAAAAAATGAATATTAAGAATGAATTCTCTTAAAGCATTTTTATTATGACATCATCTGACGAAATTGTTACGACGGCAATTCCCAAAACTCGATAACTGCGCACTTCAAAACGAATAATTAGTTTGAATAGTCATGCACCTCATCTCAATCTGAACTTTATTTTTGATTTTGTGATAATTAAAATCTTTAACGGAAATTCTGGAACACCCTGTACAATTTTATAGAATTTATAAAAAGCAGCGAGTACATTACTACATATAATTGATATTTACTCAGAATTTTTACTTTGAGAAATGCCATTCGTATCACCGCTTAATGCGTGAAAGATATTTTTTACAGCCACGCAGCAAAAAATGTGCTCTGAAATGTAATATTATTTCGAAATCGAGAAATTTAAAATAAGTCCCCCACAATAAGACTTCCACGAATGACGAAGTAAGACCGTCTCGTCTCGTCTTTGTCATCGTCTTGAATTCGTCTTATGCATAGATAGGCATTGTTTTGGTACACATTTATTTTAATTGGCGATGTAAGACAAACGCAAGACTAACTGAAAGACGAACGAAGACGAAACGAACGGATTCCACGAAAGATCTTTCGTGAAAGTTTTGCCCAACAAATCACGACTTGCAGAGCGCAAATGCAGAAATATACGAGTTTCAGAAATTGAAGAAATTCAAAAAGAAGAAGAAGCAATTTTAGTTATTGCCTGCAAGCCACAGTGTTCCGAATGAAAAAGTTCAATTAGAAAAGAATCATTGGACATAACCCGGAATCAAAACTGATGTCTAGTGTATAGTGTAACATCTCGACTCCAAGAAGTGTCAATTCACATTGTAAAGTTGAAATGATAAAAACACCTGCTTATCAGCTTCAAAATAAAATTAAACGTGTGAAAAGAGAAAACTCCGCCAGTTCCAGTAAGATAATACACTTGGAAAACTGTAGAATGCTGATAATCCTATTATGACGCGTTCCGTAGTTCGGAATTTCCAAACAACGAAGTATTGGGGTGTTTTCTAGTGAAAACTGAAAGGGGGGGGGGGGGAGAAAAAGATGAAACCAACTCACCCGCATTTATCAACAGTGAAAGTGATATAATGTTTGTGATGTGCCAGTCGTGGAACGAACGAAACACACGTGTAGTTTTCCCAGTGCCGCATTGCGCGCAAAAAGAGATTTTGATGTTCGCCTGCATTATAAGATGTTGAAGTTGTTTTCTCAGTGAACTGCATTTGAGTTTTAAAAATTATTCCAGTTTTCTTATTAAATGAGAAAAATTATATAATTTATTCTCACTTCCCTGAATATTAAATAATTATCATCAAATCTCTTACATTTCGTTTTTATTTATTATCGAAACAATTTTTAACATAAATAAATAAAGTAACCAATCCTACCTGAAAAATTGGAAGCTATTACAAACGGAATAATTCCTTCTGGCCATATTCTCTCCTTTTTTGCCGTCGCTGCTCTCGACACGCGGCCAGAATTGTTGTAGTACCTTCGAAACCTGATGTCACCAGAAACAGGAAGAGCGGAACTGGGAACCGCAATCTCGACAGAAATGAAGAGAAGAGCGGCAACGACTTTGGCATGCATATCGAGTTGAAGACATGAAAATTCCCGCGCACGGGTAGTTTTTGGGTGAATATGTCAAAGTGAATGTGTCTACTTATCCGCGGGGCGCAATGGTCGGCGGTGTCGGTCAGCTGGCGGTTTGCAAACGGCTCGGCCACCCTCTCAGGCCGCTGATCAACATTTGGCCAATTTTTCATTAAAGTGTGTCCAGCTGATTCTCGTTGCTGGCGTTGACCTTTGTATGCAATCAATTTTTCAGAATCTCATATGACGAAAACCGCCATAATGCTCTTCACCTGGTGTAACTCTTCATTTTATCTGGGTATTTCGTGTGCCTCATCGATCGATCTTCGGCTGCAAAGTGTTACTACGCCATGTGTGAAGAGTCGGCGGCCTGGGGTGAGGAGGAGCCCCGGCGACGGGGCACACGTACACTGCAATAAAACGTTTCGGAAATCAACGCACTGGCGTCGCGTGGAACTCTCCGCTGGTCGCGAAGACGGCCCTTGGTACGCCTATCGTTTCTGAAGAGAAGTGAGAAAGAATAAAAATTAGAGAGGAAAATAAATTGTGGAGACAGAAAGAGAAAGACAGAGAGAAAGTCATAAAAATGCATTGAAGGCGCATTGGGTGCAATGGGTGCAACAGTGATCAGTTCAAAACCTCGCTGTAAGAATTCTGATGAAGTTCTTCGATTTGTGAGCCTATTATGACTCATAATTAAGAATATGCGTAGTGTTGAGCATCACTATAAATGAATCTAGCGTGATGAAAAAAAAATTCAAAACCATAGACATTAGTCTTCAAAATCAGATATTAAAGAAACAAAAAGAGTCATTGACCATTAATTAGGAATTGTAGCGATCAACAAAACACACGCATTCGATTGCTTCAGGCGAAAAACACAAACCCTAGGTAATGACTCTAGAATTCAAAACTTCTGGATTAATTCGAAACCTGTTGAGCGAACTATGCAAAATAGAACTGGAGTTTTATAGTTGAAAACTTAAAAGGACTATTCACAGATCTTAAGACACAAGAGAACGAGCTCTCCTTAAATGTTCTGGCGTACAGAACTAGTAAACGTTTCGCTGAATCTCGATGAAGAGAGCTCTTCTGTCGGAGCTGTGAGAGATCTTTAGGGTGTGCTCGTAGAAAAAGCGGAAAACTACAAAAGTGAAGTTCAATTTCATTTCGAGTATTTTGAAAAGTAAAAATGAACAAGCAAACTGCAAAAATTTGCTGAAATTTTCTAAATTTGTTTTTTTTTTCAAACATCGACATTGGGAAGCATGAATCTTGAAAAGAACACTGAAATTTGGAGAATTCTTCGAAATAGTGTATAGTATAATATAGTATAGTATATAGTATACAGTATATAGTATATATAGTGTAGAACAATAACCTTAAAATCAGTGGAAATTATCGAAATTAAGCTGGATCGAAAATATTTAAATATGGAAATTCTGACTTGTTTCAAATAAAATTCTGTTGAAATGTTTCTGATTATTGTGAGAGCACTCATTAGCGGAAAACGAGAATGATAGCGAGAAGTCGTGAACAATGATTTTGAGAAGGTCTCATTTATGAAAACTCTAGCGAAATATGGCAAACGTGAAAAGAGCTCATTGCGGGAGAAGCAGTCATTCTTTTTTATAATTACTGATAAACAACTGCATTATCATTTTTTTTTCTTCTATGTGCTAGGTCAGCTATCTAGAAATAAATCTCGCCAGTTTTGTAATCTCTCTCTCTTTTTCTCTTTCTCTCTCTTTTTCTCTCTCTCTCTATCTCTCTCTCTCTCCCAGTTCGTTGGTTTACAGTTACAATGAACATTATTTTACGGAGAAATTTCAGCTTGCGAGATCGTGAAAATGGAAAAATAAAAATGTCAGGAATGATATCATGAGAAATTCCTCCTTTCAGCATTGATTTTGACACGTGCACACTTTGGAAAAAGTTCTGAAAAGCAGAACATAATAGTGAAGAAACTTTTTGGAGATTTGATATCAATGAGAAGTAGACTTTTCATCTTTTTGTGACTGATTTTGTAACTGAAAAACTTAAAAATTAGATCTTTATGCATCGTTTTTTTTTTTGAAACATTGTGATACAAAATCGTGTGAATTTGACAAAAAAGGTGTACAGGCAGTTAGAAAGCTGGTGATTCATGTTAAGAAACAAAAAAAACACAGATATTTCAATATAATTAAAAAAAAAAAACAAAGATAGGCTTACGGTGAGAAGAAATCGGGGGGGGGGGTGGTGGTGGGAGCGCGAGCAGGAAGAAGTGGAGAAAATTTGACGGGGAAGGATGAATATTCCATTTTTCGCACTCTTTCATTTTTGATTAGTTCGTAACGACGCTACACAATGCGACGTTAATTACAGTTAGGCTGCATGAAATATATTCAAAGAGGTATAGAAAAAAAACAGAATAGAGGTGAAAATGACAGAGTGATGTGGCGGACGTCATCGGCTAGACTTTTGTGATACGACGAGGACCAGCGCCTGGCGCAGCTGGACGGGAGAACTGCTTTGGAGCTTCGGCCGGTAGCGGATGGATTGCTTCGAGCAGTGCCTTTTCGGATAGGTCGTCACGGGCGTCGACCTCCATCTGGAATAAAATTACTGAAAAGTTACTGAAAAAAAATTGTCTTTTAACTACTAAAAGAGATTTCACTGGGATATGTGCTACAGGTTATGTGAGTTTTGAGTGAAGAATTTCATTGAGATTATAACAATTAGTGAAGGGAATTTCAAACAAGCTAGTATTAACCAAATAAAAGAATAATCTGGTTTTTTTTCGTGTCGTTCATTGAGACAAAATAAATATTTATTCAAAAAATGTTTATTTTGAGACTTCCTTATTTAGAATTACATTTTGTCCTTTTATTCAATAACTTTTTTTTTCGTTTTTTTTTTCTATAATTTTCAATAGTTTCATGAAATTTCTCACTTTATTTGTTATGACAATTCCATATTGGTTTTGAGCAGCACTGAGGAATGGACCCTTGCAACTCGAATACAGCATTCTCTCTTTAATTGAGCTTCCAGATGATGGCAATGAATAGATGAATACTGAAATTGAACATGGCAATGTGACGAGTTTCCAGAATAAAAAGTAATATTGTAGCTTTTGTGGCATAGCAAATTTAAAAGAAACTGCTACAAATGCATGTTAATAGGTACTTGGATGCTGAATTCTTTTGATAACATTTGTCTTCTGGAAACCCTTTGTCATTCAGAGTTCCAGATTTTTGAAATTTGATTGCAAAATCATCAAACAATAGACCGCTTCAATTATATTTGATTGTAGATTTCTTCGCGGATTTCTAGTTTATTTACTGAGCTTCTGAAGTATTTTCAATAAATATTTTGGTTTTCTGATTTGCGTTTTCAGCCAGAAATGCAGAATTGTGTTTGCTGACTAACAAATGAGATAATCATATGTAGAACGCCGCAATCTAAAATGTTTTTGATTGCCGAATGCCTACAACCCCACTTTTCTTTAAGCATTTTGTTTTTGGTTCAGTTGGCTCTTTTGCTTTCGTAGCGTTCCCAGTTACTCACAAGTGCACTTCTGTGGAATACCCTCCCACGTGTGATCAAAATTGTAGAATGTGTATCTCGGTTTGTCACGTGGCACTTTGGATGCAAGCTGCGTTGGCTCCAATGACTCGAGAGTTCCTTCCAATTTGATGGCTTCGTTGAGTGTATCGACCTGTAAATTATGGAGAATAATGCTTAGCCATGGAGGTAGAAATGCATAATAGTGTTTCTAGTGGCTTCCTAATGCTTGAGTACTGAATTTATTGTTATACGATGCTGTGTTATTCGTTTCATTTCTCTATTCTAAGGAGAAAAAAAAGTGAATGTTCTTAATTGGATTCGTTTCAAATCGGTTTCCTGTAACGATTTGTCATTCAAGTGTACTAATGAACTGTGACGAGAAACTAGTTTTAATGATGACCTCTTACCGAGAGTTGTACGAAACTCAGCTGTTGGCTGGCCAATTTTCTGAGTGCTTCTTCGGCGTTTCGATCTACTGGGAAAGCAACACCCTGGAAGTAACAACAATGTAGACAACGCACTGCGTAATATGGAGAAAAACCTTCAAATGCTGAGGTCCGGCGTGAGCAATAGCTGCTCTTTCCTGTTGGGCATTGTGAAGTTCTCTCTCAACTTCACTCATTGGTCCCAATTCGGTCTTAGCCTTGAGCCAGGATTCGAAAGCGTCGAGTGTCAAGTCCTGTAGTTGAAAAAGACAATATTGCAAATAGAGTAATATCTACATATATCTTAATTCCGACTGCTTTCAAATGATTTTTTTAAATGTTGGTTTTAACAAAATAACTAAACTGCTTGCTAACTAAACTCTTCCCCTATTTTAATTTCCAAATGTTTTTTTCAGCATTTTACTAAGAGTCACGAACCTTTCGGTCAGTGACATGCTTTTCGTGCTCAATATAACACTGTCCAAACTCGCTCTTGAATGTGGCACATGTGGCTGCCAGGAGCATCTTCTCTCGGACTGGAGCACGATCGTCAACAAATCTACAACGAGAAAAAATAAGCATTATTGTTAATCTAAAACATCTGTATTCTTCAAAATCTTCAAAAAGTGCTCTAGGATAAAAATACACTGTAAAACCTTTATTGCTCTTGCATGCCATACTATTTACCATTTAATAAGAAGCGCAATTCAAATTTTAAAATAAATTTTTAATTTTAATGAATTTCCAATATAACAGAATTACCAAGAAAGGACCTTGAAAAAGAAATTTAGCTATTATTAATTTTAAAAAATATGCATGAAAGTATCAAAATTCCAACTTTGAAGTATCACTTTAAAAAAGAGATACTGATAAACCAAGCCAGACTACTCATAAAACAACTTGTTTTAGAGCATTACGATCAACGAAATCAGTTCAATAATTAGGTTTACTGTAATTAAAACAACTTAAACTAGACTGCCTTTCGCAGAGAATTTATTTGACTACTAAAAGCTTGAAATAAATACACTGTAAAGCCTTTATCGCTCTTGCATGCAATAAAAGCTTAAGGCTTAAGGATCACCATTTAATAAGAAGCACAATTCAAATGTTTAAATCAATTTTAAATTTTAATGAATTTCCAATAAAACAGAATTAACAAGAAAGGATCTCAAGAAAAAAGAAAGAAAAGAAAGAAATTTAACTATTATTCATTTAAAAAAAAGATGTATAAAAGTTTCAGAAATCCAACTTTGAAATATTCTTTAAAAAATGAGATGCTGATAAACCTAGCCAGACTACTCATAAAAAAACTTGTTTTAAAGCATAGCGATCAACGAAATCAATTCAATAATTAGGTTTACTGTAATTAAATCAACTTAAACTAGACTGTCTTTACAGTGAAAACTGTTTTAAATGTTTTAAAGACGCAGATAATTTCTTTGACTACTAAAAGCTTGAAATACAAAAGTTAGCTTCTATTCGTAGTAGAATTCATCGTCCAGAACAAAATCACACTAATAAGTAACATTTTCTGAAGTTCTAAAGATTGAATGGTTCTATAACAGCAGTTCTTAAAATTTTCCTGATAGATGGTGGTTTTTCAGAAAAATATAAGCTTTCCCGTTGCTCCGTTGTATTTTTCATTAAGGCTTCCATTTCGGCGAAATTTTTGTCGGTTCGTCTCATCTTCTTCTTCGTCTTGAATACGTCTGACGCAGTGTATTGACTATTTTTTTATTGCGTAAGACGAATGCAAGACGAATTGAACGGCGAACGAAGACGACTTTTTGTCTTCGTCTTTCGTGAAAGCCTTATTTTTCATAAATTTATGTTGACCTTGAGAAGCGCTTTTCGTTTAACGTTTTGCATCTACATCTACTAGCATCGTAGAATATATCTGTTTCAGTCAATACTTACGTGATGAGTACCCATTCAGTGATAGTATTAAGACGGAACAGGATAAAGCATGGCTCGTATGCGTCCACACATTCCGGCAAACATGCCCTCCAGTCATCACGCCAGTTGGCTGTTCCAGCAAACTCGTAGTTTGGCGTCATCTCCTCATTGTTCACCACAATCTTGATGAGCCGCAGTTTGGCTTGTTTCCCCAAGTTGAGTGCATTTCGAAGTGCAGCATTAGCTACAAAACGTCGTCGTTTTAGTTATTTCTTGCGTCCGTTGCGCTTTTCTTTTTTTTCTCCAAACTCCCCTCCCCCGACGACCCCTTTTCGTCAGCTCCCAAAAGAATTGCTATTGTATAGTTTGCAAATGGCTAGAGCTGAAGGAGCCAGTCAAAACATCATTGCTCTAACTTCTTCATTCTCAGTGGTCCATCTCAATTTTACATATATTCCACACAACATCTTTTCATAAACAGTGGTCTTTTGGTGCGCGGAAGGCTGATACACTATTTGCCGCGCTGAATGAACATTATAGGGTGAGAGGGATAGAGGGACTTTCAGTTTGTTTTCGCGCGTTCCCTCCAACTGTGAGCGCACTATTTCGTTTGTCTTTCTGGCAGTCAGGTTTCCATTTATTAACGGAATGCACCCCACACTCCACAAACGGTCGGGGATGAGGGAGACGCTTCGTCGGGATTTGGAATGGATGAAATGGTGGGAGGAGTGAGGATGAAATCAAAAGCTCGCTTGGGGCTTTCCATATTTTCCACCCATTGTCAACATTGAAATGCAAGGAATCCGATCATGAGTGCAGACGTGTGTAATACTATCCTTTTCCTTAGCCCTTCACCTCTCATATCCCTATATCAGGATAATAGATGTTCAGAACCCTTCTAGCAAACTGAGGGGATGAGATGCAAAATAATGGAAAGGAGAGGAGAGAAGATGAAGAATCGCGTCAAGGTTGTATGCGTAAACGAAAACGACAAAGAAGGGTGTTCACTTTACTAAAACTTCCTATTCACGATTTGAATAGAAAAAAAAAGAAACGGATTGTGAAAAAAAATAATCCTGGAACAAGTGGAAAGAAAAAATATGTATGTATACCTTGATGTGAGGACTCTGGAGAATTTGAAATTGCAGATTTACCAGGATTCACGTTTTTCTTAGGACAAAACTGAAAACTGTGTGATTGTTCCACCATGCCAAAAAAAGTGAGAGACTTGTGAGAAGAGAACCTCATATTTGGTTTTGAAGTGTGAGTAGAAGGGCGGGAAAGTGGTTGAAACTCAAATATTGGTCATCACTTAACCCCTCGCACTAACACCCATTTTTATTCATGTTTCTTTCCATCTCCATCGCGCAAAAATACTCACCTCTGATTCCAGTTTGGCATGCCATGGTTGTCGGGTCCTTCTCCGGTAAGAATATGTATATTTATAACAACGAGTTGAAGAGAGCAGCTAATACTGCGCGCAACACAACGCGAAACCGACGCACTTGTGCCTCATTCTTCTCCATTTTTCCTTCATTTCTGTGGCACCCTCTAATCTCTCGCCCTTTTCATCCCTCTCTATCGTTCTCCTCCTCCCCATCCTTTTCCCGTCCAAATGTTCGTAACACTCTTTGAACCTCATGCTATTTTGCAAACTGCCGTCACGTCTGCCAGCCTCTTGGAAGGGAATCCTATTGTGCAAAAACGTCAGACCCCCGTCTCCTGTTCCTTAACATGATGGGGCCCCAGTCGTGCCGCTTGCCGGGGGGTTCTGTTTCTCTCCGAAAAGAATAGAAAAGATATACAGAAATGTGGTGGCTGGACGAGAGACGGCCTATTAACATCCATAGACCGGCCTCCACTAGGCATTTTTTGCTACGTGTTTGAAACAGTCTCCGTTCTTGAAGGCTGAAAGAGAAAGAGAAAGTTCTGGCGTATCGGGTCGTGTGCTTGCAGGTGTCTAAGTTTCCTGTGCGTCCGTGTCCGTATCTGTGTCAGTAGTGTGTAATTATTTGAAATTTGAAACTGAGTTAAGAACCGGAGATGATTAGTCGAGAAGCATGTGTACATTACATTTTCATTTCACTTCACTGGAAATTTCGGAATAGATTTTCAAAATTGCTATTGCAAAATTTCTGCTGTAATAATATTAACAAAGTGTTTGTCTGCTCATCAGATTTATACATAGAGTCAGACACAAAATTCCGTGGACAAGTTTGTATTTATTGCGTTATTTGCAATTTTTCTAGAAAAAAACTGAATTTCTGCTGCCCATCTTCACCATTTCCACTTAAAAAAATATATAGAAAAAACCTTCGAAACTACTTTCTAAAAATACATACATATATCCGAAAATGTATATATCCGAAAGGCGGCTGTCATTATTTCTTATTGAGGTTGAACAAATGACCCAAATATGACTTTTAATTCACGTTTCAGTGTATCGGACAACTTGGAACACACTTTCCAGCAATGATTCCTCTAAATTTGATCATTGTGATTCTCACGCACATCCATCAAAACAATGGAGAATGACTTTGGCGGTGTTTTGTTCTTCAAATCATAGTGACTGGGATCAGAGAACATTTTCCAGCAATTTTCTTCCACATATCCTGACAAAACCTTCAGACGAGTACAAAAAAAAGAGAAGCTCAGCTCAGCTGAGACCACTCCAAAAGCAGATCCATAGTAGATGCATAGCTCTACCAATTCGTGGCTTCCTGCGATAATTGCTGTTACTTAGCCTTGAGGATTTTGCAGACTGAGAGAATGAAATGAGAACCCCGTAATATTCCGTCCTTCAACCACGACTTTTACATAACAACCAGTACTTCGCCTTCTGTCAAGTGGTAGTCGCTCTCCGAATGTGGATTGTTTTAGATATGGTTTTTGTTTTCTGAAAAATCAACTTGACATCAATTCGACTTCAGGTATTTTATAATTATGAAAAAAAAACACAATGATTTTTCAGATAGGGGAGTCATCACTCATATTGTTAAATTAAAAATTCCATTAAAAACGAATAAAAACAATAAAATTTTTGAATAGAACATTGAATGATGATTTTTCCTTTCAAGCATTGATATTATATTACAGAAAATGATAACGAACTTATTTATGTACCATAGAAGAGCAATTATAGTGCAAAAAACAGCTGATGGGTATCAAAAATTGTTTTTGATAATCCTAAGAATGCAATGGGAAAAGTCTTGCTCACTAAAAGCATTAACCAATGTGCTCTTTATATAAACAAACGTTTTCTTGCTCGCTGACTATTATTGAAGCTTTCTCCCAATTAAAATTGATGAGAAATGAAGTTATACAAACTATATGAAAGCAATTCATGTGTGGAATAGGATCTTGTGAAACTTCAAAAAAAACGTTGAAGGAAACTTGATTGATCAAGGCTCAGCGGAAAAGCCTTGATTGATTTTTAGATTGCTTAATTTCAGATATTCAGAATGAACTGGATTCACTTGTCTCTTTAAAATAATTTTGAAACTACTGAGAACAAGGACAAGAATAATGAAGTTATTCTATTGTTACAACTGAATTCTTTTACACATTTAAGTAACGTTTCCGGGTCCCGTCCTTGCTTAGAGTGGTTAATTATTCAAAAGTATTTCTCTGCGCAGCTAAGTGAGAATAAAGTTTGACTGAAGTCAAATTGAAGCTCAGTGGGTGCAAAATTCAAGATCTCCATGCATCACGCACCGTTAGCGGCTAAGTCGACCAGTTCTTCGCAATCTTTGTAAGAATACGGATTGTAGCAAACCATGCTTTGCTATCCTGAGCAATATTAACACTTGCTGTATAAAAACTTCATTTCATATGGAGCCGAACCATTTTGTGGGTGGACATCCAATACGCATTTTTCGTTTTTCGTCTTGAAGAATACATTCTTGCATTAGACCTTTGTCTTCTGTGTCCCACCGCTTCTAGTTCTTTTTTCCCTTTTTAATGCAGTTAAGAGAATTCAGAACTTGTGTTCCGCTAAATCCCTTTAAGACTGCTTCTTCCCCCTCCCCGATTACTTGTATATTCTATTATTAACTTGCTTTGCCAGTGGAATTCCTGTTTTTAAAGATGCGGCTATAATAAGAAGTTTTATTGTGATTCCACCAGTCCCAATTTTATTAAAATGAAAGTTTCCTTGTTACAGTTTTTCCCGCGATGAAATTTCTTATTTCTAGCTGGATTGTTTCACGGAAACTCAAAAAGCAGTTTTGTCTGAACAAATTCTGAAGTGCTTCACAAAAATATAAACTCACTACAAATTTTCAATGAATTGATGGTGATTAATGACTTCCACAAAAGATACTAAAACAAAATAACAGAAATGTAGGAACCCGGTAATTGAGAATACAAAGGTTATGATCAAAAGTTTTGCAAAATGCACATTTTTTGTAATTTTTTTCGAAAAAAGTTATTTTTTTAATTCCACGGAAATATAGGCTCACTCAATATTTTTGTTTATTTCTGAATTTTTCAAGTTTTTTATGCCTTTTTTCTTAATGTCTCACTGAGATTCATCTTTATTTCTGTGATTTGTAAGGTGTCGTTTATTGCACACATAAGAGGGCGAAATTAGACCATAGTCTCTCAAATCGGCATCATCGATCGGAACTTCGGCCTAATTCCATGTGTCATCAATAATTATGTCAACGAAAGAATGGAGTTGCTTTGTGCTCCAAAAACAAGGTGGAGCTCAAGTGGAAAGCGTTTCCCAAGACAATGATCACAAAGAGATCTCAAAGAAAGTGATCTCGGAGAGCATGTTTATCGAAAGACGTAAGATGCGAAAATCCCCATTTCTCATCGAGAAGCATTGTAAAAAACGATAGGAGCTTCATGAAACTGACTGGAAATTACTGAAAACATTCAGATTGTGTGCAGTCAGGAGAAGACATTTAACTGCATTGTTCCAGATGCATTTTGCAGTTATTGATACACTTCAAAGGTGGGAGAGTGATGATCTTCGACTGGCTGGCATGCTCACAGGATGTAAACGTCAATGAGAATGCATCTTGTGAGAAAACTTTACTATCGAAGCAATAGGTCTGGCAACATTACTGACTTGAAAAACACCATTGCCGAGAGTAAGAATACTGTGGGCTATACTGGGCTGCAGAGAAGGGCGGAATTCCGGATTCCGCAATTCGCATTCTGGATTCTGTCGTTTTTTTCATTCCGTCTTCCGGATTCCCAATTCCGTGAAAAAAATTTGTTTCCGTTTTCCGGGTTCCAGATTTCGTGAAAAAATATTTTTTTCCGTTTTCCGCATTTCGGATTCCGCGATATGGCGTTTTTATTCCATTTTAATTATTTATTTTCAATTGTTGTGAAAAGTATACTTTTTTGAACTCCCGAAAAAATTTTGCGAACAAAGCGCATTTACATCATTTGATTTCCTCATTAATGGTTAAAATTCCGTTTTCCGCTTTCCGCATTCCGGATTCCGCCGTTTTTTACATTCCGTTTCCGGATTCCAGATTCCGTGAAAAAATATTTTCCCGTTTCCCGTTTTCCGGATTCTGAGTTCCCGAAATCCAATTCCGCCCTACTCTGGCTGCCATACCATACTACTTTATTTTAGTACTGTGGGCCTTCGCAGTTTGTACCTATTGGCACGTAGATACTCAAATTTTCCAAATTGTAAAGTAACACGAAGCCTATTTGAATATTAAATCAAGTTTTCCGCAGTTATTTATACAAATTTTAATTTTTCTCAACGTTTTTCCTCAAGTGAGGTTATAGTTTTGTGGAATGCCAAAAGACCATTTCTAGAAAAAAAATTTTGCTTAAAAAAACATTTTCCATGCTATTTGTTCCCATTGCTGGTACATTTCTGCGACGGATTGCACTTTGCTCTTTAAAAAACCTAATAAAAATGCATATTTCGAAACAGTCAAGATGAGGCTATACTTTAATGTTCCGTAATATCGCTAGGAACTGCTTTCGCCAAATATTGAAAGAGTTGAAAGAGCCGTTCCGCTTGCTCAAGATTTGTTTGAGCGCGGCCAATTTTTTTAATGCAATAACTTCCATTGGAAAAAAAGTAATTCGGAATGATTCTCAACAGTTCTCTTTATGAAAAGAAAAGTGAAAACGTAAGAAATAAAAAGGTAGAAGTTCAGGCTATAAAAAAAATTTTCAATAAAGTCAGAGATTAAGAAAACGTGAAATTTCTCTCTTTTTTTTTCAAAATTTCTGTTCTCCATGCTAACTTTTGTGTGAAATTAGTTCAATAGGAAGACCTGTATGAATATCGAACGGCATACGCGTACACGCGTGCACAAAATCTGACGTTTGTCATAGCGAAGATTGTGAAAATAATAGACAAACATCCGAATCTGTATTAAACGTTATTATACTATCGAATGAACAGAAAAGTCGTTTTTGGATTTGTTTTTGGAATAATCGTTCTAAAAATGAAACCATGATATTGAATGAATTCTGATTTACATTCTCATGTTACTTTATTAAAATTCGAAATTAAAAATCGAAATTTCAGACAGATGTTGATAGCAATGGTAATGGTAAAAGCCAATAATAACTAATTGTGAAATAAGACATCGAATAATGTAACATGATGTCTTTATTGTTTCACACCGAAAAAAATATGGGCGAGCTCGTGATTCGATATTTATCGTTTTTAATGGCTCTTTCGAGAAGTGTACCGTAGTCTTGTGGTGAATGGGGATAATTTGATCTTCAATCATCCGCGTGAAGGGTAGTACAAATATCTGGAAATATCAGATGTCATATAATAATTTGATCATCAATTTGGATTTTTTGGATCTTTCGA
This sequence comes from Caenorhabditis inopinata, assembly GCA_003052745.1. Lineage (NCBI taxonomy): Eukaryota > Metazoa > Nematoda > Chromadorea > Rhabditida > Rhabditidae > Caenorhabditis > Caenorhabditis inopinata. Next base: position 3,176,951 of record AP018156.1, on the reverse strand, counting down.
GTGAAAATAACTATTTTTGTCATGTATTCTCATTATTTCAAACAAAAAATTCGAGTGAACGCGCATTTTTTCGATTATCAATTTTGCAAAATGGCTTTCCTATGGATTGATTGTGGTAACGATCTGATACGATCCGTCATGACAAATCAGGCGAAGCGCTGTGGACCAAAACGTCACACATGTTAGAAAAACAAAAGTAATTTAAAAATATATACATTTTCTCTCCCATAAAGTTCTTCTTTCCACGTGCTGCTTGGAAGGAGAATGCCCTCTTGACGGGCTCGAAATTTGTGTACTCTCCTTGTCTCTCAAGCAAAGCTCCATTAATGAAGTATGGTTGAAGCTGAAAACATTTTGAATTACAAATCTTAATGAAGCTTCTCAAATTTCTCCATAAATGAAGCACTAACGGCTTATTTTACCAAGACCATGGGATCAAAAAAATTACAGTATTAAGGACAGGGAAAGGTCACAACCAAAAAAAAGGAAAGCGGGTAGCGTTTCTATAGTTTCATAATCTTTTATTGAGTGTTATTTTGAGCATCATTTTCATAAAATCTGGTCAGATGGCTCATGATGACGATAAACAAATGAAGGCTTTCCGATTCTATGAATTGGCTTAAATTGTTTTGTCTGGAAAACCAACTTAACCAATATTCTAACAATCATTCTTTCGGAAATAGTAACGTGAAGGAAGCAAAGAGCAATCTGTTTCTGGATACAAATTTTCAGGTTAGCATACAGAAGATTCTCGCAGGTTCTTAAATTGCTCTGGGACAGCTCCGTCCGTTCAAATCATATTGAATAACTTTTTTATCAACGCTACCCATTTATTATTAAGCGAATAGTTCTGTCTGTGTTTCCGTCTGCCTGTCCAAGGCGTTTCTTTGAATAACTCAAATAAGCGTGGGCCTTTTACTCTGATATTCGAGATGAAGTCGTGGCCACCGTATATTTATTATCGGATCGCGAGTACGTGGTTTGTCGTATAGAGGCGGGGTTTGGGTCTCGTTAGGGGATAGCGCGTTTTAACCAATTTAAAAATTGTAAGGAAGCGCACACATTGCGTATGTGATTTCTTTTTGAAAATTGAAGCGAAATTTGACAATAAAAATTAATTTAAAAAACATGATTTTCGAAGCAAAATTTAAATAGAAAAAATTCCAATATTCGCTTCAATTTTCGAAAAGAAATCACAAACGCAGTGTGTGCGCTTCCTTACAATTTTTAAATTGGCGCGTTAAAACGCGCTATCCCCTAACGAGACCCAAACACGCCTCTATACGACAAACCACGTACTCGCGATCCGATAATAAGAGGTCGCGAAGTATTTGGGATACTGTGGAACCGTACACCCAAAATCTACAAAACTGTCTTAACAACGATATAAACAGTTGAACTTTTCCTGATATATTGATTGAGATGTCCGTATATCACATGTGAAAAATCAGCTTCATATGTGCAAAACTAAAACTTTAATGAAATTTGTTTTCTAAATTTTATGGAATATACCATAATGTTCTAGAACAGCGGCGTAGCCGCGAATTTTCCACTGGTAGCATGTAAGTCAACATATTTTTCAATGATCAAGACCGCTCAAATCAGCGATAATTGGTCCACTTTGGTATTTCATCATTTGTTTTCAATCCCACAGACTACTTTGCTCTTATTCTTTAACTTCCAATCTATGTAATCCGTGATACAAGGGCAATTATTTCTCAGCCAACAGCTTAACTTTATTTTTGTCTCTCATTTAGCACGTAGAAAAAAAAATCACAAATCAATAAAGGAACTTCCGAATTACCAGGACAATGGATTTCTGACCAATCAACGATGATGACAACTACCTATACTTCCGAATCTCAATTTTCTGGAAACCAAAACATTCAGCTCACCTTTAGATTCCGGGGAAACCTCTTAGTGGCTGCAGCCGAGAGACAGGTGAAGCAGAATATAGCGATTAGAAGACGGTGGAACATGCAGAAGATGTTTGGGTAGTCGGAAAATCAGTGTGCACCTGAAAATGAGCAACATTTTAATCTATTTTGTCTGGCCTTCACACAGTTCGTTTACTGGAACGGCGTATTTGGTAGGAATAGTGGGAGAGAAAGAGGCAAAACGTACTTCTTGCACTACAGGCAGAATGAAGCAAAGAGAATGAAGAGGAGAGTGGTATGACGGAGAAATAAGCACAATTTTTTTTTCAAAGCGGGAATTAAAAAGAAGGCGGGGTGGATTAATAAACATAATTTCTCCCGTTTTTTGATCGTAGGCATTCAGCCGAATAACTGATGAATGACATAATTTTATTAGATTAAAAGCATTCGCCCAAATTCTTTTTTTAACTGTTTTTTTTTCCTTTTAGTCATATATTCCACTCTACTGGAGAGAAGTGAGAATACAGAAGTCTGAAATATGGTTAAGAGGAGATGGGGCAAAAATAGAAGCGGAAATAAGTAAAGGGGCAAAGTGTTTTCCGGCGGACAAACTTCCGATAGTTTAGGGTGATTATACATGAGTGAGTGCGGAGATGCATGGTTTGTTGGAAGCTGAATAATTTGAAACTGAAAACCTGCAAATATCTGAATTTGGACATTTTTAGCAAACGACTGAAAATATATGGAACTCGGGGATATGATAATACAATTTTCAACATGGCTCTCCAGGAATTACTTTAGTAACTACACTTTCAATAATAAGAACACTATCCCTGATACTTTACAGGGTGCGCCAATGATTATGGTAACACGAGTTTCGCGCAAGCTGGTAGCACTGGCGCATTTTTCGTGTAAAAGATTTATTCCCGTTATTTTCAGCATGCTTTTCAGCAGCGTGTATACAACTGTTTATAAGAGATTTTCAACTGAATTTCTCGAGGAAACACACATTCACAAACAAGTTCAAAATATATTTATAATGAATCAATGCCCAAAGGGTGACTGCATTCTTAAATCTATTAATGATAGGCTCAGAAATGTGCTGAGGCTTTCATTGTGGCATGGTGTGGACTACCTGAGCATGTGCAGCAGCTTTTTTTAGCATTTGGCAAAACGGAACTGAACACCATGCCACAAGATTAAATGAAATAAGGAGGACATCAAATTCAACTAACACGTTCACGTTATCCAATGAGAAATGCTGAAAGCTTATATTTGATTTTTTTTTTCAGCGAGCCAGTGATTTTAGTTGACACACAGAAGCCATTAGTATATGGTGAATTTCCTCTTGCGGTGAACACAAATGGAGAAAATACGGGATGTGAAACAGAAATAATTCATGTACGTTGCTAACATAAACGGTGCTCAATGTAACCGACTGTGCTTCCTATTTGTGATGTGATCCATCTGAAATCATTGCTCTTTTGGTCTTGTCTGATCAAAAATCAAATTCCGAGTCATTTTTAAATCATCGTTTGTAAAAGCCGTTAGGGTTTAAGTTTTTTGAAAAAATTGGCATTTATTCTTTGCTTATTTTAAGAATATCCATAATTCAAAGAAAAAATTAACCGCCTGAAATTTTAATACCATCTTTTTCAAAGAAATTTCAAATGAATTTTTCCGAAATGAATATTAAATTTTAAAATTTGCAAAAAAACTGTTTTTGTGGATTTTCTTAATTTTCTCCATCAAAGAATATCTTTAAGTATAATGTGAACTGCCTCCATTTTTCAGATTAAACATTCCTAGGGAATTGTCGAATTCCAGTCTTTACTTTCCAGAAAACCTGATCAGCAACGCAGATAAATACCTAAAGAAAATAAATAATGAATAATACTAAATAATACTAAACAAATCTGTTCGCTTTAATCTTCAACTCCGGCCGCATATGTCTGTTAACAGTGGCGCATTGCACTTAAAGCCCACCTAAGCTCACAGCCGCAAATTGTAAAGAATAGCATCTTTCAGAATCATGAATACCTAATTAGCAAAAAAGGAAGTTTGTTGATGAGGTAAAGCCGTCAAGACAGCTCATGCATGCCAACACTGGATTATTATAGTTTTATTTTGCAAAATTGTTCACGAGTCATGAACAATTGTATAGGCTTTCAGGTTTATTTATACGCATTCTATAAAATGAATTAAAAAGGAAAAATGGAAAACATCGAGAAAAGCTTTTTGTCTGAAAGAAACAAAAAGAAAATCCATGACAGACAAAAATAAATTGATCCGAGAAGAATAGAAGACAAGAAATATTGTGACGAAATTTTCTATAGTAGTCAAAACTCAAAATTTTGACGTACATACATCTGAGGTTTTTAATCGTAGAGCCGAGTACTTTGTGAATCTGATCTTGTGAAAATGTTTTTGTATTTAAGAAAAATGAGGGTTTAAATTGTATGAATTGAATGAAGTATCCAGAGTTGAGCCAAGTAACTGAGGAATTCAAAAGTTCGGAAAACATGACGCTGGAAGAATTCAAAATTGTGAATAGAGATATGTTTAGATGACGAATTTCAAGCATAAAAGAAAACAAACGAACACTTGAATGTTCAACTAAAATCAGCTGAAAACAAACTGTTTTATTTGGAAATTTTACCTATAAATCACTTAAGAAACATTACATTTCTGTCAGGTGCCAGACGACTAAAAATTTGAAAATTTGTTTTTGCATCCCTAATGCGTAAAACTAATTTAAATTCAAAAACAAACCAATCCAAACATGCCAAACTGCCTCATGAATGGACTTATTTATGTGCAATCACCGAAGACCAAGTAACGGCGAGTATTCGCTTAGGTCCGAGGGAAACACTAGAAAGTACAAACTATGATTAAAGACTTATGATTTTAAATTCGTTATTAAAAACGATAGAAAGTTTCATTATTAAATATATCAAACAAGGCTTTTATGGAAAACGAAGACAAATATTCGTCTTAGTTCGTCTTACGCAATAAAAAGTTGTCAACACACTGTTCCAGACGAATTCAATACGAAGACGAAGATAAGACGAGACAGCCAAAATTTCGCCCAAATAGAAGCCTTAATATCAAATTTTACTCATTTATCATAAAAGCACTGGTCATTCAGTTTTGAGCCAGTGCTAAAAATAAAAAAATGTTTGACCATGCTTCTTTTCATTAAAACAAATCTCTTTGACATAAACACATTTCTTGTGCGTTTTCAGATTACATTTCATTTGTTGAAAATCTGAAAAAAAAAAACTCATTAATTTCTCTCATATTAGAAAATAAATGACCCATGATGCGTTGTACTCCTCATATTTTTATATCGTATGCACTTGAGGCTTTAAAGAATTTGACATATGTAAAATACGCCAAACTGTGAATTTCACGAATTCTGGAAATGATGTCATATAAAACACAAATATCTACATAAACAAAAATTCTAACGTTGTTCTACGCATCGCCGGCTTAGTGACGCAAAGGGTGTTAAGACAATTGTGGAGCAAAGTTGTACGTGAAGTTCGTAAAGTCTTGGCTGGAAATTCTCCATTCAATTTTTGGATTATTAGTCTGAGAATCAAAATTTAAACAAAGACAGCCCTATTGTTTCATTAAATGTGATCAAGTGAGCTAGAAATTGTTTTTTTAATTATTTCAACACAGTACACAGTTTCAGAATGGAATTGGATAGTTCTGAAACATGCAATAAGAACATTAACAATTTTAGCAGTTCCAGACGGGAAAAATCATTTACCTTGGTTTCTCAGCTTCAGCGTAAGCGTTCAGCTTATTAATATAATATGTTTCTGCTCCTTAAAAGGTCATTTGAACCCAGGAAAAGCGGCTATGAATAAATAAAATATTTTAAAAATTAGGAAAAACAATGAAGACCTTCCAAAATGCGTAATCCTTTCTCCAGATTCTTGTTCCACTTTTGTTTGCACAAAAAATAAAAAATGGTTTTCTTATAATGGAATAGATCAGGAAGTTTGGGAACACGAAAGGGACTAGAGCATGAATCGCATTTGGTTTTCCGGCTTCTCTGTCGTAATTATTAGAAAATCACTAAAAGCTTTCTAATACTGTGAAAAGCCAAAGAATTTTCACGTCGGAACATGATATATTAGTCGGGGAAATTGGAGAAGCCTATATCTTAATATAAAAAGTGTAACATCTTGAACTTTCCTAGAATCAAATAATATTTCCTGAGCGAAATACATGCTGATATTCATAGAAATATTGAATATTTTCATTCGGAGAAAAAAATGAAATGAAACGCACTAAATTTGTCAAAGATCACAGGGACGCCCTGATCTAAAATAGATATTTTAAAGACAGATTTTCAGAATTTCAGAAACATTTACGTTGAAGTTTTGGTATGAAGAGTACGTTAACTCTACATAGATGTAGAAAGAACATGAAAATTTGGTAGAAGTGTTCTTGCTTTCATCACTCCAGAAAACGTCTGATAACTCTAACACTGGCCACTGATGATCCACAATGGGATTCCTGGCTCCGAGCCTACTAGTAGTGGAGCTATTCTCTTTATTTATTTATTCAATTCCTTTTTGAGTATTCTAGCTCTACGGTCCATGTTGAACGGCTCAGCCAGTTGCTTTGTAGTTCTGCTATAGTCCCGACTTCTGTAATTCTAAATTGCACTTCTGGGATGAAATCCTGTTTTGCATTTGCCTAACCAGAAAACTCAAATACCATGAAAAAATAAGAATCAAGAATTAATGGAAATCTGGAAAAAAAACCTAATTTTCCGTTATTTTCGTACCCCTCTATGGTACTATGGTACCTCTATCGAAGGAATAGCATTACACTTGACGAACATCACCCAAAAAAATTTTATATGGTTACTTATTTGTTACTTTGTTAGTTATTTAGCCGATACCTCAATAGCATGTGTTGGCGCGGATCACAGATAACCATGCCTAACGATCTTGGGCGATGGTTGTTCATGAAGTACTCAGTTGACTTCCTCGACGTGTTAAGTCTTCTTTTTGCAGTGCTTCAGACCATCTCATTGGGAGTCGTCCGACGTGTCATTTTACGCCTCGAGGAATCCATTCTTGTACCAGTTTTGCCCATCTTCCGCCGCTTGTTCACTAGTTGCGTCCAGCCCATCCTATTGTTTTTTTTGGTGTAAGGATCTTCAGCTATCATATCTGAGGGCCCGTGACTTGGTAGATTTTTCGGATGTTTTAGCGGCGTAAGAGTCGTTAGCGCGGTTTAGTTAGAGCAATTTCTATGAATTCGCGTTCTGTTTCGCGTTCTCGATTCACTCATCGAGGCCCTGAGTAACGTCCAGCCTTCAGATCCGTAGATGATTGCGGAAAGAACGATCGTGTCGAAGAGTCGAACTCAAATTCGCTGGATTCCTGGATTGTCGTCGGTTGTGTTTTTAAGGTTATCGAACGGAGCCCTAGCTGCCGATCTTCTTCACCGGATTTCTGGTTCCAATTTTAAGAGTTGATTAGTCTGCCAAGGTAGTCATACCTGTTCACGTCTTTGGCGGTTGTGATGGCGGTGTTGTTTTTGATAATCACAGGATGTTTGGTGGCGACTTAACACTTTTGTCAGTTTTTATATGAAATAAGTAAAAGGAGATATTCAAGTTTTAAACATTTTTCTCAATTCTGTGGATTCTGTGGAACTCGGAATAATTCAAACTAAAAAAAGTCTTTAAGAATCTCACAATTTAAGACACTCCGGACTTGTTGAAGATTACGGTGTCATAGATTGTTCTATTTTTTGATTAAAACCCATTTTATTTGACTTAAAACTGAGAAATCGTGATCAAACAACTGAGAATATAGACGATATGGTAGCCTTGTGAACATTTTCATGAATTTTGGAATTCCCTGTGTTTCTATTGTTTTTTCTTTATTTATTTTTGTGCTGTTTTTGGCGAAACTCTTTATTGAGAAATTTGTTAACAACAAAACTGAAAAGAATTTTTTTTTGAAAATTACAGACGTTGAGACGCATTCCACAAAAAGAAATCTAAAAATAACGCTACTTGAAAAAGTTGTCGAAAAAAGGAATTGGCGGTTTTCTAAAGCCTCAAGACAGTTCGATCACAAAATGCGTTTTTTCATCGGAATAAGACAATTCTCAGAAATAAGAAATCAAACAAATTGCGGAATTTGTGAAATTTTTTATCATAAACCTGTACAAAATCTTTAGAAACTTAGGTGAATTCTGCGTGGACTTGAATTTTAGTAACAAATGCAACAGCAACTGGAAATGAATTTTCAAGCGGAAACAAATTTCTTTTTTTTTTAATTTACAAAAGCTAATAGTTTTTTAAAGAATATGTAGACATGCAACAACTTTCCAAAAGACCTTTCTCAATGTAATCGTGCTCTATTCACTTGGCTTTTCTCCATTTGACGTCTGACGTTTTTATACATTGTGTGGTAGATCATATGTGTCTTTTTTCTGTGTATATTTTTCTAATTCACACTTTCGAATGCCGCACCGAATTCTCCAGTAAATCCGATAATGACTTGGGCGGAACATTGAAGAAGACCAGCTTTCACCATTTGGAAAAAGAAAACGAAACTAAAATCCAAGTAGGTGAGAAGAATAATCGCGGATTTTTTGTTTCACTCAAGCATCGTCAATTATGAGAAAACACTTTCCTTATAACGTGAACATGCCCAAAAACTAATGTACAGCCTAGTAATGCAATGGCGTGCGGCGTCAATAGAATGAATTCACAAGATTTCGCAACCCTCCTTTTTGAAAACATCCGTTTTCACCTCCAAAATGTTGCTTAGCAACGAAGGAGCACCACAGGAAAAGAGATGGAAAAGGAAGCATAGACATCTGAGTTTTATATTATAATGGTTCCACGCTTACGTACTCTTTTCCCAGTAGTTATCTCACTACATAGCTTAACTTTTGTCTGAATAATAAATTCTATATGTAGAAGGCCAAAAAATGGATTATTTAGTTTCATTAAACCTTAAACTTGAACTGTATTTACAGAAATTAGAGTTTTAAACTAATTATTTCAAGCTGGAAATAAGCTTTTTCTTGAAAAAATAGAACTATTTTAGAAGAATAATCACTTTCCGGCCTTCTTTAGATGCATTGTTTTGAAACAATGGGCAGCTATTACAGATAAAATATTGAAAAAAGGCCTGTTTTTTCCATTCCTTTCTCCTTCTCATTTCTGTGAGACTGTAACTTTTTGAATTCGTTTAGTTTGAAAACAAATTGAATGATGTATGCAATTGATAGAATGAATCGAATGCCCTTGTAACCGCTTTTCATTTCATCTGTGTATTTATCATCGGTTAAGAAAAGCCTGACTGTCAAAACCTGTATGTTTTCTATTCCAATTCTCAATTTCTACGTGCGCATTTCATTTCCATAAGATCCCAGGGTTTCTAGTGCGATTTAACATTTGTTTCAATATTTGCATGGAGTTAGAGTGGAAAAAAATTCAGAAAGTCTCGAAATTAGTGTTTTTCAGCGTCATATTCAGTTGAAAATTTAATTTTAAATAGCTTCCGATGCCTTGTTCATTTTTTATTTGGGTAATGAGGACATGAACCGCCAATGATTGCTATCATTCTAAATTGAATAGAGAGGGAAACAGAAAAACGGCCGGGAGACGGAAAGATATCTAGCGGGAAGGGGCAAGAAAGCAGCGTCCCACCAGTTCTTCTTCGCCTTTTCTACTCCTTTCTTTTATTCTCGTCTCGCCAAATCAGGATTTTGTTGATCGAGATGAGAAGAAACCGATTGTTTCCTCCATTATTTCTTTATATTTGAAGATAAATATATTTATGTGGATGCCTTTCCGACACGCACCGTTTGTTTCATGCTTCTCATTAGGCTTTATTTCATATTCGATTTTGAAAATATTTTGAAATCAGATTGTCATTGTTTTATTTTTCATTAGTTTTTGTAGAGATGTGTTGCTTTGCCATTTTTTTAGTACATGATGGATTATTTCAGATTTTAAGAACTGTCAGGTTGCGAGTATTTCCATGTTTGAAGTCTGATATTATGCCGAAAAGGAATCGAAAGCAAAAAGAAAACTATATGAAAACTCCTTTTTTTCTCGACTTACGAAATGCAATTACAAAAATTGTTTGACTTTTTGTACCGACGAGTATGCTATTTTCCTATTTTTTTCAGCAATTGTGAATCTGTGTTCTTTTTCATATTTCTGTTATTATATTTTATAAATTCTGATTTCCGTGTTCCCTTTTTTCTCTTTTATCAAGCTTACGCAAACCAAAATGTAGTAGTGCAGTACGGAATTAGCAAAATTATGCCGCTTGATTATTTGCTTACTGTTCATCATCATACATTTCTCTGATAACACAAACATGAAGTGTTTTGGCTATGCTTCTGTCTTTCAATCAGCTTAGAAAATAAACTCTCTTGCTCTACCACTCCACCGCCGCTTCTTGCTCTCGACCCTTCTTTATTTCTCTGAACTGTTCCCTTCATTATTACTCACTGCTAGCTTCAGCTATGACGAATGTTTATAAACCGACTTGCTCTTCTTCTTCCTTCCGTCTTCTCTCTGCCGTTTTTGTTCACGCGCGGTGTTCTTTAACTTCGAAACTCAGTGCGGTAACCTTGAGTCCGATCGCCTCTTCAGTGCGCATAGTGCAAACACTTTAAAAGTGACCGGTATGACGGGCAGCCGCGCCTCCGTAATCGTTCCTCTTTTTTCCGCATTGTCCAATTTTTATTTAGTACCACGTTGCATGTTTTGACTCTACACCAAGTTTGAGTAGTGAGAAATATCCCTCAAACCGGTTGGTTTATTTCGTTTCGCAGATTCATCAGATCTCACACAAAATAAATAGGTATTCTTTGTACGTATAGTAGGTAGAATTGGTATGTTCCACCCATGTTCACAGAAAAGATTCGATTAACAGGAGAATGTTTAAAAACGTGTTCCTGTCTTCTGTTGTGAGTTGTTTCTTGATAGGTCGCTGTCAAGGTAACTGCAAAATATTCAGTTGCCCTATTCTGGGTTTCTTGTAATTAAGTCCGTTTTGTGTTATCTCACTAACAGTTGACGACTACCGTTCAGGTTTTCTCTCTATCTGTCATCTTTCTGACTGTCGTCTTGCTTATTGGAAAGGCCAATTGCACGTTCCCAACAGACCTTTCAAGTTCATTCTTAGCTTATAAAAATCAAAGCTATGTACATTCCACTAAAGCCCACTTAAATTCCAATACATTTCCATAATTATCATGCCTTACATTTCTCAATAAATTTAGCTCAATTGAGTTGGAATTTGAGCAAATCATTTTTGATTTTTATTGATACTGTGAAAACCGCATAATACATTCAAGTTCCAGTTTAAGAAAATTTTCTTATAATTCATAAATTTAAAAAAATAATGCGTTCCGTCTTACTCAAAAACATCGTCAGCGATGCTTTTTTTGGCACGTTCCTTGCAAATTTCAGCAGCTCTCCACTGTTACTTTTCTACAAGAACGGACCGTGTTATGCTATAGGCCTCCAACACCGGCGTCGTTTGCAATTTTCATAGGGAAATTGAAAGCATTTTTAACAGATGAATAATGCTATCGGAAGTCAAAAAAAACCAATTATATCTCAGTACAAATAAGTTTTTTTAATGTTACAACTGTACCCATCCAAAAAAATTGTTTTTTCTTTCTAAAAATTGATAATTTTTGAACTTTTTTCAAAAATCTACTGCTAGAAATCGTTTAAATTCTAGTTTCTTGCGGTCTCACTACAAAATGAGACTCGTGAATATCTTCATAGCTCCACAGTAAAAAAGCCACACCCTGCCCGAATCGCTCAAGCGCTATTAAAGCAGTAGCAGTTGAAAGTTGTCGAGCAACTGACTCTTATCGAAAGTCGAATTACTACTAAATTCCTTAAATAGAGCAGCAGTATGTTTCATATGTTTATTCACCTTGATTCACCTAGTGCTGATGCTGAGCAGCTCAATTTTTTATATCGCAATGCAAGGTAAATTAATTATGTTTCATAATCATACATATTTACTCAGTTACTTGCTTCATCAGTCGATCCGTTCTTTTCTCTTTAGGATCACAGCTAATCATGCCTTGCGATCTTGGGTGATGGTTATCCACTAAGTAATAAGATGATTTCCTCGATATATTGAGACTTCTTTTCGTAGTGAGTCGGAACATCTCATGGGGGAAGGGGGTCGTCCGACAGATCGTTTTTCGTCTCGAGGAATCCATTCTTGTATCAGCTTTGCCCATCTTCAGTTCTGTCTAGTCCGCCTTATTCCTTTTTTTGATGTGTCCTAGTTAAGTTGATTCGTGACTTGTTAGATTTTTCGGATGTCTTCGCGCTGTAAGTGTCGTTGGTGTGGTTTCGTGAGAGCTATTTCTAATAATCAGCTGTTTGTTCCACATGATTCATTCAGAGCCAAGGCCCTGTGTAAGGATCCATGCTTCAGATCCGTAGATCAGTCAGTGCGAAAAGAAAGATGGTGTTGAAGAGTTGAGCTCGCTTTCCCTGGCAGGTCAGAGCGCCATCAGTGGTGTTTCTGATGTTATTTAACGGAGCCCAGCATGCCGTTCTTCTTCTGCGGAGTATTTCTGGTTCCAATTTGGTATTTTGATTAGCCAGCATATCTTCGATTGTTTGGATGGTGATGTGGCTCCTGCTAATCATGGTATGCTTGATGGCGTACGTAATTCTGAACACGTTTGTTTGTCTTTATACAATATAAGTGTTTATTATTACTTAAAATACTTTACGGAAAAGATGTTATTTTTCTTCAACTAGGAAGTGTTTACAAGAAAGAGAAACTGTGAAAATATAAACAAATTTAAAGCTTTTACTTTGTCATAGTGCTGTACACTATTATGACTTTTATGGAAAAGTTCAATACGAAGTTTGTATTTCTATAAAACACAATTCTAAAGTGTTCATTGCAAAATGCATAAAATGAAATTTCTCAATGGTTCCTCGGACGAACAATCATTGAAGCTTCTTTTACTTTCTTTGTCAGTTTATGTCAAAAAACTGTGCTCCTTTTTCACTCGCTTGCTTTTTACATTAACTTTTAACAACTGGTCGGGCAACAAACACCGTATGTTTGCTTCTCCTCCATCGCCTGAAATTTTTTCACTGATCTTGCCTCAGAATAATAAATTTCGGCGTATTCGCGTGGTTTATTATCTATGTACCCTTTTTATTTTGTTGTTGCACAACTTTTTCCTCTTCTACCAGTTTTTGAGAAAGGCAATCTTCCGAAACGCATTCGATATTTTAGTCTTTCGGGTTGGTATGTTCCCAAATCGGAATAGGAGGGGGGGGGGGAGGGGAGAAGAATAGAATGAGGCCGCTGAATAATCTATCGACGGCCTTCCTTTCAAACAATCTAATGTCTTTTTTTTCACAAGTTTTAATCCATCTAATTTCAGTTCCATCACTTCATCGTTGGCCACACCCAATAGTTTTCAGAAAAACAATCAAATCTTCTCCTTTTTGAATTGGTTTATTTTTGTTCTCATGGCATATCAGTCAGTCATTCAGTTTGTTTTGCCTATGATGTTATTCACAAAAGATGAAACAAAAACTGATAAAAAAAAAGTGACTAGGTATCTGAAAATGCTGAAAATAGATTAGCAGAGTTGATAACCTGAATAAAGATTCAATAAACAATATTTGAAACCTATTGATTTCCAGCTTTTTAGAAATTATTCCATTCCAGAATTCCAATAGATTAAACAACTTTAACCATTTTTTGATACGTTTTCTTCATTTTTTTTGCATATTCCGAGAATAATCATTTTATGGATTCGTAAATTGCATTATTGAAGCAATCATTTCATTTTTTATTGTCAACGGAGTCATGATTTTCAAACAAAAAATACTGTATAGATGTTTTGTGTCAGCGACCTGTTATTCATATTCTCCAAACGTCAAGATTTTATTATTTGAATGAGTCACACTACAAAAAGTTACATAAATATTAAGGAATTTGGAAAAAACGGTTAGAATCATTTATTAGCACAAAATATGAAAGGGGCTATCAATTTGGAAAAAAATTGAACGCTTTCCGCTTCAATTTTTCAAATTTCTGAATCACGTTTCTTTACATTCAAATAAAATAAACAAATATTAAACTTTTTTGAACGTTCAAATTATAATAAAAAAAATTTTCAACTTAACGTCGTATAGTTAAGAGTTTATAATGATTTTCACTAGTTTTTTCAATTTTCAATATAAAAATTTAATATAAATATAGTAAATACAAAATAAATATAATTCAATAAAAAATTTAATATTTCTGAACTTTAAGTTTCAAATTACACTTATTAGGTGAAGCACACCTTAAAGTTTGTTAAAAATGTTTCTTTTCTATATATTTTTGTTCCATTTTTCTGAAATTTTACTAGGGAATCTGAATTTTCAATAATATTGATTTGAAGCACAGACAATTGCCTTAAAAGCTTTAGTACAACATCTCAGAAGCTAAAACTCTCTAACTCCCTAATCTTAATTCCCTCTTCCCTTCACTCTTGGCTTTCACTTCTGGTGTCTCGCTAGAACTTGCTCTCTGAGCAGTTTTCTTGTTGCTATGGAAGGCGAACTCTTGTCAGACCAACATGGCATAACATAAAAATGTGGATATGAATATTTACATATGCATAAATATACAGCCAGTGGTATGTGCCCCTATGGATATTTAGTAGCTGATGGATTTGTATATTATAACTATTATAAATGTATAGATCACCATTTTTGTATAAACATGCTCGTGAGAGGTGGCCGGAGCATCGATTTTGCTAACAGGGTGCTGGAGCGCAAACAAACCATATTATTCCGCTTCTTCTGCACATTTTTGATTGGTTTTCGATTTGATATTTTATCAAGAAGCTACTTTGTCTTAAAATCAGTCAGAATTCTTTGTAAATTCTAGAAAGATTCCAGAATAAAACTGAAAAAATTGAAATATTGAACTGAAAAGTTTTATTTATCTTTTTTTTCCACGTTGAATTGAAAAAAAAACTTTTGCAATGCTTGAGAGATTTTGTCAAGTTTGCACAATCTGTTCTGTTCAAAAGATGTGGTAAATACTGTAGCTGACCTTTCTAATAGTGCATCTGGAGCAGATGCTCCAAGTGCATGGTCAGAGGCATGAATTTTTTCTGATGCTTATCGTCTCTTTCGAATCGATCTTTATTTCAGCGGAGCATAGCGATCAAGCAATAAAAGGAAATAATATGACGCGATAGACAGTGCAAGGCTTTACGAGTCTTTCTAGGCGTTTTTTTCATTTTAATGTAGATTCTGAGATTTTGAGATTTCATAATATACAGTTTTTTACATTTTTTTTATTTTTCATAAATACGCTTTTTTCAGTTCTTTATTAGTCTGAAATTAATTAGAAATATTATTCAGAACAAAAACTATAAATTCCAATAGATTATTTTAGAAATTTTTGGTATATGCAAAAAAGGTAAAGTTTTAGACATACTACTGTAGATCCTCATTTCCCTCCCGTTTTTTACATAGAGATCACTCAAAGGCGCGTAGACGGGCAGCCGTCTTGTTGTTCACTTGTTTACGGGCAACCCCATTAAGCCCGACAGTTTTCCCTTAAAACTCCGTTTTATTTCCTATTTCACTTCCAACCTTCTTCGAATTCTGATTCATTTTTCACGGTCACAGGCTCAACGCCACCACAAATATTTGCAGACTAAACCATTTTTTGCGCATTAATATCAAAATCTTCTCATCAAACAGTCGCCATTCGTGCCACTTTATAGTTAGATTGCTGGTCGGTTAGTATTTACAAAAACAATTGATCAGGAGATCTAAGAAAAAGTAACTGATGCATCACTCTCGGAGAAAGAAGCTCGAATTACTTGGGTATTCTATCTCTCTGTCTTTCTCTAATTTCGTGAATTTACTAAATTTGGAACGAATTCTATTTAGCGACGATCTAACGTAGATAAGTAAACCTTTTGAAGTAATCGGCAGCGGTTACCGTACACTGTATTATCTGATCGTAAGATCTTAGATTTTTATTTAAAATATTTTGAAATAGATATCAAATAAAGATGAAATAATATAAAATTATATTCTCATATATATATATATTTTATTCTATTGGAGCCAAAACGCCCAAATTTCATAAGTTAAAAATGTGGATTTCTAAGTAGAACATGGGTTGCGTCCGCACTATTTGCATGCACAAGCGATGATGTAATTTCCTTAAATTTTTCTTTATTTTTGAGATTTGAATTTCTTGAAAGTTTCCTATTCCAGCGTGCTTCTCAGTTTCAGTTTTTTTTTCAACAAAAGTACTTTTACTTGAATTTGTATTCAATGTATTGCAAACATGATTTGTTAGCTATACGGAGCGGATTATTATAGTTTTCATTTTATTCAAAAATTAAAAACTTTATTTTAAAGGAATTACGCTCTCCAAATATTTTTATATCGAGTTAGAATAGTAGTGACAGTTTTCTTAGTTTTTCATGGAGCAGCGAAGAGCAGTCACTGCATTTTCGCTTTCAAAAAAACAAAATCTAAGCAAAACTACACAAGTGTCCCACAACTCTAGGCCAAACTTTGGCGATTCATAAGTTTTAACCAAGTTTTCCACAAATTTAGAACTAGTTTTACCCAAGACTTGTAGTGCGAGACTTGCGAAATTTTGCTAAGATAGTCTGAAAACTTGAACAGTGTTGAATCAAACAATCGAATTAGTAATGTACCGCATTTATCATCGGAATAAAATCAAGATCGGTTTAAAGGATTTGAACATGCATCTAGCTACATTACGACATTACGAATGCAAATGTGCTACCAGTTACCCTAATCGGAGGCGCAGCCTTACATCATTGAAAGTTTAGATAACGCTTATATTTCGCTGATTTTTCTGGATTTTATGAATACCAGTTCCGGTTTTTTCCCCAACTAATCTACTAAGATTTTGATGTTCAAGATCTTTAATTTGAATGAAAAGAGGCCAAAAGCCATTTCTGACCACCTTTAATACTGTGTTGTACGATAGTATCAAACAGGATGTGTTGAGTTTAGACCGCTGTAAATTCTCAAATTAATTATTTTTGAGCATTTTTCGATATTTTCCCAAACCGCTGAAAGCATGCAGCATTGTATGGAATCCCCAACTTTTGAGAATAGAGCTCAGGCTCTTCTCTGCGGATTTTCTGCTTTCCATATTGCTTCTTGCGTTAAATTTGTCGCTTCTGTCAAGCCAGCTCTGAACAATAGTAGTTTTCTTGATTTCTTACGCATACTTACAGAAACGGTATTGGCTAGCCGAATAAATAAACAATGACAATGACATCATGTGAAGGGTGGGCGCCGGTGATGGTGCTCAATCCGCGCATCGAGTCTCGTGTTTCCTGAGCGTCCGTGTTATTTTTCGCTAGGAGCAAAATCCACCCGAGAGGAAACCAAAATGTTGAAAAAAAGGGAGGATGTCTCAAAGAAGGAGAAAAACACCGTATTTGCTCCATTTTGGAGAATAGGAGAGAAATAGATGGAAAGTAGATTCAGACCCTCGCGCCCGTTGTCACGCCTACTTTGGACCGCGCGCACGGCCCGATCGCTCTCCGGTCTCTTTTTCCCTATCGTTCTCTTTTCACTACAACTGTATGCTGTTTCGCGTCCTTGCGACGACCATATAGACACAGTAGTGGCGACGGACGCAAAATACGGCTCAGCTCAAAATTTCCCTCTCGCTGAGTTCGACTCGGATTGTCCCACTCTTCGACTGATTATCTTTCAATCAACATTCAAAACGAACAACAACAGCAATAATAACAACTACTACTACTACTACTACTACTATCACTTTTCATTCGATTTCATTCCTGCTCTACATATCTCCATACTATTCTAAAACATGGTGCCTTCTCCGGCTCTTGTCGGCTCTCCATCAGTGTTTCCACACCATCAGTCTACGTCGTTTTTTCAAGAAACTGCTAGTTTCTTCAATCTAGACTGGGAACGATTATGGTAAGATTGCTTTTGCAAGATTTAAACTTTTTTTATGAATATCAGCAGTGACTCAATATTTTCTATAGTGTCAGTGTCAGTGTCAGCAAGTTATAGTGGCTCTTTCTAATAGCTTTTCCTTCGAATAGTTGAAGTTTGACCTCGTTTGATAGGGAGTTAGTTTTGTTCATATTCCCATAAATAGTGCTCCATCCGCAGCTCATAGGTTTTCACTTTAAGCTTCTTCTTGTTGATTCTTGTAGTTTTTGGTTATCAGATGTATTTTTGCTATTTCCTGTCGTTTCACATCCAGATTAAACGTGTGACTTCGTGATATTTTCAAATTGATCAAAATACAGAAATATCATATGCAGCTTCATTTTTTTTTTAAATTTCTGTTAGTAACAAACCGTGTTTTCCTACTCAGCTTTTTTCTAATGTCATTAGTTCTGCGTTTTCCTTTCTCCTTTCTCCTTTTTCTCTTTTTTTTTCTTCTTTCATCACACAATGCTCTTCACCAGTTTCGGTCCATGCGTTCGTCCGATTGGTCATCGACAGTTCCAAAAATATCCCTGGCGCGGCGCCACAGAAAACCGGCGTTTCCTACCGTGTTTACGGTGTCGTTCTAAATTTGGAACGATCGGCACACAAGCATGATGGCATTCCGCGCGTCCGCTGCCGATCAGTTTTGTTAGATCAAACCGGGAAAATTAACTGAAAAACAGATTGATTTGCTTTTGAATGAGGAACTGATCCCACCAGCTTAGGGACAATATATTTGCTTTTTGCACTCCGACCTTATAACTTTCAAAACGTTTTGCTTAGTTTGATC
The DNA here is from genome assembly GCA_003052745.1 of Caenorhabditis inopinata. Classification (NCBI taxonomy): domain Eukaryota; kingdom Metazoa; phylum Nematoda; class Chromadorea; order Rhabditida; family Rhabditidae; genus Caenorhabditis; species Caenorhabditis inopinata. The sequence continues at coordinate 3,158,239 of AP018156.1, read as the reverse complement.
CTCTTTTGCTTTAGCACACACGGGTTTTTTGTTGTTGCTCTTTCTCCGAACGTGACAACACGAGCAAATAAAGCCGGTCAGTCATCGGTGAGAAGGTCAGCACAACTGCGCCAGCGCCAGCAGTGCAATTGTTTTTGAAAATCAGAGGATAATAAGAAATTCTTTGTTAATAAGAACGTCATCAGAACTTAATGTAATGCAGAAAACCCGCGATCAGTATTGGCAGCAAGAGGAAAACGTGTTAGTGCGTGTGTTGAGAAGAGTAACTTGAATACATTGTTATGATGACCATCACATCTTCTCTCCCCTCTTCTCTGCCCAACCGACAGCGGATATACTGGAAAGAACGCAAATTGACTATGCAACACTGCACACGCACGTGAACATCGAGGGGATGGACCGTTTCCTTTTGCCGGCACACTGCCAATCTCCTCGTTCATCCTCTTTTCCTTGCCTGGTTATTGATTACCGGTAAGAAGGGCCGCTTATTGCGGCGTGTGGAGATGAATAAGATGAAGATGTCATTAGTTCGCAATCCGACCCCGACCTTTTTCCCACTCTTCTTGTCCTCATATCGCTTGATCTCACCTCACTGACCGTCATCCGCCCGTCAATTGTGTCTCGATGAGACTTGGGGCATTTAATGGTTATAACAATTACTTTAGCTTTGGTCTCAAGAAGTTTTACCCTCATTCGTCGTATTTTATGTTTTTCCCTAACAGTCAACTCGGATTCTGAGAACCTGTGAAACAACGTTTTTGTAAATTTGAATAAGTCGTTTTGGAATGCGAAGTAGTATGCCGCAAAATGTACAAAATGCCCTATTCTTTTTCTTTCATTCTCCACGTGTTTCCTTGGAACACCTTTTTATCAAGCTGTTAAAAAGCAGAGGCGGTGGTAAGGCTGAAACTGATAAGCGGAAATAAGTTGAAGTATGATACAAGAAGGGCTCGCCCACGTTTTTGGAAAACGTAACGATAAATTGCCATTTTCTGCAAAAAAAACATATGGCGTCTTGCTTGATTTGTTTCTGCTTCTTTTCGACTATTGCAATGTTGTCAATGACGGGTGAAGACGCTTTGTTAATTAAAAGATGACGCCTTTTTGGTGTTAGAGGTTACTCGACTTCTTGGCTTGATTTTCTTACTTTTTCTAGACTGATTTCATGGTGCCGCTTCCAAAAAAAGAAACGATAATTGGATTGTCTTCCGGTTTAACTATTGACATTCTTACTCGTCACTCTCGTTGCTCAACTATTTTAACAGTACTTTTCAATAAAAAAAGCTGTACTCGATGACTCAATTCTTATTTCACTCTGGTCTATTCTTCAATTTCCCCCATTTCCAGGCACTCTCGTTCAAACTCCAATTCAACGTCGTCACCACGCAATTCTCCGTCACAATTATCACCGCCGATGGCAGCCACTGCAGCGATACGACGTAGTTCGGATTACGGTGAGCTTTCAATTCAAATTTGCCTACAAAACTCGAGAGGACTAAGCAAAAATGAGGAGAAAAGCAGAGATAGAGAGGTGTATGGTTTTCATTCATTCATACTACTTTTCATTCTATTACTATTCATAATGGAACTGAATGCAAACAAGCCGGGCAAAGCACAGTCAACGTTTTTCGTTTTCAGTTATTCCCATTGTTATACAGACAATATCTGTTCTCTTCTTCCCTCTCTCTTTTTTTTTATTATTATTTTGCATCACATTTCCACCTGCCACGCAAACACACGGACACACCTGTAAATTTAAATTAAGTTTAGCCGTAGGGAAACCATGAAATTGGTGAATGAGAGAACAAGGGAGGTACTAGCAAGTGAAAACTAGTAGCAGTGCTCAGCTGCTCATTTATGTATGCATTGTGAGGGAGGAGAATGAGGAGGTGCGGCGCTTGTAGTTAGACTGGTCCTCGGGCCACCGGAATCTTTAATTTGGCTTTAACCACCAGCAAGCGCCTCATTGGGATGCATTCACATTGAGCACATTTTTAGTTTTCGACTTTTGGTTTTAAACAGTCTGTCTCATTCACAGTTTTCTTCAGCCACCAGTCCAGAAGGAGACGCAGAAGCGAAATAAGCGGTAAACGTAATAGAAGTCGAAAATAAAGTACGTATACGCACAGTTCTTGACTTGTCTGTCCGGCCAGTTCTGACTGTTTGCATTTATCGATCGGCCAGCAAAAGGTAGATCAAAAGTTTCATCTTTCCTTTTGAAATTACTTCGAATTAGACGCTTTTTTGAAAAAAAAATTAATTTGGGACAAAATTATTAATTTCTTTTTGACCTTTTTTCATCGACCTCTTCGTTTTATATTGAATTTTTAGGATTTTGAACTTTTTATTTCAATATCACACTAATTTTCTCACATGTGTCAGAAAAGTACTATTCACTTTGGTATCTTGTTTGTTATCATTTAATTAGTATGGTGTCAAATTGACGGACAATGATTTGATTATCAAGTATAAATAGAAAATGCAGATCTTTGCACAATTTGTTTCCAGTTTTTATCATTTGGTAATCTTTTCGTTTCCATTATTCATTGAGAGAGAGCATTTCAAAGAACATTTATAATTGTTCGGTTCAGACGCTTTTCGGGTCGGCGGTAAATTTCAGTGAGTCTTTTTTCTTGATCGAAATAGGAAAAAAAAGTCGTCGACACGTCCACTTTTGCGCCTTCCACTCCAGCCATTCAGAATCCGCGAACCAGATTTATTCTATGGGAGAGGACGGGGAATAAAGTAGAACATTGCTACTTCCTCCTCTGTGTACGGATGAACGTTTAGTTGCCGTTTTCTTCGACAGGCAGTGAGAAAAAGTGAAATTTGTACAAACGCACATCATCATCGCTTCGCGGCCATTATCTTGAATCGGTCGCCATTCAGCATAGTCTATCAACTTGATCTGTTAGCGACAGATATTGGAAGATTTAAAGAAGAGGGGTGAGTGAATTGGTGACTGTTTATTGACAGATAAAATAATATTTGGGGGGGGGGGGGATTAAATAGCAATGCAAACCTGATCACGCGACAGCAAACATATCGAATCATCCAAATTTTTGCTTATGATCAGAGCAAGATTGAGTTTAATAAAAATATGAAATTTTTCCTAAAATGCCCTTTTTCGCGCATCAATTTCTGTGATCTTTACACCCAACGTCCAGCTATTTTTACGATTTTGTGTGCGTTTGCATTCACAAAGAAAACTGATTATTCGCTTTATTTTGCTTCTCGTCTCGCTGTTGAAGCCTTTAACAAACAACCACCTGAGCTCCGGCGGACGGGTGAACGGACGTCTGCGGCTCCGGTGCTGATGGTGACAACAAAATAATAAAGGCCATTGGCGTTTGGCTCTTGTTTTGTTGCCAGGTAATAATTATAACTGTAATTATTGATTGGTTTCTTTTTCAATTTTCTATCTCATTTATTTTTGAAATCTTCTCTAATTCATATACATTTTGGACTGCTATCACGGAGAAAATCAGTTGAAAATTCATTTTTTTTCTTCAAGCTCTTCCAATTTGTATATTTAAGAAAAGTAAGATTTGAAATTGAATTTCATAAATAGCGACTGATTTTGCTAATAATTTCTATAGCCATGTTAAATATAATGAACAGCTTATCATTCAAAATTACCCAAGTTTCAATGTCAGCCGATGAAAAAGTCGGTATGACCAAAAATAATTAGATATATTATAAACAGCGTGTACTTCGGCTCCAAAAGAATCGGTCTTTCTTCTTCTTCTGTTGCTCTTCTTTATCTATATTTATATTTCTTCCGCTCTCTATCTCTCCATCTTTATTGCACTGGTGTCCCAGGATGAGACAACAAGAGTAGAAAGCAAAGGCCCATGACAATGACTGGGCTTCTTTTGGAATGGACAGCGGCAAAAATGGAAGGGTGGGAGGAAGAGGATGTCTTCGTCATTTGTCATATTTGTTGCATACACTTCTCTCCGTTTCAGCCATATTTCCTCTAGTAGCAGCGATTGTGACTTTTGTTCATAAACTATCCCATTGTTGTTCTTTGTCACTTACCCTCTCCTCCCCCCCCCCTCTTCAATTTTTTTTTTCTCGCTGCCTTTTTTGTAAATTTAAAATTGGATGGTTAGGCGTCAAATTGAAAGAAACACGTTTATTAGGGACTTCTGCGTCCCGCTTTTTCCTACTGCCCTTTTGTGTATACATGACAGCAAACTTGTGCGAGGCCGTTCTCTCTAATTTTTCCCACTTCTCATTTCTCTGCTCCCCCATTTTTTTCTCTTTCGAGTTGACTGACATTTTGAAATGAAAATCCAGGTCCACACTTTTCGTATTCATTCATTCCTTTTTGCAGGATCCGCAGACACCGAGTGTGGTGAGCCGTGCGACACAGGAGCTCCGATTCCGCTAAATGAGGTCGATTTGCTCGCCAAGATGGAGCAGTTGAACAGGTATAGTGTTAAAGACAAGCTTCTGGTGATAGTAATCTGCAAAACACTCGAAGTTCCCACAAACAACACATGAGGAATGAAATATGAGAAAAAACGATAGTTTTGCCCTTTTTTTTCAATCCCGTATCCACTGTTCGGAAGAATTTTCCATTTCTGGCACCCATATTCTGTGCGAATTGTCATGAAAAGCAGATGGCCAAACATTGACCAGCCACCAGCCAAATTCAACAAACATTGCAAATACTATGGTTTTTTTCCTATGATACTGTTTGCCTTCAAATAGTAGAAATGTTAATGGAAAACCAATCTGAAGCTTCACCTCATTTTCAGATCCAATGAAGAGGACTCGCGAAGTGTGGCCTCCAAGAAAACGGGTTCCAGTGGTAGTCGTAAGGGAGCTCGAGAACAATCAAATTCGCCAGAAGAAGACGAGGTATTGTAAATCTGTAGAACTCCGAATGAATCCCGTTCGTCAGTTTTTCCAGGAAGATCTCTGGTCCGTTTGGGGAGAGCTTATACTAAACTGGGAAGTTGAAGTCAAGAGACGATCAAACTACATCAAAGAGCTTGTCAAACGAGGAATTCCCCAACACTTTCGAATGATAGCATGGCAAAATTTATCGAATGCATCAGTGTCGAGCGTCCATGATCTTTACAGCGACTACATGCGACAATCTTCAGTTTATGAAAAGGTAATGACCAAAATCTGAAATCAATGCTAAAAATAACCATGAATGCTTGCTATAATTTCAAATATTTATATAATTCTTATGTTGCATTGCTGAAACAACGCCAGAAGACTTTAACTCTTTGAAAACGAATTCTATGTAGTCTGTAATTCAAAAGAGTTTCAGAAATAGTTTTGAAAGCAACTAAACATCATTTCGAAAACCAGTTCAGTTGAAATACCTAAAAAAAAACAATTTTCAGGGTAACAAATAATTTTGTAACAAATTAACATCTTTCAAACTGATTTATGTATACATTTATATATGTTCAAAACACAAATCAAATCGATTTGCTATTTAACTAATTTGAATCATAAAAAAAATTAATTATTTATTTTCCGGTGGAAACGGAGACATTATCTTTCACTGAACATCTTCCTTTACTTCAATTTTTAATTGTATTTTAGGTTATCCAACGCGACATTCCACGAACCTATCCAGAACTCGACTTCTTCAAAGATGGTGAACGCGGCCAATCTCTTCTCTTCAACGTTATCAAAGCCTACTCTGTTCATGACAAGGAAGTTGGTTACTGTCAGGGCAGCGCTTTCATCGTCGGTCTTCTCCTCCTCCAAATGCCAGAAGAAGAGGCGTTTGCCGTGCTTGTTAGCCTGATGGAAAACTATAGGCTCCGTGAGCTCTACAAACCAACGATGACGGATCTTGGACTTTGCATGTTCCAACTAGAATGTCTGGTGCAGGATCAGATGCCAGACTTGTACACGCATTTCAATAATATGGGTTTCGATACATCGATGTATGCTTCGTCGTGGTTTCTGACACTGTTCACGACGACTATGCCATTAGATATTGCTAATAGAATCATGGACTGCTTTTTGGTGGAAGGAATGGACTACATTTTCTGTATCTCGATAGCCATCCTACAACAAGCAAGGATCGAGTTGCTTCGACTCGATATGGAAGGAATGCTCAAATACTTCCAGCGTGAAGTTCGCGAGCGCTATGAAAACGACGCGGATCTTTTATTCACAGTTGCTAACCAAGTTCAGTTGAACGCGAAAAGAATGAAGCGATTGGAAAAGGACTATCTGGCCAAAAGAACAAAAGAGCAGGAGGAGGCCGTTGAGTTGCGGGTAAGTAGGACAACTCGGATCATAAAATTCCAAGGAGGAGCCATTATTTTGTGGCGCTGCCGCAATATGTTTTGCTTTAGCTTCTTCGCCATCGCTTGGCGGAACAAAGTGTTGGGGGAGCACATGTTTCTGTGAAACTGCTCATCCGCACATTTTTCATACACACTTTTCATGCACGGAAAATCATAAACGCGAGAAGAGTTTTGATGGGAACGAGGATGATGATTGGCGAGAAAAATGAGAGAAAGAGGCAGAAAGATATTTTCCGACTCTCCGGTATTTTTCCATTCTCTCTCAGTCTCGTTTATTTTGTATCGCCTGTGCCCTGGCGACTCTTTTGCGCCGGTGTGCAAAAAAGATGCATAAAATGCAAGCCAACCGTTAGCTTGTATCTAATTTTTTTGTTCATAGAATTCCAGATCTTTTTGAGATCTCTGTGAAAGCATTCTTTGAGTTTGTTCAAAATGGGATTCTAAAAAGACCTATCTTTGAGTTCTTTGGCGATTTGGAAGGCATCTGTGTTAAAAATCGGCCGTTCTTCTCTTGAGATAATTACTTTTCTTCTTTTTAAACGATTGAATGATAAGATCAACCTTCTTTTCTGTTTTTTTGCTCACCAAATTGTTGTTTTCTGTTGATTAATGATGTTGAAACATTTTAGTGACGGATCGAGTTTCTTAGCCTTCAAGATACTTCTTTAACAGATCTGTGTGCTTCAATGTCTTTGGTAGCTATAATCAAATCATCACTTTATATGTGAAGGTCCTTTTTTCAAATTTCATTGATCTCGAAACCATTCTAACACTTCCAAAAAATGGTGCATTTGCTTTAAAGCCTGTAGACATTCCTCGACTACATAGGCGCAGATGTTGCGCAGATGTTCGCACTTTCCTAAAAGGGCTTCAAACTCTGAAAAAAAAAAGTTTTTTCTTACAATTGTTCCTCAGTTTTTAGCCCGAAACCTTCGTACCACGCTCTCTGATCAAATCATTGTTGTGTTGAAGGCCATAATAAGCATCGACAGATGGTTTCATACAATGCTAGATTGATATTTTTTTGATAGTTTATTTGGGTAATGACACATTCGTCGATTACTTTTTTACGATCATCTGATTCCGGTCAGCTTTTGGTATGCTTGTAAATGATTTTTATCGAAAATGTTTGAAAATAGAAACTTCGTGACAATACTCACTTGAATGGCAAAAAAAAAGCAAAATGCTATATGTTTGCCCTTTTTTTTGCCTTATCCCAATAACATTTTTGAATTGTTTTTTCTGGCTTTCAAACTCAATACGCGAAAAAATGGAGGGTAGAGGTAAGAAGAGTGAGACTGTTTACACCTCCCACTTGACGGCAATAAAACAACGTACCTCAGGAAAGAGTTGCTTCTGAGTCATGATTGCTTTCACTAATAATTTTAAGAAAATGATTATTTCTTCTAGTTTTTCATTATTTTTTTACGAAGTTTAAACTTTGAGTAATTTCACTAAGTAGCAGGCGTTGATTATTTCCGGTCTCCCTCGATCTCTTCTTCTTCTTCATTATCTTCTTCTTCTCCTCCTTCTTTCCTCTTCCTCGTCGTCACTTTCCTCTCCGCCCCCAGGTGACTAACTGGCTATTCCTTTAGTCGTTATGTGTCGGTCGATGAGACCCCGAGGGCAAAAACGAAAAAAAAAATCAAAAAAATTCGCGTTGTAACAATTCGCTGTTTTTTGCTTCTCTTTCTCGGTTAGTTGTTTATCTTCTAAGTTTGCTCACTTCATCGTTTTGAATTCAATTTCATTGAGAGTAATTTTGAATTCATGTTCACCGTCCCTCTAAAAACATAAACGAATTAGAAGAAAAGGCGGTGAGCGCAAACTGGGCGGAGTCCTCCGACCCGCCCTTTCATTTCATAGATCGACCCGACCGGGTGGCGCTGGAGTCGCTCCAAGTGGTTGACTGAAACCACTCTGTATTCTACTAGCTTCTTCTTTCTTTTCGCCATCATCCTCGCTTCCATGATCGTTTTTCGTCTTTCACTACTTTTGCTACTAATTATCATTCGGTCACTTCTCCCACCATTTCAATGTTGTGCCTTTTATTCTCATTCTAACGCGTCCTCACTCTTTTCTCTTAATATTACTTCATTCATCTTGAGTGGCCAACGCATTACGCTCTACTCAATAGAGTGATCTGTTCTCCAATTTTCGCAATTTCTCTCTTTTAGAACTCTAATTTTATGCGAAATAGTAAATATAAAAAACCGCCGAGACTTTCCAGCCATGAAAACCCGTGCACAGATTGGAAAACAGCGATTCATTTGGACGAAGAAGGTAAATTCCCAGACCTCAAATCGTTGATAATTGCTGCCAATCATCAGCATCATTTAGTGTCATCTTGCGATCAAGAAGGCCAAAAAAACCCTCTTTCTTCAACATTCAAACTTTTTCACCACCGCTCTGGGTACCTTTCCTTGCCTCACCTTTTCCGAGAAATATTTGTCTTGACATTTGATCGTAAAATAAAATAAAAAAAGCGAAAAAGAAAAAGAAAAGCGAGAGAAATTGGTCTCTGTAGGTGGTTTTTCATCTATTCTCTACCAAGAGTGACGGTGTATAGTATAATAATCATGGAGGAGGGAGCTATTATACAGTATAACCATCAAGCAAACTTGAAAAGTTTTCCTCTCATCCTCCCCGTTTGGCTTTATTCCAATACTGCATAGGGTTTTGTATGTAAACCGCCTCGTTTCCACTCTTCTGATTGTCAACACTGTCCATGAAAAGAAACGAGTGCTGGGCGGACACTACAATTTGAATTCAGTCACCGGCACCAAATTTGATTTGTTCGTTTCATCATCATCATCATATTCGCTAACTTGTACATACATAGACAGTTTTGTGAAAAGGGCGTAAAACCAGTCCACTGGAAAGTGGGCTAGTCGCACAATAACTTCACTTAAAACACTGTGATTATTATTTTGAAAAGAAGGTGAGATATATTTGTCTTCTTCCATCTTTCTCCCCATTCGGATGACTGATGAAGGGGACCTAATTCCTTATGCATTGGGTGCCAAAAGAGCTCTCGAAATGAATGGCTCAGGATTGTCTTGTGTTCCAAGCAAATAGCAAAATAGAGAAACGTTGACATTCTTCTGTTTTGTGAGCAAGTGTGACAGATCGCAAATCATCATCATTAATTACTTTGGGCACTGATTCTGGCTGATTCTGGCTCGAAAGAGATCTCCGGCTCTTACACTTTTGAGCTCACTCTCTTCATTCCGTTTTCTTATTTCTACCAGCACTAGATTTACATACAAATACACACATGTTAAAACGGCCGGCAGGGCAGGAGCTCCCTTCCAAAGGGCTTCAAAGAAAAGGGGTTATGTTTGAACGCGGCCGCCACGTTTTCTATAAACTTCCCACCTCGAATGTACTATGTCAGTGAACGGGACAATAAGGGGAGAACACGGACAAATATGTGAGCTCACATGTCAACGAGAAACAAAATTAATAGAGAGGGAAGGGGAAGGAAATGCTTCTATATACTTGGTTCCTGTTAAATGATGGTTTTCAGCGTCTGCGTACTGAAAATCGACTTCTGCGTCAGCGAATCGATTATTTGGAAGCAGAATCATCGGCACTTGCTGATCGACTTGTGAAAGGACAGGTATAAATATCTGGAAAGAGTGGAGTTCTGAGCGCGTAATCAATCTTCGTCTTCTTCAGACATGACTTTGACGATGAAAACAGCGCCATATCGAAGACACAAAAAACATTGCAATTAGTAGAACAAGTTTTCATTTCAGGTGAACCTCGCCCAGGAAGCGGAAAACTACATCAACATTGCTCATGAGCTGAACAAATTGCGCGACATGAACTCTGATGTTCATCGCAAGTTGGAGGGAGCTTATGAGACTATCAGGTGAGAGATGCGACACGAGCTTAAGTGCAACCAGCGGCAGCATAGCCAACAAACTATCCAACTCGCCAAATCCAACTAGATTGTCCGTGGTTACGGCTTGTGAGGCTACGTGACGTGTACAAACAATGCGCTGTATGCGGCAACCAAGCCTTTTCTTTTCATTCATTCTTTCCCCTCGCTCCCCTCTCTGTATCTCTCTTCCCATTTTCCGACTCTTGGTTTGTTTCGATATTCGTTTTGGTGTGGATGAGATGTAATCTAAAAAGGAGGGAATTGGATTGAGTGATTGATTAGTTTGAGAATCACAGCAGATTCAAATTTGAAATCAATGCTATCATATCTCTCCCTCGTTTCCTGGCTTTCCCAGTTTGAAATCGCAATTTCGAAATCACATCACTCGAATTTGATTGATTTGCGGTCAAAAGATATGACAGCGAGAAAGAAACGAGGATGGCTGATACACATATCAGTCGAACAGAAAGTTATTGAGTCCAAACAGCAGTTCCACCATCAGCCAGAAACAGAGGAATGACAAGATGTACATAAAACATTGAGAATTAGAGAATAGAACCGAACATTTGTTGTTATTGTTCCAGAGAGCTGTCCAGCGCACGTCGCGACAACATCATGGACACGGGAACACAAGTGGACGATACGTCGATGATTGAGCACATTCACTCACTTCAGCAGGAGCTCATCGAGGCTCACACCAGACAAGCCGACAGTGAAAATGTGCTGAGGGACACAAAACTTCGAGTCTCGGTAAGGAAGAAATAGAAAATCATTACAAAGCAAGAGGAGATTTAGAAAAAATATCGTTGGCAATTTCTTTCATTTATCATAGCATTTTTGCATTTGACCATTCATCAAAATGCAAATTCAAACCCTTTTCGTTTCCAGGAACTCGAAATGGCCAACAAGCGCTTGTTAGAGAATGAGCCATCAGAAGACGTTGCAGGGCTACAAGAAGAGCTCATCTCTGTGAAAATGCGCGAAGCCGAGAGTTCCCTCGCTCTGAAAGAAATGCGACAGCGTCTTGCTGAGCTCGAGCAGCACTGGGCGAAATATGTTCACGTCCGCGCATTCGATCCATCATCTGCTTCTATCGAGAAAGACTCCACTTCGGAAGCTCACACTCCGCAGCCACAGCAACCATCGCCACCACTGACGTCAGCTCGTGCTCGTCTTGCAAAAATCACGGCTTCCCTCATCGGGGGATCTACTGAGGAACCGGACAACTGTATTAGTGTTCGTGAACTTGAAGATCAGCTGATGGGAGTGCGCATCAAAGAAGCTGACACACTGGCTGAGCTCAAAGAAATGCGTCAAAAAGTTATGGAACTGGAAACTCAGAACCACGTGTGCACGAATCAACTGAAACGGCAAGATGATGAGATGAAACGTGTTCGTGAAGACTCAGAACTTTTGGTCAAGAAAAGAAGAGAGCTGGAAGATCAGCTGAAGGAGGAGAAAGAACAGTTGGCCAACAAGGAGAGCGAGTTCAACGAGAAGCGCATCAATGACAGGCTGAAATATTCAGAAGCTATGCAGACAATTCAAGATTTGCGAAGCAGCATTTCACAGCTGGAACTTAAGAAGGCTGAGAAGTGGACGCAAAATCAATTAAGAGGAAGCAGTGTGTGCGATCTTGATGAAGATTCAGTAAGTGATTTGTTTGCGTTTTGCGTGCTTTAAGACATAATCTTGCACACTGTAATTTCAGAATTCTCATGGATCAATCTGCTCTAACGTCGATCATCTCTCCATGGCCTCTGATGAAATGAATGCTCTTCTAGCCGATATGACTGTCCGCATTCCGACGCTTGACGAGCTCGCCGAGGAGGGATCGGCCACCGAAACCGATGAGTTGCGCCCAAAGGTAATAATCACTCTGACAGTTTTCATGCCAAATTGTAACCAGCTATTATAGGAGCTCAACGATGGCAATGATACAACTGATTCTGGAGTTCAACTCTCCGATGGGCACTAGACCCGCTTCCTCATATCATCTAGACATTTCTCACAAAAACAGTTTTGCCTTTACTTCAATTGTTTACGCTGTTCTCCCCTGTGTTGTGTAAATACGTGGATTATCATTTTTTTTAACCTTCAACTTCTCCCAGTTCACACGGAATAAATTCAACAATTTAACCATCAGCCTCCTTTGTCTCCCAATCAACTCTTTCTCAACTACACATTTTTGACGGTATTACTCTAATTTGCCTAATCATCTATTCCGCAATAGTTCACCATTGTACAGCGCGCTTTCATTATCTGCTCCCACCTGTTTCTCAAATAATACAGAAAAGCAGCGGCATTTATTCTATTTGTTTCTCAAATGCATCCGCCGCAGGTGTTTTGTGGATGCATGGTTCATTTCATTCTGGTAGCTTCCCGATAATTTATTCGCAACTCTATGCAACATGTTAGTTTGTTTTCCTTTATTTTGTACTTTTTTTCATTTTTCTGTGTCTATTTGGTAGTTGTTTTTATTAATTTTAAGCATAAGTATCCGAATCCCAAACCATCCCGAGGCCTTACTTTGATTTGCTTACGGTATTCTGAATATGCTCCTAAGAGAGCGCCCAATTCCCCCCCCCCCCCACTCAACTCCTCTAAAACACAAAGCCACACCCTGAACCCCCCCCCCCCTCCCCCAATCATTTCTTGTGATATCACAAACCTTTGAAACTTTGACGCCTTTCATTGTTCATTATGACAGATAAAGAACTAAAAGGGAAAATTTGGAAATTTCTGCGTTTACAAACGGTTTTGTAGGTTTCAGATTACAAAGTTCCCTGTATCAACAAATGAAGGGCGAGAAGCGCTCATTTGTGTTAAATAATGCATTGGGCACACCTACCACATGCATTAAAATATGGTATTCTGAATAAAATGGAGCCCGGACCATCGTCTCTCTCAGGTAACTCCAATTTTAGTTTTGGCTGCGTTAGATTCCTAACTATTTCAAACTCCATTTCAAATGAAATTTCAGTCTCAGTCTGATAAAATTGGGCTGTTTTTTTTCTAGATTTCAACTTTATAGTTCAACTGATGGAAGCCAGCATTTTTGATAACATCTACTCACCAATCGTCATTTTTGGTATCTTTACTTGCATTGGATGTGTCTTTGGATACGTGGACTTAGTCAGGTAATCTCACCTAGAATTTGATTCTTTCCAACGAATTGAGGTCATCTGTCGATTTTAGGACGGAACGTCGCCGTCGCCAACTTATCATTAGTCAACGATTTTTTTCTAATTCCGTTAACGTTTGATCTTTGAAACCTTGAAAAAAAGTAAGAGAAATACATTTAAATCTACGTTTATCAGTATTAATAAATCGAATAAAGAGTATAATAGACTGATCTGAAATAAGATGATTCGATGGAAATTTGGTGCTGTTTTAAAACAGGAAAAACACGTGAAAAGTATCTAATTTTCCAGTTTGTTCAAAATAGGGCGTGATAGTATTCATTAAAAGCGATCAGAACAAGCGAGTCAATCAGGCATGTTACTTACTTAGCCGATCCGTTAATTGTCTGCGTGGCCGCGGTTCACAGCGGTTTAGATTCGCGGTTCATCCATTGCGATCTTGGGCGATAAAAAAACCCAAAAATTTGAATTTCTGAAATTAAAAAAAAAACTAAAAATTTCAATTTCTGAAATTAAAAAAAACACTAAATATTTGAATTTCTGAAATTACAATTAAAATCACGAAATGAAACATTTTGAAGACGGAAGCCACCATAACTTACTAGGGAAGGTTGTTAACTTACCATGGAGTTTCCATACGAGACCTATGTGAATCGATAGATTAGAACACACTGATAAAGAATCCGTTTTCCGAATTTGCTGAACGCTTCAGCGAACCGAGTTATTTCGATCTGAAATTCCAGCACTAAACTACTGTTGTTAACCATCTTTAGTTCCTCCGCGATATCACAACCAATTTTTAGTGAGGTGAACCGTGGCAAGTTGGCAGAGTGGTAAGAGGCGGGAACAGTAGGAGGAAAGTCTGGGGTTCGATCTCTGCTGGGGTCAACTATTTTTCAATTTTATTTTTTCGCTTTTTTCAAATCTTAAAATTCCTTTTTTATAAGTTTTTTTGAAATTTTTTTGTCAATTTTTTTCAATATGGTGGCATTTCACACATAAATACACAAGTTCTGATAACTTTTAGAAGTTTGAAAAATTACAGATTTTCCAAAGTTTTCCATGTGCTTTCCATGTCCATCAAAAAAAATTTGACAACTGATATCACAAGATATCATAAGCTTTTGCTGTTATTTTTGTAGGAAATCCATTTTTACTATAAAAATGGATTTATTAAACTTTGTCACACAAAAAACTCAACTACATATAAGGGCATATGTGCTTGTTGGTAACAATAAAGTGGTCAAAGCAAATGAATTCTTCACATCTGGAGCATTTTATGAATGCATCTTTCATGCAGCCGGTGGCGTAGCAAGAGTCATTCCCAACTTGTCCAAAACAATACTGTGAGGGAGTTAGGAATGGTGAAGAATGGTCCACATAACCAGTTTTTTCCCAGGAGGACTGTAGGAAAGGGTGGAAGTAACGAGCAGAGACTTGATGATAGAGTAGGGAGATCACTTCTTGCCGATACTTTTTATGGACGGTACTCTGGGACCGAACGCTTTCGTGATTCTTTCGGAAACCACCGGTCAGTTCCCGCCAACTCACCCGATTCCGAAAGTGCCGAACATGGAAGTTCACCACATACGACTTCCCTCATTCAACCTTTGGATCACCATTGGAACGGACCTTATTAGGTATACAGGACAAAAAAATTTGATAATTTGAAATCATTCAAATTTCAGAACTTCCTCAAAAAGTTCACCACCTATGTTTTCAAATTTCATGCAAGCTTCTTGATATCCCAAAGAAACAATGAAATCTTATAGTTGAGTTTTTTGTGTGTCAAAGTTTAATAAATCCATTTTTATAGTAAAAATGGATTTCCTACAAAAAGAACAACAAAAGCATATGATATCTTGTGATATCAGTTGTCAAATTCTTTTTGATGGACATGGAAAGCACATGGAAAACTTTGGAAAATCAGTAATTTTTCAAACTTCTAAAAGTTATCAGAACTTGTGTATTTATGTGTGAAATGCCACCATATTGAAAAAAATTGACAAAAAAATTCAAAAAAACTTATAAAAAAGGAATTTTAAGATTTGAAAAAAGCGAAAAAATAAAATTGAAAAATAGTTGACCCCAGCAGAGATCGAACCCCAGACTTTCCTCCTACTGTTCCCGCCTCTTACCACTCTGCCAACTTGCCACGGTTCACCTCACTAAAAATTGGTTGTGATATCGCGGAGGAACTAAAGATGGTTAACAACAGTAGTTTAGTGCTGGAATTTCAGATCGAAATAACTCGGTTTGCTGAAGCGTTCAGCAAATTCGGAAAACGGATTCTTTATCAGCGTTTTCTAATCTATCGATTCACATAGGTCTGGTATGGAAACTCCGTGGTAAGTTAACAACCTTCCCTAGTTAGAAATTCAAATAATAAAACAAAAATTGTCTTCACATTTCTTATTAACTTGAAATGAGAATCAGATAATCTAATACTGTCTGTAATCAATAGAACTAGATGTTTTAAGATGAAAATCAGTATAAAGGAAGGCTTCTTCGAAAGACGAAATAAGACCGTCTCGTCTCGTCTTTGTCATCGTCTAGAATTCGTCTGATGCAGAGATAGACAATGTGTTGGTACACATGTATTTTGATTGACGATGTAAGACAAACGTAAGACAAGCTGAAAGACGAACGAAGACGAGACGAAAAGATTCCACGAAAGATAACCGATTTGTTGCGTTTTTCGTGGAAGCCTCACTATAGAGAAGCGTAAAAGCTAAATCTATTTTATTTCACTTTTCAGTCCATGACGGCCCATATTTTCAATAAATAAATAAAAGAAATACACATATAAATGTGGAGTTTTGATCATTAAATTACTTTTCTATTGTCCCATCTCGAAAATTTTATTTCTCCTTTAAATAATCAATCATTTGGTGCAAAGAGTTTTTTGAGTAAAATCCCTTACTTGCTCACTTAGTTACTTAGTCTATCCGCTATTCGATTATGTGGGCGCCGATCACTAGCCATGCCTTGCGATCTTTGACGCTTGTGACCCACGATGTAATCCATTTTTTTCCTCGGTATGTTGAGGCTTCTTGCCGCAGTAAGTCGGACCATCTCATGAGGGTCGTTCGGCAGCTTGTTTTTCGTTTTCGTTTTTTCCTATTAATTTTCCTTCTAGTGAAGCATGCGTCACGCGGAATTTTTATGCGAGGAGCAGGAAGTGAAGTTCCAGGCTTCAGATACGGACGTGACAGCGGGAGGACTGATGGTGTCGAAGAGTTGAGATCGAGATAAGGGTCAGGTTAGATTGTCGGTGTTGATTTTGATGTTTTTGAACGCTGCCATGGGATCTTTTTCTGATTCCAACTAAATTTAAAGAAGCAAGAAACCTTCACACAGTCTTAGTCTGTTGTTTCCAGCTTTAAATGTGGGGACCACGACATGAGATATTCCGACTTAATCGACGACTGAGTGACTAATTAAGTAACTGTTACCGACCAATTATATCGGTTCGGTAGTCATTTATTAAGCGTCCCCAAATAGTTTAATACTTGCAAAGGGATCTGCTATAGGTAATTATGACGAGCATCAATCAATAAGGCGAAATGAGCAAAACATTCCAGATTCCAAACTCGTGTAGAAAATTACGGAAAATGAGTTAGTTGTGAAAAAAAGATATTCAAAAAGTTCCAAATCAACTATTTTTGCAGTACAGCTGTTATAATTTCCTAACTCTATTCGCGTTTTGATTGAAATATGTTCTCAGGGTACTGACGTCTGTCACCTAAAATGAATATTCGTCAATTATTCTTTGCATTTCATTTTCACATGCCGACCGAACTTGTTTCAAAGATAATTGATTTTCAGAAAGTCAAAATAAGTATCTTCCAGTTACTTAATATGAAACATTATCTACATGGCCTATTGCGACTAGGGATTTCATGAGATTCAGAGTTTTGATGATAGTTATTTCGATGCATTTTTTAACGTTTCGCCTGGGAAATCTTTCTTTCCTCTTCACTGCGATCAACTTCGATATGACTCTTCTTGACGGAACTAACGCTTTTCACCATCTTATGTCGAATTTCAGCGCTGTGATCTTCCCGCAAACATCGTAAATATCACTTTTCTTCTGAGAGCAAGAGTATTTTCTATTGTTTCTGTCTCCACGTTTTCTTTCTGTTTTCTTGTTTTTTATTTTTATTTTTTCTTTATATAATTTTGTCAAAATTTTGCATTTTTCTTATGAATTTTGAATTTTATGAAATTCTTCCGTGATTTTCCAAATAAATTTTGAAGAAATTATAGTCTCTTTTTGCGACGGTTATTATTACAACTGCAACTGCACATAATGAATATTTCTAAAACTCTTTTCAGCTTATTATTTCAATTCAAAAGAGATCGGTTGAATTCTCATAAAGGTTACTTAAATATTACTGAAATTTGGGAAGCGCCACAATGAAACGTGGCTCGACATATTTTGAGCTTGACAAATGAACAACTGACAAATTTTTGATTTCAAATTTTCTGAAATTTTCTTGAAACTTGATTTATTAATAGGGAATCGGAAATTATGAGAATTGTTATTTTATTTGCACTATCTAGTCGTGAGGAGACAACGTCGTAGGCCACTAAATTTCGGGTGGACAACAGTGAGGACTATTCATACATTAATAGGACAAAAATGTCCATAGGTTCTCAGTAATACGCTCCTCCTCCTATTTTGGAGGGCGTTACACTATTACACTATTTTATAGGCTCATTCTTCTGAGATTGGGGAAAATTGGCAATTTTTCTTTTTATTGCAGTTTTTATTCTAGATTCTTGATCATCTTGCGTTTCTAATTAGTTGTTCAGGTACCCTTGAAACATTGTGCATAGCAAATCGTGTTAAATTGAATTCAAAGACAGCATCTAATGCAAGATCCCTAGAAAAGTGGCAAAGAGTAGTGTTGATGCCTCGACTTAAGTCTTCTTGCTCTTCTCGAGCCAGCCGTCCAAATCAACGGATATACAGCCTCCAGAAACGTTTCGGTTCAATCGAGAGGCGAAGAAAATGTTACAATGTTTGGCGGCTTTCGCTCCTCTCTTCTGTCTGCAGGAAAAGCTGGAGCAGAAGCGATGACTCATTGCGACGAACAGCTGCCTTCTTCTCCTACACTCAATACTTACGGACACGTTGACATTCTATATACCAATCGAAATTGTGGATGCCGCTTATTTGAATAGTTAGATGGCACAAAGGATGGATGAACAAATGTTGCCAGCAGGGTTAGTGAAATGAAGAATGATAGAATTGGGATTGATTAGATGGATTTGATATCGACAAAGAGAACGTTCAGTATCTGTTTCAATACTAACGGAACAATTCATTGGCAAACAAGACGTTTTGCAAAATATAACAAATGAAAAATGACTCGTTGCTGTCTGGGTTGAAAGAAAACAACTGCGTCAGTTTGAAACAAGTGCAATTGAAATTCAAAAGATAAAGGAAGCTCCTTTTTGTTGGAAAAATGAAATAAAATAATTTGTTTGAAAAATATCATTTTTTTTCCTATTTCAAAAGTAATTTCTCGTTTTTTTTTCCACCTGTAGATAAGTTTTTTTGCTCTCATATTTATTTTCCACAGATATATCCATCCCTTTGTCAGTTTATAGACACAATTAGTGCCCAACCTTTAATTTGTCATAATTTGTAACAGATCGCTTCGTTATCGATTTTCATGAATCAACCGAACTCGTTCTGAAACAGAATCTGAGTTTTCCAAGATATTACTCGCTTTTTTTTGCTGGAAATACTCGTATTTGTAATTTCATTGATAAAATAATATATTAGTGATTTTATACATATTTAGCGATGATTTTTAAGTTTCTGGAATTGTTATATTTCAGGAAATTGATGATTGTAACTGTAGTGTCTTTCGATATTCTGTAGCTCGGAGAGTAACAGAAAACTAAGTTTAAGTTTATTAATAACTTAGAAAGAATATAACACAATAAAAGAGAATTCTGATCTTAAACAGTGGTGATGACGTAATAGTTAGATGCTAGATATACTAGATATATGCTCGCGTAACGACAATAGCGATAAATCAATAAGCGGGCCTATTTGCTTGTGGTAGATCAAAACAAAGTAGATCAAAAGTAACTTGATTACTTTGTTTTTGTGTGATTATCTTGGACTAACAAGAAAACACTCGTTATGGCCTTGCCGAGTATTTTTATTTTTTAAACCTCGGTTATCGTAGTATGATCGATCCCTGGTTGAGAAACGAACAACTGCTTGGGAATGCTCCTCAAGCTGTGCACTTTGTGCAACACTAAAGGACAATGGAAGCTGATGGGGCCTGTTTACACTTTTCAGCCCCTGTAAACAAATTGGTTCCTCTTCATCATCTCTTCCTCTCTTATGAGTTTTTATACTACCACATATGTGCGATTCATCTTCTTGATGCTTTCTCCAACACACGCAAGAGTCAGTGAATAAGTGTATACAAATTCTGATCGGAGTGGATGAGGAATGTTTATGAAACAGAAAAATATGCGTTTCTTCATTTTTCATCCTTCGACTACATCGCACACCAAACATCGGAAGAATCTGAAAAAAACTGATATGTTTGAATTCTAAATTGAAACAGTACTATGTGTCGTTTCTTTTTATCGCTCCTATAGAACATTTTATATTTCTGTTCAGTGAAAGTGCAGCTTTTTTTCTGTTCATTTCTGCATGACGCGACCTCTTCCAGTTCATGCTCCCAGATGTTAACGAGCAGAGATCCCAGATGCTCGGTTCAAATCGAGCAGAAAAACTATAATAAAAACTTTCTTAAAGTGCTAGTCGGTGTCATTTTCATCACTTTAACAGCTGTTGAAGTGCTTTTCACGGAAATCAGCAAGCACTTGACCCCTTGGACGGTTGTTGTCTTGTCATCGACGCGTTTTTTTTATATTTGCAATGTTGCCGTAGCGTCAGGAGGTACTAAACAGCTCTAGCGGACAGCTTTCCATCACAAACTTTGTTCTGGTCAAGAAGAAACTGCCGTATTGAAAAGAGCAAACTATTGGCGAGGATACGAATAACATTTATTTGTTGTTATAATGAAAATGTGGGTAAATAACAATCAAATGGAGAATAAATGCAATTAAGTGATCGAAAAAAGCCAATTAGAAGTTCAAAAACATTTTTATTCGTTATTTATTAAACCTGACAGCAATAAAACATTTCCAAAAGCTTAAACTCGAAAAATCATTTCACACCCGCCGGTTCCAGTTCTTAAATCTCAAAATAACATGAGTTTGCTTTGTTTGACTTCAAAAATGAAGCATTGATTCACAAAGAATACAGCTTCCAGATATAGCATGACGATGAGCCTTTAAAAAACAAGGTGCTTCAATTTGAAATTCAAAACAAAATCAAAATCTGAAAATTCAGAAAAATAATCGGCCTTTGATTTGCAGGGCTTGTTGGAGCATTGTACACTGAGCGTGAGAGGTTTCAAGATTTCGGCTTTTCATGCAAATCTTGAAATTTATTGACCACGAGTTGTTCGTTTTTCAAGTTTTCAGTTTTTGAACACTGTTATCTTAAGTATCATTTTGCAATTTCGTCATGTAGCACATCACTGTCCTGGGTGGAGCAAGATTAATTGAAACTGGAAAAAGATCAGATTCTGATGCTGATCAACAATCATCAATCAGTAGCTGACAGCTCGGTGCACTTTATCAAATTTTTCTTGGAAGAATGGATGGATAAGAGAATAGGGGGGGGGGGAAGATGGATTCAGATCACTTACGCACTTTGTAGAAATATTTGGGATTAATGTCGTGAATTCTGTGAACTTCCCACATGGCGATTCTGATATGGATAGTTGATAACAGAGAATACTTCAAAAAGTGAACAAATTGAAAATTCTATTTTGAAAAATACCAAAATACTATTCAAAAACGGTATAAAACTCTCAGACTCTCATATCAGACTTGTGCATTGATATGAGAATTATTTTAACCGAGAAGACTGAAAGATGAGTTCAGAGTCAAGTTTAAACGATTAAATGAGAAACTATGCTGTAAAATATGTTTGTCTCGTTTTTATGTTAATGCTCATTTAGTGCTCCGCTCTCCATTTAATAGTTGTGCAAGCTGCTCTGTTTTCATTTTCTTTGTTTGTGCGGCTCAGATTCCAAATCACTGATATTTCTTTTAATGATCAATTTTTGAATATCTTCGCATAACTTTTTTGATCCAATCAATCTACTGACCATATGCACATGTCGTGGCCGGTCCCTCGTAGCAATCCGTGTCACTCTTTTCAGTATAGTTCATTTCGTTTTGCGTGGATTCTTGCGTTGGCCGTCTACCCGCGGGCACTTTATCTATCTCTATCTCTTCATTTCGACCACAGTCTTCGCCGCTCTTTGGCTATTACAGCGTGTACTGCCGCCGTCTGTGCCTCAGAAGAAGACGGCGGACGGAGCAGCGGCCCCTCCTTCTCCTTCGATTGTTTCGATCGCCCCGCCCCATAACTAAGAGCTGATTCTCCTCTTCTAACTGGCGCTCTCACAGCCAACGGCTGCTTACCATCATGAAGCAACGAGCAGCTCTCGGGTGAGTAACCCTAAAACCATTCTTGATGTGGTACTGTATTTTTGATTCTGATTTAAATTATATATTTCGCTATACTTAATTGTAGGAACAATCTCTTGATTCGCATAAATTCGAAAAATTAAATTCTAAATTATTAATATTTTTGAGATATTCTGAATCAGAAGAACAGTATCCAATTTCTGTAATTCTACTTTCAGTCCGTTTATCAGCTTGATTATTACTTTAGGCTCATGTTGCGGCTAGCCCTATTGACAATATTTGCTGTCAGCATTGTACAATCGGTAAGAGTTTCTTTTTCAACGCTGAAAATTTACAACTTTGTTTTACTATGAATTTTTTAGTGTAAAAACAATTTTAATGGTACGGTACATTTTAAAGACAACCGTAATATTTCACTTTTCTGCCATTGTATTACAATAAGCAGAACGATTTGCTCAAATTTGAGTTTAAAATTGAATGGCTTGCAGCAAGCTACGTGCAGGGATTGCTCTAACCGAGGATGTTTCTGCGTGGGCGAGAAAGGATCTATGGTGAGTTGTAAGAATTGGAAGAATCTACATATGTTTTTACTCTTTTGATATATTAAAACTACATTTTTCTTAGATTTTGGTTGGAGGTGAGCTAAGTGAATAAAATTACTAGTGATCTGCTACTGATTGAGCACCTATTGCTTATTGTAACATTCTGAGACAGAGAGAGAGAGAGAGAGAGAGAGAAAAAGAATGACAGCCAGAGTTGCTCGAATGAGCAAACCATTTGTCGCAGCTGTCACTATCTTCATCCAGCGTGGTAGACGTGGGAGGAAAAGGTCATTGAAGGCCGCATAAGTTTTCCGTAAAATACTCAAACCCTTCGTTAGGGATGGTTAAAACAGATGTACTTTAAGTAAAAATTACTGTTTTAGGGTGCACCAGGACCACAAGGACCACCTGGAACACAGGGAATTCGTGGATTTCCAGGACCAGAAGGTCTCGCTGGACCTAAGGGACAAAAAGGAGGACAAGGTATGAACAACTACAGTGTATGGCTATTTATTATTCGTATTGTGGAAAATTTTGAAGCACTTTAACAAATCTGTCACCTCATTCTTTCCCGCTTGCAAATCTCGAATCACTCAATCAAATCTCTAATCATCTTTAAATGTGAACCAGGTCGTCCCCATCACTTTTCTATCATCTTCTCTCTTTCATTCACTTTTGCTTCTGCTCTCAATCTTTTTCGGATTCCTATAGGATAATATAGTTGAGAGGGCTCCGAGAAAGTGCTCAGCCTGCATAAAGATCGTTTAAAATAAAACGTTGTAAAATTGACTGGAGTTAGTCATTATGAGTCATTTTTTTCAGGGCCTCCTGGACCTCAAGGAATTAAAGGAGACCGCGGAGCCGTCGGAGTACCCGGATTTCCAGGAAACGATGGTGGAAACGGACGACCAGGAGAACCTGGACCACCAGGAGCTCCAGGATGGGATGGCTGCAACGGAACTGACGGAGCACCAGGAATCCCAGGACGGCCCGGTCCCCCCGGAATGCCAGGTAACAATTGAATTTGAGAGTAAGCTAGATAAGTTGTTAAAATAAGTGAGAAGACCGTACGTCAGTACATACTAGCAGTTGTTCTTTGAATTAAGAACTCAATTCCACGTTTGATTTTGTAGTACGGCCAACCCACTAAACCGGAAGAAAGTAAGAGTAAATATCTTTCGGCTGGTTGAAAAAAATGACAATGATACCTTGATGGCATCTTTGTTTACAACAACAGTTGTTCTATTTTAGTTTTCGCTCTCTTCTTCGGCTTTCATACGTTGTGACGCAGATCTTAAAAATACCTAGGAATAGTCGGAAATACTCAAAATAATATATGCTAAGTTCAGGATTCCCTGGTCCACCTGGAATAGATGGATTGAAAGGAGAACCAGCTATTGGCTATGCCGGTGCCCCAGGAGAGAAAGGTGATGGCGGTATGCCCGGAATGCCAGGGCTTCCAGGAACAGCAGGACGGAATGGATTCCCAGGAGAAAAAGGAGACAGAGGAGACACTGGTGATGCTGTATGAAAAATTAACTAAAAAGCTTTCAGCAAAAAAAAACATTTTTAGGGACCAAGAGGACCTCCAGGAGAGGCCGGATCTCCAGGAAACCCAGGAATCGGAAGCATCGGACCAAAGGGAGATCCTGTGAGAAATTGGGGTTTTCTAGAGATGTCTTGGTTTTCAGAAGCGTTTCTGAAAACTTATAATCTGATTTTTATTTATTGTATTTTCTAAATTCTAGGGAGATATAGGTTCTGTCGGACCACCAGGTCCACCGGGGCCACGTGAGTTCACTGGATCCGGCTCCATTGTCGGACCTCGCGGAAACCCTGGAGAAAAGGGAGACAAGGTACTGTTTATTCAATTTTCATTTTTTTAGGGAGACATTGGTGCGATCGGACCGGCCGGTCCGCCAGGCCCAATCGCTTCCACCATGTCCAAGGGAACCATTATCGGTCCCAAGGGAGACCTAGGAGAAAAGGGAGAGAAGGCAAGAACATATAGAACACAGGCTAACTGAACGATTCCAACCAACATTTTCTTTACCCGCCTTATTTTCGCTAACCATAACAGTTTTGCCTCAGTTCTGCTATGGAACATCTTTTGGAACTACTTCTACTTTCTTGCCTTTCAAGCTTTCATAATGCATGATCTTCCCAGAGTTGTAATAGCTTAGCAAAAGTTCAACTTTTCTTTAACTTCTACAAATTCTAGATGTTCAATCTGTTACCATTGAATATCAGGGATCAATGATAGCTATCTCCAACTTACCATTTTCATTTCAGTAGACAATAACTGCATAGCTGGTTTTGTGTGTGCTTTGCTTCTTCTAATATTTCCCTATATTTCTAATTGTTTGTGGATTACAGGGTGAACCAGGAGAAGGAGGACAGCGTGGATACCCAGGAAACGGAGGGTTACCAGGACAGCCAGGACTCCCGGGAATGAAGGGAGAAAAAGGATTGTCTGGGCCAGCTGGACCTCGAGTAAGATAACAATTTTTTCTGTTTCCCTATGGCATTGAGAAACTCATAAGTGATAATAGGGAAAAGATGGACGACCCGGAAACGCTGGACCACCAGGATTCAAGGGAGACCGCGGTCTTGACGGATTGGGTGGAATTCCAGGACTGCCAGGACAGAAAGGAGAAGCCGGATATCCAGGAAGAGATGGACCAAAGGGTAACTCTGGACCACCAGGACCACCAGGAGTGAGTGAGATATAATGAATTTCATGAATCGTTGTCGGATTTAAGGGTGGCGTCTTCAATGATGGAGCTCCAGGACCACCAGGACTGCCAGGACGCCCAGGAAACCCAGGTCCGCCAGGAACTGACGGATATCCAGGAGCGC
Source organism: Caenorhabditis inopinata (assembly GCA_003052745.1). Lineage (NCBI taxonomy): Eukaryota > Metazoa > Nematoda > Chromadorea > Rhabditida > Rhabditidae > Caenorhabditis > Caenorhabditis inopinata. The sequence continues at coordinate 3,132,972 of AP018156.1, read as the reverse complement.
CAGGACCAGCTGGACCAATTGGTAATCCAGGAGGACCAGGTCTTCCAGGATACCCAGGAAATGAAGGACTCCCTGGACCAAAGGGAGACAAGGGTGAAGGCGGAATTCCAGGAGCTCCGGGAGTTTCTGGACCACCTGGAATCCCAGGACTTCCAGGACCAAAGGGAGAACCAGGGTATGATCTCTTTCATTCATATTGAATAATATTGAAAATAGACGTTGTTTTAAGATATCGTGGAACCCCTGGACAGAGTATCCCAGGACAACCAGGAAAAGATGGAAGACCAGGAGTTGACGGAGCACCTGGACGGAAGGGAGAGAATGGATTGCCAGGAGTTCGTGGACCACCAGGTGATTCCCTCAATGGACTGCCAGGATCACCAGGACCACGGGGAGCACCTGGTCCAAAAGGATACGATGGACGAGATGGAGTGAACGGGCTTCCCGGAGTTCCAGGAGCCAAGGGAGACAGAGGAGGCACTTGCTCAGCATGTTCTCCAGGAACCAAGGGAGAGAAGGGATTGCCAGGATATCCAGGACAACCTGGACCACAAGGAGATCGAGGCCTTCCAGGAATGCCAGGACCAGTTGGAGACGCTGGAGATGATGGTCCTACGGGACCAGCTGGACGGCCAGGATCCCCTGGACCTCCAGGACAAGACGGATTCCCAGGACAACCAGGACAGAAAGGAGAACCAACGCAACTTGTTCTCCGACCAGGACCGCCAGGATACCCAGGATTGAAGGGAGAGAACGGTTTCTCTGGACAGCCAGGAGTTGATGGCCTTCCAGGAGCTCCAGGGCCAGTGGGACCACCAGGACAGCCAGGATACCCGGGAGTGAAAGGAGAATCTGGACTTCCAGGACTTCCAGGAAAACCAGGACAAGATGGACTTCCAGGACTTCCAGGAAACAAAGGAGAAGCGGGATATGGACAACCAGGACTACCAGGGTTCCAAGGAGTAAAAGGAGATGCTGGTCATCCAGGATTTCCAGGGTCTCCAGGACTTCAAGGTCCTCCGGGAGAACCAGCACCACTCAATGAAATCATGCCAGCCGCCCCAGGTCAACCTGGACTTCCAGGTCTTCCAGTATGTTTTAAAACCCTTTTTTATAAGCATGTGTAAAAACAATTACAATTTAGGGAACCAAAGGAGAGTCCGGATACCCAGGAAGGCCAGGAGAAGTTGGCCAACCAGGATTCCCTGGATTGCCAGGAGCCAAGGGAGAATCAGGACTTCCGGGACCGCCAGGACTTCCAGGACACCCAGGAATTCCAGGAGAAAAAGGATTTGGAGGAGTTTCAGGGCTTCCAGGAATACCAGGACCCAAGGGAGAACTTGGTATTCCAGGTCTCCCTGGACTTCCAGGGCAGAAGGGAGAGCCTGGAGTAGGAGTACCTGGACAGCCAGGAGTACCGGGATTCCCAGGACTTAAAGGAGATGCTGGCCTTTCAGGGCTCCCCGGAGTGCCAGGGCTTGAAGGACAACGCGGATTCCCTGGAGCACCAGGACTTAAGGGAGAAGCTGGACTTCCAGGACTATCTGGACAGCCAGGTTATCCAGGCGAAAAGGGAGACGCCGGTCTTCCAGGAATTCCCGGCCGCGAGGGATCCCCAGGTTATCCAGGACAAGATGGACTCCCGGGACTTCCAGGACAGAAGGGAGAAGACGGTCTTCCAGGACTTCCAGGAGTCACTGGACTCAAAGGTGATAGCGGCCTACCAGGACTGTCTGGACCACCAGGTCTACCAGGATCACCAGGATACCCCGGAATGAAGGGTAACGCTGGAATTCCAGGAGTCCCAGGATCAAAGGGTAAGTTCATAAATATTTTTGATTTTCACTTCATGATATGAAAATTGAAAATTCTAGAAACTTAAAGAAAGTTTAGAATGTTGCTGAAGATTCTTAAAACATTAAATTAGAAATTAGAAATTTTGATTCCTTATAATTAATATTTTCTCGCTTCAGGAGACTCTGGACTTGTTGGATTACCAGGACTTAACGGACCAAAGGGAGAGCCAGGAGTTCCAGGAATGCCAGGAACTTCGGGACTCAAAGGCAACGGTGGACTACCAGGACTTCCAGGACGTGAAGGACTTCCAGGAGTTCCAGGAATAAAGGGTGATCGCGGATTCAACGGACTCCCAGGAGAGAAGGGAGAACCTGGGCTTGCTGCTCGTGATGGACAAAAAGGAGAATCTGGTCTACCAGGACAGCCAGGTCTTCGTGGGCCACAAGGGCCATCTGGACTTCCAGGAGTACCAGGATTCAAGGGAGAGGCCGGACTGCCCGGATATGGACAACCAGGAGCTCCCGGAGAAAAGGGGCTTCCAGGAATACCAGGAAAAGCTGGACGTCAAGGAGGTCCAGGTATTCCAGGAAAAGATGGTCTTCCAGGATTCCCAGGGCTAAAAGGAGAAGCTGGATACCCTGGACAAGATGGTCTTCCAGGCCGTGATGGACTTCCAGGAGTCCCAGGAGAAAAGGGAGAAATCGGAACTGCCGGGCAGCCAGGACTACCAGGTAGCCCAGGACTTGATGGTTCACCAGGATTGCCAGGAATCCGCGGAGACAAAGGGCAATCTGGCCTTCCAGGTATTCCCGGAGATCGTGGAATTGATGGATACCCGGGTCAAAAAGGAGAAAATGGATACCCAGGACAGCCAGGACTTCCTGGTCTTGCTGGAGAAAAAGGCTTTGCTGGAACTCCCGGCTTCCCAGGACTTAAGGGAGCTCCAGGAATTCCTGGCCATGACGGACTTCCAGGCATTCCTGGATTGAAGGTTTGGCTTATATTTTGTTTTCTAGTCAACTAGTTGTTTTTCCAGGGAGATTCTGGCTATCCAGGACAGCCAGGACAAGAAGGACTTCCAGGACTTTCTGGTGAAAAAGGAAGTCCTGGACTACCAGGACTTCCAGGACAGCCAGGGCAATCTATTCCTGGACTTGTTGGGCCACCAGGACTTCCAGGTCTTCAAGGAAATGATGGATTCCCAGGACTTCAAGGGCAAAAAGGAGAATCTGGTCTCTCTGGACTTCCAGGAGCACCAGGTCTAAAGGGTATAAAACATAGATTACAGCCAAGATTTGGAAAGAGTTATTTTTCCAGGAGACGCTGGACTTCCAGGATTTCCTGGAGCTAAGGGAGAACCAGGAGCGAATGGAATCCCAGGAAAGCGCGGAGATGACGGGCTTCCTGGAGTTCCAGGAAGAGAAGGACAACCAGGAATACCAGGACTCAAGGGAGAAATTGGAGGAGCCGGACTTCCAGGGCAGCCAGGATTCCCAGGACTACCAGGAATTAAGGGAGAGGGAGGTCTACCAGGATTCCCCGGATCTAAGGGAGAACCAGGGTTACCAGGAACACCAGGAGCTCCTGGGTACTCTGGTGAAAAAGGAGACAGTGGTCTTCCTGGTCTTCCAGGAAGAAACGGACAGCCGGGAGCAGACGGACCACAAGGACCTCCAGGACTGCCAGGACCACAAAATATTGCTACGCCAGGAGAGAAGGGACTTCCAGGACTTCCAGGAGCTCCAGGACTTCGTGGAGAAAAAGGATTGCCTGGACTTGACGGACCACCAGGAAACGACGGTCCACCAGGACTTCCAGGACAACGTGGAAATGACGGATACCCAGGAGCTCCTGGACTTCCAGGAGAGAAGGGAATGTCTGGACTTCCAGGATTCCCAGGACTCGATGGACAACCAGGAGGACCAGGCGCACCAGGCCTACCGGGATCGCCGGGTGCCGCAGGGCCAGCTTACAGAGACGGATTCGTTCTGGTCAAACACTCCCAGACCACTGAGGTTCCAAGGTGTCCAGAGGGACAGACCAAGCTATGGGACGGATATTCTCTGCTCTACATTGAAGGAAACGAGAAATCCCACAACCAAGACCTCGGTAAGTTATTATTCATAAGTATTGTCTGTTTATAGGTAGTTATATCTACAACTAGTAATTCTTTAAGGACACGCTGGATCTTGCCTTCAACGCTTCTCTACCATGCCATTCCTCTTCTGTGATTTCAACAACGTTTGCAACTACGCTTCCAGAAATGACAAATCTTACTGGCTTTCTACATCTGAAGCCATCCCAATGATGCCAGTTAATGAGCGTGGAATCGAGCCATACATCTCTCGCTGTGCTGTTTGCGAAGCACCAGCCAACGTCATCGCTGTTCACTCTCAAACCATCCAGATTCCAAATTGCCCAGCTGGATGGAGCAGCTTGTGGATTGGGTACTCCTTTGCCATGCACACCGGAGCTGGAGCCGAGGGAGGAGGCCAATCACTTTCCTCGCCAGGTTCCTGCTTAGAAGACTTCCGTGCTACTCCGTTCATAGAATGCAACGGTGCTCGAGGATCTTGCCACTATTTTGCAAATAAGTTCTCATTCTGGCTCACCACCATCGACAATGACTCTGAATTCAAGGCATGTTTAACAAACTCCATTTTCAGGAAGTTGAATAGACTCTAATATTTCTGATTTAAGGTGCCAGAGAGTCAAACCCTCAAGTCAGGAAATCTCCGTACCCGAGTGTCGAGATGCCAAGTTTGTGTGAAATCAACTGGCCCACGTCATTAAGTGCCTACTCACTTTACTTAGACACTACATGTTCCAATTTTTGATAATAATTATCACGATCATAATGTGCCAATATGTGCTTCTAAATTCTTTTTCTAAAACTAATTCAATTTAATTTTCTTTTTTCTTTCTTTTAATAACATTGTCTAGTACCATTTTAATTTCTTGCCTTTCTAATCTCCTGTCCCTTATCTTTGTGATGTAAAACTTTTCTAAGAACCAGCACAGTCTACAAAACTGCCATCATCAAACATCTCCCCTAAGAAATTGTTTTTCGAAATACCATAATATATTTGACAATGTTTGCTATCAAACTTTCATAAAACTCAATAAAAACCATTTTAATTGTTTTATTCTTCGTCTGTTTTCATCATTGTTAATAGAATATTAGCTCAACTTCACAATCTTTCCCACAGAAATAGAAGCAACGGAAACCGCGCATATAATGATGTACTTTGGTAGGATTTCAGATGCTTTCAGATGCGAAAAAAAAAACGCATGAAAATGTACAATTTGGTAAGATGGTGAAATGTTTTGGAGGGAAATTAAAACTCGGGCTCCGATATTATACAAATTTGTGGTCACAGAAGAAGGAGGTAAGCAGAGGGGGTGGTGTGAGTGAGTGGTTGAAGACGACTAATGTAATTGCACAAAAATTAACCGCTGATGGAATGAAGGAATACCCATGATCATGGATTTGCAAATAAGTTTCCGATTGAGAATGAAAAGAGCGGTAATTTAATATTCTAAACTTCTACTGAAGTTTTGGGGTTAGTACAGCAACCGACGTCTTCATTGTGACAGCTTCGAGAAATGCAAATGGGATCGGCGATGTCGGTGAGCTCATTACGGTCCACAAACACTGGCTCCACGATAACCTTAGATTTCAGTAAATTAAAACTTGGATTTCAATGTATTCGGTTGGATTTCAATTCATTGCAGATATCATTAAACTTCGTGAAGTGCCCACCATTCAAATCGCGCCTTGCTAATCTATCTTCCCAGACAAATGCGTTGAGCACTTTGTCATTTTACTACCCTTCATTCACTTCTCTCCCCGTTTTTCAACTACACTTCACGGCACGTATTGATCTAAATTTACTCATTTGAAAAGAAGATCCACGGGTGTCTGGCAGAAGCGGAGGGTCACCTGCTTTGGACTCACTTCCTTGGCACCTTGAGCTTTGATTTCAATGTGCAGGAGATCTTTCAGCTCTGAATAGTCGTTGGCAGCTTGTGAGACCCAATCCTTGTTGTTTTTATCGACCTGTAAACATTTAAAAAGTGGTTTGAGCAGAAAAACAATGAACATAGCCAGAGCAAACCTTGATGTAAGCTTTCAGAGACACTGTGAAACCTTCCGGCCATTCACAACTGGCGTGCACGTGATCCACCTTCTCCAAACTACCATTTTGCGCTTTGACTGACTCGCTGATCTTGTCAATTTTGAAGTATTTTGGTCCCTCAGCTAACAGGAACTGCTTCTTGCGAATCACTGAAACAATAATTTCAAACACGGGTGACAAAGCTGCCGGCCTGCCAGCTGTCTGCCACAGAAGAACAAAACGTAAAACCTCTTATAAAAGTTCTGACACTAATTGTGCAATTCCCTGTTTTGCCGAAATGCGACAATCGGGCTCTAAGCGGGTAGCAGTTCTTAAAATATTATAATTTTCCTAATTTTTTAAAAGATTTTTCAAGTTATTGCTCGCTTAGATAATGCTTGGTGATCATTCGTTTTAAGATTTGAATCTCATGCTGTTGAGCCGCACTTTGCCCCCTTCTCGTCTGCAAGCAATATGCTGAAAGGGATATCTTCAAAGCCAGGGAGTAATACAATTTTTCTTTCACGAGGAAAAAGAGCAGCAGGCGTTGTTGGCTTTCTGGCACTTCAAAACAGATAAAAGTTGGCTGATATGTTTTCAAAACCTAGAAAATGACTTTATTTATTGCAAAATATCATATTGCTTTGTTCAGACTGCAGTAGGTTCTACCTTTTTTTTGGTTAGACCTGGAATGTTGTTTGGCACTAAGACCAAAGAGCCACGGTTCCTACTCTTTGTTATAATCAGATTTCACTGCTCATCTCACAAGGGTCTAACAACAAAGGCGCGAAGTTCAAAGAAAAACTTGATGGCATTCAGGCTTGCGATGAGTCAAAGAAAACCACTCACGTGAATAGATGGCAATTGAGATGCAAAGAACGGTCAACAGTATTGAAGCAATAGGTTCCAGATGATGGTTGAGCCATGAAAAAAACAAATCTAGATTGAAAAAGTCGTGAAAGAAGACCAAAATAGTTAAAACTGCTGGAGAAACGAGTGCAAAGAAATTGACGATGCAATGGACGGATAGTGCGTTGTATGTCACACCAAATATTGTTTTTATGAAAAGATCGGCAATGGAGATATAAAGAGTTTTGTCTGAAAACTTTATGGTAACTTTATATCTGACACCGGGCAGAGCACACTATTCTCTAACAGCAAGGCTTTAACTGATTACTATTACATTTCATTTCAAGACCAAGATGACTGCTGAGCTGAGTGGAAGCATTTTATTAAATATTTAACTGAATAATTCTCTAAAAGCTTATGGTGATTCAAAATTACCGTGAAACCTTCAATAGACTTGCGCCCCTAATAGTATTGCTCCCAAAAATGCTCTACGAACAATAGTATTGCATGCAAGTCTATTTGAGTTTTTACGGTATAAAAATTTCAATCAGTTTCGGAACATTATCAGCATTTTATCAAGTGAATTTGTTTTATATTTATTGTTAGAATAAATACTTTTCAATCGCGTTTCGTATTTTCTAACAAAACTAACATGTAACTGGATGCTCATGGCTGTCTTCAATTTCATTTTCTTCGTGTTTCGACGCATTTATATCGCTGACATCTTCCAAACAGTGAGTCAGGTTCAAGAATAGGCAGGCGATGTAAAAAACTGTAGCAGCAGTCCTGAAATATTTCAATTATAAGTGTAATTTTGAAAAAGTAGCAACCGGTAGAGGAGAAAGACACTTTGGCCGTTTTCCTTCTTCGCGCTATTATTAAAAATGATTTCAGTGGAACTGATGAAGGCCAGCGCCGAGGCTGCAAACTGAATGCTTATAAGAGAAGAATGATGCACGATTCCGTAGACGTACTGAAACGAAGACCGTAATCGATCCGCTTGCTTGCATAAAAACACAGAAAACCTTACCTGCGTAGCACCAACAATGAAAATTGTGACAGTAAGGCATCTAAGGAATAAACACGGAGTCTTAATCACTTTTGGTTGTTTGAAAACCAGCGTAGACCATTCTTGGTTATCCCGTTTTTTGTCATTGTCCGGCGATGTGAGCAAAACTGGGACGCCGTGGTTGGCCGGTGTGCTCATCGTGTTTAATACCTATAGAAAAAAAATTAAATCTTTCATAAAGAAAAAAATGCGGAAATTGAAAGCAGCAAAAAAAAACGGAACTAGCGAAAATAGAATAAATGAGCAGAAATATGATTGCACACAATATAAAAGGCCTTGCGGTCGTGTGTCTCCCCCATTTTCGGCCACGCCTATTTTCTCGGCCATGATAAATCAATGGAGGACTCAATTGCGCCAATTGCGCAGTCTTCCGTTTAAATCTGGAAATCTGAGAAATCGATTTATTTCGAACATTCAAGGAAACGTTCGCATAAAAATTTACATACTTCAATGCAATATTTCGTCCTTAAAGTGTCACTTTTGAGAAAATAATGATGATGGCAGTAAATAGTACTTCAATTTTGAACTGATATGGAATATTTTATGTCTCTAGTTTTCTTTTAATCGAATAACGAAACTATAATACTATTCTCAGTGCTTATTTACGGAGAGAAATCAACAAATAATCAAATAATACGCGGGGAGGACAGAAAATCAGAGAAAGACTCTTATGAAAATAAAGCTAACACTGATTTCGACATGAATAAACAGAGCTGTGAATGAAAATAGAAAACCGAAACAGAGAGAGAGAGAGAGAGAAAGAGAAAAAAAGAGACAGAGAGAAAGAGAAAAAGTAAAAGAGAGCAAGTGAGAGAGAAAGAGAGAGAGAAAAAATCAGAGAGAGTCAAGGAGAAATAGAGAGACTAAAAAAGAAAGAAAGAATAAGAGAAAGAGAGAGAGAAGAGAGAAAAAAGACAGAAAGAGAGAGAGAAACGAAAACGTAAATTGACCCAAGTTTTTACTTTTTTCTTTAAGTAATTAGACTAGAAAATGATCAAGAGCAAGTGCAAATATTTTAAAATAAATGCGAACTGTCACCATTCTTTCAATTTCAGTCGCACTTTTTCCTTGCATAAATGCAAGATGTTTCCGCATAAATGCAAGATACAACGTTTCTATTTATTTGATGTATAAAGAAATGTGAAGGAAGCCCATCAAACTGAACTGATAAAGTTTGAAATGTTCTTTTTGGAAATTCGCAATGTATCTATTGTAGAGTGACCAAGTTTACACGTTCTTTGTGATAATTTCTGAACCGTAGTAGTGCATTTACATAAAATAACTGAAATTATAGATTTGTTACTCACGTTGCTTTATTACTTACATGGTTTGTTTAGAAAAAAAATCTAAAGCTAACAAAAAATTAAACGAACTGCGAAGTCGAATGACTTATATTCTATTTTCTAATGCACAAAGAATGTGTTCACGAAAATAAAAAGAGTAAGGATTCCACGAAAGACGAAATTAGACCGTATGATCTCGTCTTTGTCATTGTCTAGAATTCGTCTAGAATACGACGTAAGACGAATGCAAGACGAACTGAAAGACGGACGAAGACGAGGCTTGTAATTATCTACTTATTTTTAAGCGAATAGTTCTGTCTGTGTTTCCGTCTGTCTGTCTAGGACGTTTTATTGAACCATTCAAAAGAACGTGGGCCTCCTACTTTGCTATTCGCTCGCTGACGCCAGGTGGCTGGGTATTTGGGATACTGTAGAACTATGCACACAAAATCTATAAAACTCTCAAAATTCTGCTGGAATATCAGTGTGGATGTCTCATGTCAAAAATCAGCCTCATTAGTGCAAAACTACAACTTTAATAGACATTGTTTTCCATAGTTTCTAAGGCATTCTAGGATGTTCGAGAAAGTTTCAGAACACCCCAGAACTTTCCAGATTTTTCTACAATTCTTTATATTGTTTAAATAACGTGAATATTGCCTAATAATACAAATTAACATGATTAGAATAATTAATTATAGACATGCCTCCAAGATCGAATTTAGATTCTGTCATTGTCTAATTAAGCTCGTGGCCTTTAATCACAGTAATTTTTAGTTGCTCTAATGTGCAAGGTGCTAAATTTCTGTATATAAAAACTCGCAGCAGTAAGAGCACTGTCCAGTTCTTCCATCTCGCTACAAGTTCCGCATTAAACAAAGAAACAAAGGCTCGTTATCATTATTCATTGATGAAATTCATTTTTTGAGTCCATAGGTAAAGGTATTTTATGATTGCAAAGAAGAATAAAATTCTTTGTTCGAAATCACATCAAGATGGCAATTAATCATTCAAATGTACATGGTTTCCAGTGGTGGCAGGTGGTTCTCATAGAAATTCGGAAGTAGTTAAAAATAAACCACGAGACAAACAAACTAAAGATAAATTGAATTTCAGAATTATATCTAACCAGCATTATTTTACATATCTAAGCTCATTATGACCGAAAAGCATGAACAAATGGATCGGGGGAAACATTGAAAGGGCGGATTCGTATGACTATTCATTTATAGAGAATTTGAGTATTCGGAATGTTGAATCAGGAATAGTGAGAAACATTGACAGAGTGATTCAGAAAAGTCAAATAAATGGAATTGGAAATAAATGGAAAAAATTTAAACAACTTATTGACATAAGCACTATTGCCTGTGTTTATCCTCCACAAGTTTCGCTATCAGATTGCCTATACGTTTGATACCTGGAAGAACAAACAAGTGTGACTTAAGACGATGTGAAAAATGAGCAAAGCACCTTTTATATTGCTCGAAATGATATTGCCAATCTGTGATATACTCATTCTGCCATTTATCCATCTGTTGCTTCCAGACTAGATAGGGATCGCCGACATCAGCTGCAATTGTATTATATTTACTTTTTCTGATGGGATTTCACTGTAGGAGACAAATAATCTACTTATTATTAAGCGAATAGTTTCTGTCTTTCTGCCCAAAACGTTTCTTTGAATAACTCAAAAGAGCGTGGGCCTTTTACTTTGATATTCGGGATGGAGTCATGGTTACCCGAGCGCTTCTCAACCATATATTTAGGAGGTCGGAGGCAGAGAAGGGCGGAATCCCGGATTCTGGATTCCGCCGTTTTTTTCATTTCGTTTTCCGGATTCCAGATTCCGTGAAAAATTTTTTTCCATTTTCCGTTTTCCGAATTCCGAGTTCTCAAAATACAATTCCGCCCTACTCTGCAAAGAAGGACGGAATTCCAGATTCCGGATTCCGCTTTCCGGATTCCGCCGTTTTTTTTTCATTCCGTCTTCCGGATTCCAGATTCCGTGAAAAATGTTTTTTTCCGTTTTCCGAATTCCGAGTTCTCAAAATACAATTCCGCCCTACTCTGCAAAGAAGGACGGAATTCCAGATTCCGGATTCCGCTTTCCGGATTCCGCCGCTTTTTTTTCATTCCGTCTTCCGGATTCCAGATTCCGTGAAAAAGTTTTTTTTTGGTTTTCCGTTTTCCGGATTCCGAGTTCGCAAAATCCAATTCCGCCCTACTTTGGTCAAAGGGTACTTGGGGTACTGTAGAACCGTAAGCCCAAAATCTACAAAACTGTCTTAACAACGATAAAAACAGTCTGAATTTTGCTGATAGAGCAATCTGGAAGTCTGTGTATCACATGTCTTGACGTCCGTATGATGTAACATTTAGCCTCAAACTTGGATAATTAAACCGACGTCAAGACAATTGAACGGACCCAGGCAGAAAAGAAATCAGCTTCATATATGAAAAACTACAGTTTTAATAGATATTGTTTTCCAAAGTTTCTGAAACATTCCAGATACCAGAATGTTCTAGAACAGCTGCGTAGCCACGAACTTTCTACTGGTATAACTAAACATAACGTTTCCAACGCATTCTTGCGCTATGGTCATCAATCTTTCAAATTCTCAGAAAGCTCCTAATTGAAATTATTTTCATAAACTATTTCAAAATAACAATATGAAAACTTTATCTAAAATATTACACTGGCTTATATAATTTTAGACCGGACATCTCGACATCCTATGTGTGTTTGGAAAGTGAGTTTTACAGGATTATTGTAGTCACAGTGAAGCAATGTTGGAAGTTGCAAACACAAGCAGGTCATTCGCAATTTTTATATGCCTACTGTCAGTTCAATAAAATGGAAAATGACGGAAGATACTTATGCACTTTTTGGCGCAGTTATTTGCAATGCCAAGGCACATAAATATTTAAATATTGGAGTGAAGGCATGAAGATTTCAAAAATACTAGCTAACAAAATTTATTTTAAAAAATTAAGCGTCAAGCTTTTGAATTTCATTGTATGGACGAGAAGCCGTTCACATCAATTTTAAGCTGAATTGAGACTACGGTATTCAACATTTTCAGAATCATTGTGCTCCAAACCGATTGCATTTAATTTTTTTGGGTCATATTTCAATGGCTGCTCTTATTTTGTGAAGAACATTGATATCCCTTGCGAAGTTATTGTGAGTGTTGTAAAAGTGAGTTGGACGGTACACTGTGATTCATGGGTTTCTAATTGAATTTTCGCTAAGCTTTCGCATCAAAAATGACAAAAGTTGGCTGCTCAGTTATTTCGCGAAGTGTGTGCATAATTTTATTGAACTGACAGAATATTCTGTTTAGAATTTAAAAAAAAACTACATATCTTACCAACGGCTGCCATCAAATTAGGTAGGTATGCTTTCCAAAAAGCGCACTCCTTCCTCCGTGGTCCATGCCCTATTCGATTCATACTGGGGTATGATGATTCGACAGTCATGTTCATGAATTCCATGGAAACTGAGTTGTACTTTGGCCAAATGTCTTGAGTGAATGAGCCATCTTCGTTTTTGTTTGGGTCTCTGAAAATTTAAGATAATGCCTTATTCAAGCAGAAACAGCCGGATTAGAAACGATTATTTTGCATATTTGTCTAATGAATTGATCAAAGTCTTTCAACTTTTATTGAAAATTAACTTCAAAATTCCAAGTTAAAGCCAAGGTAAACCTCAAACTGTCCAAATAACGTGAAATTTGTGATATCAAAAGCAAAATTAGAATATTTTAAACGCTGAGTTACCCGGTTTTTGCAAAATTCGCCCAATATCTCATGAAGCGACTGCTCAATTCTCTTTCCTCATCAGTATAGTTGAATTTTTTCTGATTGAATGGCTCTCCGAATATAAAGTTGATTTCATAGCCATGTAGCACTCCCATCCATTCTGGCCAAGTCTGCTGAGTTGCTCTGAAACTACATTTGCAAAAATGTCTAATTGTTAACCATTATTACCGGTGTGTAAAATAATAATAATAAGTATCTCCACCGTGCTTGGTATGAGCAAGAGCCATTTCATTGACACTGCATGTGAAATGATAATCCCCAAGCATTTTGTCCATGGCATTCAGCCAATTTTGAGCTGTCACCGGTAAATCTTGTGGCTCATATTCATGGAGAACAGCGGCCAGAGTGAGTTGACATTTCAATATTTGACGAGGTAATAAGTCTTTGACACCTTTTATCCACACTTGTCGGTCTTTTATGAACTCATTTTTCGAAAAGAAATCAGCAACCGGAAAGATGTCTGGTAGTTGATAAGTCAAAAAGTAGATGCTCTCGTCCCTATTACTGCCAGCAAGGAGTTGTGTCTTTTTGAAGTTTCCTTGCTTTAGAGAGGTTTGAGCGTTTTCCAATAGGAAGTCTCCATCAACAACAGGAACCCATGGAAAATCACCAAACTCTCGAACAGGCGCCCATTCGTTTTCTCTGCAGAGTATTAACATAATGTATGTTTGAATAAATAGCTGAAGAAAAATCTGAAAGTCTACCTCAAAGCATCTGCATCCGCTCTTTGAAAGCAATCCAGAATTCTGTCGTAGTCTGGACTTATCACTGACATATTTCCACACTTCATAGCATTGTAAAGAATCACTGCTCTGGCTAATGCCACGTCACGAGGTTCAATTGCCCATGGGGAGGTAGCAGATCCAGATTGGATAATTGCACGCTGAAAGCATCGAAAGGGAGTGCATGAAAATGCTTCTTAAAAATTGTTACTATAAATGGCTATAAAATCTCTGAAACCTGTAAGCTTCAGAAATTTTTTTCTGATAATATTGCGTTTTCTAGGAATATTTCAAATTATTTTCCAATTATATTGCAAAATCAAATATTTTTCGTTTTATTTTCTTTTCCAAGTTGCATTGTTTATTGCTGAAAAGAGCAAGAATTTGAAAAAGAAATAACCTAAAAATGTGATTTATACATTGTTGTATTGTTGAATTCACTTTCTATGGGAAAAATAATTAATCATTTTTCGGGTTCCTTTTTTAAAATTGCCAATAAAAAAAACTCACATGAAAGTACGGGGCACTCTTCGGGCTCAGCATGTGGATACTCACTGATGCAGCCCCTGCCGACTCTCCGAACAGTGTTATCCGATTTGTATCGCCTCCAAACAGGTCAATGTTCTTATGAACCCATTTCATAGCTAGCAGTTGGTCCCACATTCCCATGTTTCCAGGCGCCTCTTGGCGATTCATATAGAGAAAGCCGAAGATCGAAACTCGATAGTTCATGGCAACCAGGATCACATTTTCTTCTCTGAAATAGTGTGCATTTAGAAGTTTTCACTAATAAACATTGTACTTGAGAGAAAATCTTCAGATTTATTAAAGTAATTGTATGAAAATCTTACTTAGTCGATCCGTCATCGCGGATCACAGATCGACTAATTTCATTATTAAAATTAAATTTGTTTAATTACTAAAATATCAAATTTCATTATTAAAAAATGAACATCTTACACCGCCAATATCCGTCCATCATAAACATCCAGGGTAGATGTACCAGACCAGAATCCTCCTCCATACACCCATACCATGACTGCCAGTTTTTTACTGGTATCGACTTTTCCAGGTACATAGATATTTAAATAAAGGCAGTCTTCGGACAACTTCGTATTTGGATTCCACATAGTTGAGCCATAAAAATCGCCGAAATATGTGTCTTCACTTTGAATGCAGCTATTGGGCGGTGTTGTTGCATTGAATGGTATCCTCCATGGTTGTTTTGGCTTCGGTTTTCGGAATCTCAAAACTTTTCAACGTTTCTTCCAAATATCTTCTTTTAAAAATTGCTTTTACCTAAGATTTCCAACAGGTGGTTCTGCAAATGGGACACCTAGAAACCTCGTGAGTGGTTTTCCGGTCTGTGATAATACTTCTTCACCGAACAGAGGAGAACCATCATGAAGGTGTATCAGATCAACCGCAACTATGACCTGTAAAACTATTATTTTGTTTATTAAATAATTTGAAAAAAACCGATTTCAATTATTGAAACTATACTTCTAAGAATAACTAGTTAAGATGGTAAATTCATTTTCCTCTGAAACTTACACTTGGCAGAACAATCAAGAATAATAAAGATTCTCGCATGCTTCTTCAACAAATCATAATCGTTTAGACCGCCGGGATGTACTTCGATTCGCTTTTGTTGTATATTCTGCTCAATCTAGAAATGTAAACAAACAAATTCAAGAACTATTAGCACATATGGAAAAAAAAACGAAAAACTATGACAAAGTCACATCGTGATCCTAATGGCCTTTTTCACCATCTGGAGCAGGAATAAACTCAAGGTGGCAAACAGAAAGGGAAAATGAAAAATAAAATTTTGAAGGGGTCATAAAAGTAAAAAAAAGGAGTATCACAAAATGGGCAATTGTCTACATATCCACGTCACTATCTTTTTTTTTGTCGAAAAAGGTACCTTTTATTTATTTTCTTACCTAGCCCTTTAATATTTTCCGGGCCATTAACTTTGCCAAAAAAAAGGAAAGCAAAATACCCTTTCAAAGACGTGAAGCTTTTATGGACACCGTAATTGAGATTCACATTCTCTATTCGGCACCAGAGACATGTATTGTTACCTACGAAAACATGGGAACAAAATATATAACTATTTTTGTCGAAAAAATCGACAAACATTTTGATCAATCAAAATCGGTTAGAAAGGCAAGACGAACAATAGAAAATTGCCGAACCAGAGACTGTGTATATAGTAAAGAGTTACATGTGTACACAACACTTTTGAGCTATCCGCCATTGCGCAACGAAGCACGCAAACCCACCCAGTGATACTGATAAGCAATTTAAAGAAAATAAAAGAAAAAATAATTGTAAAACATTTCAAGAATGCAGGAAATTTATGAATTGCAAACAACTCTGAAACAATAAATGCGCTAGATGTGTTCTGGAATAGACGTCCAATCACACCAGGTGAAAAAATATTGATTCCATTTAAGAGAAATGAAACTAAGAACATTCTCACATTTTATTATAGACCTTACTTTCAGAACTTTCAATTTAATCACATCTAACTGGTTTTATGGTCTATGGCTTCCCGCAAACTTTATGTTTTAATCACATCTCATTTGGGCGCCTATCGATGTCTCATATTTCATGACTACCAGTGATCCCAACGCGATGTCGCCACTGCCGGAAATAATCTAATCGCGTGCGGAGCAGGATATGGCAAGAAATATGACTGCAGAGCAGGAACAAGTGATAAATGAGTATTGATTCGATGAGTGTAAAAGATGTCGTTCTGGGTCACAGTTGAGAATAAAACTTGAAATCATGAAAGATACTTTGGAGAGTTATGTTAGAGTTGAAATTTAAAGGGAAAACTATGAAATTAGTTTTTTTCTGTTTTTTTTTTCAGAAAATTGAATTATGCGAATGAACTCTTTAATTTTTTTGTTTCATGCTGATCGAAAAAAAAACAAAATGATTTAAATTGACTTGTTATGAAGCAAAAAATGTTTTTAAAAAATGGAAAAGTTGCTTTTTTTTTATTTGAAAGCTGTCAAATTTGAAAAGAAACTGAATATCTTAAAGTATTAGAATCATTATTCTAAACAAAAACAGATCAGCCTCAATCGATATTCTAACTCATTGGCTATCTCTCCAGCTCACAGCACTGAGGAGCATTTTATGACATTTTATCTCTTCCACTTTATTCTTGCTCACTCAAAACCGTCGGAGAAAACGACAAAACGTAAACATAAAAATATCATGAAACGGAGGACCGGGACCCGCCTCTTTTGATCCATATGGGCTCTCAGAATAGAACAGTCGATTGGAGATGATGATGTGATTTGGATGGATCATGAGAAAAAAAAGAGATCAGCAGGAAAAAGATATTATTGTGCGAGAAAAGAGTAGTTTCATCTTCTTTCTTTCTTCTTTATGCTCTTCCTCTCCTGAGCCGAGTGACAAGACCAGTGGCAGGGATGGAGATTAATAAAAGAGGGACTATCATCGCAAAAGTAGTAGAGGGGTCCCGAAATGTGATATGACTAGTCACGTTGCTTTTTTCTATGCAAACCTTGAACTTTTGCACAAATTGGTTCAAGAGTTTTCAGCGTATCACGCTTTTCCATTTTCAGGTGCATTGCGATATTAATTCTGCTTTTATTAATAAAAACTTCTATTCTAAACCTGAAATTTTAAGATTTTAGTTTCAGTTTTCAATAGCAATACATCTCAAAATCTTGAAAAAGATGAAATCAAGAAAAGTGAAAGATATGAAGTTTAAAATTTAATAACAAAAGAAGAATAGACGGAACACATTTGTCCCTTCCGTCCTTCCAACCTCATTTCGCTGTACATGTTGTAGAACAGTTGTGGTCCACCAGTCTTCCTCTCGTATTTCCCATCCTTTTCATGTCTTTTGGATCTATCAGTCTTCTCTATTCTATCCATCTTCCTTGGTGTTCTTTGTGATTAAAAACTCGGCATCTTGTCGTTTTGCTTGTCTTCAAGAGGGTCGTGGGGGGCATGTAAGCTGAGAAGTTTCACGACAGGATAGAACAGAGCGGAAATTGATAGGAAAATGTAATAGCAGTCAGTAATGTGGCTTAGAATAAGTGAATACGTGAAGGCAGTCATGCCGCCATATAGATGGTAGGAAACCAAGTAATGGATGTATCTAGTTTCCGGTATTATCAATTTTTGAATAGATATGAGACTCTCTGAAATTAAGAAATCAAGCTTCAACTTGTAGTAAAAATTGTATGGAAAAACGGAAATCCCAGAACTTATCAACTTTCCATAGTCAAGTCTGTTCTGTCAAACAACAAATTAGAGGGACGGCGACAAATATTGTTAATGAAGTAATGGGGCACATCAGAAAGAGGGTGGGCTGATTCTTGCGCCAACATTTCCCAGTATGTTTTTTAGCAAAAAAATAAATCAAGAAAAAAAAGAAAACAATCTGCCGAATAGATAGATTTATTGCCAGTGGAGTGGCTAATCTTCGATCAATTTTGTGTAATTTGTATATTCTGAAAAAGAAAACACCAATACGCATAAAGTCTGCAATTTTTCGTCTCCAATTTTTTAATTCGCTGCCAATCTTGTGACTAACAAAGAGTTAAGTAAATCATGAAAGAGATCTCGCTATGTTTCAGATGTTTCAGATCGCCTGGAGCTGAGCATAACAATACATATTTGAATTTTTAATAGAAATTTGATTTCAGAAAATTGGAACGATTTTTTTCACAAATAAATGAGTATTTCTTTGTGGTCATCTGTTCTTCACTTTTTTTTTTAAATTTTTTTACCCTCTTACCAGTGTTTCCCCACCGTTTGTTGATATTTGACATCACGAAAAGGAAGTGGCAAAGGTGAGAGGACATTTATCTATCCTTAACAACTCAATTCATCACGCCGACTCAAGAACAATGATATGGAGCAGCATGAGATGGATGCAGCACGAGATACCCATTTTTCAGGTGCTTGCGTCACCTATCTTCACTTGCGTAATTTAGTCGAGTATCCCAATTGAGAAGCGACAAATGCATGGCAGTTGCCGAGGGGCCGGCCCGGGCACCTCCATCAAGCACCCGGGGATTTTGCGGGAAGAAGGATCCCTGAACAATCTTCTGCGAGCTAACTAATTTTTCTGTTCTTTTGTATCTGCACATCTATCACTCAAAAAATTGGACCCGATTTCGTATCTTCAATTCTCGCTATTTGTTTCGTTTCTCTGTTGGTAGAAAAACGAAGTGCTGCTAGGATTCATCGACAAGTGTCACAGAGCTCTTGCCACAAGTACGGCATGTATACAGATCCATCTCACAAATTCAAATCGCATTTTATACAGGGTGCGCCATAAATATAGCGCCGCATTCAAGACTGTGTAAAAACTTCAAATCGAAAGATTTTTGTTTCTGAAAATTAACCAAAATGTTTATTAAAACATAACAAAATATATAGCATTAACAATTTTTGAATCTTCCTCCCTTCGCTTTGATGACTGCTCGAAGTCTCTTCGGGTAGGAGTCGATGACGGCACGGAGGTTAATATAGTAAAGTTGATATAATTGGCTGAAATTTTCAGGAATAGTTAAAAACAAAGTAATTAATTGAAACAATAATACTGTGCGCTACAAAAAGCGTTCCGCATGCGCAAGAGCTTACGCAAAGTAGCGGCGCTATGTTTATGGCGCAGCCTGTAGAATGGGAGCAATGCTTGTAGATTTCCAATACAACATTTGGCTGGAACGCCGTATTTCTGTAATTAAACGAGTTTTAAATCAGTATTAAAAAAAACATCTATATTATTTTTCCGTATTTCAATATTTTCATGGAGATTAACTCAAACTTACTGTATCCAGAATAAAATAGCGGGAGAGTAACAAAATTTGAAAAAAAAAAGTTATCAGTTTTGTCAGTTTAACTTTCAAACATTCATGTGACAGTTAATATTTCACAATGCGGCTTATAGTCCAACTCATTCGGCTTTATCCGTCAATCGCTTGTGTAAGCGAGCCTTGCGATTTTGGACGATAGTGGTCCATGAAGAAGTCAGTCGGTTTCCTCGGTACATTGAGACTTCTTTTCTTAGTGAGTCGAACCATCTCATGGAGGGGGTCATCCGACAGATTATTTTTGGTCTCGAGGAATCCATTCTTGTATTCCTAGAGAAGGCATCCCTAAAGCATTCGGCTTTATTTCCAGATTAAGTCATTGTTTCATTGCACATTGTCGTTTGTTACCTCGGCGTCCTTCAATGAGTGACTAATGTTTAAAGGGACCACACAGTGAAAGAAATGGATTCAAAAAACAAGATTAAATACGTAAATTCTTTACAAGGTTAACCAGCCCGACTTAAATATAATATGTGTTCATAAATTGTGTGGGCTCCAAACTTTTCTGGTTTTTCTTTGTTAATTGTTTCCTTTAGAACTCAAAATGATGAAGCTGTGGGAGATTAAGTACGAGGTTTTTAAGAAAACACAGTTTTGACATCTTATTATTCATTTTCAACATTTGTACAATAGATTAACAATATTCCAGAACAAATCACATGAGAACAATTAAAGCTGGCAATTCAACCGTTTCGACATAAAAGAACATTTTGTTTGTAGGGTTCGAATTTGTAGGATCGGATATGGCTGGTGAAGAGAACGAAATGTGAGCTCATTGAATTATCGGAAGATCAATTTTCATTTCTGTAGACGACGGCGCTGAGCTGCCTGGCGTAAGAAATGGGACTGCAGGGTATTCGTACATCTCTACCACTTCGCTCCTGTTGAGATCCCTAAAACGGAGACGATGTTCAGTGAAACTCGATATATTTCTATTAACTTCAACAATTACTTTGAATTCAGAATTATGGAGAATATAATTCAAAGAAGATATTCACAATAGATAATTGTCATCATTTCAAAGCTCACCAAGTACATTCGTCTTCTTCTTTTTTGATATGTTTATTCTCTTCTGCGTTTGTCGGGAGTGAAGTGGTCTGTTGGAAGAAACTGTCTGACAGTCTTCCGCTAACCAAATCGTAGAATGTTTCTTCTACTGAGTAAACATTAAACACATGAGTTATTTCAACATCTTCTTGGAACCTTCTAACCGACCTCTGAAATCTAGTCATTATGGGAGAGCAGAACGAAGTTGGAAAAATCACCTGCAGCGCTGGTAGTAGAACCAGTAAATTAGCAAGCCTCATAGACGGATCACTGAGTTGTTTGACTCTTCTGTAGTAGAACAACACTTCTCGGAGAATCCTTTCCCTGTTGGATCTCGCCATGCTGACACACTCATCAGCTTGGCCTTCCAAACCATGATCCCATAAAACTAAAGAGCACAATGTGAAAAATTCATAGTTGTCGACTTTTTCTCGTTTCATTGGATCCAAGACATTTCTTCTGTAAATTTCGAATGACGGGACGAACATTCTGGAAATAAGACTTCTGTGTATTCGTAATCTGAAACTGAAATGTTTGTACCTGATTGCTTCTTCAGGACTCAGCAGATGCGAGTTTAAGTGAGCTCCATAAAATGTTTCCGGTCGACTACAGTCAATATAATCTCCGGATGGTAAAAATATAATATCTGTTCTGTTTTTGAGACAACAAATGTAGCCACATTCGAGGATCATGAAAGGCAAGAAGAAATTCCGGTAGAGTAATTTCTAAATTTTGTGTTTATGTTATGCCGGACTTTGAGTCGATTCAAATTTGTTTCAGTTTCTCCAAAAAAGTGCCAAACTTTCAGATATACTCACTTTCTGTTCTTGTTGCAGTTTTTCAAAGTCTGGATACGACTTCATTAACCAGTCGGCTACCAATCCGATTTCTTTCAGATGAATATTATGTGCGTCACTGTACGCCACTGCTTTCGGTTCTCTACGCTGTCAACGATTCAATTATTACCAATAATAATCATGAGAAAATCTTACATTGAAAATGTTTTCCCCGCCAGTATTATGAATGACCCGTCTTACTGTATCCATATGGATGTAGTTCTCATTCAATCGATTCAATGTTGGCATTCCCGATTCATCATTGCTGAGCGGGGAGAAGTCCTGAAAAGTGTGACCATTTGGTTAACAGAGATGCAAACTAGTCCACCATTGTCCAACTGTTGGCTGGAGAAACAGCTGATTGTAAAGATTCTGAAGAGGATTCTTGACGAGTGAAAAGCTCCCGGTGACGTTGCACAGCTGGAAAATATTTTTTTTCAGGTTGCGAAACTTGAAGATAAGAAATATTAAAGAAGGTTTATTTTGCTTTTAGTTTTTAAAAAATATCAATTTAAGCGTGACCAACTCGTTACCTGATTTCCTCATTCCAACAGTAATGCACTTTGTGAATCTACATGCGCGGCACATGCACCGAACATCTGAAAAAATTGGATATTAGCTAATTAGTATGGAAGCTTAAAATAGAAGAAAAAGCAGAAATTTAACTTTTTATTTTACTTTCAGAATCTAGAATTACTAATTTAATTGAAGTTTCGAGATAAAATAAATTAATTCCTCACGTTTATTTTGTTATTTCAGGTACATTACAACCTTGAACTTTTGAGAATGAACCGACCTGCACTTTTTGAAATCTAAAATTGTAACTCACTTTTTTGAATTACACAGGTACCCATTGCTCTGCAAACATAAGTTTTGTTGAGTGCAACGCTCCGACGGAAAAAAGCTGCGCAGGCTCTAAAAATGAAACATGATGAAAATTGGCAAAAATTTCATTGAAAACTCATACTCATTTTTGGTTTTCAATGTATTGGAACACAAACTTTCGAATAACTTGAATTTAAACTTTTAAAAAAGAAGTAATGTTTTATTCATTAAATTGTATTCAACGCTCATTTCTTATGTTCCTTTTCTGATCACTCGGCCGACGAACCTACAAGCTTCTGCTCCAAAATGTGCTCCATCGCCTGCCTCGCCGCAAACACTGCACTGCTTCTTGTTAATTATCATTGATCAGGCTGTTCTAGGAAACGGATGATTTGTAAAAGCACTGCTTGCAGGAAAAAATAGAAATGAGAAAAAAAGAAGCGAGAAGTTCACAGAGAACGTGAATAGAGAAAAACCTGTTGAAAAACAAAAGAAAAATTGGGAAATGCGTGTGATGCAATAATCTGTGCCCCATGCTGGTGGGCGCATGTCGTGAAATAACTGTCAATGACCGAAAAAGACACCGTCTTTGATCTTTGAGTTTAAGTAACATGGCAACTGTTTGTTTTGGTGACTCTGGCTGGCGTTTCTGTGTTAATGGCGGGGAGGGGGGGGGGGGGGGGGGGTGTTGTTACAATGCCTGTTTCTTGCCATTTAATTAAAGTTGTTTTGTTCATCAAAATAAGTTAATCTGAATAACTAAATTGTTCAATCAATATTTGTTGTTCATAGCATCAACGGCCGCATAGTGACAATGAAGGTTTCATAAAGGGAAGCAATACAAAATCTGATAAGAAACTCGAATATGTAGCAGCTATGTCAGACTGTAGATTGCGTTACTTGTGAAACGGTTTGTAACAAATCTATTCAAAAATTAGTATTTTTTGAGAATTAATAATAATAATAATAATAATAATAATAATAATAATAATGATAATAATAAAAATAATCACGTCATTATTGAAAAATGCTCAAAACCGTATGTCTAAAACAATTTTTTTGGTTTCTCAGAGCCCTTGAAAATGTTCAAACAATTTCTACAAATGAATATCATACCATGAAAAGAAACTATTCTGGGAAAACAGAGCACATCATTTTCTCATTTCCATGGAACGAGAAGTATGATTTGCACTCCATTCTCTCTCTATAAATATTAAAATTCGTGAAAAAAATGTTCTGAAACATCTATAAATAGTATCTTATGGCTTTCTTGGTCATTGGTGAATCAAAGACTGTAAGAACACAAAATGTGAGGAGCAATAATAGCACAAACTCCAAATGCGACTTCGCTGGCACAACCTAAAATATCACGTGGAAAAAAGTTTATATTGTTCCACGTTTTTAAAAGGTTGAAGAGCACAAGACATAAAATGTTGAAGAAAGGAGTACAAAAATTCAAAAAGTGAAAACTGGATGTGCTCACGGGAGGGGGGGGGGGGAGAGTTGGTACTGAGCCCCCGAGACGGGTGCAAACATACGCAATTCTCTTTTTAACGCTTGTTCTTCAAGTGTATGTTGACCAATTTTGATTTTTTAGTTCATGACCAGATAGGAAAAAAAGAAGAAAATCTGATAGCAAGAGTATCAAAATGTTTTCTTCGTGCATCGCAGAAATTATCAAATCGGAGAGTTATTGAACAAAAACAGAATGACATAAGGCATCCTAACAATCTCATCATTTTTATGAACCATAGAACACTCGCTACGGAATAGAAAGTATTGTTGATCCATTGTAACTAATGAAATTAAGAATAATTTGTTGAGCGAAGAATCTGATTGGCAGAACAGCTGAAACATTATTTTCCTGTTTCAGATTTTTGAAAATCGTACCGTGAAGAAATTCATAGCAATGCACGCCGACAACTAACTTCTGGAGATCGAAGTCTTTCAAATATGACGAAGTGAGTGTAAATAAACGTTGCTCCAGAATTCTGAGCCGAATTCACTGTGGCAGTAATTGAATATTATTGGATTTTCTTTAGAATGTGATAAATACGAAGCGCATTTTAGACATCTATTGATAGTAAACACCTGACAGCCAAGTGAAAAAATGTGCATTACTAATTTAGCACCTGTTCCAGGAAAAAGAGAACAAATCAACATCGGTCTAACTCCAAAATATAAAAAGTTTCACAAGAAAAGAGTACGAAAGTGAAAGATTTCATTATGGTTCTCATAAGAATTTTCCTGAAAAAAAACCGGTTTTTCGATCGAATTTGGGTTGAGACAGACAGATGGACTATTTCATTTGATGTCAAAGTTTTTTGCTGATTTTGATTCTCCATCACTTCTCTTTCCTCATCTTCTGTTCATAATTCTGGACTTCCTCCGCCTTTTTCTTCAAATTTAAGAATATATTAAAAATGTTAATTCATTGGAGAAGACATTCATAATGACTGGATGATATTTCAGAAACGTTTGAGGAAAGATTGGAGCTTCGTGAAAACTTACGCTTTTAGATGTCTTAGAAACGGTTAATCTTTTGCAATAGGTAACATGAATGACGGAATTGAAATATCCTGTCGTATTCGAATATTTTGTTTATAATATAGCTCTCTGACGACTTGTTCCAGTTCACAGTAAAGATATTAGGCAGCTGTTAATTAGAAAAATGTTCAAAATCTTATTTAGACAATCTGGTTAATCTTGATATCTAATCTGTGGGCATCGTCATATGTGAAAAAAGTTCCATCAAAAAGCCAAAAGTCTTTCAAATTCAAAAAAGTCACGTACATTTGGTATTTGATGTTTTCAAGCTGCAATTTGCAAAAAGAAATCATTCAGAAAATGAGTATTTGAAAGAAGATGAAGCTTTGTCAGCTGGAAAAATGTCTGAAAAAGAGTAAAATATCTTGAAAACGCGGAGCAAATCGTTATTATCCCTTGATCTAAACCAATATGCGGATTTTGATAATCAAGAACTTTTATAAAATGTATTTAATACAAAAGTATTTCATTTTCATTCTACAATCACTAAAATTTGAAAACATTTTCTCCGGATAGTTCTTGTAAATAAGTGTTAATTGAAAAGCTTTTCATATCACTACTATCCGAAGGAATGAAAGGAGAAGATAGAGGAGACGTGTATTTCAGTTAGCGAAAAATGATAATAAAAAGATCAAAAACTAGTCGAAGCGTGAACTATTTATAAAACGGAGAGTGAGAAGGCCTAGTCGGAACCGTCGGTGTAAATGCTAGGCGCGCTAAAAACAAAGAACTGACAGGGAACCTAAAGCAAATGCTATCGCTGATGTGCATGAACTAATTTCAGCTAGAATTAATGGATATTTATAGCTGAAATTTAAATATTTATTATTATAGTTGCAAAACGCTAAAAATTGATTTATTGTTGTGACCTTTCCTTGATTATTCCACAATTCTTTGATTGAAGTTCATGAAAATAGAGCTTCATGTTTGTAGCTTATTTACAACTTTTCAGTACCACTGCTAATTACAGATTTATAAGTTTCAAAGGTGAGTTTCGGAGATTTTAAAGGGAGCTACTACAAATCAGTATTGCCAACTCGAATTTCTCCTCTTGCAGAATTCAAGCAGACGTTTTTTGAAGGAATAATGACCCAACGGTATACACTAAACGTTGCCCCTTTTCCACTGAAAAACGCCAAATGTCGATCCATCCCGCTTCTGCCTAATGCATGGCAGAAAGTTGAATTACTCATAAGAACGAAATAAATATTGATGTTCAAAAAGTGCAAAACTTTGCTTGAAATATGAATGAAAGAAAAAAATTGATAATTGTTTCATACCTAAAAGAAGATAACCTAAACTGCTTGACTTTTGTAGTTGCACTGTATAATAATGATTAAAAAGTTCAAAAGATCAATAGACACACTTTTGACTACAATTAGATGCATTTACTATCAGTTAACGTGTAAATGGGCAATTTTTGAAATATTTCATATAATTTTGATGTAAAAATGCGCCCAATTGTTTCTGAATGCTGAAATTGACTACTTTTTTGCTGTGCAGATGTCTCTCTTCAGTTTCATGACTCACCAAAGTATATGTTAGCTTACATTCCATATTTTCAGAGCTAATTAGAGGGGTTTTCTAGAGAATGTCAGCAAAAGCAAAGCAATTATAATGAAGATACTGCACAAGAGATTCCAGCTGCAAAATTGGAGTTTACTTATGAAACTTGTGCTCTAAACACTTTTCGAATTCACATATTTTACCTAAAACGACGCAAAATGATTATTCTTGTCCGTCTGAAGGTCTGACGTCACTCTACCCAGTCTATTGATCTTTTTATGATCAGACTTCTCGAAAATCGGATGATTTTTTGTTAAAAGATGAGATTGATCTTTGTCGTTGTTTTTGGTTTTACTAATAAAAATTCTCATTGTTTGGAAGGCTGGGAACTATTAAAGTAAAGGAAACATATATCCATATAACAGTTATTTGGTTCCATTTTGCGTTGAAGCATAGAGAACAGCCAATATTAAAATGACTGAAATAGCTTATACTTCTAATACAGAAACATCTGCTTTATTGAAAGGTAATGATCGGTGATTATTTGAAAACAGAGTTCAAAAGAATCACAAAGAAGTCTTAGTTTAGAACCTTTCTGAGAATGGTGTCAGAACAAACAGAAATGATTAAGTTTGGAAATAAATAAACTAGAAAGCTCATTAAGCTCAAATATGCTTTCGCCTAGGTTACGAGCTCCGACATCCCCTTCCCCCCACTCTATCGCGCCAAGACGGCTATTGCGGATATGTGGAATTGCAGCTCTGGAGCTTTTTTACTCGGCTTAGCACCGTGTATCTAAGGCTCTTGTTTGAAAGATAAATGCATTATTTCTCATGTAAGTAAGAATTCTATTTTAAGAATTGCTATGACATCGGTATTCTTCCAGGAATGTTATTTTTGGAAAGAAAACATATAAATCGTAGAAGCAATCACGTTAGAAGAGAACGAGCGGCTTATCAAATAAGTTTAAATCAAGAAAAACATGGAATGTCCGTAATTGGGCGTAGGCCCAAATTTTCTAACAAGGATAGAGGAATTATTTCAAAAAGTTCATCTTTTCCAAAGCTATAACCTATAGATTATCCATAATGTGTTCTTTGGTCGCTTATTTCTTCAAATAAACTTTTGCTATAAGGGGGAATCAAATGAAACGAATAAAATTATTATTAAAAACATAGAATGAAATGTTTCTTTTTAAAATTTCAAAAATTTCTGTAGAAATGTTTGGGAAAAGGTACTTGTACAGGTTTTCTCATCTCAAGTTGTTGTAGCTAGGTTTAAAAGCTTTAGAAAAAAGAACGCAATTGCTCGATGGCTCTATATACATTTTTTTATCACCCTCCAATTATTCCCCTTGCCGTCGTCGTCACGAATTCAAGAATTCTAGAAATTGTTCAGGAAGTCGTGAAAGGTGCAATCGCGGAAACAACAAAACGGGAAAATGGGAACCTGGCCTTTTAGAGAAGACATTTGTTTCTCGAAAATATTATGATGGTTACACTTTCATTTTGGTCTTATGAAACTTCCTGGTTACTAATAAACTAATAAAATTTAATTTCTATTTGAAAGCGCTGACTTTTGAAAATCAGAGCCTGTAGCTCTAACTCACCGTAGTAATCTTTAAAAACAAGCGTAAATTAATAATTTTCCCAACGGATCACCTTTTACAATATTACAACCATAAGAAGAAAAACAATTCTGAAGTCACTGATACTGTGCAAAAACTGTGTGTTTGATCTTATTATCTATGGAAAGATGATTTAAAAAACCAACGCTGCGAGGAAGCGCTTTTGCACGCCTTAGACAAAGAGCTAGTGCTTTGTGCAGCGTTGAGCATATGGAAAATGGAAATGAGGGGGGGGGTTTATCAGTGAAATTATTGCTTCCAAAGACTATTTCAAAAAGCGCATCAACTTAAACTGCACTCATTGAAGCATAGAACAATCATGCAAAGAGAGAAATCAAGGTGTTTTGCGGTAGATTAACAATTTTTTCTCTCAAATAATTAATTATCTTCTCTTCTGGCAAGCCAAGAATGCCGAGATTTTCTTAAATTTGTTTCAAAATTAATGAAGATTTCTTTAAATTAAAACAAGTTTATAAAACCGTATTTAGATGCAGAACCCGAGGAATTCATTTTTGTATCAGTTTTGTCCATAAAAAAATAAGAATAGATGCATCCTCGTTTGAATCCTCGAGTTTGATTTCTCGAGACCAAAAACGGCCTGTCGGACGACCCCCCCCCCAATAAATCGAGGAAACCGACTGACTACTTTATGGATTACCATCGCCCAAGATCGTGAGACCTGGTTAGCTGTGATCCACGCCCCCTACAAGCCACTAACGGATTGACTAATTAACTAAGTAAGTAAGTATTAAGCAATAATATATACAAGTTGCGCCATAATTATTCACCCGCAACTTTGCGTGAGCTCTGTTACATGCAGAGCAACGCAGATTCAACTTTTTTTCTTCATTTTTGTATTTTTTCATGCATTTTTTGTTTCCTGTCTAAGTTTCAAATCATATTATTACGTTTGAAGGTAATGGTGGCCACTTCTCCTTATCGTATTACTATCGTCGAACCGGCTTAAATCGAAACAACTTGCTTAACGGCTTAATGTGCTTCACAATTTGGTTCAACAAACTGCCCATCGCTTCTCCAGTCTTCATTCCGACATGGATCGTCCGAGAACTGGTCGTCGAGTGTCCGTGACAACTTACCCGATCGTCCATGCCGTCAAAGAGAGAATCAGGCGAAATTCGTGACGGAGCGTGAGAAAGCTGGCAACTGAATTTAGAATGATCAATATTTCGATGAGAAGAGTTGTCGCAAACAGATTGGACTTCACATCATACAAAATCACCAGGGTTGCGTTTCTGACCGAGCTCAACAAGCAGCTAAGACTTCAGAAAGCTCGACACTCGACACACTTCAGGACACTGTTCACAGATGAAAAAATCTTCACCGTCGAAGCCAACAAGTACTGTCAAAATTATCGAATTCATGCCAAAGATATTCAGACCGCCTGCCAGCAAGAAAAAATTCTAAACAGAACCTCTCATTCCGTTCTGCTATTTGATGATGCTATAGTGATGCTATTTGCTGGAATCACCTCAAATGGAAAAACTCCGCTGATTTTCGTGGATTTTGGAGCCAAAATCAACAAGGAATACTATATTAAACGTATCTTGGAGGACAAAGTGCTTCCTTGGTCCAAATCACATTTCGGAAACCAACATAGCGGGTTCCAGCAAGAGCTTATCGTGCTAAGGACGCTGAGGAGTGTCGCCGACTCAAATTACAGCGGTTTATCAGTGGACAAGAATGGCCGGCCTCGTCCCCAGATTTAAATCCCATGGATTATTCAGTATGGGGATATTTGACCCAGAAGGTTTTCACGAAAAACTGTCCAAATTTTACTGCTCTCGAAGAGGCCTGGGACGAAACTGACGACAACTACCTCCGTGCAGTCGTTGATGCGTACCAAAAGCGACAGGAAGCTGGAATCAAAGCGAAAGGAGGTCGATTTGAGAATTTCTGATTTATAATGAATTTTCCGCGTTTGAAATAAAACATGTTTAAAAAATCCAAACGTCTTATGAAGTTTCTAGAAAGTTACCCCGCATTGAAACCGGGTCAATAATTATGGTGCAGAACAGTTTTTTAACCAAAATGTGATGAGACCTGCAAAAAAAATAGCTCTGGAAACTTATTTGGCTTCTCCGAAACGATGCTAATAATCCGAAGAATTTATTAAATACCGCCATTGCTCTCTTTGATTTCATTTCATGTGTGTATACTTCCGCAAATTTAATACTCTGAAATAGCCTGTAATTGAATGAGTCAGGGCTCGTTCACCAACCTTATTTCGAGAACTTCATTTTCGAGAAATTCAGAGAAACTTTGTGGATCATTCCGAAAAGTGAAAACGGAAGCAAGTTTCTGGTTTACACATCTGGTTTGTCATGTTTGCTTAAAAATAACTTTGCACCCTAGCATATTCATTTGAATGCAATCCAATGTGAGGCCACAGGGCACTTCCTCCAGATGTTTGTCAGCTCATTTAGTGGCCGAAACGCGATTTCTGCTCTATTCATCACTTGTCTGCTCAATAGTGCACGCTGTGTTTCGGGAATTTCAGGTAGAGTAATAAAGCTTTATTCAGACAAATTTCCGACAAAGGGAGCACTTTCTGAATTTGGATGAGCCTTTGGACAAGACTGAAATTCTGGACGAAATAGTACATTTAAATGCTCTTCCAATAACACATTAAATTTTCAGATTTTTATATAATAATGAAAGACATTTGAAAGTTTTGAAGTGGTTTTAACGATGTATAGTTTTAACAATTTTGGATACCAATAATATGTGCATTAAAATGCAAAATGTTCTTCTTATTGTAATGCAGAAATTCTGGATTTCCTTTCCAAAAGAAAACCAATATGATGCAGCGCTGAAAGTAATTTCAAGAATATTTCGTGATAGAAAATGGTAAACAACTGTTAATACGCGCGCATTCACAACTTGTATATTCCTCGTGACCAACACCTTACTGCACGATACAGTTACCCACGAGAAGTACACAAGCTCAAAACGAATATTTTCGCATTCGAATTCAGTCGCGCGTATCAACGAAAAAAAAAACGAGAAATTTGCATTTCAATGCACACATTTCAATCTGATTTCTTGCATAAGGAATGAGAAAACAAACTAGTAAAATGGATGAAACCGAGACCTTTTTATCTCGTATTATGACTGATAACATGCTATGATGTTCAATGAATCAGGGCAAAAAATTCTGAAATCACAAAGAATTGGAAATGAGACTAGAGAGTGTTGCTGGAATGGAAACCATGAGAGACGTATGGATGAGGGGGGGGGAGGGAGGCAATGAAAAAATGCTCGAGAAGAGCACAAAACTAATGCTTTTTCCGTTTTCGAGACGAGTCATGTTCAAGTGGTCCCGCAGCCGAACGCTTCCCATGCTTTTTGCCCTTGTTCCCTTTGGTGCATCGGTTGCAGTACCATTTGGTGTCGTCCGGCTCCGCTGTCAGTCCAACGCAATGCCTGCAACTATTTGCTTTATGTTTGAATTATATGTATGAACAATATCAAATTTCATTTTTTTTGCAAAATTAAACCATTAATCATTGATTGATATAAATGATTTTCTCAGCCAAAGAATAGCCAAAGATTAGCCAAAAAACTAGAATATGAATCCAAGCCAAAAATCGTTCTCATTAGTCAATTATTTAATGTGCTAATGTGCAATTTCACTAGATCAAGCTGGACTCTCTCTCTCTCTCTTTCTCAAAATGTTGTTCTACTTATTAAAAAATATTTTTCTTTAGTTTATTGGCAACCATGCCGATTCTTGGACATCAATTTTAACGGTTTTTGCAAAAATAACGATTGGAACTTTTTGCTTTCAGAATCTTCGGTTAGCAATATTATAGACTTGGAAGTAGGATCTCCGAATGGCAGGAAAATTTACAGTAATCAGGAAATTATGGAAATCAGCAGAGTAGGGCGGAATTGGATTTTGGCCACTCGGAATCCGGAAAACGAAAACGGAAAAAAGTTTTCACGAAATCTGGAATCCAGAAAACGGAATGAAAAAAACGGCGCAATCCGGAATTCCGCCTCTCTCTGGAAATCAGCGAATAGAGTCGCACAACATGAATTGCTCCTTATGGGCTCAGAATGATTTTTAAAAATTACCAATGAAACCAATCTTGGCATTGATCGCATCCGACCATACTGGCACCAACTGTGTAGGCGACGGAGCACACCGGACAAATCCAGATCTCTTCACTGCTCTCTGATCCGTTCGAGTCATCGTCTTCTTGTGAAATAAGTGGGCGTGCCACTGGTCCGGCATCTTCCTTTTTCTTGCGTGATTCCTCTTCCTTCTTTTTTTCGCGCTCACGCTCCTTCTCGCGTTGTCGTTCCTTCTCCCGTTCACGCTCCTTTTCGCGTTCACGCTCCTTCTCGAGTTCGCGCTCCTTCTCGCGTTCACGCTCTTTTTCCCGTTCGCGTTCCTTTTCTCGTTCCTTCTCACGTGCCTTCTCACGCTCTTTTTCACGTTCTAGTTCACGTTCCTTTTCCTTGCGTTCACGTCGCTCTTCTCGCTCTTTCTGGCGTTCCTTTTCCTTCTTTTTTTCTTCTTTACGCCGTTCCTTCTCCTTCTTTCGGTCCTGCTCGTCTTCATTCCGCTTTGCCTCCATCTCAATGCGAGCTTTTTCTTCGCTGGAAGCATACAAACTACATTACAATCATAGGAATTCTATTAGAAACTCTAAGCGTGCTCGTGTAAAAAGTGCAAAACAAAAAGTTGAATAAGCAAGGTTGCAAAAAGGTCTCTTGCCGAAACCAAACCAAACACGACTACTATTACTAACGTTTCACGTCGAGCAGCGTCCTCCTTCTGGCGCTCTCGCTCTTTCCGCTCCTCTCGTTCTCGCTCCTTTTCCTTTTTATGCTTCTTGTGCTCCTTGTCCTTTTTCTCCTTCTTGTGATACTTTGATGATGGCTGAAAACAAACATTGCTGTCAATTTGCAATGACGGGATAACAAGTTGACGTAACTGATTAGATAAAAAAAAAGAGAATATGTTGCTTTTGGTTTCATTTCGAAACATTAACTATAATTAACTCACGGTGATTATCATAGTACTGAGTTTTCACTTGCGTACTTTTTATAGCCGGTTTCCACCCACCCAAATCAAAGAAAACTGAATAATCAATAAGAGCTCGATTGTAAAGAAACCTAAAAAGGGAGCTACTTCTTCAAATGTTTTAAAGCTTCATAAAGTTCCTTTTATAGCTGATCAAAATTTGATGAAAATTGGAGGATTTTGGGAGAAATAAACAACTTTTTTCACTGTAGCAGAAAGTCCTCCAATGTGAAATGAAACTATTGTGTGAAGTCAAACTACGGACTGCATTTCCATCATTCGATAGACCAGCCAAATAATAGTTTACACAATACTAAACAAAACTCATATTTCAACATATCACTTACAGATGTGCAAGCAGGAATGCAGGCAACTCGCCTTTTAAATATTTTAAACGGGTGAGCACTCATTTTCAACTTGTGTCCTCATTAAACATTTGACCAATTAAAAAGCTTACCTCAACCTCAGCACGAAGTGAAGATCCTGGTCGAGATTCTTCGGGAGTTTTTGAAGACTCTTTCGTGTCCTCCTTCTCTGCCAAATTGAATAAATTCTTAAATCTAAACTTGAGTGGCGGTGGATTGGCTGCCGGCGGCTGTGGATCGTAGTGCTCTTTCGATGAAGATGGGCGACTTCCCGAGTTCCTAGAGTCTGAACGCATGTGCTCTTCCTCGTTGGTCGTCACCGGTTGAATGATGTTTGAGTTGAATTTGATTTTCAATTTCAGTTTTGGAATAAGAGTTGGATCTGAAAAAAGAAAAAATGATTGATAGCTCTTCAAATTTTCACAATATTTTCCAAGGAGAAATGAAGTGAGAGCCAATATCCTCCAATTTCGTTCCCTTTGAGCAGAAAAATATGGAAATAAAATTTTACACTACACTTTCTGCGTCCCTGTTTCTCGTTTCCTTCCCACACCCCAATTCAAATTCCCATTCATAAGAAATGCGAGATGCCAGAAAACTAAGAAGACAATATCAACGATGACAAAACGACAGATGGAAGATGACAAAGAAGATGTTGAAAAGCTCTGTGAATTATCCAAAAACAGACATACTTTATTTTCAAATCCACACATCTTCTACATCTTATCACCACCGAGTTAAGCTCAGAGTTTTAAGCGATCACCGCCTCTTCTGTTGGAGTATCGTTAGAGTGAAACAAAAAACAATTGGCGAGCACTAGAAATCAGATATATTGGGTCCTGAGAGCAAGATTGAACACAAAACACGAAGAAGAAAAAAAAACCGGAGGCTGGCCGAGGGAACACAAGAAAGACATGGAATGGAACAAATAAATATGTATCTCTGGACCTCTCTCGGTTTCTTCAACAGAATTGTTTATTTTTTCCAAAGGACCGAGATAGAACAAGTTAGCTCAATGGGTCGTTTACCGAGAAAAAATAGGCAAAAAAACCGATGGAATCAAAAAAAATGTTGCACGTGACTTTAAAGAAAACCGAAACGGAAAGTCGAACGGTTGAATGGAAACTTGAGGAGAAGAGAAACATTTGTAGTGCCCATTAACTTAAAATGGACAACGATCAAGAGAATAAAAATGACGCGAGTTCTTTTGTCGGAAAAGAACAAAATTGCTGAATAAAAACGCAAAATAAAACCTTCCAAACATTTTTTTTTCTGCGACACATTGATCACTTGACCTTTTGTGATCAAAGAACACAGTGCGCAAGGAATACAATCATTCCTTGGAGGGCCACAAATTTATTCGCAAGATTTCCCGATGCAAGACACTGTCAACCCATGAATCTTCCACGGACAACACATCACATCAATCAGGAGGCGTTGAAAAAGTTATGGCTAATAACAGCAAATGGAGGTTTCTCTTCTTCTAAACAACCGGCGTTTTAAAACTATGGAACTTTGTGCGTTTTTCTTTTCAGCGCGATAATTAGCCTCGCTTTCTTCTCCGCGCCCCGCCTCCCCCCCCCCCCACCTTCATTTTTCTCCTTCTCATTTCGCGTGTGCATTTCAAACATGGTCGGGTCGTTGATGATTCTCTCGAAAATTCGGGCTGCTTTCAATATGCTCTCTTATCAAAAATCACGAAAAAAAAACATCGAACGGCAATTTTTAGCAGTAATGGTTGTAGGAAAAGCGTGTGTGTGTGTGTGTATGTGTGTATGTGTGTGCGTGTGCGTGTGCGTGTGCGCGATTGAAGAATGGTTGGGCAGCTAGGTGCCTTTGCATAGTTTACGTAATGGAAACTAAACATTGACTGATGGGGAGAGGTGGGGGGGGGGAGATGGCAAAAAGCAGCAAAATGCTGTTATGAGTCATACGCTTTCAAATTGTTTCGCTTTTATTTTTCATATATATATATTTTTTTTTTCCAATAAACTCGCACAACGTTCTCTTCTATGCAGAAAAGAGGGCAACCGTCCATCTAAATGATCGAAATAAAAAAAAAAGAGACAATGCAAAAGGAAAAGAAGACCAAGAGAATCTAGTTTCTTTTTTTTTTACTGCAGGAGCACTCTCTTCTTTTTGCTTTTACGTGCTATGCTTTCTCCGTGTGGTTCTTCTTTTGGGAAAGAAGGCGTGCAAGTGAAGCAACAAGGACGGCTTTTGGGATGTGTCCATGCTAAGTATTTACATCATGATGATGGTTGAATAAAAACTAATTTTGAATGGGCGATGAGCACGCAAAAAACCGACGAGGGCAACGTGACGACGGAAATGCGGTGTAGATGAAGGGAAAGGAGATGGAAGCTAAGAAAACCAAAAGTGGGATTAGTCGACTGACAACTAATCTTTGCTCGATTCATAAAAACTCATAAAGGTATAGGGGCATGCATGTCTGTGATTTCAGATATACATGCCCTCAATCATATTTTCAATTGAAAGTATAAAAACGAAAAATCTTAATGGGGCGGCGCCTCGTTCTGCGTTCTGGCGTCGTTGGTTTTCATCTACTTTTTGAATAATAAAGAGCTTTGAACACGATCAAGAATTCTATAAACGAGATTGTCGATTAAAGAATTATACATGAGTAAAAAGACATACAATCATTGAAATCTGAGAAGAGGTTTTCTGAAAGCACAAAAAGTGATTTGTGTAGATCAAAAATTAGCATCAAAATGTGGATACTCATCAGAAAATCAAAATCTACCGAAATCCAATACGATGTTATGAAGAAGAAATGCGCAGTTTTACGTAACCCAAAAACTGCATGCAACGAGTGTCACCCCCCCCCCCACCCAGCCACCGGATACTTCATCATGCAAACTTTTTGGCTCTCACTATCTTTCTGTCTTACTCTTTTCCTCCTCTAGACATATCAGATGTCAACTTAGACAGCGGTTTTTAAGGATATTGAAATTACAAGCAAACTAGTTTAGAAATTTTGAAATTGCTATTTTTAGAAAGTGTAAATTTCTAGTCTAGTTTCAAGAAAATGCAACATTGTTCAATGAAAATGAAGGTCTTTGAATTCAGGAGGATATTCCAAAATCTGAACTAAGAGCCACACTGCTAAACATCTATGAGAAGCGTGTAAGTACTGAAATGTTTCAAGTACCGTAATTTTGCTGACAAAGGAGACCTATCGGTAAGCATTCAGCAGTGTCTCACACCTCCTTGATTCTCAGATAATCTCCAAAAAAAACCAACCCGTGATAGGAGATTCCTCGGCAGCGAGAGCCGTCGGATCTTTCTCATTCTTCTCGCTGTTCTCAGTGGTCTTCCGCTCTTCGCGCTCTTTGCGACGTCGTTCTTTTTTCAAGCGCTTGTACTCCTTGTACTCTTCAGAATTCTTTGTAGGCTTATCTTTCTTGTGCTTCTTTTCTCGATCTTCTGCGTACTCGAGTGGAATTTCTGTATTCGATGATGATGGTCCAGCAACATCATGCTCATCAGTGTTAATTTCGACTTCCATCGCTGGTGAATCAAAAATGATTGGGGCCGCTTCTACATCAATAGTTGCGCCGACTGCAGGTACATTTGCGGCAGTTTCCAAGACAGCCTGAACAATATGAAGGGGTGGAATGACAAGCTGAGATATTTCAGGTGGTGGTGGAGTGGTTTGAGAAGGTGCTTGCAGCACGGAATTCGGTAGTACCATCTGACTTTTTGCACGAAGCAGTTGATCACGGATCTCTTCAGCAAGTGTTAACTTCTTTGGTTTTTTCTCCTTTTCAGCTTTTTCGGCCTTTTCCTGTCGTTCTTTTTCTTCTTTGAACTCATCGAGCTTTTTCTGCTGTTGAGCAATCAACTGATCGCTGATTCGCTTTCTCTGTAATCATTAAATAACAAAGGTCAGTTGATTTTTTATGAGAGAAGCTTGAAAACCAAAATTTACCTTCTCCAGAGTTGCTTTCTTTGGCGGACGACCTTTTGGCTTTGGAGGTGTGTTAGGAACTCCTTCCGGCTTCGGTTTTTTTGGACGCCCAGGTCCAAATTTCACTTTCGCCTGTGTTCCCATTCCCATTGAGCTTCCAGGCCTTGAAGAAGGAGCGGATCCGGGATTCGAATTGATGCCAGTAGGTTTTATCAATGGCTTGTTGCTTTTCACCAATTCAGACATCTTAAATGTTGGGCTAACATCCTCGCTGCCAGGGTTGGGAGTCGCAGCAAGGTTGGAGCTGTCAGCCGTTTTGTTGCTCTAAAACATTTCAATTAGTATCACATAATATACTTTACTACCGTATACGTTTTTCAGGAAATTCGTTCAACTCTTGATCATATTCAAACGAAAAACAGCTCGTTTTGCCACAAATAAGCAGATTCAGCGACAAGAAACTACCCGGGAAAGTGCCAAGCAATATTTCTCTTGACGATCGTCACATTTAATAATTTTTTATTTCATTGTGACCCCTTTAAGCTTTTTTTAAAAATAATCTCCTGCCAAACAATGATAGATAACTATAATTTTTAAAATTCGAAAACATTTCAACAGTTCTGCTTTGAAAATCTATGGCATGGTGAAATTCAGAGAAATTTCTTTTTCAAAACTTTCCAAACTTTGAATAAAGCGAACATTCATATTAAAACTTACTAAATTTGCCAATTTGTTGCTCCATTCAGCCATGCCAACATTGTTGAAACTGTTGGATGTTGAAGCGTAGGTAGAAGAATCGTCGGAAGTAGAAGATGTAGGAGAGTTTGAAGCCAATGGAGGTAAAGATGTAACAACCTTGTTGGCATTTTGAATTTGAGATTTTCTCTCTGTCTCTAATCGCTTGCTCTCTTCGTATTCTTTGAAAAATCCCATAGCAGTGTAATCCATGTCTTCAAAGTTTGGAAGATCTGAGTTTGGCATCGAAGTGATACCCTGCTCAAATCGCTCTCGGTTTCGTTGCTTGGCATATGCAGCTTCTTCGGCTTCACGTCGTTCTTTGTCTTCTCTTGTTTTTTGCGCTTCTGGTGTCTCATTCCGTCGATAAGTATTGATTCGTTTCAGCTTATTGAATTCTTCCTGCTCTCGATCCGCTGCGTTTCTAACACTTTTTTTGACTGTTGTATCTGTCACAATTTTTGCTTTATTTTCATCGTCTACCCACTCAGGATGTAGAGCTCGGAAATGTGGAGGGATGTGATCACGCCGTTCTTCCAACTCTCTATCTGATGGCTTTTGGCCATACATTGCTGTGAAGTATGCCTCATTTGATCTACTAATATCCTGGTCTGGCACCGGGAATATTGGCAGCTAAAAATTTAAGAAATTTATTTTTCTAAAAAACTTAAAAAGGCGCTATGGTAGTTGGGGGGGGGTCAATGGTTTTTAGTCATTTTTTAAGCTTTTTTCTTGATTTTTTTTTGAAAATGTTATTAGATATACTCGAATAACACTAGCAAACTTTAGAACAATTTTATTGGCAGACAAAAAAATACGCACAAAAAAGAAAATGACTAGGTGACTGGATATTTCTTGGCGATTCCGGCTCATAACTCGTAAAATTTCGCTTCATTATGATATTTGAAATGCCACAACGCCTCAAATAATGATCATTTCATAAATTTTCTTTGAGGCCACACTTTGGCTGAGGCTTATGCTTAGGCTTAAGCTTAAGCTTAGTCTTAGGTTTAGGCTTACTTCAAGTCGAGAAGTGCATCAGCTGTGGTCCTATTCATATCTATGATTAACTTAGTTATCATTAACTAATAAGCGAAAAAAAAAACCAAAAAAAAAAAATTGCTCCTCGTTGAAGCGCGCCACGCGTGAAAAAAAGTGGAATCGTAGTTTTCGTGTCAAGAGTATGCGTCACGCGTGAAAAAAAACAACTTACAAATATTTTAACAATAGCAACAAACATTTTCAGCAAAAAAAATCAAGAAAAAATCTCCAAGAATGACTAAAAACCATTGACCCCCCCCCAACTACCATAGCGCCCTTAAAAAATACTTACAGCATGTAGTCGCTCCGATCTAACCTGCCTTGCATAATCTTTCAAGTCTGATAGATTCACTTTTTTGAATTTCAACGCCGCTATCACATCATTTACAATTGGTTGTGTTCGACCCGCTGAAAATTAAATATTTTAAGCAATAATTCGAACATAAAGTTAAGAGTGAAAACTGACCATGCTCCATAAATATTCTTGTATCATGCCCGTACTCATTTATTTTACTTCTGAGAATCGCTGCCAACTTATTTATAGCTAAAGGCGATACTGAAGTGAACCCGAAATCTTTACAAACACTTTTACATGTGTCTTGCAGTTTTTGAATGGCAAAATCGTGACTCGAGATGGGTTTCGAGTCGTTCATGTCTTCTACCTGCAATGAATATTTTGTTAAAAATTTCAGAATAAAGGTTTTGAAGAAAAGACAAATTTGTATAATAAAAATATATAATTCAAAGATAAAAACCATCTAACTTAGTAGCTATTACTTTTAATAAAACCATTTTTTAAGTAGTAACAGAACTCGTTGGGTTAGCGAAATTAGAACTATTCTGTGCGAATTCGAACAGAAACTAAAACAAGTGGTCGAATAGAGCGCGTTTACAACTGATGGTGTGTTATGCAATGCTACCGACCTTGGGAGAGAAAGACAGACAGCCCAAGGACGGAAGATAGGAAAAAGAGAAGAAGCGTTGTGCTGGAGACGCCGGCAGTCAGACAAGCAATAGAGAGTGTTCGAAAAACGAAAATGGCACGGTTTTTGTTTGCTCATTATACACGTTTATTAATAAACGAAAATAAGATAGAAACGGGATTCGAATTAATAAAAAATGCAGAGCTAATTTTAGAACTACACTTGAAGCCCAAACAGCGGACGTGAAAACAAGGAGAATGATTTCTGCAACTCTATCCAAAAATTATTTATAAAAATGAAAGAATTGCTCACTCTTGGCTGAAAAAAAGCTTGAACGAATGAATTCAAATATATATCAGAATTTCAAAATGTATTGTCCGCAACTTCTTCAGCACGGCTCTAGTGCCTTCAAGGTTTTCTTCGAGCTTCACTTTTGCCCTACTGAATCTACAATATGATACGCGTTGCATCTCTGTCGTACAATAAGATATGATAATATAAGAAATGAAATTGAAAAGCTACTTATCTGTCATTTTCTCATTGAATATTTCTCAATTTAAAATTAAAGGAGTGACGTGACAGAGAGTCAGTTATTATACATGAGTGTTGTAATATTGGTGAATGATACAATCTACAGGGTGTGCCATAATTATTGACTCGGATTCAAAGCGGTATAACTTTTATGAAACTTCATAAGACGTTTAGATATTTTAACATGTTTTATTTCAAACGCGGAAAAATTATAAATTATAAATCAGAAATTTTCAATATCAGAAATTCATTATAAATTCATTATAAATCTTCATTATAAATCAGCAATTATCAAATCGTCCTCCCTTTGCTTTGATTCGAGCTTCCTGTCGCATTGGGTGAGCATCAACGACTGCACGGAGGTAGTTGTCGAATTGAGTCGACACCATGTCCATGGCACGACGCGCTGATGCTCAGTCTAAACACTCAATGTTGATTTCCGAAATGTGATTTGGACCAAGGAAGCACTTTGTTCTTCAAGATACGTATTTCCTGTTGATTTTGGCTCCAAAATCCACGAAAATCAGCGGAGTTTTTCCATTTGAGATGATTCCAGCAAATACCATCACTGAGGCGGGATGAAAGGTTTTGTTTAGAATTTTTCCTTGCTGGCAAGCTTGTCTGAATATTTTTGGCAAGGGTTCGATGATTTTGACCGTTTTTATTGACTTCGGTGGTGAAGATTTTTCATCCGTAAACAGTGTCCTCAAGTGTGTGCCGGAGCGAGTGCAGCAAAGGAGGTGTCGAGCTTTCTGAAGTGTTAGCTGCTTGTTGAGCTCGGTCAGAAAGGCAACCTTGGTGATTTTGTCTGGTGTAAATTCTGTAGCGAGCTTTCTCACCCTTCGTCCCGAATTTTGCGTGATTCTCTCTTTGACGGCATGGACAATCATATATGTATGTTGTCACGGATACTCG
Organism: Caenorhabditis inopinata; assembly: GCA_003052745.1. Classification (NCBI taxonomy): domain Eukaryota; kingdom Metazoa; phylum Nematoda; class Chromadorea; order Rhabditida; family Rhabditidae; genus Caenorhabditis; species Caenorhabditis inopinata. The sequence continues at coordinate 3,091,557 of AP018156.1, read as the reverse complement.
TCGGCCAGTTCTCGGACGATCCTTCTCGGTATGAAAACTAGAGAAGCGATGGACAGTTCGTTGAACCAACTTGCGAGGCACATTGAGCCGTCTTGCAAGTCGTTTCGAGTTAAACCGTTTTGATGATAGTAGTAGATAAGGAGAAGCGGCCACCATTATCTTCAAACGTAATACTATTGGTTGAAACTTAGATAGGAAACAAAGCATGCATGAAAAAATACAAGAAAGTAGTTGAATCTGCATATTGTGCATGTATCAAAGCGCACGAAAAGTTTCTGGCCAATAATTATGGAGCATTCTGTAGTAAGGAGACAACCGGAGAAGGAGCAAACGTTTTTGTGGGGGCCTAGTTAATTGATCATTCCTGTAAGATTAGCCATATGCGGTAATAAATTCAAATAGGCAGCTTTACCACAAATTCACAGGAGGGATCAGAAGAGAAAGCGAATTGATATATGTAAATGAGGACCATTAATCGCTATTTCGGCGGAAAAATCAATTATTTGTAAAAATCGATACATTAGAAAGTAATCAAACGACGGATTGGAATTGGGTTTAGTTATAACTTCCACAAATTTGAAGGCTGAAAAGTTCGTACCAGAGCACTGCTACATGCCTTGTTTCGTATGCTCATCAAATGAGCCAGCAGGTTTAGAAGAAATTCTGCTTTTTTCAACTTTAGTTAAGATATTCCCCCCTCAATTCGAATTCTAAAATTTTCATTTAGTTTACGAAAAAATAGCGTTTTTAATTGTTTCAGATCGGAAAATAAAGGAAACCTTTCATCCTATCAAGAAATGATTTCTGCATCGGAGTCAACCGTAAGAGCTGAATGACAGCAGGCTTATTTCCAGATATAATAAATATAGCTATGAAGTCGAGAAACATAGGTTATGCTCAGTTTCCGTAATAATTTAAGTTTTTAAAGAAAAATTACACTTTCAAATTGAAAACATGCAAAGTAGGTGTTTTGTGCTCATTTTTGTTCACCAGTTAGTTGGTAAGCGGTAAGTGTTGACTGAAACATTTTATAATCAGTTTTATTGCTTCATTGTTCACTGCATCATTGCTCAAAAATTATTGTTTCGCCGTTCATGCGTTTTGCGATGTATTTACCGACAGCCTTAAAAAATCATGAAGGTTAGTGATTACATGGAAAATTATTTGTAATTTCAGATAAGCGCGCCAGCTAGAAAAAAAAAAGAAAACACCAAAGGACCAATAAAGCTATGATTGCAGAATACAAAAGGCGGGAATGATCTGAACGCCGCACTCGTTAACATTCAAAATAAATTGTGATTTTGTTTCTTCTCCGGAAGAGTTTTCTTACTGTTTCCTTTTTTTATTCAATCAATGAATTAATTATATTCTGCATTAGAAACGTGTTTTTAATTCAATTAAAAGAAATACTAAACTGACCAAGTGAACTACGAGACTCCTCTTCGAAATTTGAATCGAATTCAGTTATAAACCGGAATACATAGGGATAAAAATCACCAGATTACATATTTCAAAGGAAGGCTTCGAGGAAAGATTCGCAAAGTCTGCGATTTCTACATGATGCCATCAGATTCTTAATGCGCAACAAAAAGAGATGTATAATAAATAAAAACGCGATTGGGAGACCACATGCGAAAACTGAACTTTTAAGAAGAAGTGATTAAGTGATAGTGGAATAGATTGCTGAATAAAAAAGATATTAACAATTTTCTATAGAAAAATATTGCTATACATTCTGGTTTTTTCTGGTAAAATTTGTTAGGTAAGGTCCGCTTCCAGGCTTCCATTCGAGGATACGAAAGATCAAATCGGACATTTCAATCGATAGATCCTTATTTGGCATTAAGTATCAATATTCAGTTATTAATATTCCTCATGAGATTCTTCCAGAAACTTCATGACATCGCTGCACATTTTGCAATATCAGTTTTTGAATTTATTGTCATGCACTACATTTTTTTTATGGATTTTGGGCCGGTCCATAAGTTTCTTTCGATTTTGGAAAAAGTTTTATTGAAAATTTTTTACATCGCAAGAAAATATAATTAATGAAAGGATTTGACATTAACATTGATGGTCTTCTGCCATCGCCCTGGAAGTTTTTTGATTCCTCCATCAAAGAGCTCTAGCTTCAGCTGGGCAGAGTATTGAGTCAACTCAGTTTCGATGTCCTTCTTTGTCTTGTAAATTTCGCTATCAAGATGTCGTTAAAGATGATTAAAAAACAAAAATCAGAAGGAGCGAGATCTGGAGAATACGGTGGATGGGGCAAGACAATCCATCCATACGACAGGAGCTCAGCAATTGTTAACCTTGCAACGTGAAGAAAACTTCCGCTTTTTTCCCAATTCTCGATTCCTTGCACAGAACTCTAAACGAAGCTCGGGTTTCGGGGCGTCTACCGGCTGCTCATTTTTGTCCACCCGCTGGCCCTTCCGTATTTGAATGGAGTAGTATATTCACTTCTCATCTCCAGTGGTTAGATCATTCAGCCAGGCTTGAGTACGATGAGAAGAGTAAAGAAGCATGCTGATGTCCACTCGGCGTTTGTTGTCGTAGTCCTTCAAGGCATGAGGTACCCAACTTCCAAATTTTTCGAGTTTTCTAAGGGTTTGCAATCCATGTACAACAGTTGCATGGTCAACCCCTAAGACCTTTGACAATTCACGGGTGGTTTGAAACGGATCGCCTTCAATAGAATAAAGGTAGAACTTTCATGTCTAACAGATTTATTAGGAGGAAGGATAAAAGGGTCCGAGACCTCTACAATATAGAAGAAGAGAGGAAAAGCCTAGAATCAGAGCGTTCACGGTATTTATAGTTATAGGAATGTGGCTCGCGGATTCTTGAATGACTGGCTGATGTTGTCTTTGAACCAATCTGTAATGAAAATGGTTTAGATACTGGAGCGAATGAGCGAATCGTAGAAGCGCGTGTGGGTGGAATCAGTCCTGTACAGATTCCCTGAGCTCTAAGTGCATTCCTGTGTCTATGAATCGGCTGTGTGTGGGTTCAAAGAACCTAACTGACAGTAACGATCCGTATAAGGGATACAAATGTATTGTCCAATATGTCCAAATCCAACTTCCGGACCGAGCTTCGTCTTACGATTCAAAATTCTTGGCTTCAAATCGATCGGTCCAGTGCTTGATGGTAAAGGCAGTAGGAGATTTTTCTTCATATATTTCTTCCATTTTCTTGTGAATATCATGTTTTTTTAACCAGAAAGAAATAAAAATAAAATGACATTTCGAAAGTGTAGACGGTGAGGTACGTGAGCAAGCGGCATGCTCGCGAACGACAAGTAGGAGGAATGAGGCAAAGTGTGTTCCGTGAGATACTCGATCCAACAAAAAACATCAGCCAAGAAACACAATCACACTGACAAGATATCAATTTTCAAAGTTGAGCATCCAAAATATGGGCCAACTTAATAAATTATGTATAGTTATCCCAGTTAGCAATATGGCCATTATTGGTTGGGCAGCTGTAGATAACTTTCAGGTAACAAGCTCTTTCCAGTTTTCAACCGCTCAAAATTGTTTTCACAATAAAATCTGTAAGCGCAACATCTAGAAAATATCGAATTGAATGAAACAGGCGGTTGGTAAGTTTTGACATTTTCTCAGAAAATGGAATGAAAAAAAGAAAATTTTCAAGGCTCCTTCATTTTTTTTCATTTTTATTAAGTATAATCACAAAAAAAAATGCAAAAAAGGCAAAAAGTAATAGAAATCTTAAGTATAAAACTGGAAAGCGGTTCAAGCGAACTAAAATTTTGAAAAATCCGGGTTAGAAAATTATTATATTTTAAATTTCTGTTTTAAAATATTAAGTTGAAACATTATAAATTTCAAATCTGACACTTTATACACAATTTCAGCTGAGCTAATTTTGACGATATCTATCGAAATTTTCCGTTAGTTTAATCATTTTTCTAAAATGTGTACTGTATTTTTGGGCTTTTACTGTGTACTTTGGAAGCATATATCTATAATAATTGTCATTACACCAAAATAATGTGATATTTCTGAATTCTGAGCTCTGAGTTCTCTAATGTTCTTCAATGCTTTTTGCTTCTTTTTTATCACTGTATCCTACTGAAGTTTCCCTACACATCATCGGAAAAATCATTGGGGTATTTGTCGGTTTTGTGGAGTGCTTTATTTCGCAAAAATATTCCACTAAATTTACTCATCTTACTGTGCTTCCCTACTATTTGTTGACATGCGATCGGCTTTCAAATACTACTCAACCTCCGACACACCTGGTTCCCCCGGTCTACACTGGAACATATTCTGAATGATGCTAACTAGTTTCCTAGATTCGCTAGAACTATCGTTTGCTCAATCCTTTGTTTCTTCTAAACGTATCCCACAACTCACTTAACATACCATTTATTCAAAGAAAAGTTCACGTGAAAAGAGGGGTGATATTGCAACGAAAAATGTATTTATATCCATCCCACACCAACTTTCCTCTGTTTTTCTCTTAGTTCCCGATCTTCATACTCCTCCCCCCTCTCTTTTTTCCAATTTCCAGATGTTCTTCATTCCTCTTTCCTCATTCTTCTTCTCCATCTTCCTCACCATTTGCTTATTTTTATTTTTATTCTTTGTTTTGATCGCGTCATTTTTCCATTCTTCATCAGCTAAAAAGAAAAATGAGAAAATAGGGATGATTCTCCTCTGCCATTCCGTCCTTCTTCCTCCATCTTTCTGCACGACCTATTCAGATTTTTACTTCCCAAATGAATTTATACTAAACATAAGAAGAAGCTACCCCGCATCTCCAGAAATTGTTTATTTAGGTTCTTTGTTGATTTTCTTCGTTCTGGAGCTAAAATTGTCATGCATAGTTCTCTTTTAATTTTTCGAGTGTACGACTAGCAGATAGATGGATGCAAGAAGACTGGGCCACTGGAAGAAATTGAAAACGAAAGAAGAGGTTCTTCGCTAAGCGAACACGTGTACAAGAAGAAGAAGAAAAAGAAGAATAAGAAGAAGAAGACAGGGAGGAGATGTCCGTTTTCTGACGCTTTCGTCACCTCCTCTTGCAAACTCGTTTACATAGGTCTTCAATGTTTCATGTGTTTTGATTTTACAGGGAAAAATATTGACCTGACAAGTAGATAAATATTGAACCGACGAGAGTTCTGCGCTTTCTGCTGCATTCCACGTGAATTATTTCAAGTTCATTAACATTCTTCAATGAAATTCGTCATGTATTCCTCATTTGAGGATGCCATTGTGAGCTCTGACAGGAATTCTCTGCTGCCCACACCTAATTTTCTTTTCAAACTAAACTCCTTCTTCTAATTAGCTATTCACTGTTACTTGCAGGGTCCATTAGGTCCGGAATCCGAGATTTTTTGAGCCCTGCCTTAGAAAGTCTGAAGCTCGCCATCGCAAATATTCAATTTTTTCTAGATTTCATCACATCTTCCGCTCATTAATATAATTCTCATCTGAAATATATAAAATTTCCTTTTTTTCTCGTTTCCGCTTGTTCCCACTATAACGGGTTTCATAGAATTTGTTTAGCTTAAAATTAATGTGTTTCGGAGATTCTGTGGATCAATGTTTTACGTCTTAAATTTCTGAGCTAAATTCCAAAGTGGGCTTGTCTCAATCGTTCCCTCGCCGCCAGAAGATGTGTTAAATCGTGTCTTAACATTTTTACTGAAGTTACACTGACTATTGGCGAAGAGTGCGACTTTTATGAAGGATTAAAGTAGTTTGAAGTGGTCATACTTTAGAAAAAAAACTGTTGCGCGGACTCTATGGATCTCAACTATTTTTGGAAAGCGAATCTCTTTTTGCTGTTCTTTTTCCAATTCAATCAAGTACGTCACATTCATTGTTTTCTACTTTTAACCTAGACAAAAAGAAATATATCAATTTGCCTTGATTTGCATCGTTTCCTCTATTGAATCAGTGATCAAAATTCAGCACAGCAAAAAGTCGATGGTTTCAGCTGTGGATTGTGTGTGCTACTTCCTGGAAAATAAGCGGAAAAGTGGAAAAATAAACAAGTACCTCTTTTTTTTCTGTTGGCTTGCCGTTACTTACTTTTGAATACATAAAGTCTGCCTGTATACAGGTAACGCTGAATTTTCAAGAATTTTCGAATTGCATTGAGTTTTTGAAATACGATTTACTTTGAAGCTGACCAAGAATTAAAGAATGCTCACCGATATGCGGCTCACGCTATAGTAACAAAGCCAAAAATCTAATTTGGAACTATTAGGAACAAGTGAAAAACAATTTTGACTTTTAAGAATTCTTCCTTTCTTCCTTCTCTTCTTAATCTTTACTCTTTACTTTGCTTTTTTTCAATTTTTCATTTTCAAAGTTACTCTGATTATCATTGGCTATTTTCCTAAATATGTCCAGTACTAATTCACAATAAGAAGTTTTCGCAGTCTTCAGGCAATTTTATGCTTTAACGTCTTTGAATAACTGTGTTTCAACCATTCATTAGCCTCCGAGAGACCCCAAAATGTCTGACCTTTCCGTCTTCTATTATCTCATTATTCCGTTGTAATAGTAAATGTGCTTTTAAGAGAGGCACTGAACATGGCCCTAATAAACCAATGAACAAAGATTTAGAATGAGTTCTATATAGGTCGCAATTCGCAATTTACGTACATTTAAAGTTTCGTATTCAAGTACAAACTGCGTGTCAAAATTATATTAAAATCAATTCGATTAAAGCCCATTTTTCATATTTTTATCAAGCCAATTCTTTCCCTTCAAGTTTAAATTATATTATTTCATGAAATATTTATTCCAAACTAGTTGCTCTATCTGGAAATAAGATAAGCTGTTTAGGCTTTACCAGACGGTTTACGCTGCCATTTGGAAACGAGTTTTTAAATGTAAACTACTTTAGAAAAATCTGGAACATTCCGGAATGTTTTAAAAACTTTTGAAAACAATGTCTATTAAATTTGTAGTTTTGCACATAAGAAGCTGACTTTTAACATGTGATTCACGGATATTCAGATTGCTATATCAGCAAAATTTTGGCTGTTTATTAAGACATAAAGACAGTTTTGTAGATTTTGGTTGTACGGTTCTACAGTATCCCAAGTACCCTGCGAGCTTCTAAATGTATTGGGGTGGCCATGACTCCATTCCGAGTATCAAAGTAAAAGGCCCACGTTTTTTGAGTTATTCAAAGAAACGTCCTGGACAGAGAGACAAACTCACAGACGGCACTATTCGCTTGATAATAAGTACATATGCATAGCATTAGAACCGTACGCTTTCATACAATTCGGGTAAAGTCGGGTGAGGAGGCCGTAGTTATCTCATTGATTTTCATTTATTTCTGTGGGGGTATGTGAAATCGGAACAAAATGAGAATAGAACTCGTAGGAAATCGGAACATGATGAAAATAAAAAAATAAAATTAAAAAAAACTGTATTGAATTGGAACTGATAGGGAATTAGAACTGTTTTAAAGTTGAATCGCATGGAAGCGGAACTGTATGGAATTGGAACTTTGTTCAATGGAGCGCGTTTGCTTTACACGAGTACTTTTCTCAGCGTTAAATCAACTAAAAATACAAGTGTAAAGCAAACGCGCTCCATTGAACAGAGTTCCAATTCCATACAGTTCTGCTTCCATGCGGTTTTACATTAAAACATTTCTAATTCCCCATCAGTTCCCATTCAATACAGTTTTCTTTTTTAACTTTTTTATTTTCATCATGTTCCGATTTCCTACGAGTTCTATTCTCATTTTGTTCCGATTTCACATACCCCCATTTCTGTATGTTCTCTAGGGTCTTGGGAAGAAATAAAAGTTGGGCATTCTTTTTTCTGCTTAAATTTTAAACTTTTTAGACGTTAAAGGAGCATTGAGCCATCCTGCAACAAGATGGTCCGTTTGGAAGCCTGGCAAGCTAACCTAAATTTAGGCTTCAAAGAAAGAGAATTCACAAGGTGATCTATGATTTCTGAAGTTCTAATTCTGCTTTTCAAAACAACTCACTTTTTCCAATAACTTCATTCAATGCTCACTACAAAGTTACCATTAGAATGCCGGCAAGTTTAACACCAATTGCGAACAGAGAAGACTGGTGACACTCAAAATAAGTAACACATGTGTAATATTGAATGAAGCTGCTGACTGATTCCACTGGACACTTAACTTACAACGTCCCGTGATCAGCTGCGAAGAACAACAAACTGATCTGTGCCTGCAGAGCTGTGCTAAAAATAAAGAAGTTGATTGCTATTTTGCTTAAATTCCTTTAAAATATGAGCATTCCTATTGTTTTACGGATTTCATTATTCTTTAAATTATCCATTTTCTTCAAAGAATCCAAAATTTTCTAAACGTAATTATAATTATTAATCTTCAAACAAATTCTATGTGCAAATCACATTCTTCAGGAACAAATCTTCAAAATCTATCTGTCACAGAAGTGTCCAGCGAGAAGAAGAGAAAAGAGATCTTTTAAAGTGTATCTTTCGCAGATTCTCGAATTTTCTGATGCTCAGAAAAAAAAAAGATTTTCTGAAATATATCATATTTTATAACAAAAGAAAGAATCGGTTTATAATAAAATATGCCGTCATGATTTGCCCAGAAAGCGCATCGACGATATGTTTCAAATGTTTGCGCATTCTATTGACATCTAACCGTCTCAGTGCACTCTATTCTTCTATATTATCGCTCTTTTTTGACGTGATAACCAATGCAAAGCAGCATTCGGCAAAAATTGAGGGATCCAGCAGTCAGATGGGAGAGATCTCCATTGTGTTCGTTCGATTTTCTCTCACCTCTCCAATGACTTGTTGTAGATATTTTTCACTGACTCACTAACTAGTTCCCGATTCTCATCTATCGCTTGTTCTTTTACGCAACAATAACTGTCTGTTGTAATGTGTTTATGTGGCACCATCATGGACGACTACTTCTACATTAAATGCTCCTTTCGTTATACACCACGAACGTGTTTATAAAAGACAATTTGCGCGGTTGGCAGGTTTGTCGAAGAAAATTGGGCTAATAAACGTTCGCATAATGATACGTTTTAAAACAAAAGACGTGCAAATAACCGCACCTAGTTAGGCAGTTTTTGTCATTAGAATGAAAATTGTCAGCTGCATTGATGTGAATACTCAGACTAATAGTGCAACGTTTGCATTTTCAGAGACTTGAAAGGAGTTGGTAGGATGGGGGGGGGGGAAGGAGGGAGGGGGGGGGGGGTACGGAAAATCATAAAATGCGCATTAGAATCGTTAAAAATGTGTGACAAATTTATGTGATGCTTTTCCAAATATTTTCCAATGCTGAAATAAGGAAATCTTAAAATCCAGCTATGAAAAATAAGGAAATTGCGATTCAATGACGTCTTCAGAGAAGCGATAATCAAAATAAAGTTTTGCTTCCTACATGGCGACTTGTAAAATGAGTCAGTGCAGCTTCTGGCGCACCTTCCTCCATAAATGTTTTTTCTGTTGGTCATCCCTGTCGAACTTTAACCAAAATTTTAAAATGTTCGAAACAAAACCAAGTTTTCCGCTAGCTAAGAATTAATATTTTCTGAAAATATGTAAGGGCTTTTTCTCATTATTTTTTGCGAGTTCACCGAAATTTATAAATGTTTTCTTCAATTTTTATTCAGATTATTGCACATTCTTCTTAATAACTGACTTTTTATTACTTGCATCCAACTAATTATATCATTTTTTAAATCAATTTCTTCTTAGTTAGTTAAGTATTTTAGCACAGTTTCTCACTGCTCTTTTTCAAAAAACTATACTCCAGCTCAGTTTGTTGCCATCTAACGGAGTATTTGTTTCTTCCCAAAGACACATCTTGTTGATTTAACTCTCCTTTGGCAAACTGAACTAACTCTTTCTCAATTTTTTACGGGTCGGCTTTTTGTTCTTTATGCTATGAGGACAACTAATCCAGCGGTCGTTTTGTTTCAACCTACTCTGCCCATTTTTCATACCATCAGTGCCACATCTTTACCCATTTTCTCCCATCAATCTCGCTTCATGTCTAAATCTAAATGCAAATAGAGACTCTAATAGCTAGTAGGTCTTAGACCTCTGGATAGTGCCGGGTCAGAATGGTTGTTTGGGCGCGCAAGCGCAAATGGAGGCTGAACCCTAAAAAGGGCGTGGCTACGGTCCAGCTTGAGAGGGGAAGAGAGAGAGAGAGAGAGAGAGAGCGAGAAAGAGAGAAAGAGAGAGAGAGCTAGAGAGTAAAAGAAAAATAGTGAAAGAGCGAAAACGCTTCCATTTTGGCTGGTTTTCTGAAAAACTTTGTTCGTAGCTTAGCGCTCAATGCGCCCACTTCATTTAATTCGATTGCCTTTTTTTTAATTCCCCATCTTTCATTTTTAACTTTGTATTTTCAATCATTTCGTTTCAATTGTTTTCTCTTTTTCAGATGTCCTCCATCACAAGAGCTGTCACTTCACGACTCAACGAGTTTACTAATGGAAGGCAGCGGTTGGCATCAGAAAAACGTGAGAATTTCGATACTGTTTAGTTCAGAATCTAATAAATTTCTGTAATTCTTGAAAAAAAGAAATGAGAAGTATACTGGCGTAAATGAATTTTAGTATAAAAAAGTTTCAGATAACAGTTTTCAGTCCAATTCTTTTCATATGAGATTTCGCTCACAAACATGTATGACGCATTTGAAGCGGAAACGATAATATCTAGAATTATCAATTTTTTAAATGCAGAACTTAGTTTTGTTATTTTGGATTTCTTGAAATTTTTCTAGGAAAGTTAAGGCAATTAAAATTTCAGAAGCAGTTCCACCTGGCCAGTTCAACTTCATTATTCCTCCAGAGATTATTTGGGAAGAGTATCAGTCGCAAAAACAGGTTTATTTTTCTGGAGATTTTCAGCACAACGAAAAAAAAGGCTTCCGCGAAAGACGAAACAAATCGGTCGTCTTTCGTGAAATCCTTTCGTCTCGTCTTCGTTCGTCTTTTAATTCGTCTTCCTATCGTTTTACGACCACAATGTCTATCTCTGTGTCTGACGAATTCTAGACGACGACGAAGACGAAACAAGACTATCTTATTTCGTCTTTCCTGGAAGCCTTAGAAGCAATAAAGTAATGCATTCCGTTTTCAGAACAGCACATTTTTCCTATTGAAATCAAATTGATTTGCTCATTAAAACACCAGAGCCGGAAATTTCTCATATTAAAAAAGAAACTCATAACCAATATTTCTACCTTATGTTTGCGATGCGGTGGCCATTCACATACAAAGAACAGGCATTTCCGCGCCATACCGCAAAAGGAGCGTACAGACAAAAAGGTGCACGGACACGAAAAAGCAGATTTTCCGGTCTCCAAGTGCCGTGCGGCCAGCCAGCCGATGCGTCAAGTTTCCTTGTGCTGTTGTTCTATTAGTAAAAATGACGTGACTATTTTTTGGAGCCCATAATCATAAAAATGGAAATCAAATAAATAATTTGAATTGGTTTTAAATCAGAAGTTATTTTTGGGGAATTTCCCGGAACAACTTTGTTTCATAAAATAAATTCGTGTTTGTGGCACCTGCAATCAAGCGGTTTTTCGCGTAGAAATCTCAATTTTCCGTGCTTTGTTTCTACTGTGTTCCATCTCTGATTTTTTTTCAGAAAATCAAGAAACAATTCTTCAACAAAACAAAGCGTACTATTTGCTTACATCACTTAGGAAAACACAGATTCAAAAATACTGCAAAATGATTCTTATAGAGAGGGAAGGGGGGGGGGAGTGGAATTTTTCAGTGGGGCAATTTCGAACTGCTATTTGTTGTTTACAAAAATTTTCCGTTTTCCAGGAGCCGCTGAAAGTCGAAGTGGAGCAGGAGCCAAAGATTGAGCTTCCTGAGAAAAAGACGAGCCCCAGCATTTTCTCTCAAAAGGTCAGTATGTCGAAGGCTTCCCACTCCAATCTTCCATCTCCTCATCTTTATTCATCTACATACATATCGTATCGAAAAGAGGATTTTATTTGAATGGGATTGCTTGTAAAGTTGTTTATTGACCCATTTGGTCGCCTTTCGCTTGCCCAACTGACCGCTTTATGGTTGAAATCAAAGAACCGAAAAACCCGAATTCAGATGAGCGCCGTCGTTCGCAAGTTATCTCCATTCAGTGACGATAGTTCGTCTTCATCATCAAAAGAAAAAGACAACGGATCAACTGTGGTTGCTGCGGGTGAAGACGAAAAGTCGACAAAAAAGGCTGGCGGTCGATTCAAAGAAACGGTAAGATAATTGATCACTCCATGAAGCATGTTTCATGATTTCAGAAGCAAAGAATGGAACGCTTCAAAAAACTTCGTCGGTCTAAAGACCGTCAGCAACTCATTGAGTCCAGCGACGAAGAGTGTTGATTTTGTTATCTTTCCCTCCTGAACCTTGAAATGCGTGTTTGCTTTACCAAAATTCCGTTCGTTACTGAAATGTTTAACAATTCTCTCAACGTTTTTATGATCACCACTGACTTAATCATCCTCATGATTTGTAAAGCACTTAAAACAGAAAATAAAACTCTGATTTCTTTGATGAGTTACAATCATCCACTTGAAGATTTTAAATATATTTATATATCTTTTTTTAATGTTATTGACCAAGATATGAAACATATTTGTAATATTATGAATGATTCGATTATGAATATACATAAAACATTATAAAGGAGAAAGGCGGAAGTAAAAAAAAAATGTGTTATTTGTAGAATGAACCCAGTGAAAAATAATGAAAAATAATCAAATCAATGTGACAAAAAAGAATAGTTTAATGTATTTTAATTCAAAAAAAAGAAGGTACGTTAGACGTTAGAGCTTAATGGCAAAAATGAAAAGAAAATGGGAGAGGGGATGTAGAATCAGTCAATTTTGAAAAAAAAAGTTTTACAAAAATTTCTCTGTTATGACCATGAAAATTGAATAATGAAAATTCACTTTTCCTTATTTTTAGGAGATTTCCAATGAAATTCACGCGATGGTATTGACCAGGAAATGAGTTTCTCAAGTTATTATTAAAGACGCCTACATTTCCAATGGTTCAATTCATCGAAATTTCTGAGAATTCATTTATCATAATTCGATTTTCTAGGTTTTCACAGCTGTCGTTCTGAAAATTATTTGCTTTTTTGAAGAATATTTTCTTAGAAAAAAGCACAAGTTGTGAGTTTTTAAGATGTAGAATTCTTATTTGTGATGCACATCTTCATCCTTTTCTTCTGGAGTGCAATCCTGCGACAGTGGTACTTCTTCCGTTTTCAATGTATTGGTTTCGTTGTGTTTTCGGGGTTTCAAAGCTATTGGATCTCTGTTTGGCTTAGGAGTGATTGCCTGATCGTGGGTTTCCAATTGCAACTCATCCATCACTTGATCAAGGCTCTCAGCGCTGCCTAAAAACCGAATATTAGGTTTTTTGCTAACGACATCGTTGCCTTCAATGGAATCAAAAAGAGTTTAGAAACAGTTAAACAAATTAAAACTGCGAAAAAGATCACAACGGAAAATGAAAAAATATTATACCGTGGAGGTAATTCTCTTCTGTAGAAATAGTTTGTGCCAATGGCTTCCGATGTTTTCTGAAATGACGCGAATCTTCGTCGCTAGCTTCAGTGATCACGGATAAAGCACCAGATGGCGAACGATTTCCACCACCATGTGTAGCCAAGTTGGGGGCGGAAACGCCGAAAGTCCCTGGTTTGCCTAATGTAGTCGGCTCTCTGGGATGATTTAGTCCCGCTGCATGTGGCCTTGGCGATCTGAATAAGTCAAATGCACATCATGGCCAACAGATATTCTATGCGGTTTGCGGTACCCTTGAGTACTGTGTGCTGGAGTAGAGAGCATCTCATTGCTAGGGAACAAAGTGGATGGACGTTTCAATCTAAAAAAAAACAAGAGAATAAAAGCAGTGGAATTTCGGAGTAACGTTGAAAATTTCTGGAACAAGATTGAGAAACGTAGACGATGACTCACGCTTGCTGATTTAGAATATTTTCAGATTTTGCTATCAGCCTCCGCTTAAGTGACAAATTGTGGAGCATGAATGCACTAAGCACAGGCGGCGGAGCATGCGGACCCTCTCCAGGTGTGAATACTGTAAATACCTCTTCACTATAAAAATAAAGCCCGAAAATTTGAATTTTTTAAAACCAAACTTCGAAAAAACAAAAACCGTAACTCAAAAAGTTGGAGAAAATGTTTCACATTTTGGGTTTTAGTATATACATACAGTACTGGCCAAAAAGGTATTGGCAAACGGTTTTTTGAGAGTAACTTCGCTGAAATTTGAGGGATCGATCTGAAAATTTTACTGTACATGTCGTACACGGTGACCCCAGCAAAAATTGTCAGGAAGTCTTAAAATATCAGATCGATACGGGAAGTTTCAGAAAAGTTAAGATCGAAAAACTGTTTGCGACTACCTTTTTGGCCAGTACTGTAGAAAATGTAAAATTCATTTTTTTTTTACTTTTTCGTGTTTCTCCATCAAAGGTTCACCGAACTTTATTCATACGTACCACTATATGTTCTCTCGCTAATCGGCCGATCTGGCATTGTTCCCGTTTCATGTCCATTGTTTTTGAACCGCCAACGAACTGAGTTCTGCGAGTACGACTTGCCAAGACCATCTTTACATCCAGTTTCTCCGATGCCTCCACTTTCTGATGGCTTTTCCTCTAGTTCTTCTAGCTCTTGCTCCAATTTTTTAGTTTCCTGGTATTCCTGGTCAATAAGCTCCAGTGCCCACATATACTGATTTTCCACCCGCTCTTGCAAAATGGCGTAGACCATTGAAAACAGAGCAAGACCGACGAAGTAGAGGATGAAAAGACCTGTAAACAGCAACGATGTGCTTTTTGATATATAAATTTCCTGTCTTGTTTGTCTCTTTTCAGACAAAGAAAAACAAATAGTATTTGCGAGTTACCACATGCGGTTCTTGGATGCTCTGGAATGACGTCACCAAATCCAATGGTCGACAGAGAGACAAAAAAGAAATAGAAAGCAGTCAAGAAATCCCATTTTTCCCAAAATGAAACAATGAATGAGCAAACAACCATGAACAAGAATATGATGATAAGAGCCCATTTGACAGGGAAATCGGTAAGCGGCTCATCTTCCTGAAACACATATCTTGAAGGGAGAGCCATACATTCTGATTAAAATTGAAATCTAAGATGATTGTCTTGTCAAAAAGAATGCTTTTAGCAATATCAAAAAACTCACAAAATCCAAATCTGATTGCTAAGGGAAGCTAAGAAAGAGGGGCTTTTCCATTGTTTTTTTTACAAAAAGCTGTGAAACAATAGCACAAAGAAACTTTTAATATATTATAATGTAAATTAGTGGTTTCTTATAGTGTTCAATCCTCCCAACATGCTCGCGAGTTCAGAATATCGAGCCAGCAAATTGATAAAGCTATAAATCAGAAGAAAAGTCTATGGAAGTGCAAGCTGAAGACGCAACTTTTTCAGCCGTCATGACACTTAATATCAAATTTGCTTTCTTTCTTAACGCTTTTTTATGTAGAATGAATGAAGTTGCCGGTGGCTGACCTCCCTACCGTCCTACACATTGCTATAATAATCACAAGAATTTCGCAACGACACTCCACCAAACGGGGCTTGCGCTCTTTAGCTAAAACGAGGCGGGACATTTTCGAGAATATTTTAAAAAATTTTTTTAGAAGATCTCCGGATAGTTTTCTGTGTTGAAGTTGTTTTTGCTTGAAGTGTTTTGCTTTGTTGTCGTTTTCTGTAATTTTTGTTCTCGCCGATTTAATCATTATTATTTTTGTTAAATCTAATTACAAAGTTATTTTGAAATAAAGTTCTTCCTTGCCTTGTGTATTTTTTGTCTTCTTTGTTATTGTTGAACACAATACCCCGTAAATTACGTGCGCAACGATATAATTCAAAAACGGAAGTCCCACTTATGATAAGAAATTACTGACAAAGTGGAAAGCGCTCGGAATCATTGCAAACTAAATCTTCACCGAGTATGTAGATCTCTGAAGAATTTCAGTTCAAAAACTATTTTATACTTTTGCGAAATCACTCAAATCACATCACAAAAGATAGTATACAAAAATTTTATTGATTTTAACTTTCATAAAACACGCTGCCGTTCTAATAAAGAATATTGAAAAGGTCTATTTCTATTTGATGCATGTGTCAAATTTTGTACCTAAATAGCATATTTACGTTAGTAAAAGCTCCTGTGAGCTGCTGTACCAATTTTCCAAAAACTCACCGATCCGTCGTTTCCTTCTGTAATCTCATCTGACGCAACCGATTCTATGGTACTGGCTCTTTTCAACTTTGTTCTGATGCATCTTTTCGCACACCGTCTCATTCGGTATCTAATTTTCTGCACCAATTTTATACACAGTTCACCGAACATTTTCAAAACGAAGAGCATCAGTGGTATTCCCAACAATCCATAAATTATAGTTGCGACTCTTCCAATATTTGTCTTGCAAGCTAAGTTACCGTACCCTAAAAATTGATTATAAAAGTGATTCACAGTTATCGCTGTACCAATAGTGGTGAAAATGGTGGCCGAAAAGAAAACAGAGTTCCAGAAATCCCATCGCCAACCATCACCGCGAATGCTTTTCTCCACTTTTTCAGATCGTTCAATAAAAGCTTTGGTTATAAGCTCTAAACACTTTTTCTCGTTTGATTGACCCTAAAAGTTTTTGAATAAATGTAAAAAAAATTTCCCAAAAGATTGCTTACGCATTTCAACTCTTTCACATAATTCATTAAATTTTCAGCTATCATTGCAGACTCATTGTGTTTAGTTTCCTTCTCAGCTTCAAGATCTATCAGCTGCTGATCGTGTTCCAAGAACCGGAAAATGCATCCTCCCAGGCATGCATAACCAATGATGACAAGAATAAGCATTACATATTGAAGACCGAGATACTTATAGATAAACTTAATCACTCTGAGCAGCCATAATCTCCACGATTCTTGATTTTGCTTCCTAAAGTATTGATTATTTTTATCACCAGAAAATGTTTAAAAAGACCAACTTAAGTTTACTTAGAAAAGTAGTTTCATGCGAAGATGGAGAGATTGGTGGATAGTGAAACTCCCCAATAACGGGTCCGAGAGATGTAGAATTGAACACATTGGATAGTCGTTCAGCGGGCGTCAGATTTCTGAAATTTTTTTTTGAAAGCACATTTTCAGTGAAATTTAGAAAAACGTGTCAATAATATTGTACAATTATTAAAATACAGCTTAAGCTTCACTAAGTTTAGCAGACACTGAAAAATCCCCACGAAGCTCATTTATTAGGTTGTAACATAAGAAATCGCGGTTGTCTTAGTTCATCCATATTTTTTTTGTAATAAAATATTTTTGAATGCGCTTTTGTCTATTAGAAAGAGCGTTTTATTGCGCATCGTTTGATATATAATTTGTCTATGTTTACTTTATTTTTCCACGAGAAAAAGTGTTTAGAAAATGTCTGATCAAAAATTTCGAATGCGAGTTTGCATGTGGTACGACTTTAAGCACGGCAAATCGGCTGCTGAATCTCATCGTGCGCTCTTTAAAGTATTTGGCAAAGAAGCCCTGTCTGAACGTCAATGTCAGGAGTGGTTTAAACGATTCCGAAGTGGTGACGAAAGCTTGGAGGATCATGAACATGGACATCGAGCTGAAGTCGTCGACAATGACCTGTTGAAGGAAGCAATAGAGTCGGATCCGTGCCAAACAACTCGAGAGCTTGCAGAACAGTTTGGCTGCTCTCACGTGACAATTGAGCGTCACTTGCATAAAATCGGCAAGACGAACAGGTGCGGAAAGTGGGTGCCACACCAGTTGAGCAATGCAAACAAATAATACATTTTGTAATAAATTTTTATAATAAATTTTGTTTTTGGATCAAACCGCGGTTTCTTATGTTACAACCTAATATTTAAAGCTCAAACCTGGAATGCTGGCATGTTGACTGTGGCTGGAGTATTGGGGTTCCTGAATGTTCGATGTCAGTGTTATCCTGATTGAAAATTTGTGAACTTCGATACTTTTTCCGGACGTATTTTTCGAGTAGCTGAAACAATTAAAGAGGATATTTAAAACGGTCGTGAAGGCCAACAGTTGATATTTTCAGCAAAAAATTCTGATTTTATAAATGTCCTCCAAATATTTCATTTAAAGCTGTAAAAATACAGTGCGGTCAATATCTATAGAACACCCCCCCCCCTTTAATTGCGGTCTAGCCGGATAACGGAAGGAGATATCAAAAAATTTTAAGCACCAATCGGTTTTAAACACAAAAAAAATCCCCGGGGCCAAAATTTCATGAAGATATGTACCACTTTCTAGGACCCAGTAACAACAAAAAAGTGCATCTGCAAGCGGTCAATATCTATAGGACCCTCACAGTCTTTTTCTGCTGTTTGCAGGTAGGATGCCCTCCAAAACTTTGATTTTTTTCCTGTTCTTATTTTATTACACGTTTTCCGATTTTCTACAGGCAGTTTACTCTTCTTCTAGATTCACTTCAATCAAATGATTCGGCATGCTGGCGACCATATTCTTCAGGACAGCGCTGCTGATGAGGTCCCACTCCGACTTCACAGCTCACTTTAGCTCGCGTACAGTATTGCATTGGCAGCCGTTGTGGTACAAACGTCGAACCAAGTATCGCCAGACATTCTCGATGGGGTTCAGATTCGGACTGTAGGCGGGCCACTCCATCACATCGATCTTCTTGGCGGAAAACAAACTTCTCGAACTGCAATTTCGACGGTGGAAGTTTGATGGGTTGGGGAGCATTCTGCGATGGGAAGAAGTTGGATCTCCAGTTCATTACAACTCGCGGGACGTCCACCTCGTATTAGCAGACCTTCCAGAACACTATCGTTCCATTCTTCCAGAACCGCCGCCGTACCCACACCTTCCAGCAAGATAACGCCTCAATCGATCGCGGCAAGTCCTCATTGGATTGGTTTTCCACCAAGAAGATCTGTGTGATGAAGTTACCCGCCTGCAGTCCGGATCTGAACCACATCGAGAATGTCTGGGGATACTTGGTTTGACGTGTGTACCACAACGGCAGTCAATACTACACTGTACACAAGCTAAAGAGAGCTGTGAAATCGGAGTGGGTACTCATCAGCTGCGCTGTCCTGTAGAATATGGCCGGCAGCATGCCGAATCGTTTGATTGGAATGATCAACAACAATGGAGGAGAAACAAATTATTAAATTTTTGTTCGTGCATGATGTTTTTCTTTCCATTCCTTTCCAGTTTTCAATAAACTAACTATTTAATTAAGTGGATTTGGGCTGTTTCAAAAAGCGGGAAAGTCTCTAGAAGAGTAAAATTACTGTAGAAAACCAGAAAACGTGTAATAAAATGAAAATAGGAAAATATACAAAGTTCCGGATGACCTCTTATCTGCAAACAGCAGAAAAGGAGGGAGGGGGTGCTATAGATATTGACTGCCTGCAGATGCACCTTTTTGTTGCTACAGGATCCTGGAAAATGGTATCTCCATGAAATTTTGGCCCCGGGAGTTTTTTTGTGTTTAAAATCGAATGGCGGTCACAGATTTTCGATATCTGTTTCCGTTCTCCGGATAAACCCTAATTAGAGGGTGTCCTATAGATTTTGACCACATTGTACAAAATGTACTGTTAAATAAGGTTCTCATTCATAATTATTCCACAAAAACTATGGTACAAATGTTGATTTTTGTTATGATCGCTGAAGTATTAATCGATACTGAATAGCTTGACCGATTCGCAAACGCTGGTGGTCTATTGTATGAAAAAGCCATTCATCACACGCTTTATTTTCTTTATTTTCAGAAATATGAGAAAATCTGAACTCTAAAATCTTTAATATACCGTAAAAACTGAATTAAACTTGCTTGCTCCACTATTTTGCAACTGCCATTAAGGAAGTCAATACTATTAGAGGAGCAATACAAATAAAGGGGCAAATCTAATTCAGTTTTTATTGTACCTTGAAGAACTTAAGAACTTTGTGTAAAGTTGTTTTAAAGATCACATTTTTTGCACTATTTTCACAAAACAAAAATAAAAAAAATGTTTTCGAAATTACTTCCTGGTGTGATAAACTCACTTTCATCGCATCTTTTGTCTTATCATCATCCAGCAAGTTTCTTTGCCGACGAATCGGGTTCCTTCGTTGCATGCTTCTATCATCAGAGTGGTCCGTATTCCTTAAACAAAAATGATGAGAAAATTTGAGAAATGAACTCTAATACTCTGAAATGGCATAATAAAAATGATTGTCGACGCCTATTTCTCATCATATTTATCGTCTCATCGTCTCACCAAAGAGCCTCTCTCTCCATAGTACCGCAATAGTAATAAAGTGAATCAGAAATTATAGAATCAGTATCTGACATGTTTAAGCTATTTTTTGGAGCTTCCATATTTCATACAAACTTATGAGGTAGCAATATAAAAACAGGAATACGGTACGGCATCCGATAAAGAGTGTGAAATGAAAATGGCTGTCCGTAATAGTTGTGAAAAAAAACAAGGGTGTTATTTCAATCTTGTATTTCAATCATGTATTACAGAACAAATTTGTCAGTTAGTTTTTCAAGGACACGTTGAAACTAGAAAATGGTATTGTGGTGTTTTGTGAGAAAAGTATAGGAAATAGAAAACGGGAAACGAAGAAAAACCATTACTTTGTATTTTAGAAAAATGAATGTTCCATAATTTGCATTTTAATCGATGCTCTCTTTTGCAATGAATCATCAATGTGGTTCTCTTATAATACAATTCCGTAATTCTCTGACAGTTCACATACTCAAGAGCATACTTGCCACGCGGCGCGCAGTCCGGTAGGAATATCCGGAAGTCAGAAAAAATTTAATTTTTACAATAGAATAATGAAAAGTGAAAAAATAATTCATTTTTATATCAAAGGCGCTATATTTGAAAATCAATAATTTAATCATATAATATTTTCAATGAATTTTTTAAAATATGACATGCCACGGATAGCATTAAATAAGTAACGGAAAATGGAATAAATAAGTTTCTAAAAGCTTTGTTTCACAAAGTGTTCGTTTAGTCTGATTTCTTATTTATTATCGCGCTACAAAAGCTTATAAAAGGAAATTTGAAGTTCTCAATGCAAGGAGAAAGTTTTGCAAAACCGTCGTCAAGTCCGGCAAGTCAATCGTTCTTCCCGTGCTCACACATGGATCTGAAAACTGGACCCTTACACAGAGCCTTGCTGAAAGAATCCTTGTGACGCAAGCATCGCTCTCACGGAACAACGCCAACAAGGCTTACTCCGTGAAGAAATCCGAAAAATCTCTCAGGTCACAGACCCACTGAAACACATCAAAAAGAAAAAAAATTGGATGGGCTGGACACATTATGCGATGAGCTGACGGAAGATGGTCGAAACTGATACATGGATGGATTCATCGAGATCAAAAACGACAAAATGTCGGAGGACCCCCCCCCCCATGAGATGGTCCGACTCACTACAAAAAGTAGTCTCAACATACCGAGGAATTGGACCAGGACCACCATTGCCCAAGGCATGGCTAGCTGTGATCCGCGCCCAGACAAGCGATTGACTAACCGACTTAGTAACTACATAAGTAAGTAACAACAGAAGCCTACAAAAGAAAATTTCAAGTTCTCAATACGAAGAGAAAGTTTTGCTCTGACTCACTACGAAAAGTAGTCTCAACATACCGAGGAAACCGACTTACTACTTTATGGACCACCATCGCCCTAAATCGCAAGGCATGGCTAGCTGTGATCCGCGGCCAGGCAAGCGATTGACTGATCAACTAAATAACTAAATAAGTTAGTAGCAACAGAAGCCTACAAAAGATAATTTCAAGTTCTCAATACAAAAAGAAAGTTTTGCTAAACCGTCGTCAAGTCTGGCACTTAGTGTGCGCATACCCCTCACCCCGAGTTCCCACATAAAACTTCACAGCAGACTCTGTGACCTATACGCGTAGCATAAGATCTGCCATCTCTATTTATCATTGACTATTTCGCAATTGAACACAGAATTCATTAAATGATCTCAGTATAAGATATAATTTTGCAAAAATTGAGATTGGTAACTTCCACTGGAAGCTTTGCTTATAGTTCCTATAATATTTAACGTTTGGTTCTGATCAGAAGCTTAATTTTAAAAGTTTGAAAGAAAAAATCAGTTTACTTATGAAATATTACATGTTCTAATGTTCTCTAATAAGCACATTTTTGGAAAAGTACATAAAACATTCCGAGAATAAGAAAAAGAAAACTAAGCTTCGCATTGGAATACAGTCGTCTTGTAGGACATGTTGGCAAATACTTGAACGACCAGCTCATTGAGCAAGCAAGAGTCTCTTCCCCCTCTTATCAGTTCTTGACATGTTAGGTAATCCAATCTTTTGAACGTTTTTTCGAGAAAAGCTACTTACGTCTCATTTTTTTTCTCCTCTACTTCTTTTACCATTTTGAGCAATTCAGACGGATAATATGCACCTAGCGAATGGAAGAAAAGAGAACCTGTTAGAGGATTAGGATAATTAAAATACTTGCAGTCAAAAAATCAACGATTTGGGTTTTGTATGTACCCGGAAGAACAAAACCCCTCCCCTTTCTCCAAGGTCATTGCACTTCCATGTTAAAGGAAGTACATGCATTTCTTTGCTGAATTAACAGCCAATAATTGATTAGAAAGTTCCTGAATATTGAGTTTTTTTCTTCAACTTACAATCTTCCTTCGTATGGCGTTGTTGTTTTCGACCGCTGCATTTTTCCGACGAAGTCGATGATGAAGCGATTGAAAACGACCGTCGGTTTGTATGATAATTCTCGGAGCAAACATTCTGTAGAGGATGATCGAAACAATAAAGAAAATTTCCTCGACCTCCGGCTCCTGTGTTGAAATGTGGAAACTAAAAGAAAACTATCGCTCTGGGAAAACTAAAGTTGTTTTGAGAGTCATGTTAAAGCAGTGAAGAGAACAGTTCTCAGTTGTATATGATTGTTTCTTGAGTGTTTATCGAATCTGTATGGATTAAATCTTTGATCTCGTGTCGGATTCAACCGCTCGCCTTCCGCCAAATAAACCGTTCGAGTGTCAAACTAGTACCCAAAGTAGACCAAACGTGAACCTTTGACGGCGTTTGACCAAAGATTCAAAGGGTTTGAAAGTCTGGCAGTAGGTATCTGACAGAAAAACTGTGAGATGTGCAAGAAAGAAACACTTTTACAGTGATTATGACCATGTAAAAGGGATTTCACACATAATGATAACTGTTGAGTACAGAAAAATCACTTTACTATGTATTGTACCACTTCGTAAGAAGGTATGAAGGTAATTTCACTCTAAAATATCTTTAAATAGATCAGAAGAGATCCGGATCCGTTCTTGGATTTGGGCATTTCAAAATCAATTGACTTGATTTTTTGAACCTTCTTCACTCATTCTCATCTACTTTCTTGTTGTCTGGTTTCAAAATGTTCAGTTTTCGAAGTTTCTCATTTCGAAATCACGCGGATGCAAAATATCTTGAATAGTTTTCAACAATCATACTAACATCAAATTTCGCCTAACAAAACAATCCCAAGAAAAATCCCAAGACGCGGATTGTTAAAAATCAGAAAACACTTGCAACTGGACAATTAAAAATACATTGAATTACAATTGAAAAATTTGGCAAAACTTATGATCTCGGGCGGGCTCGAACCGCCGGCCTTCTGTGTGTTAGACAGATGTGATAACCGCTACACCACGAGACCACTGCGACTATGCAGTGAAGGATGCAGTTGAAATAGTTTGTAAGCAATGCTAGGAGCAACGAATGGGTGAGAAGGAGAGTAGGAAAAGGCGAGGGAAGACCGCGGTCATAAGAAAACATGCGTGCATTAGAACGGCAAGTTTCCAGTAGTGTTTTAAAAGAGTTTTTTTATGAAATAAAATTTGAAAAGATAATTTTAACGGTTTCGTTTCGTTTCGTTTTTTTATAATCATATTTAATCGAGTAGAATTCCAATTGACAAACTGAATAGCCTATCTCGCTATCTTTTTTAAACGACAATCATTCGATTTCCCTTTTTACGTATATTACAAAATGATGCCTCCTGTTTCGTATGTGCATTACATGCTATTATAAATTTGCTTGACGGTGCGTAATTGATGATTCTTCTATTCAAACTATCAGAATTCACTGATCATCTGAAAGCTGTGCGAATGTTTTATTCTGTAGATTTTCCGCCTAGGACTTCTCACTAATCTCTTTCAATTTTGTGCTTGAAAGCTTAAGCAGGTGTTGAAGAAACATACATAATGAATTGCACACTGCTGTGCTTATGATCTCTTTTTTTGTGTGTGTGCATTCCTTTGAGTCTGTTATTTCCATGAGCCGATAATTATAGGAAACGATTTTCGTGCATCGCTTCTCTCCCACAAAACGCCAGTTTTTCAATTTTTGTGGTCACATCGAAATCATCGACCGCAATAGACGAAAAAAAAACACACAGCGAACTCGTTTTGTTTGCATTTCACGTAGAGAAAAGCACATAAAGACAAACATCTGACAGAGCGGCCGTTGTTCCTCGTTCTGCTCTGTATTTGGAGAAAAAATTGTGCGATTTTAGTAGTATTGCTTCGGTTTTCATTAGTATCCATTTTCAAAATATGATAGTATTTTCAATTTGTTCGATTAAAACACTCTCAGCGTTCGCTGATCTTTGATGCTTTCAAATGTGCCAGTGTGCGATATT
This sequence comes from Caenorhabditis inopinata, assembly GCA_003052745.1. Classification (NCBI taxonomy): domain Eukaryota; kingdom Metazoa; phylum Nematoda; class Chromadorea; order Rhabditida; family Rhabditidae; genus Caenorhabditis; species Caenorhabditis inopinata. The sequence goes on along the minus strand of AP018156.1, from coordinate 3,066,794 downwards.
TTTTCGAAAACAGATCTGGTGATCAATTTTAAATCGAGAAAAAAGAGCAACCATTATAAACCTACATGTTTGTTGCTCAAAATCATAATTTCATTTGTTTCTTTTCTGTTTTTCTGAAATATTTCATCATTCTTCATTTCTTTATTTCGTTTTCTCAAACTTGAATGCTGGGAATACAGGAAAAATAAATAAATCAAATTCCCTGAGAAACAATATTTTTGAGAGAGCACAAAAGACTCAACGAAACAAAAAAATAACGCAGTTTTCGATAACTCGTTTCAGAGTTTCAGAGAAATTTAATTTCAGTTTTCAAATGTTTTGAATACCTTTTTTCAAAAAGTTTACATTTTTTGTATTTATTAAAAACATTTTATACGTTTTTTGAGTTTTTCAGAAGCCGAGCATTCGTCTTTCTTTTCAAACTTTGAGCGCGCTTTCCATTTTTCAGTTAGTTGTTGGAAATACAATATCAGAATAGTGGGTTTTCATACAAATAATTATTTTTTTTTGTTGTTGAAATCCTGAAGTTTTGACCTTTCAAAGTGGGAGTGTCCATGAAAAGGGCTGAACCGAAGGCGAAGGAAACTCTGTAGAAATGCTGAAAGACTTTTGAATTTGTCTGAAATTCTGAAAACAAAAATAAAAATTTAAGTTTAAACTCTATTCTACACTTGAATTCAAGTACAGTGTCAAATTTTGAGATAAAAGCTGTAATTTAAGCTTGAACTTTAATGATGATTTATTCTGATGAAATAGTATTTTATTTGGTAATTTCAGACTTGTTAATTAATTTTTTTTCTGAATTTTAACAGAGATTTTTCCCTATTTTTCCGGCTAGGCTTTTTCAAAAGTGTTTCACCCTTAAATTAAGCACAGCCTTCAATTGAAAACGTTTTGCATAATAAATCTTGGCTGAAAATTTAAAAAACACGCTATTATTCGGGCATTTATTTGTGAAATCAGCGTTGTTAATCGGATTGAAACTTCCGAAAAAAGATTTTCCTAATAGGCTCTGAACATAGGGGAGAATTCTTAATACCTTCCAGAAGAGTTCTTATTTTTTTTTATTACGCAAATGCTTTTCGTGAAGTTAATTTTCTCATAAAGGACTCATTTTTTATTTTCACAGAGTTCACTAGCAGTTATATAATACAATTATTTTGTCTAAGTTAAAGTCTGAGCTCATTTGGACTTTCACAGGTTTTCACAGCTTACAGTGTGGCCGCGCCAAGCAGGCAAGCATTGACGTATCAGTGGGCCGGGTAAATTCAATTTTTTTCATTTATTTATGTATTTTTTTTTACTACTTTCCAAGTTTCAGATTGGGAAAAAGTTTTGTTTATTGATTTCTGATATACAGAAGTTACACATTTCTCTTCCGAACTGTCTGCTTGGCTAGGTCAGTTAAGTCACAGTTCTAAAGAGTCAAAGCGTGGGTTTGTTAGCTGTTCGCGTTCGCATCGGCACTTTCTCGCACGCTCCCACCTCTCACTGGTCTTTAAAGTGTTTTCGAGAAGTGTTGCTTGAAATGTGTTCAACGATCTGAAAGTAATGGTGCCGAGAAAAAACATTGCACTTCTTCCACTTTTTTTTCGTTTTTCTTTCTTTGCGAATGTACGCGTTGTACCTTTGTACGGGCACTTTCATTAAATGTTTCTTCGCTTTGTTACCGACAATTCCTGTTCAATATCTATTTATTCTTTAATCTGTTTTACTTTACTTCAATATAAATGAAAATTGAGAATGTTTTTATAACTGCTTGGTGACCTTTGAATCTAAACAAAAACTGAACACACTGTCACATGAAATTCAAAGACATTATTGTCAGTTTTGTTATTTAATGCCATCATTCTTATAGAAAAAATTCATGGAAGAAAATAAAGTCTTTGCCCTCGAAGACATTCAATTTCGATGCGCGGGAAAGATATCTTGCGCACTAGCATAACATATCCATCTTTTTCGTATTCTTTTCTGTTTCTCGGTGTCGCACGCCAACAAAACACTTCTCCCGCCAGCGAATCCACAGCAAATCACTGCATGAAATTAGAGGGTGGAATTCGAGGAATAAATGACGACTTGTTGACGTGTTGTAGAGTATTGAAGAATTTAGAACTCAATTTGCAATTTTCAGTATTTGGTGCGTTCCGCATTTGTTTCTTTAGAAATGAAATATCCATTATTCTCGAATTTCTGCTGTTTTCCATTGCATTTTCAGTTTATCCATTTATCTGAAAGCGTACTTCAAGTCTTGACTAAAGTTATTCCGATCTCACCATGTGTCTAAGTGCAAATCGGATGAAAACAATTAATAATTCATATTTATTTCTTATAAAAGGCAAGCCGTTTATCTCACGCTCAGATATCCGTTTTACATTTGAAAAATGCGATTTTCACGTTTCCTTGTGATTTCGCTGTGTGTTAGGCGAATCATTTTCAGCAAGGTGTTCTCAAACACGAGAATCTTTTGTAAGAGATTCATTGCTTCTGGTTTTTGTATTCAATTCTTCATTTTCAACAGCTTCCATGGTCTTCATATTGAATTCGCTAAACTTTCCTCGAAGCTATCCAGTTCTCATTCAAACTATGGGCATCACTTTTCATATTTTGTGTGATCCTTCTTCTCGAATGTGACCCCTTCACGTCTTTGATGTTTCATCTCTCTATTCTTGCACCATATACATACATTTACGTCATGTGGTTTAGCTTGGGTGGCACCATCAAACCTATTTTTTTCCAGTTTTTCATATTTATTTTTTCTATTCTCTTTTCACCCGCCAATTCACCGTTGGAAGTGCCCCGTTTTCTTTTTTTCTTGCGTCGTGCTTTAATCTATTCTCTATAACCCGGCGGGGCTAACAAATGCATTTAGTCAGGGCTCGATGGGGCCGTTACCATTGAAAGCGTCAAAGACGAAAGCGACGAGGGACAGGAGGAGCAGCAAATCTGACGACAGCGGGATTATGGTGCGTTTTTTGGAATACCCAAAGATTTTAATATAAAGTGATCAACTCATAAAGGAAATCAGTTATAGTTGAGGATTTTTCAGTTTATTCAATGTTTTCGGCTTAGTTAGCTCTCTTATATTGGTGGGGATTAAAGCTGAATAAACATTTAAAGATCCATTTGGATAGAATATGAAAGAGAAGGAACAATCTATTTTAAACTAATACTTAATTATGAAAAATTAAAATAATAGAAGTGCTTGAATAAGAGCATTTAAAATTCTGTTTTATTCTAAAAAAATGTTAAAAAAAATGATATTCTGAGCACAACCAGGGTTTCCCGTTTCTTCAAGCACAACTTCGTCAAGCAATTACATATTTTCTCTCTTGAATTTTTTTTGTATTTCCAAGTTTGAAGCTCTAAGTTTGACCATGAAGGTACAGTTTCAGTACTTAAATTGGAAGATAAGATTCCGTTTGATTGTAATAATGCATCTCAGACAGTCTTGCTCAGACAGAGCTCATAAATCATGAAATTTCAACATTCTCTATGATGAAATATAGACAAATACGTGATTTTGCGGCTGAAACTCCCTATAAAACTAGCAGTATTTCAGGAGGAACTAGACAACATGTCCACATCTCTTTCCTCGACATCATCAACAGCTACGGCAAGCAATTCTACTACTACGTACAAAGTTCGGCGTATCCATAATTTAGCGGTACGTCGGCGCCGTATGCAAAGCATTTTCCCGCAACAAGCTACCTATGACCAATACACCGTATCAATGGGAAAGAAGCTTGTCAAAGTGAGTCAGCTCATTTTAAGATTCTTTTCTTTTTTTTTCAAGTATATTTTGCACTTGTATGAAGCATGGCTTCCACAACTATTATTTGGGAAAAAGTTTATTCTGTTTTGACGAAATAACTATAATTACAGTATACAAAAAAATTACAGCTTCAGATGCATTTTTTAAATTATATAAATGAAGATACCATACAAAAAGCTCACTGAATCCGCAATCGATAACACGAAGCTGCGCCTGTGCAGGACCTATTGAAATTCTTTGCGGCTGTAATATAAAGTGAAATAGAATAATAAGAGATGAAAAGGTACATATTGAAAAGTAAGAAAGGACTCTGAAACGGCTAAAAATAGATAAGCAATTAGAAATTAACGCACACGTCATCCTATGAATGAGAATTTTTCAAGAAGCTCTAGGATATTCTGCACATTCAAAGCAATTGTCTTCTTTGAACCAAGCTGAAATTCACTTTCAGCACTCTCCGCATTCTTCAAAGTGAATCAGGGCCTGGTCAGGGCCACAACCTTCATTAATAAAACCAATGTAACAGGCAATGTGACACCATATACATTAACTACAATTACACATGCGCAATAGGTTTAATCTCCTTAGAGAACTTTTTTTTAAACGAATCGAAATTAGATTTTTTTTGGTCTATTGCTTGCGGAAATCTCAGGAAATAACGGAGAGAGTGAGAAAAAAAATGTATAGAACTCTGAAAATGCAGTTTTATTGCCAACAATTCACTTACTTCCATGCATTCGTTATATTGTTTTTCCTAGCCTCCCCCATTAAATATACTGTATTGTTCAGAGGTCAGAGGCAACCATTAAAAGGAGGGGGGGGGAAGAGGAAACTGTTTCACGTTTTATATTTATTCCAGTTTTATTCGCAGAAATAAACCTTGATTATTTGATTTGACTTGCAGACAAGGCCACTTGCTTTATATGGCACCTCGTGCGATTGAGCGTTTGGATTATGTGCGTGTGTGTGTGTGTGTGTCAACGTTTCGTATTGTCACGTTCTGACATCCACGTGGTCACGATCATTGTGACGCAGCAGTTTTAGCAACATAAAAGGCGAGGGAGAGTTGTAAATCGTGTTCGTTTCAAGACACCAGCCTCTTTCTCTTCTCTACAATTCAGTTCTAGAACAAGTTGAATAGTTGCAAGGAATCATTAAAAGAATGATACCTTCACGTCACCTTTTTCTTCATTTTCTTTCTCACACAAACCTCGTCTTGGTAGACGGCATTGTTCTGCATGGAAATGCTGTTAATTGTGTTTATAAAAAAGGAAATTTGACGGAAGCAGAAGTTTTGGTGAATATGAAAAATAAAAATGGCATAAGAAGGGAATTGAAAAGACGCATGATTCATATTTAACACTGTAAGAATATAGCAGTTTCGCAGTGCTTTAAATATAGAAAATTTGAAAGAAAATGTACATTTGATGAGAGACAGTTTTTTTCTATTTATTTGGAATCGGTTTTTGCCGGAATCTAGCTTCTCTCATAATGAAAAGTTTGGGAATCTTCACCTGCAACATGGGAAAAGCTTGTAATAATTACAGCTTAGACATTAACAAATGATCATAGAGAATGACGTAATTCCCATCCGTTGCTCTTGCTCATTGAAAATCCTGATAGACATGAGTGAATACCGATCTAATTACCTCTACCCACAAAATTGAATGTTAATGTAGACTTTTAAACGCTTGTTTGTTGGAAACTTCCGTATTCGTTACATACATTCTCGGTGTGTTCAACAAAATGTCAAATTACAACACAGCCATTCCATTGTGATCAAATCACTAATTTTCTCGACTTCCTTTTCTTACTATGATACTTCAAAGTGGCGCGAGTTCCTCAAATTTGTGTCACACGCGCCTGCCACGTTTTCAGACCCTTCGCGGCCCTGTATTCTATCGACCAAACAAATTAGCATCATTTTCCCCGAGCAGAAAAAAAGCACTTTCTCCGACCGCGTTTTATTCATGAAAAATACATATTTGGGTTATTACTTACTTATCAATATACTTGGATTTATTTTTCTTTGCAAAACACGTTTTCAGTGTCAATAGTATATGAAGCAGCTTGAGTGCTTTAAAAATACATTATGAACTTCTCTTTTTTAATGAGCAATCATACTGTTTCGCCGTTTGTATTTGCCAATTTCTCTGCTCCAACGCCTAACAATAGCTAAGAGATTAGAGAAGTTGCAAACCAGTGACCAGACATCCACCATATTGGTTTTGTGTTTGAAACTTTGAAAACCCTTGAGCAAATTTGTCTATAAAACAGCACCAAGTCGTGGAGTCAATCGCTAAATTCGGATGTTTAACACGCACCGCACACACCCATTAAACAAATGTTCAGCTTTTTTTTTTGGAATAATCGTTATTTATATCTCTTATTTTTACTTGCAATTCGGGAATACTCTGGATCTGGATGATTCAGGTTTGCCACATGACTCCCTTCAAAATGAAGCAAAATGTATTTTTTTAGCTGTTTTGAAGGGAGTTATGTGACAAACCTGGATCGTCCAAATGTATTTTTTCAGCTGTTTTTTGATGCTTTCTATTAACTTATACCGTTTTGAAACAGGATTGAAATATCAGCCGAGCCCAATTGCTGAGCCCAATCCGCGTAGATACTTAACAGCATCTTGCCTGATGCCAGTTTCATCAATAGATTTACATGGTAGATGACATGCCGCAATCCACAATTTGCGAGCCGCACTTTTCATCTTGAAAAGAGCTGTAAGTTGTTGCATGTATTATATGACTTTTTTTAAGGCTTAGAATTGGCAGTGGCAAACTCTTTTTAATATATTTCCACGAATCAGCCACAGTTTTTCAGGGTGTTCATTCGCTTTATTTGAGAAAAAACGCTTTCTATTTCGTTTTTGCTTCACATTTTTCTACCAACCAGACACCAAATTGAAGGTTTCTGCTTAAGGAACCTGCAACACCTCGCACATAAATAGCTCCGCCCAATTTATCCTTTTTCACTTTGTGCTCTGTTTGTTTATACGGGTGCAAGTGCTCGCATTACAAACTCGCATTCATTCAAACTTTTTTCTATTTCGGAGTAAGATTTAACTTGGGGGGTTTTTTCATAAACCTTTTTTGCCTAATGCAGGCACAAAACTGAAAAAAAAGCTCAAACAATTGAAGGAATATTATTGCTAATTTGATAATTTTATTCGTTGAAACAAAAATTCAAGACTCCATTTTTCAAATATAGCTTGCTCATAAACCCTACTATTTTTAGTGTTTCAGCATGAAATATCTTTGAAACCACTTGCTTTTGAGAGCAGCTTATTAATTAGTGCTCCAAAACTATAGATGTCGTTAGATCAGTGAGAGCTCATAATTTAAAACTATGGATATCATCTGAAAAGATTTTTCTGGCACAGATCTTACTCTATGTAGGAAATTTTGAGTATTAGGTACCTTTCTTAAGGCTTTCAATCTATGCAGACTTTTTGATATATTTGTGAACTGGCAAAATCTGAAAGACCAATGAAATAGTTACCTCCATGAAGGAATCAAAAATTTTTATGCCGCCCAACGCACTAAAACAGCTGTAAAACGTTTGTTCTTCTTAATACTTGCTGTTGGGGAACGTGATGATCAGAATCATCATACAAAGCACGAAGAAAGCCCATTATTTCTGGCGGGTTCGTTGAAAAACGGAACCAATAATTTTCATCGGGAAACATTGAAAACTATTATAGTTTTTTTTGTACATCGTGCCTCTTACGACTTCATTTTTTTGAAAAAATGATGCGAGCTATCGCAAAACGAAGAAGCGAAAATTACTGTCATTCTTATCTAAAGCTCTTTTTTTAGTAGTTTCCTTCCTCATCAGATGATTCTTTTTTTTTCATTAGCGCATTTGAGAATTCTTAAGGAAGCCCTCATATTTTCAAATTTCAGAAAGCTATAAACGCGTTCAAAAGAATGGAAGAGAACCAAATCCGCCGTCAACGTCACATCCAGCTGCTCCAGCAACTGTGTCAAGACCCAAAAGATGAACAGAATCATGATGACACCAAGAGGGAAGAGAATGAGGAGCCACCACCAAGGCCGCCAACTCGAAGATGGTGAGAAGTATTCCAATTTTTTTTCAATGAAATTCAGATGATATCCGAAGATAAGATACCAAATTTAAATTCTACGTAAAAGCTATCAAAAAGAAATCCAGAGAAAACTATTAATAATTATTTGCTCCAATAAATTGAAGCAGTTTTTCCTATTCTATGTACCTTGTTATCAGCAAATTTTGTAAAATGTGGAGCCACAAGTACAGTATACTGACTCTTAAAATAAAACTTGAAACCCTCCCCCCCCCCACAACGCAACTTTTCATCTCACTATATTTCAGTATGTTCTACCGTGAAGACACCGACGTTGTCAAAGTTCTGCGAGCCAAGCAGATCTGACTATTTCACGTCTTCATTATTTTTCCATATATATTCAGAATGCCAAATTTAACACAAAATCATAGACAAATTCAACACACTTTTCTTTTGTTTTTCTCCGTCCTAGTCTTTTTTTCTTTTAACCTTCATTTTCTTACAGAAATTCGTTAAGTATTTTTTTACATATTTTCCTTAATTTCCTTGAAAATCTCAAATTCCCCGTTTTGAGCACTCTGGATTTTGTTACTGATTAGTCTCCTCCCCCCCCCCCCCCTCTCGCCTTTTTCGATGCGTTTTGCAGATGCCACAAACCCTCGTTTTTATATGTTCCGCATCTCGTATGAGCTACCGTGTAGATTTTTTAAAGCTGTGATTATTCGATTTTTTATTACCAAAGAGCCATTCATTTATAATGAAAAGCTGTTTATAATTTTGTGGTATCGTTTTTTTTTATCAGTGCCACTCACCTTCTGCAATTTTTTTTTGCCCCGAAACCATGATTTGCTTGTATTTCATGCCATTATTTGTCGTTAAAAGTTTTCTTTGTTTAATAATAAGCCTTTTGTAGAACCCTATCGCATTTATAAAGTTGCTCATCTTTCAATGGAGCCGACAAATCATTTAGGTCTGCAGGTACAATAAGAAGGAAGTGAAAACAAAAAATGAATCTTGGCAAATGAATAGAAACCAGCATCTGGATAACATGCAGAATGAATAATAAAAATAATATGGAAAAAGCTTTTCAGAATAGCTATATTAAAATAAAATACCAACTTTTAAAGCTGTGATCATAATTGCTAAAGCTCAGAAGAAAAAATTTAATTTTTTACAGTTTTTCAATAGAAATTGTTTTTCTCGTATCATATCATATCATACAAGATATAATAATTTAGAAATCTGAAGAACGTAAGTTTTAATGCAAATATAAATAAATGAATTGTATAAATAATTATAATTTTTAAATAATATTCAGTTTTTTTTTCAATTTTATGCCGCGTTCAAAGTTGATTTCCAGGAGAAATTTCCTGGAAAAACGCTGTCCAAAGCTGTCATTTTTTTTCCAGATTTTCCGGAAACTGCTGCAACGAGTGTTACCATAGTTTGCCCCTTTTCCGAGATCTTCAACAATTTCCCCGTCAGAATCTATCATTTGAGCAGAAATATTCAGAAAAAAGACGAATATAGCAAAAAAACGTTTAACAACTTGAAAAAAGTGCGTTAAAAAAGAGTCGTAAATCGTGCGACGGTTATTGGTCTCGAAGGGAAGAGGCAAACTACTTTAACACTCGTTGCGACAGTTTCCGGAAAATCTGGAAAAAAACGGCAGGTTTGCACAGCGTTTTTCCAGGAAATTTCTCCTGGAAATCATCTTTGAAAGCGGCATTAATTAAAAAAAAACTCTTTTGAACCAGTTACATACTTTTGCTATTCTTCAAAATAATCCGATAAACTTTTCAGAAATTCAAAATTTCCAGGTGTCTTCCCTGCACCAAACCCAAACCCTGATTCTTTGCTTAATACCGCAATTTTGAAAAACTCTTCAAGTTAGGTAATAGGTAAGTAGTTTTCTTATTCTTGTAGCTAATAGCAATTGCTCATTGTACGGAGCTCTTTATTCTCTCTCGATTTTCCTGAATTTCAATGTTCAGAAATTTAGAGACATGTTATCACCTGTCTTCTATTACGTGTGTTTCAGGAGGACTATCACTTCAATATTGAAGAGAAGACTTTAAGAAATCGGTTATAAATATTGAGACTCTGCCAACAAGCTCTGCAAAAACACAAAGTTGCAAAATAATTGTTCAAGATTGAATCTTATAGAAAATAATTAATTTCATTAAAAAATACATTTCATGAATTTTTTTTCATATAAAGCTTCACGCAATCGCGCTTAAATTATCCATTTTATTTCATTTAACACTTTCACACATTGAAAAATATAAATTTGGCACTGAATTATTTTTCGCTAGACTTTGCGGCGTCACTTTGATTTTATTGCATCCACCCCTTCCTCCCCTCAATCGACGCATTCTTTTTTGTCATGAAAATCATGATGAGAACTGCGAAAACACCTCAGAAGTTGCAATCTACGGGAGAAATCTCGCGAAAAACTCTGTACCAGTAAATGAAGACCAACCATTCTCTAACAGCCTGCCTTTGATTCAATCGTTCTCCCATATCTCACTTCCGGGTCAGAAGTTCGGACTTTTACAAAAGTCTTGCGGAAAGAGTCAGAGTGACCCACGAATCTCTTGCAAAAAAAACTAGCCGGGATAATATTCACAGAAAAAGATCCTCCTCAAGAAGACATTAGACGTCTATGAAACGTTAGAGACCCACAATTCATAAAGAGGAGAAAACAAAGACGGACAGGACATGCGATGCGCAAAAACAGCAATTGATGAACCACGTTGCTTCAAGAATGAATACTAAAAGATGAAAAAAACGCCCGATGAGATGGTCCTACTCTTTGGAAAAAGAAGTTTCAATCCATGGGAACCAGCTCTTGTACCACATTTGCCAATCAACGGAATAATTTATGTTTTCGACTAATTTTAGAGCAATATTTAAAGATTAGACAGTTTATTTCCTCATAGCAGTTCAACATGGAGTCTGAGTTTTCATAATCGACAAGGATAGACATCTGACTTAATTGTTGCAACGTCATCTAGAAGCTTCGCATGTTCCTCTCAGCAAAGAAACATCCAAACCGAGAGAATCAATTTTTTATCATGAATTTACAAATTCAGCCGTATGGACTGGCTGTCCGTCTTTTACTACCCATTCATGATTTTCATAGAAAACACATTTTTTTTATCACATATCACAGAAATGATTTGATCTATCCAATCATATGTGCATGATGTGCGGGTTGAGAAGGAAAGAGCTCATGCCAATCCTGGAATGTGTCTCCGTTTCTCTGTGTCATAGCTATGGGTACATAGCGGCCTAGTTTGTGAACTTTTCCAATTACTTTGACTATACCCAAAGACCATTGATATCAACCTCTAGTCGCTGTTCCTTCAAATCCAACTGTTCGGTCGTAATCGTCTTGATCGATGGAGAGTATCTGCGGAAACGCCGCTATTTTAGAACCGGCAAAGACGGGAAAAGACGGGATTTCTAACTACTGTTTGAAAAAATAAGTTGACATTCGAAGCAATTAAAATTTGAACTGTTTCATAGAAAACTCTAAGAATATGTACGTATTTGTTGAGGATTGAATTTTAACAAAAATAGTTAAATTTATTTTACGATTTTGTTTTCTTGGGGAACTGAAACAATATCGCTTAAATTGATTTTTGAACTATTCCAGAGTTCAAAAATAATACTGCTGTCAACACTTCTTTTATTCCGTGTATCAGCAATCATGATGAACTTTTAACTGAATTTTGTTCGCTTGACATCGCGCCACTTTTGTTGCAGCGGATATAGCGCCCCCCCCTCCCCCTTTTCGACGTCTAATTTTCCAAAGATAACAAAACACAGTTGGAAAATACATGACTTCCGTTATTCCGAAACGCCATCTTCTTCTCAGAGCGAGCGGTCTTGGCCTCTTGTTCAGAAATGAAAGGAAGGACTCATTTATATGTGAAATGTACAATAACATTTATTCGTCCCATTAGGCCACGATGGATGCTGTCGCAGTCACTGCAAGATAACCTTCTCAATCCTTCCGAATTAACGATCTCGATTCGTTTTCATCCGGTTATCCTCCCAACTTTGATTCGTTCAAATCTGTGTTAGATATATGTATATAAATTGGAGAAGAGAAGGAAGTCAGCTTTTCTGAATGTTGAAATTAGTGGAACGTGACGAACTGTATGTCAACCAGTATGTATATCAACCTTGAATTAAGAATTGTGTTTTTGCAATTCCTAATTTATTAGGGAAACTGTAATTTGTTCTGATTAATCTTGGAACAAATAATAATGTTCTGAAAAATGTATTTTTAATTGACCTTCGTCTGACAATCTGTACATTCCAACAAGTAAAAACGACATACGGTAGGAAGTATTTAATTTAATTGAATGGATAAGGCAAAGAAACATTTTGAGATAAGTATTGCTTTGAGCAATGTAACAGGAATCTCCCACAGAAAGAGCAAAGGAAATTTTCAGATATTTATGATTTTTGCGGCTTGTCAACATTTCTTGAGAGGCACAAATCTACTTATTTTTAAGCGAATAATTCCATCTGTTTGTCCAGGACGTTTTCTTTGAATGACTCAAAAGAACGTGGGCTTCTATTTTGATAATCGAAATGAAGTCATGGCCACTCGAGGGTTTCGCAACCATACTTTTAGCGGAGTGGGGCGGAATTGGATTTTGGGAACTCGGAATCCGGAAAACGGAAAACGGAAAACGGAAAAAAATTTTTTTCACGGAATCTGGAATCCGGAAGACGGAATGAAAAAAACGGCGGAATCCGGAATGCGGAATTCCGTCCTTCTCTGCAGAGTAGGGCGGAATTGGATTTTGGGAACTTAGAATCCGAAAAACGGAAAACGGAAAAAAAATTTTTCACGGAATCTGGAATCCGGAAGGCGGAATGAAAAAATGGCGGAATCCGGAATGCGGAATTCCGCCCTTCTCTCCAAAGTATTTTGGAATTGGATTTTGAGAACTCGGAATCCAGACAACGGAAAACTGAAACAATTTTTTTCACGGAATCTGGAATCCGGAAGACGGAATGAAAAAAATGGCGGAATCCGGAATGCGGAATTCCGCCTTTCTCTGATTTTTAGGAGGCTGCAGGGTACTTGGGATACTGTAGAACTATACACTCAAAATCTAGAAAACAAAAAAAAACCTGACAACGATATAAACAATCAAAATTTCGTTGATCTTCAAGGCCACGTAGAGGCTGAGTAACTGTGGAAGTCCGTGTATCACATGTCAAAAATCAGCTTCATATGTGCAAAATTACAGTTTTAATAGATATTGTTTTTCAAAGTTTTTAATACATTCCAGAATGTTTCAGAAGGTTCTAAGACATTCCAGAACATTCCATGATTTATAGTTAAAAAAAAACTGCCGAAAACGCTGCCGAATGGTAGAGTAAACCGTCTGGTGATTCTTTTAATGACTAAACAGAACAAATCAAATAATTGAAAATCCCTTTTTCGAACTTCTGATGATTAAGAAGACACAAGTGTCACTTGCTTCTTTTGAAGTTTTCCGATAACTGATTGTTGATTGTCGTTGGCGATGTACACAGCTTCACAATCTGTCTCATAGGATTAATCTCATTCTCTCAATAGGTACTGTGATGAAATTCGTTATATTTATCACCTTATCTATCAATTAGTCACCTTGATCTGTATTAGACACCAAATAATTGTTCTCAAGTTCGATCATTTTACTATTCTAACTTGAACACGATTTGGAGAATAGATGACGAAAATGAAGATTCATCGATCACAGCCACGCCCTAACATTTTTACAACTGACTCATTTGTTCTGACGCCCACACTTTTTTTTCCAGTAAAACAATAATTCAGGAACACGTCCACCTTTTCCGTCGCATCCCTATCCCATCATTGATTGGGGCGGGCACTCGAACGGATAACGGAGTGACAGAGTGGTCGGGAGAAAACGATAAATTGGAAGAAACCGCACCCTTCCATTATCTTCTCCCATTGCAAATCGCTCAACCGCCAGCCCAACTTCTGCCCATCCCGATCTTTCTGTATACACTACTTTGAGAGGTTGCTTGAAGGTGAAACTTTTTATGGGAGAGGTTTTTTACATTCCTGTTTTGAAATTCATACGTTTTCTCTTCTGTTAGGTGTGGTCTTATTCTATATATTCAGATGGGGAAGGTGTATTTTTTTTGTTCCCTGATTTATTTTTCTTCCGGTTCCGTTTCAAACTTCTATTGTTCGCATTCAGTTCACTTTATTCTCGCAATTTCTTCCAACGTTTTCTTTATTTAATAGAAAAGATTTGTGAATTTTACAGTAAAAATGTCGGACCCAGATTCGTATCGTAGCTCCATCACCTCCAGACCATCTTTCAACCGTACAGTCACCACCAGCACTCAAAACTATGGAAATCCAGGATCGGGAAACCGCGTTCTCAAAATTGTCACAGAGATGTCGTCCTCTTCAGTAGCCAGTGGACTCTCTCCATACGGCCAGAATGCGGCTTCCACCATCCGTGACAATCGTGAGCGGGAGAAGAAAGAAATCATGGAGCTTAACGACCGTCTTGCTGGATACATTGAGAAGGTTAGATTCTTGGAGGCTCAAAACAGAAAACTGGAAACTGATCTTAAAATGCTCCAAGGAAGATTCGGGAAGAGCACTGGATCTGTTAAAATAATGTATGAAACGGAAATCAGTTCTGCTCAAACTGTCGTCAAGCAAAGTTCGAAAGAAAAGGATGATGCTGAGAGAGAAATCAAAAAAATAAAGGAACAATTGGACGAGTACCGAAGAAAGTGAGTCAAGACTAGAAAAAAACTTTCAGAAATAAAAAATTCTAATTAGAGAATACAATTTGGCATCTTTTAATAGGAATGCAATTAATTTTTATGGTCGATATAGAGACAAAAGCTTGAAAATTTCAGGAATGATATCAAATTAAAATGACTAGTATTTCTGACAGAAAATTAGATTGGAATGTTGAATAGTTTCAACTTTAATAGGAACTTCAACAATAATCAATTTCTTCAGGTACGATGAAGCCAGCAGCGGTCGCGCTGAAGATCGTCTGAAGATTGACGAACTCCTTGTGACTCTCTCCAACTTGGAAGCTGAAATCAATCTTCTCAAGAGACGTATCGCTCTTCTTGAAGAAGAAATTGCTCGTCTTAAAAGGGAGAATGCCAGACTTCAATCCGAACTTCAACGTATTCGCGTCGTGAGTTGCATTGCTTATTCTTTAACTCAAATACCATTGAACGTCATACTTTAGGAACTCGACCAAGAAACTCTTATCCGTATTGACAATCAGAACAAGGTGAAAACTCTACTTGAAGAAATTGACTTTATGAAGAGAGGGTTCGACTCGGAACTGAAAGATCTGCAAGCCATGGCAGCACGCGATACAACCAACGAGAACCGCGAGTTCTTCAAGAATGAGCTTGCTAACGCTATCCGTGACATTCGCGCTGAATATGATCAGATGATGAATGGAAACAGAAACGAACTTGAGTCATGGTACCAGTTGAGAGTTCAAGAGATCAACACTCAATCTAACCGCCAAAATGCTGAAAACAACTACCAGAAGGAGGAAGTCAAGAGACTTCGCAACCAAACCACTGAGCTTCGTGGAAAACTATCTGATTTGGAGTCAAGAAATGTTTTACTCGAGAAGCAGATTGAGGATCTCAACTACCAACTTGAAGATGATCAGAGATCTTATGAAGCCGCCCTTAACGACAAGGATGCTCAAATTCGCAAGATGCGCGAGGAATGCCAAGCCCTTATGGTTGAGCTGCAAATGCTCCTTGATACAAAACAAACTTTGGATGGCGAACTCAAGGTCTATCGTAAAATGTTGGATGGAGAAAGCGATAGCAATGGTCTCCGTCAACTTGTTGAGAAAGTTGTTCGAACCTCTGCTATTAACGAGGTTGCTGACACCGAAACTATGCGTGTAGTTAAGGGAGAGCACTCCAGCAGAACATCATACCAACGATCAGCAAAGGGAAATGTTGCGATTAAAGTTAGAGCAAAACAATTGTGAAGCTGTAACCAGTTTTTATATTTCTTTTTCAGGAAACATCCCCCGAAGGCAAGTTTGTCATTCTTGAAAATACGCATAGAGCTAAAGAAGAGCCTCTTGGCGATTGGAAGTTGAAGAGAAAGATCGATGGAAAGCGTGAAGTCGTCTTCACCTTCCCTTCAGATTACATCCTCCACCCATTCCAATCCGTTAAGGTAGGTATTCATTTTTCATTCAATTTCAATAATATCTATAACCAGGACATGCAGTCAGCTATACAGCGCTCAGAATTGGTTGTTCAAAATAAAATTTTGTTGTCTCTGCAAGTGTCTATCGAATTGATAATCTAATGCGCAATTGCATTTGGGTGTGGCAAGGCCATTCGGCCGAATCTCAGTGATGACAGGACTGGGGGGGGGGGGAGAGACGTAGAAAAAGATGTCGAATGGGGGCAAGTGATAAACAAGTCAAGGGAGGAATACAGAAGGAAAATTGAACGAATTCCATGGAAACAAAGTTGTCAAATATGCAGCTAATTGGGTCAATTAGAAAAACGAAAGGATCTGCAAATATCTTAAATTGTTGACCAGAAAAACATACTACATACAATTAGATTCCATATTCCAGATTTTTGATTAATCACCCTATTCACCCGGCTGAAAGTTGATTTGAATACAAATAAGCATTTTCAGATATTTGCTCGTGGAAACGGAATAGCCAACCCTCCAGAAGTTCTCGTTTTCGAAGGTGACGACACCTTTGGAGTTGGTGCCAACGTTCAAACAATTCTCTATAACAACAAGGGAGAAGTAATTCAACCTTTTCGGCTTGACAAACGCTTTCATTTTTCTTTTGCAGGAACGTGCAACACACATTCAACGTCAGAGCCAGCAAACGACCACTTCTTGAATCAAGCTTTCGACTTGAGCTCGTCTCTGTTTTCTTTTGTGTTCCAGAAATCGAAACTCTCCGATGTACTACTGCCTGCACCTTTTCATTCCCGTTTTTTTGATGCCACTTTTTCATTTTCTTTTTCAACGCTACCCATTTTTTTGTTGCATTATCGAGAAATATAAACCAAACAGCATATAGCGTTTTTCGATCACTTCATTTTTTAGGACAGAAAAAAAGGAGCGAAGGTGGGTAACGTGATGATCAAGAGCAAACATAATCAGACAGGCTCAGAAGTATGGGGGTTTAGATAAGAGAAATGGTCCGACTCGGTGTTTCTGATTTGCTTGCAAAAGGAAGTACACGCTAAACCCCTCATTGATCGTAATATAACAAAAACTTTTTTCAAAATATTCTTTTTTTAATTATTAGTTTTGCACGTAGTTACCTTTTCTTACGGTTATAACGTAAGAAAAAATTTAAAAAAAAAGAGAATTTTCTCTGATATTAGCATTAAAAAGTCGAACCAACGTTTTATTCAAACACATTTAACACAAAGATTTTAATTTAAAAAAATAATAAATCAAACATTGAAATTTGATTTGTTTGAAATCAATTTATATTTTCTCTCTTTTCATTAAAGTTTGACTCAACCCGAACAAATCACAAAAGCATCTTAAACATTTAATGTACGCCGTGCCAAAATACGCCAAAGTAAAGATGGCAGGTGAATGGTAGATCCTGAATAATGATAAATGAAATCAAAGGGGTTTTCACTTCTTTTTCTTAATTTTCATGTAATATGCTTTTTCATGCCAAAAGGGTCTTATTCAGTGATGATAACCGTCGTGCAGCCATCATTCCAAAGTGAAATGACTGATAAGAAAGAGGTGAAATACATTATTTGCATCCCGGAAGTTGCTCCGTATGCAACCGACTTTTTAGAAAATGTAATAATTTTTATTCATGGAATTGTCTTTCTTTTTCAGAAATTTCAGTTTTCATAATGATTTGAACGTTCATTTTACAGACTGCAGAATGGTGGGGAAAGATGAAGTCACTGTCAACCTTATAATTGGAGAAGACAGAAAAACTGTGGTGAGAAATACTTTTTTTCCTCAAAAAAAAACGTTTTTAATTAATCGGAGAAAATTGAGTTCTGAAACAAGGGAAGTTATTTATGGTAAATTACCAAATTATTATTTTTCCCTTTAAAAAAGCAAATTTGCTCACTGGTACTTTCATTAGAAGACCTATAATATATTCAAGTCTTATAATATATCACAGGAGATTGAGAAATCTATATTTCAAAATTCTATGAACGTTTTTAGATTTAAAAATTAAAAAAAAAGAAGGAACAATTTATACTGTTTCTCCCACAAGGAACCATATTTTTTAGAAAAGGAAGTACAAAGATGAGTTTATGCCTGATCTGCCTGATGTTTCAAATGAATTCTTCATAATTCGAAGCCAAAACATAAAACAGAATGGGGAATAACGCCGCATTCAAGACGGTATAATAGCTTCAAATCGAAAGATTTGCATTCTGAAAATCACTCAAAATGGTTATTAAACAACAAAATACAAAAATTATAGCATTAAAAGTGTTTGAATCTTTCTCCTTTCGCTTTGTGACTGCTTGAAGTCTCTTCGGATAAGGGTCGGCAACGGCACGGAGGTAGTCAACGTCTAAATTGTCCCATGGAGCTCCCAGAGCGATCTTAAAGGCTCCCAAATTCGGATAATTCATCATGGATACTTGTTGGGTCAAATTTCCCCACGCAGCAAAATCCATTGGATTGAGGTCTGGCCTTAGTGATAAAATCGGGGAAACTGGCTTAGCACCACTGCGGCGGGAGTTTTGCGGTGTGAGCCGGCGCTCCGTCCTGCTGGTATGCCCAATCGCCACTCACGAAGTGAGATTTGAACCACGGCGACACCCCAGCTTCAAGAATATTCTCGATATAGTGTTCCCTGTTGGAGCCAAAGTCAACGTTGACTACCTGGTTGGTTTTCAGAAAAAAAATCTTTTGATTTAAAGTTATTACACCGTCTTGAATGCGGCGCTATATTTATTCCCCATCCTGTAGTAATTGATAAAATAGAGTTCAATATATATTCATTTTTTTAATCAATCTCTAGGGAGTGGAATAGCTGAAATTCAGGACTGGTTTACTATCTTTTCCAAAGTCCAACGTGAACTGTAGAAAAACCCTAAAAGTTGCTGAAACACTACACTAATTTAGTTTTTACAAATTTCCAGCTTTTTGAGTCTCTCCTCTCTCAATTCTCATAGCTGAAGCTACCGGATTCATTGTGATCCTTCTACACAGTCCAAAAGATTCAAGGAAAACCAATACTTTTTAAAATCATTCGTGATACTTTGATACTAAATAAATGTCGACCTAGAATTCAGTTAGAAGCAATCTTCCCAAGTGCATGCAACAGCGCTCTAACGAGAAACTGTTCTTTCCAAATAATTAGGCGTATTTCAGGTGTATGCTCTACGTATTGGAAATGGACCAGTTCTGCAGAGGACCTATGAAGAATATGAACGATTTTTCACAACAGTAATGACTTATTAAGTTTACTTTAGCACAGGCATTTGATGGCTTCACATTTCAGGTGAAAGATATTATCCCAAGCAGAATGTTGCAAGCTCCAAAAAAGCGATTTTGGAATATGATCGGTAAGTTCTACGAGAAAAGACGCCTGTGGATTTTAGCAACAAGTCAACATCTCATTGATAATCAAATGAGGAGGTAACACGATTACATTTGAATGAATAGTGCTGTTATAATATTTGCTTTAAGCGAAGACGTCCGTCGCTTTTATCACCTTGAATCCCCAGATGATGATGAGAACAACGTCGATTTGGGACCCAGTGAAAGAAAAACGTATGTCTTCACATGTTGAATTGAATACCCGCTGTTTTTGTAAAGTTCAGTGCGACTCCAAGTGATTTTGACTTCCTGACCACAATTGGCAAAGGAAGTTTTGGAAGAGTTTATCAAGTCCGCCATATAGAAACGAAAAAGATCTACGCGATGAAAGTTCTGTCAAAGGAGCATATCAGGAAGAAGAATGAGGTAATTACTGTTTTTTTTCTTAGAAACTATGTATTTAAAAATGATTTTTGAAGGTCAAGCATGTGATGGCGGAGAGGAACGTGCTCATCAACAACTTTAACCATCCGTTTTTAGTATCCCTGCACTTTTCATTCCAGAACAAGGAAAAATTATATTTTGTGCTTGATCATTTGAATGGCGGAGAGGTAATAGTTAAATATAAAATGTCAGACTGTTGGTTTATAGGAACCAGCTGTCTGAGAGGAGTTACAGAATAGTCCAGAATTACCGGTAATCAAGTTTGGCATTAAATGGGCGGGTAATGATGGATTTACAGTGCCCATATTTATTAGAATTTTATTGATTGGGCCTTGTGTTATTTTCTTTTAGTTTTTCATTGTGATCGGCTAAGTTTTAGCCAAATAGTGAGACCTAATTTGTTGCATTTTTCGATTCAAGGAGTTAGTGCTACAGATATCATCAAGCAACGGAAAGGTCTAACCAATGCAGTTTACAAACTGGAAATCAAGAAACCTCTTCTCACCTTGTCTAGAGCTCGTCCTCGGACAATTGTCTTGGAACTGGGCCGGACACATTATGTGAAAAACTGACGGAAGATGGAAGAAGCTGATACAAGAATGGATTCTTCGAGACTAAAAACGACTCTTCGGACGACCCCCTCCTCCATGAGATGAGTCCGTCTGAGTCCGACTCACTACGAAAGAAATATCAATATATGGAGGAAATCGGCTGACTACTTCATGGACCACTATCGCACAAGATCGCAAGACATGAATAGCTGTGATCCGCGCCCACACAAGCGATTGAAGGATCGACTAAGTAACGAAGTAACTAAGATCGGTTATGTCTCAACCAAATTGTGGTGCCTAACTTGCACTTTTATTTGATTATCCAACTATTCAAGGGGCTAGTGCTACAGAAAGCATCTAACGACGGAAAGCTGTAACCAATACAGTCTATAAACCAACCGTGTTCACTCCTCTAGCGATAAAGATCGTTCGAGAGAGAATCATAAGAAATTCTCACAGAAGCATCAGAAAGATGGCTGTCGATATGAAATTGTCAAAATTTTCAGACCCGCGTATTGTCAAAGACAACCTCCACATGATTCCGTGTAGTGTGAGGAAGGCAGCCATCCAATCGGAGGCCAGTTAGGCAAAACGACAAAGCGGTTAGAGAAAGCAAATCCCTCCTGGCTGGAATGAAGTTTGGCTAACATCTCGGCACTGTCTTCTCTGATGAGAAATTGTTAACGGTGGAGGCGGAGTGCAACTCTCAAAATTACAGAGTAAGTGCCCTCACTCACCACTGGTGTGAAATCCAGTTTCCTGTTTTCGCGAAGGCGTCGGAATGGCCAGCTTCTTTGCCGGATTTGAATCCGTTGGACTTCTCCATTTGAAGCGTCTTACAGGCAAAGGTTAATGCTAAGCGGGGACTACCCCCGTGCTCATCAACTCTTACCCCGTCGTCTAAAAGCCGTCATTAAAGTGGAAAAAGGTTTAGCTGAGCAACAGTAATTTATAGTTATTCGTTATATGCTCATCTCAATTTCAATAATATGTTTGATTTCGTAATGATTCAAACGATTACCGGTAATTCTAGACCACCCTGTAAGGTCTTAATGAGTTCAGTGGAGCGTTGTTGCCTAAAATAAATAAATCGATATAAGTTTACCCAGTTTCCTCTATTTATTAAAATACACCATATTAAAATGTCTTTATTTTAAGCTGTTCTCTCATCTGCAACGCGAAAAAAACTTCAGTGAGTCCAGAAGTCGTTTCTACGCTGCAGAGATTGCTTGTGCGCTAGGGTATCTACACGAGAAGAACATTATCTACAGGTATGTGATGAATTAGTTGACAATTCAAAGTTAAATGATAATTGATTGACATCGTAGTTTATAGACTTCAATTAAACTCATTTTAAACGAAAAAAAATCGTATTTAAGCTGTAATTTCACAGAGATTTGAAACCTGAAAATCTGCTGTTAGACGACAAAGGATATCTTGTGCTCACCGACTTTGGTCTTTGTAAAGAAGATATGCAAGGGAGCAAAACAACATCTACGTTTTGCGGTACTCCAGAATATCTTGCTCCCGAAATCATTCTGAAGAAGCCATATGACAAAACAGTGGACTGGTGGTGCTTGGGATCTGTGTTATATGAAATGATTTTTGGTCTTGTACGTGAGATTTTTACAATTATACGATTTCAAAGTTAGAAATGAGTTAGGAGTGTAAAAAATTGTATATCGAATTGAATTTTAAATATATTTAATTCATATCACACTGAAGTTTATTTAGATTCCCTTACAATTAGGCAAATTACGAGTTGCATGAATCTTTATTTTTTAACAATTAAAAGCAATTTTTTTTTCTTGAAAATTCCATTCATTGTCCAAATATTTTCAGCCTCCGTTCTATTCAAAAGATCACAGCGAAATGTATGACAAGATCATTAACCAGCCACTCCGGCTCAAGCACAATATCTCGGTTCCATGCCGTGAACTAATCACCGGACTTCTCCAAAAAGATCGGACAAAGCGGTTGGGTCATCGCAACGACTTTCGTGACATTCGTGATCATCCATTTTTCGTACCAATCGACTGGGATAAGCTGCTCAATCGCGAGATCAAAGCACCATTCATTCCAAAAGTTAAAAATGCGATGGACACTTCCAATATTTCGAAAGAATTTGTCGAAATTCAAATTGATCCAGGTGAGAAATATTTGAGGAAGTGTGCCGCCGGTTGAGAATGCATTAATATACATGGGAGAGAAAATTAATTATTTATATATGATTATAATTCCCGTATAACTTTAGAAAAGCAGAATAAAATCACCTTAGCAATTGAAAAATGTTAGAAAAATTTTTAGAATTGAAATTTACCTGTAACTTGAAAATTCAACGTTTTGAACAACTTTAATAAAATGTATTTATTGAAACTGTTTCTGAAAATATTCAGAAATAGTTTTAAACTCTTGATCAGCATAGTCTAGAAATGACTTCAAGCATTAGAACTTTTTTGATTCAATTAGCATTATAGCTCATTTTCGTGCTCAACAGTCCGAGAAATAGTTGATAATTCTACCTGAAGCGTATATCACAACCAGCTTGTGAATAATGCACACACACACACACACACACACACAAACATACATATATACCCATGCACATAAGTTCGTCGGAACCAAGTAAATACACCGTTAATTAAGCCGGCCTTTGCTCACATAGTTTCACACACTCTTTCAGTCGCACACTCAAGTCTCACCCTCAGAAAGCGCGGCACAATGAAGGGTCTCATAAACCCGAAACCCTCTCTTTATCCTCTTCCTCATATTCGTGTTGCGTTTCAGAATCATTGGCTCCACAGCAACTCGCTATTACTCATCGTGATCACGACTTTGAGAACTTCACATTCGTCGACACTAATAGAGCTCTAGTTTGAGAAAATGAGCTGGTGTCGTTTCTTTTTTTGGAATGTGACCACCTCCCTTGTATTTTAGTCGCTACTTCTACGTTCCACTGTTCGTTTTTTTTGAATAATCTGAATATATTCATTATCCACTATTCATTTGTGTTTCCTTGCTTCATCTTCCAACATAAAATTCCAATTTTATTCCAGATAAAAACCAAATAACGCCCGACATTTCATTATTCAATTATCAAATTCAAAAATTCTCTTAACCATTGAAAAGTGCTTTTATACTTCTTTTTTAAGAATAAAAGAAACCTGATCATTTGAGCTTCGCATACTTCCTAATGCATACACGTGCTTACTATAAAAGTTGGCACAGATCCGAATGGGAAAAGCGAGTTTTCCCATCATTGTGCAACGCCGCGCCATTAAAAAATCGTTTTATCGCGTACTTCCTGAAAAGGAATTGCGAATAGCACAACCTTTGTGATAACGATAATGTTTGACATGCCGAAAATAAATGTGAAATGACCACAAAAGAATGGGAGAAAAAATAATAATTGAATGCTTGGTGCTGCAACTTGCTGATGTATGTAACATCTACTGGGTATATGGAGATGTTATTTTGATCTTAGAAAAAAAATTATTCTAAAAAAGTTGAGAAAGCAGTTAAAGACAGGTTTCAAATGATTCGTTGGTTGTATTCTGAATGTTGGGGAAATGTATTATTGAAAAATAATTAGTTTTCCCCCACTTTAAACATTTTTTGTTTAATTCACAATGCTTCTTCCGGGCTTTTGAGGTTTTAAACCTTGCTCCGGATTCTTCCGTTCGAGACCTTTATATTGTTTTCTTTCTCTCTCTTTCCTTCATTTTTTGTCTCTTTCTTGTTTTCGTACCTGGCGTTCCAGTCGAAAAAAGACATGAGCATTCAATTGGGATTTAAGGCTCCCATGGTCCATGGACAACATGAGACGCAGAGAGAGCTTCGAGGAGGGCAACAATACAGAGAGAAAAAGACAATGCGAGTTGTTCATATTCACAACCAACTACATAAGCAAGTCGAATTTTCAGTGGACTCACTGTCACTTGTTGAAAAAGGTGCGGAGAGGTGTGGAAAAACGACTTAAATTTTCGGGGGATACATAGCTAGAAGCTGTTATTTATGCGTTGAAGCTCGTATGACTTGCTCACGTTTTTCTTGTTCTTTCATTTTTTTTACTTACCTCTTTACTTATGTTTCTTCTGTTACTCTTTAACCATTATCAGTTGATAGCTAATCACCACTTGCCCACCTGCGTCTGGTCACTATGAATGCATATTAGCTTTGACTTGGCTTATCTTTTTTATTTTTAGAGTACTCAACTTTATTCCATCTGAAATAAAATACTTTTCTTGAAAAAAAAGCCTTCTGTATGTAATGAAATAGATGAAATAGATGAAATAGAATAAGAAATTTGATTTTCAATCATTGCCTTTCTGGAGAAATATTTTAAGAGTTATGTGGTTATCTGAGTCCGTTTTTCTAATTTAAAAGGTCATCTAACTCCTATTATTTTCCAAGTTTTACTACTCGTATTTTTTAATTATTGAGTTTCTTTTCCATATTTTCTTCTCGGCTCTTTTGCTCTTTTTTTTTCTATTTCGCCTGCTTTATACTGAGTAAGTACTCAAAATGTAATTTATAAAACTAATATGTTACGTAGAACTAATAAATTTCTTTAATCCTGCTGAACACAACCATAATTTGTAGGATTTTGACAGGTAGAACTACAATTTGAATAACGCATTAATCAAAATATTTTGGTCTAGAAATAAAACTATTAGAAATAAGGTTGTCGGCGAGTTTTCACCGATTCAGATTTTTTTTGCAGAGGATATTTGATTATTGCAATTATATTTAAAATTCATAAAATTTTTCACTGGCGCCACTGCTCGCCATCTTTTCAGATAACCGGCGAAATAAATGTGAACATGAGGAAGTTTAAAGCAAGAATCAACATTTCTGAGGGATCTAGAAAAGTTTCAAATTTCCATCGAATTCTTCTTTTTTTGGCCGTTTCTCTGCTTTTCCCAACATTCCATTCCTTCTCTCCTCTTCAAATGAGTATCGTTGCTAGGCCTGTTTTATATTCTCTCTTTTTTTTTGTCGCTATTTTCATATAGTCCCTTCCAATTTCAATTCCTTCACATTGCACCTGCTCACAAAGGCCGTCGAACATTTATATTTTCATTTCGCCCAGGATTTCGTCGCCCTTCACGCCGTCCGCCTCACAGGCTCCCTCTCCCAATCTTCTTCCTTCACCGCACAGCAGGAAAAATGAGATAGGCATGGATTATAATGAGATCTGGCCCTATACATTACAATCGACCATTCTTTTGATTCTTTTCATCGTATGGATGTAAGTTCACTTGCGATTTCTATAAAAGTGCTAAGAAGCGTTTTCTGAAACCCCTGCTTTTTCTCCTTTCCTTATCACGGGGAGCAAGGACAAAAGAACAAATGGAATGAAGAAATCTGAGACCTTTTCAAATGTTATAGGATTATCGGAGTATTTGTCGCAAGAGAAGTGCTGTTAGTGTTGCTTGATCAACGAAAAACCAAGTGAGTCGGTTTTCAAATATTTTTCAACGAATTAACAACGCACACAAGCGGTCATTCATCAAGTGAACGATAATTAGAGTCAGATGGTGCAATGAGTTTTTATAGAAGATCAACAAAAAAATAGAAATGCATACCACCCCACCATTGAAAAACACTAAGTCAATGGGCATTCAATATTTCGAATCTTTAATTTTAGACAGCTTAAAAGCTTTTTTTTTTCTAATTTGAACATATAGGCAGTCCCAATAAACATTCTAGACGTTGCTGAAATGCTCCAATTCCAAATATGAGAAGAAAAACAGCGTCGTAAAACTCAAAAGCCAAGATAAGTGAAAAAAAGCTGTTCTTTGAGAAAGGTAACTGCTGCAGAAACAAGGGAGGCATGAGAAGATTGGGAAAAAGCCACAAATCATGCTCCTCGATACTTCCAACAAGTTGTATGCTCGAATAACTTGTAAAAAAATGAAAAAATAGAAAAGAAAATCAAAATTTTATTTCATTTTGCAATTTGCTTCATATTTTTAAACGAATTAGCATTAGCAAAACGGATCTGCCAATCACTTGACCGTTCCAATGTGTATTGATCTGCAAAATTGTTTAATATCTAGATATGATCCGCAGGTTGAAAATAACATAAATAAGGAAAGATCGACAGGCGTGGCATAGGTGGAACACCGTGAATTAACGACATTCGTTTTTCTAATGAATCTTAAACATTTTTTAAATCGTAAAATGCCTTTTTGAAAACTATTTTCTACAGTTTCACTTTTTTCTCAGAATGACCTCTGCTTCGGAGCTCTTTATGAGCAAAGATTGAATTCAGAGACTTGAATTTAAAGTGAGTAAGTTCACATACTCACTTTAAACTATTTTTGGCTTCTTGCGGGTTTCTGGCAACGAGCGGAAGAAATAGTCCTCAAAAAGGTCATAAAGAGAAAAAAAAATCTCTGATGGGCAAAGTGGTTCAACTCCTTACAGCCCGATTTTGAAAAACTGCATTAGCGGGATCTTTACATCTTCAAAATTTTTAGAAAATGACATTACCAGAGCATTGGCAATTACCTTCTCAGGGCTCTTTTAACTTTGCTTCAAATTTTTCATGCGGAACACTAGAAACAAGTGGAAGATAGAGCATAAGGCTTCCACAAAAGACAAAATAAGACTGTCTCGTTTTGTCTTCGTCATCGTCTATAATTCGTCTGACGCAGAGATAGACATTGTGTTGGTACACATGCATTTTAATTGACGACGTAAGACGAACGAAGACGAGACAAAAGGACGAGACGAAAGGAAGACGACCGACTTGTTTCGTCTTTCGTTGGAGCCTTACTAGAACATTCTGGAACATTCTGGAATGTCTTAGAAACTTTGGAAAACAGTGTTTTTAGTGGCTTCTCAACTTGGACCATCCATCTCACTTATAACATTTTTTTTTGGAGCTGACACTCATTAAATTTTTGGAGCTGACACTCATTAAATAGCAGAATTTTCCTTTGCACTTTTTCTTGACATTGTAACTGAAAACTGATAGTTCAACTGAGCTGGAAGAAGCCATAAAAAATCCATTTGCGTAGCTCAGACAGACAAAACTGAAGCTAAACCAGGAAACCAATTCTGAAAAGCTTGGGAGAGCACTTAAAATATGAGTTTAGTTTATAAACTGCAGTATGTGACGTTAATATAAACTTTCAAATATCAATTTGTTTCTTCAAAAACTAATGAATAACTAATATCCAAGTAAAACTCCAACAAGCCAGCTTCACGTTTGCCAGTGTACATTTCTAATGCGGAAAAACAGGCATCAAGTTATGTTTTTTTTTGCAGGAAAAAGCCGATCATAAAGAAAGATTACAATGGAGCCTACAGTGTGAAGAAAAAACGATATGTGAAAGACAAGAACTATCAAACCGTAGCGAATGGCGGAAACGAAATTGTATAATTCAATTACACAATCGAATTAATATTTTCAAATTCTCACTTGCTGGAAATTTACGTGTATTCATTCGATCGCTTTCTCTTTTCAAGGATCCATAAGAAATGTACCAGCTGGCTCAATTCTCCATTGTTTAAACTAGTTCTGTGATTTTCATAAAAATTATTGTTTGTATGTTAAGAAATAGTATTTTTAAATGCGGCGAAATTCAATCAGAAAGCAATAAAATTTTGAATTATCGACTTACGGTGCTTGATGTGAGAATTGAGTAAGAAAATTTGATTTCACGATGGCTCTTTCTATTAAAAGTAAGGCGAAAGACGAAATAAGACCATCTTGCCTCGTTTTCGTCTTCGTCTTAAATTCCTCTGACGCAAAGATAGAAAAGAAAATTTTCTCGTCCTAGACGGCCACACGAGTGGAAGAATAGAGCGCAGGTTAAGGTTGGGAAAAGCCGTTTTTGTGAGAGTCTGGGCTCAGAAGCAATGTTTTAATGACTTTCAACTCAGTAAAAGGTCTCTTTACAAAATCTGGAAAAAATTTTCAACTAATCATTGTTGACTCAGCGTCATAAATTGAGCTTCCACGAAAGACGAAATAAGGCCGTCTCGTCTCGTCTTCGTCATCGCCTAGAATTCGTCTGACGCAGATATAGACATTGTGTTGGTACACATGTATTTTAATTGACGACGTAAGACGAATGCAAGACGAACAACGCGACAAAGATCTCGTAGATTTTTTAAATCTGCATTTTTTCAATATGTAGCGCTGAAAATTACGACGAACGAAGACGAGAAAAAAGGATTCCACGAAAGACGACCGACTTGTTTCGTTTCCCGTGAAAGCCTTAATTAAAAGTGTCCCAACGCTACGTGAGTTTGAATTATGCAATTACTCACAGAAAAAAATTTTTTTTATTCCTATAAATA
The DNA here is from genome assembly GCA_003052745.1 of Caenorhabditis inopinata. NCBI lineage: Eukaryota > Metazoa > Nematoda > Chromadorea > Rhabditida > Rhabditidae > Caenorhabditis > Caenorhabditis inopinata. The sequence goes on along the minus strand of AP018156.1, from coordinate 3,038,082 downwards.
GTTCCAGATCATTATCGATTTTTCTTTATTGCTTTTTTCAGACAATGTGTGCCCAAAACCACTTTCACGGCCGCCACGGCAATTTTTGGTTCCAGGTGCAGACTGAAAAGTGCAATTGTTTCGAGTTTATTCTTTATATTGCTACAAATGTATTAGTAATAATGAACTTCTGGAAACTCGACTTTTTGAATCATGATGGCAATCTTTTTCAAAAGATTTCTTTGAAAAAGAACTGTACATGTCCTCTGATCAATATCAATTGAATGCAAATTCTCGGAAAAGTGATATTTTTCGTTTGTTTGAACACACATACACGCTCGACATTTGTAGGAGCTATATAATGGTATTACAAATGCAGCAGCAGAAGAATTAGACGTGTGATTGTCACGGTCTTTTTTATCACCTCCCTTCTCCGTATCGTGGTTTATCGCTCATAGCAGATGCCATCTATACTATTATGTGTTATAGGAAAAATCTTCCCATGTACCACCTTGTGTCTGTGAACGCACAAAAAGAGCGAAAGGCCAGTTGCGCAAGACTTTTCTTTCCTTCTCTTGCCTTCTCGAACACCAGTCGTAAATTTTTTGATTCAATTCCTGTGCATTTGCTGAAAAAATGTTCTAATTCTTTGCAAACTCATGTTTTCTATTACAGATCCTGTTTCTTCGTTCATTAAAGATGAGTAGAATCAATCCATTTGCCGTCACCTACAAGGATATAAATAATGTCAAGTCTCACGTCGTCGTAGTGGTTCCATCGCCGGAAAAACTTCAAGAGGAGTATGCTTTGGCTCATCGCAACACTGGCAAAGAACTTGCCATTTTCGTCGGATTCCTTGTCGCCGCAGTTCTTGCCTTTTTCGGAGCAATGAAATTCCTATAAAAAGCAGAATTATTTCTCAAATTATTCTAAAAATCTAATCAATTTTGTTCCACTAGATTTTTTTGTTTTGAGGGTTTCTAATATTTTCAATTTTTCTGAATTGTTTCACTCCAGCAATAAATAAAAAAATTGATATTTATGAATCATAGTTGTGTTTTCTCTAAGCAAAAAGTGAGAGCAATACGTCTACATATATCGATTTTTTAAGCTACTATAACAATCAAGTAGCTTTACAGATTTCTGGAGGGCGAAGAAACCATAAAAAAAAGAGTTGTGTGTATGCCTGCGTGTGTGTCCATCAATTGATGTGCTAGAAAAAAGAACGCAAAAAAAACGAGGCGAGACGTCTACAAGGTGCAGTGTCTAACAGGAAAAGATCAATTGCATCAGTGGTAAGGCTCTGTCCCAGCTCTGCAAGTCTGTTGTTGGCTGCAACAGACCTGCAGTTGAATGTGCACACAGGGAAATCGATTCATATGGTTATGAACCGTGCTTTCTTCTTTTTCTTTTCCAAGTGTTAGACGACCGGTACACCTAGATTTGATTGCCTCTCCCGATTTCCTTCTGACTCTACCGTAGGTCTGAAGCAGAGGCTGAGTGCTGAGGGAGGACTGATGCAGAATTGGTTGCTGTTCGTAGCAAATTTAGTGTGCCTCTTTACTCTATTATGACCTGCTAAGCCACAGCTAGAGCTACCGGGACAAAGAGTATTGGACGCTACCTTCGACTCGATGTATACCCATTAGCCAACTGAGACTCTGCCCTGGTGTCGATCTCCTCCGGGTATGTAGAAGAGAATCAGTTCTTCTACGACGTGTAGAGGCTGAGTACCTGTAAAAGGAAATAGTTTTTTTTTTCGTAGAATGAGTTAAAAATTGTAGAAATATTTAGACAATTTTGACTTTATGGCATATGTGGGTTTTTCAAGCTGGAAAGAACGAATTTTTGATATTTCATAGGAGGCTACTGAAAGGAATTCAAAGCGATTACGTTATAATAATAATAATTAATTTTCTCAAACATAAATATATGGCACCTGATGATGTGAAGAACCGGTAGGAGAATAGGAATTTGACTAAAACAATTAAGTAAAACGAACAATTTGGCACAGCTTTAGCTCTGCACGGCAAATTGATAGGATTTGGGAATTGAAGGGCCGTCGCAAAGACTTTTGAAGCAAGCTTAACAAGATTTTGGTATTGGTTCACCCTTATGGTTCCACATCAGTATGGACTGTTGGAGTGCATAAAACATTCAAGGTTAGGCTCACTAATTTTCAGTAAATATGTCAATCAGGAGTATAAAAATATAAGGGAGCAGAAAGAACGCTAAGGACGGAAAGTGATACTCTTTGGTTATACAGGGTGCGGCAAAAGGAGTGTAAGCGTAAAAAAACGGTATACATAACTTTTCAAAAAAGAGTCGAATCAAATCAAAATTTTAACAAGAGTTTATCAGAATTACAAATAACAAAATTAAGTTGTAATCTCGCACTTCTGTTCTCCCTCAGTCTCTTCGGATATGCATCGATTTCACACGAAAGTAGTCCGGCGACAAATTGTCCCATTCCGCGAGAAAAGTGTTTTTTTTTTCCAAATTTTTGTGAGGACGAGCTTGAACCTTCGCTTGAAGAGTTCCCCAAGCGGAATAATCCGTTGGATTGAGACAGGGGTTGAGGCAGGCCATTATTTCCCGGGGATGAAACTCGGAAAATTGACTATTCTTGACAACTTTTCTCACAGTTTGTTCACTCGTTCCGACTTCTTCAGATATCTTGGTGCATTCTTCTGTGAGATTTGCGTCTGATCCTTTTCCGAATCGGTTTGACTCGTTTCCGAGTGCTGAACGTATCTCACCAATTTTCTTTCCTTGCTAGTGCAGAGCGATAATTGAAGATTGGTGCATAGGGGACCCGTCATTACTGAAAAAACTGCAAACTAAACATTAAACTTCCGGAAATCAACAAACGAGAAACAGGAAAAAAAATATTTTTAAAAAAAGTGCGCCACCACGCACTAGCCAGCGCCAAAGCTGGATTACAGTACTTTTTCGGCACGCTGTAATCTTATGCATAATGTGAAAAGCTCTTTTGAGATTGAACTGAAGCAGGCAATCACGCTATGAGGAGAAGGATACGTTGTAACGTTGTAGAACACGACTGGTGAAGAACCGTTGTTCTCTAAGAACTAGTTAAACATCTCAGAAAAATCATTATGAAAAATATCTTTATTAAAATCGTCCATGCCATGGAAGAGAGAAATAGGCGAAATCTGGGATGGAGCATAAGAAAGCTGGCACCTGAGTTTGGAATGATCAATACGTCGATGAGAAGAGTTGTCACAAAAAAATTGGGTCTTACACCATGCATAACCACCAAGAATGCTTTTCTGACAGAGCTCAACAAGCAGCTAGCGTATTTCGCTGCACGCGCTCCGGAACACACTTGAGGACACAGTTCATGGAAGAAAAAATCTTCACCATCGAAGTCAATTAGAACGGTCAAAATCATCGAATCTTTGCCAAAGATATTCAGGCCGCCTGCCAGCAAAAAAAAATTCTGAACAAAACCTCTCATCCCGTCTCAGTGATGGCATTGGTATTTTCTGGAATCATCTTAAATGAAAAAAGATTTTCGTGGATTTTGGAACCATAATCAACAAGAAATACGTATCTTGGAGCACAAAGTGCTTCCTTGATCCAAATCACATTTCGGAAACCACATTGGGTATTCCAACAAGATGGAGCACCAGCTCTTCGTGCCAAAGATATTTAGGAGTGGTGCCTTGACCCAGAAGGTTTCCACAAAAAACTATTCTAATTTGACTGTTCTCAAAACTGCCCTCGAGAAGGCCTAGGACAAAATTGACGACAACTACTTTTGTGCAGTCGTTAATGCTTACCTAAAGCGACTGGCCGCTGTCATCAAAGCGAAAGGAAGTCGATTTGAGAATTTTTGATTTATAACGATTTTTCCGCGTTTGAAATAAAACATTTTAAAATATCTAAACGTTTTATGAAGTTTCATAAAAGTTATACCCGTTTGAATACGTGCCAATACATATTTTTAGCGCGATTATATGTGTGGAAGAGCCAATTGATTATGTAACACAAAGGATTCAAGAACTATAAGTCTTATAGTCTTACATGCAATCCATTTTCAGGATTTGCTAGTAACCCTTTCTCATAAAACAAAGAACCTTATTGAGGAAGCTATTATGTCCAAACTCTTTGCAGGTTCCGCTAGAGCTGCTAGACTTGACATCATTCTTCAATTACTGCAAAAAGGCAGCATTTGTCTTAACGCCATTGTTTGAAATCATCTGTAAGTGCAATGAAAAAAAAAATTTTCAACGCAGAGTGACATGCACTCAGATACTTTGAATAGTAGGTTCCGATGATCATACTGTATTTTAATTCTTAGCTTCCGTACTTTTTACAAAGAAATGCATATGCTCACCGTGATCTTGCAGTCATTCGGACTGCATTTTCATGGAAAACCGCAAAGGTGTTAGCACAATGTGAATTTGTGGAATTTTTGCTTCACTGTGTTTGCAGTTTACAGTATCTTGCAGAACATCAAGACCAGAGAAGTGCGGAATTTCGGATTCCACCGTTTTTTCCTTTCCGCCTTCCGGACTCCAGATTCCGTGAAAAATTTTTTTCCGTTTTCCGTTTTCCGAATTCCGAGTTCCCAAAATCCAATTCCGCCCTACTCTGCAGAGAAGGGTGGAATTCCGAATTCCGCCGTTTTTTCCGTTCCGCCTTCCGGACTCCAGATTCCGTGAAAAAATTTTTTTCCGTTTTCCGTTTTCTGTTTTCCGGATTCCGAGTTCCCAAAATCCAATTCCGCCCCACTCTGCAGAGAAGGACGGAATTCCGCATTCCGGATTCTGCCGTTTTTTTCATTCCGTCTTCCGGATTCCAGATTCCGTGAAAAATTTTTTTTCCGTTTTCCGTTTTCCGGATTCCGAGTTCCCAAAATCCAATTCCGTCCTACTCTGCAGAGAAGGGCGGAATTCCGGATTCCGCCGTTTTTTTTCATTCCGTGTTCCGGATTCCAGATTCCGTGAAAATTTTTTTTTCGTTTTCCGGATTTCAAGTTCCCAAAATCCAATTCCGCCCTACTCTGATCGAGACTTCTGGCAGTTACCATATTATGAGCTCTCCCGGAAAAGGTGATTAAAACTTATCGGAAGGGACATATCTACTGCATTGCAATTGCAGAAACTGCAGAATCAATAATGAATCAAAAAAAAAAGAAATAAGGAAACATATCCAGGAGTTTCCCTACGTTTCAATTCATACAATTTAAAAACTTTGGCTGAAAATAGATGTTTCCCTTTCATTATGGACTTAGGTCATAGCACTTGCTATGCAGAGTCATTGCACGAAATAACTATTTTCGCTTTTTGCAGATCATTTTTTTCAGCATGACGGGGTGCCGTTAGAAAATCTCACCTTCCTTCTCGAAAAAATAGAGCTGATATTGTTGCAACCAGCTCAATATAATCTCATAAGCAAGCGGTTCAGGTAAAATAATGAGATGAAGGAAAATGATTTCGATATTTTTCCTTCAATTTTTCAGCATTTCATTTCATTATGAAACCAGCCACGCGCGCTAAGTAGATCAGTATCCGTGGCTGTATATTTTGTAAAGAGCATTTCTGCTAAGAGTTGTATTGCTTTTGCAGCGCGCATATGTACGTTGCCCATTGTGATCCCTGAAATTTATGAAAGTTTCCAGAGTATTCTTCAACGAAAACAACAATTTCTTATGGTAAATTTTCTGTGGGCGTTTTCATTTTCTTTTGTAATTCTGTCTTATACATGCGACACTGTTGAGAACGAAGAACCAAGTGGAAAATAGTCTGCGCGTTCCTTATCTTATCCATTTCGATTTGAGGAGAGTTTATCAAATAGCATCACTACTTACAGTCTGTCTGCGTGTTCCGGTTTTTAATATGGAAAAGTTGTTTATTATTATCTGGACAACATCTGAATTCAATGCATCGCTTTTTTGATCTTTCCGTGTTCTGTGTGATTCTGTTAAAAAGACAGAACGATTGAATCTTCATTTTCATACGCGGCGCTAAGAAAAAGGCAGAGACGTTATCTAGCCAACACTTGTTTAGCATTTTAGACGCGCACAATTTCAGAGAATTCAACGATACTTCTTCAACATATTTTGCAAGGCACCCCCGTTTTTTTGACAGCCTGTGGCTTACTTGTTCCATCTGCAAACCCGGCATCAAAGTATAAAAAGAGACCGAAAGCTTTATAATCCGAATTATGCTAGAATCAAATGTTCAAACGAGAAGAGAAGCTTGAACTATTACCTCATATGCTATAAATAATTAAAAAACTATAAATAAGAAACTACATATTTATAGATAATCAAGATAGGTGTCTCGAAAAATGTGTTATGATAGCTTTAAGCGAATTTTTATAAAGAACTCTAATAAGCCTGTCAGAACTTTATACAGATGGGAACGAAAAAAAGAAAAAAAAAGCTTATTTCAGAACGTTGATTTGGTTATCGATTGATACTTTCCAGCACCAGAACAGAAAAAAGAGATACTTTCTTTAAAAAAAATCTGGAATTCTAAAAATGCAAATATGACTGAGAAAGACTGACTTAAAGTTAAAGTTACTTAAACTTATAATACATATATTTTCACTTTTATTTCTTACTTCTCAAAGCAAAGAAAATTCGAAATTCAGAAAATTAAAGTCTGAAACTGTCTTCCAAATAGAAGGAATATTATTATTATTATTAGGAATAGCGTTTGTTTTGCAGATTCAGAATCTTCAGAATCTTCAGACTACTTCACGTCGCTTTTGTATTGTTCACTGCACTTCCCCCCTCCCGGTCGTAGTTTGTTTATTTTTAGGTTTTGCGCTCAAAAATGTTGCAAACACTGAAAGTAGAGTATTCTCGCAAACTTCTAATAGAGACTTAGTTCAGAGAACGTTAAATTCCGCACATTTCGACTTTCAGTATCAAACTTGATTCACTCTTTTCCATTCCAATGACCACGAAAGCAAAAACTGGAAACATCTTTGGGATTGCTCATGAGCTATAAAAATATGCTTCATTGCATCTTAATTAAAAAATAATTTTGATTCAGAATATTTGTAAAGTAACACCAGTTCAGCCGGTTGTCCATGAATTCCCGGTGAAATGATTCAGTTTTTAGCGGGTACCTCAAGAGATCAAGAGATCAAAGAAATTGCTCATCTTTGGAGTGAATCCTTCGGGTGAATAGCAACTTCAAACTCCATTAAAAAAACTCACTGAAAGCTGGCAACTGCAAGCCATGCATCATTAAATCCAATTAAGAAAAGGTTACTATTAGGTGGATTTAAGGGGAGAAAGTGTATTTTCATTTTTTTTTATGGATAAGCATCTCAGAGCAAAACTAGAAGCACATATCAATGAAAATATTGATTCATCAAGTTTAAAAACTTCAATAGTAACAGCTATTTTTAACAGACTGAAAAAAAGCTTCAATTTTTCGCTAGTTTTGATGTTTCAAGTCTGCAATTTGCAATGACCATGGACAGAAAGAATTCACAAACAAAATATTCGAAATTGCACATTCTCTGAAGTGAATATGAGTTTTTAAATTTTTTCGTGAAATAGTGCACTTCCAAAATTCTTGAACATTATCAACGTTCATCTGAAATATCTTACTTCCGTTTCATAGAGTCTTTCTTCCCATTATGCGAATCATTAGGAACATCTAAAAGTCTAGGCGAAATTGGTAATAATATATCATTATCGCCTTTTCTTACAGAATGAATGTCTTTAATGTATATATCTTTAATAATATGAGAAATGTAATCAAAAGAAAAAACATCGAAAAATAACTCCTAAGTATCTAAAGCAATTCCTAGGTGTATATTAACTAAACAATTCTATATCCTAGTGATTTTGCTCCTAACTAGAAGCTCATTTTCCTTAATTAAAATCTATATATTATATTATTTTATATCAAATGGCAAAAAGATTGATTTGGCTTTCCTATTAAATCCAACACATCTTCCAGGAATTGCTTTCCATTTTCCCCATTCACCTCTTAGATGGCTCTTCAACCCTATCAATTTTTCACAAAAGGAAGTATGAATTATTTGCAACAAAAACCGACACAAAAGTGAAACATCTTTCGTCGCAATTTCATAGGTTTGTTAGATGCATGTCCATAAAAAAACGTAATAGCTCCGCCTTTCAAAAGAAGCAAAAAAAATAGGGTATAAATACGAGAGAGCAAGCTAAGAAGCTTTTCGTTTTGCATTTTCTTCCATTGAGCCACCCAGGGAGTTGTTTTTGTTTTTTGTTGACAGCTTCTTCAGTCTCCCTTCTCTTTCTCTTTCCCTTTTATATTTTTTTCTGTCTGGCTCAATGTGCAGAATTTTTTTCCCGGCCTTTGGTGGATTACTCGTGTGCTTTCCCTCATAGAAAGAGCCGCCGACATTTTTAAAATTTTTGGAATTAGAGTCCTCAATATTTCTTTTTTTGTTACGGGTCTAAATTAAGAATATGGAGAGTCTTTGATCTTCTCGTTTACTTCTTCCACTCGTGCTCATTATTTGTACTTATTGCATTGCTTCTGAGCGTTCGTCAGAAATCCTCGTACCTTGTATCGCCAGTTTCCTTTTGTCCCATCAAAAAACATCATTATTGGGTCGGTGTAGTAGCACAATTCTCTACTATTTCCCTTCTCGAGTCCTCTCATTTCTCTGGCAACTATCGATTAAAAGATGAGCAGATGAGCAGACGGGGACAGCGCATTCAAAGCACATTTCGCTCCTCACACCCGGGTGTCTGCCTTCTTACCGAAGAAAGAGACAACGCTGTTTTGCATTCATGAAAAAATGTGGAAAGAAAGGAAGGAAGAATGCTCGAAGATGAATGAGGAAGGACATGAACAATGGTTCAGATTGCTTTTTACAGCTAGGATCGTGCTAGAATCATTCATGGCGACTGCGACAACTGGAAATTTGAGCAAAAATATTTCAATTAATAAGATCACATATGCATCTTCAAAAAATCGTAAGCACTCACTATGGAGACACAAGAGCTATGACCAAAAGGGCCTTTCCTTTATTAGAAATGGAAAAGTGAAAAACAACTCTTAAAGTGCTCAAAATATCTATTTATGCGAAAAACACTTTACTATACTTTTTTTTTGCTCAATATGTTAATTTTTTCCAACATTACTTGCTTACTTACTTGGATACTCGCCCGGTAGTCGATTGGGTTTTCAGCTTTGGGCTTACGTCTCTTTCCATTTGTTTCGGTCCTGTGCGGCTTGGAACCAGCTGCCACACAGGTCGGAAGAATCGAATTTCTTTAGTGCATCGGACCATCTTGTATCGGGACTGCCCAATGTTATTTTTACCTATCTTGGATATCAGAAGGTAATTCGGTTTCATCTAGCGTCTTGTCTTCGTACGACGTGGCCAGAGAAGGGCGGAATTCCGGATTCCGCATTCCGCATTCCGTCTTCCGGATTCCAGATTCCGTGAAAAGAATGTTTTCCGTTTTCCGTTTTCCATTTTCCGGATTACGAGTTCCCAAAATCGAATTCCGCCCTACTGTGCAGAGAAAGGTGGAATTCCGCATTCCGGATTCCGCATTCCGGATCCCGCCGTTTTTTTCATTCCGACTTCCGGATTCCAGATTCCGTGAAAAAAATTTTTTTTTCTGTTTTTCGTTTTCCGGATTCCGAGTTCTCAAAATCCTATTTCGCCCTACTCTGGACGTGGCCTGCTCATCAGTACAGGCACAACTGGAACTCATTTCCAACATTAGTCTGAAAGAGCTTTTGGCAAGCCGGCAGTTGTCATAATTCAAAATTGTGCAACAAATCTTGATTTTTGTGTTATTTCGGAAATCGAATCTTCTTGAATTTGTCGTATAAAATAACACGATTTGCAAAAATACCATTCCAGTTTGTTTGATTACTTTAAACAATTGATGTTGATCTCACAGACACATTTTTTTTATTTTCTGATACAGTGATGTAATGGCGTGAACTGTTTTACAGTATTTTTCTATCATTAAAACCGGAATCGATCATATTGATTTTGTGATATTGTACTTGACATAAACGCGTTATCTCATCACGTTCATTTCGCAATGATTGGTATTATATCAATTTTTAATATAAGTTTTTTATGAATATTAAGTGAAAAAAAGAGTGTGAAATTCATGAAAATAGCGATACTCACTTTTTTATTTCCCAATTCATTTCCATTCGTAGAGTGAAACTCCACCCACTCTTTTCCAGTTTTTGCACTCTTCTGATTTCAATTCGAGCAGATACCCTCTTTTGATGAAGCACCTTTTTTCGGGGTGTTGTATCACATGATGATCAGAGTATAGTTATTCTAAACGATTTTTTCCGTTAATCTTGAAACTTGTAAAGTAGCGGAACACGCGACATGTAGAAACCTGCCAGACATCTTTCGAATAGGTGTAAGACAGAACAAAAAACGACCTTGGAACTCTTGTAGCACCTGCGTCTGTTCCTGCTGCTGATTTATGCAAATTCGCTCCACCTGTGTTCAATTCGAAACCAAATCGTTTTTTCAACCCAACGACCGAACATTTTTCGGTACGTGGAATGGATCATAATGAATAGTAATGCATGTATTTTTGCCTAATTTAAACATTTCCTCTATACGCTAGAACAGAATCGAAAGGTTTCACGTTCCTTCATTTGCGTTCATTTCATTCCTGTTTCTGTTGGAGTGTAGGCTTAAAAGCGAATGCAACGAATAGATAGACGTCTATAGCTGAAAACCAAATGAAGTTTCGAGCTTTTCCTTTTTCGAAACGCAGTTTTTTAGCATTTACCTTCCTTATATTTGTAGTGATAGCGGGCTCGCATTCTATGCTTTCCGTATATTCCTTGCAGCGTGCTCAAAAATCAACTGAAAGCTTCCCATGTAGAAAAAAATGCACACCGGAAAAAGGATGAAAGAGAAATGTCGTTTCTAATGTCAGTAAGATTCATGACTTTTTGAAAATGGTAGTCATTGCCAACACGAGAACGTCTTTATTTTCTTGCTCACTGCCACTTTTGCGTATTATTCTTTCATAACACTTTGTTTATAACTAATTTTCAGTAAATTGCTTCATTTCACGTTTCAGAATCGACTTCAATCCCTTTGCAGAGATGCCGGCGTTTGTACAGACTCCTCCAGCGGGTAAGCATTGATGGTGTTGCCTGTCATTAAACGTAGTTTGTAGTAACAAAGTGAAGCAGTTTTGATACTAAAAAAACAGCGGATTCTTTTGTTTTACGATATTAACAAAAGATCAAAAATGCTCAGTTCTAATATGTAATTTGCGACAACATTAAGCAACTATGATTGTGAAATTGTGAAATGATATTTATAAAAATTCGCCTACAACTATTGCAGCATCATTTCTTTTTCTGTGCAGTCATTCATTATTGCATTATTTTTGAACACCTGATCCGTTTTTAGTCATAACTTTTCTGAAGATAACCGTCTAAGAACAAAGCATTTTACTGTTTGAAGTTGAGTTGGAATACTCCCGAAATACGAAAAATACTCCAAGAAAGATATTTGGATAGTTTTAGAAGAGAAGTCGTTGAACTCAACTTAAACGTTTATGGCATACTGCCAGGCTCCTCGGTAGTTTGTACTTAAAAAATTAGTCCAGGGTGCTGCCTGGTTACGATGGGTTCATAAATCAAATGTTCAAAAAATTAAAGTCGTTTCTTATTCTAAAGAACAATCGCCGAATTTTGTTACTATCAATATGCTGTTGACTGCAATCAAATATGCTTTAGTTTCTGGAAAATGACATGTATCTGAATTATTATTGGTTTACAAGAAATGCAGTTATTAATGCTCGAAAATTCAGACATAAAAATTTCATGTTGTTTTTGAAATGTCTCCTGCGTGAGAAGTCTTAAAAAGTTTATGAATACACTTGGAAGAGCTTAGAAAGCTCTGATTTACATTGAGGATTCTTAAATGTTCGCGTGTGTTGCTGTGAAGTTCTTAAATTTTGAGAAAATTTACGTTCACAGACAGTGTGTCGTTTCGAAAGCATTTCGAGAAATTTTTCGAGAAATTTTTTTGAAAAATTCTCAAAAATTTTCCGAAAATTTCTCGAGAAATGTTTCTTGTTGATTTCTCGAAAAATTTTTCGGGAATTTTTCGAAAAATTTCTTGAAAAATTTCCGAAAAATCAACGAGAAAAATTTCTCGAGGATTTTTCGAGAAATTTCCAAAAAATTACACTACGAACGACACTCCGAAATAACGCGAAGCGCGGTGTTTATCGTATTTCCATTCAAATAATTTTTCGTGATTTCTCTTCTGAAAATCTCCGAAAAATTTTCGAGAAATTCTCGAAAATTTTCGAAAAACGCATTTTTCGAGAAATAATTTTTCGAAACGACACACTGATCACAGATGGGCAGTTTTTTTCTTCAAAAATTTTCCGATACAAGGTTGCAATTGAACTTTTATGGTTGTATGAACTCGAGAGTTCGAAGAATGTCGAATCTTCCTTCTTCCTGTGATACTGTAATTAAATAGAGTGATAGTCCAAATTATCAAGATAGGGATGATAGTTTCAGCTATCCAAGATTAATGCGCTCTATGAGCTTTGAGGAAAGATGGTATGATTAAACGGAGAGACATAACGATTTAAAGCTTTTATATGGAAAAGAAGCATTCAATTCTATTAAAACTAACTGAAATATCTGTCATCGAAGTCTCCGTCAATCATTTTTCAAATTAAAATTTACTTTATTGTATTTAATAACAATTTTTCTTAGTAATGCTACATACCATCGAAACATTTTCATGAGATCTAATCTTTTTTTAAAACTTCTTTCCTTGAATTAAATTTTTTTCTCTTTTTAGTAGAGTACTTTACACTAGAATAATTCATTTATTCTGAATGCAGGGTCTCATAACGATTTTCGGCAAAAAACTGGCTAAGCTTACCATGTTTTTCAGCGGAGAATATGGTGATGAACACAATAAGGCAGGCTCTCCAATATGAGTCACAGCCTGAAAATATGGAATCCAAAAAGTTGCCAAAAGTTGCAAACGTCTGTTCTCAATATGAGCTGCTCAAGCTCGTCTACTCAAAAGATGCGAATCTAGGGAACACAGTACTTGATGTGCATATGATGAGACATCCAGTAGCAATGGAGAAGCAACGAGAGCTTTTTGGAATTCAACCGGGACTTCTACCACTTTTAATAAAAATTACGTTGGATAAAAATCATCCATTGCGTGGATTAGATGAATATGAAGCAATCATCAATCTAATAGACCGTAATTATCCGACAATTGAAGCAACTCAAGAAGAGATTATCAAATGGAGCGAGCAATTGGATGTTGCTCTTCTTAAATTCTTAGACTGCTCTTTGATTTGCGCAGTATTTTCAGTGGATTCAAAGAACGAGGGCATCAACGACCTTAACCTGTTGCCGAGATTGGACACGGCTACATTCAGCCCAACGCTATTAGCGACGCCGTCTCTACTTAACACACGTCCACCTTCCGCGTTCCAAATAGAAGAATCTATGAAGAAGCAAATCACTAGCCTAGGCAACATCAATGTTCATGGAGTGGTTAGTCCTGCTCAAGAAAAGTTTATAGTCGAAATAGCCAAGGCTCACAAGTATTTCTTAGCACGAAAGATAACAATCGTGAAGAATCTTGAGTCGAATCCCAAATTTGCGATTGGGATGTACAATGTGGTTACCAAACTGAAAGACTCTCCAGCAATGTTCATTGGGTATAGAAGTGAGTGAAATTGATTTTCTGATATTTTGGAGCACTAATATACATACTAAGAGCCCGTTTTTATTTTTACAGTCGACGGAGAGACCAGTCAAAACATTCCAGAAATTGGTCTTGACTTTAAAAATATTCATCCTGTAATCTGCGTTCATGAGCAGTGCCACGCGACCAATAATTGCAGTGAGTTTTAATTTCAATTAGTGGAGCTAGATTGCACTTTATTACAGCCGATTTGATTGGAGACTACAGATACATCTACATCAAGGTGAATACCGTTTACCTCGGATATCCGCCACTCGGAGCAAGAAATACTGTCAACTTTGACGCGATGCGAGTTGAATGGAGACGAAAATCTCTCTCTAAAAAAGTGCAGACGCCGACCGACTTTGACCCATTGGCGATAGATAAGCAGCAGAAAAAGAGATACAGAAAGAAAAAGGGAACCAATTTGGACTACAAAATGATCTGGGAGGAGCGATACCTGAGATTTGTGGTTCGTGAATACAAGAAAAAGAATGATGAGGACGAAAAAATGATGGAATCTCATTTAATGCCATACCAACACGAAATAGGATCTGAAGGTGACTTTTCAGAATTTAAAGCCGTTTGTTTTAAAATAATCGAAACTCTAACCGCTATTTTTGTATTGATTTGTATTATAAATATTAAATTTCAAATTTCAGACGCCGCCATTCGACTGGATGGTAATTTCAGCTCGGCTTACAATCTATTCATGCCTGTGGTGTATCAAAAGCTCTAATTTCTATCACTGTGTTCTGGATTTTCATATCCTTTATACTATATTCATTTTGTCTCTGAAAACACTTTGGACTTGCAAATATCTTCAAATATACTACTTTCTCACGTCTTCAAAAAGACAATAGGCTGTGTATTCTTAATTGCTTTCTTTATATTTTGTTTCAAAAACAAAAATTGAGCATCCTTAGACATCGAATGCTCTTTTTAATTATTCTCAAAGTGTCAAGTTGTAATAGAACTCATATTTTTCAATGATATTCCAACTTCTAACAATTTTTTAAAATTAATATAATATCGGTGGACATTTTCAATTGTAGCACTCATATCCATTCTGTTCGAGATCTTACAACCCATTTTTGAATCTCTCGTCTCATGCAATTAATTTTCGAAATTTTTGTAGTTATGCTCATTTTTAGTGTTTCTTCTGTCTCCAGAAACCCCACTTCATCTCTTATCTCTTCAATTGTTCCCCGTCTAATGTTCTGAAATGTTCTTCATTTCTAAACCTTCTTTATTGTACTTGAGAATGTTAATACTCTAAATATGATGAAAAAAAATCCGTTGTGCTGAAAACAAAACTGCTTTTCAAGCTTTTCAAGTGTTCTTTTTTAGCCATGCATAAACCTCATCATAGACAATGAGCATCACGGCTCCTCCGGGTCCCAGACGCATCACTTTTGGCAAAAGTCCTTTGTACAGAGCACCAAATCTAGAAAATCGACATAAGTTGATTGGGATTAGACAATTTCACAAAGGCTAACAGTTGGCTGATTATTGTATCAGGTTGATTCATAAGTGCTGACAGATTTTTCAAGTTGATTCTTTGTTAGTTTTGTTTTCAGTGGAAATTTGATGGAGTCAGCTCTCTTTCTGTTTTATGAGAGGTTGAACATACAACATAATTCGTAAAATTTCCAGTGATCGCATCACTGAGAAATGGCTCTCACTTTTGCCCACCCCCCCCCATATACTGCATTTTCAAAATGACATTTCATTTCTATTTCTATCTGAAAATATCCGAGATTAATCGTCGAATGACGAAAGTTTATGGCAAGGATGCCCCTCTGAAAGTACCATTAGACGTTGGTTCAATCGATTCGAAAATGGCGATTTTTCATTGGATAATAATGACTGTATCGAAAGACCAATGAAGTTGGATTTGGATACGTTACGCTCCAAAGTGAAGAGCGATCCTTCCCAAACAACCCCTGAGCTAGCAAGGACCCTTGGGGTTGGTCAAGCAACCATTGATCGGGGCCTTGCACGCCTTGGAAAAGTCGAAAAACTCGGACGATATGCTCCCCACGTTTTGACTCAACGCAACTTGGACACCCGTGTTGAAACCTGCTCAAATCTTCTAACGCTACACCGCATTCATGGATGGCTCGATGAAATCATTACTGGAAGTGAAAAGTGGGTACTCTATGACAACAACGCGAGGCGTGCCGAGTGGGTTGGTCAAGGCGGACAAGCATCTGGCGTTCCCAAACACGAAGTTCACGATAAGAAAGTGATGTTGTCAGTTTGGTGGTCTGTTCGCGGTTTAGAGTATTGGGAAATTCTTCCTGATAGTACTACTATAACAGTCGATACACTGAGACTACATGTGGAACTTGCTCAAGGAAATAACGCCGTGCTCTATTTTAAGCACGATAATGCAAGACCGCACGTTGCAAGGAAGACGAAAGCTGAACTCGCAAGATATGGCTGGACTTTTTTTCCCACCCACCATTTAACCCGTTCTTAGCACCCTCTGATTATCATCTTTTCAGTCAGGACTTATGAATCAACCTAATAGAATTCCATTTTCAATTGAATATGGAATCCCTACGCTCCGTGTAAATATTTGCACACTTAAACTTAAACATTGCAATTTTCGACAGAAAATTGGTATACACCTTATACACCTGTTTGAGCACAAATCAAACTCCGTTGAACTAATGCTTTTTCAGTAAGCAGTTAGTATCAGGCTCTTCCTCAAGTTCATTAACCTTTTCACCTGTGGCTCTTATTCCCTAATCGTGAGTTTTCCAATATATTTGCCATCCCCATGACTTTGAAATGATGGAAAATCACTTTCACACATACCCTTCTTCCTTGTAAACAAGTGAAATTGTTTGCATTGTTCCACTGTATTTTCTGGACAGCGGATCCGGCTGCGGACCTTGAATTCGGCTTTTGGCAACATCATATGGAATGTTGAAGACTGATGCCAAGGACCCGGCGGTGAATCCCAATCCTATTCTTCCCATCAGATTTGATGTTGGGCTCTCCTGAAATTCATAAAGGATGGATGCACTGTGAGCTCCAAGATGGGCTCGTGCATTTATTATGAACATCAGTATAAGAAATATAGCCGAAAAGCCTACACTGTAAAGGCCGTCGGGACCTTCAGTATCTTACTAGGGGATCTCAGATAGAAATCTCCTTAACTTTGTCTAAAAATTCGACCACAGGTACTTTCGACTACGGAGAATTCAGTACTCAAGGTGGCTATTTGCGGAAATTTCTGAAAATCGAGATATTTCGATTTGAAAATCCAGAACTCCGCGCTCTTTCCTCTTTGCATTCCCCACTGTAGAAAAAAATAAGGGATATCTCGATTTCCAGAAATCGGGGAATGCCATAGAGAAAAGAAAGAAAAGGAACGGTTTTTCAGATCGAAATATCTCAATTTTCAGAAATTTCCGCAAATAGTCACTTTGAGTACTGAATTCTCCGTAGTCGAAAGTACCCGTTGGCAGATTTTTAGAAAAAGTTAAAGAGATTTCTATTCGATGTTCCCTTGTTAGTATCGAATCTTACGCGTACTATAAAATCAAAGCTGTTCAGAGATTAGCTATTTTCCAAAGAATTTTGTTCAACAAACTTTGGCATCTGGGATGAATTCTTTGCAACTGTGATAAAGTCCAAAGTACACCATGTTCCATGCACCGTGTCTACCAAGGGTAGCTCCGAGACCGCGATACAAGCCACTTGTTCCAAATCCTTCGGCTTTATAAATTTCTCGAGCCATGGCTGCTGTCGATTTTTGCTGGAACATTTAAATTCGTCTCTTTGTTTTTTTTCAGATCACATTTTTAAATCTGTTTTCTAAGTTTTTCCTGGCGCAAACGTAATGCGTTAACAAAAAACTGGAGCTGGACACATAAATCAAAGGCTACCTCTGTGACGCTCAATTTTCTGTCTGCCTGCAGTCGGACTTTTACCACTTCAAAGGGGCAAATCACGATTGCTTCCGTGAGTCCAGAAAAGAGCCCGGCGAAAGACATTGTCTGGAAAAAAATAATTAATCTTCTTCTACGTCATAATTCGCGTCCAATGTTCGCTCACATTTCTACGTTAAGTTCACGATAAGATGGAGAAAAGAAATGATAAGCAAACACTTGTTTGCCGCAATATGATATTTGTAAAATATTTATATTATACGCGATTAATGCTGCACGAAATAAACCCAATTTCAGAGAAATTAGAATCTTCGCGCATAATATTGAAAACTTTATATGAGTCCATAATTGGAATTTGATATGGAACCGGTTTTATTAGAAGCTTTATGCTCTTCGAAATTTCAAAATATTATTTTTATTTATGATGATTATGCGTCTTTCCACTTTAGTTATATTCGATACACAGGAAACATATTCAAATTTCATTTCCTTGTGGAAAGCTCAAAAGTTCAGCCGACTTACTAATGGCATGGGAATATCCGAGTGCGTAAATGCAATTTTATATTGCTCAAAGGTGAAGAACTTTGTAGCTCTTTTCGGAGTTTCCGCAAGAATTGGCGGAAGAATTCCCTGAATAAGGAGAAGTGCTCCATTCCATTGCGTCCACTTGTCAATACCTTATAAAAGCCTCCGATACCCTCGGCTTTCAGCGTTTTTACCACACAATCCATCATTCCCTTGTCTTGTTGTCCCAGTTGAAGACGGGTCTTCACTACGTCTAATGGGTACATAAGGCATACTTCCACGAGGCCTGTAAGTATTATAGATCATGGAAATGAGGGAAAAGTAATTTTCAGTCGTTCAAACACCGGTTTAATCATACTAATCGCCTGTTTTTCAAAAATATTTTCGAGAGAAGGAGATGTCAGTGTTTTCAGAACGTTTCATTTTATACAAAAATCACTCTTTAAAAATTGTTCTTATCCCTTTCATAACGCCTTTGTGATATGGTTTTTGATATGTAAAAAAATTACAAAAAAATCATTACAAAAGTTCGGCGAAAAATGCCAAATGACAAGATGATTGACGAAACCAACAAATAAGTTTTACAAAGAGAAACTGCGTAACAGAAGGGTCGATAAGAAGCCGAATAGCCCTTCTCTGAGTCAAGCAACTATAACAAAAACCGGCTGCTTTCTCAATGAACCCGAGCCATCTGCTCACCTGCGGATCCGCCGGCTGTGATTTGTCTGCCACCCTCTTTAAACTTGTCGGTCACACTCATCCTGTTATCAACAGAAATTTTAATTATCAAAGTTTTGAACAGAAAAAAAAATATATATAATTTGAAGAATTTGAAAAAAATCATACGTGCCTTTCAACATTTCGGAACCTGGGGCAATTCTATTTATTATATTTTAACTGGGAAAATAGAATATTAATTGAATAAAACTAAATAATCTTCGAATTAATCATTTCAAAATTTTTTATTTTCTCCAAACAAACTGAGTCGAAAAATAGAGATCTGAGCATCGAGTACAACAACTCAAGCAAGACAGAAAATCGATAAAAACCTTGCGTAAACGCCGTTAATGGAGAAAAATGGCATCTTCTCCGTGCGGCACACCGTCCTATCTTTTTCGTTCATCTGTTGAAGGTAAAACGTATCGCTCTATGAATGCTGTTCAGTTAAAACAGTACGCAAACGAAGAGATAGCCTGATAGCGGGCATCAAAGTGGAAAGATTAAATAAACCAAATTTGTTCCTTCAAAACCAATGAACATATCAAAGGATGTTTCATGAATACAATGCAAATCTGCTCTGTTGTACAAAGAAAGCATTTCTGAAAAAAGAAACATGAAATCATTATCCATTTAACTCAAAATATTATCCCTTCTTCTTCTTAGCTGCTTCACAAACGTTTTAATATTTTTAATTCGCCGTAGAATATGAAGATTGACAAAATCTCTTCAAATAGGAAAAAAAAGGAGCTGAGAATACAAAATGACCAAACATTATGAAATTGGCAATGAAAATGTAATGAATAACTAGGACCCCAAAAACAAACTTAATACTCATTTCATCCCTTACCACGTGAGCCGTTAAAACACCAGCGTCACCCAATCTGCAAATAATAAATAAATAAATACTCATTATTCTAGATTAATGCATTTTATGGAGCAAGCATTTCATGGCCATGGCTGAAAATAAACATGCTAACCAGCAAGATATAAAAAAAATCTTGATTTGATTTGATATCATGTTTGATTTAGATAAGTGGATTTCCTTTGACTTTTTTTCTGGATTCTGGATGCTGATCTTCCAGATTTCAGATATTTCAATTTGCTCTTTTCACTCCTTCATATCCGGCTTGACAGAGCATTTGAAGGCGTAGAACCCCGGGTAAGAAGTTTTCTAAGAAAGACGATTAAGTTTGAGCGTCCTCTATCAGTTACATTCATGCCTTCCTATCGATGCTAGTTGGGTCAAACAAAAGAGTAAAATGTGTAATGTGAAAGGCAGTTGAAAGTGAACAAAGAGAAGTGGAAGCTTTCGAGGAAAGGTACCAGGAAATGAAAATGGAGATTTTTCCACCTGTACAAAGAAGCGACCGTCCCCTGATTACACTGCTTGCTACCTGAATGTATTTTCATCAAAACATATTTTCTGAATAAGGAAGATCTTTCTGAAAACTACCACTCCCAGTTTTTGAATTCCATTTCAATGAAACGGTGGCCTGTGAAATGCCGTTATCATTTGTCTGTTTGTGTTTCGATTTCATTTTTTTTCTTCATTGGAGAAAAATCTTTAATTTTTCATTTAAATATTACACGTTAAACACAAAAAGTTGCTTATCATCATACGGGTTTCAATCAACAATTTATTAATAACGGTCTTGTACTGATGCTCACTTATTTTCCAAAGCGGGTTCCAGATCTCGAATTGACTTACTCATGCAGTTTATCATATTATTTCGTCTTGAATCCAAGTATTTTACTGACACTGACAGAAAGTGGTAGATTTAGGGAAAGAATCGGTTAGGAAGTGTGTGTGTGTGTGCGTGTATGGGGTCTATTCTGAATCAAAAAAGAAAATGAAAGGGCCGATTATGATAAGAAGGAGTGCAGAGATGGTGAAATTAATGAAATTAAGTCTACACGGAACTATTCAAAGAGAGAAGTCATATTTCGAGGTGTATATTAAAGATGACTGGTTGGTGGTGTACTGTATATATGCAGATAATGTTCATTCATACGCTCATAAGGAACGGAGCAGAACAATCGGTTTTTGAATGGTAAGGGTTTGCGACCCGCAAAATTGCTGTGCGACTGCCGCAAGACGAGATCAGAACTTTCAGGAGTAGTGAGTATGGGCGGTATGGTCGAATATGACGAGTTTTGGAAGGGATGGAGAATCGGGGAAAAGGTAGGAAGACGGGAGATGGACAAAACGAACAATGTGGAATGGGACAGTAGGTGTGTGAAGGGCGGAAAGGTGGAGTATGGGAATGACTCTTGATCACAAAGTTATGACATTTTAAAAGAGCGGGCTAGATGTTGACTGAAGATGTTCCATCATACTGCTGCGAGAATTTTCACGGCGTCTAATTGCGAGTGAAGAGGCATTGAATAGGGGAGAAGTAGCAGTTTCTCGGGTAAGACTTCTTTTCGGATGCTCGACGTACACGATCCGTGAGTTCCAGGCGATCCTGACGAGATAACTCTCGTTTTGCTAGAACACGTTCTGCTAGATCGCGCTCCACAAATTCTCGTTCTAGATCACTGCAATAAAATGTCATTAGAAATTAAAAAGCAATTAAACTGAAAGAAATTGCGCTTTTGATTGTGTCATGTTCCTTGTCACTATGTAGTTCTAGAATTGTCCGAAAGTATACCTTTTCCAGATGCAAGACACGATAGAATTCAGAATCAATTTTGACTCGCACCCTTAAGAAATTAGTCGTGTACAAATCAAGATTTCCATTTTCATTATACCTTCTAAACGAATTCAAAAGCAATCTACGCAAATTGAAATCGGCTGCTGAATGCGAACTCCGGGGGATGGGAGGCGTGAGGAGCTGGGGGGGGGTGGATTACAGACCGTGTAAGTGTAAGAAATGTAGGAACCAGAACACTTCCAATGCGTTTTTTCTGAACACCAACTTACTTAAGAAGAGCCTCGTAAATGGCTCGATCATAGCGTTGAGCTGGCATGACGTTGGCGAGGGCGACAAGAATGACGAGCAAGAAAGTGAGTACCCTCATGTTGAGATATTTGAAACTGCAAACGCTAAACAGTTTATGAGATTTTAGGCGGGTGTCTATTTCAAGCGACGGTGGTAGAAAAAGGTTATACGAGCCGTGACCGAAAAGAACTGCCCAATAAACAAATAATGACGAATTGAGGGGGTTAACTAAACGGCTCTATTATATTATGCGGGGTAGTTAGGAATCAAGATGAAACGGCGATACTTATGACGTGGAACTCAACAAAAAGGAGGCGGGGATCGAGACTCCGACGTCTTTGCCGACGCTCCCGACGCTCGTCGCCTATCTGTAAATATGTGTGAAGGGCGAGAATAGAGGGAAGAGGTGGATGAATAGAGGGGAGGCGCCCCGTCGAAGACGTCTAGGGTTTGGTGGGCGGAGTGAAGAAGAAGGAAAAAAAAGGAGAATTGAGTGGTAGTTGTGTAATTGTAACATTGTAAGAGTGAAAAGAATCGAGAAATCAGGGGAAACCCTTCTTCATGACAGTAAGATTTCTATCGCACAAAAAGAAGCAATGATAGCACTACCGCAAACTATTTTCCAACCTCCACCCATTTCACCGTTAAGTTTCGTTGAGAAGAAGATGAGCTGATTTGATTCGACCGGCATGATAGTGTTATGGAGGCACTCAGTCTGATAAAAATAAAAAGCACAGTCGACTTTGACCGAGAAGACCATAACTCTAATCAAAAAAGATATTAAAATGTATACATGTGGAGATCTGAAATCTCTGAAAACACAAACCATCTAAAAGTTTTCATATCTTTGCTACCTAGAAGTGCTCTGCAAGGCCACAACTGCTCATGTTTGGAAAAAAATCCAAAAAAATACAACATACCTTACATCATTTCAGTTTTCTTAAATCAATTTTACATAAAAAAAACCAGAAATCAAATTTTTTTTTGGAGCAATTTGTAGTTGGCTAATGAAAAGTGATTTAGATACGTCAAGCTATGCTCGATTCGTCTGCCAAGGTGTGTGAGCAGGTGCAATAATTTAATGAAATCGATTCTGACGAAGACGCTGTCGAAATACTCGTAAAGTGAGAGAATAAATACAGAAGTAAGAATTTTAAAAGTTTGTTTATTTACACTTGTTTGCACCCACCAAATCGCCATTGTTCGAAAAGTACGTAGTGCGATTTTCAAGTTATTGGCCGGATATTTCTTTTTTTGAATGGCAACATTATTACCACCGATTTACGTATAAGCGCCAGCTCATACTGCTCAGTGGAGTTTTCACCAACGAGCAACCAAAAAATGAGCTGAGTCATGAGTAAGTCGTTTCGCTAATAAAAAAAAACTTGTTTTTGTACTGAACTGGCTGAAACCACTATAATATTAAGAAATATGAATTACACCTATCAACTCTTAGCCTTTTTTTATACTGTACGCAATACTTTTCAATTGTTTTTCCGGAATACTAAATACTCAATAGGAGCATGAGCAATGAGCAAAAGATGTTCCTGATCTTCACCATATTTGGCGCTGATAGCTTCCTCCATAAAGTCAGAAGACAAAATGAAGATTCATTGTTTTACCGTAATCTTGTGAGTATTCAAATCTTTTTAGAGTTAATCGAGATTCACGAGTTTCACCAATTTCATAAACTAATGAAAGGTAACATGTGGTTGCGCTTGTACTTGTTTTGCTTTAAAAATAAGCAGCCAGAAACCAAAAATCATTATCTGAGATCATCCCTGACTTGTGTTTTGTACGTTAGGCGAAAACTCTAAATGGAACATAATTCTCATTCAGTCTTCGTTTTGATGTGCTCAATTATATAGCGAGGTCGAGGAGAAATGCGAAGTTTGTAACATAATGTTTGAAATAAATGAACTAAGTCGTTCTCCATGCTCGATGCACAAAAGCTCTCATGTTAAGTGAAACAAAAAAGGGCTGAAGAGATGTGAAAAAAGAGAAGAAAGAAGCCACGCTAAATTGAATGGAGCACTTTTAATTTCATTCATTTTTTCGGACGGGAGACACAGAGAAGATCGCAGAACTACCATGCTCCGATGAACTCCAAGACGTACACATCGTATGTGTGTTTCTATTTAGATATCCAAAGTCCTTTATATAATTAGCCCGTTTCTCCATGTCTCGTTTTCCGTTTTTTTGTGTTTTGTAAACATTCTGCCAAAATTTTTTGGGATATCCGAAATGAAATTCGCGAATTTACTATTCGAGAGTGTGCCTCTTATAGTGAAAAGCGTTTAGAATTACAGACCAAGAATGTAGCTGCCAAAAATTTTGAGAGACCTTGAGGAAATGATATTCAAACCTCCTCTTGCTCCGGCTCCTATTGAGGATAGGGCACGAAACTGATATCCAATTTCCACTTAAAATGTGGCAAATTGGAAAAGTCATAACAAACTGGTGTACTGGTATCAAATGTCTGCGCTTTTCTAAAATTTCAATATTTTTATAGAGCTCTCCAGACCTTCCAGAAAACGAAAAACTAAACATTCTAGGTACATAAAAGAATAGACGTTCTTCGAGCATATAGAATAATCAAGGTGATCAGTTCTTTTTCTCATTAATTGCTTCATTTTTTCGAGTAATGAAGAATGTTCTCAAGAGTTCGCTATAAAATTGATGTGAATGAAATAGATTTTGTGGTCGCCGTTTTAGATAGCGATCTGGCCGGCATGCAGGCGACTATGATGCCAGTTGTTTTTCTGATAACTCGACATGTGCTCGTTACGATCTGGTGGTTTGGTGACATCTGATATACCTATAGCCTAGTTTCATCATTAAAAAAGTGGTTCTGTGGGAACGTTGGAAAACTTTTGAGCAAAAAAACGTGTTTTCATCACAAATGAAACTCAAATTTTTGTTATAGAAAATTTACTATAACTATACATAATCTGAAATAAATCTAAAACTAACCTTCCAGCTTCTGAATTGGTATCATTCTGACCATATTTTTAGTATTAAGTCACTATTGCACAGGGTCATCTTTAAAAAGTACTAAAATCAGTGTAGGATAGGAAGAAAAAAGGGGAAATTAACAGGCACAATAGTGAAAGTGGCTTAACGAGAAAAACAATGAGATGAAGTACGCTGGATGTTTTGGTAGCACCCAAATCCACTTTTAAAGCCAAAACATGTAAAGCCGCTCTTTTATCTCATTGTTTCAGTCGCATTCCATAAAATCTAATTGCAACGACTATGGATGACAAAACGTCAAGATCCCGCCTACTGTTCTAACCGAATTACCATTCGTTTCGTCAGCAATTGAAAATAGTGACTGGAAAAGGCAGAAATTACAAAATGAAGAGCACTAGAATGACTGACAAAGTATATGTGACGCCAAACCGCGATGTGCTTTCTCCAGTTAATTGTTGCATTATAGTATCTGAGTAATCAAGTGAATGCATATACTGCCCGCCGAAAAAATCCTAAAAAAGGTGCTCATGCGTAAGCAGACAATTCAAAATAAAATTTGTTTTTGGTGGAAGGACCATCAAAAGCTTTCAGATAATATTTATTTTAATCTGATTATATCATGAGCAGGATTTCATTTCGAAATTCTGATTTAGATTCAGATTCGAATTTAGACTAACCTAGACAGTTATGAATTCGAGAAATTGTTTAGTTTTCTTCTAGATCAAGTGTTAAATCTTCCTGACTCAAAATTTGCGCTCAAGATTATAGCAAGCTAAACATCCGGATTTGTCGGAGAAGCAATCCGGACCGCCCTTGGGTCTCCACCAATTTTTTTTCTAGTTGTAGAACTTTTTGCTATTAAAGATATTTGACTGGATAACACCAAAAATTACTGAAATTCAAGAGTTTTATGGAACATTAGACAGGGGACAGTTATTAATGATTTTTAATTAGTTTGGGCATTATTAAAAATATAATTTGCGACAGGGAAGGAAGTTTCGGAACAGTGTTCTCTTAGAAATTCTTCATTTTCAGAGTACTATTTGAAGGAAATGAAAGCTCAAATAGAGGCTAACTTCATATCTAACTCCTACCACAAGACGAACGATAGACGAACAAATAAGATTCTTTTAAAAAGCATTGCCACTTTTACCAAGGTCTTTTTTCATTCTATTCACAAAACTTATGTAAAAAGAAGCAATATTGAAACATCACAATCAAATGTTGAAGAAAACTTGATAAGGATCTTCAAATCTTCAATAGAATTACTCAACTTCTCGAGTCATCTTTTCTTCTTTTAAAAGTTGTGAACAGTCTTTGAAACAAGAGATTGAAAATGTAGACTGATGTTTCTGGAGTTTTCCAGTAGAAATAGAATTTCAGAAAATAAAGCAAAAAGGAAATTATAGCAAATGACATCAAAAACAAAATGAACTTAATGAGAAAAACGTGGAAGGCGCCCGTATTTTCAACAAAAACCAGTTTCTGATGGTAAACAAGCAATATCAGATACTTTTCGTATTTATTCTGGAATCTCTTCCCCACTTCCTATTCCCTGCTTTTCATGTCATTAACGCTTACGACAGCTTACGACTCCTACGTGCAAATCGAGTGGTTGGGCTGAGAATGAGATGAATATTTGAACCATAAGGTTTCATAATTATCAAGGTATTTCTTACAAACATTCATACGTTTTTCTTTAATTATTTATCTGAAAATACACCTTTCAGAAAAAAAAACAAAACCACCCGTGAAATTGCAATGTTCCATTCCATCTCTGATGTGGAATCATTAATTTTGTTATCACACCATAACAGTGTTGTGTAAACAATCTTGAGAGCTCATGCTCTTCTGCCGATTTTTTTTCTATGATCTGCTGCTTATGTTCTCCAACGTTCGTTGCGGAGACGGTAGTCAAATGAGAAACATGGCATGACGTTTTGGATGAGCATGGAGTGGTCACCATCAGCATGAGAAAAAAACAGATCGACGGGTGCACAAACAAGCAGGGAGCTCAAAATTGATGGCCTTTGAAACATTCGTATAATGTCCATAGTCCATTTTCCGGCATCAAAAATACTAAGAAGGTCCTACGTAAGATGGCGGCACCAAACAATAAATACAAGGATGTGACGGACAAGAATAAATAGAGTTTTGATGAAGGATGAGTTCCGCTTTTTGAATAAAGTAAGAATTGAGAAGGAATTTTGAAATGAAGGGAAACGAATTCATGATTTGTGGTTTGAACAATTCATAATGGCATTTAAAGGTTATCTGATAAGATCAGATAACATCATCTATTACCAGTTTCCTGGCGATGAGAATATTTGGATTAGATTACGAAGCGTGCTGCATGCAGGTGGCATGCCGAGCAAAAAGCAGAAAATAACTTCGAATCTCCAGTGAAGACATGAAAACTCCACTTTTGAACGCCACATGAGCCAAGAATTAAAACCGGCAGTATTATGTGGGATTGTGCAAACAGAAACCGCGCCTACAACTCAAAAGATTTCCAGTTTTTGGTGTTTGTCGTGCTCAATGCTCGGGAATGCATCACGTTCGCATTCGTTCAGCCTCCACATTGTGATACGTTTTACGTGTAAATTCTACGTAGTGAGAGATATGAGGTAAACGCAAACATACCACAATTTGTGTGCAGGAAAACCAGCTTTAAAGAACAGTGATTCACTTTATGCAAGCGAAAAAAAAACGAAAATCGTCACGAAAATAGCAAGCAGAGCCAGTCAGTCAATTTCAAAAATATGGTTTTGAAAGTGCTCTGAGAAGTGGAAGAGCAAGTTAACAAGAAACGATGACAAGAAACTACATAAGTTATGTCACTACAGCCTAAACATACGGTCACAAAAAATAAAAATCTTGCGTAGAGACACAAACACAAAAAGTGATTCCCACTCATTTACATCTTTAAATAACGTTAAGATGGAATCATAAAAATTGAATTAAATATGTTGTAAAAGGAGTATTTAGTGATGAAGTGAGTCACTTAAAAACTAACAATTAAAAATGTAATGAGTCACAGCTTCATTCGGGAATTCGGAAATATGACAAATGGATTTAATGGAGAGCTCATAAATATCGAAAATACTTTTAGAATTTACAAAGGGAAACTCTCAATTTTAGTTTGCCATCTTATAAAAAAACAAAAAGCACAATAAATGAATCTTGAAAGTTATTACAGTATGCTCGAGCAAAATAAAAACTAAAAGAGTGAAATGAAATTTGAAATATATCTCAAATTAGAGTGAAATAAGAAGCGTCAACCTTCCACTCTTCAAAAGAAGGTAAGAACGAAGGGGAGCTTTCAGTGATAGTGTGTTACATCTCTTTCATCTCACTTTTGAAGAACAATTCGATGAAAGAAATTGATCAAAAATGTTACTGTTTGATTCCTAAATATTTTGCAGAAGAAATATCTCTTCCATTGTAATATGTGGGTTCATTTGGTTCTGTTTGTTCGGCCTGGGCAAAACACGATCTGACTTTTGAACTTTTCTCGCAATTGGAATCAATTAGTGGAACGTAAGAAACGTGTCACCTGTTTTTGTTTTTCGATTTTCGTTAACATGCCCATTTGAAAGACTGGATCAGAGAGAAACCAATAAAAAAAAACTTAGGTGAATGAAAATGAAAGGACGGAGAAAATGAAAAACCAAATTGGAAGCTCGAGACGCTAAGAAATGATTTGAGGCAGCATTTTCTGATTTTCTCATGTTTTCTGGTGGCCAAACAGAGGATAAATGGGAAATAATGGAGACCAACGCACTGATGTGAGAGGAGAAGATTAAAAATAATAATCGAAACATATGATGGAAAATTAAAAGAAAATGTGGGAGGGCCCGTTTATTTTCATCTGGAATGCTTCATAAATAGCTTTGCATTTCTATTTCTGGATTCAGATAAGCAAGACATCATATATATTCTCTTTTCTTTCAAAATTTCATCCCTCAAATGACAGCTAATGAACGTTTTAAAAATAAACTCTACAAATATACACGTGGAATGCAAAGCGAAGCGATTTAGTCTAGAGGGAGACACTGTAACTGCTTCATCCTCATTTTTAAAGAGCTGGAGCGTAACTGGAACACTGCTAGTTTTATTGCTACTGACCTCAAAGATCTGAAGCTACTAAAGCAGTGAATTTTACCCTTTGTTTCTTGACACCTTTTTCAGTGATAAAAATAATGAAATGCCAACAACTTTTAGAAAGAGCTCAAGTAGAAAGAATGCTGAATTCCAGCCAGTCTCGCTTTTCAGAATTCTTCAAAGGAAAGGAAACCTCAAAAAAGCTTTTTGATCATCATTAGATAAATATAAAGCATTAAATCTTAAACTACGAACTACGCTGTAGAGATGATGCAAATTACATCCTTAAAGAAAAATAAAAATAAATGGAAGAGGCAGTTGCAGGGAACACAGATAGTCGATTCATCACGACTTCTTATTTCTTCCTTTTGTTTTAATTATTGGAATGTTTGAATGATTGGAATTCGTTCTTGACACCAAGAGACTTCATATTGTAATGTTGAACAATGGAATTGATATTGAAAGATGTTGCATTTTAAAGAAGTCGCTTTTGATAAAAGTCAAAACATTGAAAAGTAGAAAAAAAAGTTTGTCAGGTAGAACTTGATCGGTTGGCAAGCACACCGGATACAGAATACATAACACACTTTGGAGAAGCATAGAGAAATTCTGTGATCTCAATCAGGCACTACTCGAAAATAGAATAAAACTGAATTATCTGCCCAATGTGATTAGGTTTCAGTTTTCATTAAAAGGTTTCGGTAGGTAAATTCTAAATCAGATTATACCGAAAAAATATCTTAAAAATCAAATATAGCACTTTTCGGAATATTATTGACTACGGTAATACGACTTCTAAAAATACAGCCCGAGGAAAACCTATTCACATTTGAATATCGTCATAATATAATAATAAAAAAATAGAAATGACAAGGCATACCTCCTATATAATTTTAAAAAAGTTAAGCCGTCTGAAAGAAAAGATTGGGTAGACAATGTGATTTCAGATAATTTGAACCTATGAAACTTTCTCTCATC
Organism: Caenorhabditis inopinata; assembly: GCA_003052745.1. Taxonomy (NCBI): domain Eukaryota; kingdom Metazoa; phylum Nematoda; class Chromadorea; order Rhabditida; family Rhabditidae; genus Caenorhabditis; species Caenorhabditis inopinata. The sequence continues at coordinate 3,008,228 of AP018156.1, read as the reverse complement.
GATCCTCAGCCAAAATTTGTTCTATTTGCTCTAGACAATGACTTTATGGCTCATAAGATTCACCTCATGTTTCAAGTACATTGAACCTGTAGTTGGAAAGGCAAACACTACAAAATAATTTCAGCTTCGGTGCAAGGAGCACTGGATTATAAGCATAATAGGCATAGCAGATGGATGAAGAATAAAAACTATTTGAGCTGATTCACTGAAGCTCTTAATGACAAAGATTTGCGTTTGACAAGGGACCGCAGTCAGAGTTTATTAATCAATCATAAAATTACCATGAGGTGAAGAAATCATGCAATCAATTTGTGGAATTTTTCATGAACGCAACAATACAAATATTTTTTTTGACATATTTATGGTCAACATCTTAAAATCAGCTGTTACAGACGCATAAGACACTGCAATTTCAAAGTTTCATAGGCTTACATAACTAGTAGGAAAGACTGAGAACGTTTGTTCTAAAATATATTTAAAGCATGCGGTAATTGTAGGTTACTATCTCAAATCATTCATGTGAGAAGCACTTCTGCAACCTTCTGAGAAACATCAAGTATCCAGATTGTTAAGGATACGACGGGAATAAGTATATATCAAGGATCCTCAATATTCACTCAGCGTCTCTGGAAATGCTTTTCTTCAATTTCTAAATTATTACTTTGAGGAATTCCAGATTGTTTCACTGATTTCGAGACTCAGTGACAATTAATTCATTCTTCGTATTTACGCTTGAAACAGCAATTACAAATACGGAAAATATTACTAGAAGATAAACAAAAATAGCATAATCTGGGGATTAGAGCATAGCAAAGATTATGCTCATCATTTGAAAAGCATTCTGCGAACTATGAAGTTAAAAGCGTTTTTTTTTAGCATTACTTGTTAAAAAGTGGGGTACTTGAAGTGAGTCAAAGTTCACGCAGAATATAGGCGACGCAGAAATGACGTAGCAGACGTTTTTCTTTGAAACAAATATTCTATATACTGCCTGAAGTAATATGAGTGGGCGTGGAATGAAGGAAATTAATATTTGTTCTTATAATCGGTCGAAGAGCATCCAATAAAATTTAAAGATAAAAGGGAAGTGATGGTCAAATATTGAATCATCAAATTGAAATTTTTTAATGCTCTTCAATTTTTCCAACAACGTGAGAAACAATGTTTCGCAATGCACGTGTGAGGTGTGCTATAATTTGAAAACTCATCAGATAAATCACATTAAAATGGATTTGAACGTGCAATTTAAGATTCAGAAGATGCCTACGTGCAGACATGCCTTTTCTGTAACAATCCTTTCTTCTGTGCTCAAATCCCTGATGATTTTCTAATTCCTCTTTTAGTTTTCCAACAAGCTAAATTTTAGAGCTCAATATCACTGTTCTACGAATTCCCCCCACCCCAGCACTATTTTTAATGATGTTATACTAAAGCTTCTGGATTACAAGCTCAAGCTGGCTTAAACAGTTTGCTCAACTATAAACCGTTGTTTTTTTCTGTATTTTCAGAGCATGATGTTTCTTTTCAGAGAAAGAGAGAGGGAGTGTGTGTCCATTTCTTTTAAGAATGCAAAATTTGGAATTTGGAAATATGATCTGTGTGAATGGAGAGTGGAAAAGGGGAGAAGTGCAAAATGAACAGCCAGAGAAGCATTTAAATGAAACATGCCTATAACAATAGTTTATTAAGATTGCAAAATGCAAATGGTAATATCACAAAACGCACGGAAGTAATAATACATGTGCACCTATATGTGCACCACGTGTATACTAGTTTTCAGATAGTGAGCATTTTTTCTTTAATTTTTGTCTCACTTCCTTGTAACTTGTAACACCACCAGAAGGCTCTAGAAGGGGGGTCACTCTTCAAAATCTTGGTCGATTTGAAAAATATAATTTTGCTGTGACCTCCAAGCTATTATATTTTTTATATGGTATTAAGAATCTGCAATTGCTGAGCACCTTTTTTCAAAATTCCCAAAAGAGAAAAAGCTCTTAATGTTATCAAGTTGTTAAAAATTATCTCTTTAATGACTGGAGCACGGTTCGGCAATGTGCCCAGTCATTCTCATGTACCTGGAGCATCTTTTCTCACTCCTCTACACCGACGCTTCGTTGAAAAGACGACACTTACAGCCGAAAGTTCCAGAAATGATTCTGAAATCTTTCTTCTGAAAAAATTTCAGGAATCCCTCAATGAAGAAACGTAGTGTTGTGCTTATATGAGCTCCTGGAATATTTTTGAATTTTAAGATGTATTCTGATGTAATTCCGGATTGGATTATGAAAAGTTTATTTCAGAAATGTCAGCTCATCATAAAACATTGCTTTTCGTCATTTTGAAATGACATGTTAGTATGTCTGCCTTTTTTGCTTGTAAATAAGAAAATCTCAAATAATCAAATGAGTTAAATGTATTCCAGTTATATATTCGCAGAAATCAAAACACCAGAATAAACTATATTTGCCCAGTTTTTTATCAATTTGAAAAGAACAAAGCTACATGCAAGTCGACCGTTTAAACTCTCTCCACTGAACTGATAAAATGAAAACGCGTGGATGGTTAGTTTCATGATAAGGCACAGTTTTCAGTTTCTGAGAGCTTCATTTGGTAAATAGCTTCAATCATGTGGGAAAAAATATTAGGTAAGTCTACTTCATTCGATCATCTAATATGTGTGCGTTGTTTTTAAGCAATATCGTGTATTGCCCTTTATACATTGGCTACTCTGCCAGACATTGGGGCTCCAGGATACTCTTGCGACGTCAATGTTATGAAAAAAAGTGCTCAAGTACCAACAAACGTGAATTCACTCAGGCCAGCAGATATCAAAGTGGTGATGGCTTTGGGAGACTCTCTGACGGTGGGTGGACACTAATCCGCAAGCTTCTATTCTTCTCACTGCACGTGCTGCTTTCTGAGAAATTATTAATGGGGCTTGAGAATTCTGTGAAAATGCTTAAAATATAACTATGTATGACAGTTGAAGAAAAAGAACAAAGATTTACATATCAAGTACCCCGCATTCATCATTTTTCGGTTGCCTCTTTTCTTCACAATGTCATTGAGTCTCTGGGGGAACGCCTCTACTGTCGCATGGTGGAACCGTCGGAAGTGATTGCTCCAAACACCATGTCTTGCTGAGAAGCTCCCTTGATCATTCTTACTTCTCTTACTGTAGCGGCAAAGACTTCAAGGTTTTAGTTTCAAGGGGATCGACGTGTTCATGTTTTCATTCGGCAAACGAGTAGATCTTACCCTTCTAGATTCGAGCCAGTTTGTTCTTTTCCGATAGAATTTCAATTATTCGAACGCGATATGGGGTCAACGCAAGCTCTCCAGGAATTGTTCATCTTGAGCTCTAAACTCTCCTTTCTCATTTTGCGCCGCAGATTTCTACAGCCTCATTCTCTGAAAGTCTTGATTCTCATTTGAGCGATGGGGATGCGACTTTTTCCGGTGTGCTCATGTCATTTGATGGTCCTCCAGACAGATATTCGAGTGATTCTGAGAGCCTTCCCGATGACGCTTGGCTCTATACACACATACCCATCTCTATAATTGTAGCAAGGAGTACAAAATTACCTACAATAACTATAAAAAGGAAGATAATGACGTGAAGAACAAGATTATTAAAAAATACTGAAAAAAAGACAAATAAAAATTGATATGAAGAAAAAAAGCGTCAGCGCCCTCTATCTGGCGCAAAACTTTGTGTTACCATACTTTTGGCGCACCTTGCAATAATGCTTGTGAAACTACAGGCTCAAACCTTTGCATTTGATACGCACTATTTAAGATTTGCGTAGACTGAAAATCAATTGGACAATTTTCATTTTAAGCAATTCTTGAAATTCTATTATGAATACTGTATACTGGTAGAATTATGCTGTAACCGTGGTGGATGCTTACCCGAAGAGGTTGAGAGCGGTGGTGAAGGCCAAAGGAGGGCGATTTGAAAACTATTGTTAACACTTGTTTTTGTATCATTTCAATGAACTTTGGTCCAATTCTGGTGAAAATTGAACTTGTTTGAAGACATTTATAACGTGTCAAACGTGTAACACAGTTTGTCAGCCACCCGGTAAAATGGTCACTTTCTGGGTTACTGGATCTTGTTCATAATTCTGATATAAACGCACTTAGAATGCTACTTTCAAATTTTGAAATTTTATTTTTATTAAATTCTGAAAAACGATTTTTTGTTAGGCTGCAAACGGTGCCGGTGCTGAGGATCCCCTGGCTGTTGTTCTTCAATACCGAGGACTTGCATTCCAGGCAGGAGGTGATAAGTCACTCGATGAGCATGTCACTATTCCAAGTAAAAGAAACCTTAGCCCAATCAAGCTCATTTCACACTGTTTTTCAGATATTCTCAAAAAATACAACCCTACCTTATTCGGCTACTCTAATGGAATCGGATCACCAAATGTTTGGGAAGTTTCCCGCCTCAATGTCGCAGTACCTGGAGCCAATGCCAAAGATCTTCCGGCTCAAGCAAGAACTCTAGTGTCACTGCTCAAGCAACATACTCAGGTTATTAAACATCGCAGTGATGCAAGATTAGCGTTAATTTCAGGTTGTTAACATGAAAGAAGACTGGAAGCTTCTGAATATCTTCATTGGAGGAAATGATATTTGCGGTTACTGTCGAAAGCCAGAGGTCAGATATATTATTTAGTTCACTTTTACTGATTTTGCTGATTTCAGCAAGACTCACCATACAACTGTGCACAAGACATAAAACAGGCTGTACAGATTATATACGATAATGTTCCACGTGTGATTGTTTCTGTGACTGGAATGCTGCACCTTGAAATATTGCGACAAACTGATACCGGTCATTGGTTTTGCGAACGTCTGCATAAGTTTGTTTTGAAATTGCTCACAAAGAAAAAAATTGGTTGGTTAATTTGCAGAGATGAGTGCGGCTGCGAAAGCGATAAAAATTTCACGAATGCGGATATAGCGCAGGTTAGGTTCCGTTCAAAATTGAACGTATATGTAGAATCATGAATGAAAGATTCACTCTCCGTTTTTAAAAAACGTTTTTATGCTTACAGGCGTGCTATGATTACAATAAGTTCGAAAAGCAGATTGAAACTGACGGAACATTTGAAAGAGATGATTTCACGTATGTTGTTCAACCAATGTTCCAAGACACTTTGATTCCCGCAATGGAAGTGAGTTTGAACTTTTAATAAGAAAATATTTTATTTATGACCCAATAAGAAACAAGGAATCTATTACATAAGTTGTTCAGAACGGCAAGCCAACTCAAAAGTTCTTCGCACCGGATTGTTTCCATTTTTCACAATGGACACATGCTCTTGTGAGCACATATCTCTGGAATAACATTCTGCAACCTGTGGGCTCAAAATCTACGGTTTCAAATTTGTCGGTTCCTCTACTCCCATTGGCTTGTCCAGACGCAGTAAGACGCAGAAAACGTTTAAGATGTGTTATCTACTATATGCTATTATTTTTCAGGCTTGTCCATTCATCAGAACTCCGAAAAACAGCCAAGACTGTAGCAAGTACATGACCCCTCACGCTTGATTTTCTTACTGTTATGTTTGTTTGTATGAAAGATTTCACTATACCCTCTGTGTTTTGGCAAATTGTTATGTTGAACTCAAGAATCTATTATCAAAACAAATATTCACATAACTATAAAAGTTCAAGCTCAAAGAAACAAGAGATATAGTCTTGAGCATATTCGAAACACTAAAAATCACATCTTTCCTGTTATTATAAATACTATTAGAGCGACCAAACCTTCAAATTATAAAATTTTTCTTTGCTCTCTTTTTATGAGGTTTTCACGACCTTTAAGGTTTTTATGATATATAAAAGAATTATTATAAACACAAATGTAATCTGTTAGGTTGATTTATAAACTTTTCAGATTGAAAAGTTTATAGTATAACTGATCGAAACTAGATCAGCTAAATTATATTATATATACTGGCCATGTTTCTACCAATGGTTCACCAATTTGCAAATGCCGTCCTGCCAAAACGCCAGGGGTTTGGACTTAAAGAATGACTTCAACTCAATTTCGATATCCTTCCGAGTTGTGAATTTCTTCCAAACAAGTGCTATTGGAGATGACTGAAAGGATGATAATCAGAGAGTGCTAAGTCCGGACTATAAGGTGGGTGTGGCAAAACAGTCCAGTCGAATTCAGCTTTCGTCTTCCTTGCAACGTGCTGTCTATTATCGTGTTGAAAATAGACCACGGCGTTTTGTCCTCGAGTAAGTTCCACATGAAGTTTCAGTTTTAGAAGCTGATGAGTGTAGACACCGGCTGTTATAGTAGTACCATCAAGAAGAATTTCCCAATACTCTAAACCACAAACAGACCACAAACCGACAACATCACTTTTATATCGTGGACTTTGTGTTTGAGAACGTCAGCTGCTTGTCCGCCTTGATCAACCCACTCGGCACGCCTCACGTTGTTGTCATAGAGTACCCACTTTTCATTAATGATTAGTTAGAGTCATCCATGAGTGCCGTGTAGCGTGAGAAGATTTAAGCAGGTATCAGCACGGGTTTCCAAATTGCGTTACGTCAAAACGTGGAGAACATATCGTCCAAGTTTTTAAGCATTTCCAAAGCGTGCAAGGCTCCGATCAACGGTTGCTTGACTAACCCCAAGGGTCCTTGCTAGCTCACAAGTTGTTTGAAAAGGATCGCTCTTCACTTCGGAGCGTAACGTATCCAAATCCAACTCCCTTGGTCTACGGGCATCATCATCCAATGAAAAATCATTATTTTCGAATCGATGGAACCAACGTTCATTGATACTTTCAGAAGGTGCATCCTTGTCATAAACTTTCGTCATTCGACGATTAATGTCGGGTATTTTCAGACCAGATAGAAACAGAAATAAAATTATATGTTGAAAATGCAGTTTAGGGGGGGGGGGGCAAAAGTGAGAGCCAATTCTCAGCGATGCTATCACTGGAAATGATACGAATTGTGTTGTCGATAGGGGTACGATCAACTTCCCATGAGACAGAAAGACATCTGTCTCCATCAAATTTCCACAAAAAAAAACTAACAAAAAATCAACTTGAAAAATCTCTCAGGACTTATGAATCAACCTAATATACTATACTATTTTCAAGCTTGCTAGCTTTCTGGTGCTTCATTCTGGACTGGGGCGCCTTAGATGCGATACTCATGGTTGTCTACTTGAACTTTTCTTTGGCACAGTTTTTCTACGGCCTCGAGGTAGTGCACCTTGCTGCTCTTTAGGTCACGCTCATTTTACCGTGAACTGCATTTTCACTATTCACTCAGAGTTCAAGTATTTTGAGTCGTGTCGTGCTCTAACCAAGGCTCAGGCTTTTCCAGCTATAGCCACAGAGCTATAGCTAGGGAACACATGTGGAAAAATATTCTTTAAATCTCTAAATAAAGAGCATTTTCTAATTTTTATTTTCAGATTATAAGGTTCAGTATTAGCAATATAAATTTTTTGAATTTTTAATAGAGAAAATTTAGGTAACGTTAGTGCTTACCTACTTACTTATGTAGTTACCAAGCCGATCCGTTATTCGCTTGTGTGGGCGCTGATCACCGCTAACCATGCCATATGAGCTTGGGCTATGGTATTTCATGAAGGAACTACCGTGAAACCTTGTGCCCCTAATAGTATTGCCACGCAGAGACAAGCTTGAACAATAGTATTGCACACCCTAATTGACTTGCGCACCTAATAATTTTGCCTCCCTAATTGTCTTGCCCCTTTGTGATGACACAATCGGCGCCGCGACAGATTTTTAATTTTTTTTTCTTATTTCATACTTTGTAATGTTTTTTGTTCTTTTTGTTTGATTATATTTTATTTTTAATTGTTTTTCTCGATTTTTCTCGATCGATCATTTTTTTCGATTTGACAATTTCCAGAATTAGATCGTCATGAGTGAGGTGAGAGCTGGACTTAAAAAATGCAAAAAGCGAAACATCACAGTTGCATTCAAAAAGAAAACTATCGATTTTGCGATTCTAATAAATAATGTGAAAGCCGCCGAAGAACATGGAGTATCATGATCCATCAGAGGGCACGGCAAATTACAGACTATAAGGTAGTTCAATGAAAAAATGCAGCATAATGCTTATAATCTAGTTGTTTAGGGCACAAACGGATGGTTTCAACATTTTCTAAAAACGTTACGGATTTATTTCTCGTCGTCCGACAACAGTCTGCCAAAAGCCTCCAGATGAATACGTTGACATTGACTTACAAGGCGAAGAAAACGAAGAAAGTGAAGATTATGAGGAATTGTACACTTTCATTGATATTATTTCATAATTTTTGTATGCTTTTTACCTCGATTCTCGTTGTTTTTGTTCGAATTTTTGTAGTTTTGTGACTGGAACTTTTGCTGCTTTCTTACTGAAAGTCTTTCCATTTTTAAATGAACCTTTTTTGAAAATCGTAATAAATTCTTGTTGTTTTGAGAAGCCGACTATAAGAAACAACGAGAAAAATAGATTTTGAACAATAAAATTGCACCCCTAATTGACCTGCGCCCCTAATAGTATTGCTCTCAAAAAGGCACCACGAACAATAGTATTGCATGCAAATCTATTTGAGTTTTTACGGTAGTTTCTTTCCTTTATATATTGAGACTTCGTTTTGTTTTTTTTTTGAAGTATCTTCGGGTAAGAGTCGACGACTGAACGGAGGTAGTCAACATTGTCTTTGGCTCCAACAGGTAATACTATATCGAGAAGATTCTTGAGGCGGAGGTGTTGCCGTGGTCCTAATCCGACTTCGTGGGTGGCGATTGGACATATCAGCAGGACGGAGCGCCGGCTCATACCGCAAAACTCCCTCCGCAGTGATGCGAACCCAATTTCCCCGATTTTATCACTAACAGTAAGGATCAATGGCCAGCTTCGAGCCCAGATCTCAATCCAATGGATTTTGCTGTGTGGGGATATTTGGCTCAACAACAAGTATCCAAGAAAAATTATCCGAAATTGGGAGCCATGAAGATCGCTCTGACAGCTGCATGGGACAATTTAGACGACTACCTTCGTGCCGTCGTCGACTCTTGAAATTTAATGAAATTTGGAGAATCATTGAGAAATCCGATGAAGGATCAAGAAACTGAAAAAACGTTAGTGGTCACTAAAAAATATCCTTTTTTCGGTTTTCAGTTTTGATTTTTCTTAAAGAATAGCTAGGAACTTAGTTATAGTTACATCCTGCGCTCCTGCGCTCCGAGCACTAAAAGATTTTTGGAAAAAGCTAGTGAAAAATGTTAGTTTGAATGTGATGGCTTGATTTCAAGTTTTTTGGATAATTAGACCTAAATAGAAAGCAAAAATGACCGTTATTTAGTGATAATTTAGAATAGCAGAATATATGAAAATTCATGTTGTGGTTTGTCATATATAAACATATACATGTACATTGTGCAAAAGTTATGTACGTGAGCACTAAAGCTGACGGCCGTTTAGTTGAACTGTTATCCCTGCAATTGTCAGCTTGAGAATTGATCAATCAAAGAGTAAAATACAGTACTGGCCATAAAGGTGTCATATTATGGTTTTTCGACCATATCTCATTCGATATAGAACGAATCAATCTGATTTTTTTACAGTTTGTTCATGAAGCAACAATGTATCAGCTAAGAACTTTTGGATTTGTGAGACTAATGAATGCTGGAGTAAATTGAAAAAGATCGAAAACAACAAAAACCCATAATTCTTCAATGAAACTTCGTGCTCTTAGAAATTGTTCTATCTGCGAGATTTCAATATTTTGTAGGAAAATTATTTGCATCAATTACTGTCTGGCATCTACGGGGCATGGAATCGATCACTGTGTCGATGGTTGATTGGGGAATCTTCTTCCACTCCTCCTCGAGAAGTTTGTACTTCTCGTCGATGTTTGAAGCAGTTTTTCCGGTCAATCTCCTCTTCAATTCCTTCCATAGGTGCTCAATGATGTTCTGGTCCAAGCTTTGACTCGGCCAATCCAAAAGCGTGACAGGGCGGCTGTGGAACCAGTGGCGCACGTGATGAGAACGATGCTTGGGATCATTATCCTGCTGATACAGAAAGGTACGGCCTACGTAAGAAAGTGCCCAGAGTCTCATGGTGTTCTCCAAAATATCCTCATATCCATAGCGATCGAGATTACCGACAATGCGCTTGAGAAAACCCATTCCCGTGCTTTCGTCCGACCAGACGATATTGGCCCAGTCCTGGCGGGTCCAATGAAGATGACTTCTGAACCAGATGGTTTGGGGTTGCTTCTCCACCACGGGAATGGGTTCTCTCAAGCGCATCGTCGATAATCTCGATCGCTATGGATATGAGGATATTTTGAGAAACACGATGAGACCCTGGGCGCTTTCTAGTGTAGGCCGTACCTTTCTGTATCAGCAGGATAATGATCCCAAGCATCGTTCTCATAACGTGCACAACTGGTTCAACCGCCGCCGAGTCACCCTTTTTGATTGGCCGAGTCACCCTTTTTGATTGGCCGAGTCAAAGCTCGGACCAGAACATCATTGAGCACTTATGGGAGGAATTGGAGAGGAGATTAACCGGAAAAACTGCTTCAAACATCGACAAGAAGTTCAAATTTCTCCAGGAGGAGTGGAAGAAGATTCCCCAATCAATCATCGACTCAATCATCGATTCTATGCCCAATAGATGCCAGGCAGTGATTGATGCAAATAATATTCCCACAAAATATTGAAATCTCGCAGATAGAACAATTTCTTATAGCACGAAGTTTCATTGAAGAAATATGGGTTTTTGTTGTTTTCCATCTTTTTCAATTTACTCCAGTATTCATTAGTCTCACAAATCCAAAAGTTCTTAACTGATACATTGTTGCTTCATGAACAAACTGTAAGAAAATCAGATTGATTCGTTCTATATCGATTGAGATATGGTCGAAAAACCTTTATATGACACCTTTATGGCCAGTACTGTACATTAAAAAATAAAGTAGTATGTACCTTCCATCCATTAACTGAGACCATTGTCCTAACTCCTGTTCTGTTCCTAGCTTTTATTGGGCTTTTTGAACATATGTTTCTAAGATTTTTTCCTGAACATTCAAACTTGTATAAGATCGATGGTTTTCATGAGACGCTTTTAAACTGTATGACGCCCTTCAACAGGTTTTCAAAACCTGCCACATTTCCCGCCTCTTTTCATGGACTACTTTAAAAAGAGTAATTTAAAATAATTTTTTAGAAACGGAGCCCATACATATAGCATTATGCTATGACAGGAAGTCAAACTTGATTCACAAGCTGTTTCTCAAGACGACGAAACAGAACCGTCAAAACGCTGATAAGAATCAAAGTAACAATGCGGATCGTTGCTTAACGCCTGAAATTTGTCTGAAATGGTCCAAAATGCACCAAAAGTGCTCCGAAATGCTCCAAATTGCTCCAAAATGCTCTGAAATGGTCTGAACTTAACGTTCTTTCAAATAAAAATTAAATATTCAGAAAAGCCGAGTTCTCGGCCTTAATGCTGTAAATAAATATGCGCTGGAATCTTGTTTTTCATCCAAAATTTCGAAGACTTCTGTATGAATCGATTCATAAAAGTTTCGCTGCAAAAATGGAAAACTTGAAATAAAATAGGAGGAGGTTGTCAATTCTGAGAAATGACGATTTTCAGTCATGCTCTCAAAGTTTCATCTTTGAAAGGCCAAAGTGCAACATAAATTACGTATTCGTCGGGGAGGGGGGGAGGGGGGTTCTTTATATAAAACAGTTATTGCAGTAACCATCAAGAAATCTAAAATATCCCGAAAAAAACAACTGAAATCCATGTAAGTTAAAAATTGCTGAAAATATGCTGTAAGTTCACAAGATTTCGAGCACTATTACGGCAGAGTTACGGTGAAATTTTACAGTGAAATCTTGTTAGATTTGCATGTGAAAAAACCCCTTGCCTGACGGACGCTTTATTTGTGTGTAAGCCTGTTAGAGGAACAATCTGATTAGAAGTAGCGATGCCATTAATTAAAATCCAAACTTGTCTTCTCGAAACAACCAACAGCGCGACATAAATCATGAAAGTAAAGAATTTTGGCTGCAGTTTTATTTGTTTCAGAGCCAGCCGTGTGTCCCGAAGTTTGCTTCTTGAATATGTGAACATAGACTGCAAAAATGGAGCTCAATGGGAATGTCTGAAAGGTCTAAGTCTAAGATGTCTGTCAAAATGTCTAAGAATGTTCGAAAACTTGTATGGGTCTATAATAAAAGTTAAATGAGAATATGTGAGTCTACTAGGAATGCTCATACATTCAGGAATGAGCCAACAATCAGCCCTGCGTATATACTAAACTTGCACAAGAAAGAATTTGCTATTCTTCTCAAATATTTTGTTTTAATTCCAGTAAACCTGATTTTATAGTCTGTTTTTTAATTCTTTCAAATCTCAAAAACCAAACAAGACCTGAAACTGAAGAACTTCTCATGTTATATCAGATCTATGTATAAAGTTCCCCTTATGATTTAAATTAGTCCAGCAGAACGTATCTTATTGGTATTTGGTTTCTTAATAAACTTGTAGATGAGAAAATGATCTTCAATCTCTTTGTTTACGGACCACCCATTTCATAACTACGGTTCAGATTTTTAATATGTCGCATGCCCGGAGTTTCAAGCTATTCCTGCGCTCTTTTCTTGCCCCAACCATGTGAGCAAATCGGAATTCTGAATAATAAAGTCCGTGAGAGCAAAATGTATCAGACTACAGAAAAAGCATTGATGTGTGCATTATTTTTGTTTTCTCTGCTGAACCTAGGCTGAAAGTTGTTAAGAGCTCTGAATATGTGATGACGTTATTGCCTCTTTTTCAGTCTTCCTGCAGTATTGTGTTGTGCAACAGGGGGGGGGGATTAGCTAATTACAGGGTGGCAGCCATGTAGTGTTACACAACTTTGCGTGGATTCTGGCGCATGAGCACAAGTCGCTACTGTATCAATTTTATTTTTTTATTAATTATTACATATTTATTACTATGTTTTTCAATTTTCTGGTTGCAACTTCCATTTTTAAGGAAATTACGGCTGCTTCACCCCATCGTGGTTCTATTATTAAACTGATGCAGCAGGGTGTGTCGAATTCGGAGATCGCTAAGCGGTTGAATGTCAACGGAATGCTTGTTCATCGGACTGTTACTCGCTTCCACCGTCTTCGTACACCTGATGACCATCCAAGATCGGATCGTCCTGTCATTTTGACGACGCCAAAAGCGTTCGGGAAAGAATCCGAAGAAATCCGGAGCGAAGCATGAGGAAGTTTGCTAAAGACTTCAAAAAGTGTCGATATTCTATGGGAATCATTGTCAAAGAGAAGCTGAAGATGATTCCGTATCGTATGCAAAATAGCGCATTCCTGACCGAGAAAATCAAAGCTCTCCGAATGCAAAAAGCACGAAAGCTTCTTCAAGGCACGCGCTCAGGCACACTGTTCGCAGACGAGAAATTTTTCACCGTTGAAGCTAATAAGAATGGTCAAAACCATCGGGTTATTGCAAAAGACTTTCAAACTGCCTGTAAGAACGGAAAAATTCTCAATAAGACATCTCATCCGTCTTCAGTCATGGTTTTTGGTGGAATTTGCTCCGATGGCAAAACCCTGCTGATTTTTGTTGATTTGGGAGCCAAGGTGAACCAAACCTACTACATAAAAAACATTTTGGAGACTGGAGTTCTTCCAAGGTCCAAATCGCATCGCGGAAACCGATCCTGACGCTTCCAACAAGACGGCGCACCGACTCATCGCGCCAAGGCCACTTAGCAGTGGTGCAAGAACATTTTTCTTGAGTTCATCTCCTTGTCAGAATGGCCAGCGTCGTCACCCGACCTGAATCCTATGGACTTGGGGTTTGGGTATATTTGACCCAGAAGGTTTCCACCAAAAACTACGCTAGTTTGAGCGCTCTGAAGGTCGCACTTGTGAAAGCCTGAGACGAAATGGATGCCAACTACCTGCGTGCCGTGGTGGACGCTTACCCGAAGTGATTGAGAGCGGTGGTGAAGGCCAAAGGAGGGCGATTTTGAAACTATCGTTAAAACTTGTTTTTGTATCATTTCAATAAACTTCTGTCCAATTCTGGTGAAAATTGAACTTGTTTGAAGACATTTATAACGTTTCAAGCGTGTAACGGTATTTGGCTGCCACCCTGTAAAATCTATATAAAATAGCATAGAATTTGAAAAGTGAAACTAAGGTTTCAAAAATGGTTTTTATTAAATTCAGAATTGCATCTTCTATCTGAATACGCTATAATGAAAATCTGAATATTTAAGATCTAATGAACGTCATATTCACCTTTATAACATGTGTTCCAAAATAGTTATTACCATGTGTAGTGAATTTTTTTCTTACGAATCAATGTGAAATGATCCTTCTGATTTTTGAACGATAAGTATTTTTTTATCCTGCAGGCTGTGTCACTTCTGAAGATAGCTTTGCAGAATCACTTCTATATCAGAAACTTGCATTCAACGCCGGGGGCTATACGTAACTTGATGTGCATGTCACTACTTCAAGTAATGCAACCATCGTCCAATTAGGCTCTTTCTCACAAGTTCAGCTCCCTTCAGATTTTTTAAAAGTACTCTCCTGAAACATTCGTTCGCTCTAATGGAATTGAATCCACAATTATTTTATAGGATTCTCGTCACAACGTCGCTGTATCAGGAGCCGACACAAAAGGTTCAAGCGGTCCAGGCAAGAAATCTTAGTGAGGTTCTCAAATAACGTAGTAGCGCATGTTTCACGTGAATTTCAGGTCAGTAACAAAATATCAAACGTGCTGTAAAAGATTTTTTTTATAATGAAGTTCTACGTGCAATTATTTATCTGTAAAGAATATTGCGTTCTTAAAAGCAGCGAAAAATTGATATCAACATGCTCTGTCAACAAGAGGGAAACTTGGAAATACAGGAGATGCGGACACTAAGGTTCAAAATGATCAACTGCTATTTTATTCGTTCTCTTTGATCTTTCTCAAGACCGTACTGAATTTGTAGTATAGTCCTCAAAAAGGCATATGCTCACAGATTGTCTGCAATTACAACAAGTACAAAGTGCAGATTGAAGCGACGATGGAACGGAGAAGAAAAAAAAACGAATTTTGCTGTGTTGCAGAGTCAATGTACAAAGCACTTTGATCCCTGCAATGGAAGTATTTTGATTGGCAATCATTGCAAGGGAAGGTCTCGAATTTTTTTGCATTTTTGTTAGATTTGTCACGTAGCGAAAATTCTATGATTTATGACCCAATAACGATAAAAGTACTGATCTGTTGAACACTGTAAACTCGCTAAACTCGCTCAAATATTTGTTGCGCAATGATCACGTATCTCTAGAATAGCGTTCTTCAATTTGTGGACTCTAATTCTAATTCGGTGTCAAATGTGTTAGTTCCTCTACTCCCATTAGCTTCATGATATGATATCAAATATTAAATTACAATTTCCAAGAATACCCAGCTACAATTGAGCACCAAAGAACAACCAAAACTGTAGAAAATACATGGCATTGCACTCATGATCATTCAATTGTTTTGTGATGATGTTTGCATAAAACATTATATCAAAAACTACATACTTTGTTCTTTTTGTATATTACGAAAATTTGCATAATACCCATGAGCAGGTTATTATCATCAAAAAAGACAAATCAGCATTCATTGGGTTGGAAATATTTCTGCGAGGTGGTAGCCCGCCCACTCACAAATTCATACCTAATGCGAAAAAATATGAAACGCCTCTTCAGAATCACAAAAGTAGTGTGAGTGTACTATTGTCAATGCCACCGCCTTTCATTGAGCCCCGTTTTTCCAGATAACGTAGAAATAGATAGACACCATAACATATATTTATTTTTCATTCATATCAATTCGTTTAGTTTGTTCAACTGGAAAGCTTATTCTCTTTTTTCACATAAAGTCAATTAAAATTATTGGTGAAATAAGTAATTTAAAACATGCATAAATAAACGGTCAAATATTTGAAAATGGTAGGAGTTTTATTACTTTTTTTTCCTTTTTTTTTATTAATCTCAATTTTTTAATAATTTGAGATGATCCACTTAGCTATTTTAATAATGATTTCTTTATTGTCATATATCTTTAAAATATAAGATTTGAGCCTTCCATTTTTTTCCATTTCAAAAATACGCAAAACTTTCGATTTCATTTTTATGCAAGCCTTCTGTTGTCTTCGTCATCATCTTTTAGCTATATGCATATATAGTTTCTGTCTTTTTCCTCCACCCCCCCCCCTCTTCTCCCGCTCTTCTCCCGTTTTCACTTGCGTCAGAACAGTCATGTATCTATCTATCCGCACAGCAGCAATGCTATCGGAACTAGACTGCTGCGCCACACACACACACAAGCACAGACACACACACAGCCACCGCCGAGTCAACTTCGTCTCTTCGCTTTGTTAGTTTTCTCACCAACAAGCGACTGTCGGCAGGTTATCATAAATGTCTTTCATTACCTTTTTCTTATTTTCTCTATTTTGTGTTGTCTTCTTTTGCAGGGCTGATAACGGATTAGTAGGATTATGTTACCTTTTATGGTCGGAAGGCATCATTTCAATTTGGTTCGATAGTCATAGATCTTTAACTAGTTTCATTTCCTATCGATTTGATCACTTCTGACAGATGACCTAAATGAAATCTTCTCATATCAAGATGTACAATATTGATTTCATTACAATTTTCCGTGGTATTATATTAAAGCTTCAGCAAGTTCGATTTTTAAGTCAATTTGAAACAACGAATCCTAAGTTTTGATTTCTCGAAAATCTAGCAGTTCCATTATCGGAAATACTACATTTCAGTAGTTAGATTGCATTTTTTTTTTGTGCCGATTCAGTTGACAAATTTGCATACTTTCTAGCTAACCATATTTACATAGGGCTTTCAGATTTGAAGTGTTTACCAGATACCAGACAAAACGAATGTCAATTTCAATTTTAAAGTTTTAAAGTATAATCTACTTCAAAATTTCCAGAATCTGTATTTGCTTTACATTTATTATGATGTGTACTGTCCAAACTGATTGTATTCCTATTGGAATTTGACACCTTCCGGGTCTCTCCTTATCATCTTTTTAATCGTCTTCTTGCTGCTTGCGCCTCATTTAGCGCTATCAGCAGTACGCTCTGGCTAACCATTTCCACTTATCTTTGTCAGCGAACTTTTCCACTCTCCCTCCCCTCTTCCCCCCCCCCTCCCATTTTCTTATTCAACTCTTGGGAATTCCCCAGCGAGTTTCTGCCGGACACTGCGGTCTTCATCTTCTCCACTTTTCAGGACCCTCTTCGTTTTCTCTTTCATTCGCTTCATATTCTATTAAGACCGATTGGTTGTTTAGAAAGTGCAAGCCCTCGGCTCTTTTCCGAAAGTACGCCTAATTTCTTGTGCATGTGGAGGGTACATTACCACGCACTTTTGGCAAACGACTTGCTCTTCCTTCGGTCAAACTTTGTTTTGCCCTACTAAATGGCACGAGGAAGCCGGCATATTTCAATAAGTGTTTTTTTCCCATTCAATGAGTTCAAGGCGTCAGTTGCAAGCAAGGTGGTGTCAGGAAGAAAAGAAGAAAGTAGGTCGCTAAAACTAGGATAATAGAAAAAGAGGCTGCTGGCGCCTCCTGTTGACGTTTTTCGAACTGCGTTTGCGGGAAGCTTCTTCCCGGTTTTTTCCCATTTTTTTTGAACTGAAGCCGTTTTTTTTTGGTTTATGCATTGCAAAATCTGCACAGCTCCTCTATTCAAGGGATAAAAAGATTCAAACAAAATGAGCGAATGTCATTTTCGTAAATGAATTTGAAAAAAAATACATTATGATATAATAATAATATTTAATTTTACTGGAGCCATTTTATAAATGAGATAACACCTTTAGCATTTTTATTTTGTCTGTGTTGCTCTTTTCCATTGAAATGTATTGTCATATAAAATACCAAAAATGTGGTCTGACTTATGAAAAAGTTTAAAAAGGTATTTAAACAGGAAATAATGCTATAATATTTCCAAAGTTTATTCAAAACTGGTGGGTTTAAATAGTTAACTGAGTTCTTTATTATTGAGTTTTGCTCATTTCAGCTATGACTTGTCTGAATTATATTGTCAACACTGTTACCACTTTCCAAGTGATTCAGTCGATTCTAGGGCTTACTAGGGCGCTCATTTTTAGAACTTTTATTATTTTTCACAGACATTCGTTGAATTTTCCGTTTTCAGTATTCAGAATACTGCATATATGTAGAAAAAAATGGCAAGTTTCGACCTGTTCCCATGCATTAACAGTTTAACAATAGCTATTGTGGTTATTCAAGTCTGATAGCCGTTTTTCGTGAAATTGCCATGCTATTTACTCTTTTCATAATCCTCTTTTTCATTGTATGCATGTACCCGCGGATATTTTGCACATAGCTCGAACTTTCAGATTAACTTGCTGTCATTCTCAATGTAAATTGTATTTTTTCCCCTTTTTTCATGTGTTTTCTTCTGTTTCTCATGAAATACGCAGCTTTTTGAGAGAATTCGATGCACTGATTATCTGTAATTCCCGTCATTCTTTCACTAATCGGCGGTTTTTTTTGTTTCAATTTCTGACAATACGAACAGTGATGAAAACAAAACATTTACAAAGATTTTAAATTATTGCCCTGTTCCATTCACTCCCGTGCGTTCCGATGAGGAGGAAGAAAAGAAACATCAAGTACACACGGTACAAAAAAAAGTGAATGCATAGGAAAGTGCGATAGCAGAGGTTTCACGGAGGAATATAGAAATACACATCAAACAAAACGACGCGCGCAGCTTTCCAATTTCAAAGTGTCGCCCGGGATTGGAAGGGCAATCTGCTGGTCGGCAGTGGTTGTTTGGTGAAGGGACCTTTCCTCTCTTCCACTCGAAGACAATGTGAGTCTTCTCGTCTGCATTTGGAGAGAATATCCATTATTAAATTTCTTATTTCAGACTAAAACGCTGGCTTTTTGTGAGAATTTGCATGGGTTGGCTTGAGGTGTATTTTGTGCCAATAGGTGATCGCCACGTGATGTCATTTGCTGAATGCTTACAGTTTTTCTAGTTGATAAGAGTTATGCACATGAATGAGGGGCAGATGCCAATCGTATTGTCTTTATACAAATTTCGATAAACTTATTCAAACGGGTTTATCAAATGACATGAGCTGATTTCGAGGTATTAACGATGAAACAAATGATAACGATACTCCAGATTTTATGTCACTTGACTGTTATCGATTTTTTGGAAATTCATGCTGCCAATCAAAGACCTAATTGTTCGCAGTTTTTGTTACTTTTGTATTCACTAATGGGGCTCATTTCATTTTTAATGCAAAAAATGCATTTTTTGCATTAAAATGCAATTGTGCTTTTCATGAATAACCCCATAATAATTATGTGAATTTTGAAGTAACACACTTCTGTATCAAATGTGCAAAATGCTGCTGCTTTTCAGTCAAACACAAACAGCTCATAATCATTTTCGCTGATCGAACATCCTATATGTTCAGCTTGATCATTCATCTCAATGACAAGGCCATCACGATACTCTTTGTGTGACAGATTTACAGCATTTTGATTATAAGATAAGATATAAGATCTGCTCGCAGGCTGAACAGTTATCTATAAATTCATTGTTTTGATTGTTTCGACGGAGAGTAATACTTCTTCCCAATCGACTGATTTCGAGATTCCTTTATAGAGCTCTTCTGTAATTATGTATACTGCTATATTGGTATACTGGAGCATTTGCACCTGCTCTCTCCTCCCTAAAATATGCTCTGCTGTTTGTCTACTTTAAAGACGATTAGCTAGTTTTTGGTACGTGACAGTAAATAAAATATAGTTTGTTTTTTTCATTTCTCAGGGAAGTAGAAGGGTATTTGCCTGCTTGATTATCGAGCTTGCGCTGTATTCAATTTTTCAAAGTTTTTCACTATATATTATCTTCGAACAATTTGTATCAAATCGGACAGCGGAACCAATTCATATCTTTCTTACGGCATCTTCTGTTACTTTTCTCTGCCTCTTCTATTATCTACCTTCATGTTTGTGGGTGAGCCTGGTCAGTAAGACGACACAATGAGGCACAGTATGTCACAGACACACCACACGCACCTACACTGTACACTCCTTCAATCTCCTTCTCTTAGCCTTTGTGTTCTAACCCCTCCCCCCATTCCTCTTCCTTCATCCACCTTGTCCTCTACTTCCACCGACTTGCGCTTGTCTTCCCTTGTTTTTTATTCGTTTGCCCTTGTACCCGATGACTTTTTTTTTATAATACAAGCAGAAAATAGGGGGAAAAAAAGCGCGGCTAGACAGGAAATGCTTGGGAAAAGTGCGTGTTGCAACACAATTCCGGCTCACCGTATGGTGTTCTTGCATTGTACTTTCAGTACACCAAGTATGGCATACTTTTGAAGAAACGTGCTGTTTCCCGTTTTTTAAATATAAAAAAAGTTTTTTTTCAGCATTTTGCATGATTTCTTTAGTAATACATATAATGTAAACTTCATCATTTGATTTATAGATTTCGATTTTTGTGAATAGTTTATCAATTTTAGAAAAAGAAATCTTACTTTTGCAATTTTAGTAGTTCTCTTTTTTCACTTCTTAATAAGAATAAAAAAGGAAAAATAAATCTGGAACTAGTGATATACAGGTACATTTTCAAGACAGAAACCCGATGGCTTGAATTTCTGATTTCATCCTAAAAAATAATGACGAAGACCCTATCAATTTTATTCAATCGTTTTTCATTTCCTTTTTGATTCAATGCATGCATATTCTTAGTTTCAATTCTTCAGATACCCCACGCCCCCCTCCTCCCCATGCACATGCCTGATGGGTGAAACAGACAAGAATGTTTTGAGCATAGTGCTGTACACTTTTCATTGCCCGGCCGGAAAATTGGAACTGAAAAAAAAAGAAAACCAAGAAAGGACGAAGTAGACAACGTCACTCTTTCAATTCAGTTCTTTCCTCATTCTTATCCTTATAGGTAGTTTTATGCGCCCTTATTGAAGGATTCTTTTCTCAAGTGAATAATATGGATGGAAGTTTGAGGGCAGTAGAACTTCAAGTTCTTCTTAAATATGTGCATATATAGAGAAACTGGATAGCACTACGCGTTGGACAATACCATTGGAACTCTTTGTGCACTTGCTTAGGGACTTAGATGCTATAAGGGGTATGATATTGGGGAGAAATAAAGAAGCTTTTTTTGATTTAGTTTTCAGACATTTCCTGGCACTTGTAGCTTAATGATTTTCCAAAATTTTTGTTCCTTAAACAGCGTTTTTCTTATTTTTTTTTTCTTAAATTTACAAACTATATTTTATGATTAAGATTAATGTACAATATGGGTTTTCATGAAAACTGATTTTCGTGTACGCTGCTTCCATAGTTTAACTAACAATTAGAAGGAATTGCACTTGCTCTTCCTCTTGGTCCTTCTCTTCTTGTGCCATTTTCCACCACACTACTCCTTTCTTCTTCTCTGCACTCTCCGCGTTCTTCATCATGCGCAACATTTGAATGGGTCATCTTGCATCATCACGAAGGGACCCCCAGAAATCTAAATCTCTCTTCCCCCGTTACCCGCTCCATCCGCTCGTTCGCTAGTCCGCTTGCTTGTACCGCTTGCCAGGCATACACACACACACACATACTTTTTGCAGGGTCGGCTGTTGCTTCGGCCGCCCCTTCTCTAATATTCGACGACGTCTTGCTGCTGGCAGGGTCGGACTAGAGCTAATGCCCTTCAGGAGACAGGTGTTTGGTGGTCTTAGTAGAGCGGTGCGTGTATCCGTGTCGTACGTATTCAATAATAGGAAGTCTTATTTATTTCCCTCCGACTAGGGTCCTGATGTCCCGTCAGGTGTTCACACCCTCAATGTTTTTTTGTGAGAGTGTCACAAAGTTAGCAAATGTGCAAGGCCCTCAGGCCGCCCCTCGGTTTTCCGCTATCTCTCAATTGCTCTCTATCTCGTTTTTTTCTCTTAGTCTGTCTATTCCGTCATACAGCAGCATTGCGAAATGGTTAGTCGCGGTATGTACATGTAATTCTTATATAAACACCTTCAAATGTAATTTGCTTTGTGCCTCTCCCAACCAGGGCCCCATTTTTCTCGCTCGTTTTTTCACTAACTAACTATTCTAACTAACTAACTAAAACCAGTACCTGTGTGTACAATTTTGTGGGGACAGTGTTTTCCGATTGTTTCTGAAATTTCCGCCCGGCAATTTCACTTTCAATACAGGTTAAACGACTTTTAGTGAAACTGGAGGAAAACTGAAACGATCAAGATTCGTTTTGTGCTTTTTTTTTGTTCATAAAGCTTATTAAAAAATATTAGCAGAGCTCGCGTTTGACGTTCTTTCATCAAAATCTGCACGTTTCTTTTCAACCCTTTTCTACCAATGTTTTTCCTGCTTTTCTTTCACTTTTTTCTCCTTTTCGCACACTCTCATCGCTCCAATTTTATTTATTTCTGTTCTCGCCGTCCCCGTGTCCTCTTCGTCGTTGCTTTTAAACTAAACGTAACACATTTTCAGGTTGTCGTCAGACTCCTCTAAACTCTGGTGGTTAGATTAACGGTTGGACACTACTTTCAGTAGTTGAGTACGTGAATTGGCATAAAAAATGATGACCGGGTACGGTTATAATTCAAATTTGGTTAAGCAACCTTCAGTTCTTCAAGGGTGAGTTTTTAATTAGATATTTTTCAAAATTAGGAATTTGATAAACTTTTTGGAATTTTAAACAGGAAAACGATATAATTTTCAATGCAACATATTTAGGACTTCTTCTACAACTAATGAGAAGGTGTTTTAGAGTTAACGATGAATGGGAGCAGGTGGCCGATCAGTCTCAGTACTACCACACGGAGAGTGGTACCACCCGGACATCTAACCAAGCACATTACGAGTCAACGAGCGGGTGGTACCAACCGACGAATTTTAACTTCCCTACGGAAAGCGTCGTCGATCAGCGCGCTCCCCAGCATCAGCATCAGGAGGCCGTTGACAATCGTGGAATGCCTTTTCAAAATCAGTTATACATGATGCCATCATCAAATCTCGCACTTCCACCACAACCAAGAGTGTCGTTTTCCGACGAAGAATTATATCTGGCGCTCAACATGTCGCCACTTCCGGCACATTCCACAAGCTTCCATTCACTGCAGCATCAACAACTGCAGCATGTTTCGCAGCAGCCCCAAACCTTGCAGCATCAAAATGGAATGCAACAAAATTTGCAACAGTCACTGTGTTTGCAACAGCGGCATCAACTTCAGCAGCATCCTCAAACAGGTTTGATTGATAAAAGCAGCAACATTTTTAAAAGCTGTCGTTTTTCAGATTTCATGCCGTCTGAAATATGCTTTCCATCCACGTCAAGCTTCGAGTCATCGGGGTACAATGAGCAAAGCTATATCCCAGCGTCTTCCAATATTGCTCAAGAGGATGCACATCACTATCAACATGGACATGATGGAGATGACGAAGAATCGTTTGGAGAGCCTGAAAGATACGAAACTATGTCGCCAACATTCTCAATCCATTCCTTTGCACCAACGACATCTACTAATACAGCTGAAGCAGAGGATTTAGAGGTATGTATTTTTCTGATTTTAGTCCGTTTGTTTGTTTCATTTTGTTGGGGCGTGCAATGGCTAGATTAGATGCATTAGAATGACGTGGTATTTCTTGGCATCACGCCAAGATTCCGTGTTTGTTTACACAGCTGCGCGCTCCTCTTCTCACCTCAACTAATATTTTCTTGTTGTCATTCGAAAAGGAATGCAGAAAAGAAGGCGGAAAACGCAGGATGCTGAGACACCGGCCAAAACGTTTGTGCTCTATCTTTCGCACAGCGTGCGCTTTTCCAGTTTAGTTCTTCCTCGTGGGTCTCCTCTGTGCTAGCCGGTACGCAAGAAGCTTTGAGTCCTCGTGCCAAGACACCGACTGATATGGCACAACAACAACAAATTAAAGAGGGCAGCGTCTTTCCCGGAATATGCCCCCCCCCCATCCCCCCGAAATGCGTCATGAAATGTAAAGAGGGGATGCAATACGTTTTGTTCAACCGCCTGCGCACTTGCTGCTAAAGCTTTCACGTTGTGGCCACCAGCTGAGCCCGTGAGCCCGTGCACGAGTTAAAAAATTAAATATTAAGAAAAAAGAAAAATAGAAGAGAATGAGCAAAGTTTGATAATTGAAGAAGTCTTAAAGCGGAAACCTTCAACTCTACTCATTCGTTAACTGTTTATATATTTCAGGTAGAATTAATAAACAATCACAAGCCGACTCCGAGATATCAGCTAGCCGACGATATCGACATATTCCTTCACACTGGCACCACTGACGACACCGAATACAATGATGACAGCGACTCAAGGGTAGGTTGAGTAAGAGAACAATAAGGGAAGATGGAAAAGGGGGGGGGAAGGTGGCTGCGGACGACCTCTATTCATACAACTGGAGAAAACCAGAAAAGAAAGGTAGCCCTTACCATCAGGCCACGCTAGCACACATACTTTGCCAACATTATCGATTTTTATTTTGGGATCAAACATTGAATATCTTCTGGTTTGTGTAAGAGTGTAATGCACTACACAATTTGGTGCATTTTTGCGTGTTTCCTGCCACTCTCTTTCTCACCACGCAATACGTAACATTTGCCTCCTTCTCTTATCTTATCCATGAAGAAAATTTTTCAAAAAAAAAAAAATGAAAATACGTGTATAATTAATCTGGAAGCTAGGTTCTCATAGCGGAAAGAAAACCACAAAAATTGATAAAAATATAACAACTGAATTGTGGGGAATCAGAAAATCATGAAGAAAATAGATAACACTGCTTTCGACTTTACACAGAGTGGAAACTGATAGTTTTCGTAAACAATAAAATACTTTCAAGTCAGCATTCATTTGCTAGGAGTATTTGTTTAGAAAAAAAAAATCAATTGACTGCTTTCCTTTGAGCATGTTGC
Source organism: Caenorhabditis inopinata (assembly GCA_003052745.1). NCBI lineage: Eukaryota > Metazoa > Nematoda > Chromadorea > Rhabditida > Rhabditidae > Caenorhabditis > Caenorhabditis inopinata. The sequence continues at coordinate 2,983,168 of AP018156.1, read as the reverse complement.
CTCGTTCAAACTTTTTAGCGTTGCCGCTTCTCATTCTCGCATTTCCACTTTTAGTTAGCAATATTTGTCGCATAATGCTGAGCAAAGAATATTGCAAATTGTTCGTCCTGTTTCCAATCAATAATTTTTGAACATTCTGTTATTTTCGTCAGCAAATGAATATTGAACTTCTATAGATCACTGAATATATTTGACCTACTGAGAGCAAAAGTCATGTACTTTCTGTTTTTCCAGCCTACAACAACATTCTCGCATAGGAGTAACAAAGCTCCAACACCGCCAGCATCTCGACCGGCATATGCCCAGAAGCTCACAGCGGCAGCCCAAAATCAGAAGCCGGAAACAACTGCAACAGACGTGTCTTTGCCAGTTTCGAAGATTTTCCCACTATTTCTACAAACTTCTGAGCAAGACCCCGCTGGATTTACTCCACGTAAGTAGATGCCCTTTAACTAATGGAAATTCTAAGATAAATTGTGGTACCGTGGCAGTTATTTTTTGTTTTGCGAATTCTTCTGCTTCATTGAGTTCCACTGAAACTGCCTTTGTTGCTTTCCACTAAAATAGGTATTTTCATTTCGATTCTTCCACATACCTGCAACTCCAAGTCACTTAGTCTTCCCATAAAAAATAATGAAAACTAGAGTGTTTATTTTTAGTGCTCACACCAAACTCGGACGCTTTGCTTCAAAAAAAGCTGAGTGAAGTTGTTCACAAAACTCCGCAGAGGACGGTTGGTTTAGCAGCGTTTCCGGCTTTTCCGCAGCAGCCAAATTTGGCTTGTTTCCAAGAAAATCAACGGTACGAAAGTAGCTTTGCTGAATATCAACAGCCAGCGTCAGCTCCAGCTCCGGCTCCAATATCATCAGAAGCATATTATCAGCCAACCTGTTATAACACCAGATACGGTAAGTGATTCAACTATTAAAAATCATATTTTTTGCAATTCCAATGTTTCAGAATACGATACCGGTAGGGACATCATTCCACTCCTGTTCGACCCATTCAAACCATTACCTCCGTCACAATCCATCCCAACTTCAGTGCCTATCTCAGTACCAGAAGTTTTGAAATCAGCAAAGAAGACTTCTTTAACTTCATCACATATCATCCCATCAGCACCTCTTAAGGCTCAACGACTTTCTGATCAAGAACTAGAGTCAGAAAGTCAGAAACTTGCATTGGACGTCATTTCTAATCTGTTCTCTAATAAGAAAGAAATTGTCGATCGCGCGGAAAAACTCAACGCGCCCAAGAAGCCGGTGGCAAGAAACTTGTTCTGCCACGATCAGGCCAGCTTAGATAAGGCAAAGTCTGACGTAGCTCTCACAATGAGTGTGTTGGATGATTGGGAGACAGCTGACGACGATGATTTGACAGTGAGAATGGAGAATCTTTTAAAGGACAAGAAGAAGGAGGAAAATAAGAAGCCGTCTTTACCTAAGGTACCGCCTCTACCTCCAAAATCTTCTAATTGGGATCCAACATTTTTACAACATGTTCTTGAAATATACGGAGTACCGGATTATAAAATGCAAGAAGACGTAGTGAAAGCAATGGAAACTATTGGAAATGGAGACTGTAAAGTGATGTGGGTCGAACGAAAAGTGGTGTTCGCCGTCTTTGAGAGTGTCAGCAGGGCAAAAAACTGTCTGACGTTGTCCAAACACGAATGGCTGAGGTTCCGATGTTTGACGGATTCACCCAAAATTGTTCAAGAATCAGCAAAAGCCAACGCAGCTAATCTGAGTATTCCAAAGTAAGATTTTCCTAATAATTTTCATTTTCGTCTTGTGAACGGTGTGTTATATCCAGAGTTTTAATAGTGCTTGTTTTCAGAAAAAAACAGCAAACCACAGCTACCGTGGCTCGTAGAATGGTTGAGAATGCTCTTGGAAAAAAAGCCACTGTTTCAAATGAAAAACGACAAGAGGAACGAAAACAAATAGCCGCTGCCAAAGCCGCTAAGAAAACCACTATCCAATGGGATTGAAATTTCACATTGGCCCTTTTTTTTTCACTAATTATCTCACGCTTCTGACTATATTGATTATCATTTTTAAGCAAAATGCCAAAAAATACGACATTTCGGATTTAAAATTTGTTTCTCATCTACCGAATGTCTTTTTTAAACCCTTTTTCTAAAGCACTCATACCGTCCTGCCGTATCAGGCTCTTAACTTTGCTCTATCGAAGAGTTATACGAAAATTATATGATTACAAGAAGCAATATTAATCAATTTTATTTTAAGGCACAAATTTTGTGCATTTTTCAACAATTTTCAACGTTTTCAAAATTCTTTTATCTTAAAATTTTTAGTCACGATTAGAGCGTAGTTGCGACCTGATAGCAACGGGACAGTATCCTATAAGTTTCGCCGCACTTTTACCATATTTCTCTTGTCGCCGTCATCATTCTTACTCACTTCTCAGATTTTTCTATTTTCTTTCTGTATGCATTTATGCTCATTGTCCTTGCTCCTTCCAACTCTGCAAAACACCCCTGTATAAAAAAACTGCAAAAAAAAACGATATAATGTAAAAATCACAAAAAAAGACTTTGTTATTGGCCCCAAACGACTATTGTTTTCCCTCTAACATCTCGTTGTTAATCTTGCTGTGGCTCGTTCGCCAAAAAACGGAGAGTTCTCCAAATATTCGCGATGTGCCACAGTATACCATTTTTCATCATACATTTGGATACCACTGTTTCTAGTATGTTTGAATTGTTTTGTTTTTAACACCCTTGCTGACCTGAAATCAGCCGCAACTCACACCTCATTTGAAGTATTTGAATTTGGGGATTTTCACAATTTATTCAGTCGATGGGCATTATATTTCAAAGTATTAGTCTCATCCTGACCCTGCAGTTTAGAATGTTTCTAAACGCAATTCTCTTGGGTTGTTCTTTGAAATTTATTTGAAATGCGAATATATATTCTAATATAACACTCAATCTCAATAAATTTTCATGAAACTCATGTCCTGTTCTGATGTATTATATCTAAATGCGATTCTCGCAGTATTAAGAAAATGCTGATAAAGAAGCATATCATTTGAGAGCCAAGCGCTACACTTCGGCTTCCAGTAATGCGCATCGCATGCAGATCTCGCTGATTCTATAGCCACCACATTCAAAAAGCTTGAGAGGTGTTATAGTTAAATAGAACTCCGTTTAACCGCGCTCTAGCTCACTTATTGAAAACAGGAAGTGTCGAGTTGTTCATCCGTGGTAATCGTGGTCATCTGGTAGTTTTTTAAATATTGGCTCGGGCTTCATAACAATTTTAGCAGGTTTGTTTTGTTTCAAATGGATAAAAAATATCACATAAAAATTGTAAGATTACTGAAAATTCATCACATTGGCACATGTGATATCTTCATTTATTGAGCCGGAATTCTCATTTTACAGTTCAAAGTGTTCTCTTTGTTTATTGATATCTTAAATGAATATGCGTTTCTTGAATTGTCAATATTAAAAGAAAAATACTGTTAGAATGAGTTCTTTAAGGATTTTATAGTAAAATATTTTTATTAGCCTTTCTTCTGAAATGGAGGCACCTGCTGAAACTGAGGCTTCCAAGAAAGACGAAATAAGAATGTCTTACCTCGTCTTCGTCATCATCTAGAATTTGTCTGACAAAGAAATAGAAAGTTGTGTACACAGTGTACAATTTTTTATTGCGTAAGAAAAATGCAAGACAAACTGAAAGAATAACGAAGACAAGACGAAAGACGGGGAGACGAAAACGAGACGAAAGACGACTTTTTGTTTTCGTCTTTCGTGGAAGCCTTCATTTCTGGTTTATATTATCTTTCGGCTCTTATTCTTGTGCTGGTAGACATGTACTTTAATTGACGACGTAAGACGAACGCAAGACGAACTGAAAGGCGAGCGAAGGCGAGACGAAGGGATTTCACGAAAGGCGACCGACTTGTTTCGTCCTTTGTGGAAGCCTTAACCGCAGAGACAAGTTTGAACAATAGTAGATAAAAAGTTGTGTACACAGTGCACAATTTTTTATTGCGTAAGACAAATGCAAGACGAACTGAAAGACGAACGAAGACGAGACGAAAGACAGGGAGACGAAAACGAGACGAAAGACGACTTTTTGTTTTCGTCTTTCGTGGAAGCCTTCATTTCTGGTTTATATTATCTTCCGGCTCTTATTCTTGCGCTGGTAAACAGGTACTTTAATTGACGACGTAAGACGAACGCAAGACGAACTGAAAGGCAAACTGAGAGAGGAACGAAGAAGGATTCCACAAAAGGCTACCGATTTGTTTTGTCTTCGTGGAAGCCTTAGCTAAAACTACAGTTTTTATGCAAGCTGAATGGAAGAGCAGTGGTTGCCTTGATAGATTTCCCAACTACCCGGCTCTTTCAAGTTCGAATTATTAGAGTAAGCATTTGCTTATTCATGCCATCAGCGGTTTGTAATGGAAACGATCAATGAAGCACAGAAAACAATTGATCCTGGAACATTATGACAGTGCTTTTCAGATATTAATAGAATTCGAGTTGTTTTCATCGCAAAATTTTGGTTTGACGCACATTCTTTTCTCGAATTTTCCCTATATTCTTTATATTTCAGCATCATAAAAAAGAAACGCAAAAACACTTCCCGCTGATTCATCATTTTCATTGTTTGGACTTGTCTGCGGTGTGAATATATAAAGCGGTTTTCGAAATGCAATATTTTGGAATTTGTTTCCACAATATTGCATCACCTTCTTCCTCTCTGGATGCGCTTTTCTTTCTGAAACTCCCTAAAATATAGTCATATTCGCTATCTTCTTGCTACTCAGCACAGCAACTTATGGTGGTTTAATGTCAGTATTTCGCAATAATGAAATATTATGCTCCAGGAAATCATAAAATATGAGCCACACCCACCCCCCTTGATAATTTTAAACTATGCAAAGCTCTCGTAACAAGATCTGCAATTTGAAGATGGCGATATCTGTTCTCTCATAGAGCAAATGTGAAGAGCAAACTTTCTGCTGATTTTCGCTACTAAACAGAATAAATTGTGCTCTCTTATATTTATTTAGTCGGCAAATGAGTTTAATCGCCCCATTTTTGTTTGTCTTACTAACGTTAACATTTTCTGCATTTCTTGTTATTGCCCGCTCCGATTTTCTTATTTCATACTCACTATCTTCAGATAAATGGGAAGATGATGAAAAGAAATATTAAAAGTTGAAGAAAAAAAAATAAATGGGAAGCTTTTCAAAAGCCCTTTTATAGTTCTTGAGTTTTCCCACTCTTTTAGAAATATGAAAATTTTAATAGGGCTTCTGATTTTTGAACCTCACATTTTCCTAAATTAGAATAACTGGCGTTGGTTGTTAGACAAGAATGTAGAATTGTGATGCAATGCATGACGCAAATTGTCTGTAATATTCAGCTGGAACTCCGCAAATTCAATGTAATTTCCATTCGAAAAAAGAAAAAGAGAGTTGGCCGCGTGACGAACGGCGGATGTATGTTCACGAGCCGCCGCTGCTTCCAACAACCCAAATTTATTCGATATTCTAGAAAAACATTATTTCAACTTAGGCTGCCTTGAGAAATGTGAGCTCTTCCTCCCCGATCTTCCCTGTTTTGCAATGTGGAAAAACAAAAAAAAAGCTTTGAGAGTTTGGATATCCTATAGAATTATTTTTACTTTATATTTTCCTAATATAGGAGAATATCTAGACAAGAGTTCAAAATTCAGATTAATGATTTCATTTCGTTTAAGCCTTCATATCAGCTTCTGCTCACTAAGTTGAGTGAAAATGTGCACATTTGTCACTGCGAATCAAATTGTTTTCTCAATCATAAACCAAAAGAACTTTTCTTTTAGACAAACTCTCAGGTTTGTTTCCGCTATACTGTCGCTACAGTACTGGCCATAAAGAATGCGCGCGGGTGTTTTTGGGATAATTTCGCTGAAAGCAGATATTTTGTTGTGAAAACTCTGCTCTAGAATGTGAAATTGCATCATTGCAAACTTTTTTTTTTGTTTTTTTTTTCATTTTTGAGTTTTTTAAAACTTATTTTCAGTTTTTGATTCAAAGGTCTTGAATATCAGCGAATATGATTGTATATTGCTCAGATATGCTCTTTGCTTATTCGTTATAGTTTTAGAACTTATATTCACAGTCTCCGTAAATTTGGAGAATTCAATTTTGTGAATTCATGTTCAAATAGTTCAAATTTACATTGGTTCTGAAATAAGGGCCTTTTCAAAATGGAAACATTCCATTAAATGGTAAAATGATATTTATGAAGCGAGACATTGTCGTGGCTTTCCAGACACCCAAATGTTCAAGAAAATATAGACATGAGAGAATATCATTTTGCATCATGCAATTTTGTCTTCCCAATGGGAGTCTAACAACATTCACATCGATTGAGAATGAGGAGTTGGTGGGGTTTTGAGCATTTTTTTTCCTGCTCACATATAGAAAACTATAATTCTAAGCTGATATCAGATAATACCTTCTGATACCAACGCAATGCAGTGTCATTCAAGTTTTTTTTTCATTTGTTAAGTGTTTTGGAATTTGAATGCGCAGCAAAACACTTTCTCTGACGTTCGAATTATTTGTTCCAATTGTTCTCCTTTGTGATGTTGTATTGCACAGTTAAAGGCAATCTAAAAGAAGACGCATTTTGTTATTTCTTAAATTTATCAATTCGCTAAAAGGGATCGGCAATTAGTAGATTTTCAAAATTTGTGCATTTTAATAACAGGTAGAAATTCCTTTTTTCCATGCTGCTCGCCCTCCCTCCTTCTTCAGTTTTTGATAAATATATCGAGGAAATCGGCTGACTACTTCATGGACAACCATCGCCCATGATCGTAAGGCACGGTTAGCTGTGATCCGCACCCACACAAGCGAATAACGGATCGACTAAGTAACTAAGTAAGTAAGTAAGGTAGAAGTTTCTTTTTTCCATGCTGCTCGCTCTCCCTCCTTCTTCAGTTTTTGATAAATGAGCCGTTTCATTTTTCGAAAGTGTTTGCACCTTGAGATATATGATTTCAAACCCTATTATCTGTTACCATTGGCGGATTGGTGAAAAGGCGACAGAGTGATTGGCATTGAGAGCGAAGAGGGTCCCAGAGATTTAGAGTCCTGGTGCGTATGGCGTGCGTGTATGTGTGTGTGTGTGTGTGTGTTTCGAAATAACGGCTGAGGGGCTGGATTGCTGGCTACCGCCGTCCACTGCTGCGAGCCAAAGCAGCCGACCACTTCGCCCCGTCTTCTTCTTCTTCTTCTTCTTCTCACAATGTTGCCTTGGTCTGCTCTGCCGGGCTACCCTCTTGTATTCGCCTTTCCCACTCTTTTATTACTTCTAGAAACACTTTTTGGTGGTTTTAGTGTAGTGCGGTTATAGTGGTTACTGGGGCCAGTTTCTGGCTACCTTCTGCGGGGCTCAAAAATCAATCTGCGCTTTTTTGTTTTCGCGAAAAGATATGAAACGTTCAAAAGTAATCCAAGGAGTTAACTAGAAGCGCGTGCTGATTGTTTGTCTTTTGTTTTTTACTTCGGTTGTTTCATCCCCCGCCTCCGTTGCAAAAGAGAAATATTTAACTTCAGAAAGTCTTTTTTCTCTTTTTTTTTTTGAAAATTTGTAAATAAAGAACTTGCTTCTTTAACCTTGCAGAAAACGCTAAATTTTCCTTTTTTTCTCCATTTTAGTGGAGCCTGATCTCTGCATTAGTTGCTCACGTGTTCACAAAAGTTTGCACAGCTTAGTTCACTCGAATGAGCATAATTCAATCAGATCCAAACCCTAGATTTTATCAAAAACCGAAATAAAAACAACGACAGATTCCTCGCTGAATGCACTCGTGACTGCTAGCGCTTAGTTGTTTTCATCCCTGGAGACAATTTCAGAACCCACTTTTCCTGTTGCCTTATTATTTATCGGAAATAAAAGTGAACATTGGAAGGCTTCATTAATTGAAAGATATATTCTTGCGAGCCTTAAAGCTTTATAGTTATTTCTATGTCTATTTTTCGGAGCTTGTTAATATCAGAGAAGAATAATTCTGTATCACTAAATAAAAAAGAATCATGAACTTTTTACTTGCCAAAGAGCAGTACTTCTGAATACTGCGAGGAGAGTTTCAATGTATAGTAATACAACTCAAAAGCCATGAGTGGAGTAACAACTTGTGCTCATTCTTGTGCTCAAAGTTCCTCTCCTTTTTCTTTTTGATTACTGGGTTTCAATTTAAATGTTTTTCTTTGAATAAAAGAAAAAAAACATTCTCCAGTTTCTATTTGCATTCATTAAAATAGCTATTTCTCTACAGCTTTATTTATCTAAGCTCACAATAGTTACACGTGACATTCGATTCATTTTTCTTCGTCCTTTCGTTGGATTCATAATTTTAGTGGTGGAAAGCGTGGTTATGTGCCCATGACAACGCAACTGTTTGGAAATTCGTTCTTCTTGAGAAGCATGCGTCACGACACCTCGGTGAATAAAGCATAAGAACACATGCGGCACACAGCGTCTGCTCGCTTTAGAGATTTTAGATGCTTTCCCAGTCTGCTGCTCTTCGACAGACTAAAGGAGAACCAGTAAGTGGAGGTGGTTCTTACGCGTTCTTAACGTGTCATGTGACTAGCAGGAGTCTACTGCCTACCCTAAACGCAAATGTTTACCAGTAACTCGTGTTTCTCTGGGAAACGTGCCAATGGCCAAATTCAACACATGTTTTGTTTGCTTTGGGTTTTATAGTGGAAAAAGCAAAACCCGAAAAAGTTATCAGTTTACAGGGCTTGTGTAAAGGTACGCAAAAATCATTGTCTTCGAAAGTTTCCCTTGTAAATAAGAATTCTAGCGAAAGCAATGGCAAGTGTCAATTGAAAGTAAACTGACTTTTTTTGTGCTCGTTGCTGTTACTATCAGAGAACAAGTATGCTGTATCATTAAATAAAAACGAAAACGCAAAATTTGTGCAAGCTTAACTGCCTATACTGCTGTAATATTGCTTTAATGCTTTAACCTCCACTTACTGGTTCTCCTTTAGTCTGTCGAAGAGCAGCAGAATTGCACTGTTTTGAGCACTTTAAATATTTCTAATGCTGCTCTGCCTGTAAAGTGAGTACACCGAGAAGCCTGCATTTGAAAAGGGCTTAGCACACACGTTTGATATTGCAAAAGAGCAGTGATCAAGATGGCACTCCATCAAGAAGATCGAATTCGCTGTTTTCCACGCTATTTCCTCGCTGGTACCCGCTGTTTTCAATGCTTTTCCAAAACTTCCGCAAAGTAATCCACCTGGCAAACATTAAAAGAAAAACCAAAGAAACTCAAAACCTTGGGAACATTTTTCTAATAAGCGTTGGGTGAATTTTGTTTCGAAGAAATTCCTAAAATTATTAACGGAAAAACCTTGAAGAAGTGGGTGAAAAGCGCCGTTTCTTTTCTGTTATTTTCAATATTTCCAGACAATTACAAACTAATTTTCAGAATTAATCATTTTTGACAGAAACTGCAATTTTAGGCTTTCATGATTCTTCTACAATTCCTCCTTTTTTGGTAATTTGTAATTTTTCTAAATATTTTCAAATAAAAACAAAGTTTCGAGGAAAAAAAAAATCAATTTTTGCTGATTTACCACTGTAAACAAGCAACTCCCTCCATCTAATTTAAGATTTGCAGCAAATGAAACAATTCTCTTTGAGCATGCATAATGTTCCAGAATCTGTATTCACTAATTTCAATTATAAATTCTGACGACGTTCGGCTTTTCGATAACGGCACTTGTTATACTAGGCTTTACACTAATACATTCAGATGAATCTACTCTAGCCATTTCTCAGAACCCCTTTCTATAGCCGACAGCTTCTTCCAGAAATCCATGCAAGTTTTCGCTCACACAGTTGACACTGAATTTCTGATGCTGCGGAGACAAAAACGCGGCACGTGACCATCGCATCCTATGGAAGACGCTCCCAAAGCGGCCACCCATTTTGCCTCCTCGTTGTTTTCCTCTTCTTCTTCTTCTTGCTCCATCTTCTCCTACTCTTTTGCTTGTTTCTTCTTTTCCTTCTCGTTTTCTGTCGTTGAAATTCAATTTTTTTCCGTTTTCTCACTTAGTCGCTTTGTCAACTCTCGTCTTTCAAAATGTTTATTTTCGCTAGTTGAGTTTACATGATTTATTCTCCCATTACTTTTAGAAATGTCTGAGGATAACTTGCACATGGTGGTCGTCCAGACCTCGAACTCTGGAGTTCTTCATGTTTATGTCCAAGGAAACTTGGAGGAGCGTGGTGGAAAGACCATCATCTTGACTGTTCATGACATCGGAACAAACCGTGAGTTTATTTATTTTTAACGGGAAATCCGTCTCCTACAAAAGTACAAATGAGCAGTTTTTTCACTTCAGTGGAAATGCTCTTTGATAGAAACGAGACTCTTGTGAATTGATGTGCCATTTTAAGATTTGTCTCGCTGATTCTCTGATAAAATGTTATTTGCCTCATGTGACGGAGCAAAATGGGCGAAAAAAGTAATAAAAATCGAATAGCGGTGCAGATACAGCGGCATTTTATATCTTTACAAAGAGCAAAATAAAATAATAAAATCCTCACTAAACTCCGAAACGGCTTTCATAATAAAACAACCGATTACTGTCAAAATTGACTTGTTTTGGTGGGGTATCTGGCATAGCTTTAGACTTATGGAAAAGAAACATTATTTCGCTCAATTGAATTCGAGAAACGCAAATCAGATTTTCAGACAAAAGTTTTGTTCGGTTTGTCAACCATCCGAGCATGGCTGCTGTTAAAGAGAAAGCCATTTTCCTCCACGTATGTGTTCCTGGACAAGAAGACCATTCTGCCGACTTCTTTGGCGACTTCCCGACTCTCGATGGAATCGGAGATGATCTGAGCGCTGTTCTTGACAAATTTGAAGTCAAGTCGGCTATTGCTTTTGGAGAAGGTGTTGGAGCCAACATTATCTGTCGGTTTGCGGTGAGCCGATATTGAGCTTTTTGTCTTACAACTGAGAGTTAATCAAAGTAAAAAGAACTCGCTTTGTTTGTTCTTACTCGTTTTTCCAAGAAGAACCCGTTAAAATAACTACTACCTAGAGACAAATAATAATGAAGCTCCATAGACAACAAAATCAAGAGCACTCAGTGGTTTTATTTCTTTCTGTTTTTACAGATGGGGCATCCAAACAGAATAATGGGAATTATCCTGGTGCACTGCACATCCACTACAGCTGGAATCATTGAGTACTGCAAAGAAAAGGTGGGCATCAAAATATCTATAGATTCGGATATTAATTTGTCGTTGCCTGCCCAACGCAAACATGTGTAACAAAATTATAATTGATCTACGCTGAGCTACTTGACACAAGACTCAACGTCAAGATTTGTGCCCTCTGTTGACGTCATTTCGTGGAGCAATGAGCTGAGGACGCTATGGTGCGAGAAAAAAAAGAAGATAAAAAATAAGGATTGAGGGTGGCACGACGAATATTCTGACATAAGAGCGAAAAAATTGATTGCGTCAAGACGAATAGTTTTCGGAAAGAAGAAAAAGAAAGGAACATATTTTTTTATACAGAAAAACAGAGAGAATTTTGAATTTAGCTGATATGATGGTTTTTGAAATAATTGAAATACTTGAAACTAGAATTTTGTAATAAAAAAGTTTTAACGATCCTTACTTACATAGTTACTTACTTCATGAAACTTCAGATGAAACTTCAGATGCGAATATTCAGCTTCTGGAGAGTATTAGGCAAAAAAAAAAGTTTGTCATGGTTTTCAGCATGTTCGAAAGTGTCTGTGTACCAATTTTCATAAAATTCTCAACCATTGTCTAAAAACAGTTCCCTTGTTAGCCTATCTGTTCCGTGTTTGAGCGCGGATCACATTGATCCAGTCCTTCCACTCTTTAGCGATGATGGCCGAAGAGGTAATGAGTGAGCTGGCTGCAATGCTGGATTGATTCATTATATCATTAATTCATTAAAAAATTCGACCAGTGGCTCCAGTGACCAGTGGCTTTCTAACAGGTTCTCACGGGTATAGAAATGTTTGATTTGAAGCCATTCGCTTAACATGAACTGAAAATGATTGAATGTTTGCAAAATGAGAAAGAGCATGTGTTTTGAAAAACTCTAGATACCGTAAGAACTCAAATAGACTTGCATGCAATACTATTGTTCGTAGAGCTTTTTTGAGAGCAAAACTATTAAGGGCGCGAGTAAATTAGGGGGTGCAATACTATTGTTCAAGCTTGTCTCTGCTGTTAAGGCTTCCACGAAAGACGAAACAAGTCGGTCGGTCGTCCTTTCAGTTCGTCTTGCGTTTGTCTTACGTCGTCAATTAAAAATGCCGGAAGATAATATGCCGGAAGATAATATACCTAAATCAGAAATTAAGGCTTCCACGAAAGACGAAAACAAAAAGTCGTCTTTCCTCTCGTTTCATCTCCACGTCTTTCGTCTCGTCTTCGTTCGTCTTTCAGTTCGTCTTGTATTCGTCTTACGCGATAAAAAATTGTGCACAACTTTATATCTCTGCGTCAAACGAATTCTAGACGATGACGAAGACGAGACGGGACGGTTTTATTTCGTCTTTCGTGGGAGCCTTGGTTTTAGCAGGTGCCTCCATTTCAGATGAGAAGCTAACAAATTTTTTCCTTCAAAATCCATAGAGAGCTCATACTAACAGTATTTTTCCTTTAATATTGGCAATTGAAGAAACGCGATATCTTTTAAGATATCAATAAGGGCGCAAGTCAATTTAGGGTGCAAGTCTATTAGATATTTTATAGTAACTCAAAAATGAGCAAAAGTTATGAATTATCTGAATTATTGAATCCGCTTAGATCAATTTACACGACTAAGTACCTGCACACTTCAATCAAAATTACTGTGAGCAACCAGTGCTCCCAAATTTTGAAATCTTTAATGACAGAATACAGATATAGATGGAATTTATATTTCTGGTTATATCAAATCTTTTCAGGTCATGAACATGCGTTTGGAAAACTCCATCATGTCTGATGGCGCGTGGGATTACTTGTTGGCTCACAAGTTCGGAGGAGTAAGTTCATTGAAAATTATTGTTAACTATTGGTTTGCAAAATGCGTTTACATTTCAGGGAGAAGTGAGTTAACTTGCTCTATTCGGCTTTTTGAGTTTACTATTTTCCATTTTTGATCCTATTTTTTTATTTGCTTGCCGTTGTATTCCAGAATAAGTAGTTTGGTGCAGATATGTACAAGTTGATTCAATACTAGTGATCCTGACAAAGTGTTGTATTTTGGTTTTATCTTATTGGACAGTAGCAAAATAAACGGAGAGCACTGAATATTAGCTTTTTACTTTTGCAGGAGTCGAAATCTCGTCAGGAGTATCTGGAAGAGTTGAAGACTACTCTCAACCCAAAGAACTTGTCCAAATACCTCGTTGCTTTCACAAGACGTACTGATCTCTCTTCTACTATTGGAACCAAGCTCGAAACGTTGGTTATGAATACAAAACAGACTTTAATCATTAGTTATTCTAGTGTCGATGCTCTTCTGGTCACCGGAAGCAAGGCTTCTCATCTGCACACAGTCTACACTACTCACAAGTCGATGAACAAGAAGAAGACAACACTTCTTGTGGTTGATAACGTTGCCGACGTCATGCAAGAGGCGGTAGGTCTATTTAAAGCAATAAGTTTAGCCCATATTGCAGACAAAACTTGTTTGAGTAGAAAAAAAAGAGAATTTTGCTTTAAAAATGAATAAAAATTGTCTTCTATGAATTCAAATGTATTTTGTACTCGTTCACAATGCTTAACCATTTTTTAAACTTCTGAAGCATTCTTGTGAAGATCGGAATTCATGTTTTCCACTATTTTTGAACGCTGTTAATACGAGAAAAAGATATCTAAGTCATTAAATTATTTTATTTGGCTCATATTCTAAGTTCAAATTTTAATAACTATATAACTAGTGAACATGTTTTTTTTTCTATTTATAACCACAACTTTTCTAGCCAGACAAGCTTGCCCGCTCTCTCATCCTTCTTTGCAAAGGATGTGGAGTCCTCTCCGGAGTTGCTATCCCAGGGATGGAACGTCAACGAACTCTCTCCAGCTCGATGGAAGAAGCGGACCGTCCGCGCCGCATGTCGGTCACACAACCACATCTTCCACCAGTTCCGTCTGCATGAGCTATGAGCTATGAGTTAGCCAGTTTCGTTTTCTGATATTTTGATTTCTGATTTCCGATTATGATCCTGAATTTTGTAATCTTGCTTATGTCACTCTGTCACTCTCTACACTGAATTCCCATTCCTAATTTTTTCAAAATTTTTTTCTCTAACATAAGAGGTTTTTTCTTTAAATTTGAGAACGTTCACTGTAAATTTATCGTTTAATAGTTGTGTTTCATTATTAGTTAGAAAAAAAACGTGAAAAACAGCAAAAACCCTTAAAGAACCCCCCAAAGGTTGTTATTATTCAGTTCTTTATTTTTCTTCGGTTGATTCATAAGTTCTGGTCTTTTTTGAGGTAAACTGTTTTATTATAAAAGCAAAAGAGAGAGAGATAGATAGAGAGAAAGAGAGAAAGGCATGAGATATACTAAACGTAATAGCAATTACTCTTAATGACTGTCTGCCAATGTGTTACCAACTTGTCTATGCCTTGCTGCCAGAAGGAGGAAGGCTAGGAGTTGAAGAGCAATATCAACGAACAGACCTCCAAACCAAACGTTTTTTTATCGAAAGCTTCATGTTTAGTCACATCAACTGGCGGCAGGGTTGATAACACACCACTGCTATTAAATTCACGGGTGGTTTGGAAAGGGATTTCCAACTAAAGTGGCAATCCATCTAAATCAGACTAATTTTCGATCTAGAAAATTGATTTAATTGATTGAAGCCGTTTTCGAAAGTATGAATCTAGAAATCTGAACCTTCTAAAAGTCATTGTTCATTATTTCCCTCCTAGATGATAACAGAAGCAATGCAACTTTTCAAATAGTTGATTTGGCGCGAGCTAGCTTGGTGCCTGGGGAAGAATCTAATGAACCTGCTTTGTGCTCATTACACTGCAGAACTTCCCGAATCAACTGATAAAATTATATCTGAAAAAAGGAAAAAAGGCATCAAAAGATGCACATGAAAAATGCTTAGAACGTATGAATCAACCTTATATTTCAGTTGTTTCTGTCTTCTGCCGCGTGTTGTACCTCTCGCTTTTGTGCTCCATTTGTGTGCATTTTAATTTTACGAAACTCATCCTCCAGAAATATTGAATTCACATTTTTTTTTGTTTACTGTCGGCATTTCATTTTCAAAAGTGAATCGCAATTTCATTTTATATAATATGTAAGCGAACTTTTCCGGATAAAATAAATATAATATATTGGGCGCTGAACGCTTTATTTAGTCGTTCAGAAAAGTATAATGAGATGACCTTGCATTTGAGGGAAAATCTTTTGAGAATTGAGTGTGGATGGAAGAAAGAATGTACATGTACATGAAAAAGGAAAGATATATCACACTAGAAACAACTAAGAATAAGAATGGGGGGGGGGGGAAGAAAGAGCAATTTCCAAGGCTTCTTAAACATTTTCTTCACGGTCTCCACCGGTATAGTTGTACTTATCCGTGAAAAATGCGTAGGATTTTAGGACAATTGTGAGGAACCACACCTCGATGATGACCACGGCTAGCGAGATAAAAATTTCCAATACTATCAAGAGTTCTTCCTCTGAAAATGGAAATTTACGAAGAATGTTGACTTAAAACATTAGTTTTGCAATGTTATGTACCTAATGAATTATAGCCGTTTTGGTCCGGATCGTCAAGAATTCCCGGCTTGATGCCCATGATGAGAGCAAGAAATAGTACAAAAAGAAGTCCAACGAGAAGTGTCTGAAAACAAATTATCATAAAAAAATGAAAAATTATTAAGATGGCCTAAAAACTAAAAAAAAACCTAGAAATGTGCCCGGAATAATCATAATATTCTTTATAAATAATTTCTACATCACATTCATATTTAATCAATATTGAATCAATGTGCTCATCAAGAATACTCACTTAGTGGTTTAGCGACAACTAGGTAACCATTAAGTATGTACTATACGTTTCTTAAAGAAGTACTTTCGATATTGCTTAAATATAAATGTTGCGCCTTAATCTTTCTTTTGGAGTTGACAATAAAGGCTTAAAATATTCATTCATCGTAAAAAGCGCTGCTTCTAAGAAGACCATTTCAGACAGACACTGTGCTTAGACATGTTCCCCTTAAAAAATGCATTTCTGAAACATGTTTTGTATGTATTTTCTCTTATTCATGATGGGGAATAACTATAGCGCCGCATTCAGGACGGTGTAATAACTTCAAAACGAAGGATTTTTTTTCTGAAAATCAACCAAAATGTATAGAGAATTAACAGTTTTCGAATCTTCCTCCATTCGCTTTGATGACTTCCTGAAGTCTCATCGGGTAAGAGTCAACGACGGCACGGAGGTAGTCAACGTCTAAATTGCCCCATTCAGCTGTCAGAGCGATCTTCAGAGCTCCCAAATTTGGATAATTTTTTGTGAAAACTTGTTGGGTCAAATACCCCCAAAAAGCAAATTCCATTGAATTGAGGTCTGGGCTCGAAGCTGGCCCTTGATCCTTAGAAGGGAACTGTTTTTAGATAATGGTTGAGAATTTTATGAAAATTGGTGCACAGACACTTTCGAGCATGCTGAAAACCATGGCAAACTTTTCTAGTGCCCCAAACTTCCCAGAAGCTGAATATTCGCATCTGAAAGCTCGAAATTGAGCTCGAATCGAAAGTGTCTGTGTACCAGTTTTCATAAAATTCTCAACCATCATCTAAAAACAGTTTCCTTGTTAGTGATAAAATAAGAGAAATTGGCTTCACACCACTGCTGAGTGAGTTTTGCGGTGTGAGTCGGCGCTCCGCCCTGCTGGTATATCCAATCGCCACCCACGAAGTGGGATTTGGACCACGCCAACCCCTCCGACTCAAGAATCTTTTCGATATAGTATTCCCTGTTGGAACCAAAGTCAACGTTGACTACCTCCGTGCCATCGCCGACTCTTACCCGCTGAGACTTCAGGCAGTCATCAAAGCGAAAGGAGGAAGATTCGAAAACTGTTAATGCTATAATTTTTTTTGCTATAAGTTTAATACACATTTTCGTAGATTTTCGGAAAAAAATCTTTCAATTTGAAGATATTACACCGTCTTGAATACGACGCTATATTTATTCCCCACTCTGTATGCACGTGGTTTTTTGGCAAGTCGTTTGCGATATGAAAGTACATATTTACATTTAACTGAATTTATTCTAATTATAGTACTTTTCTAAAATTAATTTATACATAGCTTCACCACGCTTAATAAGAAAGAACTAACCTGAGCAAGAACATAACCAGTGAGTAGTTTGCGACTTTCGAGTTTCAATCCGAGCAAAAGAATAATGGCAGCAATAAGGCATAAAGTGGCAAGAAATATTTCCGCGGCCAGTTCGATCCTCGACTTTTCAGTGCTGATGCATTTCACAAGCCACGTGAAAATACCGCTGCATAAGATAATGTGAAACACGGCGATGAGGATGGCGCCCGTCTGAAATCGATGATGTGCCATGGCCAAATAACAATAAGGTACTAGTTGAATATCTTGTATTTGTTTCATCCCTGCTTACTTTGACAAAAATAATAGTTTATGGAAATAGGAATTATTCAAAAGCACCTGGCACAATAGTTCTCAATTTGGGGAGCTCCACGTTTCTTTTTCTGTATTCTAGTTCTAGACTTTTTAAGAACTTTGCATACTAGATAGACTCATGGATGAGGCATAAGAAAAACAAAGAGTAGGCAGAATTTTAATTATGCTAGAAGTGTAGAAAGCGAGGAATTCCTTTTCTCAGAAAACAATTGTGTGGGTGGAAAAGCAAACAGTAGATATGCCATTAAATATTTTATTTGAAATATTTTTGCTTATTTTTTATTGAAAATCATTATATGTAACTCACATTCAGATTCACTAGAATCATTCAAAACGAGTTTTTTAGAAGACGTTAAACTTAATTTTTATATAACGGTGTTGGTCTGATGAACAGTTGTTAGAAATGTGAACATACTGTGGCACTGGCAGCAGCAAGTTTATCCACTGTTTCAAGATTCAGCATATCAAAATATGAATCACCAGAAGGAAAATTGAACAAATGCTTTATGGTGATGACTACCGTAGAAACTTAAATAGACTTGCATGCAATACTATTGTTGGTGGAGTCTTTT
Source organism: Caenorhabditis inopinata (assembly GCA_003052745.1). Classification (NCBI taxonomy): domain Eukaryota; kingdom Metazoa; phylum Nematoda; class Chromadorea; order Rhabditida; family Rhabditidae; genus Caenorhabditis; species Caenorhabditis inopinata. The sequence continues at coordinate 2,964,868 of AP018156.1, read as the reverse complement.
TGTGAGCAATACAAGTTAATTTGGGGTGCAAGTTTATTAGAAGTTTTACGGTATTTTTTGATACAAATAGTTTTGCTTTTAAAATTGTATTTTTCCATTTCTTATATTCCCGAAATTTGTTCTAAGACATTCTGCGGTCTATTTCAATGATCAGAATTCCAGCCACCTGGCATGTTAAGAATATCTGAAATATTACAACTCAATGAGTAAGAGCTAGAAATTTTCTATTAAATTGTTTTATCCGAAAGTGATTGAGTTGTGTATAAAATCAAATGCACCAAATATTGTACAATATAAAATTCCAGTTAAGGCTTCCACGAAAGACGCAGACGAAAATTCGTCTTCTTCCTCGTCTTGCCTGTCTTGCCGCAATAAAAAAGTCAATAGGCTTTCTATTCTCGTATAGCTCGTCGCTTCCCGGGTTCCGCATATCTCACGTTTCGTACTTGATAATGCATGAAGCTGTGCGAAACCCATGAAGCGTCGGAGCATTCAGGAATCTATAGCAATCTCTGCGTCAGACGAATTCAACGCGAAGAGAAAGACAGGACAAGACGGGCAAAATTTTGCCTTAATTCCAGGAATAAGAGGTAAAAAAATATCTTCTTAAAAATATCATTTACACTATACTAACAGTGCTATTATCGCCGTAAAAAAGTTCCGACATTTTTTCGAGCCCGCGAAGATCGGGATTTGAATTTAGAGGCTCCGCCCATTTCATCAGCGCATGTGCTATGCGCGATATATTTTTATCAGAAGAAACGAAAAAAAAAATAAATGACGCAAATTGACATATTTAAACATTCGAAGAGACGTGTAAAAAAATTCACGATTAATACAATTTCGTTCTTTTAATCCAGTTTAATTCTGAAAATTCAGAAGAAAAAATAAGGAGCCTCTAAATTCAAATCCCGATTTTCGCGGGCTCGAAAAAATGTCGGAACTTTTTTACGGCGATAATAACTGTGTCTGAAAAACGTTTATTAAAAAAAGTGATTTCATTTTATAAAGTTTTTTGATTTCAGAACGTCACCTAAGCAAGTATTTATGAAAAATAAGAATTCCTTTTTTTTCAATAAATTTTCAGCGATCAACTTCAGGGCAGAAGTTACTTGGAAGTGTCACCACATGCTGCCTGCACATTTACTTCATTTTTAATCAACTCACGTTCGAGTGTAATTGTTGAAAGCAGCAAGCATACTGGGCGTGTGCCGGGTTGAATGAAGAATTCGGCGACCGTTGTTGGGGTTTAGGCACGCAGGGCATTGACTGACATTCACTGAAAACTTCAGAAAACTTGATGAGTGCTACTGATAGTCGAAAACAAACCGAAACCTTATAGAGAAACGAGAAAGCTTTCAAATTCTTGAGACAGAGAGCAATTAAAACTGACCGATAGATGCGTCTGAATATAATGGAGCACATAAGCATCATTTCTTAATAACCTCTATTAAAAGAAGGGTAGAGGAAGTGGAGAGGCGAACTAAGTGGATTGATTTCCGAGTCTTTCCTAGTTTTCCCAAAATTCGACTTTTTGCCGGAAATATTTCAGTTTGCTTTGTTTGTCTAGGAGGCGTTGACGGGAAGCACACAACTCATCTCATTGATTTTTTCATTAGAGATTTCATTTCATTCCGTTCTTTTACAACAGGTGGAAATGAGTTTTAAAAAATGCTTGCCGCTCAGTTTTCTTAAAGAATCTCCGGTAAAAGGGGAATAGTGGACAAAAAATCAAATTAAACGTTTCTCATACTTAAAAGAACTGCAAAATGATTTAAATAATTTTCTGATTGATGTCAAGTAATCTGAGTTCTTCTGAATAGGTACGCAGGTCCAAACAGACTATATTTTTCAAAATGGCACAATCTAGGATGAGTCGGAAGTAACAAATAATAATAATATTCATAGAAGATGAGGGAGTTGGTCGTTTTCCAGCATTCAGAATTTAGGGGCTGTTGTGAAAACAAAAGAAAACTGAGTAAGAGTTTGACAGATGCAAAACAAAAAAAAAACCGCAAGAAATCAAGAGAGTTCTGAAAAATGGACAATGGAAATGAGGATATCTAGGTTTTAAGCGAGAAGAGGGTGGAATTGGAAAGTGGCGGTTCCAATAAGAGGAGGAGTGCCGAATCGAATGGAAAATGGAGCAAGCAGCAGAGTCGGAGAAGGACACATATGCAGTTTATTTACAAAAATAAAGTGTCGTATATGTATTTTACGATGAACTCCAGAATCAATCCCATTGAGTTGTAGTTGCTCTGTACAGAGCAAGTGTTCAGAGCTTTCCAAAGATTACACATCTTCTAACTGTTGGCTCCTGAGAGAGAAGAGGGAAACATTCTTAATTAAGCCGTCATTTCTAGAAATAATGGAATTGAAACTGTATTACAATCGACTTTTCACAGCTTCATTTCTGTTATATGCATCTGGATCTGGAAGAGCAAAAAGTTTATTGAAAGTTTTTTTTGCTAGATCTTCAAGAATAAGAGTAGAATATATTAGCTTGGAGCACGTACTGACCTGTGATTGATAGGAAAATCCAATCATTCAATCTAACTCTAAGCGAGCAGGTGAGTTGACCTGACCAACTTTATTAAACGCAGGGGGCATATCTTGATTGTGAGATGTGGGAGGCGGAGTCAATGTCTCAGAAAAAGCATTCCAATGGTGTAAAATCATGAATGTTAAAACAAAAGAAGCGCTCGATAAGAATACAAAACTAAATGGCGTTGACTAGAACGAGCGACCAACGCCGTCGGCGCAAAATAAATATTGAATTTTAAACTTTCAAAATTTCTCTAAATAATATAAAAATTTTTAAAGTTTTAAGTTATTTTAAATATTTTTAATAAATAAAACACGAACTTTTGTGTCAAAGTTTTCCATGACAGAGAACCCATTTTAGAAAAATGCGAAATTCAAGAAAAATGATCCACGTATCCTTTTACACAGGTGCTAGTCACCGTCAGTCTTCACGTTGGAAGTTTTTTGAAATTTGAGTTTTTCGAAAATGCCATCGCTATCAGGTCTAATTTAAATATTAGTGAGCAAATCTACCGAGCCACGGGTTACATTGGAGAAGAAATCGTTTTTTTTTCCCTTTTAAAGCTTCAGCACTATTATAGACTAAGCGTCGAGGTGCAATGCTTTAAATCAGTGAAATGCTCATTTTTCAAGTTCAAATAAGCTTCATGTTATTGAGAGTGTTCATTGAAAATCATATTTAATAATGATATTACATACATTGAAGTATTTGAAGAATACCAATGAAGAAAGTAGAAAGTGATAAAGAAAGAGAAACAAAAACTTCACAGAGTCAGACGGCTCTTTTCGTAAGGTGTTATATTAATATCCAAACCGGATGTGCCATACTGGTGCCTCTGTGCCATCCAGGGCTCCGCGAATAACATTTTTTAAACAAAAGTTCGTCTTTAAAAACGATCGCAAACAAGATATCTTGGTGAACGCTAAGAAGGCATTTCTTCATGAAGCGATTCTGTTTTGAAATATAAAGAAACCGGCAAGCCTACTTGTCGGGTTATTGTCAGATGCCAATCTCTTTAGTGGATTTACATTTTCACATTCATTATAAAACAGGGAGATATCTACAATTCATCCTTATTTTTTCGAGCGAAAACATTTAATTTGACAAAGCAAGAGATCTCTCCACATTCTACTCATACTGCCGCTCAGTTGCTTTCAATGTTCTAATTTTGGTGGATTAAATGGTCAGGCTTATTAGAAATCTTTTAAATATATGTTTTTTTTGTACATAACAAACTGATTTATTTAGTCTTGCAATGTTAAGCAATACACCATCCAACGATTCTGGTATGAAAGCAGTACAAAAATGAGCAAATAAGGGGATATTTGAAGAAGAAGAAGAAGAATTTGAAAAAAAAACGAGCAGCCAAGAAATACTGTTTCTTCTAGCTTTTGGTGTCATCTAAAAATATTTGATTTTTGGTTTCCAGGAAAGCAAGCATCCAACGTAACCAATTGAAGAACGACAAATTTTGAGTAAGCTAAGGCTTCCGTTTGAGCGAAATTTCCGCCGTCTCGTCTCGTCTTCGTCTTTGTCTTGAATTCGTCTGACGCAGAGAAAACTTTTTTAATGCGTAAGACGAATGCAAGAAAAAAAGAAAGACAAAAAATACGAGACGAAATACGAATTTTTGTCTTCGTCTTTCGTGGAAGCCTTAGAGTAAGCTATAACACTCCTGATCACTGATATATTGGAATATGGGATGAATCAGAATGCTGAATTGAGCTCGGGACTTTGGAAGGCAAGAATGCCTGATTTTGAGAGGGACTAAGTAGCGAAACGAGCAAGTGAGAAGCGAGAAATTAGGAGGGCATTTAAGGCGGATTGAAAGCGATGAAGAGAAGAAAGCCCGTCTTTCCGCCGCGGTTGGACAATGAATATAAAGTGGTTCACAGATTTACTAGCTCGGATGATATCACCTCTCTCCTGTTGTTTTCTACCATTCCATTACTCTAATCTACGGGCATGTTCTTCTCTCCGAGCCACCCAATTGTGAGTGACTCTTAATATGGAAAACAAGAAAATTAAAACAATGGGAAATATTGGGAGAAAGCCAGAGAAAAAAGCTGGGAGTTCTTGAGTTACTCATATTTTGACTTCCGATTCTAAAACAAAAAAAATCGGGCGTCGCTGAAAAATGAAGGCTCTAAGACAGCAAGAAAAAAACACAAGATTGACTGCCTGCAGACGCGAAGGGCTCAGTAAATTGGGGTCCCAATGCAATTAGGGACAGGAGAGAAAAACAGGAAAATAGTAGGTATTACGGAGAAACATTTGATCATCTAATCTAATTTGGGGAGTGGAGATTGAGAAAACTCAGGAGAGTAACAACGAGAAGAAGAATTCAAGAAAAATAACAATATTGCTTCCAGCAAAAGCTAACCTTGAGCGATGTGAGAGTCTGGGCTCAGAAGCAATGTTTCAATGACTTTCAACTCAGTTAAAGGTATCTTTACAGAATCTGGAAACAATTTTCAACTGATCATTGTTGACTTAGCGCCATAAATTAAGCTTCCACGATAGACGAAATAAGGCCGTCTCGTCTCGTCTTCGTCATTGCTTGAAATTCGTCTGACGCAGAGATAGCATTGTGCTGGTACACATCATTTTTAGTTGACGACGTAAGACGAACGCAAGACGAACAGAAGGACGAACGAAGACGAGATGAAAGGCTTCCACGAAAGATGATATTTCGTCTTTCATGAAAGCCTTAGTCATAAGAAATTATTATCTCAGATCTTATTGAACAGAGCAAAAGTTTTTTTTCAAGTAAAAAATAATAAAAAAAAGCATTTTCTACTCCAACAGTATGATAAAATTAGATTAAAAACCAAGAAAATAACGAGAAAAAAACAAAAAGAAATCTTGATACTAAACTCAGTATGTCTACTTATTATTAAGCGAATAGTTATGTCTGTCCAGGACGTTTTTTTTTGAATAACTCAAAAACAATGTGGGCCTCTTACTTTGGTAGGCGAGATGGCGTTTTTCCAAGGTCTCTGGAACATTCCAGAATGTTCCAGAAAGTTCTAGAACATTCCAGTACATTCCAGAATTTTCTGAAATCATTTAGAATCTAACCAAAAATCAGACAAAAAGATAACATTCCAGAATGCTCCAGAAAATTCTGGAACACTCTAGAATATCTTGAGAAGAGAAAAAAAAATTTTTCTGAGTGAAACCTATCGAAATACATGCAATGAGAGAAAATCAAGAAAATCGATAAACGAAATCGTAGAATCGCACTAAGATTCGGAAAATAATAGAAATCAGAAGTTAAGGTTTCCACGAAAGACGAAAACAAAAAGTCGTTTCCTCTCATTTTCGTTCGTCTTTCGGTTCGTCTCGCATTTGTCTTACGCAGTAAAAAAAGTGGTTCACTGTGTAAACAACTTTCTATTTTTGTGTCAGACGAATTCAAGACAAAGACAAAGCCGAGACGAGAGGGTCTTATTTCGTCTTTTGTGGAAGAATTGCCAGTAAATAAAAAGTGTTCTGATGTAGCGCAAAATATGTGCAAAAACTCAACAAAACTTGTGACAAACAAAAAAATGAACTCGCAATAAAATAAAAAAAATTCAATTTCAATGTCTGTTCTAATCGTGTGGAAACTAATAGGTTGGGACAAATGCTAAACGGGTGTTAAACTTGCGTTTCACCAGCGGTCTGGGTGAAGCCGGGTAAACACCAAATAGATTCAATTTTTGTTTCGCGGATAAATGTAAGGGATTTTCAAAAAAAAAAAAAAAGAAGAATGAAGTTTTGAAATTTGATTTCGTTTCAGTTAAGATGAACAAAGTAGATTTCGGCATTTGTCGAAATCGACGCGAATTTTCAGCAGATAAGCTACGTGTTGCTTGCAAATTTGAAAAGAATCCCGCGTAGAATTGTGTTAATTCCTTCAGAATACGAAACAACAGTTTCCAAGGAGCACGTGCATATCTATTTCAAATTTCAAGAATTTGCACACAAAAATTGAGTTTTATAAAGAGAATCAAACTTTTTTATTTAACACTTTCAAAAAAAAAGTCATAAAATTTTGTTTTATTAAAAAAAAAAGGGAATCTAAAATTCCATTCAAAACGAAAATTTGAGTTTTCCGGTTTTCAACGTTCAATTATTCTTGCTTAGTTTGGAAACTGGAATTTTTAAGTCTCAAGATAGCTTCTGATTTTTCATAAAATGTCTGAGCGATAAGAAGAATAATGAAGAAATACAAAGTCGCTGAGCCGATAAATTGTATGTGGAGCAACTTCTCCAAAAGAGCCATTGTCAGTCACCTTGACCTATTAAACTTGTTTATGCGAAAGATTTTTGAGCCAGAGACAAGTCGATCGTCAATTGGAATTGCTATTTGTTGTTTTAAAGACTAAATGATGAAAGAGACACCCAGTATGCCCACGTGTAAATTTAGATTGTCTACACTTAGCCCTGCTTAACGTCACTCACAAGCGTAAGCGATAAAAGGAAACCGAGTGAGAGGATAAAAGAGCTGACGTCAAGCAACACATAGTATTTCAAAATATAGCATTGAAATAAAATAAAAAATTGAGATAAGTGAACAGAAATAAAATGAAATCATATGATGCATCTCTTTTCAGAAATTATGCTGACTCTATTTAGTCAGCATTACAACGAACGAAAATGAAAGTCAACAGAATCAGAATGAAATGAATAGCCGAGAAAACCCCCCGATGTTCGTGTCACGAGTAGCTGTCGGCCGGAACATAATAGTGAAGAGACTCGAGCGGAAGTCCCCCTGACGTTGATGTGAACAGAAGACTATAGGATTCCGAAATTATGATCGAGTTGTCCATTGAAGAAAAATATTATTGAATTCTTTTCATGCGATGAGAAAGCCTTGTAAAAAGAATATTTTTCAGTAGATTTACTGTGAGAAAAACAAAAAGTGACAGGGGGGGGGAAGTGAGAGATAAACAAAGCCAGTTAAGTCATCTGAAAATTAATGGGGCCAACTGACGGAAGGTAATAACCCCCACCCCCAAGTAAAAAGACTAAGATGTCTATAAAATGTATTTTACGTTCTTATAAATATACGCTCGATTCATTTTTAATTATTTTTTGACTGTCGTACTATGATCATTGAACTTTAATGTTTGTTCTTTCATGGGCCATGTTTCCAACGTCTCATCCCTAAGAATCATGGAATAATCTTGGGACTTTCAGATATTTAAAAAATGAACGGCTCCCATCTGTGAATAATTGTTACAGCGGATACTATAATAAAATAGAAACGATAATTCATATTTTTCAACGAAAAATAACAAAAACCTACGCATTTATTCAATAAATTTGCAATGAAAATCGCCTATTTTTTCCATTCTTCTCTTACATCACACAGTGTCAATAAAACAGCCAATACAATTATTGAAACTCACGAAATCAAGGGGTCAGATGCGCTTTGATCAGTGACAAACAGCCCGAACTCAAGGCATTTGGCATCCCCAGCTGTCAAACTGCTGAGCATTCCGCTGTTTTTCTGCGCGTTTTGCAAAAGTCCTGGGTATTCTGCCCATTGCGTGTCAGCTCAATGTGCTGGATTATTTGAGACTTTCGAGTAGGAGGAGTCACGAAATGATAGTTTTTCAAAGAAAACTGTTTATTGAATAGTTTGAATGATGTTCCGTGTTTGCTAAATTTGCTCGAAAATTGAGGAGTGAAACTTTAAAAAAATCATGTTCAGATCTTTCAATGTCCGTAACCCGTCCAGCTTTCTCAATTTATTCTATGAAAGTTTGAAAAATTGTATTAGAAATACTATTTCGACAGGTTACTGCCCTGAACATTGATCAATTTCTTCTTTCTCCCGGGAGATCTTTGAAATCTCAGTGTTTCGTTATAAACTATGAATAGTAGTAAATGGAGGCACACACACGCGCTTTTTTTCGAACCTTTTCACCGCTCTTGCTGACTTGTTAAATACAGCTGACATTGAATTCAATTGAAAAAATTGTCAGCAGAGTTTAAAGGTTCGAAAATCGGTGGGCTTCTTCTTTCAAATGATAGCCTCTGTGGATTTGGTAGGAAAACGCGCTTGTCGCTTGTCGCAAAAAATAATAAAAAATAATAATAAATTTTTAAAATTTCCCAAAAAATCCATTTTTCAAAATATTCTGAAATATTATTCCTTTTAATCATACATTTTTCATTCAGTTAAAAACAATAGAGCAAGGTCAATACAATTTAAATACTTTTTGCAAAAAAAGTTTAAAAGCAAGTTTGCACGTTTCACAAAAGTATGGGCTCACTTTATAGAAAGTTAGCAGGACAAAAAATATTGAAAGGCAGCTGTAAATTTAAGTTTTTTTTTTAAGGAAATTTCAATTTTTTCCTATTTGTTTCCAAATTCCTTCTAGCGGTTTCTGCGGACGCTTTTAAGTTCATTTTCCTCTCGGTTTTTCATCATGAAATAATCACCTTTTTATAGCTTCAAATGGCTCTTTCTTCAGATCCTATGGATATGGGTGGAATCATGGCGCTTCCACCCATATCCATAGGAATTTGACGATGAGAATGGTCAAACAATAGTTTTACTTGAGCTTGCACTTTCCATTTCCGGAAAGAGGCTGACCATCAAGATAACTGTAAAAAAAGCCTTTGTAAGGCATGAAGAAACAGATTTTAAGATTAAATAAGACTGTAAACTTGAGAAAAATGAGAAAATATCATTGGAAGGTAACTTTTTTAAACCTACTTTTGCAAAAAAAAATGTTTAAATTTGTTTGAGCTTGCTCTTTTTTTAATTAAAGAAATACGTTTAATATTCAAAAGGAATGTTCTAAAAGAAAAAAAAAACCTAAATATTTTGAACCTTTACCAGCTTTTATGCAATATTCTGCGACGCTTGAAATTATAGAATTTTAGGTATTTTTGATATAACAGTCTCCACTATTGACAAAATTTTGAATAAAACGAATTTTCTTGTTTTTTTAAAGCGGTATAATTCAAAAAAAAAACAAAGCAGCAACTAATTACAGTATGAAAACATTCACTGCTGCTCAGTACTATTTAGGAAATCCATTGTCCTAAATGGCTGCCTGACATCTTCTGACTCTATTTCGTATCAAAGCTACGACGTTGGACTTTGCACTTTGTTAGACTTTGTTGAAGCTTCAGAAGAGCAACTTTTTGAAAACAGTTTCGCATTGTTTGCCAAAATTGAAAACATTCAAAATTTGAATTTTTTTCAATTTTCGTTTTGGGATATTATCTTCTTGAAAAGTACATCTCCGACCAAGTTTCCTCAAGTATCGCATATTCTGAGCTTCCAGGAAATTTTTGCAGACATATCTGTCATAATTCCGGTGATGCGAAGAATGCTCTTTTCCGGAGTAAGCTCCGCAAAGAAGTTCCGATTCCAGTATTTCCATTCCCAACATATTTTCTCTCTTTTACTTCACACCAGCCACCAGATTTCTCAAAGATATGAATGGTTTTGTCACGGGACGTCTACAAAACCCAATCGACGTGGGATGGCGAATACAGATGATAGAGCATCCAAAATCGCAAAAACATCTCATCTGATCACAGACGTGGTGAGACGAATATGTATGTGGATATGCATTCGTTTAAAATGTTCGTATCATTTGTACTAACAGTGATGCGTAGTCTTCAGATGTGATCGAACACTTCTTTCTTGCATAAAACTTTCAAAAACTTTAGGAAAATTGATAAATGAAAGAAATAATGAAAATTCTGAAAAATGTTCATACTCATCTAAGATTCATGAATTTTAATAGGAGCAGATTGTTGTTCCTTGTATAAGTGGAAAAAGCTCAGTGAAAACCAATTTGAAAATAATTGAAAAATGATTAAACTGCCTTACACTACAAGATTCGTACTCTATTCAAATCTTCCGGGTGCGGAATAAATAATAGGATGGGTTTCAAACAGAAAGTGGACTGGTGTGTCGCTCAATTAAAGAACCTTAAGTAAAAGTTGTTAGGTTAAGTCAATCGTAATTGAATCCAAAGTGAAGTTGTACTGAAAAAAAGGTCTTGAAATTTATCCCATATTTTCATTTCTAGTTTACCTTATATAATTCAGTGAAAACTCGATATCTCAGTACTTCTAAATGATTATTCCAGTCAAATTCATCCATTAGCTTCCCCAGAAAAAACTGGTTATCGTCTGGCTGATTTCACTTCCTAGCCCTCTAGTACCCCCCCCCCCCCCCCGCCATTTTTTTCCAAAATTTTATAGAAAACGATTTGTTGCCCTGACAGCTGTTGGTGGAGTAACTGCAGCAAAACACACTGACATACTACTGTTCAGTTTGAAGAGACATACACAACAGTTTTGAGCACAAGCAGAAGAATGTGAAACGGGAGCAAGCAGCTGATTACATAAAACAAGAACATGTGTTTTTATTGCGTCAAATTCAGTTTCATCAATAAAAAAAATGCAATTCTGGCTGATTTATATTATCACTTTTGCGCAAACTTTGAAGTTTGAACTCAACTGAGAAGGAAGACGACAAAGTCTTGAATAAAGAGAAAAATGAATTCTATACTTCTCGTAAAAACGGCGACTAGGGACCCACTTATTAGAAACCAAATCGGATCGGTTTTTCACTTGTTTAGGTTCTGCTAACAATTTTTGGAAAAGTTTCCACTTCTTTTCTTTTCAAAAATACGTCAGTATTTTGGGTGCTTCGGAAATTTCTCTACTACATACATCACGGCTGACTGGGCATTATTGTGAGAAAAAAATTGCGTTTGGAAATCAGATGAAACATTTTGTAGTGTACAAAACACAAATTTATGCACATTTTTTTGTTTTGAAAAATGAGTCCGATGAAAACATTTTAAGAAGTATTGAGCTTAAAGAGCTGATCTTACAATGTCTAAAGTAAGGAACAAGGCGTATTTGTCTGGAAGCAGTTCAAAAATGAAAACAGTTTTTGCTAAATCAATACAACTAAGTAAGCAGAAACAAATGGTTAAAAACTAGTGAGGGCGGGGTAATGAGATACCGTAAAAACTCAAATAAACTTGCACGCAATACTATTGCTCGCTGAGCTTTTTTATACTATTAGGGATACTATTAGGTGCGCAAGTCAATTAGAAGTTTTACGGTAAGTAAATCTGATGAAATTATTTCGACAAGCGGTGACGACAATGCTCAGACATGCTAAAAAAGGCACGTAAATTGAAAATGAAGGCGGAGCACGAGTAAAGACGTTGCTAGAAGAATATAAGAAATCCTTGGCGCTGAGAAGGAAGTAAATTAATTTCCTTCACTTCTTCATTCATATCTATTTTCAGCTTTTACAGAAGAAATTGTTTTGGAATATTTAAAAAAAAAGGTAATGCAGGATTTCGGGGGAAAAGATGTGAAAATGAAAATGGCTAAAAAAAATTTTTTTGTTCATTTTGCTCTATTTGGTTTTTTATTTGTTTTTTCTTGCCCACGCCCTTTTGGAGTGCAATGAAATTCTAAAATCTTCAGAAAAAAAAGAGCATTTCTTCTTGTGCAAGAGAGATGGGTTAAGTTGGAGTCGTTCATCTTCTTGCGTTGAAACTAGCAAAGTGAAAATGGGGAATCTCGAAGATGTTTGATTGAAACTCAACTTATTTTGGGAAGCTTCTATCATTTGACGGATTTGATCTTCTGTGATTCAGAGACTCAAAAAGAAAAGTCAAAGAAGAAATTCCAAAAGGATTTATTTTGGAAGTTTTTGACGTAGATTTTATAGTAGAAAATGCCTGAAAGCCCTGAAAATCCTAAAAATCATGTTCCCTTTTCTTAGGAATTCCATCAAAAACATTCATTAAACAATTCGTGAACGGGGTAAATGGAAATCAATCCTTCAATCTCACAACATTTATTTTCAGCTAATGATTCACAAAAAAAAATTAAAACTCCGGGGGAGCAGAATTGTTTCTCTTAAATTTTTACTTATGGATTCCTAACTGAAAATAAGCGTCTGGAAAAATCCATCTTCTTCCGGCAGTCCTGAAATTCCAAAACGACTGGAAAGATGGAAGGACGTGAAGGGCACAATTTAAAAGAAAGGGTGAAATGACTTCTGCCGCCAGCGTGTGCCATTTTTTTTCGCCATGCACATGCCCATATAGTGTTTTGCGGTCCAGCTAAATTGAAATGTAAATAATAAATCATAAAGGAGAGGTGAAATGCAATGAAGAAAAAATGAATGAACAAACAATAAAAAAGATAGAATGGAGCCACCATACCAAAATGAAATATCGCGCAATTAAAATGGATCACTTTTGCAAAATTTATTATACAATAAGTATCAAAATTGAAGCTTTCAGTTTAAAGTTCAATAGAATTCTGGAAAATTGAATTAAGAATCAAGGTTTTCAAGCATTATAATATGATAAATCTACTTACCCAAACAGCATATTTGGAGTATGAGGAAACGCTTTCCTAGACAATGGTTATTGTATCCATGGAGCTTGAAAGAGTTGTTTAAGAAAAGCACTGGAAAACCTCATTGATGTATTATAATGAGAAAGTACGAGAAATACTCAAGAAGCTGAAAGGAGATAAATAAAAAGGGCAAGAATTGTGGGCTGGAGCATAATTAATAACTTCTATTCATCACTAGAAGGTGGAAGAATAAACTCGAATAAAGCAACATTGAGTGTTTCATAGAGTATATGATTCTTGATTTATTTTATCAGCGCCTTTGTTCTTTCAGTTCTTTCAGATCCACTGACTAGCTTTTATAGTCTTTCAGGGGGTCTCTTATAGTCTTTTAGCTCTTACAGTCTCTTTCAGAGTCTCTCTTATAGTCCCGATTTGAAAATTATTATTTGTTTTCGTTATCTACATAAATGTGGCTCACGACAATGCTCAGGAAGGTAGGAAAGAAAAAAACCGGTGGTGCTAAAGTTGGATTTTCCACTATCTTTATCGAGAACACGCCATCCACATCATCCATTTCCGTTTTCCTTCCTCCTTCATTTTCTTTTATTTTCCTACAATCTAATCCAATCCACTTTGTTCATCTTTCCAATTTGCTCAACAGCTTCTCTCATGGAGTGCATTTTGTTTTGAACTGGTGGGGTAGTTAGAAAACTTGAAAAAAAAGAAGATGGGTGAAAAGTGAAAATTTTGACAGAAAGAAGAAGCAAGTGGAAGTCATGCCATCCGTCGCGACCGGCAAGACTACGAGGCCCTCCCCCTCTTCGTTTTTTGCGCTCTTCTGCGGATCGCGTTCGGATGGATGCAGGAAGAATGTAAGACTAGGGTAAAGAACGGAACTGCCAACAATTTATAACCAGAAGCCAAATACCAAACTGATCATTATTTAGAAATTCTCCATAAATTGCACCGACTCTGAATAGGAATTCAGAATAGTTCTCATGTTGGAGAGAATCCGGCGACGTACATCTTAGTCAGAACAACGAAATTCACACTTCTTGTTGAAATTTTTATTTTATTTATTCCTTTTATGTTTAAAAAATTGGCTTTTTTTCATATTCACACTATTACTCACATGATTTCTTATTGATCGCTTCGGATCACTTTAAAACGATTTTAAAAAAGTAAAATAGTTTTCACATTTTCAGAATAGGCTGCAGGCAGCTAATGGGTCGGCTTGGTCGAATAGGTTCAGCAAATTCCACCCGTTTTTTCCGCAATGAGATACTTCTGAGCACTTCTGAGAAAAGCTCAAAAATAAAAAAGTTTAATTCGAAAGCTATTTCTTTAATTTTTAGACAAAAACGAATGAAGAATACGAAATTTAAATTTTGTTTAATTTAAAGATAATTTTTTCTAGAAATTTAACTTTTTTTCAAATTTCTTTTCATCGTTTATTAAAAAAAAGAATCATCTTCTAATTCTCGAATAGAAATTCAGAATAGGTAGTTCTCATGTAGGAGAGAATCCGGCGACGTACTTCTCAGTCAGAACAACAAAATTCCTACTTCCTGTTGAAATTTTTATTTTATTTCTTCCTTTTATATTAAAAAAAAATTAGTATTTTTTCTTCATTTTTACACTATTATTCACATGATTTTATTGATCGCTTCGGATCACATCAAAACGATTTAATAAAAAAGTAAAATAGTTTTGGGACAGCGACAGCTTGGTCGAATAGATTTAGCAAATTCCACTCGTTTTTCGCAATGAGAAACTTCTAAGCAATTCTGAGAAAAGCTCAAAAATAAAAAAGTTTAATTCGAAAACTACTTCTTTGATTTTTTGCCAAAATGAATGGAGAATAAGACATTCAAATTTTGTTTAATTTAAAGATAATTTTTGCTAGAAATTCAACTTTTTTTCAAAATTTTTTTCTTCGTTTATTGAAAAAAAAATTATCTTTTAATTCTTGAATAGAAATTCAAAATAGGTAGTTCTCATGTGGGAGAGAATCCGGCGACATACATCTCAGTCAGAACAACGAAATCCACACTTCCTGTTGAAATTTATATTTAATTTATTCCTTTTATATTTAAAACATTATAACATTTTTTCTGTATTTTCACACTATTATTCAGATGATTTCTCATTGATCGCTTTGGATCACATCAAAACGATTTGAAAAAAAGTAAAATAGTTTTGGGACAGCGACAGCTCGGTCGAATAGATTTAGCAAATTCCACCCGTTTTTCCGCAATGAGATACTTCTGAGCACTTCTGAGAAAAGCTCAAAAATAAAAAAGTTTAATTCGAAAACTATTTCTTTGTTTTTTTGCCAAAAATGAATGGATAAATAACTCAAAATTTGCATAGTTTAAAGATAATTTTTGCTAGAAATTCAACTTTTTTCAAAATTTCTTTCATCGTTTATTGAAAAAAAATTATCTTTTAATTCTTGAATAGAAATTCAAAATAGGTAGTTCTCATGTGGGAGAGAATCCGGTGACATACATCTCAGTCAGAACAACGAAATCCACACTTCCTGTTGAAATTTATATTTAATTTAATCCTTTTATATTTAAAACAATATAACATTTTTTCTGTATTTTAATACTATTATTCAGATGATTTCTCATTGATCGCTTTGGATCACATCAAAACGATTTGAAAAAAAGTAAAATAGTTTTGGGACAGCGACAGCTCGGTCGAATAGATTTAGCGAATTCCACTTGTTTTTTGCAATGAGAAACTTCTAAGCACTTCTGAGAAGAGCTCAAAAATAAAAAAGTTAAATTCGAAAACTATTTTTTGCCAAAAATGAATGGAGAATAAGAAATTAAAATTTTGCTTAATTTAAAGATAATTTTTGCTAGAAATTCAACTTTTTTTCAAAATTCTTTTCATCGCTTATTAAAGAAAAATAATTATTTTTTAATTTTCGAATAGAAATTCAGAATAGGTAGTTTATTTAATCGTTTATCAAAGAAAACAATTTTTTTTCTAATTCCCATCAATTATGATTTATTAAAAAGAACTGGGGTCATTCTTTTTAATTCAATTTAAATTAAGCAAAATTGGATTTTCATATATTTCAACTAATTTTTCGGTTAGTAGGCCTTCATATTTATCATTTGGTATGATTAATGTCAATTATTGTCTTGTAAGCTGTTGGAAATAGAGAAAAAATGAATAAATTTTTACTAAAAATGTCTATTTTTGTAGTTTGTTTCACATTTTTTACTCTCTCATACAGTTTAAGATTAATGACGACAATTAAAAGTCAATCCATGTAGGCACGTCATCAAAATGATGTGAGAAAATGAATCTCCTAAAAATACCTGACCATCTTCAGAATGCTTTTTGCTGCATAAAGGTATGACGTAGTCCACTCCTTTGCCGGAACCACAATCAAGCAGCTCTCGACGAAAGGTTATAGTGTTCAGAAGCTTTAAGAATCTTTCAGAAATCACTTCAAAATAAATATTTTGTGCTGTGCCAAATTATTGTAAAGATATACAAAAAAAAACAGAAAACTGGAAAAGCAGAAGCATTTTGTTTAGTAAACATTTACTCTGAACGAAACTCAAATATGAGGTTGGTATTCATATATTTTTCGAATATTTGAAAAAAAATGAAATTTGAGATCCCCTTTGCAAATTTGGGAATTCAAAGATCGAAAGATTTCTGATTTCGACATCTTTTGATGTCACAGTTATGAGTAGAACAAAGTGAGTGAGGTGGTACAATATTAGAGAATAACATTATTCATATTGAGGGACTCTATCATAAAGTTAATAAAAGTTTGCTGAAGAACATAGTTCTAGGATTTATGAGACTCTTCGTTGAAAGCCTATCAAAATTGTCGAGAAGACATGAAAGGACTAGAAATTATATCAGCTAGAAAAAGAGATTTCTGCAAGATTAATTGAAATCCATGGGAAAAGCTGATTTTCTAGTTTTTCAGAGATCTTGAAAGAATATTCACCTGCAGCTGCTCCAACAACATCTCAGCTTATAATAAAACTTTAAAAATACTGTAACGGTCTTAAAAATTGTGGAAACTCATTAATTTTTTCATTGCCGGCACACTTGGTGTATTTACATCATAGCCTGACAGGCCTGAGACATTCTTTGAAAATGCTCTAAATTATGTAGACACCAGAGAAGGGCGGAATTCCGGATTTCGCATTCCGAGTTCCCCGAATCCAATTCCGCCCTACTCTGCAGAGAAGGGCGGAATTCCGGATTCCGGATTCCGCTGTTTTTTTCATTCCGTTTTCCGGATTACAGATTCCGTTAAAACATTTTTTTCCGTTTTCCGTTTTCCGGATTCCGAGTTCCCAAAATCCAATTCCGCCCTACTCTGGTGGACACGCATTCAATGGAAGTCAAGACTATAATGGATAATTTCACTCAGTTGGATAAGAAATTGAAATGTTTTTTTGAAAATAGTTTAGCAATGAATAAATCTTTAAAAAACATAGGATACATCTCCAGACTTCACTTTATTAAAAACTTTTCTCATCTTCTCATACCATTTATTTCAATATGCAATTCAATGTCGGAGATGAAAGGCTTTAATTTCAAATAGCTGAGAGCACGGCTGTAGGAGCTCAACTTCTTATTCAATAACAACAAATAATAGAAATGAAAAACATAGGAAATTTGTCAGTTAGCTCATCAGTTTTGTCAAAGTGAGTGCAATGAAACGCAGTGTTCACAATTAAGCGGGACGATGCGAGGCACCGAGAAAAAAATGGGACGGAGTAGGAGAATGTGAGAACTGGGCAGGTAAGCAAAGAAGCGCCAACACGACGACACAAATTGTTATAAAACATATGCCTGCTTGTGCCTCCGATGTGCCCTCATATTCCTTCGGCTCTTCTCTCTGGGATTCGCCTGACACTTGTCGCCTGACCTTTAGTCTAGATCAAGTGGTACGACAATCCAATACGGAAAGACATTGAAAAATCAAAAACACAAAACATGACATCATATCACCATCATTATCGTTGGCAGGAAGCAGTGTGCTTCACCGGCTAAAAATTTTACGATTAAGGGATGAAAGCTAAAGGCTAATTGACCGGTTGATTAACCGACGGTTAACCGGTGAATTCTATTTTTTAATCGAACAATTAATCGATTGAATAAACCACTGTTAACCGGGAAATTAACCGGTGAATTAACCGGTGAAAAATGCTTTGACCGCTTAATCGACCGGTTAATTCCCCGGTTAATTAACCGGGTAATTGACCGGGGAATTCACCTTCGGTTAACCGAAAAAGCACATCATCCAAAATCAAATTTTAGGCCATAAAAGTGAATTCCGGGAAAACCAACAAAAATTTTGAAAAAGGAAAAAAATCAACAACGACACTCCAATTAAACGCGCGCGCGTTGTTTAGCAAAACTTCGGTTAACCGTTTCACCTGCGGTTAACTGGTTAATTAACCGGTTAAAAATTTTTTTCTCGGTTAATTTCCCGTGAAAAGCGGTGACGGTTAATACACCGATTAATTAACCGAAAACTCATTTAACCGTGGAAATTTTTACGGTGAAGCACACTAGCAGGAAGAGATGATTGTTCGGAGTCATTGGGGAAAAATCGAATATTTATCGGCTTCCCCCCCCCCACCCCGATCTTAATGAATTGAACGTTCACGTTTGCTTGCATTGTGTTTGCGTACATTTGGTTGGTGGAATAGAATAGACAAAATCATCCCAAAGTTTATTCAACATAAAATGACACCAAAGATTGAACATTGAGTACTTACAGTTACACTAAAATCAGATTGGTTTCTCATGTTTCATCATTTTTCTGTAATTTAGACTTATAGATTTTGTCATTTCATTCAATGAGCCACTCGTATAGTTAACAAGGTCGAGACAGTATTGTACATTTAAAGAATAGGGAAATGCATTTGCTCTTACAATTTCAAGTTCATGATATTTAACAAAATTCCGATCTATGGCATGTAATGGCTTCTAAAGGCGGTATAAAAGGAACCCAAATACTAAAATAATGAACGACATAAGGTGAAGAACATTTCTTGGGATTTCAAGTACTTCGTCTTTGGCCCGTTGGTTCATCTCATTTTTCAACTGTCCGTTTCGCTTCAATTCTTCTTGCAACTGACGCTGAACCTGAAAAGACGAAAATTGAAAAATGAGCATCAGAAGAGGAGGCAACTGAGACAAATAACTTACACTTGAAACGTACTCCAGTGCTTCCTCCCATTGCTTCAATAGCTGCTCATTTTGAAGCTCAAGTCGTTCTCGATCCACCATCGCTTGCTCCAGTTTTGACTCGCATTTGCATGACGATTTGTCGCAATAAAAGAGGTCATGATGACAATCATCGGTTCTGCGCAAAAGAGAAGAGGATGTCGGGACTCCACCACCACTACTGCCACTTTTTTCTGACGAACAGGGGGAGGTTGAACTGCTGGATGCGACGATTTCTCGTTCAATTACAGTAATTTCGCTCTCATTATTGATGGAATCCTGTAAAAAACGTTAATTTGAAACTGCAAAAACAGTATACTGATCTTCAAATGAAACAAAGTACATCGTAAGACTAATTGTTGAATGCGAAAACGGCAAAAACGTGTATTGTAGAATCCCTTTGGCGTCTATAATACTTCTCATTTACAGAATATTAACATTCTCTGTAATTTGTTTTCAACTATTTAAATTAAATTTCAATTTTTACAGCAAATATTCTTAATTTCAAACTACCATTCTACTCGATTCCTGAAATGCCTATAAAACTTTTTTTTGGAATTACTAGATTCTCTAACAGAGTTCTTGATTTTCAGCCATGTATCTCTGATTTTGAAAAAGTTCTGGTGTGCTTCAGGAATTTGTTAATTCTGAATCTTTCTTACGAGAAGCATCGTTATTTTCCTTTGATTATTTGCTAAAAATTTTGTTAAAAAAAAAAAAATTTCATGAAAGATGGAGTAAGAAAAGTGAAACTACTTTACTTTAAATGTTTGTCCACGGACTTTTGTATCACTTTTGAGGAGGTTTTTTTTCAATTTTGATTTATTTTTGATTTTTTAAGTTAATTTAAAAAATGAATATTGATTTTAAAGTTTCAATGTATTCTCTAAATAATACAAAAATTTTAAAACTTTAAATTAATTTTAAATATTTTTAATAATTACAGCAAAATTGTTCACGGACTTTTGTGCCAGACTTTATATTCCTAATACAATGAAACTAGAAATTAAGGAGGTATAGGCAATTGGGCGATTTACCGAACCACAAACTGGGTTCGACTATGTGTAGAAACCGGACCCCTACAAGTATCAAGCTAATCCATAAGTTTGCCACTTCTTATACATATAACCAGTACAAAGTTCGCCGATAAGCCGCTGTTCTAGAATATTCTGGAATGTTCCGGAAACTTTGAAAAGCAATGTCTATTAAAGTTTTACTTTTGCACATATGAAGTTAATTTTTTTAATGTGATACACGGACTTCCAGATTGCTATATCAGCAAACTTTTGACTGTTTATATCGTATTTATATTTATAGGTTTTGTGTGTATAGTTCTACTGTATCCCAAGTACCCTGCGACATTCTAAAGATATGGTTGCGAAGCGCTCAGATGGCCATGACTCCATTCCGAATATCAAAGCAAAATACCCACGTTTTTTCGAGTTATTCAAAAAAAAAGTCTTGGACGGACAGACGGACGGACGGATTAACTATTTGCTTAATAGTAAGTAGATATTCCGACTTCAGTTTCAGTTTGTGGCTTGAATATTTGATATACGGCTTATCCACCCAGGTATTTTTTTTAAATGTGATATACCGACATCCCAATTGATATATCAGCAAAATTTTGACTGTTTTTATCGTTGTTAAAACAGCATTGTAGATTTTGGGTGTATGGTTCTACAGTATCCCAAGTACCCCGCGACCTACTAAATATACTCCATCCCGAATATCAAAGCAAAAGACCGACGTTCTTTTGAGTTATTGAAAAAAAAAACGTCTTGGAAAGACAGACAGAAAATATTCATTTAATAGTAAGTAGATTGCTTTAAAAAATAGCAAAATTTTCCATGATTTTTGGAATGCGTATCATTTTTTTAAACATGGTATGCATTTTTTCTTAACTTGTGCATCCTTCAGAATGAATACTGGCCAGACACTAGTTCTCCCTTTTTTCTAGTGATTGACTAACTTTAAAAAAAAAACAAAAAAAGGTAACATGAAGACCCTATTCCTCACCGTATCATATTTATTATTATTTTCGCATCGAATTGCATGTAGCTGTGCCTGTGATATTGATTCGTTTTCAAGAATATTGATTAGATGGCTTTGCTCGAAAATCAGACGTTCTTTCCCTCTGATTTCTTCTTCCAATTGTGATATTACATTTTCTCGCATCAAGAGCTTCTCATGTGAGACATTCAGCTGTGTTTCGAGCTCCGCTAGTTTAGATTTGTAATCGATTCCATCCATCATCTGGAAGAAGCAACTTGAGAATGCAACAAATATATTCTTACAGAAGAAAACGTCCAGAGAGAAACAAGAAAGTTTGTGTCCGTTTATGGTCTGTGCTGAACGGTTTATCGGTGAAGAACACAGATACACATTTTTCCCCCTCTCACTTCTTTCTTTCTACTCCACATCTTTTTAATGTCTAAAAAAGATAGGGGCGGCATTTCGAGTCATGTCAGAAATCATAAGAAATCGAAATACATTTATTCAGATTCAGTATAAGGCAGTGACATTTCTAGAGGCAGAAGGCGAAGATGCGGTGAATTAGGAGACGAAACGTACGGTAGAAAATGGAGGAAAAGTGATACCAGAAGAGATGGAAGACCGAACAATGCGGGGAGAATGTTTGTGGCGAAAGTTTAGCAAAAAAAAGCAGAAGGATATCAATCACGAAGGAAAGTGGATGGCGGAGCTAAACAAGAACGAAAAGCTTGGTTATTTCGTTTGTTTAGTCAGAATAGAATGCAACTGCGTGTAAATTTCCAAATACGTTTCAAATGGTTGCTTTCCTGACACAATAGATTCAATGAAATATCGAAATTCCAATCAAAATCCACAAATTTTCTGGATTTTTTGATTTTTCTGACAATAATAATAATTAATTACCTTTAAAAACCAGATATTCAAGTTAAAAAAAAACATAAAGTCATGCATAAGCACAACAATTTTTCATTGGGGCGGAATGCGAAAAAAGAGCATTTTATTCCAATTCACGGCACGCCGCAGTTACCTTTTTCCTTATACCTCCCGCTTTTTTCCCCCCATTTTCATGTTTGACATTTGGCTTTTCACCGAAAAATTAGAAGCTGATAGCAAAGCGCACTGGTCTGTTATCGAAGGGGAATCGGTAGTCTAATTAGGCAGATGAATGGAGAAAGGGGAAGGAACAGAATAGTGCGATGGAATGAATCAAGAAAATCAGATGAAGAAAATAATATTAGTTAAGATAGAACGACGCAGAATGCATCGATATGATTGATCATGATATAGGAAATGTAAAAAAAAGAACGTTCTGCAATTTTTTTTGACTGCAAAACGCTACAAGTTTGACACTTTTTTTTAGGATAAAATGAGAGATGAACATTGAATTTTTTGATACATTGAAGCAAAATTCCATTTGGAAATAACTTTATAAACAAAATGAAACGTTTCAAATTTCAGATATTTTATAAAGTTATGAAAACTAAAAACGATAAAATAATAAATAATTAAATAAAAACAAATGAAGAGAAATAAACTTTGTTTCATGAGAAAATATTGCTTTTAAAGTTTCTTTTTTGTATTAATGTTTCAGTTAAAAGCTTATTTTTTCTGAGCAAGACTACAGTAAAATCTATTGAAGATATGTGTCTTGGGGGGGAGGGGGAGCGGATGCTTTTTTCTAAAACTTTGCTGCTCTTTGGAGGTGTCCATTACAAAGAGATAAGTGATTAATTTGAAATAGCGCAAGAAAAAATATTATACAATTAATAATTTTAGATTAAAGCAAATAGGTCAGCTGGCTGCAAATGAACCTGCTGCGAAGTTCAGAAAAAAATGCTGTAATAAGTTCAGAAGAGAAGGCCGTCCCTTCCAACCCAAAAAGCAGGGAAAGCAAGTGCCCTGCCCCACCCCCCCCCCCCACTTTGCTCCAATTCATTTTTTCCAAGTAGTGCAAGTTGTTGTGTTAGTTGAGCTTTACTGGAAAAATTTTATTTTAACTAAATTTTACTAAATGCTATTATTTCGATTATTCAATTTTAATTAGAGTGTTGGCCATAAAGGTATAAATAATCGGTTTTTTTCGAGATTATTTGGCTCACAGGTGAAATGCGGTCATGAAATTTCTTTACATGTTTTTGAAAGCGAATTGTGTTAACTGAAACATATTTGCGTAACTATGTTTTACACATTCCGTAGCAGTTTCATGACCGCACTTCACCTGTGAGCCAAGTAATCTCGAAAAAACTGATTATTCATACCTTTTTGGCCAGCACTGTAGTTGCGATAGACGAGTCGGCTTTTTGCGGTTATTGTAGATTAAAACTTTTGAATTTCATTGAAAACTTTTCTATAAAAATTATTGCCAATCGATGATCAAACTTTGTTGATAAACTCGGCAATTTATCACAGAGCACATAGTCAGATAAACTATTTGCATTGTGTTTGTCAAGAAGTCAAGTAGAACCTGTCCGTACTTCACCTTTCACATTGCTTTGTCAATTTGAGACAAATGTAGAACAAAATGTGCGCAAAATTCAAAAGTGACAAAGAGATCTTATCATGAATTGGCTATTGAAATAAGTTAAATTTCATGAATCAATTTTTTGGGTTTATTTGCTCACTTTCCATTGAGATAATTGGAAAAGTGAGTGAGATCGAGGAGAAGCGCTTTATATCTGAAGAGCCACCGCAAGGATAACGAGAAATAAGTAAGTGAAAGAAAAAAGTCGAGAAGAGAAACGGGAAGCAAATGGTGTGCGGTTGTCATAACAATCCAAGACTCTTCAAATTGTTTGATGCAACATGTCACATTGTCCGGGAACTGCGCTTTTAAGATCCATTCCCATTTCGCAATAGTTCTCGCTTGCGGTGCATGAAGGCAGACTATGAATGAAAATAGAGCAAACAATAAACTGCATATGTTGCAGTGGTCCGCATTTCTTTCCTCATCAATTGCGGGTTGGTGAGAAAAATACGAAGAGAAAGAAAAACAAACGCAAGGGGGAATGAAAATGAAAACGCTATAAATTTTGAGAAGATAAGGAAGATGTGGGAAATAAAATGAAGAACAATGAACACTTGTGAAGTTTTCTAGATGATTTGAATGAAATTTTCATCACGAAAATAGAAAATGACAGTTCAGCAAATAATAAGAATAATAATTGGAGGTCAATTCATTCAATTGATGGGTGTGTTCCCCTCCCCCCACCCCCCCCCCTCTCCTCTTCTTCTTTCTTATGTGCCGACCGGTGCTCCCGAGATTTCTTCCACCTACCCGTCAGCGGGAGAGGAAGAGGCGCGAGAAAATTGAGCCACCGGTGTCCACTGCTTTACTTCAATTGAAAGTAGTTGTGTACGAGACACGTAATTTGAGATGAAATGAAGGCAAATTGGAATCAAATCCTTTCGTTTTCCGTGCTCGACACTACAGAAAAACTTTAAACTATTCACAGAAAAACAAGGTTTATAATGGGAAATAATTGTAATGGAAAAGCTTGTGCTGACTGAAACTGACTGAAAGCGTGCACTGTAACTGAAAGGGAAATTTAGTGGAAGCTTGGATAGAAAGAAAGTCGATATTAAATTATTTCTGTAGTTTCTGTAAGAAGTTTTGTAAGAAATTAAAAATAGAAATATTCAAATTAAGGCATGGTTAGCTGTAATCCACGTTCACACAAGCGACTGACGGATCGACTAAGTAACTAAGTAAGTTATTCGTTATGCTCTTCTACAGGGTGGGGAATAAATATAGCGCCGCATTCAAGACAGCGTAATAACTTCAAATCGAAATGTTTTTTTCTGAAAATCAATCAGAATGTTTATTAAACAAGAACACAAATTATTATAGCATTAACAATTTTCCAAACTGCCAATGTCAACGTTGACGTGAAGTCGCCGACTCTTACCCGCTGAGACTTCAGGCTGTCATTAAAGCAAAAAAAGGAAGATTCGAAAACTGTTAATGCTATAATTTTTGTAATGATTTAATAAACTTTTTGGTTGATTTTCAGAAAAAAATCTTTCGATTTAAAGTTATTACGCTGTCTTGAATGCGGCGCTATATTTATGGCGCACCCTTTAGAAATGAGTAAGTAAGAACAGATTTCAAAAATCATTAGTAAAAACAATTTTCAAAAAGAAATTTGAAGAAAAAAAATTGAATACCCTGTGCACTCGATGTGAAATTCATCCAATAAGTTTGGAGTAGTACTCCTTGAATATCCTGGGTTTTCCCTCCCTGATTTATGAGCACTTTATTGGATCCAAATTTTCCATCTCAAACAACGTTTCGGTTACTTGAATGTTAGCCAAATGCATGGCATAAAATGGAGAACTTTGTTTCATTAACGTGCTAATTTCAGCTTCATTTCAGTGCAAATTGGGTTATTTAAGAAGGAATTCTTCAAGCTCAATACAGAAATAATTGAATTTCAGTTATGGAAACTTATGTACAAATGAGCATTTGAGCTCACAGTAAAACATTGTTTAAATTCAAAATTTAGGTTTATTTCTTTGAATTTCAAATTTCAAATTTCAACTGCGCCAATGAATTTTTCAAAATAAAAAAGCGAGAAGAAAGCCATTTGAAACAATTATCCGACAAAATGGGTTTCCAATAAGCAAAGAGGAAAGCAAGTGCAAAGTATTATCAGTGTTACACTGATGCATCATGAAGGAGGGTCATCGGCCTCTTTTGCAGCAATAATTGTCCTGCAGTTTTAGCAGTGCACACCAGGATCTGGAATCCGGAAGACGGAATGAAAAAAACGGCGGAATCCGGGATTCCGCACTTCTCTGCTGAGTAGTGCAGAATTGGATTTTGGGAACTCGGAATCCGGAATCCGGGAAACGGAAACAATTTATTTTCACGGAATCTGGAATCCGGAATACGGAATGTAAAAAACGGCGGAATCCTGAATGCGGAATGCGGAAAACGGAAAATTAACAATTAATGAGGGAATCAAATGATGTAAATGCGCTTTGTTAGCAAACATGTTTGCGGGAGTTCAAAAAAGTATACTTTTCACAACAATTGAGAATACAGTATTAAAACTCATAGTTGCGCGGAATTGGATTTTGGGAACTCGGAATTCGGAAAACGGAAAACGGAAAAAAATGTTTTCACGGAATCTGGAATCCGGAAATCGGAATGAAAAAAAAAACGGCGGAATCCGGAATTCCGCCCTTTTCTGGTGCACACCATATTCCATCTCTCACTTATATACCAATCAATCAATGAAAAAAAGTGCAGGATATTCTTCTTTCGAATATTTTCCTCACCCTCCTACGGTGTCACTGTTGCGTGAAATTGCAGATCATTGCTTTATGACTATAGTCTGTAACATTCAGCGGCATTTGTAGGAAAATAGGAAGAAAACCTATCTTAGACAAAAAGATATATCATATATATCTCACAATAGATTTCAAAGCGCATGATGAAGCTAAAAAGATTGGAAAATAAGAAAGAAAATGTTTGAAATACTATAGAAATATGAAGATAAATGAGAGGAAGACTAAAGGTTGCTCAGGATGAGGTTGGTTCAAATTACTCTGAAGATATGAACGCATTTATTGATAGGATAGAAGAACAAGAAGAGAGAAGTCAAATTGCGTAAGAAGAAATTGACATGAAATTACGAACATTCGCAGAAGAAGGGCCAATGACACCAACAGCTGTTTCCAAAGGACCTAATCGAAGACAACCAAAGAACCCTGAATTGTTGAAAGAGATATATGCAAAGAATGATGACATTTCTCAGTGGCCACCCTTACTTTATCAGTTTTGTAAAGCTCAAATTTACGGCATTATTTGTACATATGTGTGATAAGACATAGTTTTTTTTTCAAAAGTCGGAGTGTGCTAGAACACAATTATGACTGGGCTAGAGTTTTGTAGGTCATAAACTCTGAAAAACGTGGTACAAAGAAGAAAAGAAGGCACTAAAAGCGTTATAAAAAAACCAATCACAAAATGCTCTTTTCACTAAATTGTTATATAATTTACACATTTGATATAAAATTAAATATATCTATAAAGAGCTGTATCGTTTATTTCTCAACCTTCTAGAATGACACTGTAGAACTTCACATTTCTTGAAAATATGAAGCTTTCAGAATTCGAGAATAAGTTAAAGACAAACAAATGAACGATGTGTGTCCCAAGGAAAACGCTTTTTTCTTTCTATCAGAAATTTTCAATTATTAAAGCAATTACATCTATTGTTGCAGAGTGAAACCGCACACGTAGTCATATTATAAAAGAATTGCAACGGGAAACTCTCGATTTTTGATTTTTCTTGTTGACTAAACTAAGGAATGGTTTTTACAAGTTTGCAACCTCGGTATGTCGAAATCATGTGATTCTCAGAGATGTTCTCAGAGATGTTGTTTATTGCAATTTTCAGCATTTTCCGGTCGTTATAGCTAACTTCATGATGCTGGAGTAATTTGGAAATTACGAATGTATAATCATGACCGACTGTTTCAGAACTTTCTAAATAGCAGCTGGATGGTTGTCATAAGTTGCGAATCGGGCTGTTCAGACAAAAACGGTTGAGAAATGATTATTTGTAAAACAGTGGTTACGATATTAACAGTTTCGAAACGGCTAAATTTTCTAAAATGAAGATAAAGCTTTATTATGTTTTATCGGGATCTCGAGGATAAAGTCAATGCAAATTGTCACATAATCACTCAAAATGTTCTGATTTTTCACTGTTTTTTTCTCATAAAATTACGGAAAATACTGAATTCAATTAATGAGCTCTGAAATATATTCAATTCAACTTCTTTAGCAGATTAGAATTTTCAGAAAGATTATAACGTTAGCAAACAAAAAATGAAAAAATACACTATTTTAAACTCAAAAACAACAAAAAAAAATTTTAAAAAATGTAAAACTGAAGGACATTTTGTATTCTATGGCTATTTTCCACATTAAAAAATACTTAGCTAGAAATAAAATTGATATTAAAACTGTGGTCTTCGTAATTGAGCTCGATTTTATTGGATTTTGAGAATTGCTAGAGTGAAATGTGTGAATACAAGACATTTCATAAAGTTTAATTCAAATTGTGAAGCAGAAAACTGTTGCTAAAAGCTTCACTACACTTTACAGCCTAATGCACAACATTAAACTGCAATAGTTTTATCAAACATTGAATTACGACGAAAGCCAATGGCCAACTAAATAAACATTGCCTCGACAGTGCAAAAAGTGTGAATGGAGAAAGCGTTCTGTGTCAAGATTCGGTCAAACAAACGGGTGACCAATGCCAAATGTCTACGCTGTCACAGCTACAGCTACAGTTGCAAACAACGGAAAAGGGCAATCCAACTTCAGTAACATTTTTGCATATTTGAAAATGAAAATGAAAATGAATGTATTTTCTTATCAGTGATCCAAGTAAGCAGTCTTCTAGGCGTCTGGAACTGTAACAAGTTTGAGCTTAGCTTCGAGTGGAGAAAGGATATTCCAAAATGAAGGTAAAACATCGAACTATTCTTTTCGTTTTTTATTATTATGAAAATTTTTTTTTTAAAGAATGAATACATATATTCAGAAAATAGAAACTGAAATAAATAAAATTTCAGAAGATAAAATTACAGAAGATTATATAAAAATGTGAAACAGTGAACTTATAATACTATTAATAATAATCGTAATAATCGTAATAATAATAAAGTTCGGAAAAGATGACTCAGAACAAAAAGTCGGAGAAATATAATATAAAGGCGTCTTTTCAAATTTTCAAAGTTTTATTTTATCGATTATGGCGTTTTGATTTACTTGATGAAAACAGTGCAGAATGGAATATGAATGAGCCACTTAATGAGTAAAAAATATGTTTGTCTCTATAAGTTTCTATAATACATTGAAATTTTCCTATTTTCATTGCTTTGAGAGGCTTGAAATTGGTTATTTCTACATAAATATCTACGAAAAATGAGCGGAAGCTTTCTAAGCTCAAGGTCTCCCCCGCATTTTGCAAACATCTGAATGGTTTCATAATATCCATTCAAACCAACCTTTTTAGGTGCAGAATTGCATTAAATGCATTAAAACTTTGGTCTCAACAATTTCAAAAATGTATGATTCATTCTCATATATTCCGTTATATACATCACAGCGTTTTCCCAGACAACAAAAAAATCTCATCGACCACCATTTGAAAAGATGACACGAAACCAATTATTCCTTGTATTTATGGTATGGAGCAGCCGGCAGCTCTCACAGTAGTACAGCACCCATTGTAACTCGTGGCGAGAGAAGCGATCAGAGATGGGCAGGCTTGCTAAAAACAATATATTTCTTTATGTTTTTTTGCCCGCCCGCTGCACAATAGATTTTTGAAAAAAAAAAAACATATTTAAGTGCTTTGGTGCTTACTTGAGTAGACACTCCCTCATACTGTTGGAGGGAGCTCAAATAGATCTGCACATATTCTTGGCACCAATAGGGATCGGTAAGAGCGCATTTTGCTAAAAAAAAAATTTTTTTTGACGTGTTTGAATTAGGGTTTACTTTTTGTTAGTTTGGTAGTCGGCGGTTTATTTACAAAACAGATTGAACAACATTGCGGGGGGAGTAAGTTTTCAATGACAAATAAATGTGTACTATATATGGATTAATGGTGAACTGGAGATTGATATTCTAATGCATTTTGAGAAAGAGACATAATGGCAAACATCTGGCGTCTTTTGTGAGTTTAGTGACTAAGCAGGATGAGTCTATTATCTATCTACCGGCGGTGCTCATTCTAGATGACTGATCGAATTGAACGCCAGAAGAAGACCCAGTTGATGATCCAGAATTTCCGACTTGCCAGTTTGTAGAAGTGCTGAAAACCAATTCAGTTGTTTTTACCTAATAGCTTTGTTAATTTTTGAGTCTTCTTAAATATATAATAACGGTGAGTGAGTGTGCATATCACTCACCGATACGGATAGTACATGTCAGTGTTATTTCCAGCAACATCAAAAAATCTGGAAGAGAACCTGTAAGTGGTCTGCCCATTATTCGTGTTTATATTGTTGTTGTTGTTGGTATTAGCGTTTCCATAGAAAATGTCATTTGAGCTGGCATCCCGGAACAACTGAGTGTTGGCATTTGCGCTGTTGAGCGTGGGGCCAGGGAGTGGTCCAGTTCCGCGAAGGTTCAAGGTAGCCGGTGGCGGTTGGTCACGCAGTCTGGTGGTCTTCAGGTCAGAAGTACTGACGTACCCCGTTTGAGCGCTTTGAGGCTGATCGAATAAGGTGTAAGAACGACCAGTGTAGTAATTTCCAGCTCCGATGTTGTTTGAGGAGGAAACAGACGTAGATGGGTAAGCTGTAGAACTGAAAGTGTTGGAGCTTTGATCTCTGAGCACCGGGTTAGAACTTGAAGATCCAGCTGGAGCATATTGACCAAATGGATAAACGTACGGTTGAACAGTAGATGGTGCTGCAATTTTCAGAAATTTAATCTGTATTTGACTTCTATTGCTTTATTCAACTGTAAAAAAATTAATTTCAAAAATGATAAATGAAAAATGAAAAAAGTTTCAGTTTTTCTTTTATTTTCCCCTCTTTCATTAGGTCGCCTACAGATAAAATAATGAATTATATTGGGTAGCTACTAACCTGAGTACTGCACATTGCTGTTATAGGTGTTGTATCCCGTTGTTCCAGCGCTGCTCCCCGAGTTATAGTTGTATCCATAAATGTTGCTGCTTGTTGATGCAGTATTCACGTTTGCGGATGGGTTTCGCTGAACAATCTGCTGATAGTTAATCTGATTCTGTTGATCATTAGATAAAGCTGGTCCAGTATAATATCCATAAGCAGGAACACTGGAAGAACTTGTTACGATGCCTCCAGAACCTGAAACTCTAATTTAATTAAAAAAAAACACAAAAAAAACTTAGTCTCACTTTGTTGATCGTAATTACGATTTCCATTGAGATAAGAAAGATAATTTTGAGAATATTCGCTGGCTAATTGATCGTTCAAAAATTGATAATTCGGATTTTGTACAATAGAGAGACCACCGTTTGAGTTCCCAGTGTTACTAGTATCGTAGCCATAGATATTCCCGTACGCATTTTGACAATAGACAGAATATGCCGGCAGACACGCTGAAAATCAAAAGGAGTGCTATAAGACAAATTGAAAATAATAAAGTTACCTAAGAGTATAACGGAAAACATTGTAAGTTTCAGATATAATGAGAAACTCAATTTTTTCTTTGGCTTTTATAGAAGTACAGAAAACCGGTTTTCCAAGCAACTGAAGCTATTGAAGCTATTTACTATTATATATTTAGAAAAAGGGCGGGGTTGGATGACTCTTCAAAGAAAAAAAAAGAAAAAGAGTTAAGTTAAAGGTAAGTATGGATGATCCTAACAAACTTCACTATTATTTGTTGTTCGCTATGCCCTTCTTTCCACGACGAGTCAACAAAGACATGTTAGTGCCCGCTGCCAAGTGTCTATAGCAGTTCAGCAGGAGACTGAAATAGAATTTGGCAATTTTGCGGGAATCGCTCAAAAGTTAGATATAGTTTGTACAGAAATTGGCGAGGGGTTGCAGATTTGGAGATGGTATGAACCAGAGTAGGGCGGAATTGGATTTTGGGAACTCGGAATCCGGAAAACGGAAAACGGAAAGAAAAATTTTTCCCGGAATCTGGAATCTGGAAGACGGAATGAAAAAAATGGCGGAATTGGATTTTAGGAACTCGCAATCCGGAAAACGGAAAACGAAAACAATTTTTTTTCACGGAGTCTGGAATCCGGAAGACGGAATAAAAAAACGGCGGAATCCGGAATGTGGAATTCCGCCCTTCTCTGGTATGAACCCATTGCTTTTTTGATTATTATTTTGGATTTCAGACAAACTGCGATTGCTACTTACTTATTTCGTAGTCTTATTTTGGAAACAACAATTTTCGAATGATTAGCATCGCTTTTGAAATATCTGCGGAGCCCAACATGATCATCGGAGCAGATTGAACCTTACTATCAAGGACCCAGGATCTTATCTTGAACCTTTTCATGAATTGAGGCTTAGCTAGTTTTTTTTAAACGCAACTAGGTATATTGGCACTTACAGTTTTTCATCACTGTCTTTCTCTCTCCACCATTGTCTATGAGTACCCGAGACATCTGTGAGCTGTCATTAAAGCCATTTAGCTCATTTCCAAAATTTAAATCATTTTTTTGAATTAAACCTTTTTTCCAGTCTGCACATTTCTAGGCAGCGCCCTGTACAACTATAAACTTCAAGGCTGAAAATGATTTCTCAAACTTCCAAGCTGCTTGAATACCTCCAAATTCAGAGTTATTATGATTGTATCCTTCCATTTTTCCATTTTTCAGTCTAAGCTTCAACCGATAATCTGTAATTGAAACCCAATAAAAATTCTCTTGAAACTCGAATGAAACCAATATTTTTCTTTTATTTCTTTCAAAAACTGATAATCCAATATTAATTCATACAATGAAGCGCAAAAGGCATTTCGTCGAGCGGCTCCGTTCATTGGTGAAAATAATAGAAAGCTATGTTACATACCGATTAGATTATGAAGAAGGATTTCAGGATAATCTGTTCCTAAAATATGTTTTGAATGTTAATATAACCTGACACTGGAATGTATGCCAATTATCACACGAGAATTTAAGACTTTCGTTCTGAAAAAAATGGGCACATGACATTAAAATTCTGCGATTTTCATTCGATTGAATTCCAGTTTTTATGATCTGAACGTTTTTGTTGATTGTAGAGACACCAAAAAATAGAAAGAAGAACCCACAGTGCACAAAGACCTGTGAAAAAGATTTCAAAATATTACTCGAACAATTGAACTTTCAGAAATCAAATAAAATTCCGCTTTACCGAGGCGAGACTCTCTTTTTTGTACAATGGAATGTACTATATGCTTGGGTATTTGGAGCAAGCGTTGAGCAAAAATGGGCTGGCATAGAATCGCTTACTCGCGAATCTCCTGTCTTCCTCCTCGAGCAATAATTGCCATGGATGAGCAGCTAGTGGCAAAATGCTCATTGTTTAGGCAGTTTGTGCATGGATTCGGCACCTCTGCTAACCTTTGCTCAAAATAAGCATCAATTGTTCAGATGTTAGGCTTCTAGCCTACGAGCTCTGTGAAGAATAGCCGGCTCATTTCAACTGAAGCACTAGTTTGTGACGTTTGTGACGTCTCAAATTGAAGGGAATCTATACAAACACAGGCATGAATTCCATTTCCACTTTATATTTAAAGAATCTTATATCATTCAATTAAAATGTAAAGAGCAAGTCATTTAAACATTTGATTAAAAGGAAATCCCCATCTGTAATTTTTCCATCGCATTTCATAGTACCTGATTTATCAGCTATCACTTGCACATTTATCTAAGCATTTTCACTTCCAGAACCATAGTACCATAGCTTTAAGATTGAAATTTTAATCCGCAAATCAATGAAGTGATTCAAAATTTCACGATGTGTTTTTGAGAGATTGAAAAAACGGCTACTGTTAAGGGATTCTTCAAAGGATTCACTTCAATTCTTATGACGTGATGTGACCATCTTTCACGAACAATAGCTTTTTTCTCTCAGCGTCCGTTGCTATTGGAGAACTTCGGCGCTCGAAGGAGGAGTGGCATCTAGCCAAAGAAAAACAGACATTCGATAGCTTTGGAGATGCTGACTAATGTTGACTTTTCAAGATGTGCCACTTGTTTGGAGGACTACGGTTAGTTGAAATTTTATATTTTTCTAATGAAAAACCAATTTCATATTAAAGAAAAGTTTGAAAAAACATTTAAAAAAAAGTAAAAATTACAAAAATAATTTTTTTTGATCTACGTCGAATTAACTTAATCAATTATTTATTTAATAATAAACTTATGATTAGTATTTATTCAGATGACAGCTCACACCGACCATGCGTTGGATTTTGCGGACATTCCATTTGTTTGAAGTGTCAAACAAAAATTGTGTATGCTCAAATATCTTTCTTTCTATCATGCTTTACGTTTTTCATTCATTTCAGAAGCTGCCCACTTTGCAAACGTAAAAACGCTTTCTTTGGAACCGTCATAAACTATCAATTATTAGGTAACCTACACATTATAGATAGATTCAAACAAATGGCTCTTCACATTCTATAATTTTCAGATTCATGCATTGCAATACGTCAGCTGCTCAACCAGCCCAGAAGCCCGATTGATGTTAAATCACCAAACCGGGGCAGAGCTTCAAGCCAAAAGAGAATGCCAGAAACGCCAAGTATTTCTCAACAGGTGAATCCTTTAAATTCTGAATATATGTATCCTCCGTAGAAGAATCTACATGAGAACAATCTAGAAACTCTGAAAGTTAGAGCCTTAATTACAGGGCAAATGTATAAATTTATAGGTTGTGAACGCTACTCGAAGAAGCAGGCGGACTGCGTTGGAAACAGCTGTGGACAGAAACCAACAGAAAGGTGTTTAAATCAAACAATTAAAAATTGAAAATAAGTGAAATAATAATTTAGAAATTGAGAATAATTGGATCTCACAGCATATTCCAGCTCCAGAACCCAGCTCAAGGGATCGATCTTTGAGACGACTTTCAGAAAGATTGGGTATAAAACACATATCCACTTTAAACTCATTTCTTGACTTTAGTTGGCTCCGATAATATTCAAGCAGGATGCTACAGAACTGTTTACACAATTCCACCTCCAGCAGTACGTTTGAGCCACTGAAATACAGAAAAACAAAAATATTATTTAGAATTTCGCCGCCCAAGGGATTCCAACCGCCTTCAATCGCATGTTCTTTGGACGTTCCTGTTTTGAAATCTGAGCAATGAGGATGCTGAAAGTAACTTTCAATGCTTTATTTTGTAATTTATTTTTTAACAAAAATCTGATCTCCAATGAATATATTTTTTTTGCATCGTTCATCTTTTTATAGATCAAATGATCATGAATCCTTTTAGGTTTGAAGTCACAGCAAAATCGACGTTATATGTTATAAGAATAATTACCGTAAAACCTGTATTAGACATGACCATTTAATAGTGTGGCCCTGAAACGAAGCTTTTGAAAAATAGTAATGCTCCTTTAGTAGTATTGCCCCCTTAATTCTCTGGTATACATATAGCCTCTCTATTAATATTGCCTCAAAAAATGGAATTTGAACAAAAGTACAATTGCATGCAAGTCTAATTCAGGTTTTACGTTGTCTTAATATGAAATTAAATTGTATTTATTAGCTAACGGCTTAAACGTTGTTTTTCACTATATACAGTTTTAGAAAAATCTGGAATCTTCTGGAGCCTTCTAGAACTTTCTGGAACATTCTTTAATGTTTTAGAATCTTTGGTTAACAATGTCTATTAAAGTTGTAGTTTTGCACACATGAAGCTGATTTTTGACGTGTGATACACGGACATCCAGACTGATATTCCAGCAGAATTTTGGCCGTTTTGTAGATCATAAGTGCATAGTTCTACAGTATCCCAAGTACCCAGCGGACTCCTAAAGATATGGTTTCGAAGCGCTCGAGGGGCCATAACTCCATCTCGCATATCAAAGTAGGAGCCCCACGTTCTTTTGAGTTATTGAGAAGTCCTGGACAGACAGACGGACACACAGATGGAACTATTCGCTTAATAACAAGTAGATAATCCGACTTCAGTTTCAGTTTGCGGCTTGAATATTTGATATACGGCTTATCCACCCAGTCTTTAATCTTGAATTTGAAAATAATTAATTTCAGCCCATATTTTCATATTTCCATGATAGAAACTGTTACTATCGTGTTCCATTCAGTTTGGTACAGTATTTTCTGTAATTAAATATCAAAAAGAATCTGAATTCAAGTCACCGTGTTTTTTATTTCATATTTTAGTTTAAGGTTTTGTTGGCCTGCCATATTCCAGATCAGAAGGGGGGAGGGCTACGTGGAATGTTGTTTATTTTATATTTTAAAGCTTCCAGAAAACACTGTGAAGGATAATCTTTGAGATTTTCAGCATATTTGGAAACTCGGGAATTCTGGGAAAGGGACTGAGAAAAACTTAATTCCTGAATCAGTGGTCGTCTATGTTACTTATATATTATTTTAGTTGATAATATTCTCTAAAGAAAGAAACTTTCCATGAACACTAGCAATGCTTCAATTTCTTCAAGATTCAGAAGTAATTTTTGATGATGGCTAACCGAAAGAATCTCAATAAAGCTCAAATTTCGTACTCCAACATTTCGCATGCTCTATTACCAACTCTGATTTTTCAGCATAGAGAATAAGGAATGTTGTTCTATAAATTTGAAAATTAAGAAACTTTTTCCCACGGTTTCACACGTCAGTCGCCCACCAAAACTATAGTGGTAATCTGACGCCGTAGTCTTATTTCTTCAAACAATTCAGACGAAATCGCACAGCCTCAAATTGACGGAATCACCATTTTCCAGAAGCATTCGGTCTTGTGGGAGTTAATTAATGTTTCATTCGCATTTTCGTTCTTTAATTTTAGTCTTAACATTTTTGCAGGTTGTTTCATTTTCATTTTTCAGTATTTCATTTTCCAATTTTATATCTTACATACATTTATTATTACGTGAGCTGACTAAGAAATCCATTATTTTGCTCAGCTCTGGGGTATACTACATTGCCAAACAAGGATGAAGTTCTACGTGCTGTCAATCATGCTTTTTTTCCTAATTTCCCTTTCTCCTACGGTGAACGCGCATTTTCCAGTGTACAGTCTCTACAAAGACCGTAAACCGGTTGATTTGGTGAGTAGATGCTTAGAAGTACAAAATGTAAAACAAAAAACAGATAAATGACATGTTGTTCAATATGAACCATATGATTTTCAGTTCCAAGCTCTTGCAATTGCCAAACAAGCGAAACGACATGCTGGAAAATATGAAGAATTCTACCATCTCCCATTTTCCGGCTTATCATCAAGAATGTGAAGAATTATGTGCTCTCATTAATGTTATTTTAAAAAATACAAACTTTAATGAACTCTTTTCTGTTGAAGTTTGAATGGAATTGTTTTATTCATAAAAGGCGATTAATACTTACTTACTTGGATACTTGGACGCCCGGTTGTTCGCTGGAGATGTTCTCAGCGCCGGGCACACGTCTCTCCATTTGTTTCGGCTCTGTGCGGATTGGGAACAGTTGACGTCGACGTCGGGAGTATTGAATTTCTTCAGTGCATCGGATCATCTTGTTGCGGGACGACCCAATGTTATTCTAACGTCTCTTGGATACCAGAAGGTCAATCGGTTTGTCCATCTACCGTCTTGTCTTCGTATGACGTGTACTTCGCAGTGACTGTGTATTCCACAGTGTCTCGGATGCCGGATTTTTCCCGTAGCTTGGTGCTTCTTACAATTAGATTCTGCTCTCGTAGTTTTCTTCAACTAGTTCCCAATAATCATCTTTCCAGAGCTCGTTGAGTTCTAATGAGAATCGTAGAAGTAGTCTTGTTATCGGCCCAGGTCTCAGATCCGTAGCAAAGCGCAGGGAGAGCCGTGGAATCAAACAGTTCGGCTTTTATCTTCTTGCTGGATATGAGTTGAGTATCTTCTTTGATATTGCCCATGGCAGCTTGTGCTGAGCTTTTTTGCTGCTTTGAGATTGTTCTCCATGGATACCAGTTTTCCCATTTCCCATTAACTTTAATGAACTCTTTGCTTTTGAAATTTGAATTGAATTGTTTTATTCATAAAAGGCGATTAATATGAAATGGAAGATGGTAGTTCATTCATTCCAGAAGCTAGCCTGTAGAACATAGTCTGCTATTAAATTATGTCTGGAAGCGAGAATTGCTCTTTTTTTCTTAATGAGCATAGTTAAACTGAAAATAAGGAAAATTAGCGTATACGAGCTTCAAGGTTGTTGGAAGATAATAACATATTTTATATGAATTCATCGAAATTTAGATATTTCAAGAGAAAATTTCCCAATTTATACTTAATAAAGAAGGATATGACTTCAAGACTTCTTAAAGTTATCTAATGAAATCGAACGAGCTGGACAAGGGCAGTACGAATCATCTCCTCCAGGTCTTCCATGTCTTCCACTTCTTCCTGGGATACCAGAAGCTCCTTTTCTCCCGTTTTCTCCTTTTACTCCGGGCGGTCCCATTGGTCCTGGCACTCCAAAATCTCCGGGTAAACCACGGCTACCTTGTGGTCCTGAAAGAAATGAGATATTGAAAGAGTAGAATGAACTATGCCAAGAAGTCACCTCGTGATCCCGGTGGCCCTGGTGGCCCTCTGAAAACTTTATCAGGCTTTAGTTTGTAGCCATTTCTACCGTCTTTGCCGTCTTCTCCGGGACGCCCTGGGCTTCCTGAAAGTAGGCTTTGATTAAAAGCTGATATTTCTATTTCAAAATTTCACAATAATAAGCTAATTAAAGCCTTAAATAATTAGAAATCTCTGAATTTTTTTTCTATTTTGGCCTGGGGAAAGACAAACGCAAAAATTGACTTAGTGAATTCAAAAAGTCGCAGTTTATTTTTCCTTTTTTTAGTTTTGAAGTTTACAGGAATTTCTTGATGTCTAGATGTTTCAAATTCTTATATCTATTGGCACCAGGCTCCAATGACCATAGCGCTAGGCTTCAATTACCGTATTACCAGTTTGTCCCGGCTACCAGAGTAGGGCGGAATGGGATTTTGGGAACTCGGAATCCGGAAAACGGAAAAAAATTTTTTCACGGAATCTGGTATCCGGAAAACGGAAAAAAATTTTTTCACGGAATCTGGTATCCGGAATCCGGAATGCGGAATGCGGAAAACGGAATTTTAACCATTAACGAGGGAATCAAATGATGTAAATGCGCTCTGTTCGCAAAAATTTTTGCGGGAGTTCGAAAAAGAGTATACTTTTCACAACAATTGAGAATAAAGTATTAAAACTCATAGTTGGGCGGAATTGGATTCTGAGAACTCGGAATCCGGAAAACGGAAAACGGAAAAAAATTTTTTTCACGGAATCCGAAAAACGGAAAACGGAAAAAAATTTTTTTTTCACGGAATCTGGAATCTGGAAAACGGAATGGAAAAAACGGCGGAATTCGGAATGCGGAATCCGGAATCCGGAATTCCGCCCTTCTCTGCCGGCTACTAAAACTATTGTATACCCTTTTTGATACCATATTCAAGAAATGGTTGTTTTGTTCAACATGAATATGCACAAAGGCTTTTTACTTCGGTGAAACATTGAAATTTTTGTGTTTCCTTCCTGAATTCATACAATATTAATGCAAATTGAATACCTGGCCTTCCGGGTTCCCCTGGTTCTCCTGGTGGTCCTCTGAAGGCGTTCTTGCTCAAAAAGAAAAGCCCCGGTAATCCCCGTTCTCCTGGTATTCCGCTTTCTCCAGGAGGCCCCATTCTTCCTCTTCTACCAGGTGGTCCCCTGGGGCACATAATGCAAGCCAGTCGTTCCCGAAAAATGCATTTTTTCGCATTCAGCGTTTCAAAATTATCAATTCCTCGTCGTCCTGGCAATCCTGGCTGTCCGACGTCACCTTTAAAGCCCGGTCGCCCCGGTGGACCTGGAGGACATCTAGGGACTATTGGCTCACATTGACACCAAAATGGCAGCCCGGACACTTGATGCAATGGGTCACGAAGTATTCGTTTGATAAAATTCGTTTTTTTAGTGACGCTCCGTTTTTGCAAGGAATTTATGTGCATTTCATTCGCTTCCATAAGTTGCTCCCACGCTTTGTTGGCTACCACCTTGAATTTAAAAAAAGCAAAGTTGGCAAGAAACTATTCTATTTTTATTCTCACCGAAAATTCATTCACATTGCTCTTAACCTGAACAGCTAGAGCTGTCAACTCTTGATAAATGGTGATATAATGTAATAATCCGAATAGAACAAATATCACTGAAAGCAATGGTACTGCAACAAATGGTACAAAGCAGGAGGAAGAAGAACACCGCATCACTTTTGTGAATTGTATGCCAAGTGTTTGAAAATATGTTTCAACTACCATTAGAACGACTTATCTTCGTCTTTAATCCCCATAAATCAGTTGTAGATTTCACTATGCCGGTTGGCATAGTCACCAATTTATACCTTCAAACACATAATTGCTTTGAACATAGGTCTTTGAAATATTTCAGATATTGTATATA
The DNA here is from genome assembly GCA_003052745.1 of Caenorhabditis inopinata. Classification (NCBI taxonomy): domain Eukaryota; kingdom Metazoa; phylum Nematoda; class Chromadorea; order Rhabditida; family Rhabditidae; genus Caenorhabditis; species Caenorhabditis inopinata. Next base: position 2,924,603 of record AP018156.1, on the reverse strand, counting down.
TGAATATCTCTTACAGATAGATATTCATATATACAAATCCTAGAGTACTCTATAATAAAACATTTTTACAGATAGATATCCTTCATCTCAAAGAACGAATGTAATTGGCTTTGAAATTATTAGCAAGTGATCCTTTTTTTGCCATAAGAAGCTTTATTTTTATTTCATTATATATTAGTTATTCATTTAAATGTCATGTTCAATATATAAAATACAGTAGCTAATATATGATTTACATTACCATTTTACCATTTTTTAAGCGTTTTCCTCAATTCCTGAAACTTTGGGATCGATTGAATTATTCGAAGTCTAGTTTCGTGTAAAAATCACCCCGGTTCGTATACTTTTGCACCCCACCCCCAACCCCCCGTTAAAAAAAACTACTGTTTTATTTTTTCAAGAATTTCAAAAGATTTGAAATCTAAGTGTACAGTGTTCTATGGATTACACTTCAACTGACATGGCTTTGTTACGTTTGTTTTTATTAATATCGTTATTGCAATCAATCATCAATAAAACTTGTGCGGTGACTCACAACTCTCATGTAGCTGGAATGAATTCTACAAAGGAGAACGAATCCAGGAAAATAATATTGAAAAGAAAAAAAAAAGAAAAAGAAAATAAAAATGAAACACGAAAAAATGCAGGAAAAAAACAATTTAAGCAAGTGAAAGAAAATGGATTCACAATTGTTGGAAGGCAAGAAAAGCGGCAATAAGGAATGAATCGACGCACACTGAAGACATTGTAACAATACGCAGATTTTTGTTATTTGAATTATCAACGGTGTACTCGTTTTTGGTTTGATTAGCTGGCTTTGTTGTCACCGCAGTGGAAACTGAACGGGGCGTGATGCGCTGTAGGCGTACTTCGATGTGAGGAGAACGGTTTTGCTGAGTAACATGGACAGTTCGAGTAACGGGGTAGTAGTCACTGTGATCAAATGTGAGCTGAAATTTTTGAATTTTAAGTCAATAGTGATTCATTCTTTCCTATTACCTCATATTTTCCAATGTTAGCCAGCCGCCAGAATTCTCCTTCACCATAGCTCACAATTATTTTTGCTCTTTCATCAATGCTCACTGTAGCATTGACAATACCGTCTCCGGTTTCAGCATCCACAATGAGACCATGGATTGCACTGAAATTCAAATTCTACGGAACTGATTGCAACAATTAGAGAGCGAACCCGTGAATCAGAGAAATGAAATGCAAAAGTGCATATTTATTTTCTTCCCATAAATAACGCAACTTCTTGGTTTGTGGGAATTTTTCGCAATTCATTTCAATAGTCAGCTCAAAGCAATTCGTGTTAAGATAATTCCAGTCTTGCATTCCACCAGAAACAATGTACCTGAACAAAAAGCTTAAAATTGTTTCAGTTTGCTCCTCACCAGTCGGCTCCATTAATTATGCCATTTTGTGGATCAACAGAAATGTTCAGGTCGTCATCCAAACATCTCGGACCCTGTTTCCACATACGCTCGTGGCCTTTTGCATACGAGTAAGCCAACCGAACAAAAAGTGCATTATCGGGTGAAGGTGCATAATGTGACTGCCTAGTACGCGTTGGAAAATCGTCAAATGGATAATTCACTAAATTATGGTTTTCATTAGATATTGTTTCTGAAAACAAGCTGAAGAAACAAGTACCAAGTGTCGTGCCACCATGAAGATTTGCAGAAAGTACGAATGGAATTTGTCGAGTCCAGTTCATGACAGCAATAGTTTCAGGTTGAATGTCACTTGTTGGAAAATAGTTTGGGAATCGGCTCGGAAAATTTCGATTTAAGTCCTTGCCATTTGCATTCTGCCGACCAGATACTCCCGACGAATCTCCTTCCGAAGCGTATTCATAACCGTCAGGATTCATTGATGGCATCAGATGAATTCTAGTGCTATCAATTAGTTGGCGAATCCATGAATTTGTGTTGTAGTTTTCCAATAGAGTATGAGCTAGGGAAACGAGAAATACTCGGCCAGTTACCTAAAAATATTATTAATTTATTTTTTTGTTTTTTTTTTCAAAATAATTTGATTATCTCACTTCATTTCCATGCATATTGGCTAAATATTTGAATTCCGGAATGAGTTTCCTATGCACTTTGGGGTACCGTGACACCACCAACACCCATAATTCTCTTCCTTGAACTGATTGCCCGGCGGAGTAGATATGCGTCAAATTTGGGAATTTTCTATGAAGATTCTGCAACGCGAAACATACTTGAGAGCTTTGTCAATCTATTGAATGGCTTACGTGAATGTGATCCGTCAATGTCGAGTAGTTCATGTGAACGAAGTTAAGAGGATCGCGAAAAGGACCGATAGTCTCGCGCAGCTGGTCTATTGATGAGATTTCTCCTTCTTTTGTGAAATGACGAATGAGCATCTGTAAGATATCTTGGTGTGGTAAATTTTCATGCAAAAAAATTGCCCATTTTCTCAAATTTTGAACTTTTGTTTTGTCTTATGATAGGTAACTTCAAGACGGTCCGTTTTCTCCATCTGACAAAAGACCTATTTTAAGAATTGCAGGATTTTCAATGGGAAGCATAACAACTGTTTCTTTTTTCTAATTTGATGTATGAATAGTTTTTGGCTCACGTAACAGTTCTACTACAGTAAACTTGATAGTGTAGCGAAGGAATAAATGTATATGTATGTTTTTTAATTGATTGAACATGATTATACAGGGTGGCTTTTATTCACTGAGACAAAACTTTAGCGCATTTTTGCTGGCCATTGACGAACATTCGGGGCATCATTTATTGTTTGATTGAATTATTCATCTTTTTTTGTCAAATTTCAGATAGAATTTCAGGTAATGACGGCTTCTAGCGTGCCCCGCGTCGCAATTGTGGAACATCATAAGAAATGGAAAAGAGGAAAAAGCATCTCGAAACGGCTTGGAACCACGAGGAAAGCCGTCTATAAAGCTATTAATCAATACAAAGAGACTGGCACTCTTATTTTTTGCGTTGGGAGAAGAAGAACAATTTATGGAACTACGCCACAAAAGGTCAAAGTTTTTCGGGAGAGAGTCCGAAGGGATTCACATAAAGCAATCCGGAAATTTGTTCGAGAAATGAAAATGCCCCGTTTTTCGAAGAAAATCATTGCAAAAAAGAGCGCTTTTTTCCCGAGAAAAACACTGATAAAAGTCTCGAGAAGATACAAGAATTGTTGTCTAGCAAGTAGCCAGGAGGCCATCTGGTGGCCAGCAGTTCACAACTGTTCTGAATAGAAGCTGCGTTCCATTTTCAAAACAGTGGAGTGCTGACTCGAAACATCAGGAAAGCTTCTGAGAAGGGAAATACAGTTGGTAATTCTTCCCTGTATCCAAATACATTTCGATAAACAATATTGGGGCTTCCAGAAAGACGGCAGACCTGCTCAGACTACCAAACTCCATCAGAAGTGTTGCAGAAGCAACTTCTTTGCGTTCATCACCACGGAGGAATGATCAGCCTGGCCTCCCGGTCTGACCCCCCCCCTCAATTATTACAATTGGGAAATGTTGCAGAAAAAGAATGGCAGCTCTGAAAAATACGCTTTCTAAGCCTTGCTTTCCACCGACCACCTAAGGTACTTCCTCCGTCGTCTTCAGAATACCATCGACGCCAAGGAAGGGCGAGTTTAATAATTATTTTTCATAATGAAATTTCTGCATTCAGATAAATTATTTGTTGATTTTCAGCTATTTTCCCTAGCTAATTACAAGCAATTCAAAGCCGCCCTGTATAATATTAAGTGTATATATGAAAAGGGTTCTTCTTAATTCAAGCTACAGTATTCTACTACTGTTTGATGATTAAAGATATACCTGCTCCTCTTTCTCTGCAGTCAGAGAGCATTGCGAAACTTCACACAGCAGAAAGACTAGAAGTAGTATCTTCATCGCATGGGTGTATCTGTAACATATATTATATTAGAATTTAAAAAAAAGAAGCCTTTGAGTGTTTGCGAGAAAGAACTGGAAAAACAGTACTCATAGGCCTAGCGAGCAGGAAAAAACGGGTAAAATGAACTTTTTTGCTTCATTTTGATGTTTTCTTTTTTCTGGAGGAATTTCACTTCTACAATCTTTTGTGAGATTGTGAGCCATGTGAAAGAAAAAGTTTTAAATACCCGACGATCTGTCTTGCTCCCACTTTGTTGCAAAGTGGAGCTGGAGGAGTTGACATGGAGGTCTCTAGAGAGCTGGTTGTAAGATGCGAGGAAAAGAAGGCGTTATTCGAATAATTGAAGTGGTTCTGTCGAAAAGTATTAGTTACGGATATGACCCAATTACCAAATGAGGCGCATGTCGGGCTCAAGCTCCTCAGGGTGTTGTTAAAGAAGATGAGTAATTGAGGTCAAGATGAAATCAAGAACTGCAGAATTTTTAAAGATGTCCTAAAAGTCCTGCGAATTATTTATTTTTTTCAACAGCACAGATGCTATCAGAAGTTACAAGAATGCTCAGTTTTGGCAATCTTTCCTCAGAATTGTGAAAACTCTTAATCATACTGTACTTTGAAAATCCAGGATCTACTCATGTATACTTTGTTCAAACAAGAAAAAAATAAAATGTATATCAATAATTTTGAATTTTGTGGACAGTTTTATAGAGAAATACTCATTAAAGAATCCGTGTGGAGCACATAGCTTAGAATATTAAAATAGAAATGAAATATGTGCTGAGAAGAAACCATTCACTGGCGAAAGGAATAGCGGGAACATGCATCATCCGGTCTCCGATTATGCTTTTCGCATATATCCATCCATCTACACAAAGAAGAGGCGCTAAAATGAAGCTTCACTGGCGAATGTTGAAACTTGAGAACTCGTCGGAGTGGTGATGGTGCCATCATAAAAGTACGTATTGAGTGGCATTACCTTCGCTGCCTTGTCGCACCATTTCATCGTGCCGACGAGTTCAAAGAAGCGAGGAGGTCGCTTAAAATTGCACATCTGCGCAGAATGAGAAATAGTGTTGAAAATTGAGCAATTGCACATTTCTTTTCAGTTTTAATTTACGTGCACGAGAAAAGGTGGAGAAAAGGAGAAGAATGTGAAAAAAGGAAATGAGAAAAGAATGAACCAAAACGGACGATGACGAACAAACTTCCAAATAGAAGAATTCGGCAGTTCTTGAAGCCCTCTGAGGTGATGGATGACTGGTACCAAATGCCCATTTTTTCCGAAAGATGAAAAATATCGAAACGGCTCAATGAACATCCGGTAACTTTTTTGCTCTTTTTTGGAAAAATACACACGAATAACCGAAAAGGCAACACAGATTTAATGAAGAGGAAAATCGCGGGGGACCCTGCTGAAAAGCGTGAAAGCTGGATAATGAAATTAGAACTCTGAATGGCGCATGGGTGGGTCGAAGCACATGGGTGGTAGGTGAGATGGCCGAAGTCTTGTGTGGCAATTCAAATACGTTATCGAAGCATACGGCGTTACTTGTGGCATAAATTCTTATAACGGTGATTGATTTATTTGAAAAAAAAATGAAAAATGAGCAAAATAATATAAAAAGGGATACAAACTAAACTAATGTGACAACGTCGCTTTGCATTCAATTATATTTTTAGAGCGATGAAAACTATTATATTAATCGAAAAAGTATGTATTCGGTTACTGTAGCACAAAAGCCGTTTTGTTTTCAGCAAAACGTCATTGACACCGACTTTCGCAAATCATTTCTATTCGAAATGGCTCACAATGCTTTGTGTCAAGTAGCAAAAAGAAGGAAGAACGTGTGGCACTTTACGCGTTATGTGAAAAACTGCTCCTCCAACGTTGTGTGAGCATTCTAAACTGTTCAAAAGTTTCCAAGATTGAGGTCGCCTAATAGGCCACATATATGAATTGCCGTGGTTTAAAATGGGCACGTGCAAGTTAACAAACACAACATGGCCCTGAAAACAATTTTCGGGAAACCCAAACAATCGAAATTTAGCTAAAACAAAAGGGTTTGATAATTTTTATATAAAAATAATAAATTAAAATATTTTTTACTTTTCTCTTTCGTAAATTCTAAAAAATAATTTTTTTAAAGATTTAGGACAGCGAAATCATTGATTTTTTATATTTCAGCATTGCGAAAAAAAAGAAGAAAACTGACTGAAAAATAACAATTCTGTTTTCTCTGAGACTTCAGTGGAATTCTCTATTTATTGTTTCAAAGATGAATATATAAATTTTTTGATGATTATAATTATTTAATATTAGAAAATTATTGCAAAGAATTGCATTAGAAAATATTTTTGTTCTGAAGTGGAATAGAAAAAAATGCACTGTTTAATGTCAAGTTTTAAGACGTTCAAGCATATTATCAAAATTTAAAATTTAAGATAATAAATAGTTTGGAAGCAAGTTCATCTGAAAATGCATATTAAAATTGGGAAAAGAGAGATTTAAAAATATTCCAAAAAAATTTTGAAAAAAAGTTCTTGTGGCAGTTTTGTAGTAGAGTATGCAACATCTCGTTTTCGAGCTTTTAGCCTTGAAGCTCATTTATGAATTCTGACAGCTTAAAATATACTCAAAACTTTCCAAAAAAAAAAATTTATCGCATTTTTTTTTCTAAGACGTCCTCATTTTTAATTGAACTTTTAACAAGCAGATTTGATTTTTTTCTAGATTCAATGTGTAAAGCTTCCAAACGAAATAAGACCGTCCTGTCTCGTCTTCGTCATCTTCTAGAGTTTGTCTGACGCAGAAATAGACTTTGTGTTGGTGCACATGTATTTTAGTTGACGACGTAAGACGAGAGCAAGACGAACTGAAAGACGAACAAAGACGAGACTTGAGGGTTCCATGAAAGACGACAGACTTGTTTCGTCTTTCGTGGAAGCCTTATCAAGGAGAATTCAGAAATTGAGAAGGGTTTTCTCTTGAAACCCATCTTTAAGTAAAAGTAGATCTGAAAGATTATAAGCTGTAGAAAAGCCCGTATAATATATTTCAAAAGAAATGTTTTTTCAAGAAATTGAGCTTTGAGTTATTTATAAATTTTACTTAAAATAGTTTTATATATAAATATATAATATAATCATTCTCTCCATTTTATATCGTGGGTTAGCTTAATGAACGTAGCAAAAGGAAAATGAAATGAATAAGAGCAAATTGGTGAGAAGCTGCAAATTGCATAATTGTCCAGCTCAACTATTCCATGTGTTGGTGAAGAGAAAGGGAGAAACGGGGGGGGAGACTGGTGGAGGACTGACTCTTGGTGAGGATAAAGGGTAATAAAGAACGAATTGGAAAGATAGTAAGAAGTTGGGGGAGGGGGTCTGGTGAGCAAGTGGTGAGCTCTGCCACCGGCTGCTGTGCGGGAGGGAATTTGACTCAGGCCAGCGCCTGCGCAGCAGGAGTTGGATCAACTCTTTTTCTCCCAAACGCAATGAGTACTCCCATTGTTACAAAAAAAACGAACGATTGAGAATTGGATATTACGCAAGTTGGGGTCAAACCGCATCCAGACAAAAACATTGGACACCAATCTGTGTGTGAAGTGAAATCAGATGAAAATATCCAAGGATGAAAGTAAATCAGATGCTCATTTGTTGGTCTACTCTATTGCTTTTTCACATTTGTTGTTTTTGACGGAAAGTCAGAAGAAAGCCAAGTGGCTCAACTCATAGCTATCAATCAGTTGAAACAATTCCAAGCTCGATGCAGTTAAAGCTCTATGTAAGATTTGGGAAAACGCATATCCATGAAATTCAGAACATATAACTGAGTCTTGAATTCATCGCTTTTAAGTTTTATTTTCTTTTGAAAGTAATAATATTATAAGAATCGTTAAGCATTTACACGTTTTTAAGAGACGCTAACTGCAAGAAATTCTGCAAAAAAACAAGGATTCAGAAGTCTACTTTTCAATTTTTGTTGAATCAGTTTTTTTCAGTTTTGAAATATCTAAAAGAAAATTAAGAAAAAATATATATATAATGGGTTAAACACGTGATTATCCTTGTGGTAAGATGAGCAAAGATTGCTAAAAATAACTAAAAATCTCAAATAAAAATGTTACTCTTTTATCAAGAGCTATAAAGAGCTCAATAACAAACAAATGTTCTATTTACTTTTTGATTTTACTGTTTTGATGTACTCATTTATTTTCGAACTGCCACGTCAAAAATCGGGATTTGCTACTTTTTCGGATAATAAGAACATAAAATAAGAGCAGAAATATTAACCATCACGTTCGTGCCGATTTCTGTAAATGGGTAATTCATTATACGGATTTTGAAAGGATAATCCGTCCTTGTGGAATAATTGTGCCACTCTCATCCCCAACAATAATGAATACGGTGGCTTGACATCGTTGCCGTCCCCTCCGATTGCACTATTGCTTGCCCCTCCTGTCATTTCACTTTTATTATTCTATTATTCTGCACCAGCCAATTTTCATATTTACAGCTTTCCAATTGTGCATGCTAAACGTGGTTTGATGGCATTAAAAATGTTTGCTTGAACTCTCATTTTATTTTTATCAGTTGTTGTCAATTGTTCTGAAAATAATAGGTTGATGAAAAAGTTATTGCGGTTTTATGTTATTTATGTTTTTTTTTGTGAATGATTTCTGAATAAAGTTTTTTGTTATATGTGGTCATGCTATATATCATTTTGAAGCGCGTAATTCGTTCTATCAATTTGCTCTATTGGTTTTTTCTTGATGTCACGTTTCATAGCACTTCAAAAATATCATGGATAAAACTCAAATTCGCAAAATTTTCTGTTCCAGTTCAAACTAGGCCGAAAAGCTGCTGAGACAACTCGCGATATCAACGATGCATTTGGCTCAGGACCCCCTAATGAACGTACGGCACAATGGTGGTTCAATAAATTCAGCAGCGGTGACGAGAGCCTCGAAGATGAAGAGCGTGCCGACCGCCCGTCTGTGATTGATAACGATCAATTGAGAGCCTTAATCGAAGCCGATCCTCTCAAATCAATACGAGAAGTTGCCGCAGAACTCGACGTTGATCAATCAACAGTCGTTCTTCTGAAGCTAATAGGCAAATCAAAAAGCTCGACAAATGGGTGCCACACGAATTAAACGAAAATCAAAAAAATCGTCGTTTTGAGATGTCGTCCGCTTTTCTTTTACGCAACAAAAATGAGCCGTTTCTTGACCGAATTGTAACGTGTGATGAAAAGTGAATCCTCTACGACAACCGACGACGTTTCGAGCAGTGGTTGGATCGTGATGAGGCTCCTAAACATTTTCCGAAACCGAAACTCCACCCAAAAAAGGCTATGGTGATTGTTTGGTGATCTGAGGCCGGTCTTATTCACACAGCTTCCTAAATCCAGGCAAAACAATTACAGCAGAGAAGTACTGCCAGCAGATTGGCGAAATGCAACAGAAGTTACGACGTATGTGCCCGGCATTGAACAACAGAAAGGGGCCAATTCTTCTCAACGATAATGCTCGGCCACATGTTGCACAACCGACCCTGCAAAAGCAGAACGAATTAGACTATGAGACTCTGCTTTATTTCATTTCGATTAATAAAGTTGATATTTAAAAAAGTTATGGTTATTTAAAGCTGAAGGTTAAAACCGCAATAACTTTTTTCATCAACCTGATAGAATAGTAATTATCAGAAATTCTTCTCTAGTGCTCGATTCCCGCGATTTCATCGCGATCTTCTCGTTTGGAACATATTGATTCTGCTCTCAGATTTGACTGAGAATGATATCTGATTAACTATGCTACTTTTTCTATCGTTCTTCTATCTGATTTTCAGTTCTTATTCATTGTTCTCTAAAATAAATGCAGCGTCACACTCGCTTCAGTTCGAAGAATGCATGAAGCTGAAATCATTACGTGCTTATTAGATTTTTAGATGTCGCTGGGTCAGTTCGTAATAAATATTGATGGAATTAACTTGTTGGGTAGACAATGATGATCCTTACTGATTAGCTCTTCAGTTTACTTCAATTTTAGACTTATCAATTTGTCTTGCTGAATAATTATGATCTCCACCAGGAAACGTAGAGATGTTATGATCCTTAGCTCACCGGCGGTTTGACTCAGTATCCTCGCCGTTTTCCTGTTTATATTTGTTTTCTAAGAGCCGTTTTATTCCACTACTAATCATATTTTCAGCTAACTACTCCTAGGATCACTAGACATTGGTTCCCAGAAGGGACATTAGAGATAACGGCTTAAGAGGCGCCACATAAGGCTTAGTATTCAACTGGATTTGTTACGAATGAGCTTAGAGGAAATCATGCTGAAATTTGAATCTGACTCAAGGAATTTTTGCTGATTAACGATTACTTACTTCGAGACATTCCATGTTCACAATTTCAGCGAACATGCTATCAAATCTAATGTTGATTTTTTGGTCTTATCGCTTTAATAAACTATAATTTTCTGACCTTTCAATTTCAGTATAGAGCAATTACGGTTTCCTGTGAAATATACGATTTCGAGCTGCTTATTATTAGGATTTCATTGTTTTCAAAGTGCTGCCTAATTAAGAAAAAGGACAAACTTCCCATTTTTCAAGGAAATACCGAGAAGGCATTTGGACACGTGACACCTTTCGTTTTTAATCCGCCATCTATCCTTTCACAACATTCTTTCAACGCCTTTGGACACTCGCTTCCTGCTTCGCGCACTCCGCCACTGAGTTTCTGTTTTATGGCGGCGAAACTAGAGCATTCAAAAGTGCAGCTCTCATTGCTTTTCCAGTCACACGTATCACACTCAAAGAAAACGCCGTTGTTGTTTAAATTGGTTATCTAGGCAGTGTCATTTTCTACAATGAACGGCCAGAGTACACTACTCTGTAGTTATTTTTTTGTGTTCCATGTGAACTTTTTCGTTTTTTTTTATATTTAAAGGTATAATATATAGATATTTTTTTCCAGATTATCTTCCAATATTAGTGTTTCTCTGATTATCTTGGTTCTCTTATAACCAAACGCATCTTCTTCTTTTTCTGAAAACTCGAAACTATTATTCAATTATTATAGTTTTGTGTTTTCAACCAAAAAAAAGAAGAAAATACAAAAAGACCTTTTTGTAAGAAGACTCGCAGGTCAAGAAAATTGCATTAATTTCTTTTTCTCCCGTCTAGTTTCTCACGAACAAAGAAAAAAATGAAATCCGCACGTTTTTTTGGTCTTTTTGAGACCAAAATAAATGAATAATTTGAGCTCCCGCTTTCCTATGGATTTCCATATGAATGCATCAAGAAAGTTTTTTTTTCAGAACTGCCTTGTTGCCCAAATCATTTATTGTGGCGTATTTTTCAGCTGGATATTAATAGAACTTCATTTGAGTTTGGCTCTTATTTTAGTGTTTAAGTCGCATTTGTTTTAACTGAAATACATCGTGAGCATAGAGTCAAAGTCGTCAAAGCCTCTTTTTAAGTCCACGTCGATGAGCTTAAAGTACAAATTAAAGAAGAAGGGATATGAATATCAAAATTGGAATTTGTCGAATATACATTCGACTAGAAGAACTTAAGGAGGCTATACAATTTTAACTAGGAGCTTTGGAACTTTTTGTTCTTACATGATTTGCAGAAGTAATTCAATCAGCCTGCCCATTGTCATCTTCTGCGAGTATCTCTCCCTCTCTCTCTCGATTCTCCTTTAAAATTTGGGCGTTCAGAGTATAAACATGATTGTGCTGCCCTTTTTGCGGTCTTGCACTGCCGCACTCTCCACTCGGATACCACTACACCAGTAGGAGAGAACTGAACTTGTCTCCCGTCCACCCCTGTTTTCTCTGCCTATTTTTTCGCGTTCCGCCTGGTCTTTCTGTTTGCCTCTCTCATTCTATTGCACACTTCGTTTTTCTCATACGACCCTTGCCATTCGGCCGCACTCATTTCCTAAACGCCTTGATCTCACGTTTACACTTTGAATGCCTTGACAACAACAGCCAAAAGAAGCATTCATGTTATATTAATGTCATAGTTGCAGCATATTTACAATCACGAAGAAGGATGCTGAAATGGAGAGCTATAATGAGACCGCAGATCTCGGTGAGTTTCTAAAGTTTCAACTTCTATTTTAATTTTGTTCACACGAAATATAAGCTACAGAGATCTAACATTACTTTATTAGATTATTAGACATTGCTACATCGCTACATTATAGCGTAGTCTAAACGTAAACTGATAACATCCCTCCTCTTCGCCGCAAATTTCTTCACTCATTACCTTATCAACACATGTATATCTATTTTTTTGCATTTTGTTGAGATAGTCAGCTCAAATGGAAACCTCTCGAATTATAACATTTTTTTTGCAGAATCTTATGAAGCAAAGTGCGAGTGCATTGGCAAGCAGCCACGTAACAATCCGCCAATCATCTGGTGAAAATCGTGAGAAGGAAATGTGTCTATTTTTATCTCAATTCTTTCAGATCTTCCAAGACTTCCAGCGCCCGAGCCAGCGAAAACCCTCAAACACTTTCTGGATTTTGCTGAAGCTCTGCAATCAAAAAAAGAGTTTGAGGAGACTAAAAAAGTAAGGTTTCGTTATTTTTGACAAAGATTAATATTTTATTTTCTTGCAGATCGTAAATGATTTTGTAGTGAAAGATTTGACACCGCTACAAGACCTTCTTCAGAAACGAGCGAATGCGTTACCTAACTGGGTGAGTTTTGTACTGAAAAAGCTACTGAAATATTTCTTCATTTTAATTCCCAAAAGAGCCAGAGATTAGTTTCTATTTTGGGAAATGCAAAAGGCGAAATGCTTTTATAAATACTATGCGGAATTGAATCTAATTGATAAGAATTTCAGAAATAAATTATATTTTCAGCAAGTAAAAAATTTAAAAAAAAACTTTGTAAATCGGAAAAATGGGTGGATATCAATCGCGCCAGTTTTTGCTGCCTTACGCGCTTTCTCTTTTTTTCTGCAAAGTTTTATTTATTGTGCTCCGACGCTACCCGAGTTCAATTTTAATCGCAACAAAGAAAACTTTCAATGAAATAAGAGCAATGTGACAGAAGTATATGCCAATTTTCAGCTCACACCTTGGTGGCTCAACATTGCCTACTTAGCCGCTCGAACTCCACTTCCGGTTGTGACTTCTCCTGGTGTAATGTTCCCGAAATTCGACTATGACACACCAGAAGGGCAGCTCGAATACGCTGCTAAAATTAGTCAGGCCGCTATCAAATTTTATTTACTTGCCAAAAAGCGAGTATTCCCATGTTTAGTCATATTATTAATGATACTTTCAGTGATCAACTCAAGCAGGATATGGCCGGAAAATCACCACTTGACATGAGTCAGTACAAATTTCTGTTTGGAACAACTAGAGTGCCAAAAGTTGGTGTCGACGAACTTAAATATGGATGTGACTACAAAGAAGCATTGCAGCACATTGTAGTGATTAGAAATGGACATGTAAGGCTTTGAATTTTCTTCCAAACTTCGTTGAAAGATAAAAGCCAATTGTCAATTTGTGAGTCTTTATACATGACTCTTTCAGAATATCAGCCACTGATTTTTAAGTTCTATTGAAGCCACTACGTTTGATTAACGAAGGGCTTGATTTTCATTAATGGAGAAGCATAGCGAAGAGTATTGAGAAAATACAAAATGAAACGGGTTTAAGGAAATTTATAAAGTCGAAATATGCCGAATTGTCTCTGATTCTAAGCATTCGATTATTATTTTTTTTTAATACATCATACATCCTTGATCATAGAATACAGTCAGAAATCAGTCTGTTTTGTTGATGTCCTTGTTTCAGTTGTTCCGCGTCCAAATCCTCGATAACAATGAACAGCCCTTGTCCATTGCGGCTATCACTCAGCAACTTGCTAAAGTTGTAGCCCAGAGTCAAACTCCCAACCCGCACCCAGTGGGAATTATTTCTTCTGATGGGCGTGATAAATGGGCTAATGTTTATAGCACTTTGAAGAGTGAGTTTTATTATCCAAATTTGCATTTTAAACTGAAATTTCAGAGGACAATAATAATGCGCAATCTTTGGAAGCGATTGAAAAAGCGCTGTTTGTTGTGTGCCTTGATAAGGCTAGTGATCCGCCAGTTGGATACACTGAAAAGGATGAGCAAAGCAGACAGGCTCTACACGGAGGTGGCTCTAAAGTCAATTCTTGCAATAGATGGTTCGATAAAACAATTCAAGTCAGTTTTTTTGGAGTAAAATCTTTATTCTCTACTTTAACTGTAACAATCTCTTAATACGGCATCATCTTTTTCCAGATAAACTTTCAGAAAAAGTTGTTTTGAAATATATCTGAAAATGTATATTGCAGTTTGTAATTGGAACTAATGGATACTCTGGAATGACATACGAGCACACTCCAGCTGAAGGTCCACCAGTCGGAGCTCTCATGGACTACATTTGTGATCAATTGTATGTTTTAGATTTGTGCATTTATAGAAGATACAGAGAAATTGTTATCGAGCCCCAGATTTTGAATTCTAAAAACACAAAATCATCAGGGCAAAATTTAGAAATCAATAATTTCAGTGATGCCAATGCATTCATATTCGATGGACCATCATCAAACTCAACTGTGAAACGCCTTGAAATCAGTACCAATGAAGAAGTGAACAAAAGGATTGTGAAAAGTGCCAAAATCATGGATGACACTGCCGATGATCTCGACATTGTGGCGTTCACCTTCAAGCCGTATGGGAAAAATTTCCCCAAATCCGTTCAGATTTCGCCAGACTCTTTCATTCAAATGGCTTACCAATTAGCTTTCTACCGGATCCACTCCTCACGTTAGTCAATTAATTTTACACTCGCGCTTTTACGGCTTTCCATGACAATATGAATTTCTAGTTCCTCCGACCTACGAGACGGCCACGCTGCGTAAGTTCACCGAGGGAAGAACCGAGAACATCAGGTCTCCAAACACGGCGGCCGCTTCATTTGTCAAGAAGGTGTGACCCAATTTAATACTAGACCTGAAGAATCATGAAATTTTCCAATTCCAGATGGTATCTAAGCCACGAAAATCAGTGTTTGAAGTGCACGAAGCTCTTATTAATGCAACAAATACGCACAAAAAGTATACAGTCGATTGCATGAATGCAGCCGGGATGGATAGACACTTTTTAGCTTGGAAATTGATTGCCTCTGAAAATAACCTTCCTACTCCTGAAATTTTCGGCTCCAACATTTATCAACAATTGAACCACTTCCAAGTTTCCACAAGTCAGGTGCCAACTCGCCATTTTATCCAGATGTGCTTCGGACCCTCAGCTCTCGATTGCTACGGAATCTGCTATAACCCTCAAGAAACTGAAATTCATTTTATGATCTCCACATTCAAAAGTTATGGATCTACAAGCTCTAAAAAGTTTGCCAAAGAACTTCATAGCTCATTGATGGACATGAGATCGGTGATTAACAAGGCTCTGAGCCATCTTAATTCGAAGCTGTAGGCGCCTATTACCTGTAATTTTTTTTGAAAACATCGACAAGACTAGAGCTCTCACGTGTTCAGATTCCAATGTCTGTTGTAAGAATGTTTGATATTGCTTGTAGATATTCTAATGTCAGTTTATAAATGTCTATATGAAAAAATTGAAATGTCATTATATCTTTGAATTGGAAAATTCCTAAACATGTCAAATAAATCTTTATGAAGGAAATGAATAATTAAATATGGCAAACAACTGTATTTACAAAAAAATTAGAAACTAATGCAGTCTCTAATATAGTTGAAGAAAGACAGTAAACGCGCCCCGTATAGTGTGTCGTGTCGATTTTGGAATTGATTGATTGAATCGAATTGGATCGACAATTTTCGAATCGATTCAATCTATTCAACTTGATTCGAATCGGTTCGATTTAATTCGATTTGAATCGAATCAATTCAATTGTTGCCGTGCTGATCAAATCATATCGAATCAGCAAAAATAACGCAAATGCGCTCTACCGAGCAATGCCTTTGGGGGCGGTTTAAAATCGTACTAGCTGAATGAAAGCGACAAAAAATACAAATTCAAACCGCCGCCGAAGGCATTGATCGGTAGAGCGCATTTGCACTTTTTTTGTTAATTCGATTTTATCGAATCGAATCGTTTCAAGTCAATTTAAATCAACAAATCGAATCAAATTGATCGATTGTTGAATCAACACGACACACTAGCCCCGTATCAAAAAATTTAGAGATGTTTAGTAGGTGGCTGACAGTTCCAGTGTCTTGGGAAAAGTAGATCCAACAATGCATTAGAGTATGGCGCACAGTGCCCGCGTCTTGCGTACCACTCTTGTCCGTAGAATGCAATAAACATTCCGGTTCCTGTAATTCCAGTTCGCATCACCCAGTGATCCTAATCAACCGTAACCAACCAATCAATAGGTTAAACCAGAGAGCTGTGTTCCAAGCTGAACGATTTGTAATAAGACGTGAGACTGCAAAAAAGATTCCACCGAAAATGAAGTACAGAATAAACATGACTGGGTAGAAGCATCTGAATGCTACTCCAAACCAGTACTCGTGGAAAACGGCGGACAGGAAAAATACAGCCATTTGTGCTGCTTTTTGTCCTTTTCGACCTGGAATATGTGTAGCCAAATCACGGAATACATAAGCATACAGCCAGTCATGGACCACCAAGTTCCAATTTCGGTAGTATTCTGCCATATTCGAAGAATTCCACCAGTTCTTCAAAGACATGAAGTTCATAATAAGAATAAATCGTAAAATCTTACAAGGTAAAACTGCCTATCAGCGAACTGCATCATCTCGGAGAAGCAGTTCAACCAACAATGAAGCAGTCCATAGAAAAGAGATATCAAGCAGATGATTCCCGGAATAATACCAGGAAACAGTGATAGAGCAATTGTTGATAAGCTCAAAGAAGTGTAATCTTGAACATGAAGCCATGGAAATACCCATTGAGTATACGTAAGATTTACAAACTCAATGACAGCGAGTGCCTCCAAAAAATACAAAGCCGCTGCTTTCATATTTCGCTTTTCAGTTCTGGAAAAAAATGAACGAATTCATTGTTGATTAGACGAAAGCAAAAACCTTGGGTACTCGTCTCTGTAGATGAACGATGGGCAGAATTGGTAGTAGAGAAACTGATTTAAGGTCGGCCAAGAATCCACCTGTGATAAAAAACTACACTTAGCGAAAAGCCATTCGGATGATTTGAGAAATGTAGTTTATCCAAAAATTTAAGTATCTTGGGCTTTAACTCAGGTAATTTTTGGCACGTGTGCCCCAGGTTGGGGCGCGGTTGCCGGTGCTACGGGTCAGCGTGCACGCTTACCGCGTAGCACCGGCAACTGCGCCCCAACCTGGGGCACATGTGCTAAAAATTACCTGAGAAGTGACAGGCTCTGCTTTTTATTAATTTCACGCTAGTTGCTCTTTTTTCATTTATCCATGTTGATCATTGATAATAAGAAGTCTTTGTTTTCTCTCAATTTTATTAAAGAACTCCTCATAAATGTTCGATCTCAACACATTTTCAGTCGATTTAGCATTTTGCTCACCGTTCCCCGACTCTTTCTTGTTATTGCTCGATCCCAGTTCTCTCTGATGAACGAATGCACTTTCATTGCAATTCTCGTCTGCAAAAAAAAACAAAACAATATAATAAACCTTGTTTGGCTTCTCTTGTGGCGTCTCCTTCTTTCAATCACGACATACCGTCTCACATGTTATGATGAAAGAGCAGGCACAATTGAGATCTGACTCATAAAGAAACTTCAAAGGGAAATAGAAAAAGGCGGCGAGATATGAGAGGTAGACGGTGACAAACGGGAGCTGCAACAATTCATTAGACACAACTCAAAAAGGTTGAAGCATCAAAAGCTCACATTCGAATGCAAGTCGGTGTTTTTTGAAGGAATGGTCGACCAGTGTTGGTAAGCATAGTAAGCGCCGAGGGTACTAGCAAACATTCCCGTCCAAACAGCCATTGTTGGAATGAACTTTTCGAAATTCCACCAAATCAGCCAAGTGTGATGAAAGGGCATTTTGTGCACAAAGATGTCATCAATAAGAGCTCTCAATAAGAACAACAAGAATACGGCAGTGAAGCAGTTGTATATGATTTTCATGTTGCCATTTCGAAATTCGATTCTGAAATTTTTAACTGCGTTCCACTAATCCTTCCAAGTCTCCATGTTAAAAAATTAATTTCTGCTTGATCTTTCAGGTAAATGAAGCCTTTTGTTATAGTCAACTCAAAATTACCAGTTAATAGAAAAGATCAATGATGAAAATGGGAAAATATATTTTACAAGAATTTCTATAACTGTAAAAGCAAAAGCTTTCCAAATTTTTTTTTCTGAAATTCATAGAAAAACGCTTACGTCAATAAAGATTCTCTGACTACAAATGTCTTCTCCCTGAAATCTCTATTCCTAGTTTTGAACGGGACTTCTTTATCATGCTCTTTAATTATCACATTGTTGTTATTCTCCTCTTTGTTTGCTGCCAGGTCTATGGAACCCATCGTTTAAATATGTGAATCTAAAATAATAAAAAAATATATAAAAATCTGTTTAAAAAAATATATAAAATCTCTTCGAATAGAGAAGACATGTTGGCAGAAAATGAATAAATCTCAGAGTGAGTGAGGGCAAGAAACGAATTGGAATGAAAACACAGTTCTCGCTATCAAACAGGTTCCAATGCAACTATTATAGAAGGAAAGGAATCGAAAAATGTCACAGTTTGATTTCTTGTCATTTTCTTCCAGCGATTTTTTGATATCCTATCCTTTGCCAAGCAGTTTTTCTCTCTTAGAAATATTAAAAACGTAGGATTCAGCGGAATTAGTGAGAAAGCGAGAGGTGAGTGATGGAATCCAGGAGAAATGGGTCATTTGAGGCGATGAGGACTGAATGAGGGAAAAGAGGTGAAATGGCGGGATGGGCATACAGAAACAAGCATATCCTCACTGCGTCGACTGCGCGGGAAACGAGCGAAACGTGGAGTGTAAGCGCAGTTACATTTAGGCCATCACTTTCTTTCTCCAGGAGGCAAACGCGCATTCCGTGTCTGTATTCCCCGGAACGGACCGAGCGATTGTCTATTTAGATTGAGGTTGAAGCTGCTTTAGGTAAAAACTGAAGATTTCATCTAATTTTCCCCGCGTTCACTTTTTTTGATCTGGGTCTTCTATCCTACAACCTTTTGTTTTTTGAAGATCAAAAGTTCACATATAAAATAATTTTAAGATTTTTGTTTTAAATCATATAATTTCGCAACACAAAATATTTCCTCTCAGTAAGTGAACTGTTTGCTTTTTATAACGGCTTCAAGGAGTTATTTTTTCCAGAACAGAAGGAAAAAAATTTGTAGTTGAATCAAAATATTTAAAAAATAAGAAAATCGCGCTCAGGCTGTTTTAAATAACTTTGCTAAAGAAAATGGAATTATTGATTTTTTGGTAAATTTAAATCCAAAATTTGAGGATGGCGATTAGACACTAATCGTTCCACTTTGGCTGGCTTCGACGAATGGCATGGTTTCTCAAAATCAAAAGGTACAAGGGGTGTATAGATTCTTCTTAAATACGGATCAGATAGTGAAATACAAATGGATTTGAGATGTCGGCTCCACCTGAACGATAAATGGCTTCGAAAATTGTTACATCTGAAATATATCTGCTCAAAGAGCTTGATTTCTGTCTTTGTCAACTTAGTATTATAGAAAATGTTAAATTCACTTTTTATTTGAACTGTTCTACAAAATAAAAAATTGACATTTATCGATTTTATTCTTGATTTTCTACGCATTTAGGTGAAGATGAAACAAATAAATAATAAATGTAATATTTATTTTTCAATTAAAAATATTTAATAGCAGATAAAAGTTTACAATGTCCAGTGTCACTTATTGCTGAGCAAATCAATTATTAAATTTTACAATGATAGAAAAGAGAAGGAAAAATACAATATTGATTCAAATTACTTTAATCCGCATCTTTGAGTTCATTAATACTGTAGCGAGGTTCACAAAATTTGTTCATAATTCTCAGAGAAGAATATTCTAATATGGCTTTCTATTATAAAGAATCCCTCAATGATTTGGGTAGACAAAATCAAACGATTTTAGTCTTGATGTTTCACATGGTCATCTTGTATGGAATATAGCCAAAACAAGAGCCGAGTCTCGACAAAAAAACATTGTTGCACGATTGCCAAAACAAATTGAAACCATTCAAATCGAAAAACATCTGAAAGAATTCATATTGTTTGTACTTATGACTCCCTGGCTCTCTTGCAAAGTGAAGCTATTTTCGAGTGATATGCATTATAATCCGCTTTGAAAGATTCCAAAGACAGTTGTTGAAGGTTGTTGAGACATGCTCAATATGCAGACTCAAATTAATCCAAGAAGAAATCTAATTTCAAGTATCTTCCAGTAATTTCAAATGGTATTTGACTTTTGTAGGGCTCTCTATTCATATTTAAAGAGAAATTCGTGGAAAGACGCACAAAAATTGACTCACAAAAACTCCAAATGATCAGGAAATCAATTTTTACATAAAATAGAGACACTCTTTCAGATAAGAGCAGAAACAGCAAGAATAGTGTGCAACGCCTAACACACTGGCAGATATCAAGCAGCTGCAACTTCTAGTTTTGCAGTACAGGTTGTGGTTTTCCAACTTGATGAATTGCAGTTAGATATATTCAATTTTTCTGAAATTTTAAGCCGTTTATCTGAAGATGTGCAAAATTTTATTTTTCATTTTGGTTGAAACTCTATAGCCGAATGGAATGTTTTCTTGATGTCGTGTGAGGACCTGACTGGTAATTCATTGTTCCAGCATCGTGATTCAGCTGGAAAAAAAAGATGAAAAACAACGTTTCCTTCAAATAAATAAATGTACATTCTACATGGCTGCAAAATTTCATATTCCAGCAGAAAAAAAAAGCGATTAACTTCAATTAAAAAATCGGAAACGGAAAAAATATCGTTGATAGAAATGTTTTTTTTTTAAATTCTGATACTTTGATTCTTAAAATTCATAAAAAAAAACAGTTGATGAATTCAGTACCCATGTATATTTATAGACCACATCAACTCAGAACGAAACCGGAACAATTTTCTTTGAAGTCATGTTTGAATGTTTAATTTTATATTCGTGTTTATTAATAGTTCCTTCTCATTACTTCAAATTAAAAAAAAACTGAAAAAAATTGAAAAAATTTCATTACGAATATTCATATGCATTGAATAAAGATCACTAATTTTATTTCCTTCAAATTGCTTCATAATCTTCGAAAATTTGTAGGCTGCTCTCCCCCCATTTTTTTGCTTCGAACTGTTGCAATGAGAGTGCGGACGTGTGTTCCTGACGAACTACTAGTAATAGCTACTCATCCGGACGCAGAGAAAAAAGGTGCACTTTTCATGTTACCGGCCAGCACGCTGGACTCGGCGCGCTGACGTGCCTCGACGCAGCGCCATCCATTTCTCTTTGGACTCTCCTCAGAGTCGCTGTTCTTTCGTGTCTTTTTTGCACTTTTAGCGTGCTTGCGGAGCACCATAGTTTTCTTGAACATTTGGTATGAAAAAAAAAACCGAGAGCCCGTTCCGAAGAGCAAAAAGTTTCCGAAGAAAAGGAGGAGAAGAAGTCAAAGGAAAGGAAGAGGAAGTAAAATAAAAGTAGTATGATCTAGCTGTGAAACTGATGTAAAATATTGTTCTGAAACGTGACATACCTCATTGTAAGATCGATGATTTGATTATAAAGTGCACAAAAGAAAGTGTTTGGCTGTTGGTTTGCAAGCACAATCTTCGCAAAAAAATGCATTTACAGCATCAAGCAGCCGCAAACTCAATTTTCCCTTTAATTTTCATGAACTTCTGGCAACTTTTACTCTCTATATCTAGTTTTCTCGTGGTGTGGCATACTCCCGCCATGTTTTCATAGACTTTCATAACCCTCACAATTATCTTTTTTTTTGGAGTAGCCACCCATCCGCAGTTTCCTCACTTCTAGACTAGCTTGCTCATTTTTATACTCCACTATTAAAGAGTGTGAGCAAACGCATAGGACAGATTGCTAAAAGCAGAAGAACGCCCAAATATTCATTTCCCATCGTCGCAATGATTCTATGACCCCCCCCCCAGTCTGGAAATGAAAAATGAGCACATTTTGTTTACAATCTCGAACAAAGTGGGCGTGCCGTTGGAGATTGTGATGAAGACACTGAAGGAAAGAAGGCGGAGTTGTAGAATGGTGAAGACAAATTGAGAATGAGATTTCTGAGCTTCTTATTCGAGCTCGTACCTCGCTTACTACTGACCAAGGCTGGAAAATTCAAGTAGGCCTAGTTCTGAATATGTTGTTTATATTGTGAAATATAGAGTTTGATTCACTTTTTCTGTTGATACACTTCAGTATGGACCACAAACACCAGTCTGTGGTCTATACACTAGTATATACACTTTTCCTGCACTTTTGATTGCAAGAATATCGTCTTGAGCAGCGGAAAAAAAAACTAGTTTTTTGATGACACCCAGAGTGCAACAATTTTTCGTGCCTCTCAGACACGCCTTTCATTCTTCCTTCCCATCACGTTTATGTTTCGCCAATTCCCATTTTCCATTGAATGTTTTCAATGCTTCTAAAGTTGCATCTAGTCATATGAAAGCTGTACAAATAAGAAAGGAACGTTCGTTCAGCCAGCCACCGCAAACGTTCATTCGAATAACGAAAGCAATGCGAAGAAAAAATATCTGCAGTGTCTTCCTTCCCCTCGAGGTGTCCTAATATTTGCGAGAAAGTGCAATTCGACTAGAGTGTCTGGTTTGGAATAGGGCCCATCAGCGTGACAAAGCGGCAGTAAGAAAAAAACGAACGGAGAGGAAAGAGGAGGAGAATGTGTATGGAGGCGGAGCCTCATGCGTTTTGACTCCTGATTATTCTTTCGTCGTCATTTCTTATTCCCATTCTATATTTCTTACTCACTATTTGAATTCCGTACTTCTTTTGCGAATCTCGAAAGAACATCTGAGGTAGTTTGAAATGCTGTCGACAATCTGTAATGTCAACATCATTCCAACTGTCTCGGCTGTTCGCTGAATTTTTTTGTTTTTTTTTTCACATCAGAAGTAGACGCCAAGGTGTGTCATATTCTTTAAAATTGGAAATCATAGAAAACAATTCTTCCTTGCCTTGTTACAGATAAGAAGCCATAACGACTCTCTGCGTTATTAAGTCCGAATTTTTAAGTATGAAAAAAGAGCAATGTTTGCCAGACAGGATATTATTTCATTAGTGCAGCATTTGCAAATCAAGCTAATTTCATTCATATATAGAATAGAATAAGAAAGCTCTATTGCTCACACAATAGTCATAGATCAGATAAGCTTCTCCTGCACTCAAAATATGTATTGTCAAATTTCTAATATATTTTTAATCTCTAAAAGATGATTTGAGGTGCATTGCAGGACGGAAGCCTCTATATGAATAGCAAAAAAAAAACGTTTTACAAGATGTTACTTACATTGTGAATTGGTCTATGGCTCATTTAGAGCACTTTTTCAGATTAGAGCTGCTTCATTTCGTCTCGGAATACAAAGTTGCATTATGTGGGTTCATGCTCAGCGCGTGAATCAGATAAATAAGAAAAAAAACATGTGCTTGATTTTCTGTTTTAGCGAAAACTGATTTCTCCAGACAGGTGCCATGACTTGTTCTGTTAGTGCATTGGAATGAGATTAGTATAGCTTTTTATTAATCTCTAAGCGACATATTTTCACGGCTCATTTTATCTAGGTGCGTTAGACTATTAAGTGATTCAGCAAAATGCGTTTAAAAAATTATATGTTCAGTTTCAAAAATTAATAAGAATTTATCTGACGTGAAAACAATGGTGAAGGTTCTAATGAAACAATAATTATTATGTGAAATATGGCCGAACTTCAAGGATCTAGAACCGGGAGTTCTTCATGCAGCAATGCAACTCTCTGTTCATCAGTTGTCATATCAGTAAGCTTTTTCACAAGCCGCCTTCCTCGATTCATATCTTGTCGTGTTAGAGTTGGCTCCAGAAACCTGGTATTCCACTTGTCCACTTTGTTTTTCCACTGAAAATCTTATAGGAAGATTCAAGGATCAAGGATGAAGAACAGTGCGCAATCAAACACATTATGGATTTCATTTCCAGAATCGAACGCGTAGAATCAAATATATATTGGGGGATTCAAAGTTGATCCATATCTATTAACATTACTTACATAATACTGCCCATGAGATCCGATAACTGCTTCGATTCCACACATAGCGTCTTCGAAGCACTGTAAGCTCAAAAATTAATGACAAAAAACCGAAAACCATCACTAATCAATATGGTGGAAGTAATGATGGAGTAATATTTGACAACAATGGTGTAAAACTAAAAATTTAAAATGAATTTTTGGCTTCGTTCATTTGACTAGAAGCACTCCGCTGTTAAAAAATTATTTTGAAGGTTCACAATTTGAGTTTAGTTTCACCCAACTGTAATTTACCATTACTTATTCTTCAGAAGTATTTTTAAGCTTCATGCAGAATATTGCTCGAGTGACGCATTTTTCCATTGTCCTTCTATGATCTTGAAGCCATTCTTTAAGATAGACTGTGTTATTCATCCAAAAAGATTTCAATTTTAAAATAATATTACGGTATTTGGCACTTACAGAATAAGCTAACCTGAATTTAATAAAGTTATTCGAGGTAAGTAAGGACTGTTGAGAAAAACGACTTATGGAAGATCAGAATATTTTTTTTTCTGAAATTATCCTTGGAATTTATTTCTTTGGAAAAATAAATCTTAAAATAACAGATTTTTGGCAAAGTTATCTTATTTTTGAAATTTTCACTTGAAACTTGTGCAAAAACTTCAAGTTTTCTAGCTTTTTCACATCATAGCCATCCAATAATCCTCCAACAATCAGTGAATCCCGTCGCGCCCCTCCATGAAATTGAAAAATAGCTCACATGCTCCACACAACTTTGAAACAGAGTTTTATCATAAGCATTGTCAATTTTCACATTCAAAAATGACACAAGTGGCTTGATCATGGTGCCCTGAAAAGGATCAGAATGAAATAGTGAGCTTCTGATTTTGAACAAACTTGGATAAATACTGTAAAAACGATTACAATCAGCGTTGTAGATATCATAATTGGCTTAGCTGGAACAACTTCGGAATCTGAAGCCAGAAAGTGTGAAGTTGTGGTAATTGAAACGTTAAAGTTCACCAATAGTCAGCACCAATCCGAAGCAGATAGCTCCTCGAAGCCCACCAAACGCCATAATAGTCTGATCACGAAGCGATATTTTCTGCATCCTCCATTTATTGGCTGTCCATGACAAAATGAATACAACTAGAAGTTTTTTAAAATATTAAAATAAATGATAAAAATTTCAACCTAGAAATCTAGCTGCAAAGCAAGTGATAATCGTCACTATCGCAAATCCAATATCCCATGTATGGTCCTTCGAGAAGATGGAGAAACCCAAAAACACGAAGATGATAGCTTCAGAACTGAAAACCAAAAAAGTCTGAATATTTTCTTTGAATTTTAAAGAATTTTACCATGATGACAATGTTTTCAATGTATACTTCACAGTGATATCTGCACGTTCTTCCATGCTGCCTGTCACATATGACTTCATGCAAAGGCCGCATACCACTATTCTAAATATAAACATTTTTGCACACTTGAAATGAATATCGAGCTCTTTCACCCCAAAATGCCAGAAACATGCACAATTTCCGAGCACAGATATGCTATATATGGCACCGTGATACATATTATCGGCTGAAGAACTGACATGTTGGAACTCCATCTGTACATCAACCGTATCTTATCATATATCGCTTGTTGCTGTTGACTCACTTTACCCCTAAAGATGCGACTACCGCAAAAACAACCCCTAACAGAATACCACCGCCAGAGACTAGAAAGAAATTCATCATTGACATAGTGTAATCCTGGTAGATCAGGTGAGCTTGTCCAATGCGAACCATCGAGTGAAAGGAGTGATAGAGAACCTTAAAATTATCTTTGACTTTTCTTTTCTAAATAATAATAGTAATAATAATAATAATAATATCTTGTTAAGAATAGAAACATTTAGAAAAGTATACTTTTTTGAACTTTTCAAAATACCCTCCAACTTACTATAGTAACGGCATCATTTAGTAGAGATTCTCCAAAGACAGTGATATACAGTAACTTATTGACATGAATTTCTTCGAAAACTGTAATAAAATAAATGTATTAATTGAATTGAAATATTAATTTTTGGCAAATCAGTCGTGGAACAAAAAAAAAGATAAAATAATGCTCATGATTTAAAAAAAGAGCCTTTAAAATCACAGAAATAATAAAAAGATGCTAATTATGTATTTGGCCAATATTCAATGGCTACCTAATCATTGGCTACTTGCTTGATTGCAATGGCTACCTATTTTCATTGACTACTTTTCATGGCTACTGATATTCTTGGCTACTTTTGCCTTCGATTGTCAATGGCTACCTATTTTCAATGACTACCTATTTTCAATGGCTACCTGATATTCTTTGGCTACTTTTGCCTTCGATTATCAATAATTACCTTTTTTCAATGACTACCTAGTTTCAATGACTACCTTGTTTGTAGCCATTGATTTAGTAAATACAATTCCACGCAAAAATGATCTAAAAGTCGAAAACTATTCAGAAAATGAGCAAGATTCAATTTAATTTTCAAAATTTTCAAAAAATTCAAATTGATCAAGTAACCAAAGATTAGGTAGCCATTGAATAATGGCCTAATTATTTCCTTTTAGCTTACTCACCTGACAACACTGCCACCGGATCCACAGCAGAGATGACTGTTGAAAAAAGAAGCGTGTCCACAATAGTGATATTAAACCCGTACAGATTTTGAAAGGCAAATATGAAGCAGCCTGCAAAAAACAGTATGACATGACCTATGTATAGCGTGGTTCGGCACAGCACTTGTTAAAAAAATATTCATGACTGTTCCAGCAACTGCAAAGATAGATATTGTGGTGATATTGCTGATAAACGCCTTGTTTGGCATAAAGTATACAGCTTCCAAAACAATCGGGGGCAGTAGGTATAAGAAAAAGAGATCTGGAATTCAAGATTGCTGAAGAGATAAGAAAAATAGGAAATTTGAAACCTGGATGCAAGAAGAGATCGACAGTCCACAATTCAAAAATCAGGAAACCGGCAAAAAGGCCTAAAACAATGAGAACTGCAGACTCGGGGAAGAAATGACGGGCACGTGGCATTCCGTGGAATCCTGACAGTTTTTTGTGGCGATTTTCTCGTTTTCTATGAGTGATCAAACCTATTTTTGCTGCAACAATTAATAGCAGCCATATTCCCAGTAAAGTTGGAGTTTCCGGTCGATTCCATTGCATAACCTCCAGAGATTTCATTCTTCTCTGCGGAAAAAAAAACAACGTACACTTTGGAATCTCTTTAAAATCGGTGACGTACCTTTCCCGTGTCTGATGCTTTTTCTTTTCCTTTTTAGTTAAGGTTTTGACGGAATGTACAGATAGGAGGAAGACTGCTGGCAGTTTCAATTAGATTGTCATTTATCTGTTGACAGTTCAAGGTAGTCATAAAAGATATGATCACTGAGATAATCTATCTTTCGCAAGACGCAATAACAGTCCAAGACTGTCTATTTTCAAAAAATTGCTTTCTTTTTCTTTCTATCCAATTACAATAATGGGATGGTTATTGAGCGAAGAAGAGACGACGGCTAGTGGAACCATGGCGGCAACGAGTACACTGTTCTCATTTTGCTTGCAAGGAGTCATCGATAACAATCAATCCAGCTTTATAATCATGTTCAGTTCTTCTTAGTCTCCTTTTCAACGCGTTTTCTGATCAGAAAATCATTATTTTTCCATCTCCGACTCTGTTTCGAGAGCTTTGTAAATATGTGAGCAATTCGGTCGACATAATGTGTTCCACTTGAAATGTTTTCTTGTTTTAATTTATTTCTGGATGATAGTCCAGAAAATAAAGCATAGATTCGAATGTAACCTGCGATTTTTGATAACCTGGCTGATATTTTCCGCTGTTGCATGGTAATTCTTTTCTTGTTCTTTTTACAGTGTTAAATTTGGTTTTATGTTAGTAATAAACATTAATATTATTCCGCAGAAGCACAGACAAAAATACTGTGTTCACTATAATAGTACGACACTACGGTCTTATGAGGCAGGTGCTTGTTTATTCAGATCACCAATTTTAGAAATGGATTTCATAATTTCTTGAATCAAAATATTTCCTGGATAGTTCATTCTGGAAGAAAATTTGAAAAAATATATAGGATTCCGATAGCCAATCCATGTTCTCTCAGCCAAAAGTGCCTGTCCTCAGGCTGTCCTCATTCTCTCAGCCAAAAGTGGCCAAAAGGGGATTTTCAGCAAATGGATTTTTCAAAAATATGAACCTGAAAATGCCATTGAGCCATTGATCGAACATGCTCAATGGCATTTTCAGGTTTATTATTTTGAAAAATATGAAAATTTACATCTTCTGATACAGTTTAATCACATGTGGTATTCAAAGCGACGTACAGTAGCTTGACAAGTTTTTTTTCCATTCATTAAGCAAATTTAAAGAGTTTTATGAGCGTGATTCTATTAGAACTTTTTTAGAAATAGTTGGTTCCAGTTTTCTACTTCAAAAAGAGTTTTTAAAAAATTATTTTCTTCTGAAAATTCAAAAAAATACATATTATTGAGTATATATTTAAGTCTGAATTCTGAATTCTGACTATTTCCAGCATAGTGTACGTCTTTGTGGTTTTTGGATCACTGGTCAATAAAACCGTACTTCCCAGTAACAACGTACCAAGTACTGTTCCATACATCACTATCCCATCGCAGTACAATGTGTTTCTCATGTTTAATTGCACACCCACAACTACCAACAAGGCACTGCAAGTTGTCGGTAAATTTTTTAAAATTCCGATTTCAGAAATATTCCGGCAGCCTACAAATGGAGTTTTTTGCACGAGATGTAACACAAAAACTGTTTTTGCATAGAGCTGAAAAAGTGAGAATCAATCACATCACACTAGAAGACTCTAACGGAACTATGACTACTCCGACACCAGGGGCTTATGACAGATCAGTAGGTTTTTTTCTAAATATGTAAGTTGATTGTACAATACAGATTATGAAATTCAGTCAGGAGTGCAAGCTTATATTCCATTAGCTAATTTGACATCGCAAGAAAGTTATATTCTCCGAATAGATTTCGAAGGTGAATTGGATTTTCCGGGTGGGGGTCCTAAACGCCTGGAATATTCTCTGCCAAATGGGACAACGAGGTATGCGCATTGTTTAAAATTAGTGTTGAGAAATTCATTTGTGCAGGTACTCGGTTGTATTTGGCAATGCTGTGACCGCTTCCTCAGGACTTCGTTATTTGATGCCATGCCTCGATTCTCCTGATTTTCCAGCAATTTTTAATTTTAACATTCGTCATTCACCCAGATATCGAGTTATATCTAATTTTGCTGGACAAATTCAACAGTAAGGGAAATAAAAGGTTGTGATAAGCAAATCTAGCAAAGAATTCAGATCGGTCCTATACACGGCTACAATCTTCACTGCGAACTTTGAAATGGATCCTTGTCAAGTGGCCTTTGCGCTCATAGATGTCGAAATTACTCCAGTAGTGGTGCAGCAGAGTGCATTAACAGTAAGCGTGATATTTCTAATTCTAACTATCTTAAAACGTTTATTAGATTTGCACCCCAACTTGACTTGCGTCCCTAATAGTATTGCCCCGCAGAGACAAGCTTGAACATTATTATTGCACCCCTAAATTGACGTATTGCTCTCAAAACGGTTCTATGAACAATAGTATTGCACGCAAATCTATTTGAGGTATCTTTAAAATACAAACTTCTTTCCAATATCCCCAATAAGTGGTCACAATTTGACATACAGGGCAGAATCTCTAGAGTAATAAGGAAAATACTTTGGTGGCCATAATGAAAGACTGGTTCTTAAAGGATAATATGCGCCATTGCTTATTTGTCTGAGAGAATCGGCAAATAGATTGTTTCCAACATAACCTGCAAAATCAATTGAATGACGGCTTCGAAGTAAAATATGAAATGAAACCGTTTTTTGATTGTTCTGTATTTTCATCTGAATTCTCATAAAATTTACTTCATTTCGGTTTTTTATACGCATAAATTTAATTAATGATAACGGTAGTCAAAAAAAAAAAGCAAAACAATAGATTTTTATTTTATCAATATCTTTGAAAATCTCGAAATCTCTGAAACTAGGCACTAGTGACGAAATTTCTTTCAAGATTTACGGGTGAGGATTAAATATAGCGCCGCATTCAAGACGGTGTAATAACTTCAAATCGAAGGTTTTTTTTCTGAAAATCCACCACCATATTTATCAAACAAAAACATAAAATATTGCATTAACAGTTTTCGAATCTTCATCCTTTCGCTTTTATGACTTCGGGTAAGAGTCGATGACCGCACGGAGGTAGTCAACGTCTAAATTATCCCGTGGAGCTGTCAGAGCGATCTTCAGGGCTCCCAAATTCGGATAATTTTTTGTGAATACCAGTTGGGTCAAATATCCCCACACAGCAAAATCCACTGGATTGAGGTCTCGGCTCGAAGCTGGTCAGTGATAAAATCGGGGAAATATGCTTCGCACCACTGCTGAGTGAGCTTTGCGGTGTAGCCGGCGCTCCGTCCTGCTGGTATATCC
The DNA here is from genome assembly GCA_003052745.1 of Caenorhabditis inopinata. Taxonomy (NCBI): domain Eukaryota; kingdom Metazoa; phylum Nematoda; class Chromadorea; order Rhabditida; family Rhabditidae; genus Caenorhabditis; species Caenorhabditis inopinata. The sequence goes on along the minus strand of AP018156.1, from coordinate 2,893,880 downwards.
AATCGCCACTCACAAAGTGGAATTTGGACCTCGGTAACATCTCCGATTCAAGAATCTTCTCGATATAGTATTCCCTTTTGGAGCCAAAGTCAACGTTGACTACCTCCGTGGACTCTTACCCGAAGATTTTTCAGGCAGTCATCAAAGCGAAAGAAGGAAGATTCGAAAACTGTTAACTGTTAAGCTATAATTTTTGTTGTTACTTAATAAACATTTTTGTTGATATTCAGAAAAAAAAAGTTCGATTTTAAATGATTACTCCGTCTATAATGCGGAGCTATATTTATTCCCCACCCTGTATTTTCTTGTAGTATTTTCCCAAAGCTACCGTTTCTTTAACGCTAAGAAATATTGCAAAAGTGAGGCACAGAGGAGTCTGCAAAAATTGATTGAGCAATTTCTTTAAATATTCAAAACCTACAATTTTGAAAATGAATTTCATGATGACATAGAGCCTGATTTATATCTACCATTCATTATCATTATCAAATTACCTAAATTCTTAAAATAATGAATAATTCGGTGTCAAAAATGTTGGGGAACAACACTTTTTATTTATATTATTAAGCGATTTTTTTCAGATCAACAAATATTACAGACAATCAGTTGTAAATGTAATACTCACTGACAGGATCATACAGTTCATGTCGGAGAAATCCTACCAAATTGGTAAAATTGGTATGTAGCCGTGTTATGCACATTTTGATATGACGCTATTTTCAGATGTACTTGCGTTACCTACCCTTTCTGCAACACAACAACCAGGTATCACTTTCTACAATGAGAATGATGTTTTGAGGGAAAACGTGGATTTAGGATCAATTCGATCCACAAAATAATAGCAATCTGAGCAATGCTATTTTGATATTTATATTTGCTTTAATGAACATTGAATATTAATTTTTAAATACTTTTTAATGCAAAACAATTATTATAAATGCTGATTGCACTGCACTCAGAGCCAGCCTCTCATGGAGAATCAATTTTTGAAGTTTTATATTTCAGTTTTTTTTTCAGAAATTGGCATGACTTCAAGTATAAATTTGTTTTCCCTATTTAATCCATTCAAGTCAATTTCACGAGAATAGATCATTTCGCCCCAATGAATCCGCGAATAGGACCAGATTATCCCCACCCGTAAACACTACAGAATTCTGTTTATACATATGTAAGATTCCGATATTTCTTTCTTTATTGATTTATACATTATCATGCTAGAAATTATCAAGTGCTATGGAGGAGAAGGGGGGGGTTCACAGGTAGGTAATGATGTCGAACGCTGATTCCAATGACCCGTCGCTTTCCAAAAGCTTATTCTTTCATGGCTTTCAGAGACTGATGAAATAAGCAATGGCTATGGATTCTAAGATAATACCCTGATATGGAGCTGTACGGGTTTTATTTATGCTTCCAGATCCTTGGCAACAATCTGCAAAGAATGAAGTTGGCAATAGACAATTTAAACAGAATTATGATGGTTAACTTGACAAACTATTACAGAAAACATAATTTTCTGTTTCCAGCCTTTCAAATTTTTTATAGATGGTCCGAATGTACTGTATGTTCGGTTGATCTTGCTTTCCAACTCTATCATGCTTCGATTCAGTTTACGAGTGTTCATAGTGATTTATTTTTTTTATATTTAATGTATTTATTTGAAGTTATTTATTTATTTAAGGTTATTTAATGTTTGATGTATTTGATGTATCTAATTTGACATTGCAAGAAAGTTATATTCTCCGAATAGATTTCGAAGGTGAACTGGATTTCCCGGGTGGGGGTCCTAAACGTCTGGAATATTCTCTGCCAAATGGGACAACGAGGTATGCACATTGTTCAAAATTAGTGTTGAGAAATTCATTTGTGCAGGTACTCGGTTGTATTTGGCAATCCTGTAACCGCTTCCTCAGGACTTCGTTATTTGATGCCATGCCTCGATTCTCCAGAATTTCCAGCAATTTTTTACTATAACCTTTGCCATTCACTCAGATATCGAGTTATCTCCAATTTTGCTGGACAAATTCAACAGTAAGGGAAATAAGGGGCCGTAATAAGCAAATCTAGCAAAGAATTCAGATCGGAAATGGAGCATACTTCGATTCAGTTTACGAGTGTTCATAGTGCTTTATTTCTTTATATTTAATGTATTTTTAAAGCAGTCTTAATGATACATAAAGCATTTGAGGATGCTATTAAGACAGTCCTATACAATTGGCTTCATGAATGAACAAAAATAATAGTTTTCTTCTACTACCGAAGTTCAGAGACACCAGTCACAACGCCTAATAATACTCTGGTAAAGCTGTCAGATCGTTTTCAACAATTCTCGTCATACTATAGTGATTGAAAATGAAGGAAATAAAAAGGAAAAGTCAACTGGTGACCAGGAACTGGTTGAGCAGATTCAACATATAATAGAGACTGCGCAGCGGCGGCACCCTCGACAAGAGAGTAGGCCGAGCCAATTGATGCGAAGGAATGAGGTCAACCTGGCGCACTTTTCTGCCGAAAAATAACATGCATGAATAAGACGCTGGTCGGTGTTGTCGGGAAATGAAATAGAGACATAGGTGTAATTACAAGCGCGATTCTTAGGTTCTTAGTTGCGAATCCCGTTTCTGTTAATACTGCAACAATACCATTTGCGGCAAGACAAAGTTGCAAGATGCCAGCTCTTCTTGTTATATTGAATAGCACATCGAAACCGAAGAATTACGTTTCAAACATCATCTTGGAACAATTATTTTTGGATAAACCTTCTATTTTTGACATTCTAGTCTTTTCCTGTTGCTTTGTATTCTGGTTAACAAACTTTCATCATTCAAGTTTCGGTCTCTCTGAAAGTTCTGCTATAGTAGATCTTGAAGATTAATGAAATTGTCAATGAGATTTGGCCAAAATACTCAAAATATATTGGAGAATTTTCCGTAATTAAATTACAATGTGCACCGTTTCATTTTGTGTATTTAAGCACAATCTTTCTATAGTAGAATATTGTGCATTTTGAGCTTGCACTAATGGGGTTATTCATGATGCATTTTTATGCTAAAAATGCCACTTTAATCTTATTCACGATACCATTTTTATTGAAAAAAATGCATCTTAGTTCAGTGCTATGTTCAGTTAAAATGCAAGGTGGTGTCGGATACCGTCACCGAGAAAGTCTATGCGCCTTTAATTCAATTTTGGCTTTCAAATAAATAATTTTACTATTTTCTCACCATTACCATAGTAATTTTACGCTTTTTCGCCTCCTCATCGTTCATTTTTGGCTGTAAAATATTATTTTTATCAAATTAATTTAAATTTTTTCCGAAAATGTAAATTTTTCGTACAATAGAAGTTCTTCTCCAAAAAAATGGAGGGCCTCGTAAATCGACACATTAAAGGTGCACAGACTTTCTCGGTGACGGTATCCGACACCACCTTGCATTGTAACTGAACATAGCACTGAACTAAGATGCATTTTTTTCAATTAAAATGGTATTGTGAATAAGATAAAAGTGGCATTTTTTGCATAAAAATGCATCATGAATAACCCCAAAAGGCTTGAGTTGAGTTGTTTGAAAAGATAAAAAAAACGTATGTCATTTACGTTTTTTTTTCGTTGAGAAGAAAAAACTTCAATTTTTATATACATATTCTTTAATTTCTCAATGGGACAGAAGAGGCCGATAGACATTTGCGTTATCCACCTCACGGATCTTACTCTTCTTCTAATGGCCATTCAATCAATGACACCTTCTTGTAGGCGGAGAGAAACGTTAAACAGGAAGAAGCCCTTGTTTCTCTTCTGCTTCTATCGTTGCTTTTCTGTTGACACCTTCCCCTATTTTCTATTTTTCAAATTGATCTGATATGTAACTATCTCATTGCGCATTGAATGTGAATTTTAGATTAATTTCCGATGCTTCTTTCCTCCGCTTCTTGTTATTCCTTTAACAAATTTGCATCGTCTTCTCATCTTTAAGCAATTATTGGAAAAAATATGATTTGTAGAAATCTTCTTTTTCAGACCATCAAAACATTAAAGGAATTGATCAAGCTCGCAGATATCATTTAGATTCCTAGAAAACACATTTGAAATTAGGGGAAAAGAGCAGATAATGAGACATTTGAAAATATAGTCATTTCGTGAAAATTAAGCCTACTTAAAGGTGAAATTGTGAGTTATTATTATATTTAAATGTGATGTCGTCAATAAGTTATAAGCTTTTCTCTTTTTCTAGTTCAAGCAGTAGTATTTGCTCACTCATCTATATATTTGCTCCAGATTTACCTGTGGAGAAATACAACTTCTGGAGAAATTCAACCTGAATACGTATGTACATTTCCAATTCAGTCGTTCGTTTATCAAGTATTTCTCATATTCATCACTATATTCTTCTTCTCCCGTTTCTTTTTACTCGACACATAAATAATGATAATATGAGAAAGTCCTCAGTTCCCAGCGCCCGCTTTCTTTCATCCTCTTTCAAGGGCACTTGGAGGTCTTGACTGTGTATGATAACACGTACGAACCCTTGCAAAAAATGTAAAGTTAGTCTTGGCTGAGAATTGAGAATTCACTGATCTTCCTAACCCCCGCTTTTTGTTTAACTTTTTTTAGGTCGCTAATAGAAAGCGAGGTAAGACAATGAGTTCACTACCCTGAAAAATTATTCATTGTCGGAAAAAAAGAGACATAGGTGCCGTGTGGGCGCCTTCTAATACAAAAAATGCCTTCCTTAGCTTTTCAAGAGACACCAAGGTAAACACAAATATTTATCTTCCATTTTTATTTATTTTTCTTAATGGTAACATTTGAAACAATTAGAACAGAACATCCTTTTGTTCAGATGCTGTGTCGTCTGTAAAAGAAAAAAAAACGGACTCCAGAAGATGATGTCATCACCATCTGGAGTGAATAGTATTAAAATACGTTTCAAACAGAAAATCGCATTTGATTTTGAGAAAGAAATGTGTGTGTCGGCTCTTTATTTGGTTTTAAAGCCATTTGAACGGATTTTCGAAATTTGCTCGACTTTTAGCATAAACCGGAATGGTGTCTGAAATGCTTGACTTATGAAATAAGTTCACTGCTTACAGCTTTCTGAAAAAAATATTGCGTTTCTTTCTCAAATGATATGCTGTTTTCTCTATTACCTCAATAATTATCATTTGCGCAGCTTCTGGAAATTCTCGTTGATTGCCTACAAAAAGCATTTCCTGGCAATCAATCCAAAACAACAAACTTGATTGGCTTCGTTTTTTCCATTTGATATGTAAATGCCAAGATTACGGTAATGAGGCGATGCAATTAGCGAGGGGATACGATAGCGTTTTCAATTTTTCGCCTCATCATTTGCTTTCCCCTTCATAACAGACAGCTCCAGATGGGATGAGCATGAAATGAGCACTTGAAGATTCGTGTCGAGAAGGGTGTTAAGCTGTGGGCACCACCCGGACCCAAGATCTTTGTATTATTCCAATTTTGTCAAAGTAGTGGTTCTTGTGTGGCTAGTTGGTTTTTCATCTTGTGGAGAATTTGTGATGTCTTAAAATCTCATCTCAAACACCCTTTCATCTTTTTGTTGTTTTTTTTCTAATTTTCATTCTTCATATCTCTCTTACGTACTTTAAAAAAATGCTAGATTTCATCGTAGCCGTAGTATAGTAGAAGTATACAGTTGGTTTACGACGCTTGTCATAAAAGGAGCCATCCATCCGCTTGATTGGAGTTGCCTCGCACCTCAGCAACCATAAAACATTTTGTACATGCCTTTCCTGGCTAGGTAGATAGCCGGCTTTCCTTGCCTTTTCGTAAAAAGGTATGCAAAACTTTGTCCGGGTTTCCCGTGCCCATTTTGAAAATGGAAGCACGGAAATTCAGCACCACTCAAGTGATTTCCACAAATAGAAAATGTAAGGTCGGAAAGGCGCTTTCCGTTTTTACCTCTTCTCCTCATTTTTTGCGCCTTCTTGCCTCTTCGCATCATCATCAAAATGAAATGCAAATTTACCTCGGGAATGATGTTTTGGTTGACGCCGCTGTAGTTTGGGAAGGTCGGAACTTCAAGACTTCTTTTTGGCTATTCTGAAGTCCGTTTGAATTTAAAAGTTCTCTCAATTCTCAGATATTCTTTGTTGGGTGGTTCCTTTATGTATCTGTTGGTGTTTCATCAGTAGCTATTCATTTTGTCAGATGCTTACCTATTTTTGCATATAATTTCATATAGCAATAATGGTTTCTCAATGGATTTTCTGATCTTTCTTTCAGTGACATTAAAGATAATTTCCAGAATGAAACATGACTTCCGTTCTGTTAAAATACGGAAAGAAATCTGAAAAGTTAATTCTGCAACACTGCAAATATCAATGTATTCTTCAATCGTCCTTATTCTTCAGAATCTAAATTGATTGTAAAATAATTGGTGTGGCAATTCAATAAAGAATGAGCCGAGCTCCGCAACTATTTATGTATATAGAAGCACAAATTTCAACTGGCAAAAAAAACCTGAAAATTAGTTTTGTGAGGTTGTTGAACACCTGAGGAAACCAATTTTAAGCGTTTTCAATACTTGACATTCCTGTTACGAGAAATGGGGTGTTTTCGTGTGCTGCGAGTTCCGTTTCACCTTTTTTGCTTGTTCCTGAGCTCATTTAATTCTAACACTTTCACATTTTCCTTCGTTTCATTGTCTGCTTTTTCAAATAAATTTTAAAAAATTATAATGGTTACAACCTTAACATCTTTAGCAACCGATCACTCCGAAAGTGACAATAGAAACGAAGAAAAATAAAAAAGAAGAGTAAGAGGGTGTCAGAAGCACGCTTGCCCCTAGCGAAAAAAGGCGAGGACGTCTAACTGACAGACGTTGACTGAGTTTGTTTGGTTTACTCTGATTTGCTGCACACCGAGTATATTTTCCTTCAGTGACCAACACCCTGATCGCGAGTTTGGAGAAGTGTAAAACTCTTTTTGGCGTAGTGTAAAACTGAATGTAATAAGAATAGGAATAGAGTATTCAAAAAAGAAAAAAGATAGACGGAACGAGAGTTGCGAATTGAAGGGAAGCGGTTTTAGCAAGGAAAAAGTAAAAATAAACGCTCGCATTTTTCCCTTTTTTCCGGCTTTTTAAAAAGTTTGAGGTCACTCTTTCATTCTTAACGACTCACTCTGAGCCATAGTTTTTTTTTCATAGCTTTTTTGTCACTTCTCTGGAATAAAACTGAGATAGAGTTGTTGGAATTTGTTGGTGATGCTTGTCATTCCTTTCATTTTTACATCTGGATCCTTTCGACCTCCCTTTTCCCGTGGGATCAATGTGTTGCAGGATCCTTCTGTTTTGCGTCTTTTCACACGTCTTTGTTTTTGTCTTGCGTTTTTAGAGCTTCTATGAGATTCTAACTTCCTGTTCTATACCATCGTTGTTTTTTTTTTTTAGTTTTTAACTAAAAATTTGTATCTTTTCCCATCACACAGCAAAATAAACCCGGTTTTAATATTAGGATTAGTTGGAAGTCGATTCCTAAAAGCTCTGCTTATCACAATTCGGCAGTTCTGCTCTATTTCTACTACTATCTTACGTTTCTACTAGTTTTCTAAAATTTCTAAAAATATCTAGCCCTTATATATGAATTATCAAAAAAGAAAAAAGTTAGCAACCGTAATTCGACTTGAGGAACGAGGAGCAAACCGAGAAGGAAATCCTGGTGCACACTTTCTTGCTTTAAGCTCAAAAAATTTAGTTTCCAAATATAATAAAATCGGCAATCACTCGTATTGCAGAAAAAAGATGAGGAAAAAGTCACCGCTTTTTTTTCAAGAAAAAATCGAATGAATCTTCACGATTTATGCAAATTTTTAATGAAAAAAAAAATCAAATTTCAATCAACCGAGCCAGCACAGTTTCACAAAGTAAAACCACTTTCAGTAATTGACAGAACAGGAAACGTTAATAAATGAAGACACCAAGTGCCAGAACATGAAGTCATAAGAGTAATCCGCCGTTTTTTTTTATTGAAACACATGAAAAGTCGAGTAGAATAATCCATTTCAATTCTTATGATCAATTTGAAACGCGTTCTTCTGTCCTGTTCTTCTGTTCTCTACCGCTTTCTTCATTCTCCTTCTCTCCCCCCCCCCTTTCTGAAGATTCTTTTTTCAACTACAACTTCTCCCCATCGGTTTTTTTACTTTTTCTGGTACACACTATTTCATAAATTTTACAAAAAAAAAGATAGCTCAAATAATTTCAAGTGATAGTTTGGTTCCTGTAGAATTCAAGCTTGACTTGAGCCGATGTTTTACTTTGGTCTCTGGATTCAAGAAGCTGACGTCAAGAACGATAAAGCTCTCAAATTGATGCATTGAGCATTTTTTTAAAGCAATATTATTGATTTTGTGTTAGCAGTTCAAAAAAAAATGAAAAAGAAACGTATAATTTTCAATTTCCTCACATTTTCACCTCACTTTGTTGCTCTCGTTTCGATTCGCAATTTCTACTAGAAAACTGCCACTTATGACTCATTTTCGCTAGTCAAAAAAATGTTAGTTACAGTGTTCTCCGTCCTTGAGGGTCTCGAACCAATTTCTTTCCTGTGCTCTTTCCATTTTCAAGTTTCTCACGTTTGACTTGCTCTTTTCTGGATGACCCTATTTTCCGACTTTGACCTTTTTATGTTCTCATCATTAGCATTTCTAATTCTTTTGAAAATTATTAGAATTTACTAAATTTCAACTGCTTTTAAATACTTTCTCAGAATCACTGAAATTGTTAATTTTTGAGTTTCTCTTTTCTAGTTAAAGTATCAATTCTACGAATAAAAATGCTAACTATGTCTAGATGCCCTCTAGACAATAACACTTGAAGTTTGGGGTGATCCGTGTTCTGGTAATTGTGTTGGTAATTGTCCACTCGAGAGAATCAGCAGAAAAGGAAGTGTGAAGAAATGTCAAGAGAAAGGGATGCCCCTCTCGCTGCATTTGGCGTGAGAAAGGCTAATTGAATCTGAAACTTTGTTCGTCCACTTTTTTCCCGTGTTTTCCTGTTGTTTTTTTTTTATACGTCATCTGTTTCGATGACGAATATGTCATTTCGGAAGATTAGCAATCATCAGTTTTAAGTAATTGAGACATGCAGAGACATTCCGACAGAATTTCACGCCTGGAAATTCTTAATCAATATTCCTGATTCATTTCACGGTGACTGGTGTCAAAGAAAGAAAGCCACGATGTAAATCAGGACGATACTTATCTTGTGAAAATGACGCGCGATTTTTTACGCGATTAAACGTAAATAGCGAAGAAAATGTTATGGTTGTCGACATTTGAATGAAAAACAGCAAAAATCGCCAGTGTCGGCTGGCATGAATGACCCTTCGTTGCATTTTGCGTTGCTTCTCCAGCTGCGAAATATGAAACATAATTATGTTGGAAGAGAAACATGTGTGTCCCCGAGTTAGGCAGCTAGCCTTTCTTCGAAACTCCCTTTCCTTTGGCTGGTAGACTAGACTAGTCTACCCGCAGAAATCATTGATGACTTTCTCGAAGATTTTTTCCCCCCGAATTTCATAGTGAATGGCGAGCGACAGAAGGGAGGGACAAGTGTTTATTGTGTGTGTTCGCGCATGCCGAAATAAATCTCTAAATAGCTCTTTATTGTTTGCTGTAACCATCGACCATCAATGCGGCGACCGACGCAGCACTCTCAAACGTATACGGCAATTGTAGAAAAAAAAAGAAGCTGATCAGAGAAGCGTCTGAAGCAATAAGTAAAGAGTTATGATGTCTGCCTCAAATCGGGGGGGGGGGAGGGAGAGCGTAGCGATCAGCATCCAAACGGAATCAGAGAGTTAGGTATACAATTCCAAGATAGTAATGCTTTTTTTCAGATTTCCCTTTCCATTTGTTCGTTTAAGATTCCTTCTTTGAAAATGGCATTCTTTTTTCTAACCGTGTATACCGACTTTATCAAGAACGTCTCTTTCTAAAAAAGAAACTAACATTTTATACTTAAATAAACATTCCTCAACACTTTCACGCATGTAACCAATGTCAGAAGTATTTCAATTGAGCCCTTCAATTTGCAGCGACTTCAAGAGACTAACATTAGCTAACCTTTCTGAAATTTCAAGTTCAGAGTCGCTATTGCGTCAAAGAAAAATGAAATATCACCTTTAGAAAACTGGTTAACAACAAATTCAGACGTTAGGAATCAATATTATACGTTTTTCAAATCAAAGCTGGTTCTATGCTCACACTGCTCCACTTAATAATGCATTAGACCTTCAAAACGTGTTGAAGCTAAGTAATACCAAACTTCAAGCAAGAAAGTGATATGCTATTCACAAAACTTCGTTCCTTTTTTTCTCAGTGACTTTTCCATGTAACTTTTCCTGCATTCCCGTCCCCCCCCTCTCTCTCTCACATTTTAGTTTTTTTTTTCAAGTAACAATTTCTCTGGAATATATCGGACAGAATTTCAAGTCATTGATTCTGTTTAGTTTCAGAAACAACTCCGAAGATTCATTATGAATTACGCCTACTGCGGTTTCTTTTTGAACGGGAACAGCCGCACCCAACCCTGAAATAGAATGACAATTCGAATAAAATCAGTACAAACATTTGTTGGGTTGATTTCGAGGGAAAAGGGAGTGCATCATGAAACGCGTCAGCCACAATCAGGGTGGGACAAGAGGATTTCCGGTTTTTCTTAGCTAAACATCAAGCTCTTCTAAAGGCCCATGAGTATAGCGGACCTTGCGTGGAAGGTTCTTTTCTGTTTCAGTGACAGATCATTTTCTTTGACGCAGCAGATTGCTTGCTAACGTCTTGTATAGGGATGTCCCCTCAAAAAAAAAAAGACAAAGTGCCTTTCTAGTTATTACCTATTCATTTAAGTCGGCGAATAAATTAACTTTCTTTTTTAGTTTAGTTCTTTTTTTCTTCCTATTCATCTTCTCCTTTTTCCTTTCCCCTTATATTTTTACGATAGATTTATGTGTTTCCTGATAGATATCACATCAAGTACACCCTTTTCCGCTTTTTCGGCGAAACTTCCTTGCTTAAGACTAAGTACATCATTCACTAAGACACCAGAACCATCTGGCAAGGATGGGATTACTCGTGTATGCGTGTAGAATGGCCCTAACTTTTGATGTTTTGCCCACCACCACCGCCACCCACTTTGAGTGTTAGATTACCAAGCAATATTCGAAATTGCCTTTACAATTCGAAATGCACAATTCTGGTTCTGAACGTCATCAGAAAATATGAAAAAAAAACTGAAAATCATAATTTTTTCTTAATGAAATTTGATTTTTCATTCTTCATTATACACCCACGCTTTTCTATATTATCACATCAGCCTAAAGGTCTACAGAGTGTTTTACGATCTTTTCCTGATAAATTTGTCCCGCGGGACAGTTCTATTAAGTTGAAAACACCGAAACCCATAGATGCTTCGTCTTTGAATGCTCGAAATCCAGGAAAAACTGTCTGTTTTTTCCACATTAGCATGCTCTTCTCTATTTTTCATGTTGTGTTCGCAGAACAGAGAGTGTCTGAAGGGAGTTGGAAGCTTCTGGATAGGATACTCTTTTGATGCTTTGTTTTCTGGATGTTTTCAAAACAAAAGCTTTGTTACAGACTCTTTTAGAAAATTCAAATGTTCAGTTGTAATTGAGTGATTATAGAATAGTTATTCAAAACATTTTGGAGCGTCTTCGATAGAAAACAAAGCTGAAATGCTTAATTTGTATGTGCACTTTGCTTACATCTAAAATCAGTGTGCTCAAATTACAGCAAATTCTCATTTAGCTTCATTATTGCACGATGCTGTAAGAAAGCGTTTTTGACGTCGAAGTTGAAGACGTCGACGCCCCAGTGCCAGTCACTGTGTGTCCACTTTACATATATACCCAATTAACAGTGTCACTTTTCACATCCTTCGCCCGTGTCGTTCTTTTTCCCGTTTATCCTTCCCCTGCCTAATCATTTGCAAAAAAAAGAGGACATCTTCTGTATTTCCTTAAATAGGACGATAATCTCATTAAGTAGCTATCACTGTCAATTGTTCCTTCGATTTACTCTAGTTCCTCTCATCGTCAAAGTTGACATCTTTTAAAAATTCCATTATTTCAGTGTTAATATGTCATCTGGGAATCGCCAAGCACCAATGCCACCGCCTAAACCTCGAAATCTTGGACGTGGGAAGTTTTATCACCAAGGAGGTACGTCACCATATTTTTTCCTGTCTGAATAATTGATAACTGACTTATGTGCCGGTTTTTCCTTCTTATTTTAATATAAATCATAAATAATTGAAAAAATGAATGAAGAAAGAAGGGAAGAGGATGCATTTATAAATACGAGTTTTTTGTTATTTTCAGTTTCTTTCTTCAATTTCTATTTTCTTCATTTCTGTTTCATCAACGTTGAAGGTTCTTTGGGATGGGAAAAGAGCCGAGGCGAGAACTCTATTTTTTTAGTTCTGATGTGATTTATTACTTTTGTTCTTGCTAAAATACTATATTTAATCAGATATCTTCGATTATCCATTCATTCAAATAGTACTATGTTTTGTCGAACATACAAAAATCTTTGAAAGTTTTTGCATGTCACTTGCCCTTGACTTAATCGCTTATCACACAGCTTGGAATTACCTGCTTGATTTACCGTTACGGACATAAAATAGGTCAGGTAGAAAAACCATGATTGAGTGCAGTGATAGACAAATCAATTTTTTTAAAGAGATTTTTTTTGCTATCTTCTTTTTCCATTTTTTTCTCATTTTTGAAAAAAGTGATTAGTTAGTGAAGACGAAACAGTGAAATAGAGCCAAATGAAAAGATATGAACTTGCTCGTGTGTTTCTTATGTTTGACAGAAGTTTAACATTAATTAAAGGTTTTTTTGATATCAATTTTACATTCTTAGTAGATTCATTGAATTGGAAAGTTTATAGAAACTGCAAGACGATTCTGAAGTCGATTAAAGAAAACTATAAAGTCAAGCTTTCTCAGCTTTTACGAATTATCGGGTTCCGTCAAAATCCTGAGGCGCATACTGATGTGAGCCGGTGGAAAATTGAAATAAACTTATTTTCAGGGTCATATTAAAACTTCAGAATCTGTTAGAATTCGACTGCCATGTAACACAGTAATTAAGAAACGACACTCCATCAAACGGGTAGCACACTTTTTAGCTAAAGCTGGAGAGATTTTTTTGAATTGAATTTTAAGACTGAAAGTTTTGTAACTGTTTTTGTTTTCAGTTTTGCTTCTTTAATTCTGACCATTTGCTTTCCTCGGATGAGTTTTATTAGCGGTAAATACCGTTTTTGGTTCGTTTAATTTTATAAAGAAACCTCAAGCCCGGTATATACGTGGTCAACTAATGAATCGCAAATAGAAACAGAAAATGGAAATTTGGAGAAAAAAAAGTTCTCATTGAGTTGTACTTTCCCTGAAATTTCTTTCTCTTAAAAAGTACATTCCTGACACGCATAAGAACGCACGATTAGCATTTGTTAAGAAATTTGGTAGTGAAATGCTTAGAAAACTTTGATATTCTATTATTTTGTAAATTGTATAAGCAGGAAATTAATTTTGACGCAAATACCTGAGCAGAATATTGAAAAGAATCATGTTAAAGGAGTTTCGATTAGGTTGAGCATTATTTGAGCCATTTATACAACCTATCTGAGTAAAGAATTTGGTTGATTTGAATTGGTTGAAAATCGATACTTGTTCATGGCCACTTTGAAATTTTTAAGGCTTTATATGAGAGGATTACGCTTCTTTTTGCAATATCCTTGGGAAAACAACAAAACTGTCTTCATTTCAAAACAGCCTTCGAAACTTGTCGGTTTTGATTTCTCGAAAAACGACTTCGTCTCTCACTTCCAGTGTGAAAAGTCATGCACCAAAGCGACAAGCATTTCCGAAACGAAAAGAGTGAGCCGTGGCTCCGCGGTCAGCATTTTTTGTAACCCATCTCTAATGCCAAGAGAGCCTCACTTGCCATTCCATTTTTGTTCGCTGCCCTTTAGTTCGGTTTTTCATTTAGAACGTTTTCAGAGTTATTGACAAATTTGTTCTTAGTCTTCAATCTTAACAAAGTGTGTTTTGCGCTACGGCGTCCGGTGCGTGCCCATTCCTCCTTATTGCATTTTGTGTGAAAAAAGAGAAAGGGAGAGAGCATCTAGAATTCCGTGGTCGAATACCAAAAAGAGAATGTGAATTCGTATCAGCTGGAGATGAGAATCCAAGTTTCTTCTGAGAGAAAAATTCAATCAAGAATTCGTTCGGCGGCAACACTGTACTTTAAAAGTGTAAGAAAACAGCATTCAGCTTTACGAAACGAGAATCGTAGTTGTTCAGATGCTGAAACGTCGCTTCTTAAAATTCTTTGCGAATATACTGTATTTCAATTGAAAATCCTTATATAATCATTCTAGAATTTCACTCACGTTTTGCCAGTTAGTGACTAAATGAACTCCACTGCATCAAGGCTGAATATATCAAGGCTTAAGTAATTTTTTCCACACTAAAATCATTTTCACTAAAATTTGAGCTACAGTATTCTATAATTGCTTTAAAAGTTGAAAGACTTCTCAGGCTACCGTATGACCGTGCTTAACAGAAAAGATTGTTTCCTTCTGTATCAGGTATAAGGCAATTCTATTTTTTAAGACTGTATCTTCAAACTATTGTTTTCCCGTGATTTTTTCATAAATTTCAAATATTCATAATCAAAAAATAAAAAATTTGTTCCTGTTAGAAGCTGTGTTCCTAATGTATCCGATTTCTAGATATTTCTGAAATGTTTAGGTTTTGTCGAAATCAAATTCTCGATAGGAAAAATTTTCTATTAGAAATAGTGTTTCATTTCATCCGAAGTGCGTTGCAGTTATTCATTCTCAAACAGAATTTTGCCATAAAAAGTGAGCAGCACTCATGTCATATTCTTGAGATGCCGTAAACTCGATTACGGTAGGCACATATCATCTTGATGTCATGAACAAAGTAGAAGTTCCTTTAATCATTCTTTTAAGAAGGCATTTCTTCATTTTTGAGTGAGTTTTGATGGACTGCCGCCCAGAGCGCGAGTCAAAATGAACCACTTCACCCTCTGGCACAAAAAAATTGGAAGGGGGGGGGGAAGTGCCAAAACTTTTTTGAAGAAAAGGAGTGCTACCCTCCCGTTTTGCAGTCCTCTTTTCACCCTTCTCTTTCCTCTTCGGTAGATGTCATCAATAATTCTGTCCAAACATGCTTTAAACTCATTGTTCTTCTTTTTCTTATCCCCTTGTTGCTGCCGCCTCAGAAGCGTCACGTTCCTCTTCTTCTTCTTTAGTTTCGCCCATACATTACATTTTTATAGCGTTACCGCATTTGTCTGAAAAAAAAAAAACGGCGCACGTTGAACTGCCGTCTACTACTGTCGGTCCCATTTCGATCGCCTCTTATTTCATATATATATAATGCAGCGGTTTCTCAGAATAAACAGCTTTGGGTTAGGAGGATAAAGAAACCGACGTGGCTCTCAGAAAACCCAACATTTTTTCAGGGTATTTGACCCCGCAAGACAGCGACACGGACAGCGGTATTAGTGCTGATTGTGATCAGGGATCACCGAGAGCTGCTGCCGGATTTGTGACAGGAATCAACGGATTGCAAAACGTACAACAATTGAGCACTCCAAGAAGAATACCAGGTGAGAACTTGGTCGTTGGAATCCTGGAAATCTGAAAAGAATTGGGGAGTCTGAATTTTCCATTTTTTTAAGTGCCGTAAAGTCTTTGTCAGAACGAAAAATAGACGAAAAACAAGTTCTCAATTATTAAATAACTCAAGAGTTTACATAGACTATTTAAGAACAGTGCACTGTAGAAATAAAATTTTGCATCTGCAAAATGATTTTCTGATTTCCTAAAACGTTTCAGACTTCATGAATAATGAGTCACATGATGAAAAATTCAACGAGCTCACTCTTTCTCTCCGTCTTTTTCAATACGTAGCACAATTTCTCGAACATTTAGAATGATTTCCCAGACCATCAGTTCTTTAATTTGCAGATATTCCCACTGCACCTTATCAGAACTTTCGAAGTCAATCGTCAGCAGATTACTTGACTCCGAACTCCGCTCGCAAAATTGCAAGCTACAGCACAACTCCTAGAAGGCTCCCATTACAACCACAACAACAAGCTCCTCATCAAGCGACGAAGGCCAAATATCGTGTCAGATTTGCCGATGAGGTGGATAGCGGGGCTTCGACGTCAAGCGGAACCTCCTCCACGCACATCTCGCCGAGAAATGATCCTCAGGAAATGCTAATGAATTCAGGTAAAAGCAGAAGAAAAAGTGGTTATTTGAAAACGAAGTGTTGAAATACATAAATACAAATTTGAAGCTTGTATGTGAGCAGAAACATTTGAAGCAGTCAGTCAACAACCTAAAAAATTCACGTTTATGCATGATGAGATGTATAAATTTTTTAAAATATATAATTTTCAAAACAAAAATTAATAAAATCAAACGTCACATGTTAAATTTTTTCTATATTTTTTAAACCAATCAAACCTGAAAAATTGAAACGTTATTCGGTATTATTTGAATATTTGCTTCAACAATTACTAAAATCAGCATTTGCATCCATATAATTTGCTGAAAGGAGCAAGAAATGTTCATATTTTCAGCAGTGGGTAGCTCACAAATAAACACAACCTTCCAACAGCCAACGGGATACACTCAGAATCCTAACGATGCACAAGTGAAAGTGAATAAAAATGAGTATCCTCCAGTGAATCGAACGCCTACGATATCATCATCTCCGAGGACTGGAACACTTCGTAAGTTGAACTATTCACTTTGTACTGGGGCCCCAAGACAACGTATTGAACGAAATATGTACACACTTCAATAAGTAGTTCTTTTCTGAAAACTCTCTTATTGTATTACGCCTCCCTCTGTTCAAACTTCTTTCTTATCGGCTGAAAATAGAGTTACAAGAGCTATTCAGCAAAAATTTTCATAAAAGCAGAGCAGCAGCAGAGGAGCCTGTGACCCACCGAATGGAAACAGTGAAAAAAAAACACACACTCACGACATACAACGGGAGAGCACGACATACATCTAGCGTGCTAGAAACAGAATTAGCATGTGTAGCTGATCAGCTTTGCTCCCAACAAAATTGTCGTCTGTTACTTTTGACATAGATGCATACACTTCTCTGTTATTTGTACTAAAGAAGCACTCGTATTCCGGAAATTTCTTGATAAATAGGTAGAATCTTCCGTAGATATTCCGAAAAATTGTATTATTAGCTGTGTATTAATATAATTTAATAAATTTACATAATAAAAAATTTTAAGAAAGAACACCAAACCGCCAACTTCCTATAAGCTCTACTCCACAACCACAACCAACTTATATTGACCAAATCCCAAACTTGCCAGAGCCACCGCCATATACAATAGCCATGCAGAGATTGAGGTGGGTAGATTCCCGTTTTATACGACATTTTTGAAGCAAATTTTCAGATCTGCTGATCTACAACCTCAAGAATCGTTCCGGGATGCTTTCATTCGGAAAAGTGTGAATGATACACTACAGCGGCGTTATCGCCAGCGCAGCTCTTCCCTTCCACGTGGCAACAAGTCATATTACGAAGGAATTGATGAGTATGATATACAGCCACCTATTCGGCACCCTTCACCTCATAAGTCTTCACTTATGACTTCAGTTAACCAACTTCCTGGAAGTTTGGACAATCTTCATATCACTGTAAGAACTATGCATTCACGCGAACGATTTTACTTTATAATTTAACATTTTCAGAATCTTAATATGGGTATGAGACGGAGAAAATTGCCAACGGCTCCTTTAATGGGATCTTCTTGCCAGTTGCACTTAGACAATTCAGATGAATTAACTGCTTTCAGAGCTCTTCAGTTTCAAATGATGCAAGACGAGTTACAGAGGTTTGTAGGAAAATACTGGTTTTAGGATTTCGCAATTCCAAAATGACGAGCTTTTTCCTTTTCAGACAGCAGCTTCCACCACAATCTTTCGAAAGACAGCCGACTCTGCTACGCCGGGCCAACTTGCCTCCACAGAATTTCAACATTCCACATATCACTACAACCGGACCGCCACCTATGGGTCTTTCTGTTCCAGTTCAGTATGATCAGGGAGAATATGCGTAAGAGATTTAAAACCAAAACTCATATATAAATGTGTGTTAATGTTGCAGAACGCAAAGTGTTAGAGCTCAACTAGTGGCACTTGATCAAAGAGGTTTTCGTCGAGTGTTGGTGGAAAAAATGATGCCCGGACCATTTGGTTTCTACATTGCCACTGGAGTTGTGGCAGGACAAAGAGGTTTTTTTTTTCTTTTTTTTTTGCGAGAGTTTCTTTGAGTTTTGTTTGTTTTTATGTGGGAATGAAGCATAATAAAAAATGAAAAAAAAAAGAAAATTGGGAAATTTTCTAAAGCGCCTCGGGTGCCATAAAACCTCTTCAAATTTTATTAGAAGATGATGAAATAGTTAATCAAATATCAATGGGAAGACGTCTCAATTTTTGCACCAAATTAATGAAATTGAGCATTCAATATGATTGAGAGGGAGCAATTCAGAATCGGTTTGTGTTTCGTTGAAACCTCACGCCCTCTTTGCACAATATCTTTATTGAAGCCTCGTGTACATCCAGATTCCACACTCTGATCTTTGAGACCTCTGAATCTTTTTAAAACATTGAGCATACGTCTCAATTAAAAACCACACATAGAGCACTATTCAATTTTCAGCCGGTATCTTCATCTCACGAGTCTCCCTTCCATCCTTATCACCGATGCTAACCGTTGGAGACGAAATCATTTATGTAGATGAAGAGTATGTTAAAGGACGTAGTCTGGAATATGTTCAATCCGTGATTGCCGGAAAGACAAGCGTCACAATCACTCTCCTGCCGGCCGTTGGACAACCAGCAATCTGCTGAGAAAAGTTGTTTCTTTCAAGTGTTCCAATCAATAATTAGGAATAACAAAAACAAATATTTTTCTGTAGAAATGTTCTCGTTTAATGTCAAAGCTATCAAGCTATCCAAACTATCAAGAGCATACAATCTTGTGATATGAGTGCTTCGGCTAATGAACAATTATTTTCACAAACAGACGTCTTAATGTCTATTTTAAATAGTGTTTTTTTTATTTTTTTTTCATTCATTCCAATTTTATCATAAAATGAAATTGTTGTAGATACTCCTTGACCATTCTTTCTACAATGTCAGCGATATAATGTGCTCTATCTAGACTTCACTTGCATGGCATAACTTCTCGACTCAGTCAGTTCTAATTGATATTAGAATCAACATATTGTTGTAAAAAAATATTTTTAAGTCGGTTATCGCGTTCTTTGAAATCCACGAGACTCGCTCATTTTCATTTTCACACGGGCGGCAGTTTTTTTTTTCAGCAAAGTTTCCATGTTTGTCTAGAAGACTGCAAAGACTATAAAGCAATTTTTGGTTTCATTTGGTTTGTTGCATGTATCTCTTCTAGTGCAAAGGCGAAGTACGCAAACACCGATAGCGAGAATACTGGTGCTTTCGTATTACTCTCATAAACTCGTATTCAAGTGAGAGCTTTCATTCCGATAAAAAAATAAGGTAGCGGCTTTCAAAAATTAACAAAGATAATGCTCGGCAAAACGCGGCAACCTGCCAACTTTCTGAAAAATTCTGAAAAATGTATGAAAACTTCTTTTTCATGTTTCTTTTCATGTTGTTATTACATGATTTTTGATTTAAAGTGTGCACACAGTCATTTGGAAACGAGTTCTATGAACTTTGAGAATGAAATCTTAGGGTTGCTGCGGGGAATCGTTTGAACCAACTCGAAAAGTTGTTATTTTTCTTGTATTACCGCTGAGCATCTCCATCAAAATTAGAACGGTTGAACCTAGCGCTATAACATGTTTGAAGAGCTCGTATTATGAATTATACGCAAGCTGTTAAAATCTCAGAAAAAGCTTTCAAAATTCTGAAGATCTTAATAAAAAATTGTAGAAATGATTTCATCTTACGACAAGATTATCGCTGCTTGACAGAGGCTTCGAAGCATCACATCATACTAACCGCAAAAGTGTGTGAACGTTTGACTGAGCTCTTAAGAAATTATAATTAAAAAAAAAGAAGTTCACTAGAAAATGCTCCTTAGCTGAACTTGGCTTCCTTGAAGGCATGTCTCGCAATACTTAAAGAAGGATGAAGCGGAACATATGATGCGATCTCAAAGAGAATCAATCTACTGGACAAAATATTAAAGAAAGTTATTCTCATTGTGTTTGTGAAATTTTTGTGAAATTTTTCACTGAAAACCTCCTTGATTTTTTAATTCCAAATCTCCTTAGAAAAACTATTTGAAAAATGTAAACTAAACTGCAAACGTAAATGTACCAGTTCTCCTTTTGAAGTGATAGTTATTTCCCTTTGAAATTTTAGTAAATTGATTTTTTCTATAATCCGAAAATCAAGTTATAAGCTCAAAAAGTTAGAGGAATCTAAATATTGAAAAAATAGAGTACATATTCCATTAAATCTCATGTAAGCCGCTAGCCATGTACATGAGCAAGTGTAAGCATCTGGATCTTAAAAAATTACTAGTACTTCTGTGGGAGCAGGTATTAGTGAAGTTCCAAATTAGGGTGTAGTAGCTCAATTAAAATCTTACATTCCTCAACGGGCTCAAAATTTCAATCCAAATATCAAAATACCTGAATTTTCATATTCTGCTTTCATGGGTTCGTTCATTGTATATGTTGAAAATATCGAAACATCACTGTTACTCTTAAATTCCAGCAAAATTAAAACAGTCAAAAGCTCTTTTTAAATTAAAACATTATAAAGAATGCCACTACGAAATTATATATTTTCTTTTATTCACAAAAACAAATTTCAAATACCGATTGAACAGTTATTAAGAATTAAAAAAAGAGCAAACAACCGGACAACGCCTCTGATAGCTTTCTCACTTTAAATAATTTAGCTTCAAAGAAGTTGAAATAGTGTTAAGTGATTCATTTCTGAAAATTTGTGTGGCACAGATCAAGCTCGAGAGAACAGTTGGAGTCTTGCATAATATATTCTCACAAGGGAACCTCGAATAGAAATCCTCCTAACTTTTTTTAAAAATTTGACCACAGGTACTTTCGACTAAGGGAAATTCAGTACACATAGTGGCTATCTGCGCAAACTTCTGGAAATCGAGATATTTCGATCTGAAAATCCAGAGCTCTGCGCCCTTTCTTCTCCTCCTACCTTTTCCTTCTTTCCTATATGCATTCCACGCTGAAGGAAAAACAAGCAGTGGTGGCCGAGGGGTAAAGAGGGGGATGTGAGTATATTAAGTGTGGGTTCGGTTCCGCTCTTTTTCTTTTTTTGCCTTTGCTTTTTTTTTCGAGTTTTATCATGATAAAAAAAGATGAAACAAAATGCCGAAATTTCTGGAAATCGAGAAAAAATTAACAGGTTATACTAACTATATTTATTAAATAACCAGAACAAAAAAACAATATAGGAAAACAGAAAGAAATTAACAACATCTATGATTGACCAACACATAATGGAGAAAACAGAAATGATCCTCGCAATGAATGCACTTGATAAACGACGTTTTGAGACATCCGTTGTGATGGCATTCTCTTGCAACGTTCCTTGGGAAGAGGTGCTGGGATGGAGTTTGGAAGAAGGGTGGCTTGGGGACCTCATAACCGCAAGCATGCCAAGCATATTGAGCCCATGGTTTCAACTTGGGAGAACAGAGCTGCTACCAGATGAGAGACAGAAGCTGAAAATCGAGAGTCGGATAGGTGAGTTGTCCATGCCCAGTGATTGTTTTCATCACTTTCTTGAATCCTCCAAAAATGCCAAGATCACAAGGCTGAACCAATCCCGTGCATCCTGGAGGGATAATGCGGACCAAATTTCCAAATTCAACGTCTTCAACGCTGATCAAAGCGGATTTCAGCTGGAGACGAATGCAAGAAATTTGACCTTCACAGGATCGAAAGATATTAATTGTGTCGTCCAGAATGTGTCTTCCACGACCAATTCTTATACAGTGTTTCCGTTGATTTCTGCGGATGGGACACTTCATCCAAAGTTGTTCGTGACGTTGAAACAGAAAGGAGGAAAATTCCCCAAAAAAGGCCACTACAACTCTGTTCTCGGTGGCAGCTCTGTTCTCCCAAGTTGAAACCATGGGCTCAATATGCTTGGCATGCTTGCGGTTATGAGGTCCCCAAGCCACCCTTCTTCCAAACTCCATCCCAGCACCCCTTCCCAAGGAACGTTGCAAGAGAATGCCATCACAACGGATGTCTCAAAACGTCGTTTATCAAGTGCATTCATTGCGAGGATCATTTCTGTTTTCTCCATTATGTGTTGGTCAATCATAGATGTTGTTAATTTCTTTCTGTTTTCCTATATTGTTTTCTTGTTCTGGTTATTTAATAAATATAGTTAGTATAACCTGTTAATTTTTTCTCGATTTCCAGAAATTTCGGCATTTTGTTTCATCTTTTTTTATCATGATAAAACTCGAAAAAAAAAGCAAAGGCAAAAAAAGAAAAAGAGCGGAACTGAACCCACACTTAATATACTCACATCCCCCTCTTTACCCCTCGGCCACCACTGCTTGTTTTTCCTTCAGCGTGGAATGCATATAGGAAAGAAGGAAAAGGTAGGAGGAGAAGAAAGGGCGCAGAGCTCTGGATTTTCAGATCGAAATATCTCGATTTCCAGAAGTTTGCGCAGATAGCCACTATGTGTACTGAATTTCCCTTAGTCGAAAGTACCTGTGGTCAAATTTTTAAAAAAAGTTAGGAGGATTTCTATTCGAGGTTCCCTTGTCAGTGGAAAGTTTGCGGCTCTGCCGCTGTTCTAGAACATTCTGGAGCATTCTGGAATGTTTTAGAAACTTTGGAAAACTATGTCTATCGAAGTTGTAGTTTTGCACTTAAATGTGATACACGGACTTCCAGATTTCCATAATATATCAGCAACATTTTG
The DNA here is from genome assembly GCA_003052745.1 of Caenorhabditis inopinata. Taxonomy (NCBI): domain Eukaryota; kingdom Metazoa; phylum Nematoda; class Chromadorea; order Rhabditida; family Rhabditidae; genus Caenorhabditis; species Caenorhabditis inopinata. The sequence continues at coordinate 2,870,821 of AP018156.1, read as the reverse complement.
AGTGTTTCAGGCAGTTTTGTAGATTCTGGGTGTATAGTTTTACAGTATCCCATGTACCCAGCGACCTTCTAAAGATATCGTCTCGAAGCGATCAGGTGGTCATGACTCCATCCTGCATATCAAAGTAGGAGGCCCATGTTCTTTTGAGTTATTCAAAACAACGTCCTGGGCAGACAGACGAAACACAGGCGGAACTATTTGCTCAATAATAATTGGATATGAGAGACATATGATGTGTTGTTGCGGGTCTAGCGTCCAGGGAAAACCCAAATACCCGAGCTACAACTGTGAACAGAAAAACATATTATGGATTTGTTATAAAATTAAAGTTAGTTTTGGGTTGAACTTTTGTTATAAAACCAGACGTCACACTTGCAACAAGACGAAAAACCGAATTACCAGCTGGAAAATTGAATTATGGCGAGTTTTGGCCATTTAAAATGTTGCCAATTGTTCAATTGTACGAATTAAGAATGTGGCCAGAGCAGAGAATACGGAAACATATAGGAAAACGTATAATGAAATAAACACATCTAACATGCAACTGTGTAAAAGTGTAAGAATAGGCGGTCTTCAGAATATTTTGTAGTTGATAACTGTCGCAGTCGCAAGAGATGCTGTTATAGTTCAATAAAATGAGCACATCCTGATTTCAGAATAGTATTCACTGAATTCAGTTGCTGCAGGCTTAGAAGAGACTGAAAGAAGGAGCTGTAACCTTCAAAAATATGAAATCCTCGGCTTCACACAAAAATTTTCAGAATATCCTGATGGAAACTAGTTAATTTATGCGTTTTAGTCTAAAAACCTCAAAATTTGGCATTTTTTTATTTAACAAATTTTCTCCTATTTTACATATTTTCCCGCTCAGTAATGCACGTTGGACTTTAATCTGCAAGATAAAACATTTTCAGCACATTTTTGGACACCTTGAATTGAATCGGAATCACCACAAGAGACTCTGAAGTTTAGAAGGAACCGTAAATTCTTTCATCCATCTTTGATTGTTCACTTTATCTTCTCCGTATTCAAAATCTGTAGGCTATTCCAGAAACTTTTGCGTGGATAGTACTAGAGCTCTTCTCTTTATTTGACCATGAATTAGTTCTAGTCGTACCAATTCATATTTTTTTAATACGTGAGGTGATGAGAATGAATAGTTAAGTATACAAATAGGTATGTTCAACTTTTTCTGAACACTGCAACACTGTATCTAACAGGAGAAACGGTTCTTTTTTTACCGTATTTCAATTCCAGAACTCCAGATTCACCCATCATCTTACTGTTAAATATTATTCCATTATTACGTAATTACTGTTTCTAGCCCTGTTCATAAGCATGCCTTTGCCTTCTTTCTAGAATCCTCTCAATTACAGCCATAATTACAGTTGTAAAATGAAACTTCTTCGCTAAGCCCTTATCCGGTATTTTGTTTTATCACTGAGTTACATAGGCAATCCGTTACTTGCTTCTATGAGCCCGGAACCCAGCTAGCAATGCCTTAAGGTCTTGGGCGATGGAGGTCCATTAAGCAATTAGTGGAATTCTTGGATGCTTTGGGACTTAGCTTTCCTTTGTTAGTCTCCGAGGATTACGGGATATTTTATATATTGTTGTAGTATATCACGTAGGACCATTTTACGTGATACTACAACAATATATAAAATATAAATGCATATATTTCTAAGTGATTCTCGAATCTTAATAAGAGTGCCCTTATATTTGGATGCACCAGATTCAAGCATACTTGAAGCAAACTCACTCATTATTGTTTTACGGAACATTTTATTAAATCTAAGGAACCTAACTCTAATATAAATATTTATGAGCTACTCCGTAGTCCTTATATTGGTTTTTGAGTGCAAAAATGAGCAAATTCAAAGAAAGTCATTACCATAGAAGAATTTGCTAATTTTGAGAGTGATTTGGTGCTTTGTGGTACTAATTTTTGAATGAATAATCCACATTTTTTTCAGAATCTCACGAACTGTGATCGGTTAACAACCGATTATTCATGATTGCAAAATTTAATTACATAAATGCGATGGGCTCTTACCGTTTGAAGCTTTTTTTTTCTTTAAAACAACTCCATAATGTTATTAATTAACATGAAATCACAGAGTTATTGTCAAATATGTACATCTGGTTATCATAAAACACCAATAACACAACAGTTTATTTTAGAGATGACGTATTGCTCATAACATAAGTAAAAGAGACTCAATGAAGATTGTAGGTGTTCTCGATGTTCATCGATTGATTTTGCATTGATTTTTCTTCTGATTTCGGCAAGGGAACATGCTAACTGGCAGAGTGACTACTATCTTAAGCAACGGGAAAATTCATTGGTCGCATCAGGATTTTGTGCAGGATAGACTGTAATTCACGGCATTTGTAGAAAAAAATGTTGCGTTAAAAATGAATTTAAAAAACCTGATCTTGCTCACTTACTCGTTTGAATACACGTGGTTGATCAGCGAAACCTGGCATCCATCCACGCCCAGAGATCATCAATCCGGAACGAGGTATGGCGGCGAGACGATCCGCTGTAGAAGTAGCACGCTTTGTGAAACCATCTTCTGGCTGTAAAATCTGGAAAACTTCAATGTGGAGAAGAAATCTTCATTTATTCTTTTATAAGATCTGAATTCCGCTAGTTGGCATCTGATGATATGTTCCAAAAATCTAGATGCTTTCATTCGAAAAATGTTCTAAACACCCCGAATAGAAGAGCATGACACTGAATCGATTACGGTGATCATCATATAATTTAGCATGCTTGTGGTCAATTCTTCGATTTCAAATAGAGCACTTGAGCAAAGAGACTTTTGTTCCTCTAGCTACTTATTTATGGAGGCTGCTCGTTATTAGTCATATTCAACATTGATTTATATATCTGGTTTACTGTATTTCCGGCTAAAATAGGCAGAATCAATAAAATTAGGAAGTGGAGTACAAGTTGGCTATTTTGGTCAGTAACTATAATTAGAATTACACTTAACATTTAAATTTACACGCGTAGTTTCTAAATATGCGCATTCTTTGATAGGATTAGACGAAAACGTAGCAAAAATTGTAAAAAAGAATTGAAATGCTATCAAAAATGTTGCATATTAGTGTGAAAAGAGCAAGGAAAGTGCCGTTAATATCATTTACCATGTCTCTCCTCTTCATAATCCTTGCTTGGATGTTCTCTAGTGGGGTCTTTCCTGATGCTAGAACTAGAAGTCGTCGAATCAGAACTGCCGTATGCTAGAATTAAAGTGAACTTCAGTTTGAGGCTTCACTTTGAAAGTTGAGAAACCCTAAGAAAGCGGAACTAGATGTATTCCTACTTGAAGTCTAGTTACGGAAGAGTTCATTCATGTAAGACCCTGCCAATTTCAAAGTCATAATTCCAGTTTTTTTTTGCGATTTTATAAAAATTTACAAAACGAAACCTTAGGTATATAATCCGTCATTTCGTAGTTATCCTGAAAAAAAAGATGGCTGTTGCTGGAGGAATAAGGAGTTTGGTAACATACCAATGGTGTTTCATAGTCATCGTACGCCGAGCTGAGTACTACGGAAGCCGTAGAAGCCAGTAAAACGAAAGTCCATATGTTTTGCATATTACCTGAAAATTCTCAAACTTTTAGAAAGAATAGATTTGAAACAGCAAAAAGTACTTGAGCAGGTAAATGTTTGGATATTCGGGATAAGAAAATTCAGCTTGAAGGATGTCAGCCGTACGATCTTCGATCATGGTAATCGTATCGACTGATGTCTTCTACATACTCTTAAAACTCGTTAGAAGACACCCTACCACTGAAGAAATTCAAATTTTCTTGATAGATTATAGGGTGAAATCGAGAAAAGTAAAGTCGACTTCCTAGTGCTCTCAAATACACTTTCTATGAAAAGTGGGAGGAGACTACTTTCTCTCGTAGTACTGCTGCTCATCGAAGCATCAGAGGTAATCCTTATAAGATGTCAGTTATGGGTGCACTTTTTGAAAAGATTCTAAGACTTTGAAGAGGGGCTCTGATGATTAGTTAAAGATTCATTTGAAAATTTTACTAATACAATAAAGATGAGCATTCTACAATGGACGGGACCGGGGGGGGGGATAAATATCGTATAAAATCAAACTCACTTGATGATGAATAGATGTGGCTTTGAAGATAAAGCAAGAAATTTATACAGAGGGAAGGGAAGACTTATTTCAGATATTTGCGTGGGTTAACAATGGGCGGAGCTAGTGGATTTTGTTGGGCGATGTGCGCGAAGCGATTTATTTCGAACACGTGTAAAAACTAGTGAATATGACTGCTAAAGCACTATATCACGATAGCAATAGTTGAGAAGCTGTCTTAAACGCGATGCTGTACTTCAGGGAATTATTCAACCTTTTATATTGCCTTCTGCGTGCATTTTTCATGTATCCAACAAAGTGGGCGGAGCAGTCTTATAAGGAGCGCTGCGCCTTGTAGGCGGGAAACTTATTTGAACAAAAACAAACGTGCTAGGCTCGCCAGCGAGTTCGATGCATCTCAATTTGTCGTAGATATTAAATAGATGCTTGCCAAGGAGGAACTTGTCACTTTCAGAAGACATCCTTATAGGTGCAAAAAAAATTGCATTGGAATTAAATATTCTAATACAGAAAAAAAAATATATGCAATTAGGACATTTTTTTCTAAAGTTCTGATGCGTAGCTAACGTCATCGAACTACACAGACAATTTTATAAATTTGATAAATTTCTATGTCGTGCTTAATCCGAAACACACCAAATTTTATAAGCTATTATTGCTTTATTCAGAAAACATTGAGCACACTCAAGTAGAAAACTTTAAGTTTAATAATAAAAATTTTAAAAAAAAGATACCTGCCAGTCCTGACAGGAATTGGTTTGCATGAGGATCTCCTACTGTATAAAAATGATATATTGATATTAGACATGCAGGTGCTTCCGTCTTGTGATTTGAAACCCTATTTCCGTATTCCGTAGCTTGAGTTCAGCCATGAACTTCAAAAAGAAATCAGACTAATGATTTGATGAATCAAATGAGCGCAGCTGTGGAGAGTGGAGGAGAGTATTTGAGTTAATAGCTGCTTCTTCCGTCATAAAGCTGATAAAGAGCAACTAACTTCATTTTCAGACAAACTACACTGTTTCACCGATGAAACGTCAACTGAACTTTTTGTGGTTTTAATCTGGCAAACTTCCGAAAAGGATTTCAGACACAAGGACTTTGTTTAGAAGATCCATTTGGTGTCATAGTGCTAATGTTTTCACATCATCACCATTTCCTCATATCCAGCTAAACACATCCGGTTCACGGAAGAGACATTGGTTTTCATTCTTTTAAAAATGACATAGTGAATAATTTGATGTCATCAACTATGATAAATTCGAAATATTAAATATTGGTATTAAGAAATGGCAACGATGTTAAAATGATGAAAGTAGGAAAATGTGCTCTTCATTATATCTGAATATCAAAAATTATCGGGTCTGTTTACTTTCTGAATCTAGACGGATGATCTTTCTTATTCTTGTAATCGTGTCTAGGCAGTTTCTTTAGCTAATGAGATTAAGCTCAGATTTTTGAATGTCAAAAGATGTTAAGGATCAAATTTTAAGTATTAAATGATCTGTGTTAAACTAATAAAATATTTTCAAAATCAAAATTTCATTGGAACTTATTTGAAGCTTCATATTCCTTGTACCCATGTTTTCAATTTCAGGATGAATTCCTCCTGATCTTCAGTTGGAGAAATATTAAAATTTTGTGCAATCTTATGAAGCTTGTAAGCTAAGAGAATTAAATTTCTAAGTTTGTGCCACATGTGTTCCTCATGTTTTCATTGAGGTATGACCAAATAATGTTAACTCATTATTTTTAGAACCATAAGAAAACATTGCATGAAAATGAGCAATCGGAGCATTATCTAGGTATGGGAAAGGTAAACATTGAATACTGAGTGAATAGAGAATCTCCAGAAAATGTTTTTGCCAGCAATCTGCCCCCGCACACATTATGAATAATGACGCGTTTTTTTTTCTGATGTAGATAATGGTGTCCAAAAATTGCCGAGGGCGGTTTCATGCAATACCTATTCTCATAAAACTGTAAACTTAATTTACAGCATGACAGTATGATAATACTCAAAGATTATTTTCAGACTAAGAATGCGGACGGCGGTGTTTTCCTGTAGATGCAACCCTTCATTTCATAGAAATTCCCAGAGCCTAAGAATATTAATAATTGAAGATTGATATTAATAATTGAAGATTCCTTTATTGATATTAAGTGGATGAAGGATGTAAACCGGATACAAAATAATACTTAGTGTAGTGATTCACAATGTTATTTTACAGACAACAATTGGTAGAGATTGCCAACCGATGTGACGTTAGTATCCGGGAGCAGTTCGAGGGGGTGGGCAGTGATCGCATCCGCCTGAAAATTTCAGCAGTTTATTGAAAGAAAGCTATTGTTTTTCCGAATATTATCTTGTCTTGCCGTGTTTCCTCGTTTACTTCCGATTCGTGGATTCGCATGAGAACCTATTTTTTTGATTGCTCTATCATTTATATATTTCTTTTACTTATAGCAACTTCATTTTTCAATATATGCTGAAGAAAGTGAAGACGGTATTGAGAAATTATGATTATGGAGTTTGTCTTTGTGGGAATTTACAACAAAGATCTACCTGAACTTCAAGAAGAAGAAGAAGATATTTTCAACTTTTCTATGTCTATCATTAGTTTCTATGATCTGTAGTATATTAGAATTTCGTTAATGAAAATTATATCTGAAGGAAAGTGCAATCACCTGGCGGTCCCGCGTTTCCATCTGGCCCAGAATAGCCTTTAGGGCCTGGTTTACCAGGTGAACCTGGAATCCCATCGTCTCCCTGATCACCTGGACCTCCATCACGTCCAGGGTAACCGTCATTTCCTGGTTTACCTTAAAAAAAAGAAGAATTGTTTCTTCCTTTTCAGCACGAAACAACCTTGAAGACCAGGTGGTCCTGGCACTCCTGGAGGACCTGGTGGACCTTCCAATCCTGCAACCTCGAATAGTTTTCCTGGAATTCCCTTCTCTCCCGGCAATCCTGGATTTCCTGGCTGTCCCGGTGGTCCAACTGGGCCCATGGAACCTGGTTGTCCTGGGGTTCCCTTGTCTCCTGGTATCCCACTGCCTCCGGGTCTTCCTGGTGGCCCTTTCCTTCCTTGGCTACCTGGTCTCCCAGGTTCTCCTGGCGGGCACTCGAAGCACCAGTCCTAAATGAAAATGTGAATATGAATGTATCAGAATTAATTTCTATTATACACAATAAAACAAGGGAAATTAAGAAGCTGAACAAAAAATAGATAGAATTGCTAATAATCTATAATTCTAAAAATCACGTACAAATATAGGTGCAGGAGTTGGTGGCGGAGCATCGGCACCATCTCTTCCAGGGCTTCCTGCTTCACCATCCAAACCAGGAGCTCCATCTGTACCAGGACGACCTGGTGGACCAGGAGGAGACTGTCCACATCCGCAACATCCATTACTCCTCCCATAGCTGCTGCCATAGACCGGAGAAGACGAAGACGAAGACGAACTTTCGTAGTTCACTGGAGACTCCGAGTTCCAAAGACCATAACTAGCTGACTTATCGTAACTATTCTCCCTTCTATCATCCTTTTGCTGAGCATGATAAAACCGATCATAAGCACTCCTCTGGTTATCGTAGTTCGTACTATATCGCTTCTCAGCTCGGCGAGCAACCCTTACTCCACGAGCACCTGCCATATACTGAAAAAATGCTAGACGATGAAGGGCTCAAAGAAACAAGGAAAGTATAATGAAATCAGCAAGTACTGAAAAAATTCACTTCATCACTTCTGAAAACTAAACTCTACTCAATGAATAATTTCACCTGTGTTTTAGTAACTTCTCTCCAAAACATATTGGATCTCGTCTTGCAGAAATCCACCTAAAATAAGCTATTAGGCAGATAAGCGGGACAGCCGTAAATCACCTGATCAATCATACTTGATTGCATTTGCTGCATTTTATTATACGCCAACGGGACGGTGATAATGCATACAAAAGTGGCGACAGTGGGCATGGCCACCCCAAAGAACGCAATCCTTAAGAAAACGGATTTTGCGTTTTGAGCTCCTTTTAAACTTTTTTCAGTGATCAAAAAAATATTCCTAAGTTTAAGTTAAATTTATATTAAAATGAATCATGAATACCAAAAGCTCACCAAATTTGTGCATGGAAATTTGAAAAAAATAAAAACTTTCGAGACCCACCTTCGCAGAGATTGCGCTTCAAGTTCCAAGTCATGCTCCACTTTTTTCTCTGTTGTTTTCATTTTCTTAAACAATCGAAAAGCGTTATGAACAGTTATGAAATCTAAAGTGAATGCTTATACAGCACGAATAGAATGGAAAGAATAAACGAAAACACTTATGCTATTTGAAAGAACGATAACTTGATATTCAAGGGAGATATTGAGGAGAACACTATTGAAAGTCAGCTTAAAAGTTTGAAGAATCATGGCCAATTGCGTAACTTCTTGTCGCACTCGCCGGTTTTATACCTGTCACGGTAGGAGGATAAATACGAATAGAGGATTATCACAGCTTGAGTGAGACAGCTTCTTCATCATTTTTTTCCATTAAACCGTCTAGAAATTCTTTGCAATCTTTTTTTTTCTCGATTCAGAATCCGAAACTGGACTTCCAGTTTGTTGGAGTCTTTTTTTAGTTTAAACCGGATAAGGGTTGCTTCGAAACAATGTGAAAAACGGATGTAATGGTAACCGTAAATCCATAAGAATCTCATTTGCTCTGATACATTTTTTCTGAGGTTTTGAAGATTTCAGATATCGAAATTTGATGAAGTCATCAAAATATTTTTTCTCTGAGTAAAACGACAGGAATAAACGAAAGAATACTTAGAATAACTTTCAATGTGAGAATCTAATGAAGTGATTTGAAAGTACAAGAGCCATTAGATGAGCGAACAAGCCGGGGGGACTGTCATTATCGAGACAAGGTAGAGTGTGCGTGTGCGTCTTACCGTGCACTTTCTTCACTTTTTATAACAGCCCTGCAATTAAAGAAATTCACTTTTTGTTAGACAACGACGTTTTTCAGAAGAAAAAGAAGGAGGACGGATACGGTTACGCTTTTCCACAGTCTGTTCATTAGTAAAGGAAACGGAAAACTGGCAATGCGATGCCGTAAAACTTCGAATTGTAGCGCAGGAAAGTTTTTTTTAGACATTAATTATAACCTTTAGAAAAAAAGTTCAATGAAATTATAGTTCAAGGTTTGAACACTGGTCAATTAATGTTTTTTTCAGTATTTGAACTCATGCAGATATTCTTTTCGTCGGAATATAGAAGGACATGCATAATAAGAATGTACCTCAAGTAATCCCTCTCCCCCCCCCTCTTTAATATCCGCTTTCCTTCATTAAAAATTTATGTTCGACATGATAGAATGGTCTTTCAGATAACGCGCCTTCTAAGGCTATTTTCGGCAAGTTACTCTGAAATTGAAGAACTTTTCTTTTTTTTTACCCTTCCCCCTCGGCGAACCCGACTCAACCAAGTTTAAGGCGACAATTTGTAATAAATTAATAGGCTTCTATTTAAATTAGTTTCACTTTTGTTAGGAATCCGCCTGCTTCTGAATCTTTAAAATAGTACGTCTTTCAATAGAGAATTTAGCTTCATGTCAATTTTTAGATATGAATAAATTGAAGAAAGCTGTTGAGAAACAACGCTTTCTGTTTTCTTCGGAAGATCAATGTGCCACGAGGTATCAGCAAAATCGCAACATTAACGAATACAGAGATTCGAGATGAGCTCAGTATTTCCGAATTTTTTGACGAAATCATGTAACTGTATTTGAAAAAGTTGAAGAACTTTTAAATTCGAGAAATTATAGAATTTGAAAAGAATGCATTTCCACTTCCTGTTGCATCTTTTATATTGTAACACTTTTTTTTGATCATTGCGCTTCTCTATTCAAAGTGCCATTGAGATTCCCTCTACAACTTGTAGAAAATGACCCCGGAACGCACTTAGTCATTTTGGAAATCTACTTTAGATTCTGACCAATATAAATACCAATGCTAAAACTAAATACCAAACAAACAAACATTTTTTCAAGTGTGAATACATGAAAATGATGATGAGGTGTCGCTATTCAAGTGTTCTTTTTGTTGGAAAATCGCCGCCTCCGTGACCTCCCAATTATCGACAGCAGGCATGAACTTTCAACGCAAATTGTTCTTCGTTTCCTCCGATGCCAGAAGACTTGACCAGTGTGTAATCGCCGAAGCGATAATTGTCAACGTGTGCCTCAAGAAAATGTACTGTTTCAATGCGTTTTGTTGACATTCAAAAATGAAATTTATGTTGCTGTGCACGAAAATTGAAAAGTTCAACTTGATTTTTGAACAGCTTTTCTCTTTCGTTTGGTTTTTTGACTTTACGGATCATAGAGGACTAATTACTAGACCGTAAAAAGTTTTCCACCATTCTCAATTTGACTATTTTTTTGTTGCTTCTCTGCCAAACGTGTTTCATCAGCCGCCGTGAGTATGAGTCAAATTCAATTTCTCCTAGTAACAAAGAGTGTTGGAATACTGTTCCGAAAGCGAAAGTTTTGTGGTTCTCAGAAAATTTCCGTGCTATGCAGATTGTTTTCTTCGCCGAAAAAATTGAGTGAGAAATAAAAACTATCTAGTGACGCGAAAGCATATTGCTTTCTCACTAGTGTGACAAACTGGATGTGTTTCAAATGAAAAGTCAAAAGATGTGTCAAAACCTGGTAAGCTCCGATTTGAGTGAATGCAGGGGGGCAGTTGCCAAGCGCCAGGATGCAGTATCCTTTATCGTTCACGATCCAACCTGTAAAGTGTAATAGGATTAAATGATGACTACATTGCAATGATCAAAAATGAAACTTTTAAGCGCTTTAGCTGAGTATCAAGTTAAAATGTACAAACGCAGCTAAGCAAAACATTAAATCCAAAACTTGAGCAGAAGCTAATCTGTTGAACGAATAGAAATTGATAATTAGTAATAAGAATATAGTTCACTTTACCGGGAAGTCCTGGAATTCCATCTTTTCCTTGTTCACCCTTGCTTCCTGGTAGTCCAGCTGGTCCGGTATCTCCTTTTGGTCCTGGCAGTCCAATTTGTCCTGGCGGCCCAATAGGACCGATCATTCCCTGAAAATCAAATTGATGAAAGAAGTTGTCAAAATACACGTTCATCTATGTATTTGATTTTTATGTTTGCCAGCATTGTTCCAGATGTGCAAACATATAGTAGAGTTTTGTTGGAAAAAAATATCTTTTTGGCTGTAGCACTAAAAATTTTAGGAACCTGTTCTATTGTAGGACAACTGCCCTTTGGAAGATTAGAAAGGACAGGTAAACAATACAAAGGCAAACTCGAAGAAAAATGAAACAAAACATGAAAAGCCGGGAACATTTTCCAGAATTTCAAGCTATTCTAAATTGAACCATTGCGTGAGTTTCATTCTTTTTGAATTTTTGAAGATTTTCTGATACATTTAATAAAAAATGAATGAGCATCAGCTTCTTAGAACCCAATGATTCCAAACGAATATCGCTCGAATACAACTTCAACAAACAAACCAATATAGTGTTAGATATTAGGATTCAAGAAACTGAGACAGAAGGAAAACAATGAATCTCACGAAAGAAATACCTGAGCGCCTGGGGCACCGGGCAGTCCTCGCTCTCCAATCATACCAGGTACTCCAGGGATACCTCCAATCCCGACGTCTCCTTTCTTTCCTGGGAATCCTGGTGATCCTGGTCGTCCTGGTAAGCCATCTTTTCCTTCGTTCCCCGGCCATCCGGGAGGTCCAGGAACTCCATTTGTTCCAGGAAGGCCTTCGATGCCTTTCTCCCCTTTTGATCCAGGCAGACCAGTAGCTCCTGGCTCTCCCACTTTTCCTGGGATACCAGTGTCTCCCTTCAGTCCCGGAATTCCAGAGTTTCCAGTATCTCCTTTTTGACCAGGAAATCCCTGAAAATATTGTGTGTAGAAAAAAGGAAATAGGTGGAGTGTACCATGGAGCCCTTGTCTCCTTTCATTCCAGTTGGTCCCATTGGTCCCATAGCTCCTTTTACTCCAGGGATACCTTGCATTCCATCTCTTCCATTTATTCCTGAAAATATTAAATTAAATAATTTGAAATGGAAGATAAAAGTACAGTAAAACTAATTTAGCATTTGGATCACTTTCAATGTTTTGAAGATGATTTGGAAAATGAAATTTTATGACATTTGAACTATGAAATTATAAAATTTTTAAAAATGGTTTCTACTGCGTGGGGAATTTAATTGAAGTCTGAAAATATAAAATTGTAAAGCACTTTGTGATAAGAGAACCATTGCTAGCTCGCCCTCAGTGGTACACTATTTCAACACACCTACCATCATCAGCTCGCTCTCCTTTTTCTCCTTTTGGTCCTTGAAATCCTGGAGAGCCATTCAACCCTGGCGGCCCCGGCCGTCCAAGGTCACTAACTCTTGCATTTAGATTTTTAACATGCTGAAAATAATAGTTTTCGATCAATTCTTCAACGGCGCACTTGCATCAAGAATCATTTCGATGTCAGCGCTGTGCTTGTTTATTTCAGTCTGAATTGCAATCACTGCGGCAGTGTCGAGCGCTCCAAGTGAGCTGTGAAAACTCAGAAGTAAAAGAAAGATTATCCTCATTTTCTGAAAAAAGGCAGCACATTTACATGAACGAATCTCTAAGACAATTCAATAATAAATGAAAACAGTGATTAGGGAATTTGATAAGAAAGCCTCGAAGTGTGACGGAATGTGTAACAATTTGAACGGCTCTTCATTTGTAATTAAAGCTCGGAAAATTTTCTGAAAATTCAAAATTATGAAATTTAAAGAATTTGAAACAATTTGAAGATTTTATTTCGAAAATCTGTTCCTAAAATAAAAAAAGCAATGAGGACCATGGTAAGACGTTATAGTGAGAAATGAAGAAAACCGAGAGGTGTGGTGTAATGCAAGTGCATGTTTCTTCTGTTTCCAATATCTTGCTTCATCATCAAAGAGGCGCCCTGGAGTGGAAGGGTCCACCAATTGAGTTTATAACACAAAACGAATCGTTCTCCTTTCAATTCTCTTCTTTCCCTCTGGTCGATTTATGATCGAGTAGCGATTGGGAAACTTGAAATGGTGCAAACAAGAAAACACGAATGAGAATCAAAATTATCTTGAATATTGTGGATGAATTGATGGAAAAAAATTATCAATCTGCAAACGAGAAATCGATATTCATTTGAAGAGCATTGTGCTCTGAAATTTGGAATCATCAAGTTGATTTGAAGCCGTGGCAGCATTGCATAACGTGAAGATTTGTACATCCCTTCTGAGGAAGACATCAATTATTTAATTTGAGATTTGAACGATTTTCCCATGCTTTCCCAATGTTCGAAGTAGTTTATTTTTATCTTTCATCAGTATCACATTTCACAAACTTTGACATCATTCCAATCAGAAGTTCTTTATCAAGATTCTATTTTCGAATGCTTCTGGCGCTGAGTTTTTCAGAAAGCATGACTACCAAAAGATCAGCTTTAAAAACTCAAATAAAAAACATTTCAAAATGGAGTAAGCACCCAGCAAAATGCAAACAATGAGAATAGACTTCTAAACGAGACGCAGATCGTTAAATCTACAATTCAGGGCAGTTTGAGGAAGAAAGAACCTGAACTATTTCAGAAACGGTCTTTGAACTTTCATCAGCGTCTAGTCACAATGATCATCAATATGTTTTTATCAGTTTGTTCCGCGAAAATCGCTATTTAACTCCTCTTTTTCGATCCTTTAGTGTATTGTTTGGCATTATGTAGGTGCGACAAGGTGGTGCTGATGTGTTGCAGTCTCGTGCGATTTCTATCCTTTCTCATTTTTCAATTTTCTCTCGTTCCATATCGAAATGCTCCATCTTTGACTTGAAGATACGGCTTTTGTAGCCACATCTCACTTTATGATGTTTTGATGCTACACTTATTCGTTAAACAGTTATCTGTTATTTTGAAAATAAATTATTTATATTCAGAGAGAAAAAAGAAATAGAAGTAAGCTATCAATATTATTAGAAATTATTCTATTATAACTTTTAAATTTCGAAATCATAAACAATTAAAAATTGAATTAAGGATATTTTTGTTCCACTTCTATTGTAAATTTGTCAAGGACGTCGCGGATTTCGAGAAGCGCTGACTTGAGCTCTTAGAAAGCAAAACTTAATAACTTGAAATGAAAAGGATTTTCAGCGATTTAGTCCAGAGAATCGCTGAAGAGATTCAAAAAAAGATTCGAAACATTAGCGTCACTATTTGTTTCAATAGTTTCGAATACCTTTTATCAATCACACGTTTCCCCTGTATGTATAAGTAGTTTTTAATCTACAAGATTATATATTTAAAAAAAAATATATATATATACTATTATAATTCAATTTTTCGTAGCAATATTTGTTAGTTCAAATTTCCATTCTTTCTCAATCGGTTATTTCAACTTTTCAAAGTTTACCTTACTCGAAAACCCCGATTTCTTCACAAACTACTTTCACGAAGTTTGAAAGACTGTTATATAACAATCAAAATTGCTATGACTCTTTAAAACGGAGGGGAAACGTGAATTGTTATTTTTCCATTTACCAGATATCCTTTCTTCTTCTATTTAACCCACTTTGGTGTTATATTATACATACATACCGTCTCCGTGTTTTCCGGGTCCTCCTATCTGGCATGCTATCTTTGTCTTTCTCTCTCTCTCTCTCTCTCTCTCTCTCTCTCTCTTCCTCTCATTCACCATTCCATCCTTCTTCCCTATCACTCTTTTATTAAAATGCCATGTGCTAGGTCAACATCACTGTAACCGTTGTGTAGTTTCTTGCGAGTCTGCAACACAATGATAACACATTGTAGCAACAATGGCGGTGCTTCAAGTATACCCAGAAGCCTCTTGGTACAAAGCTCTCACAAGTGTCTGTTTTGAATTTTTCTAAACTTTCGCTTGACTTGTACTAGATTTGTGGCTGACTTTTGGAGCGCTTGATCAACACAAATAACACCGCTAACGTTTGTTTAATTGCGACTTTCTAGATGGCATCTCTAAACATTAATATAGACTAGTGAGACGTTTTGTGTGAACGTGAGAACCACGCAAGGTTTGGCTGTTCTGGTGATTGTGAGTATCTTATCAGGTAGTTTGAATGGTATGGCAAGTGTGCTCGAAATCAAACTTTTAACGTTGACAGCCTGTTAGCATTAACATCGCATCAATTGTGTTATTCATTGCGTGCATTTCTTACTCCCTTTTTGTCTCATTCATTCATATTAGTAGCGCATATTTCATTGCTTTTCTCTTTGTTCTTCATATTCTAATTTTGTTTGATTTTCCATAGTCCTCATTCTCAAAATTAGCTCAAATAATTTTTTTTGTCAATTGCTGAATATTTCCAAAATTTAAGATGGACATAAGCCAAATTCTAAACACAACTGGTCCGCCTATAAATGTAATCCTTCCAAACAGCTATGTCGCCATTCCTTCCATATTATTCTGGGTTCTGCTTCCGGTAATAGTCCATGATTGTAAAACAAGCCGTTTAAGGCCACTACCATGGTCCACACTTATGAGTTTGAAATGGGTTTGTGCATTGTACGAATCATGGAAATACAAAATTGTTTTATAGTTTGTTGCCAGTCTGCTTATAATCGATCGATTATTTGTTTTTCTTCTTGCACTTTGGGAGTCACTTTTTGAAAACAAGGACGTGACAGTCGAAGAGTTTATTTACCCATTTTTACACAGTTTCACACTGGTAAGTTCAAAGCTAATCATATGGTTTTTAAGCGTCGGTATTTCAGCTTTCACTCTTGGTGGCTACAAATGAAGTCCGACGTGCTGGAATACACTCTTCTGGACCACTTTTTTGCATTTGGATGTTTTTCGCGGTGTTTGCGGTTCCCGAGTTTTACCAATGGATGATTACAGGAAGTCAGCCAGACGTAGGTTTATTCGTCAAATGGTTTATGTTTTTTTTCTTGATGATATCGAATTTCGCTCTAAAAATCTATAGAATGATAACTACTATGATACTTCAGCTTGTTGCCCGAATTGACTTCTTCCGCTATGTCGCCTACTTGACGTACTTTCCCTTGGTGGTTATCGAATTTGTGTTACATTTCGTGTCTGATCCCTTCCCAATGCCAAAATCGTATCAAGTAAGGCACACTGACTTGATTGAGAAAACATTTCTGAGTGCTACAGAACACGAAGTGTCCGGAGGAAAACGCCAACTTTATCAGCAGACAGCTGTTGCTCTGGTTTACACAGATTATTACGTTAGGCACCAAGAGAACACTGGAAACTGATGATGTGTTTGAGTTGGATAGTCAAATGGAGCAAGAGTTTCTGAAAGCTCGGTGGAAAGCTGAGTGGGCCAAACAATCTGAAAGTGCGTGATAAGGAATATAATGCAAAGCAAATTAGTGATAACTATTTTCAGAAGCTCATAAAAAACAAGCGAAAATTGATGAAACAATACAAAAATCAAGAGCGGAAAGTGAAACAACTCGGCTTTTGGGTACCCACAATAACTATGGTGCTATGAATAATGACAAAAGTGGTTAGTTTTGTGATTGTCTTCGTTTTAGTCATCATGTTATCTTCAAAATTGAGATCTAATAATTTTCAATTTGACTGGCGCTAAATTAAACATTTTTTGGGGGTATGTGAAATCGGAACAAAATGAAAATAGAACTCGTAGGAAATCGGAACTTGATGAAAATAAAAATGTTAAAAAAGAAAACTGTATTGAATTGAAACTGATAGGGGATTAGAACTGTTTTAAAGTAAAACCGCATGAAAGCGGAACTGTATGAATTGGAACTCTGTTCAATGGAGCGCGTTTGCTTCACATGAGTATTTTTCTCAGTGTTAAATCAACTAAAAATACTCTTGTAAAGCAAACGCGCTTCATTGAACAGAGTTCCAATTCCATACAGTTCCGCTTGCATGCGGTTTTACTTTAAAACAGTTCTAATACCCTATCAGTTCCAAATCAATACAGTTTTCTGTTTTAACATTTTTATTTTCATCAAGTTCCAATTTCCTACGAGTTCTATTCTCGTTTTGTTCCGATTTCACATACCCTCCATTTTTTGAATAAAAAACAAATATTTTCTCAAAAGAATTAAGAAAATTATTCTTCAAAATACATTATGGGAGGCCGATAATCCAGTTAGTAATTTATAAACCTCAATAATAAAAGTCTTAAAAAAAAAAAGATATTTATGAAAGGACTTTTTCTATTTGTCATTTTAAAAAGCATTTAATTTGTTGAATAATTTTCAGATAGAGAAGTTGTGCAACCATCTGTGATTGTTACCTTATGGCAGATTATGAAGTGGGAGCTATTAGGAGCATCCTTCATCAAATTTCTATCTGATCTTTTGCAATTTGCTAACCCCATGTTTTTAAAGTATATTTTTCAAGTTTTAAGCTCCTATTAAAACGGAAATTCTTTCAGCTACTTAATCACATTCATTGAGACCCCGAACGCTCCTTTAATTTATGGAGTTGGCCTTGCAATTATGATGTTTGTGGCAGGACAGGCCAAGTCTCTTTTTATGAACACTTATTTTATTATAATGGCTCGATCTGGAGCTAAGATGCAGACAATATTAAGTTGCGCTATTTATGAAAAAGCATTATTTCTTTCAAATACTGCAAGACGAGAAAGAACTGTTGGAGAACTGGTCAATCTTCTATCCATCGATGTGGACCGTTTCCGAATGATTACTCCACAAATTCAACAATACTGGAGTAGCCCATTTCAAATTATCGTTTGTATGTTTCTATTGTGGCAAACTGTGGGTGTAGCAGTATGGGCAGGAATAGCAGTCATGGTTTGTTAAAGCTGGAACATTTATTTTGTGAAGGATACTTTTCAGATAAGCATTATACCTATAAACATTGGTGTCTCAATCATTTCCAAAAGATGGCAAGTCAGAATGATGAAATACAAAGATGAAAGAATACGGCTGATCAATGAAGTGCTGAATGGAATTAAAGTTGTGAAACTTTCCGCTTGGGAGACCGCTATGGAGGAAACTATTGAAAAAATTCGAGACAAAGAATTGAAAATGATCAAACATAGTTCGCTGCTGAAAACTGTCGCTGATTGTTTGAATGTTGGAGCTCCAGTTTTTGTAAGTAAAGGTTTTTTTGAAGTTCATTAAATAGCTTCTTTAAAAGAAAATATATTTTCCATGTTTCAGGTGGCTCTTGCAACTTTTACCGTTTTTGTTCTAATTGACTCGAACAATATATTGACTCCAAATATTGCATTTGTATCTCTCTCATTATTCAACTTGCTTCGTGGCCCACTAATGATGGCTGCAGATTTGATCGCCCAAACTGTGCAGCTTGTTGTTTCGAACAAGAGAATCCGAACGTTCCTTTGTGAAAACGAAGTTGACAAAATGGCAATCGATAGAGAAATTTCAGGAGAACGTATGCTTTACTTCAGTTGAAATATATTTCACTAAGATTTTTGAGTCCCAGTGAAATCAAAGTGTTTCTTACAGACTATTCTAACTCTGTTGAGATTCATAGCGGATCGTTCTCATGGGATAGGGGTGACGCCAGAATTCTCAGCGACATTGAATTTTTGGCCAACTCCAAGGAGCTGGTCACCGTTGTTGGGTCCGTTGGAAGTGGAAAGTCTAGCCTTCTTTTGGCAGCTCTCGGAGAAATGGAAAAGATATGTGGATATGTTGGAGTAAGAGGCTCAGTTGCCTATCTTTCCCAGCAACCTTGGATTCTGAATCAGTCGCTGAAGAAAAATATTTTGATGCAAGCGGATTTCAACGATGTAATTTTTTTGAGAACAATTGAAATGTAATAAATCAAAAAATTGTTTAAGGCTTTCTACAAAAAAGTTGTGGAATCCTGCGCCCTGAATGAAGATCTAAAACAATTACCTGATGGCGATGAAACAGAAATCGGAGAAAAAGGAATTAATCTTTCCGGTGGACAGAAAGCTCGAATAGCGCTTGCTCGCACTGTGTATCAGAACAAGGATGTGTATTTCTTAGACGATCCTTTGTCCGCAGTTGACGCTCATGTTGGAAAACACATATTCGACAATGTGATCGGACCAAATGGAATGCTGTCTCACACCACTAGAATTCTAGTCACTAACTGCACCTCATTTTTGCAAGAATCCGGAACAATTATTGTTATGAAAGGTGAGAATACAATTCTATGGATGATTCGTCTTTTTTAAATCTTTTGAAACTAAATTTTAATATTTGAGATGGAAGAATCAAGCATTGTGGAACATATGAAGATCTTCTAGCGGATGACGATGCGAGATTATATCTACAAGAAGTTGATAATGAGTATTGGCAAGCTCACGAGTCGAGTGAAGAGGAGAGGTGAGCTTCCAATTTGTGAAATATCTGAAGAATCCCTCGCATTGCCTATTCACATTATACCAAAACTCTGAGCTGTTTCGCATTTGAGCAAAACAAGCTCTCAACTATTCATATTATTATTGTGAATTTATGAGTCTAAATTTGTTGATCACACGCTTGCTTGAACAATTTAAAGCCATAAATGCACATGAATTCTGAAAAATTGAGCAATTATTCTGAAAAATAAAAATATCACAAATGATGATTTTTAAGCGAACTGTTTTCCTCACTTCTGAAAACTTCTGAAAAAAAATCTATTAATTTCTTAAAATTTCAGCGACAACGAGACTGAAGATAAAGTTCCTGGAGCCATTGGGTTGGCTAGCAGACAGTCGCGGCAATCAAAAACTTCAAAAGTCTCTAGAAATAAATCGATCTCAAGTGTTGCGGAAAAGAAACAACCTAATGTCCTGATAACCCGAGAAGAAGCAGCAGTTGGAAGAGTGAAACCTGGAATTTATATGTTGTATATCAAGTCTATGGGTGTGATAAGATACGTGCTCCCTTACTTAATAGCGGTGATTCTGAATATGGCGTTCACAATGGCTAGAAGCTTGTGGCTCACCGCATGGTCGGATGCAAATATTGATGTTAGCCATCCTGACTCGCTGTCTGTTGGAGCAAGACTGGGGGTTTATGCAGCTTTTGGAATTATTGAAGGTGTTTCACTTCGCAATAAGCGGTTATCCACTATACATATTTTTTCAGTTTTTTTCCTCTTTTTCTCGCTGGCTCTACTTCTACTAGGCGGTGTTGCTGCATCTAGAAATCTTCATCGTCCATTGCTTCATAATGTGCTCCGAAATCCTCTTTACTATTTTGATATAACTCCAATTGGCAGAATTATCAACAGACTTGCAAAGGACATGGAAGTCGTTGATCTCCGGCTTAGTAGCTCTTTCAGATTCTTGGTTATCTCCTTTGTGAATATGCTTCAGGTAACGGAAATATACATAAATCCGTCTGATTTTTTTTTCTGATCACATTTTTTTCAGACTGTCATTATAGTCACTTACTCAACACCCTTGTTCATTGTTATTATTGTACCCGTCTACATAATTTATTACTTTGTCCTCAAGTACTCTATCAAAAGTACTAGACAGCTTCAAAGAATCGCTTCATTGACCCGGTCACCAATTTTTTCAAATTTCTCTGAAACACTGCAAGGAATCTCAACTGTGAGAGCTTTTCAATGGAGCAATGAATTCATTAAAAGAAACGATGAGCATGTGAGTTGTTCAATTGAGCAAAACAATCTGATAAGCTCGCATTTTTAGTTGAACACTCATGTGAAGTGCAATTACTGCTCTCAAATGGCTAATCGTTGGCTGGCAATCAGATTGGAGCTTCTTGGAAATATTGTTATTTTTGGTAAATCTTAAAATCTTTATTTTTATGAAAATAATTTTCAGCTGCTTCAATGCTAGCGATATTGGGCAAAGAATCTGGAATGACAGCCGGAATGCTTGGCCTCTCCGTGTCTTACAGTTTGAATGTGCGTTTTTGTCTGTTTTTCAGTGGTATAAGGACAATATTCAACAAAAGAACGTGTTGCAGATTACATTTATGATGAATATGTTTGTGAGAACTATTAACGACGTTGAAACAAACGTTGTATCGGTGGAGAGAATCGATGAATACAGCAAGACAACGAATGAAGTAATTTCTTTCTCATTTTTGTTAGGATGATCTATAATTTGATTCTACAGGCTGAATGGCGTATGAGCAACCAGCTTCCTCCGAACTGGCCGACTGGAGGAGCTGTAAACATTGAAGATTATTCATGTAGATACCGAGAAGAGTTAGAATTGGTTCTCAAACAGATCACCATCAATATACTTCCTGGACAAAAAGTTGGAGTGTGTGGAAGAACGGGAGCAGGTTTATCATTAATGCTTTAAGTAAAAACTTTAATTTTCTAGGAAAATCTTCACTGGCATTGGCTTTGTTCCGAATTGTTGAAGCAGCAGAAGGTCATATTGAAATCGATAAGAGCATCACTTCTCATATGGGTCTTCATGATCTGAGAGAGAAACTGACTATCATTCCGCAAGAGAACGTATTGTTTGCCAACACTTTAAGGTTTAAAATGCTTTTGAATCTTCATGAACTATAAGTGTATTGCAGGTTCAACATTGATCCGAAGGGGCAGTTCACTGATCAGCAAATATGGACGGCGTTAGAAAATTCTGAATTGAAAGCACACGTGGAATCATTGCCTCAGAAGCTGGAGAGCCCAGTGTCTGAAGGAGGCGAAAACTTCAGGTAAGGCCTAAGTAGTGCATCAAAACAGACTGCAGTACAAACATATTCAGTGTCGGACAACGTCAGCTTTTATGCCTCACCAGAGCATTACTACGAAAATCCAAAGTTTTGGTGCTGGATGAAGCCACTTCTGGAATTGATAACAGAACTGATGCTATGGTGCAGGCTACAATCCAAGAAAAATTTTCGGACTCCACAATAATCACTATTGCGCACCGGCTGAACACTATCATTGACTATGACAGAATTATTGTGATGGAAGATGGCAGAATTGTGGAAGACGGAATTCCAGGAGAACTACTCAAAAACAAAAACTCTAAATTTTACGGTCTCGCGAAATCAGCTAAAATTGTTGGTTGATTGTATTCAAATAACAAATCAATAATAAATAGAAGGTAATGCATAGTATAATGATTATTATTATCATCCCACGATCAAAATTCACTGAGCCAATAGATAAAAACAAACTTATCATGAATACTAAGAGACACTTCGAAGAGAGTAGTATAGGAAGGAGGGATTATGATACCATTTTTGACTTTTCAGTCATTTCAGCACATTTTCATTCTCTGACAGCAGAGAATCACCTCATTTACAAAACTTTTTTCGTAAAAAGCGTGAAATGAGGCAATTTTAAGAGCACTAAAAAGTGCTTATTTTCAATAATTTTTCTGCATTTTCGATCAATTTTTTGCTTGGATGTTGATTTTATTTTCTATTTCTCATTTTCATTCTTAAATACTCAAAAAATGTTTAATTTTCACACTTTTTAGAAAATCAGTGGATGTCGATGGATGTCGATTTCTTTTAAAAAGTGGTATTAAGATAAAGATAAAAAATAACGGAAATAAATTATATTTTCACAATATATGAAGCCTCTATTTAGTGTAGATCTCGAAAAGTTTTTTAATGTTTTAGAAATCAAAAACTTTTGTGGAATGTTGATGAGAGAATTAACGAATCTTTATTTAAATAAAATCCCATAATATACGTACAACATTCATTGATTAACAAGCTTGAACGTCTTATTTTCCCAGTCGACGAAGATTGATAGCTTCAATTGTTGCATCGCATCAGCACCAAGGATATTGACTTCTGCGAAGTGAGCTTTGGAGACTTGGCATTCAATTTTAGTCCTTTGATCCTGAACATTTGAAATTAAACAGAAAATTCTATGAAAAAGAAAACAAACCTGTATAGAGAGACTGTAGAGAGTGTGTGTGACATTTCCCATACCTATAAGAGCTTCCAACGACTTCGAAGACAGGCAAGTAAATGGGGATCCAGTGTTCACGAGAAACCAGACATTGACGGCTCTTGAATTCGTTCTTCCTGTTTTTATTATTGCAAATAAGTTTTTTACTATTGCAAATAACCATACCAACACGTTGACAAATCAGCGGAATCATGTATCGAAGATTTCGACCATGAAGATGAGAGTGTTTGTGGTGAATATACCAATGAAGTTTTGAAGAAGTTAAAAAGAAAACCCTCTAAATGTAAAAAGCTTGTTACTACTATGAAAGCGGAAAAAATTCTTATCAAATCTACAAGATTAAGGTGGATGTTGGAACATGGTTGCATTATTACAAAATTACATGGAGTCATAGAAGCTAAAAGAGGAAGAGTTTTCAAAGATTTTATGAATTGGGTAAGTGACGAAAGACGTAAAGGAGATGTTGATCTAAAGTACGCTATAATTTCTGAAGGAGCTAAATTAGTTGGAAATTCTGCATTTGGAGTGACTGGAATGGATAAAAATAAACATAAAAAGGTGAAAATGTGTGATGAAATACAGTTCAATAGAGCTAAAAATGATTATTTTTACTATGATGCTGAAGAATATGATGCATATGAAAATGACGAAGTTAAAAAAGTTTACGAAGTTGTTAAAAAGTCGAAAAAAGTTAAACAAAACATGCCAATTCAAATTGCTTGTAGTGTGTATGACGATTCTAAGTTGAGAATGTTACAGTTCAATTATGATCTGATTGATTATTTTATAGATAGGGTATATCGACAACTTTTAGAAATGGATACAGATTCAGCATATATGGCTCTTGCCGGAGATTTCGAAAGTCTGATTAAACCACATTTGAGAGAAGAATACGAGAAGATAAAACATAATTTTTTTCCTAGAGAAGATTTCAAAGCATACGATAAAAGAACACCTGGATTATTTAAAGTTGAAAAAGAAGGTGATGGAATGGTTGCTTTGAATAGTAAGACTTACTTTGTTTGGGGCGGAAAAGAGGATAAATTTTCTGCTAAAGGTATTCAAAAAGGTAGAAATAGTGATATCTTGACAAAAGAGAAATACCTCGATTGCCTAATGAATAATGAATTAATTATTGGTGAAAATAAAGGATTCAGATTTATTGATAAAACGATGAAGACTTATGAATTGACTAAAACTGGCTTATCTCCGGTGTATCCAAAAGGTGTTGTAATGGATGATGGCATTCACATCAGACCAATTACTGACTTTTGATAAGCATGAGCGTCTAACAATTTTAGAAGGAGAAGACAATAATAACCACAATGATGTGTTCCAAATTCTTGAATTTGGAAAGTTGATAATTCTATTTTTTTATCTTCCCCATTTTTTAAATATTCTTGAAGTTCTAAAGGAGGATCAAGTCCGAAGGAATCAAAATAATAAATATTTTCTTTATTCTTGGAGTAACAAACCCAATGAGTACCTTTACCTTTTGAAGAATCTAAATTTACTATACCTACTTCAATTTCATTTATTTTAGATAGCAAAGTATCTCGCATAAAAACACCACGGAAGTTCTTGATTTCCAAAAGTTCTATCAATTCTAGTAGATCTAGATTTGTCAGAGGTTTCAAATTTTTTTCTAGCTTCACCATTTATTGAACATTAATTTTATTGAAAAAATGACGATACCACTTTTTAAAAGAAATCGACATCCATCGACATCCACTGATTTTCTAAAAAGTGTGAAAATTAAACATTTTTTGAGTATTTAAGCATGAAAATGAGAAATAGAAAATAAAATCAACATCCAAGCAAAAAATTGATCGAAAATGCAGAAAAATTATTGAAAATAAGCACTTTTTAGTGCTCTTAAAATTGCCTCATTTCACGCTTTTTACGAAAAAAGTTTTGTAAATGAGGTGACTCTCTGCTGTCAGAGAATGAAAATGTGTTGAAATGACTGAAAAGTCAAAAATGGTATCATAATCCCTCCTTCCTATACTACTGAAGAGCAATATTATTTCATTCAATAATAGAGAAAAATCATGTTGCAGTCGAAGGAGCAAAACGTTCCAAACCTAGATGAGTCAAAAATCGGATTCCGGAAAGTTCGTGGCAAATATGTTATGCTTGTAAAAAAGACATTACCCGGGAAGGGCACGAAATTCAAAATGAAAACAGGAAAATGTCAACAGAAATAAAGCAAAAACGAACGATAAATTATTTAAAGAAGCGTTGAAAGATTTGCACGCGAGTTTTGCCGACGAGAGCTGCGAAAAGATACATATGGAGAGCGAGATAGTTTTGTGGTCATTGTTTCGTCGACGCATTCGTATTCTGATTTTGTGAACGATGGGAACAGCCAACAGCAGAATGCAGACAGAGTCGCGGCAGCCTCATGAAGACGTAGACGGAAATGGCGGCAGCAGATGATGTATACGATGGGGTTAGCCGAGGAGCTTAAAATTTGTTTTACTGTTTATTGAGGCTGTGTCTGCTTCTTGAAAGTCGACATTCAGCTATTTTTGGGATTAAGGGAAAGAACTCAGTTTGTTTCGTTTTGATCCCCAGTTCCAACACTTTTTTGACCCCGGGGCAAATTCAGAAGAAGAATGTCAATGAATTGGCACGTTTTCGAAAAAAAAACTCAGTGTCAAGAATGAAAATGAAAAAGGAAGTATGTAAGATAATTTTTGCTTTCAAAGTGCTACCTCATAACTGAAAGTACATTGAGCAATAGGCGCAGCCATTGGGGAAGTTGTACGTTTTGATCCAACAGCTTTTCCAGCATAAACAACACTGAAAATCCCTAGTTAAATACCATAAATTTAAAACTCTAAGACAGGAAACCTTGAATTGGAGTATAGCACAGAAAATAGAGCAGCATTGAAATGATAAGCATTTTGACAACAGAACGGCGGAGCTTAAGAATGGCTTCCTGTAAAGATCGATTTTTCTGTATATCTAAAGATAGTATCAACTCACTTGTTGGCTATGGTTAGCAATATTGTGATTACCGCCTTCTTTTCCCCAGAGAACACGGCACATGATGGAATAGAGAGTGGTGAGGAAAACGAGTGGAATCGCATAAAGAACAATCAGTTCGCAGTACTTGAAGTAGGTTCTAAAACAAAAACAATGTATAGAAAACGAGAAAAAAGACAATAGAGTCGAAGTACCGAGTTTTATGAGATATTCCTTTCCAGAAACAGAAGTAGAACTTGTGAAAGACAATTCCCTGGTATAAAAAGTAGGGAGATGCAAAGCATGCGGCCACACACCAAACACCGGCTAACACGGAAATCTGAAACTGAACATTTTCAATTTAGGAAGCGAACTGTGGCAGGGCTACCGTTGTTTTAGTCGAAAATCTCTGCATTCTCATAGGCGAGCAAATTGCCAGAAACCTTTCAACTCCGATTGCCATCTGCAATTTCTCATTATTTTATGATTTTCTAAAATACCAAAAGTTCCAAAAGTTCATTTCCTTAGATACCATTGTCTTCCAAAATGTAAAGACTTCTCAGCATTTCCGGTGTGTCTGCTTGAGAATTAAGTGGAAGAACTTTGTACTTTTCTTCTAGATGAGTAGATGAAAAGTATGGAATTTGACGATTGCGTAGGCATTTACTTATTTTAGACTATCCGCTATCAAATTTTATGAGAGCACGCCGATGACGGCGAAAAAATTCGAATATTTTTTTGAACTCCTATGACAACCCCGCTAAGCAGTTGTGAGGGAAACGCGACTAAAATAGGCTTATGTATAACGCAGTCTGAAGACATTGGAAGACTAAGGTGTGGGAAAACTTTCAATTTAGAACAAATCCTTGATTATTTCTGTGGCATTCTCTGATGTTATAACGTGACTTACCTGAAGGAGAACACTGGCGTAGAGAAAGTATTCTTGAAGAAACGGAGCAAGTGACAGGCAAAGTTAGGAAGTAGCCATCCGCGATCAATCAGTACTAGTATAGCATCCGGTGAGCAGAATAACAAGTTACCAAGGTCAGCAATGGCGAGATTAAGAAGAAATTGGTTCACGGAGGAGCTCATTAATTTACGGTCCATCAAAATTACAGAGATTATGAACATGTTTCCCACGACACCAGAGCAGATGATGATCATGAATACAAGACCAAAGACAATGAAATAAAGCTTAGGATGACACGAGAAACATTGCAGGGGTGCTGATTGAGTCGCAAGTACGCTCATTAATGTTGTGGTTTGCTCCAGAACACCAGCTCCGTCGCCCGCGTTATTCGTTAAAACGGTTCTCATTAATTCGGCGGAGTTCGCAACTGTCGTGGTCACATTGCTGGCGTCAATCATCACGTGTTTGAAAGATTTTGACTTCTTTCTGAAATTCGTTTTTTTGAATAACTTTTGCTGTGAAAAAAAGTGTAATGAATAATGAAATATGCGAATTTGAAATCTAGAAGATTGTATATCTGGAAAAGGGTGAAAAAAAAGCCAGAAATGAAAAGCATAGAACAGAGAAAAATATGTGGAAAAAAGAAGACCTACGAAATACAATAAACCGCTTTGGAGAAAAGGAACACATGCTCTCTGATCATGAAGTGATTCTCCATTTCCCGTGAAATAACTTCTACAACAGTAAATTCATTTTGTTAATTTTCACTTTCACAAATCTTTGATATAAAACTTTCAAAATGAAAAAATTCATTAAAATTTCTATCCACAATAACATTTCTACTGAGAAGAATAAAAGAAGCGGAAGGGCGGGGCTTCGAATGCAAAGCATGGCGTTTGTGCATTCGGAAAAACGAAGTGGTTTACGCGGAGCATAAAAAAGAAACGTGCATCAGGAATTGAGTGCGGGGGGGGGGGGAGTGGAATAAAGAGCAATCCCCCCGAATTTTTCTGTGCTGATCTGCCACTCTTGACCATTGCAAGGCCTCATATAAAACAACGACAATGAGGATAATGAGATGTAAGCTTGTATTCGAAAGTTGGAAAGTGAACGAAGAGCGATGTGACTTCCGAAATCTGGCACAATAGTTGCGCTACTGGCAAAAGAGTTCTTCAGAAAGCATGCATTTTTATTCTTTTTTCAACAGCGGAATTCCAAGATTTTTTCTTAACGAGATCGAATATATATATATATATATATATTTATATTTATATTTATGTTTCCAGAAGTGAAGTAATATGTAAACAAGAGCAAGGAACAACGAAAGTTTCGCATGAAGCTAAATCATGCGAAATCATATTTACCCCGACACTGATTGCATTGAATATAGAACAAACATAGAAACAAACATAGAACAGTGATAGCTTGTTAGCCTTCCAGATGAACTTTTTCTTCATAATAAGAAAAATATCACCGGTTTTCTTGAAAATGCGATTTCAAGAGCGAAGTTATTATTAGACCACTTTAAGCCTACATTTGATAGCTAGCCAGTCTTCAGCGGTATTCGAAATTCAATCAGCGTATACCTCTAATTTTGAAAATAAAAAATGCTTAAAGAAAAGATAAAGATAGAAGGATAGACATTGAAAAATGAAATGAAAACTAATTTTAGAAATCAATGAATTATTTTTAGTCTTCAATCTCGGTCCGGCTTAAATAAAGGATCGCATTTTATGTTTTCATCTAATTGGGTTTTATGAAAATATTCAGAATATCAAATTGGATGGACTTTGGTAAGTAGAAACAGGAAAAGTTGTTTTTACATCATTATTTTAACGACGCCCAACGTATTAGGTGTCGATTTCCAGATCGACAATTGTCTCCAATTTTCAGTGACAAGGAGAAGACAGCAAAATTTACCACTGTGCTCGGCTACTTGATTTCAACGTGAATGTCACAAAAAAAACGAAGGGGAAGCAAGCGACAAAACTTTGATACGTGAAAAAATGATGGTGGGCTGTGATGTTCAGTGAAAAAGTGTTGATGGTCTGTGCGAAATGACGAAAATGAAATCGCCTACTTCCGAACTTTTTTTGCTTGCTCTTTGCCTTCAGCTCAACTTCTTTTCCCTTGAGGATGAGAAATGCCTTTTTTGCACTATTTTATCGCAAAAAAAGTGTGAATAACGCTATACGTTTACTGAGATTTGATTGACGTTCAGAATTGGACAATAGCTGTTTTTTCTTCTTATAAATGAGAGAAATACTAAATTTAGTGAACTACCTAATTGTGGTTTGGCTCTCCAGTAATACTCAAGACCAATGTTTTTTCCCTAGCCGACTTTCTGCAAATTGAGAAGCCTGTGCTTCAAGTGATGCACAGATTCTTGGAGTCCAAAAGGCTATGAGTTTGTTGTTTTTTGTGTCTCTTTTAGTTGGTGGGAAGAGCCGAGAAAATAGATTTTTCTCTAAGAAAAAATGTGAGTAACAAGTATCTAGAGTATCATAGAAGCTTGTTGAAGGTATATTGGGGTTGGTCCTTTGGGGATTTCCTTGCGTGAAATCATCATTCAACCTTTTTCTAGACTGGAACCAAAGAACGCAATGTTGATGTTGTTTAAAAGTTTGAAAATGTTGGAAAAAGAAAAAGAAACGTAGAAAAGAACTCCAAAAGATATTTAAAAAAAAAACGGAAGAATCCAAGGAGAATGCATGAACCAGTTTACCTTTTGGTTGGCTGACTTCAATTTTGCTACCACCAAAAATCAATTTTCAAAATGATAGCAGCAGCTGGAATATTGAATTCTCCAACTTTTACATAAGTCATACTGTAGTTCCACATGTAATCTGTGCCGTCAGAAATTCAAATCTTCTTCCAATTAATCTGAGACACCAAATGCGGACGACCGCAATTTGAAATTCTGAAGTTGGAACCAACAGAGTTAAGCAAATCGCTTCCAATTGCATAGAAATGTGGGAACTTCGAAAACAAATTCATCGTTTCTTTTGTTTTCAGTACAATATTTTCAGTTTTTTCTCAGTTTCGGCTTCCGGCTTACCGACGCGTGTCCCCGAAAAAAGAAAAACTTTGAAAGCTTCAAATTTTGAATAGTAAATTTTTGAATAGTATAGTAAATTTTCCATCGATTTCTTCAGGTTCTTCTAGCGGTCTTTAAACAAAAGCTCTTCTATTTCTGCCCTGTAATTGGGTTTACACAAAAACTCTATTGGAGCACTTTCATAAAGTGTATCGTTTTTTTTTGTCAATTCTCACAGAATTCAATTTAAATCAATATTTTTTAGTCATATTCTCGTATTTTTCTGTGCAAATAAAGGAAGAAATAAGAATGAGTCAAAAAAACATAAGTGAGAAATGAGGGAATGATCAATCTCTTCATGAAAAAAAAAAACAAAAAAAGTTGACAGCTGACATTTCTTACCAATTGTTCTGGAAACGGTTTAGTAAAATGAATAAAGCAGTTTTGCGAATGAACAGCGAACTTGGAAGAATGCGCTTCACATCAATCACGAGGTTTTAACTGAAAGGCCATTTCAGAATCTGTGGAGAGGGAAAAGGGAAATCTGCACGCTAAGCTGGCGAGTAATGGGCGGTGCTATAGCAAAAAAATACAGAAAATGTTTTTGTAAATGGCAACGCACGTGAGAATATATCGGTGTCGGAATTTGAATTAATCAAGAAAGGAAAAGATGTTGCTTTTGTCATTCTGGCAAGATAGAGAGCGATCATGATTCTGTTATTGTCAACATCAAAGCAGTCAACGTTAACCATTTTCGGTTTCCTGCAAACTCATTTCACACGTGATATTTGTGTCTACTGAGCCATACGTGAATCCTGAAACCCTCCAATGAAAAAACGCAAAAGTTTGAGGTTGCATAAGAACCAAGAATTGCGATACTTATAGTAGATCAAATAGCATTCATTCATCCAATAAGAAATGGAGTGACCCCTTCCCCCCCCCCAAAAGTAAACTCTTCTTGGCAATGCTTCAAATTAATTTTTCCAAGCTTATGCACTGCACTGAGCGGGTACGCAGAAATCCAAAAAAAAAATCAACATTATGAAAGCTATAATCTTGTTTGTGAAAATGGAAAATTGACTTTACAGAAAAAAAAAAACATTCTTCTTCATAAGACCTCCGTTTGAAAGTTTCTGATTTTCGTAAGAAAAAAACTTCGCTTTTATATTATCGTACATTTCAGATAGTCTATTCGACATTCCTTATATGGAGTACATTTTCCGAGTGTGTAGACAGAATTCCAGACGGAACAACAAATATTATTGCTAGATCTTTATCATGTGAAGTGGAATAGATATAAAAACAGAAATTTGAAGAAAAAAAACCCAAAAAGAAAAAAAAACGTTTTTCAGATCTGATAAGCCAAAGTACGAGCTGGTGCCATTTACAAAAGCTCTACCTATATGTTAAATGAAGCGACTAAGTGTATTTGTTGTCTTTCCGCTTTTCCCAACAGAAATACATGCACAAAACCCACGCAATGCAAGTAAACGATGAGGTATCATATTTGCTCACAATAAGATGCTTCTGTCCAGTTTACCAGTAACTCAACCCCTCAAAATATTTTTTTCCATTATTCTCGAATAAGAAAATACAAATATCTATGTATTCAAAATAAAGAAGTATCCAAGTTTTGAACGCTGAAAGCTATACTACGGTATTTTCGGAGCAGCATCATGGCAACATTCTATGTATTTGTTGTTGTCAAATAGGAAGATTAGAATTGAGAAAATGAAAAGAATCCTGGATTCTTGCTTCTCACTTCTTGAACATTAAGTGTCCTGGAACTTCATCAGCTGCCAAGAAAACACGATGGAATTCTGACGTCTTGCAAAACGGGTGATCTCAAGTGCCGTAAGGGATGGGTTTTGAGTAAAAGAAGTTCATGAAATAAGCGAAGAAAGAACGAGGCGAAGAGACCTTGCTACTTTTAAAAACCATCATACTTGTAACACAGGGACAAATAAAAAAAATGTTTTATTGGAAATTGAAACGGAATAAATATATAAAAATATTGAAGTGGTTTTCAGATTGGATTTATACCATTCTGAAAGGAAATACATGGAAATCTGCAAAATACATTTTATGTGCATTTTCAATCAAAAAATTGACGAAGGCGATTTGCAGACTTGCTCAGGAATACTGGCGGAACTTGCTTCTGAAATTTCAATAACTAGGATGGATAAGCTCTCTGTCTCTTCGGCTTAATGTCTAAAACATCTGATTTCAGATTTCAGCATGCACACGGAAGAAAATTAAGCAAAATAAAAAGACTAAAGAAGCATGAAGAAAACAAAAAAAATAAATTTGAAAAAGAGCGCTGTTCACCAATATGGGAATGAATTTCCGGGCACATTTACATTTTTTTCAAGTCATGCCCTGGGAAATGCAATTATCTAAGCACACATCACTTTTGATTGAGCCCCCGTGGATGTCTTATACGCATGGAAGTTTCCCTTTATAAAGATGAAGACGAAAAAATGGAAAAAAGTGGAGTTCGTCAGTTTGTATTCATAAGACCTTATTATATTTCTTTCCGTGTTTTCTTTTTGTACCTGCCGACGCACGTAGGTTAAAAATAGTTTGTTAGACTCCTTCAAATAGCTATATTAAACTCAATAAATTGCTTTTTCGGGAGCTTCTAATGATCACAAAACATTGTTATAAATAGAGATTTGACAAAGGTTTTCTCACGCCCGCTGTTTTGAAGACATCGTACGCTAAATTGAATTTTACACAGGGATAAGAGAACTCGGAATGCAATGAGCGAAACAAAAAACAAAGGTGGCTCATCAAATGAAACGATGATGTTGGTAGCTTGGTATGTAACGTGCCAATACAGATTACAGATGTGCTTGAAGTGAGAAGATTTTGAAAAATAATGAAACAGAAAAAGATAAGCATTTTTGAACTGTAATTCTTCATCTTTCAGATTTCTTTCTTTCTCTCTCTCTCTCATTCTCAAACAGCTTTATCCATTAAGAACGTAACTTCAAGAAGTGAAAAAGAATGAAATAAAAAATAATTCATATTTTCTGAAAGCGCACTATGTTGTGCGAACAATACACTAGTTTGAAATGATCAG
Source organism: Caenorhabditis inopinata (assembly GCA_003052745.1). Lineage (NCBI taxonomy): Eukaryota > Metazoa > Nematoda > Chromadorea > Rhabditida > Rhabditidae > Caenorhabditis > Caenorhabditis inopinata. Next base: position 2,837,772 of record AP018156.1, on the reverse strand, counting down.
CTTCGAATACAATTAAATGTTTCTTTCTCCATATTATTATGGCCTACTGTGATTCAGCTCCTCCAGGCACGGAAAATGCACTGAGAGCATTTCGCACAGAAACGTGCTCTAAGAATTTTTCCTGTTTATAATACAAGCTTATGAACGAAATACAAGGTTTCCCAAAGCCAAAAGTTATAAACAAGAAGGCTAGTAATTAAAAGTGTATTATTGAAATGGGGAAAATATTGAAAGTTTTTGATTAATATTTAGAAAAAGCTTATTAGTAGGCATTTCGCCAGAAAAGTTTATTTTTTTTATATATAATCTACAGTAGCCGGCAGTTTGCCTACAGGTTTTCCTCACTACAAACCCACCGCCACACCATTGGATTTTGTTTAGTCGCCAGTCTATACTGAAAGAAAACGAAATGCTAAAAAAAAGCGAATGCAAAAGAATATCAGTTAAGTTCACAAACTCTAGTCTGTGCTTCGGATAATTGCCTTCTCGCTAGTTGACGGCTCCCAATACTAAAACGTCAATGCTAAAACGAGAGAAAAAAGAACGCGCAATTGGCATACTGTCATTAACAGAAGAGGAGTCGGAGAGTGACATTTGAATGAAAAATTGGCGAAATTGCTCCGTCTCTTTCTTTACTCATTCTTTTTTACACAGAACACATTGGCGATTTTCAAAGAGAACATCGAAGTTATTTTTGTGAGAATAAATGGGACAGTACTTCGATACTAAGCCGCACAAGACATTTTCTGAATTTCGCCAATTATTGGATAATATTATACTTATTGGCGTTTTATATTAAAATATTCAAAAATTTCAAGGCTGAATGTGCAAAATGAGAATTTTAAAACATCCACAATTTGGTGATTATTCCTTAGAAATTTGCTGACTTCCATCTTCAAAAAAATGAGAATCTTCTTGTATACTGATGCTTTAAAAGCTAAAAAAATAAACTTCTAACTCTGCAAATTGGAAAATTTTCTTTTACTCAAAGCGAAACATATTGCGTGAATTGAGCAAATCCAAATACTAGAGTACTAGATCATCAAGGGTATATTCAGAAGAAAAGCGAATATTTTGTTAAGTCACTGATAGTTGTTCAAAAGAAACTCATTTATTTTCAGATTTTTACAGAGGGGCTGCCGTGCTCACTGGCCCAAATTTGGCATCTTTTCAATGAAATGAGTTACCGAAAAATATGCTTCCGTATCCTTTCATAGGCTCTTTACGTAAAGGACAACGCCGAAAAACAATATTCTGGAAATATAGTTCTGTCTTAAAAATATTTCCAATTTAGTTGATTCAATGGAAAATTGATAGAATTAATACAGAACCATTTTATTATGACATTCTTCTACAATTCCTTAGATCTAGCCAACAATGTCACTTAATGGAGCACAAAGGAATTGAGCTTGAAGGCCGAGTTAGGAGCTTACGCATCTTAAGCCGTCTTATGTTAAAATTTCTGAAAATTTGTGAAAAAAAAGGTCATAGAAGCCCAAAACTACGAATTATTACTGTAATTAAGATTTGATATAAAGCAATATTTCAGATACTTCTTGAAAGATTAATTCATTTTTCACTGGATTCAAAACATTTAGAACGAGGTTTACATCGGCGAACAACAATTAAATTCGGCCTTCAAATATTTTACTGAAAATATTTTAAGTATTAATTATTATTTTCTGAAAACACCGGGAAATTTGAATTTCTCTGAAACTACGTTCTGTAGGAGCAAATTCAAGTGATTAAAGAAAAAAAATTGAACAAATACAAGGTTTTTTTGTCTTTTTATTCGCCGTTTTTCTTTTAAATTTCAAACAATGTTGCCATTCCTGTTTCTTCACAAATCCTCATCTCCTGCAATTCTTTTTCACTTTCACTTCACACTCCTATTTACCTAGTCAAAAACCTGTGGTCGCTTACTACCACATCACCGCTTCTTCTGAAAAAAAGGAAGAAGCGGAAAATGTAGAAAGGACGTCATCATCATTGAACGAATCTCATAACTCTTCGTCCCATAATATCGTCACTGACAATCTATTCTCCACATCTCATTTTACACATCGATTTCCTTTCAGCCATTCTCATTTCCTTTTGAAGATAACCTGGAGTAAGTACTAGACGTCTCGCTCTCCATTTCGTTTGAACCCCGCCCTGCCAATTGAGATGTCGTAATGACAATTTGGTCTCACTTAAGATATAATATACTTAAATACAAAATTTTTAAGAAGTTCGGAGATCTCGATGCTGAACTCGTTTATACTCGCTTGTTTTGCTTACTTGGCGTTCATTATAAAAGCTGAAGAGATCAATGAACATGTAATGAGTTGACAGATGTCCTTAGAAGTTCACTTCAATTTTTGAAAGACAGCTAAGCAATATAATACGCTGCATCCTCCATTTTACTCTTTTAATTGATATTCTATACAATTTTTTAAGGGAGCAGTTTAAGATTTGAAATCAATTACGGCGATATTAGATTTTCTCGTGTAAAACCGTACGTATTACTCTATTGGAGAACTTATATATCAGGCAGAACATAAGTTAGTTTCACACGATCCTATGTTTATATCCAAGTTCATCTTCTTTTCGGCAAAGAGAAATTGAAAAATACAGTTTTAAGAAGCTCTTTTTATCTTTTTGGGGTAGAAATCTTAGTATTTTAAGACTTCTAACGTATAATCATGACCTATCTTCCGTGCTTTTCAAATTTTCGGTCTCGACACGAAAACTCACTCAATTTTCAACCGTACTATGAAACAAGAGTATTTCCATATTCAGCTCATCAAGTGCTTCCAGAAAAGTATAAACATGACCTATTTTCCGTAATTTTGAAATTTGTGGGTCTCGACACGAAAACTTGCTCAGTTTCCAACTGAACTGTAATACAAGGGTATTTTTAGATTCAGCTCATCGAGTGCTTTCAGAAAAGTATAAACATGACCTATTTTCCGTACTTTTCAAATTTTGGGTCTCGACACGAAAACTCGCTCAATTTCCAACCGTATTGTGAAACAAGAGTATTTCCATAATCAGCTCATCGAGTGCTTTCAGAAAAGTATAAACATGACCGATTTTCCGTAATTTTGAAATTCGTGGGTCTCGACACGAAAACTCACTGAGTTTTCAACCGAACTATAATACAAGAGTATTTTTATATTCAGCTCATCGAGTGCTTTCAGCAAAGTATAAACATGACCTATTTCCCGTAATTTTGAAATTTGTGGGTCTCGACACGAAAACTCTATCAGTTCTCTCCCAATGTGAGTTTCTTGTGAGTTTAAGTTTTTTTTTAAATTTTGAATCCGATTCAACATTAAAAATTTGGAATCTTCCTTCCAAATATCGAAAGTTTTTTCTTAGTGTTCCTTCCCCATTTTTGAATAATTTTTCTGTATTAACATCTTGCACTTTCTCTTGCACATGCTACCAACAATTGAAATAAATTGAATCGAAATCGAAATTAAGAAACAAATAATTTTGTAGCGCGGTAATAAATTTGTCTGATTTTCTTGCTTTCAAAATGAAACTTCAGAATCTCCGAATGATAACAATTTTAATGATTACGTCATCGAGTGCCCTTGTTATTATATTACATATTCCTTATTCCTCTCTCGTTGCGTATATCAATGAAGATAAAGCTAGTTTGAAGGCGCGTATGGCATGTGTCTGTCTGCATTCGTGAATCTATGCTTGGATGAAGCAACAGGTCCTCTCATCATACCACATCCCACCCCCACCCCTTACACACGCACACCGATCCTTTAAACATGTAAGTTATTGGTAACATGCACTTCAAGTAATTCTAAAACCAGTATATGAGTTTTTTTTTGAATTTATTACTTTTACTAAACGTTTAGTTCAATCCATCGCCTGATCCATCGCTCTCTCCAGCTTCTCGTCTTTTGTTGTGAATTTCTTTTCTTTTTTTCCTCGAAGTTTTCGTTTTTACTTACCGCCGATATCTAGAAATGATTCGCATTTTAAATTAGACTTGTTTCAAACAATAAAGCCCGTAATGTTTTTTTGGCACAGTTTCTGAAGCGGAAGGGAGGACGGAAGTTTAACTTTCACTACAGCTTTCACCGCATTTTTTTTGTTGCGTCTTGCCACACCTGATCTGGATTTCGAACACGTCGGAGATAAGACATTCATCTGACATTGTGATTGTAGAGACGCATTCACTTTTTGAGACTTCTTCATCTTTTCGCTTCTTCAACGATTTTTTTTATTTAACCTCACAAGTGTTTCTTATCTTATCAAATTACGTTGAACCCAATCATTATGTTTTCAGACGCAATGATATTGATAGCCTATTTGCTAAGCGTTTATTCTGGTTTGGCGCTGTGCCAGAACTTATATGGTCCGTCGCAGCTAGATTTGTATTTTCGATTGTTACGGAACAGAAATTTAGGAGGAATTGGCAACCTTGAAAACGCGGAAAGAAGAATTCGCACTGAAGAAAGACAACAGTTTCTCTCTGGATTGCCACCGTTGCCGATGACTCATGATGAAGGTTTGTTTTTGAGATATTGTGAAAATTTTGCGATGTTTGCAACTCATGCATCTTTGTAGTGAAGATGGCTGATAATATGACTTATTGGGCTTCCAATGAGTCCATAAAATACTAATTTTCTCAAGAAGTTATGAAAAAAATAGTATGCGCCAAGCGGCTAGTCATTATTTAGGTTGTGCCTTAAATATTGACCAGGATGCTCATTCTAAATTCAGTAACCAGCTTTCTTATGCTCCTTCCCGGATTTCACCCGATTCTCTCTTTGACGGCATGGACGATCGGAAAAGTTGTCACGGACACTCGACCGTCAGTTCTCGGACGATCCATGTCGGAATGAAGACTGGAAAAGCGATGGGCAGTCCGTTAAACTAACATAAGCCGTTTTGCAATCTTCGAAATACCGTAGCCTTGCTGGAACAGTTCGATGATAGTAGTACGATAAGAAGAAGCGGCCAGCATTACCTTCAAACGTGATGCAATGGATTGAAACTTTGACAGAAAACAAAAAATGCATGAAAAAATTCAAAAATGAAAGAATAAGTTGAAACTGAGTGCTGTGCATGTATCAGAGCTCACGTGAAGTTGCGGGTCAATAATTATGGCGCAGCTTGTGTTTTCGTAGCGATGTTTCATTTTCTCAAACTAGGAATGGCCGCAGAAAAAAAAGATTATAACTTTCAGTCATCCGAATACTAACGACAGAGGCTCCAACCACAATAATATTGAAGGCAGCTATTCCGACCACTCCCCTACCTCCAGTTTCAGATCCATTTTCTGCGAACAGTCTCCCTGAAGGCCCACCTGTCCCAGAAGAAAGGTGTTCATAAATGCTTTTCTCTAAGTAAAAAAACATGTTATTTTTCAGAATTGGCGGTACTTATGATGAAGATGGTAACTTTGTGTCTGCTACAAATCTGGTCACTGACAGAAAACGAAACTTGGTAAACTTGCTCTTCGCAGAAAAAGGAAACTTAAATGTCATTAAGAAATCACATAGTGCCCAAACCAATTTAGAATATATTCAAAATTGAGTCTCTTATCTTGTTTAGTGCTGCAACCATTCGTTGTGCTCTATTTTAAACAGATTTTCTCATGAGAACGACGCGTGACATGACGAGAAAGTTGCGACCATTCCATTCTCCATTTTCTCTTTTTCATCAAGCTAAATTAATTGAGAAAACTTTGAAATTTCCAATAATTTTTGTAAAGATTGTATAACTTCCATTAGATTTTATTATAGGTTGTCTTCATAAGTTTTGCGTTGAATAGCATTGAGATAGCATGCTAGATCTGCATCAGTATTAAGTGGAAAAAATTAACGGTTAGAATTGCTAATGATTGCAATCACAGAACATCGATCAGATAAAGCATCATTTCATCATATGATGGTAATTAACTTTTTATTTTTTCTATTCTCCTGTAGTCAAAGAAAGTAAGCTAATAGCGTTTGAGTTATTCTCTATATATCGCTGGATCACAATTTTTTTTGTTATGTCATTCCAATTGAAAATTAATGAATTCCACATCGAAATGATTATATTCATTCAAAAGAACAAACGAAATTGGATACGGATAGTAATTCTTCTTTGGTGCGGCGAAAGTAGTTTCGACTTTCCTGCATTTCCCGATTTCTATCCTTTTCAATTCATTTGGCAAAAAAAATTTAGCGTGTTTTGTATTAGAAATAGCATATGATTAGACGTACAGGGACACAAAGCTGGCATCGCACAACGCAAGATTCAACTTTCATTGATACCTCTAACATTACTTATTCAGGCTCTTGGAGCTCGCAACTACCAGCTCAGTGATACCGCTTCCAATCAACAATACGGCTATGTTGCTCAATTTCATCAACCAATTCACGTATCTCAAAGGTTATTGAAGAACCGATAAAATTTATGAACTTTTCAGCATCCGCAAAACCGTGTGAGTCGCCAGCACACAACATCGCGACCATTTACATATCCTCCATTGGTTTTCAGGTGTGAATTTTTCTTTTCACAATAGAAAACAAATGCTAATCAAAATGTTATTTTCAGAGCCAAACCACAACCATCAAACCGTGATACATATTTGAACAATTTGCTTATGGAAATTGAAGAATATGATGACTTTTTGGTAAGTTAATATCAAGTTAAAGCTGTGTTAAAGACACTCTATTTTAGTGATTTTTTTCTATTTTAACTAAAGCTTCCACGAAAGGCGAAATAAGTCCGTCCCGTCTTGTCTTGTTTTCGTCTTCGTCTTAAATTCCTCTGACGCACAGATAGAAAAGCAAATCTTCTCGAAATGCACGTTCTAGACGGCTACACGAATGAAGAATAGAACGCAGGTTAAGGTGTGGAAAAGCCGTTATGTGGAATAAGTCTTCCACGAAAGACGAAAGGAGACCGTCTCGTCTCGTGTTCGTCTTCGTCTTGAATTCCTCTGATGCAGAGATAGAGGTTGTGTTGGTCCTTGGTACGACGTGAAGCGAACAGAAAGATGAACTGAAAGACGAACGAAGACGAGACGAAAGACGACTGACTTGTTTAGTCTTTCGTTGAAGCCTTACTTCACTGTTTCATAACTCGATGAACTGAAGAACATATTTTTGAAAATTCCACGAAAAGGGTTCCACGAAAGACGAAATAAGACCGTATTGTCTCAAAAATAGAAAAGCAAATCTTCTCGAAATGCACGTTCTAGACGGCCACACGAGTGGAAGAATAGAGCGTAGGTTAAGGTGTGCAAAAGCCCTTATGTGGAATAAGTCTTCCACGAAAGACGAAAGAAGACCGTCTCGTCTCGTGTTCGTCTTCGTCTTGAATTCGTCTGACGCAGAGATAGACATTGTGTTGGTAGACAGTTCACAACTTCTGTATTGCGTAAGAAGAATACAAAACGAACTGAAAGACGAACGAAGACGAGACGAAAGACGACTTTTTGTTTTGTTTTTTCGTGGAAGCCTTAATTTCAACATATTTTTTGAAAGGTTATTGTAAGCAATTCAATATGAATTTAAATTATCTAATTTTCAAATTTGCATTGTATTTCTAGTACCGATTGTCGAATTACTGCAATAACAATTTCTTGAGTGTTTCTGAATAAATTCAGAAAATCAGATATAACTAGTCATTTCTTGTGCTGTAAGTTTGCTTTGACTAAGCCTTCTCAAATCGTCAAAACTGTAGTCTTCTAAAAAAAGCTTCTTCTATGTGATTACCACAATAATTATGTATTGTTCAGGATCAGGTTGACCAGTACAAATCTCGCTATCCTGGAGCACAAGTGCCGAATCCTTACCGTTCTCTTCCCGAGGGAAAACTGCCGGCACTCGCACAATACAAGAAGAAGAAGTAGCGCATATTCTTGATCCGCTTATTCCTTTCAACTGACAATACGACAGCTTTCAGACATTCGGCAAAACGTTCTTATATAATATAATTTATTATTAGAAGTTAAACGAGTTTTTACTCAAAAAATTGATAGCTATTTTAATACATTGATTTGATGTTTTCAAAATATACAATCTAACGAAAATGGAAAATAAAGCTTGTCCCAAAAAGATATTTTGTGGGCCGAATATTTCATACAGAGTGAAAGTGGAGAAGTGATCTGATAATAAGTTATTGATATTTGAAATTTAGGGAAAAAAGCCGATTTTGTACAGATAAAACTCATTTGGAAACGTCTGATGCGCTAATGAGAATGATTACAAATAAAGAGATGTCCAACATGGAGAAAATCAAAAATGAGAAAACTGCTAAAACCTTATAATTGGGATATCCAATGAATGCTGAAAATTACAGGACTAGAATCAGTATTTTCGAATATCACATTGATGTAGATTATATAAAATATTAAATAATGAAATGGCATTTTAAAATGAGTATGATATATTGTAGTTTTGCAGCCGGACGGAATAATGAGGAATGCGAATAATTGTGATCATAATTCTGAATATCAGATAAGATTTTCTCATTGTGCAGCGGCGGTACGAAGTTCTTCCATCTGCAGAGCAGCCAATAAATGGTTTCGGCTGATGTTTGGGCCCACATTGCTAGCCAAGTTCATCAGCAACTGTTGTGGGCTTTTTACAAGTTGAGCAACAGGCTTGATGGGTGTGAGCAGGTTTTGAACTGCTGGTTGTTCAGAGCCATCTTCTAACTGTAATCGGAAGTTTATAATGATGTATATTATCTTGCGAGAAAAGAAAAGTATCTTTAAATATAACAAGATAAGCTCGCGAAATCCTCACCATCGAAGTAGGAAGTGACTGTCGCTTTGCATGAGGCTGTCCAATCAAATCAACTACGTCCAGTGAGCGTTTCCTTCCCGGAATCTCATTTTCCAATGAAGAATAATCGGAAGATAGACGATGTGCTGGAGCTTGACTTTTGAAATTTAGTTGCTCTTCTTTTGCAATCTCTGCTTGTATGCTTTCCACGGCTTGCATTGTGTTGCAAAATGTGTCAGCCGCATTGAGACTACATAGCAATTTCAGTAAAACTGAAAATACATTTTCAAGGCGGTTTAAGTTAGAAGGAATAGCGCTTACTGTTGGAACAACTTGAGATTCCTTTGATTTTTTCTCGCATGTTGTTGATTTTACTCACTATCATATCAATAATATTGTCACCAAGTCCAGCATTTATCATTTCTGCCAAGATCTCTTGTGGATTCTGCTCTACTGTCCCTGGATATCTATTGTCGGTATTCCAAATCGTTGAAGGTTTTGCTGGCACCGCCTGAAGCAAGGAGTTTGCTGCAGCCACGCGTTGCTGTTGCTGCTGCAAAAGCTGAGTGGCTACGTCGTCCAAAGTAGATGGAGTTTCCTCTTTTATAGACGTCGTTGGAAAAATTGGGATCTGGGGCTGTGCAGTGGATGAAGTAGCAAAGTTGTTGTTTTTCATATTTTGACTGAATGAGATGAAGCGAGAAAAGGTTTGGTTTTGTAGCAAAGTACCTGAAATCGATTCCGTTTTATTTTTAAATGTTCTAATCATAATTAACAATAGGTATTCCGTTTTTCTTTCAGATGACTCACCTAATGTAGGCTGGCCTTCTGTTAGTTGCGCTTCTTTTTTTGGCACAGTAAACAAACTTGGTGATGTATTGTGAAAACCGGCGGGAATGTGTGAGAACATGTTCTGAGGTATCAATTTTGTAGTGCTCGAACGTCTTCTTCCTCTGAAACAGGAACAGCAATAAAAAGTGTGAAAGGTTGCTGTGAAATCTCACGTTGGGTCACCGGTGGGATCTTTTGGAGTGATGTAGTTTCTACTTTGACATTTGGCTGAACACTGATTTGAATGGTCGTGAAAATCAAGTGATCTCATCTCCATCAAAGTACGTAGATTAGATTTTCCAATTCGGATGCTTCCTTTCCAGTCCTTCTGCTTATCTTTGTTGGCTCTCACAGTGAACTCTTTGGGGCTTATGTATTCTGTCTCACCGTCAATGAGGATGCAGTTCTGATGAATTCCGGGGCACGTGAACAGTTTGGTAACCATTTTTGCAGTCAAAGTACCGCATTTCACCTGAAAAGTAATACTTTCAAATGATTGACTTCGCCAAAGATAAAGATTAGTGATGCAAGAAGGAATTGAATTCCTTGAAATATTTTTTTTTTGAATACAATAAAAATTGCCACAGCCTCTTCATAAATATAATTTACTGTTTCGAAGTTAGACTAAACATTCCTTTAACTTTACTATTGTTTTCTTTTGTACCGATAGCAGAGTGTTAAAAAATATCATATCATCTCTTTCATGTTTCGATCATCAATATCATGTAATGTGAATATATGACTTTCTTCTCTTCTTCTATGTATTGAAACATACAGAACCCGTCTGCCGCTAGGCATCCGCAATGCTAAATGCGAAGAATAGGTGCACGTCCAGACGAGGAGCAAATTGACACGAGAGTATCATGATGTTCGCGCTCGCCCACTATTTACATCGTTCGGGGAGCGGTGCGTGACCGTTCTCTGCGGTGAATCGCGAGCGCCACACTATTTTCACGCTGACCGCCGCCGGCCGCCGATCGGTGCTTTCCGCAGCACATACACACATTCACTTGCACCACTCTCTCCTTTACGATCGTCACCCGTCTCCAGCGGAGTCCAGTTTCGAAGCACGTTTTATGCATTCCGAGCGCCACACCCCAGAATAGAAGCATCGTTCGGTTGCGACGGCTATTTTGATGGCAAACAAATACATGAGCCAATGTCAGGATCATGAGTACGCGTTTGTGGTGCAAGCAAGCAAGCGCACGCCGCGTCCGTCGCGCGATCCGTGCTCTTTTTATTGAAACGCGCGCTGACTAACCAAAATAGATTGACTATTTGGACTTTGGGCGTACTTTGAGAATATGGGTTTCAGAATATATCTGCAGGTCAGAAGTCATATTTTTTGGATATCAACTGCAGAGAATACATTTTCTGGCATTCAAGGAAATATTTCAGAGAAAATTTACTTTAAAAACTATTATTTACATCACAACTTGAGAGGTATTCATTGAAGTACAGTCATTTCATTTCATTGTTAATTTCCAACTTATATATGCTTAAAAATTGTGTTTAGTGAAGCCATTTTTCAAGAAAAGGGGGCGAAGTAGCTTTTTAAATACTCCTTACGTGGAATAGTTCTATATTCAAACAATTCCATGATTCCCTGCCAAAGTTTAAGTTCAACATTTGAAACTCCACGCTCTTTTTCAAATGACTACCTCCAACAGTTTGTGTTGTAACCAGAAATATCTGAACAAAATAAATTTGCGCGCTTTCTCTTTCTCTCTCCCTCACTTTTTCTCTCTTTCCCTCTTTCTCTGTCTCTCTCTCTGTCTCTCTCTCTCTTTTTTTCTCTTCCTTTCTTTCATTCCGTCTAGCTGAAGCCCATAGAGAAAACGGTGAAAAAGCATGCGAGAGTAGCGGTAGTGAGCGCGGAAAAGTCTCTTTGCAAATTTGCGTGTTACTATTTTTGTCGCCGCGTTCCCTCCTTTTTCCCCACCCGGTGCTCGTACCGTCCGTGGCTGACCGTCGCCTTGCTGGACAAACAATCTCGTTTTTGGCTTTGGTTTCTACGATATTCACATCACATCTCACGTCAAGCAATATTTAATTGGAAAAAAAATAGAAGTGATCAGCTTCATATCTTGTGCAATAACCCAGAGAAATGTAGCTTTCAGTTGAGAAAGAAACCTGAGGCAAACATGCCGCCAAATTAATATTTTCATTCAAGAATATCGGGCTGTCAGTCCTAAAATCTATGGGGCAGCAAAACATCAACAACAGTTGAATTAGAGAAACATTTACGTGCATTTCGGGTCACAATAAAATAAGAAAACAATTTTATAAGAACCTTCTATGATAGTTGACAAAAGTTGAAAAACTGGAAGCCAAATTAATTTGATTGAAGAATTAGATGAAATCAAGTTAGCATCTAGTTCAGACTGTTGTAAAGTTTCCGTTTCATACTGTACTTGAAAACTTCAAATCATTTACGATTTAGATTTTGTTATTGTCAGTTTGAAAAAAAGTAAAAAATGGATGTGACTTACAGTAATAACAGATGGTAGTGCTACACTGGATTCTTTGGATAGAGCATTCACGTTTCCATCTGGATCTGTTGCAAGTTGAAAATCCGATTCTTCATCTGTGGTATCTTGAGGAGATCGATGCGGAGGAGAAAGATTTTCAGTTTCACGAGATATTAGGTTTGGGATCAACTTTTTCGAGTCATCTTCCCGCTGCTCTTCTATAAGCTCTTTTCCAACCTCTAATGTCATCAACAGTCCGCATTCAGTCATAGTACCTAAAATAGAGCTCGGGAGTGAATGCTTTTGCGAAAATTGGAGTTGATAAGTAGAAGGAAAGCAGAAAAAATCTCCCGGAGGGCAAAAATTAAATGAAAAGGCACACGGATTTCTATATTACAAAACACTGAAAAAATGTTTCAATCACGGGGGAAGCTGAAAGAAAGAACAAGAAATGACGTATTGCTGGGCGAGAGAGAAAAGAGTGAACGAAGAAAGGCAACAGAATGTTTGTAGGCGCAAAAACACAAGGCGCACAGTGAGCAACGCACTATCCGAGCCACGCCTCTTGGCCGCGAGCGCGCGAGAGCTCTCGTCCCACGAAGACGACGGGCGAATGGCTACGCCAGTTCGGCAGAAAGTGAAAAATTGGAAATGGAGGGGAGGGGGTCAAAAAATCGGAGCAAACAATTGTATAAAATCTTTTGAGCGATGAAAAATTGAATTGAGGAACCGAGGGTCTGTTCATAAATAGTCGCAACTTGGAAAATAAAATGGAAAAATCACATTATGTACAGTGGAACTAAAGCTCATGAACCAATTTTTAAGTAATAAGAATTCAGAAATAATTGGAATTCTGAAATGTAATTTCCGAAAAGAAGGACATTCTCAAATATTTGAAAAGATACTGATAAAAGATAAAAAGAAAACGATTTTAAATGTTTCTCTAAAAATGATTTAAGATGAGATAGATTTCTTTCAAACACCTAAATGCGATCTGGCACGTTTTCATTCATTTCTGCCCGAATTGCGTTTTGAAACCAGCAAGATGGGTTTCAGCTTTTTCTACTATCTCCCTCTCTCATCAAACAGAGTTTCAGAAGGTTGCTGGAATACGCAAAGAACTGAAAACTACAATTTTCAGAATATAAAAGCAATATTATTCTTTTTTTATTCAGAGAAAACCAATTTTAAAGCTATATTGCCGTCAATTTCAATAGCCTTCATATGAATCTGTTAATTTTTATTTTACAGTTTCAAAAAGATTTCTTTTACTTTGGAAATTGGACGAAAAGAATTGAAGTAGTGATAATATTTAGAAAAGCAATCCATCTTTACCTACCAACTAAGAGTAGCCAACCAACCTCACGTGAGTTTCTTCTGCACCTGGATACGTGACATCCACCGCCCGCTTGCCACGTATCCATGGACCACCGCTCATTCTTCTCACATTCGACCGACAACTGACGAGTGTGCATTTTTTCATTCTCCTTTTTTCTCGATTCCACTAGCGCTAACGTTCGCCGTCAAGCTCTTTATCTTCCGATGAAGATGTTCAAAAAGTTGAAGAGAGAGAGAGAGAAAAATAGAGGAAGAGAGAGAGAGAGAGTGAGAGAAATGATTATATATAGATAGATAGAGAGAGGTTGAAAGAAAAAGAGAAGAAAAACAAGATTGCAAAAAGCGGAATAGTAAGAAGCACGGAGGCACGCGGAACGATATTCCACGGCGACGGTAATAGTGATGGCGGCGTTGCGGTATGTATGAAGTAATCGTCAAATCACTGGTTTTGTGTAGGGCCCGCTGGCTTTTCCGCTTGCGGGATGCTTCTCCCGTCAGCGGGGGCAGTTTGTGTCCGCGACTAGTCAGTTTGTATTATTGCGTGCGTGTTTGCGTGTGCGGGCGTGTGCGTGCGTGTGTGTGAGATGATGCGAAATGTGTGGTATGTGGGGCCGAACAAGCCATTTCCCACTATTTTCTTACTTTGTCGTTGTCGTGTTATCTTCATTGCGTGCAAAAGGATTCGAACAGGAACAGAACATATGTGAACTACGGTGACCCTTCTCCTTTTATCTCACTCCCCCACTCTTCTTTCACTGAAAAAAAATAAGAAACCACGTGAAATACATTCGCGACGTTTTGCAATACAATTTTGACCCCATAAAAACCGCGTGAGAAACAGAATGCTAGGGTAATAGTATAGAAACGACACGCGAATCAAAAAAGTCACGTGAATACTGCGTGAGGATTAGCAGAAAAAAAAACAAAACGATAAAAGAAGAAAAAAACTTTGAAATGCTGTAGGAAATTGTGCAAAAGCGAGCTGGGCAGCAGGAAAAAAGTGAGGTCAGTAACTATTAGAATTCAGAATTATATTGCCACGTTTCCAGTTTTTTAAGATTTTTTAATATTGCTTCATAGAATTTACTGATAGGGCAGAAATAATTGGAGCAGCACAGTTTCATCAATGCACTTTTTTAAAAGTTGAGTGTGAGCGACACAAAGTTTTTTTAGTGCTTTAATCAACTACGGTCAAACACGAAAACTATCATTCAAACTTTTAATTATAATTTTTATATTAAAATAATGGTTTCGAATTTTTTTTTAATTCAAAAGTTTGACAGTATTTGACATAAATAGAATATAAAAATTTTGAAAACAGATTCTTAAATCTGAATTTCTATTTCATAAGATGAAGCTGAAATCAATTCTAGAGACAAGAAATGCTCCACTTGATTTCCTCAGCTCGTGTACAGCAAGCTTATCTGTTTTTTTTCAGGTTACAATTTTTTTTCACTGATACTCCAACAGGGCACACTCTAACGCGTCAATAGACTTTGACGATTTCTTCCGTGTACTACAAACACTTCTTCAAAGTTATGAAGTAGGACTAGTGTCTTGGAAAATTCCGTTCTTTAATGGTGGTGGTGGTGGTACTGAAAGTACCTCCCGTCATAATATAAAAGAAGCAACGTTTTGGGTTTGGGGAAGTGTATATAAGTCGGTCATTTTTCGAAAAATACATACACATAGGTTTTCAAGTTGTTTTTTCTGTTTCATCTGTACGGGTTGAAGAAATTGCTAAAATGTTGTACTTCCAAATTTGTTCAATTGTAATACACCGATGGTAGAATGTTTAATGACGCCATATATGTTTTGAATGAAAATCTGGGCTGTCACTAGGCCTATTTAGAATAGAAAAGAATGAAAAATTGGAAGTTTTGCATTGTTTCTCATATTTTGAAGATAAGTCATTGAGAGGGTCGATATGGTAGGTGAAGACAAGTAGCAGTGTTTCTGTAGAAGACATGGAAATTAAGATGGAAAATTGCGGCCAAAATCGGATAAATTGAAACGTCAAAGATTAACGTGAAAGAAAGCAATGGAAGACGAAACGACTTGAGAAGGTCTGGTGACTGAACGTCACCTCCAACGACGGAATTGAAGACGGCAAAATGTGTAACCTTCTCTCATTTCGACGGTTTTGTCATTTGCCTACTGGACCGACCTGGTGTGTCCTTTTTTCTTCCAGTAGTCTCAGGTGAAGAACTACTGTAGAATACTGCTGATGGCTGCTGTGGTCGACATCGCCAGAGCGCTCGAGGGTGGATGGGGAGGGGGGGGGGTGGTGTACCACTTCACTTTTGCCCCTCTATCTAGTCATATTCCTTCGTCGCCAATACTGAAAAACACGTGAGACGTGACATGTAGTGCTTTTGCATTAGAGACACGGGCTTATTATCACAAGTGGAAAATACTGTAGTACGTATACAATTAAGAGGAGATGTCGAGATTTGTGCTCAAAAAAGATTTTGAAAAATTCAAAATTCAAAAAAAAATTGTTAACTTACTTACAGATGCACATTTTCAAACTTAAAAAGCTCTCATCTATAAAATTCGAATAGCATAGTTTTTCGTTAGCTTTTGATGATTATATTTAATTTTGAAAATTTTGAATTTTTATAAAAATTTCTGAACTTTATATGCAAGCCGTCGCTTTGAAATCGATTTTAACGATATCGAAGCAAAAAAAAAAACCGATTTTCAATAGTGAGATTTCAAAAATAAAAATATAATGGAGCAGGAAACCAAAGGCATTTTCTTCATTTTCTTTATTCAATGCAAAAAAAAATCTATCATTGTTTCTTCACATCTAGAGTTAGAAAATGGAAACAACAGGTGAAAGAATAAGGACCCGGAGAGTATAAAAAAGATGAAGGACGTGCAGAAAATGGAAAAGAGCCGAACACGCGGGACGAAAAGAGACGTGTGTTTGCTTATCACGTTTCGCATCGCCCCCAAGCGTGAACCCCACCCCCTTGCTTCTCATCGTCCATTCTCTCCACTCGCTTCTCAACCACACGCTCCCCTTTTGTAAGCCTATATTTATTTTATGGAATGTCGAACCGGGACTGTACACCTACACCTGTTTGAAATATAATCGTTCATCAGAATTTTAATAGAAGAGAGTGGCAACGCGTGGGCAATGAAAAATAGGGGCGTAAAGTGGTAGCGACAGATCACTGCTCAAGGACTTTGATATAGTTTAAAAAAGTGAAGACAACACTTTTTTTTCAACTAGATTCAGTACGCTTCCAACAAATTTAATGAATCTGAATAAATTTAAAAATTCAATAATTATTTTCGATACTTCAATTTAAACAGACACGATAGAGCTCTCAGTGTTAAGGAATTTCGGGAGAATATGCACAATCCAGGAACTATAGCCTTCATACTTTCAAGCATTTCCAGGTTATTCGGAGTTGATAAAACTCATTTCCATTTTTGAAAGGAATATAATAACGATATATAAAATTACTATTCCCTCTTGATGTTTGCAGTTATAGAAAATCAACTTTGGTAAAAACCATAATGTCAAGAATTGTTTGACTATTTCTGAAAAAAAATTACACTTTCACTTTTGTAGTTCACAGCATCTAGTGTTTTTCCCACAGTTTCCTCGGTTTTGTAACACGTCATCTTTAGAAAAAACGCAAAAACTTATTGATAAAGCTTAAATTTCTTCTTGAATTTCAGTATTGCTGAAAATAGGGCGCAAAACATTTAAAAAGTTCAACGCCTCCAAGAAAGACGAAATAAGACCGTCTCGTCTCGTCTTCGTCTTCGTCTTGGGTTCGTCTGACGAAGAAAAAGACATTGTGTTGGTACACATGCACAGCTTTTTTATTGCGTAAGACGAATGCAAGACAAACGGAAAAACGAACAAAGACGAGGAGACGAAAGACGAGACGAAATACGACTTTTTGTTTTCGTCTTTCAAGGAAGCCTTAATTAAATTTAAAATTGACATTTTAACTGGGAAGATGTCAATAAAAAATAATCAAAATGGTAAAATCAGTAAACTCAAAATTGCGTTTCTCAATTGTCGAAGCTGAAAGGTACGTGTTATTTCATTCTATAATAGGTATTCGAAAAAGACATCAATGACTTGTCAACTGAAAAAATGTGAAGAATTATGATGCTCATTTTATCAGTTTGCCAAAAATATATGAAAGTTCTGATGATCAACTATGACATCGGTTCATTAACGTTTCTTTTCAATTATTCTTACAAAAAATTTTGATTTTTGAAATTTTGGTCGCGAAATTGCTTCTAAAAATGTTGGTTGTGCTCATTAACCCTTCGAAATGTTTGTAATTCGGCTGAAATGTTCATTTCTAAAAATTCCAAAATGTCAAATTCAAAAGTGCTCAAAACAAATATGTATAATCAAATGATAGATTGACATGTTGCAAATGATGTAACCTCAAGTTTCTTATTTTTGAGTGACAGATCGAGAATCGCGGAATCGAGATGACCCCAGAGAGGCTCAGAACTGTTTTCAATGTTTCACTTATTGCTCCAGAAAGGTTTACAATTGTAGAATTGAATAGCAAAACATTCTGATGACAACACAGCTTTGAAACAGAGCCAATAAAGTGGGCAATCCGGCTACTTCGGACCGAAATATGCTTGCTCGTCAGTTAAAGGGCCTGTTGTCCGTTGTCCATATCTTATAAAATTCGCCCAGATCTACAGTTAGCAATCTTTTTTGAGCAATAATTTCAGGTAGGTATGCTCACTTTTGTTCTTCTAAATTTAAGATGCTTGACTATGAACAAATTGACATCTGACAATTCCTCGGGCAGCACAATTCGGCCCGAAGCTATCGAACTCTACTGGTTCTGTTTCAATGCTGTGTGTCGAAGTATTTTGGTATTTTTAAATATTTAAAATTTAAAAATCTGTTCATAGATCTTTTTGAAATCTCCAATCGACTACATTTTTCTAGCTCTAGCCGGTCCGTTTCCGCCCCGGATCACCAGTCTCTCACATAACATTCCCCATAAAAAATTGATGCTAAACTACTCAAATCTATAAAATAAATTAATCGTTTTGTATTTTCACTTTAACAATCCTGGAGACGATCACTTCCGTGTTTTTTTTTCCTCTGCTGTCACCTATATCAGCGAAAGATCCCATGAAGTGGACTGATTCTGAGAACGTGATGTTCATCGCACCAGTTCATTAATTCCATTTTCTTCCTTTCTTTTTTCTATCTCGCCATTCTCTTTCCGTCAGAAGCAAGACTACTCCGAGAAAAAAAAATTGAAAACGGAATAGGAACTCTTTACGCCTCCACTTGATAAGGTGATGAATTACCATTATCCGCGTGAGAAAACAGAAAATGGGAAACGTCAAATGTCATTGGTTCAATTTATTAAGAAAGTTTAAAAAAAAAGTCACAAAAAAAGGAAGGAGACGAACGAAAAAATGGGAGAAAAAGGAACTGAGGGGTTTCAATTCCTACAAGAAAGCATAATCATCATTGGAAAGAATTCTGAATGTTTTGATTAAATTTCTATCACTTCACAAGTGTTGAGAAAGAAAATCGGAAACTCGTATATAAAAAAGTGTTGCAATGACGATTAAAAACTGCTTTTGTCATGCTATTTTGAAAGTAAGAAAATATTTCAATCAACCTTGCGCACTTTCTTCATTGAATACGTCCATTTGAAATTTGGTCTGTCGTCAATCAAATGCTCTCCAGGATGAGCAATTGTGTATTGGAGCATCTCCTCGTAAGTCACTGATTTCTCACACAATGGCTGCTCGCCTTGAAGCACTATTGTTCCACGCAGTTTATTGAAAAAGTCAATGATCGCATTGTAATAGAAGCCGCTTTTATTCCATGAGATTCGACTCATTCGGAGTTGCAGGCGACCGTTTCTCTCTCTTTTCCTTCTCGGACGTCCTTTTTCAGCAAACATTTTTGGGGTAAGCTTTCTCAGTAATTTGATGTGCTTTTCAGTAAGATCCATGTTTCGGCTCAAGCCGTAGTTACCTGAAAACCTATTCTACCTTTCAATATTATGTACATTTTCTACTTGTTTTCAAAATTTTGAAGAAGCATTGTCTAAGGAAATAATTAGAAGCAAGCATAAAATAATACCAAAAAAAAAGCTTTTTTTTCATAACAAGACATTCATGCGGAAGAGAAAATAAGAATTTTGAGACAGCGAAACGCATTTTAATTTAAATTAACTTCAAAATAGTTGTGCTCAGCTTATATGAGTTCATTTACTGTAACACTTGATTCTGCTGATATGAAAACTATTCATCCTTCAAGGGGAAAGCTCAATGAAAAGATGGAGGGCAATTTTTCAGATAATTATTAGAAATTTCACTTGAAGTTCAAAAAAAAGCATGCAATATGTCTAATGATCAAGCAAAGTAAAGACTAGAAAGCTTCTGTACATCATGCTTATTTTATTATGAGACACATATGACTTGAGAAGGAAATTATATATTTGAGAAAGAGCAATTGGCTCATTTTGGCTGTTATTATTAGAAGAACAATGCCGAGACGGTTTGGGTATACAGGGTGGTCCAGAACTCACTTGCTTGATAAGTAAGCAACCGTTAGAATCGATAGAATTATCACAAAACTAAAAATAATTTTCAGATTGAAATGAGGTTCAACAAAATGTTTATTTAAATGCAAATAAGTTATTGTTGCGCAGCTCTACCTCCTTTCGCTTTGAACGATGTGGGTAGGCGTTGATGGAAGTAAGGAGGTGGTCCGGAGACAAATTGATCCATTTTTCTAAGAGAGTCTTCTTCAAATCATTTACATTTCAGTGTGGCTTAGCGTTGACCTTTGCTTCTAAAACCCCCCCCCCCTTTCCCCCAAATGGTGAATTCTAAAGGATTAAAATCCGGCGAGAAAGCTGGCCATTCCGACGCCTTAACGAAATCAAGAATGTCATTCTCACATCACTGCTGTCATCTTTGCTGTGTGGGCTGGAGCTCTGTCGTGTTGGAAAATTCAATGTTGTCCGTCAAAATGCTTTCGAGCCAACGGCAGCGAATTCTTCTTCAAAATGTCTTTGATATAGTATTCCTTGTATAGATTTTGAATCCTATTTCTACGAATACAAACGGGGAAATTCGCCAGTTGAGCATACAGCTCCCAAAATCATCATGTCACACTTCATGATCTGTCTGACATTTCTCGTTAGCAATCTGTGATTTTGATAGCTGAATCACGCCTTCACCATAAAAAAATTTATATTCAGAGAAGACCGAGCCGAGATGATCGCCAACGCTCGACCCAGCCAGGAGAGATTTTGTCTTCTCCAGCCGTTTTGTCGTGTTGGCTTCAGATGGGATGACTGCCTTTCTCGCATGATACGGAATCATGTGGAGCATGTCTTTGCGTGTCATAGATGTTTTTGGAAATTTCATATCGACACACATCTTTTAGATCCTCTTCTGAGCACTTCTTCTGATTCTCTCTGGAATGGTCCTAATCTTCTGAGAAATTATCACGGATGAGCCTGCTTCCTCTGCCAGTACGATCAGCAGTTGATTCAAGCCCTTTCTGAAATGTATGATGTTTGCATAAACTGTAATGGTCGGAGCTTTCAGTCGTTGAATGATCTCTGCCGCGTTGACCTTTTCCTTGAATAGTTGAATATTGGAAGAACGGAGTAAGCTAGGATTCTTTATTGGACTCAAACATAAGCGATTTCAATTAAAAATGAAAAACAAATAAAAAGTGATCTAATTAATACAATTTTAATTAATATATCCACCGAAAATGATTAACAAGCTTGATTACCGATATTTCTGGACCAACCTGTATATTTAGCTCCAAAAACTCAAAATGGTTTTATTTTCCAGTTTTTGGCTCATGGCTAGCTTGCCGTTTTGATTAAATATTTTTTAGAAAACTAAATTTTTGCACATTTTCTTAAACATTGACGCTTACCCTCAAATGCAAATTCAATATCATAGCGTGGAAACGAGAAAAGTAATTCGGTGTACTCTGCGAGAATGGTTGCAGGCTCTTCCATGTCCTCCGTGAATGGAATTGTTATAAGTCGTCCTCGTCCAGCACAGATTGCGAATTCATCTCTTTTGATGGAAAATTTGTTTTTTCGTGATTTGTTGTCTGCATTCTCCACAATAATTCTGATCAAATCCGGGCATACTGTTAAATGGCTATTGACAAAACCGGCTAGGGACTCTGCAATTTATTGTGCTGCATCGTTGAGAGCTTCTAGTTTGAAGAATAAAAATCCATTTATTCCTGAAGAAATTCAAATAACTCACTTCCTTTAACAAATTCTTTGATATCGTCATAGTACTCCGAAAAGTCACTATGTTTAAAGAAATGCTTTATACACAGGACAACAAGGGTGTCCGGCTCCCCGGGATCAGCATCTCGAAATGGCTTATTTGTAGTAGAGCAAACACCAACTGTAGAATTCACTAGATAACTTATGAGCTCTTGAGCAGGAGTCTGCACCATGTTAGCACCCTGTGAAAAACGTTTTAAAAATTCGGTTAAAGAAAAAAGTTTATTTCGAGGTTTCAGACAAATAAAGGAGTATAATTATAAGTATATTGATCAGAGAAATATGATCTGAATGCGGAAGAATTACAGAAAAAAAGATAGAAATTTAATTGGGTCTCAGAATTTGCGATGAAAGAGTTCGAATTGAAACAAGGTGAATAGTTGATGGCTCCGATCAGAAAAGTGAATGACAACCAAAAAATTGCATAAGCCACCATAAAAATTTTTATATTAACTTCAAATACCGTAAAAACTCAAATAAACTTGCATGCAATACTATTGTTCGTAGAGCCTTTTTGAGAGCAATACTATTAGGGGCGCAAAGCAATTAGGAGGTGCAATACTATTGTTCAAGCTTGTCTCTGCGGGGGGGCAATACTATTAGAGGTTTTACAGTATATCAGTTTGCGCGCGTGCGAGTAAATGAGAAAACGAAAAACGAAAATTAAGTAGAAAATGATAACATGATTTTTATGAACAGCTATCACAAAGTTTCTCATGTTTTGTCGGACAAAAGTAGTTATATTAAAAAAAAACTCTAACTAAACCCAAAATTTTAGAAAAATTGGAAAACTAATTATCAAAAACCGTAAAGCAGGAAAAACGTAACGACTACAATATTATGTATTCGATCAACCAAAAAAAAATTATCTCGAGGATTTAGAGAAATAAAGGAGTTTAATAATGAGTATATTGATCAGAGAAATATGATCTGAATGCGGAAGAATTACAGAAAAAAAAAGATAGAAATTTAATCGGCTCACAGAATTTGCAATGAAAGAATTCAAAATTGAAACAAGGTGAATAGTTGATGGTTTTAATCAGAAAAGTGAATGACAACCAAAAAATTGCATAGACTACCATTAAAATGTTAATATTTACTTCAAATACCATAAAAACTCAAATAGACTTGCATGCAATTCTTTTGTTCGTAGAGCCTTTTTGAGAGCAATACTATTAGGGGCGCAAAGCAATTAGAAAGTGCAATACTATTGTTTAAGGTTGTCTCTGCGGGGCAATACTATTAGAGGTTTTACAGTATATCAGTTTGCGCGCGTGCGAGTAAATGAGAAAACAAAAAACGAAAATTAAGTAGCAAATGATAATATGGTTTTTATGATCAGCTATCACAAAGTTTTTCATGTTTTGTCGGATGAAAGTAGTTATGAAAAAAAACTCTAACTAAACCCAAAATTAAAAAAAAAATGGTACACTGATTTTCAAAAACCGTAAAGCAGGAAAAACGTAACGACTTCAATAGTATGTATTCGATCAACCAAAAAAAGTTTATCTCGAGGATTTAGAGAAATAAAGGAGTTTAATTATGAGTATATTGATCGGAGAAATATGATCTGAATGCGGAAGAATTACAGAAAAAAATATAGAAATTTAATCGTCTCTCAGAATTTGCAATGAAAGAATTCGAAATTGAAACAAGGTGAATAGTTGATGGCTCCGATCAGAAAAGTGACTGACAACCAAAAAATTGCATAGGCTACCATTAAAATGTTGATATTAATTTCGGATACCGTAAAAACTCAAATAAACTTGCATGCAATACTATTGTTCGTAGAGCCTTATTGAGAGCAATACTATTAGGGGCGCAAAGCAATTAGGAGGTGCAATACTATTGCTCAAGCTTGTCTGTGCGGGGCAGTACTATTAGAGATTTTACAGTATATCAGTTTGCGCGCGTGCGAGTAAATGAGAAAACAAAAAACGAAAATTGAGTAGCAAGTGATAACATAATTTTTATGATCAGCTATCACAAAGTTTTTCATGTTTTGTCGGATAAAAGTAGTTATATTAAAAAAAAAACTCTAACTAAACCGAAAATTTATAGAAAAATTGGAAAACTAATTATCAGAAACCGTAAAGCAGGTGTTATTTGAGCAAAATGAACGCATCGAACTCAATGAAATCTTAATATGTGGTCAGAATTCAAGTAATTCCAAGTTTATCTGAATAGTTCCAAAGTCACACTGAAATTTCTTTCGAAGAAAAAGTACTCAAGCTAATCTTTCAATAGATTTCTCGTTCGTCTTCTTGCAACTGGAAGCACGTGCCTGAAGCAACTGGTAAGAGCTATACCAGTGCAATTGGTTTGCTCTCAACAGAGCGCATTTTCGCGGCTCTTGGGGATTTTCGTTTTATTTCATATTTTTTTGCATTTCTTATTTTATAGAATTTTTTCACAGTTGACTGTCGTCAAAACTTGATTATTTATGCTAACGATCGGTTTCTGGTATTCTGAAGTCTTCGAAATTGTTTTCTTGACTGAAAGGTCTATAATATTTAAAGAAGACTATTGGTGGCACTCTCTGCTTTTCTCGCACCACCTTTCCTCTCTTTTATTTGTCGCATCTCACGCGTTTCATCGATTTTCTTTTATTTTCAAGTATTCATAGTTTTAAGAACTTCCTTCCAATTTATCTACGGATTCTTTTAAAGCGAATCTCATCCCTCATAAGCTTGTAAGTACAAGATTTCCAGTAAAATGGCTGTTTCCGAAGGCAATGTCGACTTTGCGGAACTCTCAGAAATACTTCCAACAGACGCAAATGCCGGCACAAAGAATGAGATTGAAGATGAGAAGGATGAATATTCAAACAGAGGGCATAGGGAGTCAAGGTAAAGCTGAAATTTCAGTTTTCAGTCTATTTCTACTTTTTTGAGATATTCTCAATATGAGTTTTTCTGTTTCAGTCTTTCAGAGATCTCCAGTTCCAGCAAGGAATGGGAACCGGACGTTGAAGGTTTCAGCAATTATGAAGAAGACGATGAAGAAGAATATAACGAACCAGGGTATTTTGAAACTATTATGTATATTCAGAAGTATTAAAGTTTCAACTATTCAGCAGTTCGAAACAAAAAAAGGCCAAACGCCATCGTGGTAAAGTATCTACATCGTGGGATGATGAAAGAGAATGGAATCTGAACGGCGAACTGGATTCTGACGAAGGCGAGTACAAACCCGGTGCAATGGTAGATGACAACGACACTAAAACGTTCAGTATTCGAATGGAAAAAGTTGAAGCACGGAATCATAAGCCTGACTTCACAGTGACCCGAATGGTAACGTCGGCTGAATTTGGAGACTCTCCGAATCCTTGGAAAGTTAGCACAGATGTCTGGAATAAGCTCCATGGGTGAGCAATTGTTTTAAAACATTATTATGCTAGATGCTCATAACTTAATCATACTATTGTACGAAATACCAGCAATACAATTACAAAAGAAAAATTTTATGCATTCATGTATTCAAATGTGGACCCCTTTCAACGTACTCAAAGGATCGGCAGTCAATTTTTTTGATTTCAGAGGAGAAACAGTGATTTGATACCTATTTATGACGTCGCTCATTTATTTCCAGATTCCAACAAGACGGCGTGAAATGGCTTCAGAAAAAAATGGATCATCGCAGTGGAGGCATTCTTGCAGATGAGATGGGTCTTGGAAAAACGATTCAAACGGTTGTATTTTTGAGATCTATTCAAGATACGGGAAGAACACATTACAAGTGAGTGAGTTTATTCATTTTTAAATCGGAAGCAAACATGGCTCTTTTTTCAGATGCACAGGACTAGACACTTCCCTCATTGTGTGCCACGTTTCTATTATTTCTCAATGGATTAAAGCATTGAACGAATGGTTCCCAGGAGCCCGAGTTTTCTTGTTACACTCTGACAGTACTACAGGACGACAAGAAAACTATGTGGAAAAGATTTTCAGTAAACTTCGCCATAGAAAAAGAGAATACCCATCTGGAGCTGTTGTTCTCACCACTTACTCCCTTTTTACAAGGCTCCAGAAGTTTCTAGTGAAGCACCTTTGGCAAGTGGTGATTCTAGACGAAGGGCATTTCATCCGAAACGAAAACACAAAGTGCTCCATTGCAATGAGGAAGCTGATGACCACACAAAGATTCATTTTGACTGGAACTCCATTTCAAAATCGACTTTCAGAATTTTGGAAATTGGTGGACTTTGTACATCCCGGAAGGCTTTCAGATTCTGCCTCTTTCCATCGCAACTTCACCCAAATCATCAACGCTGGTGCGAATCTTCAGTGTTCACCAGAAGCCGCTGCAAAAGCGTATGAATGTCTCGTTGCTCTTCATATTGCTGTCAAGCCGCTCATTCTTCGAAGGCTGCAAGAGGACTTCAAAGATGTGCTCAATTTGCCGGACAAAAACGAAATTGTAGGTATTTCGAAATTTTTTAGCGACCGATCTAGGATTAGAAAAAAAGAAAAAAATTTTGCAAAAAATGAAAAAAAAAACGAAACTTCCGTACTTTCTAAAAGGTTTCTATCTTATAGCTCAGATTAATTCAATTCAGAGCAGTAATACTGTTAATTATGCATTTTTTAGATTCTCAGTTGCAAATTGTCAAAGCGCCAGCGCCGCCTTTACATGGAATACGGAGAGTCTAGAGAGGTTAAAGAAATTTTGGAGAGAAAGCTGAAACCGTTCGTCGGCTTCAACAAACTTGGCGATATTTGCAATCACCCCGGAATCTACAGATCCGCAGTTCCTGGAACCGAAAAATTTGGAGAAATTAAAGATAGTGGAAAAGTGGAAATGTGTTTCAAACTTTTCGACGAGTGGTTCAAGTGCCCAAAAAACCGGGCGATTTTGTTCACACAGCGCAAATCAGTGGTAACCATGATGAAGTATTTTCTCAAGCAAAAAGAGTTTGTGATTCCAATGAAATTAGAAAGACATTTATAGTTAAATATTCAGAATTAAGCACGTCTCATTCACCGGTTCAGATTCTGCCGCATGTAGACCTAAAATCATCAAAAAGTTCGAGGAAGACTCTGATATAAAAGTGTTTCTAATGACAACTCGGGCTGGAGGACTCGGTTTAAACCTCACTTGTGCCAATAAAGTGATAATATTTGATCCTGATTGGAATCCGCAAGCAGATAATCAGGCGAAAAATCGAATTTATCGCATGGGGCAAACCAGCGATGTATCGATCATTCGACTTATCTGTAATGGCACAATTGAAGATAGAAAGTTTTTTAAGTGCGTTTTTAGAAAGAATGAATCAGAAAAGTTTTATTAAAAATCAAATAATTGATTGAAAATATTTAAAACGGAATTTCAGACAAGTGCAAAAAGAAATGCTGGCAGCTCAACTTCTACATAATGCTGATGTGGACCAATTTGTTCCTAACAATACATTGTCTGACTTGTTTCGTCTGAAGCCCATAGGATTAGAAGGCTCTGAAATTGGGGTGTACCTGCCAGGAGAAATTGCTCCTGATGGATCACGGAAAAAGAAGAAGGACAAGAAAGAGAGGAAAGCCGCAAAAAAGGAGATGGTACGAGAAGAGCTTTGCATTCGGTAATATATACAGCGGGTTTACAGAAGAATAAGTTGGCTGGCTTCGAAGACAAACGACTTCTTCTATCACTCTTCGATGATGAAAAATTGGTGGCAATGCGGCAACACTCGATTTCTGTTCAAAACTCTGCTTCAATGAACAGAGTGCAAAAAATGAACCTGAGGAAAGCGGTTGATGACGCTGTTGGAAGTTTATTGCATACGTGAGTGGAGATGTTGTCATTTGTAGAATGATTCACTGAAATTGCAGAGAAGGACGGCTCGCACATACATGGAAACAAGAATTTCACAAACTTCTGCGACAAAATACCAAAAAACATTTTGTGGGCGAGTACTTCGTTGAGGCGGAAACCCTTGATTCGTATTGGAACACAGTGCATGCACGCTTCCGAGCTAACGATGATCAACGAGAAGTTTGTTAAATTGTTCATCAAAACGAGGTAAAATTGTGCCGTTTTCAGCTTAACCGACTAGTAGTGCTAGCTAAGAATATGCTACACTACCTGAATGGAGTGGCTGGCGCATCGGAAGAGGCTATTCACCGAATTTTTGTCAAGGACTCTGACCGCTCAAACCCTACACAGATGTTTTTCATTCAAGAAATTTTGTCGACTCTGGCAACGTTCGACGATGATTCAAAGAAGTGGATATTGCGCTCCAAGTATCGAGATGTGGAGGTTATGGACGAGTCGCAGAAGAGGAAGCTGGATTCACCTGTTCATGTTAAAGCAAAAAAAGCAAAACATTCTCCATAACATGAAGCAATTCCAAAATAACCAAAAAATTCCAACACTATCAGCTTTTTTTCAGTTTATAATTCCGATTTCCTGCGATCCTTTTATTGAGCATACGGGTAAATAATATTGTGATTTTAACGAATCTCCTTCTACTTTTCTCCTCTCGATTTCAAATGGATTCACATAAATATTTGTTAAACGTAATAAAAAAAACCGCAGCTTTAATTAAAGCTAACTATTATCGCCGTAAAAAAGTTCCGACATTTTTTCGAGCCCGCGAAAATCGGGATTTGAATTTAGAGGCTCCTTATTTTTTTTCTGAATTTTCAGAATTAAACTGGATTAAAAGAACGAAATTGTATTAATCGTGAATTTTTTTACACGTTTCTTCGAATGTTTAAATATATCAATTTGCGTCATTTATTTTTTTTCCGTTTCTTCTGATAAAAATATGTCGCGCATAGCAAATGCGCTGATGAAATGGGCGGAGCCTCTAAATTCAAATCCCGATTTTCGCGGGCTCGAAAAAATGTCGGAACTTTTTTACGGCGATAATAATTGCCTGCATTTTATTGTCTTTTCAAAGTGCGAATCGTGACGGCTTCTTGATTTTTAATCTGGTTCATTCAATTGTTCGATCAAATTCAATAATTATTTGAAAAAAACAATTTATTTTGGCCACAAGATAAATGGCACTGAGAGCTGAGTGGTAACGTCGTGGGAATGCAATACTGTCATATAAACTGACAAATTGAAAAACGGGGAAATACAAATCTAGGGGAGGCAAGAATTAACAGAAGAACCCACAGAACAAAAAGCAAAATCTTATTATAAATTCAAAGAAATGGCAGCTTCGTCAAGTTTTTTACGGTGTGCCTGAATGATCTGGCGGCAATGGGCCGAGAGCTCCTCAATGGAATCGAACTTTGAAGTATCCACCTCTGGAAGAAAATCAATGATGCAGTGGCCTCCAGTCAGGCGTTTTTCCGAAAAACTGTAGAAGTACTTGTGCGACGAAAACACGCATGGGACAATTGGAATCTGAAACTCGCATTTTATTATTCAGTATTAAAGGCACATTTCTTACCTTGGCTTCCTTGGCAAGAATGAACGCACCCTTTTTGAAAGGGAGAAGTTCTGTTTCTGAATTACGAGTTCCTTCTGGATAGATCCACACTTTTCTCTGCAATAATTGCTTGCAAAAAAGGAATTGAAAAACCGGTTAACCACAAAAGAATTTGAATATTCAGTTGTTAAAAAATCTACATTGCTCCACATAATCTTACGTTCACCCCTAAAATCTCAAAATTTCGATTTTCTGTAATTTCTAATTATTTATCATATATGATATGAAAATACCTTCAAAAAACAAAATCATGGGTCTTGGATGGAAAATAAAATAAAACTGAAGCAATCGAGAAATTCGACATTTTTCGAAAAAATATTATTTTTTTCCACATAATGATACGTTCATTTTTATTTTTTGTCGTTTTTTCAACTTCAAATTTGGTTCTAATCTGTTTAATTATTGTTTTTCTGCTCTTAGAAGACATGTCGAAAAATCAACTTTTAAGTGAATATGAGAAAGGACTAATTGACCCCAAATTGGCTGAAGCTTCATGCCAACGGGCTCGACGCACAACCAAGTGATGAGGTGACCGCGGAATCCCGATTATCCATTGGCCGGCCCGTTCCCCTGACATGAACATCATCGAAAATGTCTGGGGATACATGGTACGAAAAATCTACGAAAGAAACAAGATTTATGCGGACATTCCGTCCCTCAAAAAGGCTATCATTGAAGCATGGTAAAAGTTGGACCAGCAGCTGCTCGACAATCGTTATTCGTCTATGGATGGCCGATTTTTTGAAGTTGCTCGCTAGAATGATTGTCCCATCAATTATTATTAATCATTCGTTTATTATTATTTCTTTTTTTACAGTTTTGAAAAGGTGAACGTATAATTTTGTGGAAAATGTTTAAACGTTTTTTTCATAAAATTTTAGTTTTTTCGTGATGTGTGAATTTTAACTTTATTTTAAGTTTCTATCATGAAAAACCCACTGAAAGCCCATATTTCTTCAATAGGAAGCATTTTGGTTGAAAAGGCAGTTTTCGAGTTTTTGAAAATTTTTGGGGTGAACGTAAGATTATGTGGAGCACTGTATTGAAAGCCAATTCAGAGCAATAATGATTGGTAAAAGCTGTGGCAGCTTCAGAAGACGTGAGATCATGACGATAACAATTCCTCAGTGATGCTTACATTTTTAGTAACTATTTCATTCAGAGTGCTGTCCACTGTCTTGAGAGCTTTTTCCTTACTGAAACGGTTGATGTAGACTGAGTCGCAGAGATAAGCACAGAGGTTGAACCCAGGTAAGTACTTGAGACTTGCTTTGAGCATCACCACACAGTTCACCGGCCAGGCAAATGACATTCCTAAAGAAAACGTTGTATAGTTTGAAAACTGAATTTGTTTTACCAAGCACATCTAAAGCACTCTGATGATTAGCTATGATAATGTACGGTCTCTCGTCGGAAAGAATTTCACTGTTTCTAATATGAAATCTGATATTCAAGGGCCATGTCAATGCTTGGAAAACTTTAAACATCCGGCTGAAAATCATTGTTTTTAAACACTTTTGCTAGAAAAAAAAACTCACAAATGATTATTTGTAGATTTTCCATAAGGAATTGATAAAATTCCTCCGATTAATCCTCCAACCATCAAACATAATCCGAAATATGCTGCTCTAATGTAGAATCCAATTATAGGGAGCTGCGCGAGCAGCACTAGTGAGACGATAACAAATAATACGATTTCAATTGTCATGTCACTAGAAAAATCGATTATTTTAAGGATGTTAAAGATGTTACGCATGAAATTACATTCGGGAAATGAAGTTTTGAGTATTTGGTGCAGAAACGAATTCAATAATTTAAAAAAAATAGCGCAAGACTAATGTGAAAAGCTGAAAAAAAAGCATCTCGTAAATCGACACAAAGCGGGTGGACTAGAATTTCCACGGTACTTTTCAAAATTCAGTTCGCTTTGGAAAAAATTACTTTGATGAATATTTGATATCCCAAAAAATGGAGAGTGATTATCCTCGTGTTTCTTATTTGATTTTAAAGCAAAACTGAGCAAAATCATCTGAAAAAACGCTGGAAATCTAATGAGTGCGTGTTTGGCATGCCTTCTTCTGTTTCACCGGAGCGTCGTTGTGACCATCTTTTTTTCTCGGCACTCTCTCGAATGCTACTGAATCAAACTGTTTTTTTTCAAAGTTATTTCATCAATTAACATTTTATGAGAGTTTTCAGCAAACTTTGTTAGAAATGTATTGTTTGCAAAGTTTAAAATATATTTTCAATAATTTGATAGTCGGTTTATTTCGGTGAACCCGTTTTTGATTCAAACTGCAATGAATCTGCATAATTCAATGTGAATGCTACAGCAATTTGATAAAATTCTGAGATTCCTGATATCAATACATTTATATTAGTGATTAATGTAATCTCAGCGGCTTTGAAATTATCGGAAATGAAATAATAAATTGCCTATTACTATTTTTTCTTTAAATTCATCTGAAAACTTTAAAAAAAATCTACGAGCAATTGGTAAAATCGCTTTCTTTCTACATTTGTTTTCTAGAAAACAGCTTTATCTGATTGCTATTCGAAAAAAAAATGCTAGAGCTATTAAACATTGAAAACTTTGAGTGGACATTAGACGAGAAATAAGTTTCGAGATGAGAGAAAGCAACAATGTACCTTACCAGAAACCACGTGATGCAATTGATGTTGTCGGTCAAATTACAACTGGACTTGCAACAATGTGAAGAATAATGTTAGTCTTTTGATAATGAGCATAGAACATTGCCAACTTTTGTTCTTTATTCTAGCTTCCTTAATGACTACTTAATACTGATTCCTCCCCCCCCCCCCCTTCATTGATTGATTTCGTTGTGCATTATTTCTCGTTTACATGCACTATACTTCCTTCTGAACTTTTTCAGAAAAATTTCAGAGAGCTTGGGGATATGGAGACCAAATGGTATTGTTTTCTATTCTGGTTCAGCTATCGGTTTACTCTTGCTTGTCTGGCGCATTTTAACTGGTAAGAGAATTCTCCGCCATTCTGTGTTATCACTGATTTATAGGTGCATGTCAATCTATACCAACTGCGTGTACTTTACCCTATGGAAAAGTTATGATTTGCTTTGGTTCTGGATGCACTTGATTCTTTGTAGTTGTTTCCCACAATTGAGGTAGGTAGGAATTCTGAATTCTAGGATTTGCAGCACGGCTTTTGGGGAAAAAAGCCTAGCTATTACTATCAAAAAAAAAGAAAACGATGGTGAATTTTCATTGCAGACCGGAAAACTATCTCATCGTGTGGGCAAATCTTATAATCAAAAAGCTTACAAAGTATCCAGATTACACTTTCAAGGTTCTAGCCACTAGAGCACTATATCGAAATGCGATGCTTGAAAATTTCAGCAACTCTACTATGCACTTTACACTACTACCAGATCAGCCCATTTTACAAAACGTCTGATGTCACGAAAAGAAAAGAAGGGAGTAATCGAACTAGGTAAATTGATTAAGTGAGAAGAGATTAGATCAGAAAGTGAGAAAACCAACTCTCAGACTCCAACAGTGACGAGGACGAGAAGAATGAAGCGACTAATAGTAAAAGGTAAGACACGGACAATGACAGTAAAAGACAACTGATTACGTAAATCAGAAAATGTGTTGACTAGTGATGGAATTTCTTATCAGTCTTCTGTCTAAAATATCTGCAACAAAATGAAACATGCGCCTCCTATCAAACAAAAGAGCTGGCTACAGTTGTTAAAGGAAAAGTGCGAACTAATTTCAGACTAGTTGTTAATGATGCTGAGGCGCCGATATCATTGAGATCCATTAATCCGGAGAGAGAAGAAAGAAGTTTCCCTACACCAGTTCCAGAAGTTCCCGAAGTTGATGGAGGTAGACTAACCTTTGCGTATAGTTCTGTGATTTCTCCATTTTTATATTTTGCGATTGTCTTATTTACTCGTTCAAAATGTTCTTTGTTCTAAAAAATTGTGTACACTGAGAAACGATGGCATGATAACGTCCTTACTTTCTATATTGTTTTCTCTTCTCTCTAGCTTCAGGCTTTCCTGCGTTACAGATGAAGAAAATGAGAATGATCAACATAATGCGTCTGAAACTACACCACTCCGACCACCAAGGCGTTCTCGGCCAGTGTTTGAAGAGCCAGAAGATGAGATAGATGCTGTTGATGAAGGGATAACAGGGCAAATATCAGAAAAAGGCATGTTTTATTTCTTGAAACTTCTAAGCACTTTTCTGTAATTTTTCTTAACTATCTACTTTCTTGCAAGTTTGAGCTCTTTGTGCAAGAGCATTTGTAATAAGCTGCTACTTACAGAATCAAATCAGGAAGGCTCATCAAATCAACCAAAATGGAAATCCTACGTGCCAAACACGGTTATGAAGTGAGTCGCATCAGGAGTTGCTCACTCTAGAATTTCGTTCATAAAATTTTCAGATACCTCCCGCGACAAGAAAGCTCAACTCCTTCAATACAATCCAAAGCTTCATTAAACAAGGATTCTAACAATTCTACATCGGCCATTGGGCGCTTTTACGATCGAATCAAATTCAATAGAACTAACTCAAATTCCTCATCAATCACAAGCAGGCCAAATGGTTTTCAGATTGATTAGTCCTATTTTTCTTTGGAAAATGAATGTGCACATTTTCAGAACTGGAAGTGTTGCGTCCAGACTACACAAATCGCTTTGACATTCGCGATAAATCAAAGCGCGAAGCCAGAGAAAAACGGGACAGAAAAGCGCTTCGCAACAGAATTCGTCATGAATTGCGAATGGCAATGAAGGCTGACGCTGCAAAGGAACGAGAGTAAGCAGAATTTTTGCGTTTGTCTAGCTGCACCAAAAGCTTCTTAATTTTAGCCGGAAGAAGGTGACCGATGCGATTGAACTATTGCTTCAACTTCTACGTATGATGTCTTCATTTGCTATGCTTATTGGGAACATCAGAAAGACATTTATCCCAGCATCGTTCAAGTATCTTAAGCCTGGCCAACATGCTTACGATAATTATGAGCTGATTCTCCTATTCCGGTGAGTTATTCATTAGTAAAGTAAAAGAAGCTTTACTATAAGGCGGAGTCAAAGATTGGAGCTCAATATTGGCGAGAATTTTTAATTGCTCTTCAGATGCACAGCGTTCCTCGACATTGCCATGTTCTGGATGACTGTCTCCTATGCGTATTGTCTTCAGTGGCAACTATGTTGTCGACTCGGTTTTACTCGTTTTGTATTCTGGTCAATGATTCTTGGCGTGGTGAGTACGCTTTAGTATGACATATTCTGCATTTCGTGTTCTCTCTACCTCTTTTATCCTTGCAAACGATTGTCGGTTTTTTGATCATCAAAATGGCTTATGATCATAATAGAAAAAGTTCAAATCAACTGAGATTGACGCATGCTAAACGCATGCTTTATCATTGTTCTTTCCAGACGTGTACGTGTCTCCTTTCAGGTGTCAACCACAGTTATGTTCATCCCGATGACATATGTCATGAACGATTTGGATTTGAGCTGGTGTCGATTGATGCCCAACACAACATTTGCCAAATACCAGCCCAACTGGTGATTAATAAAGTCAGCGAATCTCAGATCAATCTTCTAGTTGTTGCCCTTAACTTAGTGTTCTTATCATTCATCAGAGATTCGAAGCAAAACTGCCATACCTTTCCAAAATCTTCACAAAACGAACTTTGAATCTTGTTTCCCTTTTGTTCCCTTTTGCGGTTATTCATCAAAACGACGAAAAATTAAAAAAAATCAAAATCAGTTTTCAAGCATTCTTTGCCGTTTTTAAGAATAAGTCTATTCAACTGTATTTTTCCTTTGAATTTCGTTTACCGGTACCTCAAACCAAATAAATACAATTTATTTCAAGAACATGTACTGGTATTTCATTTTTCAATTAAATGCGGAAACAAAGGCAAAGAGGAACAATACATCTACATAATCGCACTAGCGATGATTATCACAATTGCAGAATGATGCGATAAAAGACAAGTTTTTGAATGGAGGCGTCGGTAAAACAAAGACATTTTGGAAGTTTTTACAGTATTTCGATATTTCAAGTAAAAACTCAAGAGTGCAGATGACCAGTATGTAATAAATAGTATGAAGGAAATGTACGGAAGAAATGCTCCAAGAATTATTGATCGATTTACCATCCCATCTTGACGTAGCGGATGATCTCGAAGACAGCTGAAAAAGTGTGCTATTAAGGTTAGATTCGTTTCTTCTCTCTGCTTCTATCAGGTTCGTTTTTAACATGACACCTTTCACTTAATTAGAAATATAAGGAAAAACAAACCAGAGCCGCAGACAACAAAGACGAAGAGTCCGATGAGCCACGGGGCGGCTGGATATTTGTCCTCGGCTGGTTTCAAGCTCTTGGCGACGTTTCCACGGTTGCTCACGTTCTTGGAGAATTGCTTGTTAGCAAGAGCCATGCGCTGCTTTGGGGCCATGTTGAGAGCTTTTGTGGAGATTTAGGTTCTGCAATTTTTTGATCTATAATATTCAGTAAAACGTCAGATGAGCAAAAACTATTACACGATTTTGGTGAAAGAAAAAAGAAGGGACTATAAGAGAAAAAAGAGCTGACTGCTGTTGACCTCATCGAGTGGGTCTAATGGAGGGAAAAGCGAATGTAGGGCAAGCCCAAAGGCGTATGTGGCCGCACGAGGCAATGCAGCTGTGGAACTGACCGACACATCACGCCCTCGGTGAAGGGGAGAATACGGTAAATCGCTTCGTGTTGCGTTGAGATGCGCCGAACTGCAAATACGCATCTACTATAGACGCACCACTTTCCGATTGAGTGATACTAATTGTAATAAGAAAATAACTATAGAGACGCAGAGATTGTCTTGGTTAGACTGTTGGAGGAAACTTTCTTCTTAGCTGATGAGGAAGAAACAGTAATAGAATGAGGCGGAGCTTCATCCATAAAAATGAAAAAATAAATTGAAGCTGAGTGATTCATCAGGAAACTAAGACGATCAGTGATAGAAATATTGAAAATAGTCAAAGATCTTGAAAATGAATTCAATGAGAAGATTATGATTTTATTAAAAGCCGTCATAAATTTTGCAAAATTTAGGATTCAATGCTTTAATTGAATCCTAAATTGTGGAGCAATATAACTGCTTTGTTCAAATGATTCAAACTATATTCGGACTATAGTTAGATCCGGTTAGATCCGCATATCTATCTGCGTTTCCAATATCTTGATAGTTTTTCCTTGATAAAATGAATGCAAAATGACTACACTGTCAGATTAACGTCAGAAAACATGTTTGTTACGTTTTATTTTCCACTTTTTTCTGATTATGCACCTCAAAAAATAAAGCTTCTTCTTTGCTTACCAAGAAGAGCATAGCTGGGTACCATGCCTATATTGTATCAAAGGGCTTAGAAGGAG
The DNA here is from genome assembly GCA_003052745.1 of Caenorhabditis inopinata. NCBI lineage: Eukaryota > Metazoa > Nematoda > Chromadorea > Rhabditida > Rhabditidae > Caenorhabditis > Caenorhabditis inopinata. The sequence continues at coordinate 2,801,237 of AP018156.1, read as the reverse complement.
AAGCATTCGGCGATCATCAAACTATACTACAAATTTCAACCGGGGAACTTTTCATAATTGTTCTCTATAGTCTGAAATAACGAGACCGTAGTGTAGTCCAACTATCATACGTTATCAATACAGCTATTTAATATTGTTATCATTTCAGCAGTTAACACGTACTTCCCAGTGTAGTCATATTGCCTATAGCACTATTTATTAGTGCCTTTTTTCGGCTGGTGTTCAGACAACGCAGTTTTCCTCCACAACGATTACAAACAACACTTTTAAAAGTTTTTTCTTTAATCATAGAATCAAATTAATTTCAGATTCGTTTGAGCATCTAAGCTTTTGTTAATACTGGAAAAATGAGCCGTTGGATCCAGCCAGGTGACAATGAAGATATCACAGCTGAAAGAAGAAAAGGGACGTTTGACACTGAAAAGTTGTCAGCTTGGATATATGGCGGACAAGAAGTTTTGAACGTGAGACGATTTAAAAAATATTAAAAAAAGATTTCAACATTTCACTAATTTTATCTGAAACTATAGTTAAATTAGGAATTGAGGGAAAAAAACCGTTATTTTCAACTTTCCAGCGCCGTCGTGAAATTCTGAGCTTTGTCAAGTCTAAAGACGACTTCAAGGATCCTGTGCCAACAGAGTTTATGTCTCGTGAAGAGCGAATTCTGAATAATGCCCGAAAAGTTGTAGCAATGACTGACAATACTGATCAAATTGATGGATCTGATTTCTTTGGAGAAGGAATGTATTACCAGGCGTGAGTTGCATTTTGCTCCATTCCAATTTTTCTTCTGATTCCATCTTCTTGTTTTCAGTTTGACAATGGGTCGTGATTTGCATGCTATGTCTCTTCATTATGTGATGTTCATTCCAACTCTTCAAGGTTTCAGATAATCCTATTTTTATACTTTCCTATTAATACTCGCTGTATTCCAGGACAAACTGATGATGAACAACTAGACGAGTGGCTCCCAAAAGCTATTTCCCGCTCGGTAGTTGGAACATACGCTCAAACTGAACTGGGCCACGGTACAAACTTGTCAAAACTTGAAACTACAGCTACTTATGACCCAGCAACCGAAGAGTTTGTTTTGAACTCTCCTACCATCACGGCAGCAAAGTAAGGGTACATCAAATGATAAGAGTTTTGACAGTTTTGCTTTAGGTGGTGGCCAGGAGGGTTGGGAAAGTCATCAAACCACGCTGTGGTCGTCGCACAATTATACACCAAAGGGGAATGCAAAGGACCGCATCCGTTCATAGTACAACTTCGTGATGAAGAAACTCATCTTCCTCTTAAAGGAATTCGCTTAGGAGACATTGGACCAAAACTTGGCATCAATGGAAACGACAATGGATTCTTGCTCTTCGACAAAGTCAGGATTCCAAGAAGAGCAATGCTCATGAGATACTCAAAAATTACCCCAGACGGAACTTATGTAGCTCCTGCGCATTCTAAATTGGGATATGGAACAATGGTATTTGTACGTTCTATTATGATCAAGGATCAGTCTAGTCAACTTGCGGCTGCTGCAACCATTGCCACTAGATATGCTACAGTGAGAAGACAAGGAGAAATTTCTCCAGGGTACGGTTCAAATCTATTTAAATGTTTCTTTTAATAATAATTATGAATTATAGAAAAGGAGAAGTTCAAGTTCTTGACTACCAAACGCAGCAGTTTCGTATCTTCCCACAACTCGCCAGAGCTTTCGCTTTTATGGCGGCTGCTTCGGAAATTCGCAATCTATACCTAACTGTAACTGAACAATTGACCCATGGTAACACTGATCTTCTTGCTGAACTTCACGTTCTGTCCTCTGGGCTGAAATCCGTGGTTTCTTGGGATACAGCTCAGGGAATCGAGCAATGCCGACTGGCTTGCGGTGGTCATGGATATTCTCAAGCTTCTGGATTCCCTGAAATCTACGGATACGCTGTTGGAGGATGCACCTATGAAGGAGAAAACATTGTTATGCTTCTTCAAGTTGCCAGGTAATCGGTCAATTTTCGCTTCAGAATAAAAAAAGTTTTATTTGCAGATTCCTGATGAAAGCTGCCGAGGGTGTTAGAAAGGGAACTGCTCACCTTGCCGACATTGGTGCTTACATTGGAAAAACCGGAGGAAGCACTTCTCGCTTAACGACTCGTCATCATTATACTGATTCTGATATTGTAGAAGATTTGGAGCACGTTGCCAGAAAGCAAGTTTTCCGTGCTTACGATCGTCTGAAGAAAGCTCAAGAGCATCTTCGCCCTGAAGATGCTTGGAATTCTGTGTCTGTGGAACTTGCAAAGGCGTCTAGATGGCACGTTCGCCTGTATCTAGTCAAGAACTTTTTGCAAAAAGTCTCAAAAGCTCCTCAAGATGTGAAAAGTGTACTTGTGGATGTCTCAAGATTGTACGCCTACGACATCATCACATCATCGATTGGAGCATTCTATGAGGATGGATACATGAGATCCGACCAAATGAATGAAATTAAAGAAGGAATTTATGAGTAAATAAATTCTAGCTCACTAGAAAATCAAATTTACAAAAATTTCAGATGCTTGGCTAAGATTCGTCCAAATGCGGTTAGCTTGGTGGACAGCTGGGACTATGATGACAAAGAACTCAAATCAGTACTTGGTAGACGGGATGGAAATGTATATCCAGCTCTTCTGGAGTGGGCCCAGAACAGTCAGCTCAACAGAACGGATGTTTTACCGTCTCACACTAAGTATATTGGCCCAATGATGAAAGATGCTCGCTCAAAGATGTAAATATCATATTTCGCATTGCTTATAAATATTTCTGAGTAAAATTTTTACCATTGTGCGATCTTAAAAAGAAACATGAAAAGACGAACATCGGAGGTTTTGCAAGATTTCTGTTTCAAAGTCAATGAGTAAAGAAATTCTAGCTCACTAGAAAATTAAATTTATAAAATTTCAGATGCTTGGCTGAAATTTGTCCAAATGAATATATGGGTAACACTAACTAGGGGGGATTTTTTATTCAAAGCAGTTTTACAAACAGGAGATCAAAAAAATAAAAAGATGAAAATTCAGAATTAATTTGATGAATAATTTGAATAACAAATGAAATAGATTGTAGAATGGAAAATGGGAAAGACATTGTTGGGAATAATTTAAATATAATGTCCGTAAAAATAGAAAAAGTTGAAAAAAATGAATTGAATAGGTAATGGTGGTGAAGCCTAAACCGTCCTGGGAGAAATTTTACTTTGAAATCTTGAGCTCACCAATCTACTGATAATGAGATCAGTTTGATGCACTCTAGATTAAAAAATTTTTTAATTGAATTGTTTTATTTTTACGTTTTTCAGTCTTCGTTCTTATTCTTAGCTCGCAGGATGGTTTTCAGATGGTAGATTTGGAAAAGAGGTCAGAGATGAGGCATTTTGATAAAGTTGGAAATTTGCTCATTTTTTCCTTTTCTGTCTGAAATCCCTGCCAAGAATCACAACGTTTCCTCCAAATGGTTTATTGAATGGAGTGATATCCCGGAAAAGTTGATCTACAGTTTCTAATGAAGATTTAGGGCTCATTGGAGCTTCATCCCACAACACCACGTCAAGTTCGGCGAGATTCCTTGCCTCGGTGAACTGAAGATGTATTATTGATGTTTTACATCCATCCTTTACGTTGAAATGGAAGAAGGATGCCACCGTCCTTTCATGAGGTAGAAGAGATACCTCGATCATAATCCAAGCGATTGGAATAACTTTTTTTTGCATTCCTTGGAGAATTAGGATGAGGCAGAGGTATACATATATCCGGACGATCTACAGCTACTTGATCTGGCATTAGAACTTGTCCGATTTTTTTCCAGTGTGGAGTACATGAGAAAAATTCAGAAAAATATGAGAAAAACAAAAAAAACTTTATAGAAAGTTCTGGAATGTTTCAGAATCTTTGAAAAACAATGTCTATTAAGTTGTAGTTTTGCATATATGAAGCTGATTTTTGACATGTGATACACGGACATCCAGATTGCTATATCAGCAACATTTTGACAATTTATATCGTTGTTAAGACGGTTTTGTAGATTTTGGGTGTACGGCTCTACAGTATCCCAAGCACCCTGCGACCTCCTAAAAATATGGTTGCGAAGCGCTCCGGTGGCCATGACTCCATCCAGCATATCAAAGTTGGAGGCCCACGTTCTTTTGAATAATTCAAAGAAACGTCTGCGACGAACAGACAGAAACTATTTTTTTAATAATAAGTATTTAGATAGCAAATCGCGGTTGTGGTGATATGTATATCAGAAGATGCCGATCCCACTACAGCTATTACATTCCTTATAATGCCAAACCCTATTGTCTTTCCAGCTGTAGTGCATATTTTTCCTGCAGTTAACCCTGTTATCAAAAATTTTTCAGATTCTCGAATAACGATTAGTTGAATTATTTATTGATTGATTAATGAATTGCTCAATACATATCTCGTTTTGTGAAGCTCGTCGTTTACTATTTTACATATAGGGTGGTGAGCAGTAACCTTTTCTATCACACATGAAGAGTCTTTTACGTATGCAGTAAGCCCACTCGAATTCATTATTTTTCTTATCTAATCCTTGTATAATACAAGATTTTAGTTTTTCATCGCAGTGACATCCGAGAAATCTGAAATCATGAAATGTATTTTTTTTCATCAAAAAGTGAAACTCGCCTCCATGGAGGATTGCCATCGTTGTGGGTCAAACACCATTCATTTGGTTCCCTGAATCCCCAGCAGTCCAAATCATTTTCGCAAGGATGACGACTGAATGTTTTCTTTTTGTTTAGGTATATTTATCAAGCCTTAGTCAAAATTTATTGAATGGAAACCTATTTTTATGAAACAGTGAACAAGTGTTAAATTGTATTGGTCTTATCAACTCACATTCCAGCAGTTCTCACAAAATGTCCGCCTGAACAATCAAAATTTGGATTGCTACTAGTATTATCTTGAGCACAATTTTCGGATTGAGAAATTAAAGTCGGCGGGAAGCATCGAGCGTCTTCTATAAAAATTTTTTGCTCTTTTCTGTTCATCTATTGAAAACAAACCTGTCTGCTCTGAGATACAGAATAAGTAGAAGAATGCTAGAAGAGTTACAATGGAATTCATTAATTATTTTTAACTTCTCCAAAATCTGTCGGTAGAAGAATTGCAGGGCATGATTCCTTCTGTCTTTTATTTTAAGAACTCTGTGCGTCATCATGGAATCTTTTCAACAAAATGACGAGTTTTGTTTTCTTTCCATTGAAACCGTTCTAAATGTGTCACCGTCGGAATCTAGAAAGACCAACTAGACCATTCATGAATGTAGAAATGAAATCAGAAGTCGTGAGAAGTAGTTGGACAACAGCGGATACCACCACTGTCGGAGGAATCCCACGTCCGTATGTCGACAAATACTGGTATCTATGGACAACAATCTCAAAGCAGAAATAAGCCGAAGAACCGTCCGAAGCTAAAAAGACCAATTAGACCATTAATGAATGTGGAGGATTCTCAGAAAGACATTTTTGATTTAACAATTCGTTGTTCAACGATTTAACAAAGACCCCAAATGATTATCATCTTTTTCGTTTTCTGCAGAATCACCGAAGCTCCATGATAGAGAGGATATCGAGAAGTAGTTGGACGACTTTTTCGCCTCCCAGTCTCCCTAGTTCTACTCGAATAAAATCGCTCAACTTCCATTGAGTTGGCAAGAAGTCATAAGTACTAATGGTGAATACATGATATATTTAATCTCTCTTTCTTTGCATATATTTTTTTACGAAAAAAGTTCAAAAAACTTCGAAAACATTTTGGTCAACCTAATATTATAGCGAATTGTGGTTGTGGTGATGTATACCAGAAAATGTCGATTTCACTAAAGCTATTACACTTCTTCTAATGTCACATCCTTTAATCCGTCCTACAGTGGCGCATTGTTTTTCTGCAATTCACGAAAAAAGCCTCCCAGAATACAAACCTTCGAGAAGGCGTCAAAAGGTTGTGAAGACAGTTGTTTGCACTATCTTAGATTGATGGAATCTTTTCGAGATGACGTAATTTTCTTTCATTTAGATGAAGGAATGAGGATACCGAAACTTTGTTTTCTACATAGCAACATCACAGTTTTCCATTTTGGCGGCATTCTCGTGTTGTATATATCATCTTACCGACATGCCGTCTTATGAACCGGTAGTTTAATGAGTTTCAATATATTTCAGTGAACACTAGTTGAATCCGGACATTTGAACATCGCATTTAATCAATCGATCGGAGTAGATTTTTACGGCAATCTTCATTATAATTCCGCATTGATTTGCATCTAATAAGGTTTAATTGTGGGCAGAAGGCACTCAAAGTACTGAATTATTTATTAATTGATTAATAAAAAGCTCAAGCTCGTCGCTGATTATTTTAGTTACTGGGTGGCGAGCAGTAATCCTTTTCTTCACACCTGAAGCGATTTCTACGTGTGCAGTAAGCCCACTCGATTTCATTATTGTTATTATCGAATCTTTGTATAATACATGATTTTAGTTTTTCATCGCAGTGACACCCCTCTGTTCTGAAATCATGAAATGTATGATTTTTTTTCATTAAAAAATACTCACGTCCATTGATAGCCATTTTTTTCGGAATTACACCATTCATTTGGTTCTATAAGTTCCGAGCAGTGCAAATCATTTTCGCAAGGACGTTGACTGAAAGTTTTCTTTTTATTTAGGTATATTTATTAAGCCTAAGTCAAAATGTTTTGTAAAACTTTGACATTTTATAAGATTTATTGAATGGAAACCTATTTTTATGAAAAAGTGAAAAAGTGTTAAATTATATTGGTCTTATCAACTCACATTCCAGCAGTTCTCACAAAATGTCCCCCTGAACAATCAAAATTTGAATTGCGAATAGTATTATCTTGAACACAATTTTCAGATTGATAAAAGAAAACCGGCGGGAAGCATCGAGCGTCTTCTATAAAGCATTGTTTGCTCTTTTCTGTACACCCATTGAAAACAAACTTGTCTGCTCTGAGATACCGAATAAGTAGAAAAATGCAAGAAGAGTTACAAAAAAATTCATTAATTATTTCAAACCTCTTCAAAATCTGTCGGTAGAATAGTTGCAGGGCATGATTCCTTCTGTCTTTTATTTTAAGAACTCTGTGCGTCATCATGGAATCTTTTCAACAAAATGACGAGTTTTGTTTTCTTTCCATTGAAACCGTGCTCAATGTGTCACCGTCGGATCTAGAAAGACCAATTAGACCATTCAAAAATGTAGAAATGAAGTCAGAAGTCGTGAGAAATAGTTGGATAACAGGAATCCCACTTCCGTAAATCGACAAATACGTTTACCTGGGAAGACTGGTATCTATGGACAGCAATCTCAAAGCAGAAATAAGCCGAAGAAGAAGCTCAGCATGGGCTGCCATGGGCAGTATTGCAGAAGCTACTCAACTCATATCCAGCAAGAAGATAGGGGGGAACTGTTCGATTCGATGCTTCTCCCTGATTTTCCATGCGCTTTGCTACGAATCTGAGACCTGGGCCGATAACAAGACTACTTCTATGAATTTCGCAAAAAATCAACGAGCTCTAGAAAGATCATTACTGGGAACTAATCGAAGAGAACAACGAAAGTAGAATCTAAGAAGCACTGATCTACTGCAAAAATCCGGCATCCGAGACGCTGTGGAATACACAATCACCGTGAAGTACCAAGGGGCAGGCCACGTCGTACTAAGCTAAGACCATAGATGGACAAACCGAATCACTTTCTGGTTTCCAATGAACGTTAAAAGAACATTGAGACGTCTCGCAATAAGATGGTCCGATGCACTGAAGAATTTCTGTACTCGCGATGGCAACTTGTCCCAAGCATCAAAGGACCGAAACAAAAGGTAAAAAGAGGTGGGTAATTTTCCAGAATCGCCCCCACACCTGTATCGGTCCCCCATAACCGGAATCACCCCCTCCCCCACAGTTATGTTTTCTATTACTTTGGGATGTGGCTGTGATTGTGTGTAGGAGACTATTCTGCGAGGTATGTATAAATGTCCGAAATGCATCCCACCTCTTGATGTTGGAGGCGACTCCAAAAAAGAGGTAATCTTTCACAATGGCCCCCACATTATATCTTTGTTCTTCCCCCACTGGAATGAACCAGAATCACCCACCACGATTCCAGAATTGCCCCCCCCCCCACGATTCCAGAATCGCCCCCCCCCCACGATTCCAAAATCGACGTGATTTTTGAATGAATAAAACAAAAAAAGGGGAGGGGCGATTCCGGTTCATTCCAGTGGGGGGTAATACCGAGGTTTGTGGGGGAAATACAGTGATAATACCAGAGATGTGTGCTCGGCGCTGAGAACATCCCCAGCGGACTTCAAGTATCCAAGTAAATAAGTATAATGAATGTAGAGGATTTCTCTCTGAAAGGCATTCTTTATTTAACAATTCGCTCATTGTTTATAAAATTTTCAACAAGATCTCTGTTGATTGCTTTTTCCAATGCATGTTTCCATGGTGAAATTTCTTACTAAAGTTCAATTTTATAAGCTATTACATGGTCACGAGATAAGAGGTATCTCAATCAGGCACGTACTCGCAAACATTTAGGAATGAAGGTTAGTGTCAAATGTCAGTAAATTATAGATTTTCGCATAGATCACATTTTTCGAAACTCGCTTTTTCGAAATTATTTTTTCATAGTAGTCATGCGCAAGTGTTTCCTACTTTTTCTTTTCTCTTTTCACTTTTATGTTTGTGAAGGTGAGCAGGATCTGCCGGATTTTTTTGAAGGTGGACTGTATCCGCCGGATGATTCTGAAGGTGAGCTGGATTCCTGGAAGTCAAACTACTTGAAGTTCTCTGTATTTCCGTAATGATCAAATACGCACATATTAATTTTTCTAGCCATACAAAAATAAATAAACAAATAAAGAAACTGCTTTAATGAATTAATAAATCCGTCAATGAATTGCGCCAGAGCCCTACCAGAAATGTAACAACTGACAAGCTCTTTATATATCTGGAAATCTAAAAGTTTCGCACAGAGAGCTAACTGTCTATTTCAAGATTATCACAATTATTGAGAACGGAATTCTAGTGAATAGTAAAAATCTTGAAAATGTGTCTTTTTTTTAATTTAATCTTGATTTGCTAAAAAAATACAAGTAATTATGAATCACGAATAGAAGAAGAAACGCTTTTTTCGATAACCCCACAAAAATATTAAATAATCCCAACATGAACTGGTATCGATTTTTGGAATTAAGACCAGATTGTATTAAAGTTAATAAAACATTCGGATTTGATAAAAATAATTCCTGATAACTTTGCAGATTGCACATGTTGTGTCACTGGAGACTTCAATCAGTTCCTCAAAACGATGTCTCCAGATTGTGTGACTCTAAGCGGCAATATTACCATTAATGAAGATTCTGAATTTTCAGTTTTACAAGTAAGATTCAAACTATAATATCAATGATGGTAAGATCAAAATCAATATTTTTTTTTTCAGAAAAAGTTGAAGAATATTACTGAGATAAACGGTGGATTATCTATAATCAACACGAAGTTTGAAAATCTTTCTTTTCTCAGCTCAATTGAGTCTATTGTAGTATACTATAACAACCGTGCAAACATTATAATAGCCAATAACAGTAATTTAAAGCATTTCAATATGACAACAAAAAGGAACTACGTCTACGTGATTATAGAAGGCAACCCGAAATTATGTTTAACTCCTCAAGAACTGCTGTACTTTTTAAATACAGGGATAACAGATACACGTTTAGATATTAATATATGTTTTGATGAACAAACACCTTCTTCTTGGTGTAAGATGCCTGATTCGGGATTATACACAGTTAGTAGTGGAGTTTATTTCCACTTTTTTTTTAATCTTATAATATATTTTGACAGGATTTACCAGATGGCTGCATTAATTTAGTCGGGGATTTGGTCATTGATGAAAATTTTGATTTCATGAATGCATATAAGTTGTATGATTTGAAATATATATTTGGAAGCTTGACAATAAGAAATACTTTATTGAGATATTTGAATTTCCTTTTTAATCTGGAAGAAATTTGTGCTTTCAAGAACAATACCTCAGCATTGATTGTATACAACAACTCAAATCTCAACCTGTTATTTGAACGATTTCGCGGCCTCGAAAGCACAGTTCCTGCAAATATCGAAAATAATCCCAGACTGACTCTTTCTGATTTTACATGCCCAATGTTCGTTTCTGAAAAGGGCCTCGTTGTTAAGAACAACCTGTGTAATTGTGGTAAAATTCAATTTCAATTGTCGCTTCGAAAAGTAATTATTTTTTCAGAAGAATGTGTCGTATCAGAGAAATATGACCCAACTCCTTTGAACATAGACGTTTACTATGGCATACCATCTGCATTTTTAGATACATTACCTGCTACTACTGACCGTATGCCTATGCATAATACAGAGGGTGAAGAGAATGAAGTGAAAACCACTATTGATCCCAATGGATCTCCAACTAAGAAACATTCATTTTTTAATATATTTTTAATTCCGTTTTTGTGCATTCATTATATATAAAACAGCCAATCATGATATCTTTTGTACTTTTATTTGTCAATTACTTAATACACGAATAATTATTTCAATATGCGGCCGATTATGCAGCTTGATACTTGTACACACAATATACGTTACTTAGGTCAGTTTTTAGACAAATCTGAGCAGTTTCAGCGAAGTTATCCCAAAAAACGCTAGCGCGCATTCTTTATGGCCAGTACTGTATAATGATCGTCGAGAAGCTTGCAAAATACGATTCTGGAATCTGAATTTTCTCCAAACTGATATTACATTGCTTTACAAGGCAGTAATTTTTTGCCGTTTTTGCTTTATTTCCCTACAAATCTCCTAGAAATCCCATGCAATATTCAGATGCCCAATCCAATTTCAATTTCAGAGTTGCCGAGCAACTTCACCAGTAATAGCTAATGGAGTGAGAAAGCGAAAGAGCTCAAAATTCAACAAAGATTTTATTTGAACGCAAAAGTTTCAATTATCAAAAAGAGTATTCAAGTATTCCTCCTTTGGCGTCAATGAGCTTCTGAAGACGACGGGGGAAAGCAATTAACTTTCCAAAGAATACCTTCGCGCGTAGAGTTCAGTTTCAGCTTTTTCTTGACAAATTTTGCCATTAAAAAACGGGGATTTTTCATCTTTTCAACCAGGTCAATTTACGTGAATCTATCCAAACTGTCTTCCAAACAAGTACGCGATTCACGCTGAGTGCCGTCAATTTTCCTAGCAGATTCAACGGTTCTCAACGGAACTAGTTAAAACTTAGCAAATACAGTAAAAATGAATTAACTAATGATTCCACGAAAGACGAAATATGATCGTCTCGTCTCTTCTTCGTCTTCGTCTTGAATTTTGACTGACTTGCGTTTGTCTAGCGTTTATACCTGCGTTTATTGCGTAAGACGAATTTGAAGACAAACGAAGACGAGTCGAAAGACAAGGAGACGAACGACGAGAGGAAAGACGACCTCGCCTTTCCTGAAAGCCTTAAAAACAACAAAAAAGTACCGGAAGTGCTGCCAAAATTCTGTCTCTGCAATTAAATGTCACTATCTAGATTATCCATTAGTAAACTGGTTATCAAGTTGTATTTTTTTAACGAAATTCACAAATTCCCAAATTCAAACAGCACCTATGAAACAAAATTAGACTGCCTAGACAGATAATATAGAGGTATTGAGACTTCGGGTAACTCCGACCGTCTAAGCACTTGAGCTTAATATTAAGGGAAAGTAGACAGCTAAAATATACAGTAGTAGAAAGGATATTATTGATAAAAAATGTGGCTTGACGTGCATTTAGTGAAGAATCGCATATTTCCTAATGTGCAACCGTTCCAAAATGTGCTTGTGCAATCTTAACTCGTTAAATTGAATTTTTCAGCAAAATCAATATTTCTAAGACCTGAGTTCTACAGTTTTAAGGATCCTTATCAATTATTTTTATTTGTCTGTAATTGAAGGATATTTTCTTTAAAAATGCCATCTGCTAGATAAATTCTGTATTAATATATCCTAGTGTATGTATATATTCTTTTGAAAACAATAATAAAGCTTCGACGAAAGACGAAGACAAAAAGTTCGTCTTACAAAATAAAAAAATAGTCAACATACGAATTTTTCGACGAATTCAAGACGAAGAAGAAGACGAGACGACGGAAATTTCCCTCAAATGGAAGCTTTAAATAATATGCCAACTCTTGATAATGATGTTCATTTGTTACATACAAAACCGATAAAAATCAATGATTCTTCAGCCAGTTTTGTATTTTTTTTCAGAATCCCTACATTGATAATAGTAGGCAAAAAAGAATTCATACGCTTCAGTTTTCTTTCGGGTCACACAATTGTTCTGTTTCATCCAATCGCGCTAATCGCATCACTTCCTATTATTACCACTTCCTCGCATGAAAATTCCAAATTCATATGATGGTTTTTTTTCCAATTCTCACACTTCATCTCTCAATGTTGCGGATTAAGCGTCGCAAAAATGAACCGAATCGGCGACATTGAATAGCCTTCACGCTTATCTGTCGAAACAAAAAACCGGGTCTGACTTTATCGATTACAGCAGAACACTGCGTGTATCTTCATTTGTCTTTTTATCTAAGCATCTTTCTTAATCATCTTCTGCTGCGTTTTTTAAACTTTGTAACTCTCCACTTTGTGAATTAAGTCCATTTCTGTAGCATTTTTAATAGAAAAATTGCTCTGTGTTGGTGTTCGTAGAAAATTGATTTTCTTATAGGTTAGAAGCTTTTTGCTATTCTTAAATTCTCAATTCAGTTCACATTTAGTTTGTCTGTATTTCACATCAAAATGCTGTAAAAATGCTTTGAAAAATCGGTCACATAGTATTCAAATTTTTATTCACTGCAGTTGAATGCACAATTTAATGCTCTCTTTCTTGCTCTTTTTATTACCAAAATTACCATACCATTTGCAATTTTCTCATAGTTTGTTATGTTAATGTTTATCAACGGCCCTTCCACAGTCCTGTTAGAAACTCTTTGCTCTTTTTCTAAATTTCACTCTGGAATTTTAGCTTGGTATTTCTGAAAAATGGCAGCTGTATTCAACGAATCACTGAGAAAGGTCAACGAACAACAACCACCGACTATAATAGAAGAGGTATCATGTGCTTGAATAAAATGCTCACTTTCGCATTTTCAAATTTAGGATGAATCACCGAGACAGGCAAATCGGCCACCGGATTTGCAAGGTTTCTCGATTCTCGACGAGAAATGGAGAAACAGTAACTCTGATGATTCCGATGACTCCCTTCCAGTCGGAAGCTATATAAGTACAAGTAAGTAGAATAAAAGCATATGATGTAGAAAATGATACATGTCCCCAACATCAGAGTTTAGAGAAAATAACGATTTTAAAACAACATCGGCTACCGCTGTTTTAATTAGTGGACAAAATAACCACTGATGATGAATTGACTTTATTGTACTGTGTTCTTCTCAACAATCTATTGATAACTAACGTAACATTTTTATTAGCCTTGTTTCAAGTAGTACCCCTTTAATATAATACACAGATGCGACAATATTGGGGATCTTTCAAAAATACCAGACTGTTTATTCATAGCATTGACACAACGAATGCTATATGTAAGTTGTTCAAAACCACTTTGTCTGTTATAATTTTTTAAATGGCATTTTGAAAAGAGCTGTCACATAACATTGTTGCGGATTTTCGTGAGCTCGGGCTTTGAAAATTTCAGAAAAAAGATTGAACCTCGTTCACAATACTTTTGTGTTTAAAATTTCGTTTTTCAAATTCCTTTATCTTTGAGAAAAATTGTATGTCACGTAGGTTATTATACCTGTTTTTCCAGAATATTTAATTGCTTTTCTATTCATCGAATTTTCAAAAATGAGTTCTTCAGTTCTTCGAGTGAAGCAAGGCTTCCGCAAAAGACGAAACGAGTCGGTTGTCTTTCGTCTTGTTTTCGTTCGTCTTACGTCTTACCGAGTGCCAACACAATCTCTATCTCTGCGTCAGACAAATTCTAGACAATGACGAAAACGAGACAAGACGGTCTTATTTCGTCTTTCGTGGAACCCTTTTCGTGGAATTTTCAAAAATAAGTTCTCTTAAGTTCTTCGAGTTATGAAACAGTGAAGCAAGGCTTCCACGAAAGACGAAACAAGGCGGTCGTCTTTCGTCTCGTCTTCGTTCGTCTTTCAGTTTGTCTTGCGTTTGTCTTACGTCGTACCAACACAATCTCTATCTCTGCTATAGACGAATTCTAGAAAATGACGAAAACGGGACGAAACGGTCTTATTTCGTCTTTCGTGGAACCCTTTCCGTGGAATTTTCAAAAATAAGTTCTTAAATTCTTCGAGTTATGAAACAGTGAAGTAAGGCTTCCACGGAAGACGAAACAAGGCGATCGTCTTTCGTCTTTCAGTTCGTCTTGCGTTTGTCTTACGTCGTACCAAGTACCAACCAACACAATTTCTATCTCTGCGTCAGACGAATTCTCGACGATGACAAAAACGAGACAAGACGGTCTTATTTCGTCTTTCGTGGAACCCTTAATTGTTTAAAATATGTTTTTAACGTTTTAGAACTTTAGATTAATCTGAAAAATGATTCAAGTCATGTTCCTGTTAGTCATGGGGAAGGTGAACACATTTTTTCATGTTTCCAAAGTTTCCTTTTCCAAATAAACAAGCAATAAGGGCAAAACTTCGTGAAATTTCTTACATTCACCACATGACTTATGATCGAAGGCTGAACCATAATTGAGAGTATCGAAAATAGTTTCAATGCTATCCTGATAACCACTGTTCGTTCATCATCAATTTTCCAACTCACCTCGCTCATGTTTCTTATGAAACATTTAGTACATGCCCATATCTATGTTTAACATTTTCTATTGTCATATCCTTTCTAAAATAAAAGTTCTCACCCAATCAATTGTTTATAATTTCTTAAACATCCAGTTTCCGAACACGTGCTTCCAATTTTCACTTCCACTTTCAAACTGTCAAAACATTTTTCTTTCCACCGTTCTTAATATAATTCCACAATCAACCTCGCGACACGTGGGTGTATTGCAAACATTAATGATGTTGCCTGTCTGAACATTTAATTTTTACTCTACTTTCCGACTTTTCCTCTATTGAATTCGCCTAAAGTGTTTTCCATGGTTTCTCAACTCGCCCTATAGACACAAGATCTTATAAGCAAACATGTTCACAAAATTGAGACCTGTTGAAATCATGTTCTCGGAAAAATGATATCATTTGTTAATTGCAAGAGCACCTTCCGAATTCATCGGGAAAAAAAAGAGTTTTTTTGCTCAATAGGTTAAAGATTCAATGGGTTTTGTTAGCTTACTGAATCTATTCACTGTTGTGTTGAGCGGTATGTAAGAAGGCGGCGCGTACGCCAGGGTTAGGACGCAATGAAATGAGAGGTGGCAAAAATGGATTTCCTTACTGATTTCTTTCTAATTCTCACTTGCCAATAAAATTTAACAGCCAAATGCATTTTTTTTTCTAAAAACCTTGAACTGTGGAACACTTTTTGAAAAATGTTGTAATATCACACTTTGGTTTCTCAATATTTCTGGTTTTTTCTCTCACTTCTTTTCAAATTTCTTTCAATGTCGACAAAATGAAACCGGAATAACAGATCTTTCTTTTTGAAAACGAAAATCCCCTTTTGTCATTCATAAACATATCCACAAAGACCATTGAAAATGTCCAGCACCTCCATTCCATCGGTTTGTTTATTTCGTTAGAAAAGGAACGAATTAAAAAAGTGACAAAGTTCATTTCCCACCTTCCGGTAGACATTGTGATGACACAAGGTGTCTGAGATAACAGCGGTGCTCAATTAGATCGTCAATAAGGAACAAGAGATGTCGAGCTTCCCTTGCCAGATTAATATAAATGAGAGCTAGAAGGGGGGGGGGAGGGGAAAGAAACTTCTCTTATTTTCATTATATTCTAAATTCGCTTCGAGGTACCCTCAACTTCCACGTTCGCCGTTTCAGCACGTTAGAACACTGAAAAACTGCCACACTTTTTTAACCAACGCGCTTTTTTCTTCGTTTTTTACATGAGTTTCTTCCTTTATCAATATTGTTTCTTTCTTCGGTTTGAGACAAGCAAACAATGCGACCGGTTTACCGAAAACGAAAAAAACACAAATATGAAACGACAGAAATCAATTTTACTGTGTAGAAACGAATACGACATTACTGTATTTGTTTTTCCAATTTCTTGATTCCATCTTATGCACATCATTATATCGCTTTGAACGCTTTGATTTTGAAGAGGAACGTGATTAGAAAGGAAGCACGTGACTTCTTTCATTGATTCTTTTACTTCCAGGAAAGTACACGTACATGTTTCCCTTTCTTGAAAGACAAATTTGCAAATTGTGCAAACTGTTGACCAGTAGCAGGCACGTTGGGTATTGTTCTTTGCTTTTTTCACCATAAATGTTTCCTTTTTATTTTGAAATATGTAGATTTTCAAAAATTTTCAATCAAAAGGTTTTTTGTTTTTTTGCAGGGTGTTTTGTTATCAGTTTTTCTGGAAAGTTTTCTTGCAAAATCAAAGAAATTGAAAAATTCCAAAATTCCAACATTGCTCGTTTTTTGTGTTTTTTTTTTTGTTATTATAAAGTATGAATGTAGACCACGCCACTAAACAATTATTGTATTATTAGTGTTCCGTTATCAATGTTTTTGAATCTGTGCTAGAACTTCAAGGGATTCTCTGGTTTACTGCTATTTTTTTCACGATGTAAACTGTTTTTATATATATTTTGACTGAGCTTTGAATCACACTCCTCGACCAGTCTATTAGCTCAAAATGTAACGTTTTCCGAATTGAAAAGACCGAAAAGGTACTTGAAACGAACGGAACGTCTGAGCTCTACAACCCGTGCTTACTCTGTTTTTGCGAGACGATTAAACACTATCACAAGTTTAACTCTGTGGAAAACAGCTGATAAGAGACGTGCTCTGCGCCGCTAGCACAAAATTAATGAGCCATTCGAAGGAGTAACTCTCCCAAATTTTCAATACCTTTTCTCTCTCTTTCTCTCTCTCTCTCTCTCTTTCTCTTTTTCTTTTTCTCTCTTTAAGTCTCAGTCTCTGTTTCGCTTTTAGCTTTAATTCCAAACCATTTTAGAATTTAGGTGTTGAACCAAATTTTCCTTTCAAAAGTTGTTTTTCTTTTAATTTTTTTTCTAGCTCCAACTCCTGGACGGTTTTGTAAATCCGTTGATTTTCGGCCATTGCAACGAGAAAAACATTTTATTGGAAATAGCTGCAGCAGCACACTTCCCAACACCCCAATCGACAAAAAAAATCCACCGCTTCCATCGATGGCGACTGGTGGATCCCGCTTCAAGGTGAGCTTGCACCGTTTTTCTTTCCATTGAAGTGACATTCAGCTTAGCATAGTTCTAGATTAGTTAACCGCAAATCTTGGAAGATTTTAATATTTCCTTTTTTCCCAGCAGAATGAGAGCCCCCTAAACACGATGATAACTGACCGGGAAAAGAAAATTGAAATGAAATGTGAATCAGCTTTGAAGGTAAATCGACACTTGACTATTTCTCCCTTAATACACTAGTCATAGCACTGCCAATCACAATTTTCATTTTCCCCTTTTAAACTTGGTTGTTTTCTAACACGCTTTCCTAAAAAAATTATCTATGCTTTTTCTTAATATTTCCAATAGAACCATTGAAATTTTCAGGTGGTTCCAGTTGAAACACGGTATAAAAGGGATAGATGGTCTTGTGTTGATTATTATGATAATCTCAGGGACCCCTACTTCAGTCCCGGAAAGCAGGCCATCGCAAAGCCAACCGTCGTTATCAAAAGTACGCCTTCAACACTTCAACAAAGCGAAATGACCATCAACTTACTTCCAGATTTTATATCCAACTTTTTCAGAAGAGGAAGAAGTTGTAAACAGAAGTAGTCGGTCACTCTCCGATATTCAACCGTCTTCCTCGCCATCAATAGTCCAGCAAACTTCCTATATTCCTGTACAGCAGAAGCCAGTTTCCAACTTGATAGCTCCCAACCCTAAACCGGTGTATACTGTGCCGAAGGTATGTGAATATAAATTTTCATTTGACGCGCTTTTACAAACAAAGTGTGATCGCAAGCGACTGTTTATCATTTTCCAATTGATTCCGATTTTTTGACAACTTTTCTTTTATGACTGATAACCCTTTTTTTATTCCCGAATGGTCGTAATTTGAAAATGGAAAAGAGCACATATACCCTGTGATCGTGTATTTCTAGATTAGTATATGCTCACTTTGTGAGTACGTGTCGTTTGTCTCATCAAATCGTTAATCGGTTAGACATGACTTCAATGGAGCCATTAAGCAATTAAAAAAAAACTGAAGTTACAGAAGTTGAAGCGATTTGTTCCGATATAAAGTCAATATTTGAAATCTTGTTGAAATTTTATAACCGTCTGATTTTGACTTCATGTTTGCCAAACTGATTTAAGGAGGTGATGGATACAAACGTTGACATTCTCCTTCTTCAATATGAAAACAGAAATCAAAGGGTTTGTTCTGAAAAACGAAAAACGAAACACGAAAACATTAAAAAAGCATATGGTCAGTTAGGTGAGAGAAATTCTTTAGTATATATGTATTCATTCATCTCGTTTTTTTTTCATTTTACTGCTTTCTTTCTGATCAACTCTGAGCACGTGAACGTAAAAAGTCGGCACGCAGGGAAGTCTCCTATTTTACGATTAAAAAACAGACGAGTACGAATAGACATTCACATGACATTTCTCTCACTCTCTCCATCCACTCCCTCCCTCTGATATCATATTTTACTAAAACTTTGTCCTTAATAAATACGGGTACTTTTTTTTCACTATCTTCATCTTCTACGATGGGTAATTAAATACTGGACAGTACAAATGAAAACAAAATCGAGATCCCGGCTTCGGATCGCAATGGCGAAAGATTAAAGTCAAGAGTTTCCAAGACGAGATGTGTTGTTTGTGCAACCTACACACGTCTGATCAGGAAATGAGCAGATGGTTTGACACAACAAGAATAGTGTCTGACAAAACAAATAGAACAAGGTTTTTTTCATGCTCAAGAGCCGGAAAAGTAAACCCAGACTTCATGACTAGCGTTGGTCGCTTAAAATAAGAAAAACGCGCTTCGTTTATTTTAAAGAAACGGAACATAACATGACGAATTTGTCTGAAACAAATAAACAAAAACTTGTTTATTAGGAAGGAAGCGAATTAGTTTATTTCAGTGAATGAAATGATGTGATGTTTCGCAAAAGGCAGGATGTTTTGAACAAAAATATTACTGTATCTATGTTGGGATTGTTTCAAGATTTCTCAACATGGAAACCCTTGACGTATTAAACACATTCAGAAGAAATAGAAGCTGAATGAGAATTACTAAATTCAAACAAAGAATTGAAGAAAAGAGGGTACGATCTCTTTATTTTTTTTTGTTTTCAGAGAAATTTGAAATTCAAATTGATCTGTTGTAATTTGAAAATTTTCAACCCTCTCTTTTGTTAAAGCTTCCAACATTTCAACTTTGTAATTTTCCTTTTTTTTTAATATAAACTGCCCAAAATAGTGTGCTTAGCTGATTCAATAAGGTGCTTTTCAATTCTTTTCAATTCCGGCTCCAGATGTCTGTGTGTATGTTAAATAGCTCTGTTTCCCTTTTCACAACAGATGTGTGTACACGCGTGAAATCTCGTCGACCTAGGACTCCAAACAGCACGTGAAACAAGACAAATAAGAAGGAAAAACTGTTGGGAGTTCATCTTATCAAACTTGATCCATTATATCACATGTAGATATTGTATTTTGGTTATAAAGATCTAGAAACACAGAGAAAGAGGATCGCATTACTGACATACCAGTGGTGCGAAAATAAACATCGACATGTCTAAATACAGCAGCAATATAAATCAAAACGAGATATACTTTCGAAAACTAGTGAAAATGGGGGGGGAAGTGATAGCGATCGCATGATCAGTAAGTTGACTAAGCGTCTGGAGGTGAAGAGAACTCTAAATTTTCAATCAAAATACGACTTTCAGAGACTTTTTCAATCAAGTTTCTGAGCTACACTGTATTTTTTGTGTTTCTTCTGATATAAAGGCCGCATGTAGTTAACTTAAAATAGAAACACACACTTTTAGAAGTTGCAGGTTGCACCAACAGCCCAAGTCAAAGCATCAACGATCATACAACCGACTGTAAATGGACAAAGTACGTATTACTGTAACCATATGACTCAGATTTTAAGAAGATAGTCGATAGTGCATGACTCTTCAGCCAGTTTATTTTTACAGACAAAGTCAGCTCGGAACCACAGATAAACGCAAATGTGCCAACCGACATTAGCGAGACTCGCAAGACAAAGAGGTATTCGAGTCATTAAACAGACAAGTTTCAGAGTGTTTTTGTTGACATAACCTTTGTTCAAGTTTTTCAACTAATGTCAGTTTCAGACCTCCCTTAGTTAAATCAAAAACTGTGTAGGTTAACTTTTTTTGGGAAACTTTTAAAATGGAAGAATCAAGTTGAGGTTTATAAAAATATCAAAATCATCTGTAATATAAACATCAAATCCTTCACTAGCAGTTCTAGAGCCATTAATGACTCAAAATCCCCAAATATTCAATCAAATGTTTCGATGGTTTTGATATTCTGATACTTCCTTGATCACAATTTTGATTTTGGCGAAATCAGTTGTCTGTAAAGGAAACTCCATTGCATTCAATACCCATTTTTCCTTTTCTCAACTTGTTTTATCACACGTCCCCCTTTTCGTTTTCTATTTTCTCTCCCCCCCCCCCTCCTTCAGCTATCAGCCAACTGTCCGTTCGTTGGCGGCTCGCCAAGCCACGCCCCGACCTGATCAGAAAAAAAAGCGATAGACTCTTCTCTCTTTGCCTCTCCCTCCTCCTCCCCTTTTCTCCCGCGCCTCCTATATCGTGTGTCTGTTTGTTTCGAACTCGAGACCAGCTATCAGTCGACCACATAAAAGCGGTCCAACACGAAACTTACTATACTTCCCCGCCTGTTCTTCTAATATTTTTCAACCACTTAATTTTTTTTCTGTCTGACTGCTTCTGTCTCTTCTAACCATGTGGCATTGTGCTGTAGTTGAATGCGCTGTGAACCATGTTCCAACCTATTCCCCCCATTTTGGAATTTCTCGGGGATGCTCACCCTCATCCTCATCGGGCTCATGTTACAGTGTCGCCGCTAGTCCGCCAGCTAACAATGGGCTCAACATCGATAACAAGATAGAGCAAGCTATGGTGAGTTGGCCGTCACAAACAATGAAAAATACGTGCGCGCCTACAAAAAGAGATATTTCGTTTTACGGTATCTGTGCGTTTTGTTTAGTACCAGTACCAAATTAGCGCTGAATAGTTGAACAATAAAGACCAAAAACCGAACTGTGTATTGCCAAAAATAGAAAGCTTTCTTGTTCCAAATACAGTCAGATGACATAACACATTACAATTCTATGTATGTATTGAATGCATTTTCAGGATCTTGTCAAAACTCATTTGATGTTTGCCGTTCGCGAAGAAGTGGACGGTCTGCGAAGCAAAATTTTCGATTTGGAAAATCACGTTAGGCGGTACGTAATAATTTGAACCTTGTTTTTCTTTTTTTGCTTTTCGCTTTCTCTTTGCAAAAAGATTGCCACATGATTCGATTCTTTCTTTGAATTACATTTGTCACATGTTTCTTTTCAGACTAGAAGCCGAAAACTCGATTTTGAAGAGAACCATTCCCAATGATACATTAAAACAGCTACATCTGAAACTATGAAACAAAAACAAAGGTCATCCACAAACTTCACTTGTACATTAGTCACTAGGCACTTCATACACACTCCGTATTCGCAATGAGTGGTACCATTTTTTCCATTTGTTCACTGGTCCCTAAAATCCATTTTCCCATTTCTCTGTGTTTTTTTTTGTCTTCCATCCCAAGAATAGGGTCTTTTCCAAACACTATTTGATTCCTGAATTGATGCCATCACTTCGAAGATTCGTTTCTTCACTGGTTATTGTTTGAATATTACGATCGATCCGTTTTATATCGCACACAAAAAGTTCACTTTACTTCATCAATAAACAATTGCGAAGTTTCGTTCCTATTCATTTTTTTTTCATTTTCATTCCAGGAAAACATCACTCGAGTAGAAGACACAAGAATACTGTGGCCAGCTTGGGGAAATTCTACGGCATGGTGTTACCTTTATTCGTTTAATACAGTAAGGGAAATAGCCTAAAAACCAATCACTTTTCTTTTTCATCTTTTTTGATTGTTCCACAGTCTTTGATCTGTCGGTTTCTTTCAAAGCACGGTAATAAGAAATGTATCCTTTTCTTGTACACTTTGAAAATAGCAGAAAAGTAAGAGTTTAAAAAAGAGGGAGAGTATGGCCAGGAGAAGAAATTATTTCAGGAAACTGTATGCATTTTTGTTTTAATCTGATGCATAAGGCTTCCATTTGGGCGAAATTTCGGCTCCCCGTCTCAACTTTGTCTTCTTCTTCTTCTTCTTCGTCTTACAAGAGACAAAAGACGAATGCAAGACGAACGAAGTCTTCGTCTTTGTGGAAGCCTTACTGATTCAGTTCCCTAAATAGAAAGCTCTGAAAATGTAATCTACTCCATAGGTTGTTTAAAAGATTATAGGATCAATGCACATGATAGTGAAAATAAGCTTTGAAACTCTTTATGACAACAGTTGCTACCCATCTGAAAATGTGACTTTTTTTCTGTTGACGTCGAGAGAGAAAGCATGATCTCAACCCTCATTTTTTTTCAATCTCGTTTTCTTTTCAATAGTGTTTCACGAGAGGAATTCCGGAAATTGTGAAAAGAGTTAGATAAAAGTTGCAGGATATGAAGGTGAATAAGCTAAAGATTGAAAAAAAGTGAAAATTCAATTTCCTGTGGGCGTTATGGTCATCATAACGCAGGAAACCAAGCAATTACTGAGAGGAAATTACAGATTACAGACTACCCAAAGCTCTTTTTCAAATTTTTTATCAGCACTTCATTGCATTCTTGAGTATGCCATGCTTTTGCATCCTCTTCTTGTACTGTCTGTTTCTACCAATTGCAGTTAGTGATCACGTTACTTTCTTTGGGAGATACACGTGCAATGTTGATTTATCCCAAGACTACTGTACTTCTGATACTTATGTGGGCCAGGCGTTCTACTACGGTAAGAGAAAACATTTTAAAAAAATATCATAAAAATATAAACTATAAGAATACAAAAAATATGAAGAATAGAATATAAGAATCAAAGGAAATGAATGAAAGCTGAATGAAAAGAATATATTACAGTACTGGCCATAAAGAATGTCCGCAGGCTTTTTTTTGGGATAACTACGCTGAAAACAGATATTTTGTTGTGAAATTTCTACTGTAGCTGTGTACTGCGGAACACCCTCACGGCAACTTGCAGAAAATGAAATTGCATCATTGCAAACGTTTTTAATTTTTTACAGTTTTTGATTCAGCTCAAAAAAAAGCCCACGGACATTCTTTATGGCCAGTACTGTATCAAAAAAATTATAAAGAATCTTCGAAGCATATAATTCAGGTTTGACTGACGGCGGTGGAATAACAAAAAATGGTACTTTTGTGAACTCTGATATCAATGTGCAATTCTTCGATCCAACTGTACAAGGCGCATTCCAAAGAGGAGATCAAACAGGCCATTATATGTCGTGAGTCACGTTTTGTTTTCTTTGGCATGCTACCATTTTGAAGTCTGAATTCTGAATTCTGAATTCTGAATTCTTGTTGTGTATTGTCGTCCAGTTGTTTAGGAATTCCCTTCTACCGTACACCGCTCTTTCATGTTCTTCCGATCATTTTGCGCCCATCATTTTTCTTTTAACTTTTCTCCTTGACGGTTCCTCCTTCTCTCTTTGAACGTGCTAGGGCCAACCCGCGTTTTGCAATGTTTTGATCTCTGAAAGTCTAATAACGTCATCTCTTCGTACAATATAACTGTCGAAGAGAGTCGGAGAAACGATAGAAAGAGAACACGACAAGTCTTTGAAAAACTTATATCTTTCTGCGCACCTTGCAAGGACTTTTTAAATTTATGATAAGGGTTGCGAATTAGATGAGTAAAGAATGGAGCGGGTACGTGCCTTGGTCAGTTTTTGGGTCAAAAACATAATCATTTATATCTGGTTACATTACAGCGCATCTGTCAAAAAATTGTTGCGTCTAAAAATATACTAATCTCTTTCAATTTGATGCTAATTAATGTTGAGATGAGATTGAACTTAATCGGTTGCCTCTTTATCAACAATTTTTGAAATTCGCATCTCTTCTGTGTACCTTGGATTGAATTTTAAGAATTGGAAAGAACTGATTGTTCTGTAAAAAATGAAAAAATAAGAATCTCTTAGGAAAAAAGTTTTGTTCCAGAAGCATGTTGGATATTATGCTAGCGGAGAATAAAAGCAGCGAATTGTTGGCTATGGTTGGAGTGGAATCTGATTGCAAGCAAATCGCAGCTCTTGCTCAAGCTTATGACGCTGCCAGTTTGCTTGTGGTGCGGAAACTGTGCATGAAAGATCAAGGAAATCCTCTATTTTCAGACATGTAAAGATCAAGTGGGAGAGTCACAAATGCCGTCTGCGACGGCTCTGGAAATGGGGTCTACACAAGGGTTAGGACTTTTTGTTTCACAGAGATTCACGTGATGATCATGCTTCCAAAGAATCTAGATTATTTTTAACATCTTCACGCTTATATAATAAGTAGTATTTCGAAATAAAAGAAACTAATTAAGTGGTAAATACCGAGCCTTCGCGAAATTCGCCAAGTCGGTTGGTTGGAATAATCTTGCTGTCATCAACTTTGTTGAGGATGGATCTGAAGATTTCACATATCATGATCAATTACTTGACGCACTCTCAGACGAGTCGATTACGGTAAGCAACATGAATTATAACATTCAATGCGACTCGTTCTAGCTGGATTATGCCAAGAAAGGAGGAATCTCGTTATCTATAACAAGTGCCACGTTTACTGGATTGGAAACTGTAGCTGATATAATTCTGGAAACCTATTTGAAAACAAGAAGTAGGAAACTAGAAATTCTATTAAATTTTAAAAGAATTATTTTTTTTCTTGTAGTTTACGTTCTTATTCTTCAATACCCAGTAGCTGGGACCTTTTTCATGAATACAATGTCTACTATGGGGCTGCTGGAGACTGGAAAGTATTTTGTTATAATGATGGGATCAGTTGAAAGCGACACGGCAAATTACTTTAGCTTCAATACTAACCGGGGTAGTTGCAAGTTTATCTTTATATTTATCCATATTTATTTTCAGTTAACACTTATTTCCAAACTATCAGCTACGGAATATCCGATGCCGATATTCGTCAGTACTACCGATCATTCTTGTATTTCAGTGCCATTCCACATTATACTAAAGGCGAATGATGATATCACGAACTTGTCTTTCTTATTAATCTTATGACTTTTAGACTTCAGCGATGAATGGACAAACTTTCAAAAACGAGTCGACGAGGATGCCGGCAAATCGTTCTGCCCTCCGGTTTGTGATACCAAAATAAATGGAATAGCCGAGAATACTCCAGTGAGTGCTGTCTGCTTTATAGCTCTCAACAAGCTGACGAATATCGCAAGTCATTTCAGTGGTCCGATGATGTCTACTGGTATTCAGAAACACCATCAATTGTAGATGCATATGATATGGGAAGACTGTTATCTGAAACTATCAATGTACATGGAGCGTCTATTCTGAGAAATCCTACTGAGTTGGTAGACACAATGTCTGGAAGAGGAGTCGCATGTAAAGAATATTTCAAAGTTTTTTCATCTGAAATTTTTCAATTATCTGAAATTTTTCATTTAAAACTTTATAGATTACAACATTTGAAAATTAATTTCAGCTTTGCTTGGATATATTACCAGATTTGACTCTAACCGTGTTTCTCAAAGAGTGTACATTTTGTGGTCGCCGCAGGAATCATCCAGCCTTATTGGACCAATAGCTTTGACAAAATGGGCTTCTATTGCTGCTAGAATGATACCAGATGGAGAAGGAAATTACGTAATGACAAATAGATTCATATCAAAAGAACTGGAATTCTGAAATGAAAAAAAAACATTTTCAGACAATAATTTGGAAGAATCTTACTCAGCTTGGAGTATTCAATGGAGAACTACCAACGTCGAAACCGCAATGCGGCTTCAATAATGAACTTTGTCCCGCCAGTATTCGTAAGTTTCATAGTTTTTGTACCTAGTGTGGACAAGCTGGTTAGCAGCTGATCGGCACAGTAACCCAATTCATTGTTGAACAGGCAACCTGTCAGAACTCGAAATCATCGTGATTGCTGTTTGTGTGGTGGCAATTGTTCTCCTCGTCGGCGTCATCGCTTACATTGCTAGGTATGCTTCATGAAATGTGAAATACAGCTATACTTATACTTATAGTACTCATTAATTGTTTATATTAGATCTCTGATCGACTGAAATTTCAAATTTCTGAAATGTATATTGTAATCAATTGTGATTTATATAGATGGATCGCTTATGAAAGGAGACTCGAGTCGTCATACTTCTTGGTTCCCAGTAAACATGTTCAACTGGTTGATATGACCAAATTTGGATCTAGCAAAGGAGGAAGTATGATGCAAAGCGCCATCAGTATCAGAGTGAGTAATTAATAATCATTACTTATTGTTCTTGATTAAAATAATTGTCCTTTAGTCTCAATATGGCGATTCTGGACCAGTTGGAGGTGCTACTATGAATTTTTACACTAGTGGCATCAGAAAAGCGGCGAGAAGAAGTCAGATGAGAAGATTGGATAAGGGACCGGCTGGGAACAGAGATGAGTGGCTGGAAATCGTTGATTGGCATCTGGCAAAGTTTGAGAATACATTGGTCACTGTTCGGAAGATCAACAAAACCCAATTAAAGTTGACAAGGGAGATGAAGCAAGAAATTGATTTGGTAAGGCAACTGACATCATTTATGATTTCTTTGAAGAGTAATAACAATCGTTCATAATACATTTCAGCTGATGACAGAGACGCATGAAAACTTGAACCGCTTTTTTGGACTGATCAATGAGAGCGACCTCATTTTCACGATTCACTCTTACGGGCCCAGGAAGAGTTTAATGGTAATCACCGTACTCGGTTGACCGCTAAGACAATCATCACACTTCAGGATCTTCTGCGAAATGATGATCTCCGGCTGGACCGAATGTTCAAGGTTTCATTTGTTGAGGATATTCTGAAAGGTCTGCAATTCCTACACGATGAATCAAAAATTGGATACCATGGGAACTTGAAAAGTTCGAATTGCATTGTGGATGCCTACTGGAGAATCAAGCTGAGTAACTTCGGCATGGAGCAAATCCGAGTGGACGAACCGGAACCAAAACCTGATGGTTAGAAAGGCAATTAAATGATATCATACTTTAGTATCTTGAATTGACAGATCTTCTATGGTTCGCACCGGAAATCATAAGAAGATATGGTGTAAAACACGATTTATCAAAAATCCAACTTACCAAAGCGGATATTTACTCGTTTGCTATCGTACTCTATGAAATTTATGGAAGGCAGGGACCTTTTGGAGATGATCTTTTGGATTCCGATGGTAAAAAGAGTCAGATAGGATGTTCTTAATACACAGATCAAACAATTCCAGAAATTGTCGAGCAACTGAAATTTCCTGACGGTGGAGCACTGACAAGACCAGATATTCATCTTATCACTAAATCACCTTATCCCATTACAACGGTTGTTGAGAAATGCTGGGCTGAAGATCCAGATTCCCGACCTACTATCAAAATTGTGCGTAATCTTCTAAAGCCGCTGAGCAAAGGATTGTGAGTTATTTAATTATTCTTTGTTATTACATTTTCAATTCGATTTCTTTCATTTTGGGAAGGGGAATATTGCGGATAACATCATGAATCTCTTGGATCGTTACCGCAACAATTTGGAAGACGTCATCAGAGAAAGAACAGAGCAACTTGAAGATGAAAAGAAAAGAAATGAGAATCTGCTGCTCCAACTTCTCCCTAAATCAGTGGCCAACAGCTTAAAAAATGGAAAGCCCGTGGACGCTGAATTTTACGACAGTGTATCCATCTACTTCTCCGATATTGTTGGATTCACTGCATTGAGTAGCAAGAGTACTCCTCTGCAGATTGTTAATATGCTTAACAACTTGTACACTAATTTCGACACGATCATCGATAAGTTTGATTGCTATAAGGTTTATTCTCTAGAAATTTGCTTTCAAATTTCAAGTTATTATAGGTTGAAACAATTGGAGACGCTTATATGTTTGTATCCGGGCTTCCAGAAGTTAACAGTTATCTGCATGCTGGAGAGGTGGCTTCTGCTAGTTTAGAGCTGTTGGACAGCATCAAGGTTTCAATTTTTTTTCAGAAATTCACGAATTAAATTGTTTTCAGACGTTCATCGTGAGCCACTGTCCGGATGAAAGACTTCGATTGAGAATTGGTAATCACACGGGGCCAGTTGTCACGGGAGTTGTAGGAATTCGAATGCCTCGTTACTGTTTGTTTGGTGACACTGTTATAATAGCGAATAATATGGAAAGTAGTGGAGAGCGTGAGTACTAGAAGAAACTTATTTCTACACTTAGGATTTCAGCTATGAAAATCCAAATCTCAAGTGACGCCTATGAACTTATTTTGAAGTGCGGTGGATATGTCACTGAGCAAAGACATAAAGTGTTACTGAAAAATAAAATGGAAGTGATGACATACTGGATGAACGACTACTCTAGAGATGGAAGACTTGCAAGACTGGTGGCTCATAAGAAAATGTTCCCACATTTGGAACCTCTTATTCACAAGTTTAATAAGGGAGTTCGCTAATTTGCAATTAACTAAATTATTCTGAAGTTTCTACATCTGGATTGATAAAATAAATTGTCTGTTGTGTTGCTATTATATAGCTTATTAGAGAGCACAATGGCCTCTTACTCATGAAGCAAAAATAAGAATTTGTTAAGAATTTTCACGATTTATGTATTTGTTGTAACGTGAAGCTTGGAATCTTCGCGATAAAAACCCGATTTTATAGGGTGAAAATTGAGCCAAATACAAAATGTGACGTGAAATGCTAATGGAGCGTAATACGTATGGGTTCACGTAACACGTAATTAATTAGTTTATACGGGAAACCGTAAAGGTATTTAAAAAAAAAAATAAAAAAAATGAGAAATCACATGATGGTGAACGATTTAAAGAATAGTCTTCAGCGATATGGAGCAGGTCTACAGATGCCTAACAAGCCCGCTCGCCTGCCAACCCTTGCTTACTAATCCGAATGAGCTTACTATTCAACTCTTGATCCACCAAATCCCACAACGGCTGGATCATGATACACACGGCGAAACATCCTAATAGCCACGTTTCATGGGTAACTCCTACATACACTGTGGGCTCAAGAATAACGATTGATTTGGAACACATTTTTGGAGCAAATTCAGTTTATTTCACTTTTGTAGTTGCTCTCTTCTTAGAATAAAAAATAAATGGTGTGAGCCACCAACATACAGGCTCCTTGTGCAGGGGGGCGGAAGTTGCAATCAAGAATCAAGCCTTGGATATTCCATTTGAAACTTTCTCAAAAAACTTTCTCAAAAATGCTTTACACTCATTTTTCTTCTCTTTTCTTAGTTTTCTTATGAGTTTCATCAAGTTTTCAGGCGAATTTCATTTTCAATTATTATTCTATCAATAAACTCAAATTTACGAAATCTAGAAACCACAGCGGTTACAGTCATGAACAAAAAATTAACATTTGAAGCCCTTTCGCTTCAAAATAAACGTATTTTTATCAAATTTAACGGTCTTGGTAAGCTCGTAAATGGTGAATTCTCTGTTAAGTGCTTTGGAATGATCATGGACTTTAGGTGTTTTGAAAGTGTAGATGTTCTTCATGCAGTTTTAAACTACCAAGTAGCCAACCACCTGAGAAATATATCATTCGCCAAGTGGAGCATCTCTTTCATTTAGTACAAGATCCTTGCGAACAATGACGTAAGATAAAGTATAACGTGATTACACTTGAAGCTCCATTCATTTTTCAATTGTGAGATAAAATAAATTGACACAAGTGGTTGATGCTATGTTGATATCTTTTAAACGTGACTTATTTATCAATATGGGAGAACCAATAGCCAAAGAATTCCTTTTGAATATGTTTCGTTAACACTGAGAGATCACCCTTGCAAACACATAAAACCTTTAAAAAAAAGATCTTTAGGAAGTTATGAAGATTTACGAATTTCCCTTGGTTACTCAGAATCATAAATGCAAGTTCAACACCAAGCAGACAAATTGGGCGTAAAAGAATGCTAGACATTGATCTAAAACCTCTTCAACAACGCTATTAAGTGTTATATTATATAAAAGTTGGGCAGCCGCTCACATTTTCATTATCATAATACTTCCAATGTTCCTGCAGATCATTTTTGCATACATAGCCCCCCCACCCCCATCAAAGCATTGATGCTTCGACCGTCGCATATTTGATTAGTTTGTGAATCAGAAAATTGCGGGTCTGGAGACCATGGGAACCAGACAATCAAATTGGGGGTCTGAGGAGAAAAAATGATTTAAAAAAGCATTATAGGCGAAGCCCGACCTCCGCAAGAAACATACTAATATCAACAAAGCAAATAGTTGTTCCCCATTAAATCACTCTAGGTCATTTGTATTTGAATCGCACTTTTTTTCCTGCTCCCCTTTGACAAAAGGCCATTGTCTACACTCAGCTCGTCACATAAATTTTATTACGAAACTGCCTTGAAGAGCACAATTTGTAGCGCTACAATAAGCTTGAGTGGAACCAAAAAAAATAATTTTTTTTAAGAAGAGGGATCGTGGAAAAACACGTGTCACGGCGTGGCAAGAGGAGGAGACTAACGCCAAGATAATGAGATCAAACGAAGAATGAGAAGAGAGGTTTTTTCCCCGAGATAAGCCGCAGATTGTGATGGAAAATATGTCTTGAGCGGTCCGCCCGGTTGAAGAGTAAAGACAGCTGTCATTGCTTGACGTAGACTTCGACTGGAAAGTGGAGTCTGAGACTGTGGAGTAGTTACGCACTGCATTGTTCCATCCAGTCATGCAGACACTCCGCAATCCGCTGTCTATATTTCGAGCACGGTAGGTAGTAAATCCCCTTTTTTTATAGATGAGGTATGATTAAGTAATTTGATAAAGTAGTCGATAACTACTATTTCATTCTTCTAGACTCTTCTAGATTCTTCGAATGCTGAAATTAGAATAAGATACATGTACAAGGGGTTTTTTAGTATATTTTCGATAATTGATTAATTCAGCATTTATCAATTTTCAGAATAGTGTAGTTATCCAGTTATGATATATGATACAGATCAATTTTTCTGAAGTATAACTTGTATTTTGAAAATGGAAGTTCATAAAACTCAAGTTCTATGGTTTTCTTTCTTACTTTACACTGGCTGGCTTCGTAAAATTTATCACTAATATCCTTGTGCATGATTCTCACTTTTTTAAAGTTTTAAGTTCATTGACAAAATGTTATCATCTTTCAAAAAGAGCAAAGTGAGCATACAGCTGGTGCTACTGGGCTGGTTCTTTTATTAGGTATCTGTAACACTTCTGGGTTTACAGAATAAAAGGCACCAACAAGTATGATGGAAATTACTTAAAATATAATCGGACATTTATTTCAAAAATTACAGATCACGAAGCCGAGAAAAAAACACTTCTCAGCAAGCTGTCACTCAACCAGAAAAGCCGGACAAATCTCGGTCAGTTGTGTTATGCCAAGAATGTGGAGCGAAATTGCTCACGCGCCATCAACTTTGTCGCGTCTTGTTTTTGTGGCATTTTAGTTGGCGTGTCATGTAGAGAAATATGTGTGTTTTTTTTTCAGAAATAAAAATGAAAGTACCAACGAGAAGAAAAGCATCACGGTTAGCAGTGATAATTATATAAAAGCAGACAGAAAAAAATCGGAATCAAAGCCTGATAAAGCGACAACTCAAAAACTTTTTATAAAACGAGACAAAAAATCGTCCGAGTGTCTAGCTGAGACAAAAATTGAGCGGAAGTCAGTGTAAGTTTTAGATATGCGCTCCATGAAACTTCATGTTTACACATTCCAGATGTCGAGAAAAAACGCACATGAGTATAGTTCTTCCGCAGCCGCGATTTTATACTTGTGAACGTATTCAGAAAACCGTAAAAATCTCAGAGAACCTAGATCCGGAGGTATGTTTTTTTTTCTTTTTTTTTTTAAATATTCTTCCCAAATACATCTATTCCTAAATAAAACATGAAATAGATCTTAAAATAGACTTAAAACATTTCTGAAAAATGAATACTAAGAGCTCTGCGGTACGTAAGCTTCATCGTATTTTTGAATTGAAAATCCTTGCAGAATGGCACAGCTTTCAGTTTTTTTCCAGATAGATTTGATGGTGATACTTGAAAAATTCATAAACTTCAACATTTACAGCTGTGTGTCGTTTCGAAAGCATTTCGAGAAATTTTTCGAGAAATTTTTTCGAAAAATTCTTGAAAATTTCCCGAAAAATTCTCGAGAAATGTTTCTCGTTGATTTCTCGAAAAAATTTTCGAGAATTTTTCGAAAAATTTCCGAAAAATCAACGAGAAAAATTTCTCGAGGATTTTTCGAGAAATTCTCGAAAAATTTTCGAAAATTTTCGAAAAACGCATTTTTCGAGAAATAATTTTTCAAAACGACACACTGATTTACAGCATTATAACAATTCATAAATCCGCGCAAATCAATAAGAATCAATTTTAAAAATGGGGGCTCTTAAAATCTTAAAATTCGAAATATGAAATTCAAATTTGAAAATTATCAGAATCTCGAGCTGTTTTAAGAAGTTTCTGAAATTATTTCATTTTATTAATTTAGTCTGTCGCTTTCTTGACTGTAATTGTTTATATCTGAAATTTGCTTAGAGAAAAAAGGTCCGTCATATTGGTTGTTCCCATTCTCAATGTCCATTCATAATCCCCCCCCCCCCGCAGTCGTCCAGTACAATCCAGCCACCCGTCTCCTATAAACATGTGTTGTTGACCCAAATTGAGTAATAAATTTTATGATCCTTTATTGTTGAACCTCAGGCGACAAGCTCTCAGACACCACTACCACCCTCCCTGTCGTCTTTTCATCCAACTCCCCTCATGTTTCTTGGAAGCAAATTGTTTTAATTCAGATGAGCAAGAAATCAACACACTGGTGCTACGTCGCAGCGCCAAAGCACACTACTCTGAAACAAGGTCCGTCGATTGAAAGGTCAAGTGAACCGCGTGGCAACGGATTTTCTACCGAATCAATGATTGAGGAGATTTTCGCTCCGTTGAGGGAGACCATAAAAGAAGGGATTAAAGAAACACGGCATTTATCTTCGTCTCCAGGTAGGTATACCGTTTTTCAATGAAACTTCTGAAATCTGCAAAATAAAAGGATATTCGTTCAGAAAACTTGGAAAATCTGAAAATATTGCATAGTTTGCAGACATACTCCTCAAAAATGTTGAGCAACAAGACATTGAAGAGCCCAAATTTAAAATTTTCAATTGTTTTTTCAGAAAAAGTGAAACTGAATCATACCCCTTCCACACGGCTAGAACTATGGAAAGCTCAACTAAATTCTACAAATCCGCGAACAAGAGATGCTAGTGCTCCTGCAGCTGTTCAACGGTACGAGATTCCGCATACTGTACTTGATGAACTCTGAATTGTTATGTGAACCATTATTCCAGCCTAACCATCAAGCCCCAAACTACTCAGCTTAACATTACTCGCCCAATCCACACTACTCAGTCCGCTAGTAATGCGTTGTAAGTTATTCTAGCAAACAATAGGAAACATGGGTACCGTAATTCGAACAAATCTGAGATTGACATGAATTAGAAAAGCTGCAAATTGAGATAGAGAAAAGTAATGGAAAGATGAAGAAACCTTTTGATACGATTAGGTAAATTTTGTTGACGGTACGGTGTTTTATACGAAAACCGGAGAAAGTTGTTCCGAATTCATCGTCATTCGTATTGCGTGTGGAGCGGTGTGTGGACCCCCGCCTACTGTTCGCTGACCTTCAAACCCTAGGCCGACACTGTTTTCGTGCTTCGGTTATCAACATGCCTTGCCAGCCTATCCTCTCCTCTTCATTATCATGTGTCTCTATAAAGGACGGATCGACTAGTACATTGAAATCAATTTTTGCAGAGCTGCAATGGATCATCGAACTTTAAAGGATATTAGTGTTAGAAGAAGATCTGGAACATGGCAAGTATACACTTCAAATACGTGTGAGTTATCAAAAATTTTTGAAATTTATTAACAATAAGGAAAAATAAATATCTTTCAAAAATTCTCAGCAAATTCTGCATTTTTTTCTTCACTTTATTTAATGTATATAAAACTTTTCTAGTGTAATTTTGAAAATTTGCACTTCCTCATTTACCTGCACAGGAAGTTTTCAATCAAGAAGCTTGAAAGGCATAACTGTTATGAAATAAGCTATCATCATTCAATAATATTTGACTTCCGAGATCGTTTCTGCCATGTCTGGTCATTCAAGGACGAAAAAAAGATTGGAGACGACAGCCCTTTTTTATTTGTTTTTTTTTTTGAGTTTTCTCGCAAACAGCCAACGCGTCTTAAATCTTGTGTAGATTTACGGCTATTCTTGCAGTTTTAATTTCATTGACGGAATTTTATCATTTTTCCGTGCAAAATGATTGTTGTAGTGAGGCTTCATAGCCAGATTCCTGTGTTGAGAGCTCGAGCAAAAATGGATTTAAAAAACATTCATTGTTATGAAATAAACAAGGTAGAACGTAATTTTAGAGATCGGTTTTCTATTTCTTTAGCATCTAGATACTGATCGGCAGTGAAACAAGAGAAATATTGGCAGATTCGGGCTATTTTCTTCAATTTCGCTGTTAAAAAACATTGAATGTTCGTTTCTTATCTGTAGCTATTATCTGTAGCTATATCTGATAGCTATTGATTAAGAAGAATCAAAAAATCAGATTTTTCTAGGCGAGAACAAGAAATTTGAAGTTGCTCACTTCAAATTTCTTTTTTTTCTTTAGCGAACAACATCATTACTTCAAAAATTTTGAAAATTTCTGCGAATTGTCTGTTTAAGAAGAGCTTGGATTTGTTCTTCTCGAATATCATTTTCAGACATTTACCTACAGTTTCTGAAATAAACTTTTCCTGAAAAACAACTTAACGTATTCTTTAATTTTGGAGATTCTGCTTTTGAAACCTTCAGAATCCCGCTTGGTCACAGTTGAGAACTTTTGACAGCTTTAACTCTTTTTTTCTCAAGAAATTGTTCTAGAAAAAGCACAACAGAGAAAATATCAGCATAAATAACGATGAATTTTCAGCAAAAAATGAAATGATATTACCCGTAAAACAGCAAAAGACCTAAAATGCATTGTGCGTGGCATAGAAAACCTGAAGGGAAATGATTCTGTCGACACCGACTTTTTCTACTTTCATTTCGTAATGTAAAGGAAACGAAACAAACCAATGAAAAATCAAAGAAAAAAGCCAAATCGGAGGTTTTCAGATAATGCCGACCGGCCTCCAATTGACTTTGTTACATCCCCTAAATATTCCCATCAAGAATCCGCAATATTCCGTCCAATTGCTCACCGTCCAAAGCCAGACTTCATAAATCACAATGATAATAACAGACGATCGTTTAGAAGGTGAGCAGACATGGAGTTTCAAGTAAAATATATATTGCATAGATGATATCAGGGCTCATTGTTTTGTAAGAGATTCAAGAGCTTTATAAGCTTTATGTAAGCTTTATGTATTCATGAGCTTCATGTAAGAGATTCATGAGCTCCTAAGTAGTGTTAGGAGCATCATTTTTTAGTTTTCAAAGCACTTCGAGATAGTTTAGGTTGGTCTTGGCTGCCGCTTCAAACAATGAGCCTTACATGTATGTGTGTGTGTGTTTTGCACTTTTATAAGGAAATAAAGAAAGTCTGGGAAAAAATAAGTAAAGAAAAGTGCCATCCGTCATGGAAATGAAGTGATTAGACCTATAGGATAAAATGTTGCAAAATCTGGAGAGTCTATTGATATGCCTTTGCTTTAGAGTGGACTCAATTCTTCGAAGTGAATCAAAAGAGAGCAACGGTTCTTTGTCGGATCTTCTCATGATGTACCATGGTACGAGTGCAGAAAATAGTTTCATAGATCGCCGTTCACACATCATAATACTATCATTTTGTAGGGAAAGATGCAAATCGAGAAATGAACGCTTCCATTCGGTCAACGGCGAGTAATTCGTCTTCTTTCCCATTCTACTCTCCTGAACAGGTTTGTCAGAAATGCATCAAGAGCGCTTTTGGTTTGGAGTTGGAATGCTACCTTGATTGACCAGATCACTGTTATTAATCAACATTTGTTACAGATAAATCAAACAAAGAATGTTCTGACAACTCTCTCGTCATCTTCTTCTGGAATTCATGTGACGCCATCGCCTAGCGATTCGGGTATAATCGATTATGAGGTGATGAGATAATATAAATCACTTTGGGTTTCCAATTTTGATAGTTTTGCAGAACTTAATTCGAGATAAAGAAATGGAACTGCAGGAGATTAGGAGCACAATGGAACAAAACGAAGAAATTATTATCAAGGTAGTTTCCGAAATTAAAATGTTTAACCAGCTCACAAAACGAGCCATTTCTGCTTCTACTTCCATCCAAAAGATGACGGAGAGCAATGATATGTATATAGACAAAGATTTGAAGAGAAAAAGTCTTAAATTACCATTTTGAAGCTAACCGAAACAATTTATTGGTAAAAAAATATTGGATCTCACTTTTACTTTTGACAAAACTAGTTTAGACATTGTCCTAAAAGGTTTACAAAAGTTAAAAGCTATTACATATGTAAAAAATCATTTTGTATTTATTATTTCGATTCAATAATTAATTTTGTTTTTTTTTGAACAGCTTTTATATTTACAAAAAGCAATTTTTCATGTTTCATCTTCTTTCACAGGTGTACCAAGACAAAGAGCGAGCATGGAAAACCGAGTTGGAAGGTTTGAAATGTCGAGTAACGGCAGCTGAAAAAGGAGAAAAGGCTCTTCGAGAGCAACTCTCAAATTGTCAGAGACAGAATACGGCAATGTCCTCTTGTATGCGAACAGTGCAGGAAGAGAAAACGAGATTAATGGCAAAAGTGAGATTACAGATTCTGAGTTAATTGAGAATTTAGAGATATACCACTTATTCATTGTTAAATATTATATTGGCCGGAGCCGGAGAGCCCATCCCCTGCACAGTCGGGTCCCATACCGAGCCATGTTATAACTTTCTTCATGTCCAATTTTTTTCTCTATCATTCTCAAAAAATGCTGATCCCAGCGTGGTTCCTGTCAAAGTTCTGGAAGAAAATTAGTGTAATTTAGTAGAATCTTGGCTGACCATAGTCGATGGAGGCAGTCGTGATGAGTCACCCTGCTCATTTTGGAATCTCTAACTCAAATTTGATGAATTGAACTGATTTATTTTTAAACTTATACTATAAAATACAGTGAGCAAAAATACACTGAAATACATTTGCGAGATTTTTCGAACGAAAATATAAGATTTGAAGAAAGATGTGACTGGGTCCATGATGAGCCAATATTGAGGTCGCGAGCTCGCCACAAACGTTTTTCATTCGAATTGTTCGATTTTAGTGCATTCAACTCGAGAAAGAAGTTGATAACCTTCACAACGTCTCCCTTCGCTCAGCAGGGTGCCCGAACTGTTCAGTTTCTTCATTCATAAAAGAGGTTTGTTGTCTTTTTCTTTTCAGCTTCATCTTTCAGACACTGTTTCAACAATATCCTATTTTTAAACATTTAAACGCTGAAACGTAACATTCATTTTACGGAAACGTATTCTGAATCATTGTATTCGAAGTTTATACATTTTCATAGCATTTCCTATGTATAATCGCAACTATTATTCCCCATAAAGGAACGAGAAGAAAACAAAAATCGAAATAAAGCAATTTTCAGGAAAAAGAGAAAGACTTGCGTCAAGAAGTGCAAGATCTGCGGAGAGAAGTGGCAAATTTGAAGCAAGTTGTGGACAATGGTAGAAACTTGAAGTCGTGAGAAGAAGAAGAATAATAATAATAACAATTGCTATTAATATTACTATGCATTTCAATTCAACCGGTTTACAGAATTCGATTTCTGATAGTTCCTCTCATTTCTTTTTTTTTTTTTGAATATTTTTCTATCAACTGATATATACATATATATATTTTATTTTTCAATAATTCATTATTTTCCGAATCTTCTCTTAATTTTATTAGACTTTTGAGCCCTTGAATTAATTCTTTCTTCTAATGAGAAGTATATGAATAAATGAATAATTGCACTTTTAATAAGCAGGTGCTGAAATGTTTCCCAAGATGAAAGATACTAGCTCAAAGTGTTCCGTTGTCAGTCAAATGTCAACACTACGGAGAAATGACAAAATAGAAGTGTTTTTAAGGGAGTCAGGTGGAGAACACAAGAACATAAAGAGGCATTATTGACTGTTAGGATCACTAATCAATGAGAGATCTGTAGCTTTCTCCGATCCTTTCATATAGAGCGTTCGTGGAATTGTTACTTTTCGTCTATATTTCCATATCCATACTTTTGTTGGTAAGTTTGCTTAAATATTCTTTAAAATTTCAAGTTCTAGCTATAAATGTCAGATTATCACTTTTTATTTTTGTAGAAATGTGAATTATTGACAGATAAGAACTGAATTTTCTCGCTTTTTTTGTCTAATCTTCTTATTCTTTCTTTTGCTGATAATTTGCTAAATTCTTTTTTTTTCTGGAAATTGCTTTTTTTAAAATAACACATTAAAATTTAGAATCCACATTTACTGTTTAAGAAAACTAAACTTAAAGCAGATTCTCAGAAACAAAGAACATAGTGGTATCATTTGTTGCTTCATTTCATTCCGCTAATTAAAACAACGAAATCTAAAAGATAGATGGATATTTGAAAAGACATCTGGAGACTATTAACATTCGAAAAAGTGCAAAGAATTAAAAATCAGCGGCGCTTCTGACCCAATTATTCCCATTTCCGACTTCAAAACTTTCATTCCCTCTCTCGTTTCCAAATGTAGCGTTTTTATTATTGATGTTCTTCTCGCGTGTACTCGCGTCTGCCTTCCTCACACTCCCGGTCTCTTAGACTCCAACACAGTGCGTTCCTTATTTGGTGCTTCCAATTTTGTTTGTCGTTCCTTTTACTAATTCTTTTTGCTCCGCTTCGCTGAGCAAATGATTCGATCCTTTCAAGGCGACAGTCGGTAGGCGGTAAAACACAAATCATTCACACCAGCGAAAATGAATGCTAGACAAAGGTGAAAATCGGACGAAAGGTGCGAAGAGAGAGAGTAATTAGCATAACCTGCTTTGCGAAAAGTTTGCAACAATTCAGAATAGAAATCGATAGACGCACACGTTCCTATTTTTGCTGACGCCTCTCTAAACGGCCCCAAATATGGTGGATTCGCAGCGCGAGATTTACGCGTTACTTGATTGATGAGGTCTGTTCTTCATTGGAATCGGCTGATGCTATCAGTATCGAAATGAATGTGTGAGTGCGTGTGGGTGGTTAATTTTGTTCGTTTCTTTTCTGTCTGCATGTTTTATCAGCTTTTCGATATTTATTTTATTTTTCGTAAAATCATTTTTACTGAAATTTGGAAAAAAAAATTAAAAAGAAATATTCATTTTTGGCTATTTATTTTACCCAAAGAATACATATTTTAAAGATTTATTTTTGCAAAAAATCTCTAAATTCGTTTGTGAATTTTGTGAATTTTTATTCTCAGAAACTTAAAAAAAAATTTTAATAGTAATATTATTTGCTTTCTCCGCTTTGAAAACTCTTTATGGTGATCTACAATTTTCAACTTTTGCACAATTTGCAGTTTGTCGCCTCCATTTTAAATCTTGTTTCAATATCAAAAGATGGCAAACACAAAACAGCAAATAAAACACGAGTTCTCTCATCCAATTCCAATTTATTGTGCAAACATCACATATGTCGCAAATTCACGGACTTCCAATGCTTCATTACAAGCTTTCAGCAAATTTTTCATTCTAGACTCCGTTTTTTTATTGCTCAATTTTTATAGCATTTTCTGGTTTTTAATACATTTTGGTTAGCCACATGAGTATTTTGCAACGCGTAACATGGTGTAACTTGACTTCTAGAATTCTCCAAATTTCCAAAGAACTGAGAAATCATATAAGGTAATTATGGAAAATCAATAGATATCTACGCTGGAAGATTATCTCCAACAGCGGCTTGAGTCTCTGTCTGCGCCTCCAGCTCTCTTTTCGGCCACCACCCATCGAGCGAAACGGTCAGCAGTAGCAGCAGCAGCAGACATCTTTTGCTTCCCTGTTTCCATCTTCTCCTTCTTTCTCCATCTCTTCCTCGCTATCCTTTTTCTCATTCTTCTTGTCCATCGTTTCCACCCGAACCAAACACGAATGAGGACCGACGAGTGGAGGAGGGAAAACGAGGGCTGCAGCCAACGAAGAATTGAAGGTCCCCTCTCCTCCCGGCCATTGTTAACCCCGGCCCTGTCCGTTCGTCCATCCATTCCCAACACTATGCAAAGCAGTGAAGTGGTCATTGCAACTACCACGGCAATACCACAAGCCGTGTTTATTATGCCGAATTCCGCCGACTTTTAGTGAATGCGATCATATTTGGAAATAGTTCGATTCAAATGCTCACTTGTTGCTCTCTCATTGCTTTAAGTAGACTTCAATCTCCAGAAAACAAAAACTTTACTACTTTTTCACTTTGACTCTCAACTTTCTCTCGCCTCCCCTCTGCTTGTCTCTACGCCTCTCGACCACTTGTGTTTGTTGTGAAATCGAAGTCGCATATCCCCTCTCGTTCAATTCTTTGTTCCATTTTTTTTCATTTTTTTTGCTTCATTGTAGTTATTTTTTATAGAAGGAGATAGGAGAGGTGGTAAATCCTGGGCCGGAATGGATTTCGCCTTACCAGCACTTCTTGCAATAGAGGACTACGATGAAAATGAGGTATGTGTTTAGTCCCAATAACCCTATTGGGCTTCGAGCGCTTGAACATCAGATCTAAGAAAGGAAAAACGCAGAAGCTACGGAAAAACTGGTATGGACAGTGAAATTTTTGAAGCATTCTGACAGATGTCATGCATTTTTAGTAGTGCAACACAAAAAATGGAGCATCACCAAAAAGAACACTCATATCTTTTAAAATATATCTTTGAACATTTGAAAAAACAGTAAAGAGAAACTTGAATTTCAGGGTAAACTGGCTGCATCAATTCGATGGTTAATCTCACGGGTTTATGAAGAAAAAAGGGATATGCCAGATAAACTAAAGGATGGTGTGCAGAGAGATGAAAATGTGAGTTATCTAATTTTATAATTAAAAAAACAAAGACGTAGATATTAATTTTCATTTTTAAAAGTTTTTTTTTCTCAGCTTTAAAACTGAAAGTGCTCGGGAAAAGCCTACAATACCATTTTCTGCTTTGCTCTAACCGCCAATCTTTTTTAATCAAAAAATGAAAATCTTGCACTTTTTTCATTTCGCTATGAATTATCAATTTTCTGTACCCCAAACATAACATTCCATGCGAAACAATTCTGCGAAAATGTTCATCAATTATTCAGGGCCACTTTCAAATTGGCGAAGCTGTATTGGGAGCCCTCTGCAATGGCTCGTTGTACGCGCAAGCATCCGCTAAGATATTCAAAGAGTCGGCACTAGTGACGGTGAGTTGCTTAAACGGATGAGCTCTTTTCAAACCAATTCCATATTTAGAAGGGACACGGAGCAGTTCTCGCTGTGCTCACAGACTACGGAATCGATGTTCTTAATGACGGCAATGAGATGGTGGAAGAAGCGCAGCTTTCAACTTCTGATCCATTCAATGTGGTTGGTTCATAAAATCTTCAGTTTCTTCTATTTCATTTTGTCAATGTTTTTGAAGCAAACATAAAAAAAATGAAATTCGATACAAAGGCCTACTAACTATGTTTTTTCCAGTCTGCACATCTGGCAATCATTGACGCTTTGATGATGGCACACCTACGGGATGTGATTCCGGTGAATAGAGTTGTTGAAGCAGTCAGGTATCTATTTTTCTTTCATTTCAAAATTCTAAAAAAAACGTAAAAGCTTTTCATGTGATTTTATAAACCCTAGAAAAGATAGCTTCAATTAAACTTCAATTACTAGAATTTTTTTTTAATTTCAGCATTTCTGAAATTCGTTTAATGCTCTCACAAAAACACAAAATGTCTTTTTTATAAATCGAGTAACCCATTTTCAGCCGGCATACCGCCGTGGAGCCCAGCGAGAAGCCGATAGACAGTGTCGATGCTCTACTCTTCTGGATCAACAAAATATGCCTACTTGTTCGAGATGATGTTGAACGGGAGGATTCGAACACAAATATTCCCGAGATGGAAGACTTATACGAGGATATTTCAGATGGACAGTGTCTGTGTGCACTGCTTCATTGGTACAGACCACAGGAAATGCCTCTTGCTGGTAAGATTTTGTTCTAGTTTTAAGTATTCCTGTTTTCATTATCAGCGAATAATGAAAATGATTCAGATATATCATTTAACGATGCGGCGACGACGCGAGATTGCCAGTATAACTTGATGCTGTTACAGTACGTTGTAACTTCGGTCATTTTCATGCATAATTTTTCCACATTTCAGACAGTTTTGCCATCATCACCTTGCAAATGATCCATTCCATTTCGAGATCGAAGACCTACTATACTTGCGTGACTCACTACAAATGAATGTGAACGCCTTTCTTGCTGACCTCTTTGTCCAGTTCGAACCCCCAGTTACACCAGAACCCGGTAAATTAAATTCTTGGCAAAAAAAAAGAAATGCAACTCCTCATTTCTTTCTGTTCTTCCAGTCGAAACGCCACGCGTCGGACCTTCTCCTCGACGGTTCGTGCCGGCCTCAGCGATCCCAGACCTGCGAGCGGCGAACGCGGCTGCGAGAAGTTCAATGCACAATCGAAACAGACAAAGGATGTACAACCCGCCTCCAGCTGCAATACACCAGCCTTCCAGATCAGTGAGCAGAATGAGTCAAGA
Source organism: Caenorhabditis inopinata (assembly GCA_003052745.1). Taxonomy (NCBI): domain Eukaryota; kingdom Metazoa; phylum Nematoda; class Chromadorea; order Rhabditida; family Rhabditidae; genus Caenorhabditis; species Caenorhabditis inopinata. Next base: position 2,757,854 of record AP018156.1, on the reverse strand, counting down.
CAGTTTGTTCTACTCTCGGCCAGCATCAATAGCACTGCAAAGGAGAAGTATGGATCAAGATTCTGTTACGGATTTCCAGACCATTCGACAGGTACTATAAATGCTGAAAATTAAGAAAAAAAATCATCGTATTTTCTTATAAATTTCCTTTTTTTTCAGCCGAAATTACTAAATTACAAAAAAATTAATATAATTATTTCATGATTCTTCATTTCAAGTTTCTCAATCAAAATTTTAGTATTTAATTTGAGCACCTAATTTAAGTACAAAACAAATAACTTTAAGGGGTTTGAAAACCAAGCTGGAACTGCCCAGTTAAACCGATACGATGGCAGTGTAACAGCATCTGTACGGCTTGCTATGGAGGAAAAAAGACGGAAGCATGATCAACAGATGGCGCAGATGAAGTGAGTCGTTGTTTTTCCTTGTTGTTTCTTTTTTTCTTTCGAATTTTTTCTTCTCGGCAAACGTGTCAGCGGCCCATATCTCTTATCTATAATCTCAAGCTCAACTTGCTCGATTCCAATTTGAATTTAATTCCAGCTCAGCAAACGAATCGGAAAGATTAGAGAAAAGCAAAGCCGCGTTTTTTGCACTCCGAAAAAATGAAAATGACCAAGCGAGCAAAGAGAAGGAGGAGTGGTATGATCATTTTGAAGCAAAACTGCGAGCTCTGGAGCTGAGAGTTGGATTGGAAGACGGAGAGGAGGGAACACAATCTGCAAGGCTGAACAGAGCTTCTTCTCAGCCTAGTGTAGTTCAAGGTTAGTTTTTTTTTTAATTTCGAATGTAAAGCGTAATAGAAAAAATCAGATAAAATGAATTGATCTTGACGAGAAGCTTTTTCTCGGCGCCAAAATTGAACGGAATGTGAGCAAAATCGTTGGAGCGTTATATCGAAAAAAAGTGCTCCAAGATTGCAGTAGGCATTACCCATTCATCATGTGCATTAGTCCGCGCAAGCCCACGCCTTCTGTCTAGTAGGATATTAGAAATTGGCAACTTACAAACTTTATAAATGATAAGGTAACGCCTTTTTATTCACAAAAAGTCTTAAAATGAACTTTTTGACTTTTTTAACCACGAAATCTTAAAGACTTTACAAGAAAGATTACTGTAATAAGTTCATTAAAAGAGCAAGCAACTCTTTTAACAAATCAATAATTTTAGGAGCTGGTCAGCCATACCCTGCAAACTACATGACATTGCCGATAAATGCAGCTGGGCAAATGACACAGTCATACATTCAGCATCCACAAACGCCGCACGATTATTTCCTTCAGCAACAAATGCAGCAACAGCAGCAGCAGGCTCAGAATAACTACGCGAACCCGTCGCAGGTTAGCTTAATTTAAATGATTTCTGAAGCTCAAGGCGTTGGTTTTCAGCTGCGAAACAGTCTAAGCAATGGGATGATCAATCACTCTGGCTACATGGTTCAGTCAATGTACCCGGGAGATTATCAGCAACAAATGCAAATGCAGCAAAGTCAAATGCCAGTTCCACCAGTAGGTGCATATACGCCAGAAGGATACTTTATTCCACATCACATGCAGCCGATTCCAGTTCAACAAGGATATCCCCCAGTGAGTTCTCCAATCAGTCATTTTTGCTTGTGAAATGAAGTTTGAAGAAGTTTAAAAATGATTCTGCTAGTTAAAGCGAAACACTGAGCTTTGTCAGGATTGGTAATGATCCTTTAGGGTTTTTTCAGGACTGTTAATGAAATTTAAAAGGCTTTGCAGACTTGGTAAAGATACTTTAAGGTTTCCTCAAGCCTGGTAAATTACTTAAAGTCATAGTTGGATCTTTTAAGGATCCTTTAAACCATTTAAAGCCTATTTCTTCATCACGGCCATCATAAAGTTAATTTGTTAATAAATAAATAAATAAAGAAATAAAAAAATATATATAAATATCGTAATACGTTTTTATTCTAGATGCAACAAAGCGGAATGGGCTTCAATGGCATTGCAGGCAATCAACCCGGCTTCAATTTGGAGGGGTCACCCGCGCAGATGGGCTATATTCAAACTGCCAACAAGCCATTGGATATGGAGATGCCAATGCAACACCAACCACAACCTCTTGTGCAGCCGCAACAGCCGCAACAACAGATGCAGCCTCAAAACCACAACGCGTTCCATCTTCACTCGAAGAGTGATGACGTAAGTTGGGAGACGAGCGTGTGCACAATGACAATGAACAGCGAACTTTTAAGGCAACGAAAATGCAAGCCGATCCACCTCTTGAAATCAACCGAAACTTGACAAACTGGGGGATGACATACAGGCAAGAGCTGCCTGCCAGATCAATACCATCAAGGAGAACCTGGCAAAATGAAACATTCATTAAAAACGAATTAGACCTTGTGAATAGCAAAGAGTCAGTGCCACATATTACAGATGAGGTGAGTGGTGGACGACGACTACTAGAAATTCAAGTGGTATTAAAAAAAAGCAACCAAATATGTAGGTCAAGTAGTGCACAAAAGAGGTATTCTTCATGTTGGGAAGAATGAGAAATGAGAAGAACACGGCGGAGAAAAAATTGAAATGAAAACTTCGGAAAACTTAGAAAAAAATAATAAAAATAGCAGTTTTGCGATATTTGGTTGCAACGCACTTTGTCTTGACATTTCAAACTATCCCGGTGTCAAAGTGTCAAATGTCTTAAAGTGTTTCTAGTGTATTTCAACACGCATATCTATTAAAAAACTAATAGAAAAAATATCAGACCACTACTCAACCGGAAGAGGCTGCACGAAGATTTCCGGATTTGATGCTCGACAATCATTCAGAAAATCTTGCGCCAGGTAACCCTTTAATTTTCATTATTTTTATTAGGCACAATTTGTTTCCAGGAAGAAGATTTAGCCGTTATAGTGATCGAGATGATATTTCTACCGGCCGAAAATCGGATGACAGCCCAACAGATACACCCGGTCGCACGTTTGGCGATGACGATAGTTCTGGAGAGAACTTGGAGAAGATTGTGACTTTATTTTGACAGCTTCTTCAACACGAAACAACCTTTTTTGCAGGCAAATGAACGACGAATCGCCAAAAAAGCCGCTCTTATCGCAAAGACAATGAAAAGGAAAGAGGAAATTGAAACCAAAGTTGATTTGGCAGAGCAGAGAAGTGCTGAGAGACGACAAGTTGAAAACGAGAAGAAAGAGTTGGCGCTGAGGAAAAAAGTTGAAAAAGAACAGCAACGCCAAAAAATTCTGGAAGAGTACAAGAGGAAAAAATTAGAAAAAGAGCTTGGTGCGGAGCTGTCAGCAAGATCAACGGGTAGAGGACACTCTCAACCACCATTCATCAGGACGAAATCGCAGATGAGCGATGTAACGGAATCAAGGCAGAACACACCTAGAATGAGGGGGCAGTCCTCTGTGGAGCAGAGAGTGTCAGTTAGCAGTTTAGCCGAGCCAAGTGAGTTGTTGAACGGAAATGATAAAACTGAATAATGCACGCTGCAGCTCATAAACTTTTCGCCAAAACCGTGACAAAATCAAATCGAGGGCTGATCAACAACGCTCTTCAGTTCAGCGTCTTCCCGGGAGCAGTGAACAACTCTACAAGGCAGGCGGTGAGTGGCGGAACTATAACAGTTCTTCTTTACTTTTGGTTTTTCGGTTTTTCTTAGATTCAATGCTGTTGAAAATGATAGAATGAGTGACTGAAAGCTCATTTTTTTCCAAAATAAATACAGGCAAATTTAACAGATGAAATTACAGATGAAATTTTGAAAAAAATAAACATAGATCAGGTTAAGAAAAATAATAAGTTGAGCAAGCAACCGTTAGGATGGGGATAAGAACTTTTGTTGTAAATAATAAAAACTGCTGGAAATAGGTTTCCATTTGTTTCGGTCAAGGTCAAGAACCGAAACAAATGGAATGAGACATGAACATCCCCAGCCGACTACCGGGCGTCCAAGTATCCAAGAAAGTAAGAAATAGGTTACAGTTAAACCGGAGTACAAAAATTCATTATATGAAGAAATATTGATGGAATAGAATGCGTTTCAGGTAGATATAGAATTAGAAGATAAGTCTGTAATACCACTTAAAGCAAGTGTAAAGGGAATTGATTAATAAAATTCTGGCAGTACAGTATTAATATTTTTTCAAAAAATTCATTGATAAGCGGCTTTCAGACGATCACACAAATGGCATCTTCCAGTTCGAAACATTTCTTAATATTATTCCGAGACCAGAAATGCCAATATAGAGGACTGTACACTTGGGACGAGGTGAGGAACACACTGGAGCACAGCAATTTCTCACGACAGCTTATTTTCAGGTTTCCGACACTGCCGTCAAAATATCGGGGCAAGGCCCACCAAAGTGCACTGAAGCAATGATGAATATGATGTTCAAGTGAGCTTTTTCTCTTGCTCTAAAAAACTGCTCACCAAATCTCTTCGATTGCCTATTCCTTCATTTTCAGATATGATTCTGGTGCTAAAAACTTCACACAAATTGCAACAAAACACCTGTCTGCTACAATTGACGGTTTTGCGATATTGGACCAGTACTGGCAGAAGGCACGGATTCCGCACTCGGGAACCCCGGCTCATAAAAACAATTAAAATATTAACATTTCATTTTGGTGCTTTGTAGAAACCAGTATGCGCGCATTTTCACTTACTTTCCTTTTCTTTCTCCTCTTCCCTTGAGTGTTCAGTCTACGAGCTTTGCAAAAATCAAAAAAGAATTAATTAAGATTAAAAGCAGTTTTCCCTAATCAAAATTTTAAAAAAAATTAATTTTTTTCTCTGTGATCCTTACGTTTCAGTTGTTGAGAACATTAACCCAGTCGGTTGGACTCATTTTTTCAAAATTCTCGTAAAAAAGTTCTTGTTCGTCCCATGCCTTCATCAAACTGTAATTGTCATTTTGTGCCCATCGAAAATCCTCTAATGTCCGGCCAGATTTACTTACGAATGAATTTTAACTTAATGATTTCATTTTATTCTCAGAAAAATATATTGCAATTTCATAAAACAGCCCGATACAAGGTGGGCCAAAAGTATGGTAACACGAGTTTTGTGCAAGCAACAGCGCGCTGACGCATTTCTTGTGTCTCGATTTTTATGTAATTATAATACCTTGTTTGAAATATTTTTTCTCGTTTTTAGTTTTTAACTTCATTCTTTTAACGAATATGGCAGCTAATTCTGTACTCCATGCTACAATTATCAAGAATCCTTTGAGGAGATCAGACCAAAGAATCATCGGATTAAACAATGTAAAGATTTTAACCCGCTCGAAAACCGTCAAAAAAGCCGTTCAAGAAAGAAGAACGCGTACTTCAATCACTCCGGAGTGAATCAAAACTGTCTGAGAAGAAGTTCGTAGAAATGCGCACAGTAGTATGGGAAAGATGAGCTTGGAGCTCAACATAGTTTATTCCTCTGTGATAAGAATCGTGGAAAAAAAATATTTTACTTGTGCGTAGCGTGGTCAAAAGACTGCAATTCTATCGGAAAAGAACTTTTAAGGCAACAAAAATGCAAGCCGACCAACCTCTTGAAATAGCTTGAAACTTGACAAACTGGGGGGGGGGGACATAGAGACAAGAGTTCCCTGCTAGATCAATACACTCAAGGAGAACCTGTCCAAGGTGCTCTAAGCGCGTCCATATCCAATTTGCATTTATTGAAGAAAAGATTGGAGGCAGAATGTGTCATGCTATCTCCAGAATACCCCAAATGTCACAGTTGAAGAGTTACCCAAGCAACTCAAGAATATAGTGAAGAACAGAATTTCTGCTGCTGAATATTCATGTCGGTATTGGTATTTTCAAAAATGCACTCAAAAATGAAACTAAATTAAAAGGATTAATAGTGCTCAGCCGAAGCAAATGGATAGAGACGTGAGCCCGACTACCGGGCGTCCAAGTATCCAAGAAATAGTGCTCACGCGAAATGGTGAATATGAATTAGGGTCGTTGTCAGCGAAGTAGTGTGACCAAGATTTATTCGAAATAATGGAATCGATAACTTGATGATTGCAAAATAAAATCAACTTACTTAGTCAAATGCTTCAGTTGTGTTGGTTAATCAGTGATTATAAAACAAGTGTGTCTTTTGTTTTGTAAAAGGACAGCGAATGTGTATGAGTCATCTCTACCATTAAAAGTTCTTCTTTTCTGATCATGAAGTTCGAATTAAGATGGCCAGGTCTATCGCAATAAATCATGATTTTTGCATTGTTTGAAATGACAAATAATTGACGAAACGTTTTTGTCTTTAAATTTGCGCACCAATGACGTGTCGATTGTCTACTTCTTACTTTGTCTTCACTTTCTTCAAACCGCAGTTGACGCTGTAAAGCAGCTTACTGTTTGAATGGCTTTTATTCTTACGTAAGATGAAGCGACTTTTCCCTCCTACCAACCACCTTGTTGTTGAATCATCAACAGGTCTTCTTTGTGGCAGCATTATAAAAACTACTGCGAAGTACTGACAAAATTCAAATCGCTCTCGTTTGCTTTAACAAGTAGACGTGTTCTAAAATCATGCCGAGTGTTTTGGCAGTTTTCAGTTTCTTGGCTGTTCTAGCTGTTTGTGATGCCTGCTTTGCATCTGGAATTTGTGGAGGAGGATGTGCTCCGCCACCACCTCCAGTCTGCTCTGGAGGCTGTGGAGGTGGATATTCCTGTGGTAGATACGGATGCTTCAGTGCAAAAGCCAGAGGATCCAAAACTCTATCATTCAAAAACGAGGTAAGTCTCTGATTCGTAAATTATTATTCGATGTGTTCCCACGCCGTGCCAACTTCAAAAATTAGAGTTTTGCAGGAATCCTTGACTCCAGATGAGAAATTCATGAAATGCTGCGAGGAGAGGAATCTACCTGATGCCTGCCTCTCAAAGTGCTCATTCCGAACATACACCAAAACTGCTCTCCAAGCTATGTACTTCAAGCAAGATTATTGTCCAATGCAAGCCGCAGCCGACATTCAATATTGCGCAGCTCAAGGACAAGATCATACCGAATGTTGCGCCAGAAACGCTGTTGGAACTACTCTTGCTGGAAACAAGGTCACAAACTTTATTTGATTTTCAAATAACCGTTTAACATTTTTCAGTGTTTCACTTTCTGTGATCAACGCCCAGGAAACGTCACTCAACTCGATCTTACATACTTAGCCTGCTATGATCGTTTTGAAAACATGAAGGCATGCTTCTGGCAAAAAATCAATGAGCAGTCCACTCCAGAATTTTCGTCTAATATTGACACGGAATCAGAATTTTCCGAACAAGGACCAAACAGACAATTTGCTCTTTCATCAGTCCGCTCTTTCCAAGCCAAGACGTTCGGCCAATAATTTATGAATTAATTAATGTGAAGCATGAACTTTGCCTTGAAACACTGATTGTAAAAATAGCCTGTCCATCATTAAATATTCAATATGAATCAATAAAAGCTTCGAAATCCTTGAAAATTAAATGTTTCCTCACACACATAGATCAATTTTCCGATTATCGAGAATTCGAGAACGTCAAAATTAGTTTATTAAAAAAACAGTCGTTACAAAGAATATTTAAGCAGTGTGTAAAAGATTTTGAAAATGATATTTGCTCAATGAGACAATAATAAGGGGAGATTTGAAGTGATAGTTTACCCTGATCGGGAAAGAGAACTTGGTTTTAATTGAACCGGTAATAAGAATAGGTATAGGCTAAAGAAAGTAGGAATCAGAAAACAGAAGCAGTCGTTTCAGACAACTAAGGGGGAATGCATTAAGTGTCGCTTTGTGCTGAGACAAACTGGTGGGTTCATTGAAAATTTAATTTTAAGGCACATTTAGTTACATACATGCCGGGGAATATTGCCATGAAAATATCAAACACTGCAAACAAAGTAGAATTTCTTTTCACAAAAAAAAATGAAGTGAAATGAAGTATGTGTTTAAAAAAGTGGTTTTAAAAATGCAATTCAAAAGAATTAAAATCGATTTGCAAGGCTGATCCTAGAATGTATCGATAAACACATGCAAAAACAAGACTGGAACAGTTAAATCGCTTTCAGCCATGCTTCTTGATATTATCCATCCGCGAGGACATGATTTTTCGTTTAAAGGCGCTATTTGGGTATTGTTAGGGGATAGCGCGTTTTAACGCGCTAATTTAAAAATTGTAAAATTGTAAGAAAGCGGACACACTGAGTTTGTGATTTCTTTTCGAAAATTGAAGCGAATATTGGAATTTTTCTATATTTTGCTTCGAAAATCATGTTTTTTAAAATTAATTTTTATTGTCAAATTTCTTAAACTGTTCATTAAACGGAATAAATCACAAACGCAATGTGTGCGCTTTCTTACAATTTTTAAATTAGCGCGTTAAAACGCGCTAATTTAAAATGAGACCCAAAAAGCGCCTTTAAACGAAAAATCACGTCCTCGCGAATGGATAATGACATAAAATAAATGTCAAAAAAATAAAAAGTTTTGAAAATGGCAAACATTTTTCAGATAATAGAATCAGTTTTGCTTGCTGGAGTGAAGCCTACATTTCATGATTCCGCTGAAATACCACGTTGCTTGTAGTAAACTGCAAGGTATGGTTGAGCATCATCATGCACAATTTTTCGATATCCTCTCTCTTGTTTGATATTGTTGTCATTGATTAGGTATACGTGCTGGAATGCAGGTGACGGAATAGTATTTTTCAATAGTTTATATAATATTTATGCTTTTTTAAGAATTATTTTTCTACTTAATTCTGTTCTCTAAATCGCAATTAAACTTAAAATGAAGGATTAGACCGATTATACAACTTTACAGCATGGGGAATAAATATAGAGCCGCAGTTTTGCATAAGCTTTGGCGCCAACAGAACGGTTTGTGTGGCACGAAGCATTATTTTTTTATTCAGAATTTTGTTTTTAGTTATTTCCAAAAGTTTTAGTGAATTATATTAACTTTGAAGGTAATGGTGGCTCTTTCTTCATTCCGATGTGCCATTGTGGAATGTGCAAAGAGGAGAATGACTTCTTCGAAGATCGTTCAGAAGCTAGGCGTCGGAAAATCAGTGGTAAATCAAACTCTAATTCGATTCAGAGAGCTAAGAACTTTGAACGAAAGATGAGAAGAGGTCGTCCGGTGTCTGTCACGAACACTGATATCGTCAAAGCCGACAGAGAGCGAATTCGGAGGAATCCGGAGAGAAGCATGAGAAAGATGTTAACGGAGTTTGTAATAAGCTCAAAATCGATGAGACTCATTGTCCGGAAAAAAACTTCATATGGTCTTATCGAATTCATACTCATTCACATTCACATACTCATACTCACTCATACTCATACTCATCAAACTTATTGACGGCAACAAAGCGTTACGATTGAAGAAAGCTAGGGCTCTCCTACGAGGAACGCAGAAGGTCGCCCATCTTAAGACGCTGTTCACAGATGAGAAATTGTTAACTGTAGAAGCGAATGAATAAGAACGGCCAAAACGACAGGATTTTAGCTGTCGATTATAAAAGTGCTTGCAACAGTAGAACTATTCTAAATAAAACGTCTCACCCGGCCGCTGACATGGTATTTGGTGGAATTTGCTCTGATGGGAAGACGCCACAAGTTTTTGCTGATGTTGGAGCCAATGTCAACGGGAAATACAATATCGAGAAAATTCTTGAGGCGTAGGTGTTTCCGTGGTCCAAATCCCATTTCGTGGTTGGAGATTGGATATACCAGAAAGACGGAGCGCCGGCTCACACCGCAAAACTCACTCACCAGTGGTGCGAAGCCAATTTCCCCGATTTTATCTCTAAGGATCAATGACCAGCTTCGAGCCCAGACCTCAACCTAATGGACTTTGCTTTGTGGGGATATTTGAGCCAACAATCACCCACGAAAAATCATCCGAAATTGGGAGCCCTGAAGATTGCTCTGACAGCTGCATGGGACAATTTAGACGTTGGCTACTTCGCCCCGAAGAAACTCCAGGCAGTCTAGAAAGCGAAAGGAGGAAGTTTGAAAACTGTTAATGCTATAATTTTTTTAGTTATTTAATAAACATTTTTGTGGCTTTTCAGAAAAAAAATGTTTCGATTTGAAGTTATTTTACCGTTTTGAATGCGGCGCAATATTCATTCCCCATCCTGTATAGTACTCAACAAATTTTGCTGATTCCAAAAACTATGAAAGAAACAAATTTAGGAGTTATGTGTGTGATAATTACATCAATTTTACTACGACTTGAGATTTCATAAACCCAATTGTATAAATTCATCCCACTTATTATTTGTAGTGAATATTAATAATTACAAAACTACTAAACAGTTGAACTCACGTCTCCATGCAAAACTTTGGCGAAATAATGCCCCATCTGCTTGGCACCGTCGTTCAATTCCATGTGATAAATCACGCCTCCCAAATGGTAAACGTCTATTTTGTGTTGCACAGAAATTTGCGCGAAATCCTCGACAGGATAAAAATCTAATTTTTTGCCGTCAGGGTTGTCTGCTTTAAGAAAGGTGTCAACCGAAACAACAAAAACGTCGGGAAGCTTGAACTCAATTCTTCTCACGCAATCTTCATTTTTCTGAAATCAGCTATTGTCAGGTTGAAACGGCTGAGCCTAATTCAGATCTCACGCAATTTGAATGTGACCATTTGATATACTCCCTTGCAGTTTCGCTTATCATAGACTCTATCGTGATTGAGGTTGGATGCAGGCGCTTCGATTGTCCATTGATGAGCATTTCAGTCATCAAACTTGGGCATTTCAGTTGAACTCGAGCGTTCTGTAAGAAAATCGAACGATTTTATTGTGATAATATGAGAAAGTTGAGCTCACGTAGTCCATCGAGACTGTTCCTTTTCCGCAAACGGGGCACGAAATTCTGTAGAATCCTTGGAGAGATAAAGTGTCATCAAAAAATGAATTGGAGAGCATTCTGAAAGTCAAAACAAGAAAATGAAGCGAAATTCATTTTTCTAAAAAATTTTTTTTTATTTAGCGGGTTTTGTAATTGAAATTGTACAAAATACATATTGGCTGAATTTCTGTTATTATTGAAAGCTTCCTGTGGAGACGCGATTAGCTCTTTTGAGCACATTCACAGTTTTTTTCATGAGTTTTCAAGGTTCATTCCCGTTTATTTCAATTTTTGCATGTTTTCCCATCTTAAGGTGCATGTCTCGCTGGATCTCACGGCGTGGCCTTGATTCGTTGTTCTCCTTTAAAATTTGCAAGTCGTAATCCATCTGTGTCCGCTCGATATCCAAGTATTTAATTCATTAAAGATGAATAATTCGTGTTTACAGAGGTTTTGAAACTCAAAAGCTTCTGTATTAGGCTCCATTCAAATTATAGATACCTTTCACTTTGGTTTTTAGAAACTTTTTTCAAATATTATAACTGTTTGCACCTGTAGAAATCTTCAGCATCTTCCGGGGAGTTGTAGTCGTAGTTTGGCCAAATTGCACAAAGAAGTTTTGTAATGTGAATGTAAGGCCATCCGATCGCATACTGAGCAACAATTGATTTCATTCTTCTAGTAACATCCTGAAATGGTTTCAATTAAGCATTCAGTTCAATCTGAAAATATACATCATCAGAATTCCTCTGTTTAACATAGTTGACAAAAGGAGGGCACGCAAAAAGAGCATGCAAAACGGCGATGGCAAAGCATTCTCGACTCGGATTAAGGATTGGCTGAAAATAAATAAGTTTTGAAAGGCTTTTTATAGACTGAATGAAAATTACAAAAGCAACGTACTACAGGCCTCTTCAGGTTTAAGCTGCGGAGCACAGCGGTTGTGAGGTCTTTATCAAAATTGTTCTCCATGAATTTCGAATGTGATTGAAATTCGGACTCGTATCTTTGCATGTTACTTCCCGATGGAGATTGCAATGCCAAATTGATGGAAAACTGCACCAGTTGATAAGGTTTCATATCCAAAACGCTGGGAACTTTCATCGCCAATTCATTTTGATCGTTTGATTCACTTTTTGGAAGTGATTTTTTTCGGATGCTGAACCAAACCTGAAAATGTAACTAGACTTTGTTTCTGAAATTGGTGATACTCTGACGACAAGTATGCAGAAGCTTTCACTTGAAATTACAATGCTTAAAACACACATTTTTCCACTGGAAAGATATAGAAATCATCACAGATTGAACCAAAAAAGTGAAACCACACTTATCTTTCTGCCACAAGGAATATTGTTGGAATACCGATGATTAATGACAAACTATTTACAAGATTGGAGCAAAAATTTTTCGCTTTATCCCGCTGGTTAGAGTTTACTTTCACCCCCCCCCCATGCCCGTATGATATTTCCCCCCCACCTGTAGGGTAGGAAATCTACCCCCATCTGCATTTTTTCACATGCTTATTTTAGTTTTATTTGTTTTGTTATTCACGTTTTTTGATATGTGGACGACCGTTCCGTGAACTTTGCAACGTGGCATCATTGCGCACGGAAAATGTTAAACATTGAATACACATTTCTCGCGATCTGTACTGTATGGTTAGGGAATCTTTGAGCAAAAGTCATCATATTAGGTCTTCTCCTAAGCTTAGCGTACCCTGGGGGAAGAAAACGTACAATTGCCTGTTAGTTCACATTCACCCCCCAACAGTTCACTATTGGCCCCCATTTTCGTCTGTGGGGGGTCATAGTAAACTCCACGACTGAAAAAAAACAAAAGTATCACTTTCGCAATTGAAATACAGGGCAATGGTGTGGGGGGTTCCTTGGGGGGGCCCTTCCCCACTATGGGGGGTGATTCCATACTTATACCTCCCCGCTCAACAAGCTGCTCTTTTGGACCACTTGCAAGATCTGTCAGACTGACTAGCGAGTGCTGGGTTCAACTTCACTAGATACTATTGGAATGAGCTAATCATATGCAAAAATATACTCACCCTCCGGAAAAAAGATTTCTGGTTATCCGGGTCTTTCACTTTTCCATTTTTTAATGTAGGTTTTTCTCCGATTTCCATGTTTTTGTTTGCCGAACTGATGGGTGCGTCTTGTTTTTTGAAGAAAACCCTATTTTTTAGTTCGAACTGCTTTTGAAAACTGAAAATTCGGATTCTTAGCGGGTGACGTTATTCTAAAACTCACAATCCTCGCTTCTTCTTCTTCTGGAGTAGATCTCCATCAGCTCTCGACGGCAAATTCATTGCAATACGTTGTCGCGATTCTGTAAAGAAACAACGCAATTGTCTGCATTAAAACTGTAAATGACGACTAAGTAAGATTTCACAATTCTAAAAAAAAAACAACACAGATGCTTAACCTACTACGCTACGCATGACTCCGTCAGATGTGTGGGGAGGTTAGAAATAAGGCAAGAAAGGGAGGAGCCACGCTGCAGATGAACAACAGCTGTAGATTTTTTTGCTATCTGGGAACAAGCATGAAGCATTGGAGAAAGCATCACAAAATATACCATGTATCGTACCAAAAAAACATATCAAACACGCTCTGGAGAATTGAAAACAGGCCTGTAACTAGCTAGAACAATCTCGCTTTTCTGTAGTTAGGTAAGTAGAAAAATTCAGTTCAATTGTGAGTAGATCACTGTGATTTATTTCTCCAGAAGTTTCTTCTGAAATCGCATGTTGCGTGTCACATTAATGTTTTTTATTTTCTGGAAAATTCTCCTCTGAGCCAAAACCTACAAATGCAATGGTGTTGCTCTTAGAAGTTGAGAAAAATCCACGTAGGCTGTTTCCGAAAAATGCATAAGCGGACAATTTTGAGTTATCTGATATGAGCAAGAGTTGGAGAATGTGAGCTCTTGCACTGCTTTTGCCCTGTTCAAAGTACATTTCAAATCCAAAGAAACCTTACATTGACTGATAGCTTCATATGCGAAGAATTGTAGTGTGGGAGGTAGAAAAGATAAAAAGTGCTGCAAGGCACAGATGCTGGACTGAATAGGAAAAAAAGACGTATAATGTCTAAGTTTAGAATAGTTTCTAGAGCCCTGTAATCAGCATAGGTGGCGCTTATAGAAACAAAAAAAGATAGTGAAATAATAAATATGAATAAGCATTGAAACTCTTAAACAATGCAGATTACTGAAGAAGCAGGTTGAGCAACAATTTGGTTCTTACATGTGTTGGCAGTCTATTGTTTCCAGTAATTAAAAGCAAGAATCAAACACTCTGGCTTCTCAAACCTAATTGTGCGAAAATAAATATAAAAAAGAAAATAATAAATCAAAAAGCACATTGGTCTTATTCTATTCCATTCATTTCCCATCTCCTCGTCCGATCGAACGTTTTTCATTTGCCTTCAAACGCACACCGCATACGTAGTCAATCAAAAAATGAGGCTTTGGAGCATTCTTATGAAACTTTGGAAGCAGAAGAGAAGAATGATATATTTATATTTTGCATAAATCGCTGTAGGCTTCGGTTTACATCATCCAATCTTACGACATAAAGACACTTTGAAAACAATTTTACTAGTTTTGAAGCTCACGATCTTCGATCTGAGCTCAGAGTTTCTCTTAGAAAGTTAAGTAAAACGAGCTCCTTCCAGTTTTAAGAATGCCAATATGTACTTTTAAAGAGAAGACAATTGTTGAATATATTGTTTAGCCAGCAATTTGTTGTTAAGACAAATCCATGCGTCGAATTTCTAGTTTATCTGCAATTGTATCTGCGTACATATGTTCTATGCCCGTACTTGATTTCTGAAAAATTCAGTGAATTTCTCGATTTTCTTATTTTATGATTGAATCCTTTTTTGATATGCTCCATTTTAAGCATTAATATATGAGCTTACTGCTGAGATTAGGCCAATTTCAATTCTTGAATTGTTACTGGAAAGAACCTCCCGTGGAAAACTGTTTCGGAAACTGAAATCTATTCTGCGATAAAATAATATTAAAAGGAAATAGCAGGTAACTTTGCTGCTTTTAAAAACTCATGAGTCAGAAGCATCATTGTTTCAATCCATGACTAATCAACCAAACCTCCAAAAAAAATCATTCATTCTCAAAAGCACTCTAGAAAAAAACTCTAAGTATAACCATAACACAAATTGAGTCTAATAAACATTTATAGAGAAAATATCAGTTAAATTGAACATTTATGGTAGACTAAATTTGATATACTCACAAACATTATCGCAAAGCACAAAAAGCAGAGCGCCACCATTTACTCACACTTCATGAGTGACCGTCCTAATGGAAAAAAGCGCCGTTAGTAGTGTATAGCAATGTACATTACAGAAATACTCAGCTCACTTTGCTCAAATAAAAAGACCAATTCCAATGCCATTGCAATTGAATAGAACAATTGAGTTATAACACCATCCTCTGAAGTTTTTTTTAGAAAAATGCTTCTAGTTTCTCGAAAACCTTGTTATAATTTTGCTGGGGGTTTTTGGTTATGTTACGAAGAGCGTCGAAAGTGCATTTCATTTAGTTTCAGAATTGGTGCGCTGTGATCTGCCCGCAAATGATAAAAGCGGAAAACGGATCTACTAAGTAAGTAAGTAAGTATATTTCAACAAAATAAAACTTAATTTCTGCAGAATCGCTATTGTCAAATGATCTTAAAAGAGCAAAGCATTTGAGATTCCTAATTGTTGATCTTTGACTATTCTTTGATTGATAAGAATATAATGTATTATTGGCTCGGGAAAATGCTAAATTTAGGTTTGAAAAAGGTAAAACTACCTTTATTAGTTTATTTTTAATACATTTTTCATATTTAAGCCAATAATAAGAAATAGCAGATTGGGTCGTTTCGCAATCTGTGGACAAATAACGTAGAGCAATATTTTTGCTTACAAGGCTGATGTTTTTCTAAAAAAAATCAATTTGTTCGCTCGCTCTAGAATCTCGAGGCGAGAACAATCAACACCCCACAGGCCTCTGGAAAAGACTGTGTGATGTGGAAGCGAACCGAACTTTTGCAAGGGGTGCAAAGTGCAAAAGCATTAAAAGTGAATCATTAAAAGTGAATGGCAGACAAACTATTACGGTGGTTTTCAAGATAGTAGGATTTTCAAAATATATTTGATGGCTCACAGCAAAAAAAATCAGAAGCAACAAAAGTAGTATAGAAAAAGTTGTTTCTGGCGCACCTTTTTGCCCAAATTGCATTTTTGACATTTTTCAACTATTTTAACGCTTATTTTAATCAAAAATATTTATTAATTAATTGAAAATATGTCATTTCTTCAAAAAAACACTTTTTGGACTTTTTGAGCAAAGTGGGCATTTTAATATTTTTTACATTTTCATTGTTTTTATTGGTATTAAATAGTCTGTCGCGTCGATTTTGGAATTGATTGATTGAATCAAATTGAATCGACAATTTTTGAATCGATTCAATCGATTCAACATGATTTGAATCGCAATTGAATCAAATCGAATTGATTCGATTTGATTCAAATTGCAATCAATTCGATTCGATTAAATCGAATCAACCGAAATAATGTAAAAATAAAGAAAATGCGCTCTATCGATCAATGCCTTCGGCGGCGGTTTAAAATCGTATTTTTTCAACTGTTTTTTAGTAAATTGCATTTTTCAAAGGAAAATACGATTTCAAACCGCCGCCGAAGGCATTGATCGGTAGAGCGCATTTGCACTATTTTTGTTGATTCGATTTTATCGAATCGAATCGAACTAAATAGATTTGCCCGTTCAACAAATCGAATTAAAATTGATCGATTTTTGAATCGACACGACACACTAGTATTAAATGACTAAGTTCAAAAAATCTCAAACCTCTAACAAATTTTGATCTCTTCAGACAATTTATTGGCTAGAATCTGACATCTAAGAATCAAAAATTTTAGAGGCATCTTCATGCGAGATACTTTGCCATCTAAAATTAATGAAATTGAAGTAGGTATAGTAAATTTAGACTCTTCAGATGGTTAAGGTACTCATTGGGTTTGTTATTCCAAGGTAAGAGATCGAATTTATTATATTTATTATATTAATCAAAAATTCGGAACTCATCATAAAGAACATTTACTGTTTGACAAGCTTGAACTCCTTATTTTCCCAGTCGACGAAGATTGATAGCTTCAATTGTTGCATCGCATCAGCACCCAAGATATTCACTTCAGAAAGGTGGGCCTTGGACACATGGCATTGAATTTTAGCTGTTTGATCCTGGAAATATATATAAATAATTAAACTTCAAATAAAAGAGAATACAAACTTGGATAGAGACATTGTAGACGTCATGTGTGACGTTACCCTGGCCAAAGAGTGCTTCCAATGCCTTGACAGTTAAGCAAGTGAAGGGGCTACCAGTGTGGGTTAAAAACCAAATATTCAAGGCTTGTGCATTTTATTTCCCTACAAGTGTTCATTATTGCAACTGAGTTGTCATAAACCTTACCGAAACGTCGACAAACAAGTGGGATCATGTAGCGAATATTGATTCCCCAGATTTGGCCCGCTGTAGGAAATGGAGAAATGATGCAATGGACAAGTGCTCCAGATTGTTGGTAGTTCACACAATGTCAGAATAAAGTAGCTCTGAATAACTCTGAAAATTCTACAGAACATAAACGTTACATAATAAAAGATAGTCACTGTCGCGGTCGTACCTCAAACTTGGGTAATTAAACCTATTTATTCATATAAATAATATGAAACACGTGAAAAGAAAAATAAGAGTCACGCGCAGGTGACAAAATAGTATAGAATGAGGAAACGGGTCTTTAGGGACCCATTTTATTCTGGCCAAAAGGGGTGGTAAGGACCGCCAACGCAAGTAGGTCAAATGTGGTATTGAATGTACGAATGTGTGCGTCGATTGTAAATATCGAAACAACGATTTCGACAGTCACTCGACAATGGCAATTGGAAATGTTGGTATCAAACCAGAGGTTCTAGGAATCTGAGATTTCATAAAAGAAATAAAATGAAACTTCTGAAGTCTTCTGAAGTCTCTAATAACTTTAATAATAACAAACAATAATAACGGCAATGATGGGTTCCAAATTTTTGAATTTCTTTTTTATCTTTAAGGTGTTTAATTATTTCTTCTGGTAGATTCAATCCAAAAGAATCAAAATAATACATATTTTCTTTATTCTTTGAGTAGCAAACCCAATGAGTACCTTTACCTTTTGAAGAATCTAAATTTACTATACCAACTTCACTTTCATTTATTTTAGATGGCAAAGTATCTCGCATGAAGATGCTTCTGAAATTCTTGATTTTTAATGTGTCTACAAATTCTAAGAGATAATAGTTTGTTAGAGGTTTGAGATTTTTTTAGAACATAGTCATAGTGTGTCGTGTCGATTCAAAAATCGATCAATTTTAATTCGATTTGTTGAACGGGCAAATCAATTTAGTTTGATTCGAATCGATAAAATCGAATCAAAAATAGTGCAAATGCGCTCTACCGATCAATGCCTTCGGCGGCGGTTTGAAATCGTATTTTCCTTTGAAAAATGCAATTTACTAAAAAACAGTTTAAAAAATACGATTTTAAACCGCCGCCGAAGACATTGATCGGTAGAGCGCATTTTCTTTATTTTTACATTATTTTGGTTGATTCGATTCAATTGCGATTCAAATCATCTTGAATCGATTGAATCGATTCAAAAATTGTCGATTTAATTCGATTCAATCGATCAATTCCAAAATCGACGCGACAGACTATTTAATACCAATAAAAACAATGAAAATGTAAAAAATATTAAAATGCCCACTTTTGCCCAAATTGGTGGGCCAGTCCAAAAAGTGTTTTTTTGAAGAAATAACACATTTTCAATCAATTAATTAATATTTTTGATTAAAATAAGGGTTAAAATAGTTGAAAAATATCAAAAATGCCATTTGGGCAAAAAAGTGCGCCAGAAACAACTTTTTCTATACTACTAACAGCAACTGAACGGAAATTTATGTGTACTCTATTGCTCCGTCTGGAACACAAGAAATTTTGCTCTTTCGAAGCAACGAGAATCGAGCAACTTAGGAACTTGAAGTTATCAAGAAGGCAAGATAGCATTTTGTTGCATGTATGTTGGGTTGGTATAACAGCAAGGCTCTTAGATTCAAATTATGAATTTGCGCGGAAAATTTCTGATCCTACTAGTACGTCGCTTGAATTAGGCAGGGTTGAAGTGAATTTCGAAAAAATGTCTTCACTAATAACTGGAGCATAGCGAATGGTCGTTTCGTGTCTTTGACTATTTTCTGACTTAGTGACCTTCATCGTTTTTTTTTGAGATACAACAGCTATGAAACAGCTACTTCCGTGACTGGAGATTTTCGAAAAGATGAAACAAAGATAAAACAAACATCGTATTAATCGGCGATCGTACGGCGTCTTACTAAAGTGAACTTGTTTCATCGGAGTTCATTATATAGTTCAGAGATTTCTATAGATTCTGTAATTTTGGCTAACATTTTCTGGAGATTCTTTGATTTACAGTAACATTACATCAACAATGTGGGTCGAATCTTTTGAAAGATGAATTCAAAATTCCAGTATAAAGGCTTACGTAAGCAACCTACATATATTTGAAAAAAAAATTAAGCCAAATAAGATATTCTGCAAAAAAAGATTTGCATTTGCAGTCTCTGATCTCCAGTGTCGGCACTCTCGAAGCACTGCTCGTTCAACTTGGCTTTTAGAGTGACTGAATGAGGGGAAAGCGCACCATAACTTGTGTTCGAATGGACGCGAGATGTAGATGATAGGGTCACCACGCTACGAGAAGGAGAAAGAGAGAGAGAAAGAAAAGGGTGCGTCTGAAAAAAATGATAGAGAAAGCGTATTAAAAAAGTGGACATGAAACTGCCGAACTGTTTTGGCATTATGAACATGTGAGAGAAAAGGTGGACGGCGGAGAAAATGAGATGATGGAGAGAAAAGTGCAACAAAAAAATGAGAGTGATGAAAATGAAAAACAGACAACAGACAAAGTAGGCTACAATTAAAAAATTTGCTCCGAACGGAAGACAGAGTGTTTTACTTTACGAAATATCGAATGTTTCCCTGACACTTTTTTTTTGAGTGTAGGAAGGAAACTAAGATAGAATGCAATTTTGTCGTGGAAAAAGCGATAAGTTTATATCAATGTGTTTTTGGAACTAATCGCTGTGAACTTTTAAGGAGAGGTGTTACAATTTTCGACAATCTATGATACCTGCATCTTTCTGATATTTGACGAATGTATGGTCTTCTCACAGCTCCAAAAAATTGTATATTTTATATAAATTGTTTCTCTTTTTTTCGAAAGTGAGTGCGGTTCCAATTGTTGGGAATAATAGGAAGACTGAGTACGTGAGTTCTCGTGATATGGAATGTATTGCATTTGCACACAAAGCACTTGCAATTGGTTTGAATTAAAATGTAATGTTTCTTTAGTATCTTGTGTTGGACGGTGAGAATGATATCATGTTTTCTGAAAAAGTATTATGAAAGCACAGAAAAACATCAGCTTCGAAAGAACGTGGTATTTTCTGAAAGCATCCTGCATGTAGCACCTCTTTGAAAATTGAGCAATCAATTTTCCCATTGTGTATTCTAATCGATATCTCTGTAATTATTACTAAGCGAATAGTTCTGTCTGTGTGTCCGTCTGTCTGTCCAGGACGTTAGGAACGTGGGCTTTTACTTTGATATGCGGGATGGAGTCATCGCAACCGTATCTTTTGGAAGTCGCTGGGTACTGTAGAGCTACACACACAAAATCTACAAAACTGTCTGAGCAACGATAAAAACAGTAAAAATTTCGCTGATATAGCAATTTGGATGTCGTTGTATCACATGTAAAAATTCTGCCTCATATGTGCAAAACTACAACTTTGCTTTCCAAAGCTTCTAAAACATTCCAGAATCTTCCAGAATCTTCCAGAAAGTTCTAGAACGCCCCAGAATATTTCAGATTCTTCTAGAATGCTCTACAACCAAACAAGAAATCTGAAACAAAGGAACATTCTAGAATGTTCCAGAAAATTCTATAACACTCCAGAACATCTTAATTAACATAGAATAATCAATGAAAGCCTCCAATTATGTCTAATCTAGATTCGGTCATTGTCTGATTAAGCTCATGGCTTTTAATTTCAATAATTTTCATCTGCCTCAAAGTGCAAGGTGCTAAATTCATTTATGTAAAACCCCCCCCCTGCAGAATGGTAGCGTAAACCGTCTAGTAATTTGCTATACAAAATAGGATTGGATTTTTGGAGCATTTGGAATTTTCAGTATCCATTGATTCTACCCTAAAGCAACTCATTTTCCAATTGTCAAAATAGAAAATGAAAGCAATTCGGAACAGAAAAGTACAATAAAATTGAATTGAAAAAATCCTATCTAATTCTACACAATTTTGGGAAATGAGTCTCTGAAATATGCAGTTATCTTCGTTATTTCGATTGCAGTTACCGTATTTTGAAGATGATAGGAATTGCGGAATATTCGGAATTCCGAATTCCGGCCCATTGATCGAAAAATGCTGAAAAATGACAAAAATACCTTTTTTAAGAAAATATACTTTTAATTTGACTTACCTATTTTAAACGTTCGCTCTGAAAAGCTTAGTAGACCTCGAATACTCTGAAGCAAAATTGACACATATCTCGAAGGAGCAAAGACGCACAAATTTCAGACAAACCGCAGTAGAGTCCGCTTGATTTTATTATAAAATATAAGAATAAATAGCATAAATTTACGTTGAATGACCCTGAATAAGTACAACAACTTCGAAGAGAAAAAATTTGATTCTGATGTCTTCAAGTCACAGATAACCTCTAAATTTTCAAAAAATTCCAGATTCCAGATTCATAGTTTCAGAAGAAAGAATTTTCAGAAACTTTTATTCAAATTTGGCGCTGAAAATTCCATAAAATTCCACCGTGAAATCTGAACAACCTGCCTTGAAACAAAGAAAAAAGATATATGTTTTATATAGTTTTATTTGGAAAAAAAATGATTTTTTTTGGTGAACGGGGGGGGGTGTGGGGATGAGAGGGGTGGTAGGGTCGTTTAGTCCAACCGGTATCCTATTGTAATCATGCGCAGGGCTAGGATAGAGGACGGGAATTGAGACAAATCAGGATGCTACAAGACAAGTTAAGGACATTTACAAATCCAGTAATGTTGATATAAAGAGTAGTTGTGGGCCAGAGGGTCATTTCAGAATTTTCAAAAATGTAGAAAATTATTATATGAGAGATTAGGGGGAAATATCGAGAGACATCTTTTTTCTGTATGAAATCCACACAAAACTTATTATGGACGTCAACAAAATGTAATAGCTGGATTTCTATCAACTGAGAAGAAAAAACATGACGGTTTAAAAAATATATCACTGATTACCGGGACAACAAAAGTAGATTTCAGTGGGTGGATGCAGAGATGACTTTTTTGAGAGACGAATATACTCAAAAAACTGCGCGGACTAGTGGGATGTTGTAGACTTGGAGATTCTGGAGTCGGTCAGTAAAAGTGAGGAAAAAGGGTAAAACTGATGAAAAAGTGGATGGGAACGTTACAAGGGGCAAGAAACATACGGAATTTAATTCAAAACGTGTGGTTAGGGTAAAAGCGAAAAGTACAATCTAGCCGTGAACTTCAATCCAAAAAAGAACACACAAGAAGACAGGAAATTCGATGAATGAGAAGAGAAGAGTTGAAACATTCAAAAACCGGCAAAAATTTCGAATTAAATATTGACTACAATTCCGAGTTTAGCGTCATTCAAATGACCAAGTGATAGATTTTTTTTTTCTGGAGAATGCTTGTTAAACAAATTTCCAGTCGCACAAATATTCTTCAGACAACTAAGGGAAAGAGCGATTTCAGAAAAAAAACGGGAGGGTGGGAGCAGATGAAGAAAAATACAAAAACACAACAAAATTAGCTCCAGATGGTACGTTTCAAAACTTCCAAAAGTGATCATAGAAATTAGGGAGCCGCACGGCCCGAGTTTGTTTCTATGTATTCTGATTATAAAAAAAACGAAGAATGTTAACTCGAAAACTGAAAACCATTGGAAAAGAAGAGGCAAGCGAACGTTTTCACAAGCGAGCACACATTTTGGTACAAAATAAGTCTCTTCCCAGTGAAGCTAACTCACAAAAAATGAATAAATTTGCTGATGACGTCATTACATACAAGGTGGAACACATTTTGATGTGATTTTGGCAGAAGAGATAATGAAATAATAGAAAAACAAACAATTTGAGACGAAGACAGAGAAAACGTTAGAATGTCGAATTTTCAAAATGGTGGGAATCAGAGAGAAAGAGAAGGAAAGAGAAAATGACAGAAAAAGTGGTGGTGTGAGCGGTTTTTGATGGTGGTGAAGAAGCGGAGAGAAGAGCTGCACATTGATGGTCTAGTAGCGAGGCGGTAGCTGGCCACTAACTGAAAACATTACAAGGTCAATCATCCCGACGACAGTTAGGATAGAAGTGGTGCATAGGATAGATTGGCAAATAGAGTTCACCCAAGCAGTTTCACTATTGACCTGTGCTCTCAAGTAGGATTAATAAAGATCAACTAAAAATTGAATGGAACATTGAGATCTAGAAACAATTATAATTTAAAAAAGAAGTTGTGAGAGTGTTGTTGAGTTTTAAAGCTAGAAAACATTATTATGTGTGGGAAGTCAGAAAAAAAAGAGAGTATTCAGAATGAATTGGGAAAATAAAAACTTTGGGTAATCTTCATGACATTGGGAATCCCGTTTTTCAGAACGGTGGTGGCTGCATGTACTCACAAGAGACAGCTGGCACGAATCCTTGAAGAGTTTGTAAGAGATACGGATTGAACTGTTGTGCTGGCTGAGCTGCGGGTGAGTACAACATGGCTCCGTTCTTATCCATCGTTGGTCGTTTCACTGGGACGGCTCCCTGTAAGATAAAACCATTAATAGTTGCATAAATATCTCCAAAATAGTACAACTCGATTGGTGTCCAGTGATTTGAATGTAAATCAAACGTAATAATTAAGCAATGCTTCGAACGGTACAGGTGAGATATGTAAAAAGTTAAAAAAAAGCAAAAAAAAAAAAGAATGGAAGGTAGCTTATAAATTTTGAGTTATTATTAAATATAAATACAATTATTTGTTTAATTGTAGAGAAAACTCTTCAATTAAGGAAAGAATTCAAATTTCAAGTCTGTCCACAGACTTTAACATGCTTACAAACACTCCAATGAAACACAGTAAGCTTTCTTGTAATTTAATTATTATTTTTTTTTGTTTTATCACATACATAAATTGTTGTCATTTTATGTCCCACGAACGATTTCGGTACTAGCAGCATTCGGGAAGAGTAAAACACAAAATTAGGCATTTCTAATCACACACGCAAAAAATAATGATTGTGAATTGATTTTGAACAAGCAAGCAATTAAGTGAGATGAATGATCATCCTCCATCATTTCTAGTACCATAATCGTTAGTTTTTGGTCCTTATGTGAAAATTGGAAGTTTTAGGATAAGAAAAACCAAGATTTTGAGAGTCAGAAAATGAAAAAGATAGAGGGATACCGCGGCCAATGACAGCATATGGGTGTGAGCTGCAGTCATATCGTTGCCATTTGTGTTCTCCTCTTCCAGTGCTCGTTTCCTTTGAAGGCGAAGCAATGGTGAAGGCGTTGGCTGTTGTTGGGCGGCGGCCGCAGCTGCAGCTGATGAGTTGGCGACAAACGCGGCCGCCGATTGTGCCGAAAGCAGTCCTCCGACGTTGCCAAGCAAGGCGGCAGTTTGTAGCTGCTAAAACAGAGCGCATGTCAGCCAAAGCGAGTCTCATGCGATATCACACTTGGTTGTCAGTGGTTGAATGGTGCTCATCGTTTGATTGGAATCGCTTCATTTGGAAGGAACATTTCAAATCCAGTTAACATAACTACACTAGGGAAATGAAAAACAATCAGAATCTATAGCATATTCACCCATCAAATCAGTCAATGATTAATTTAGAGAAGGGGAGAGTTCTAAAAAACACAACAAAAAATTGTTAATACCCAACATAACGTCTATCCATCCGAAAAGCTCCATCATTTTTATTGTTTTTAGGGTATTAGATCATAAACTAATAAAACTGGCAACTTAATGATAGGAATTACGGGAAGCATAGTAGAGGTGAAGCTTTTTATTCGTTTTTCTTTTGGTCACGTTGCAATCTTAAAGACAAATATTCCAATTTCAATTCAAATCTCTTCTTTCGAAGTTTCAAAACAGTTTTAATGGTATTTCACAAAAGCCGGGCAAAGTGTGAGAGATTCAAATCAAATGAACGTCCATTCCAAAGACACCGTGTGCAACATACATTGCTTGTTGTTTTGTTTCCAGGTTTATTCGAAAAACGTCAAGTAATTCAAATTAACATGAGACGTGCTTTGAGAAAAAACTTGTGTTGTGCGTGGTAAGAGAGTAGCACAGCGAGCCAGCATTCGCAACCGAAAAAAAGAGGAGAAAAACGTTAGGAAGAGGATGCGGGATGATTTTTCATTGGACTTTCTGCGAATCCGTTGAAAATGAATAATACAAAGAAGCAGCTATTAGATTTAATGAATTTCACGAAAAATTCTGTGAACAATTTCTTTTAAAACAACACAAAAATCTTCTGAAGAGCATGCAATTTTTGTTGTTTTTTTTTAGAAGAACGCACAAAATGAATCCCCATAAATCCTCTTCCAAAACAAATTTATTTCCAAAGAAATCGGTGGTGCGAATAGCAATACATGATGCAAGTGCAAAGAGGTTCCAAGCTGTTCAAGACATACCTGATTAACAGCAGCCGCTGTGTATGGATCCTGGAGTACTTGTGGATACATCATTCCGTTGTAGTATGGCGGATATATTGGTGTATTTGGAATCAGATTTACAGCAGCGGCTTGCTGTTGCTGAAAAGGTCACGTTTCAAAATTAAGGAAATTCCAGAAAACTCATAAGCTTACCAATGCAATCATCGGGTTCACCATTTGATTTCCAGTTTGATTGAATTGAGCGGAGAGCAAATTCTTTAATGCCAAATGATTCTTTCCATTTATCAGAAGCTGATCTTTGATGTGCTGTGGAGGATGAAGGTACTTGCATTTTGGATTCTCTCGTGTGCATCTTCCCTGAAAATGTAAGGAAATTGGTCCACAATCAGACGTAACTGTTTTTTTTTCTGTTTTCGTGAAATAAAAGAGAAATTGAGTGGAATTCCCCTGCTCTTATTTCTCAAGGGACATTGTCACCAACTCCATTAAAATTTTTTTTGCCGCTGTGACCCGAGTCAATGGCTTCACTGTTTCGCCATTCTATTTAGAAATTCCAATTTCCCCAATTAGTTTTGTCGTTCTTTACCCTTACGCTTGAAAGTCTCTAGAGAAAATAAAAACGAAATTTTATAATTGTGACATCTATTGTGGCAACTATCGAAAAATCAGCTTACTTTTAGCTTGAATAATCTAAACCCCCGGTTAAGTTGTCAGTGTGCGTGGGTTTGACCAGTGAGCACATGTGTGCCTTGTGTCAAACTTCGGACCCTTTTCCAACTTATCCCTAATACAAATCTCTATTGGATTGTCATGCATTTCAAAATTATGAGCCCTCCATCTCTTTATGTGCACCAGATTCGTAGCCAAGATATGACACAGTTGTCAGTGAGAAAGCCAATTTTTCGGGGAAGGGGTATGACCGAATGTCCCTCGGCTCGTTTCCATGAACAATTCAATTGATATCGATGTTTTCCGGTGGTGTTGAGCGAGCAGAAGTAGCAGACAACCAATTGAGCAATGATGAGCCATTGATGGTTGTGCGTCAAGCCCATTTTCTCGCAAACTGCCCCCCCCCTCCTCTTCTTTTTGCCTTATTTCTTTCTTCTTCCATTGGGCTCCGTCTAACAGTTAATTGTGTTATCCTCATCCGACCTCCATCCTAATTCCCATGGGGTTTTATGTCGAAACAGAAACACGACGTCGAAAGGAATGAAACGCTGGAGAAGAAGTAAGGGAACAAGGAGAAGAAGACGAAGAAGAAGCAATAGACGTTACATGTACATGAATGCAAGACAATACGTCCAAAAGAGCAGCCCCAGGAGTATGCCACTCAAAATTCAGAAGTCTCGCAACGGTTGGTGTGTCAACAAATGTCGCATATATCTGAATAGTGATTGGTAACCCCTGGAAGGGGAAACTCTCGAGACGACATCCTCAGGAACACGTCATCCATCTGACATTCTAGAAACGTTTCGTTTTAGGGTTTTATCGAGCTGAAGATTTATCGAGCTGAAGTCTCATGGGAGAAGCTCGAGATTTTAAGTTCAAAACGCGATTCAAAATTTTATTATTCGAAATGTACGAATTATTACTATTTCTATTGATCTACAACCATTGATCTACGACGTTCTGTCACTTTAATTATTTTTAAGCCACCAACTTCTTCTACTGAACCAGATGTATATATGACCTGAAGCTATATACAATTTGGAGCCCTCCCTCCTTAACTCTCTTCTGCCCTAGTTTTCTCTTCCAACCGGATGGACATAACTGCATCATCCCAGTGGTCGTATGTTTATAAACAATACTCTAACGTATTTGTGTGTGGGCCGCTGTGTGAGTAAGCAAAGACAGAATGGTCATGTGGCATAATTCTATAATGGCAAAAGCTTGAACAAACTTGGGAGCGGGGGGGGGGGTGTAGAAGACTTAAAAATAAATGCTTTAAAATTCCACCTTTATACTATCGTAGCAAGCAGTGACTCGTCCTTGTTGAACGTCGACATTAGGAGGTGGATGAGCAAATTTGCATTCTTGATCCGATCGTGCGCATTGTCCTCGCAGGAATTCACGACAAACTTCAACCTGCAATGTTAGAAATAGCAAAATGTGTGTTTTACTTTTTTTTCGCCGACTTTTCCGACAAATTGCCTGACAAAGAGTGGAACAAAAGGGCACAAATTGTCTCTGTAATCCTATTATTGAAAAGGTTTTTAATAGTTATTTCCTTTCTTGTTTCTCATAATCCGTTCAAGCCTTGAAAAGTGGGCCAGAACGTTTCAAATCGTTTTGCAATGACCTAGAAAACTGGGCAAACTTAATTAAGTAGGGACATCGACTATGACTTCATTCGTCCTTTTTTTTTCTGGGAGCTACAGTAGGAACTAGTAAAGATAGAAATTAAACTGGATTGAGGTAGGAAATTGAAACTCAAATGGAAAATGAAGAAACAATTTCTTTGCCGTACTCAGTTCCGTTTTTTTTTCGAGTTTTCTACTCTCCTCTGCCTATCCATCTGCTTCGTCTTTTAAAGATGGCTTTTCAAAATTGCTGTTAATCAAACAATTGTGGGAACAATGGCTTTTACACACGAATATGTCAGAGCAACGGAAGGCTTAGATGGCACACGCCAACCAATCCGGAGAGATATAGCTCTCCAGAAGTCATTCAATTCTTTTCGTTTGTCTCTTCTTCCACTTCTCCCAAAATGCCTCCCATTTTCCCGTGGCGTCAAACGCCACATGAGCGCATCTTAATAACATCTCCTATTACGTATGTGCGGCAAAAGCAATAGGTCCCAAGGAATAAATGGTCATGTCTTCTGACCCTTTTCATGTGAAATGTATAATATCTTTCCTGCCCTATCATTTAATGAAATTTGCCCGCTTACCTGTAACCATCGACTGTCTTTCACATTGAATACTTGTGACACGAGATTGGCATTGGGCGTGGCGGCAAGCGAAGAAGCTACAGGCGTTGTTCCAGCGGCATTGCTGTTCTCGTCGAACATTCTGAAAAACAATTTTGAAGACTGTTACAATCAGTTGCAGATTTGAAAGATGGGAAATTCAATAATTGGAAAAAATACACTCAAAATGTATAAAAAGGCTGTCGAGTAGAAGAAAGAACAAAAAGCAAGCAATTCCAAACATGGGCGGAGGGAAACAACTGTTGAGTCACGATAGTAAAAAACGCTGTTTGGTCACCCTCCAGAAAGAAATTTGGAGCATTGTTGGAGTTGTTAAGAATAACAAACAGTATTTTATATAAACAGACACGCACGTACATACACATATGAACTCAGAAGTGATAATAGAAAAAAAAACGGGGCACCGTTGAATGGAACATAGCCTGGCCTAAATGCGCAAAACCAGTTTCTACAGTTTCCATTTATCCGACAACCGAATGAACGAACAGAATATAAAGAAGGCAAAAAGGGAGATGAGGAAATGGATTGAAAAATGAGAAGAAAAGCGAAGGAAAATTTTTGAAAGAGTGCTAGATTAGGCTCATAAATTTTCAGTGATGTCGACATGGCGTAGAAAGAGAACCAAAAAAAACAAATACCAGATGAAAAAAGCAGAAACGTTGGTAGGGTCGGAAAAAAAGAGAAAGATGCATTCGGATGATTGCTGTGAATCTTTTGACGAGTCGACTGACTCGAAAAGTTTAGGCAGAAACGCCGGAAAAGTCGAAGGGCGAAACGAAAACTTCAGAGCAAAACCTTAACGACGCGCCATAAAATAAGTCGTTTCGGCCTATTTAAAAAGACCGATAGACGAAATGAAGTTAGAAAGAGATGGGTGACTGATTATATAATATAATGCACATATAGTTTGAGCAACCTCTGAAAAAATATGCGATTCGTCAATTATTGTTGTTAATTTTCTTTCAATGATAGATAAAATAGATAAAATAGATAAAATAGATAAAATTCCATCAATTTCGATGTGGGCTCAATGGCTCTGTTTTTGAAAAGACTGCTAACTGCTAACCAAGATCACAATATCAAAAAATAAGGTGCCATAATCCCACATTTTAGTGTGCGTGTGTAGGTGTAGTACTGAATAGGAAAAAAATCAATTTCACTCTATTCTATGACTGATTGGCATCGAGAAACGAAGAAAAAAAGAAGTGTGCGGAAAACCAGTGTAAGCAATGTCTTAGAAAAAGTCTTCTGCGTCGAGAAAAACCCAGTCGTTTGAGTTCTTCGGTGCGAGCCCGCCTGCCCGTTTTTGTGTGCGTAAATGAGGGTCTGTTTTGTCCTGTAATGACAACAAATGAAACTGTACTCAACACGAGGCCAACACAAAAACAATTGTTTCTTCATTTTATTCAAAAGAACATAGAAAAGTTATGAAATGAATTGCGAAAGTAAGACAAATTTTGAACACGGTAATTTTTATATTAGAAATTTATAAAATACTTCTATATTCTGAATGAATCACATGATTTTTTCTACGCATTTTCAGTGCAAGATTGCGTAAACTTACAGTTTTATTGATCTTGAACAGGTAGTGAAGGAAAAGTAAACAGGAAAACAGAGAAACACATTGGGCTTTTTTACTCTCAACGTGGCATTGAGTAACAATAAATCGGTGGGTGTTGTCTTGGTCGCCGTCCTGTTGTACACATGCATTATTCCTACCGTGCATCTATTTCCCCCTTTCCCCTTCTGCGCCTCATCATCATGTTGCCATAGAAAAAAAAACTAGTTCTAGACTACTTCCAGGTCTTTCTCTCTCACTACCTTCAAATGAAAACTTGAACAATTTCGAGAGGATTGCGATGAGGTGAAACGAAAGAACGGTGTTTTGCTTAAGAAGTGACTGACTGACTTTAAGGATCACATGATGAACATGATGAGGATGATGATCGTCAAAATTTTTCTCGGCGGTTTGCTACGAAAAGTGACGGGGCACCGCACAATTCATCATTTTATGTGCATTTATGCCGACGCCACGGAGCACCCAAACACATACGGACGAGAGACAAACATATATATGTGCTCCAAAAAGGCAAGAAAGAAAAGAAGAAGAGAAATTGAGATGAAATAGGCATCCAGGCTTCCAACTGGAAAAAAAATGTGATACAGCACAAAAATACAAACATGAATGCAGAGTCGCAAAATGCATAGGAAAACGGTGTTCAATATTTAAGCAGTTGTTACTGTGGTTGTTACACCAAAAAAACCGCTTTTATTTTTATTTTTAGGGTGATTATACATAATATGAAGTGTTTCAATTGGCTGAATTTATGTTCAAAGAGACGAATCGTTACGCACAAAAAAGTTTATAAATTGAGGGCAATTCTCTCAGTGATTTAGATGAAATCAGCATGGTGTTAAAACCAAATTCATGGACATCTACTTTCAGAGCATTGGATCAATTTTGGTGTCAGATATGCCCGAAATGGATCTGGTGGTGGCCTTAACCAAAGCTCCGCCTTTCGAATGTTTCGTTACAGTAGTCGTGAAAAGCAGAGACGGAAGAAGTGAAAGAGGCACACACACACACACAACTAGGGGCGAGAGGCGGGGACGATGGCAGCAACGACGTCTGGAGGGCGGGGGTAGAAAAAGGGGCGTGGGACGAGTAGCCAACGAGATGAGCAGTAGTTAGCTTCCAAGGACCCGCTTCCACTGCCTCGCCAACCACATGCCAGGCTTGCATGAACAACCCGATATAGAAGACGGCGCCATCAGCGCCGCCTTTAAAACGAATGATGGTGTAGAAAAAATTTGACAGCCGAAAAAAGGGTACAACAAAAAAAAAGAAAATGAGAAGACGTTGTTTCGTCATGGGTAACAACAGAATGCGAAACGAGAAAATTGGAAGGCGATGTCGACGGGTGATAGGGTTAAGAATGATGAGGTGGGAAGGGGGGGGGGGGAGGGAGGGATCTAAAAAAAAATGAACTAATTTCCCAAATTGGTAAAAATAGCAATTGCGAACGTTTTTTCTTTGAATATCTCAGAAGTGCGAACGATGACCAAACTGATTTTTAGATTTTGAGATAAGAAAATCTATTTCGTTGCAACACCACTATCCACTCCATCTGGTTTCATCGGACACAACTCAAAACTCTTATTTCGGGTCTTTTTGTCAGTCTACCGCCAATGCATCAATGTCAAATCACGCTAGAGATCAGTAATTCGAGGTAACTGCCACTTTTGGCGCGAAAATGCAGAAAAAGAACGAGTTATGTGACATTTTGGCAATACATAAAATGCGAGGGCAAAGTAGAAAACTAGAAAATATGGATGCCTCATTTCAAAAATTCTGGAGAATTAATTGAAGAGCTATATTAAGACGCAACTAGGAAGAAATGGGGCTCAGATGATTTACGACCGGCTGCCTTATGTTTTATGAATATTGCTCGTGGAAAGCCACCATAATTTGCTTTCAGCTTGATAATTATTCGGTTAGGCTTCAAATTTTAACCAGCCAGACCGAAATACACGCGGTATCAGTTCAATTTTAATGTCTTTTCGATTTTATCATTTTCGAATGGAGAACAAGAGAAACCTTGCGGAGGCTTCAGAAGAAGTGGTCAAATTGTGTTTAGAAAGGGTAATGAAGAATGAAAAATGCTGATTGGAAACATTTGTTTCTCGTTAAAAAGTGTTATACATCTCATATTTATCAACCGTTCTCTCCGTTTTGGTTAATGAATAAGGGACAAAAGTCAACCATTCTCTTATCTACCCTCTCAATGGATATCGAATCTAACGTGAAATCATACACAACAAAGCCAAGAGCCGTCGCCAGTCGCCTTCTTCATTTGCAGGAAGTGATTCATCGAAAGATTGAAAGCAAAGCTTGAGAGAAATGCATCGAGCCAAAAAACGAAGAGGGCAGAATCCGAAAAAAGACGGAAAACCAGTAGGGAGCAGAAGTGAGTGATGATCCAATGCATGTCAATTTGTCACCCGGGCTCCTAGAGCCTATCTTGAGAGTTGGCCTTAAACACCCCAAAGACGTGCACTTTGTTTAGTACGAGCCTCCGAGTTTCATGCATTTTAGATTATTTTGTTGATTTAGCAGTGGCGGGGGGTATAATGTCAATCGTGCTAATGTTCCAACAGCACAAGCTCTGTATTCATGGAATAAAACCAGCCGACTACTATCTGGATTGTGTTGTGTCGGTTTTTGAAGAGGAACACGTGAATTCAGGAATTGAATAACTGATACTTGAAATGAATTGCCAGTCAGTGAAACACGAGAAACTAATTGCTTTAATCTAAAAAGATCGGTAAGTGAGAAACACATGAAAGGTGTGAAAACAGAGTGCTCACAGGTCACACAAACACACACACACACACACACAGTCTCACATGTCAATGAGCACTTGGCGCATTTCTCAAGAACTTGCTGACTCCGGAGCTCCCTCTCTATAATTGTCTGCGACAGCGACAAATGTGACCGCAAACATGAGCAAATAAATGAAATCCAATCCTCAATACCATCTCTCGCACATCTATTTCACACTACGGTCTTCAGTCAAAGAGACTGTATTGCATTTTTTAGTTTTCAAGAGAGCAAACTTGAAAGTTGGTTTTGCGAGCATTCAAAGAATAGGAAGCGAAACTTTTTTGCTGAAAAAGTTAGATCTGATGAAAAAAAAAGCCAAAACTTCAAAAAGTGTCATACACGCTCGATAAGGCAATCTTGTAACGTTTGTCAATATATCAGACGAAATGACACAGTGCGGTCTTTCAAGAGAGTGCAGAGAAGCAAAGTGACACAAGCTTGCATAGTTTTCAATACAGTGTTTTCATTTGACCTAGACGGTGCATCCGTAGTCAGGTACTGGTGGCTGTGGAAATAAAGATAGCAAAAAATGGGTAGGTAAGCGTAAACAAGGAATTCTTAATTTCTATCTTTACAGGTGCACAGAACAACGTGTCTGGTTGATTGACAAAATTGAAAATTGAAAATGGAAAGAGTGACTCAATTCAAATAAAACAACCTTGCTGTGATTGATGGATTTTTCCAGGCCAACTTCACAAGAACTGAATGATTTTTTGATATTTATTTTGAAATAACAGAGAAAAAATTGGTGTTTTCTTGAATGCCAAATATTTTCATTTTTATTTTTATTTTGACGTGACTGAGCACAAGAAGAATCAAAGAATTTCGAAATGGAATCTTTCAGTATGATATTGATTTTTAATTGTAGTAACTTTGAAAATTTTCTTCTTTAATATCCCGATTTTTTATTATCAAGGCGTGAACTTTTCCGATGTTTTGACTACAATGTAATCGATTTTTAATAGCTTGGCTTCATTATCTGAATGTTAGGAACTTTATCAAACAATTATTTAAGTTTTAGGCAAAATCTTAAAAATAATATATTCTCAATTTTTAATCGATTTTACTCTTGAATTCGTTATTCGTTATTACTCCTGAAATCATTGTTTCAGCACATCCCAGCTAGGATAGTTGAAGGCTTTTTCTTTTTCAAGAAGTTGCAACCACAAAATCTCATTTTCTAGTTCCAATTTTAAAATGCAATGGTGGATGGTGCAAAGAAGGTGGCGGGAGAAGCGTTAAAAATATGAAATCAAACGAAATAGGGTTCCGTGATGCGTATCGCATGGTATACATGGTGCTGCTGTTGGAAATAGGAGAGGAGTCTGACGGAAAATAATACAAAATGCAAATACGGGACAGACGAAGAATATGACTGTGTAGAGATATGACTGTCACAGATGATAGAAAACGCGGGTGGACGGAATGAGAAGCGAAGAATTTCGATAAGCCGGATCAGTGTTAAACGAACAGTCGTTTTTCTTTGCGGTAGCGGTTCACTTTTTTCGTTTTCTGGTGGGTCTTTTGTCTTTCATTTTTTTCCATACAAATTGGAATTTTTCAGGGATGATTAGATGTTAGAGTTATTGAACAACATTAGTATTTAACAGCTCTATACTGCAAAATTGGAGTTTCACAGGTTATAAATAATCGATAATTTATAATATTAAATGATACTATCATCAATAGGAGATCAATAGATTCTATAGGCTCCCGACGGTAACAGGTCCCAAGCCGAACAGGACTGTAACAAATAGAAAGTGCCCGGCGCTGAGAGGGCGTCCAAGTAACCAAGTAAGTAAGTAAATGGTACTTATTATATTTGATTTATGATATTTTTACAAAATATCCGCGCAAAATTCCATTATACCTAATTTTAGAAATTTTTTTTTCATTTTAAAATCTTTTTCATAATGTAATTAGCAAAATCTGAAATTTTTGATTCCAGAAAATAGGTTATAGTAATTTATAAAGCGCTGTAAATCTTCAATTAGTGATATTTTCGAAAAAAAAAGAACAGTCGTTCAGAACATTTCGAGTATTTAGAAATGAATTGAAAACGAACTAAACCATATGGAATCAATTGAGTGGGACGGAAGAAATTACACACAAGCAATTAGGTGGAGGCAAGAAAATAAGAGAACAAAAAAAAAACGAGACGACGTTTGGATTAGCTTGTGTGGCGTCGGGCAAGAGCCCCAGTCGCAGAGCGACGACATCCGGACATACCTTCTCGGAACAACAAGTTGCCTCTTTCGTCCCCTGGATACTGTACAATTAAGAGTTGTCATTGTTTTAAGAAAGTCGTGAGGAAGGCGACACTGTTGAAAATGTTGGCTAGTCAGGCCGCTAGTCAACAAGAGGAAACATGCCACTGGTTGAAAGTGGGGGATGATTGTTGAAAATGAAAAGGGAGAAAGGACTAAAAGAGGTGGATAGATATCTATTGTTGCAATTCAATGCGCCAACCGTGTTTGGTTCTCTCTAGTCCACCTATTAATTTGACACTATCTCTCTTCTATATTTCCTCACCATTCCTTATGTGGTATTATAAAAACGAATGAAAAAAAAAGAAAATTGGCTGAAGAGCGTTCTATTGCCAACTATTAAAACTGTGACGAACTGCCAACTAGCTTTGTTTCAGGTTCTTTAAATGTACAATTAAAATGTGTCATTTTTCTAAAATGTTTAAAATGTGTTTCAAATAGCAATTGCAATTACATTCTTACTAAATTTAGAAAAAAATGAATTATTTTGTTAAATAAACTAAGTTTTCAATTGTTTTACTTTCAAAATTTCAGAAATTTTCAATGTTCAAAAGGACATGTGAACATCTTTTAAACTTATAAATCTACTGGAATTTTGTAAAAAATGAAATGCATTTTCATTCTGAAACTTTTTTATTGCGCATCATCATTTCTTATCGCCATTTTTCTATTTACATTCACATATTGAGCGATTGGAACGGCGATCTATCTTACCACAAAGTAATAAGATTGGAAAGCAGGAGTAGATAGAGAGAAGGAGGAGAAATGGGAAATGAACTGTGAATTTAATGAAAAAATGGGTTCAAAGAAGTGAGAGTCATATGGTCGTATAATGTAAGAGACAAACAGAATTAGAATGGAAAGAGCTGGAGAAGGTTTAAAGAAAGGATCATTTATATTCCGCACGCCATTAACAGAGGACGAGTTGAATAAGCGTATGTTGCAAGGGGATGGCTCCGGAGGCAGCCTGTAGGCTAGCGGAGACGAGGAGGACATGGGAATTCCGTGGTAGAGATCCCAAGGTCTTTTCCCTTTTTCCTTGAACTGAAGGCGCGGATTG
The DNA here is from genome assembly GCA_003052745.1 of Caenorhabditis inopinata. Classification (NCBI taxonomy): domain Eukaryota; kingdom Metazoa; phylum Nematoda; class Chromadorea; order Rhabditida; family Rhabditidae; genus Caenorhabditis; species Caenorhabditis inopinata. The sequence continues at coordinate 2,721,514 of AP018156.1, read as the reverse complement.
AAAAGGCCTAATGGAAATGGACGATGTAAGAGGTTTGAACATTCGTCACAGTTTTTTTTTTGCTATTACTTTCGATTCTTGGCAGCGAGTGGAGGCAAATCAAAAATGCGATGACCTTGCATCGATCAGATGTAAAACCATTTAGTGCAGGGTGATGCTTCGCCGTAACGCAAAACGAAAACAGTTTCGAAGACGGTCCGATGCCATTTATCCCACCATTCGTACTCCGCACGTTTTCCCTTTGTCTAGCTACCCACCATCGCCTGAATATTCACCGATCCAGTAAACGATATCGGCGAATTGCTTTTGTGTTTGTTTTTCGCATAGTAATGCGGACCGTAAGTCACCATAGCATATGAGGCGAAAGGAAAGATGTTGTAATGATCATTGAATTGCTTTAACAACACGTTTTTCAGTTTTCCATACATTTTGCATTTAGATCTTGCATTCATTTATTTCTATGAATTCAAATGTGCTGTATGCTATGTTCTTGGGGCAGGCTGTGTGGAGAAAATAAAAAAATTAAATGTTCAAAGTGAATTTCTAATTGACAAACGCAAACAATAAATGTTTAAAGTTTGAAAATTATTTCGACATCAAAAGTTTAGAAGGTTTATTCCAACTCTCCCTTAAAGTTGTTCGAGCTGAGACGTAAATTGTTGCCATTTCCAATATAATCTTCAATATACAAAATCAAGTTAAGTTTTCAGATAACTTCTTCATTTATATTCAAAAATCTACGGATTAAATTTAGAAAAAAAAACACTTTGAGGAAATGATGAAAACGCGATGATGGAACTCAGGCCCGATCTCACCTTTTGCCATCAAACAATCCATTGTTTAAAAGATGTAATAAGCGCATCACTGGGATGCTTGTCATGTGTAAGAAATCAGTGAGGAAGCTTTCCAAGTTCTGACAGCTTTAATGAAAGTTAGGCTTTTAATTTAGTTAAACCCGAAAACGGCCACCCTGCTTCATCATTTTGCTTCATTAGACATCAGGCGGAAAATGAGAACAGCCATTTGGTCCTCTACAGAGAGCACTTTATAAATTGGAGTTAATCCGTCGCAATGTACTACAATTCGTTACACTGGTTCGCGAAGAGACCTATGCACAACTCCTCTTTTCTTCTCATGATCTCGTTCTAAAGTCTCGTCGATGAGAAGGGAAGAGGTGCAAAAAAACCCGTGGATTGATGAATGACCGGGGCCAAGAACCCGAACACTTTGTGTAAAAAAAAAGTAAACAGGCCGATCAAGAGGCCGCAAAAATAATATTGGAATTAAAAGACAAAGGAGAGTAGCCGAGAGTCACATAAACATTTCTTACATAAACATCATTAAGTGCTCTTTTCTTAATTGGGATTCATATTTAGCACAGCTTTTTTACATAACTGATTCAATTAAAAAATAGTTTTTTAAGTGTATAGCAATAATAAAAAAAATTAATTCAAATTTCTTGAATAAGAAAACGAAGATGCTTTTTGGGTATTGAACACTACTGCAGCTTAACATCCAATATTTTGCGTTGTCTTCCTTATATTTTGGTTTTTTTAGTACATATTTCGCAAACTTGGAATATTTTGACCATTTGTATAACTCGCTCAAATTCGAATGAAAAAACAAAACAAAATGAAACCCAGTTTGGTGCATTGTCTCCAAATTAGAGGCTCACCCCGACGTGCCAACGCTCACAACCGAAGCATACACAGGCATAGAAAATAAACTCAATTTGGATTGATTACCATCCGTTTGGAAGCAAGGTCATTATTCGATTAATGTTGCCCGTGTCCTCCCTTTCGCAATGTTTCTATTTCGTAGCGTGCGACGAGTTGGCATCACGGAAACCGACGCTGAGTGGACAATAGGGAACAAAATTAGGAAATAAAGCTGACCGGGAAAGATGGAGATGGAATCTTACAAGGATAGCAATTCATTGAATCAATGGAAATTCCGAATCGGACACTTTGTGGGGACCATTCGTTACTTATTCCAGAACCGCGGTCCCCCTAGGGCGCCTACACCACCCTCAATTATATGTAATTGTTATATACACCGGGACCCAGTCATCTATTCGGCGCTCTCAGCGACACGTGAAAAATGTGCTTTTCTTTTTCCTTCTTATGTAAGCTGCATTATACCTATTTCTATTCGTTTTCCACACAAGACCTGGATAGGTAAGGTCCCCGCCATCAGAGCCTCGAATATCTCTTTCAATTATTGCGGGGCAACACCAACAATGCACTTTCATGCGCGAAATAATGATGAATGGCTTCCGAATTGTTTACATCTCAATTTCATAGTGCGTAGTTGCGAGAAAGAGGCAAAAGCAAAAGAACAGTGAGTGGTTCAGAATCAGAATAAACATTTGAGGAGAATTGCGAAAAAAAACCAATTCCTCCAATGAAATGAGTCAGATCTTGAGAAGAGAATGATGAAAAATGTTGCTGGAGGAATTTCACCCAGAAGATTGGAAATTAAACAGCAAAAATCTGATTAGACAACCCCAGATTTGCAGAGAATCAATATCTGTTTTGACTAATATTTTTCAATTAGCCTATTCCCAACTTTTCAGTAATTTAAATAAAAAAATTAATCTTTCATTAAATATTATTAAATATTAATTCAAATTACATTTATTCCCCTATTATCGCATCTTCTGGAGTCAGTGTTATCTATAATTTTATTTTGATTCTTCATTACTTGGTCCTTAAGTCCCCTAAACTGTTTGTGTCATGTGAAGCTAATAATTAAATCAATAAATTTGCACCTTTACGATCAGTTCTACAATATACATTGTAGAACCTCTAATAAAAGGAATCACATTTTCATGAATTTCTCTCTCTAGTTCATCTAGCTACAATTATCTTTTATAACGGTTAACCATTTAATTTTTTTGTTTAGAAGTTTGGAACATCCGTTCAAAATCTGTCTCATTGTTTCTTTTTTTCTGGAGTGCTTACGCATAGTAAGAGAAGTACAGAACTATGAAATGGGGCTTATACGCCTACCTAAACGGCAGCGGAGTCATTTGCATTCCGTCGTTTGTGAAGAACTGTTGCTGCTGCTGTGGCTGGAATTGTTGAGACGTCGTCATATGGAAAGGTAGTAAGTGTTGCGGAACTGCCTGAAATAATAAAAAAAGATAGAAAATTAAATATAAAATGGTGAGAGTTGAAGGCACAGAGCATGCAAAATGAAAAAAGTTTGAAAAGCGGATGATGGTGGTGAAATTGTTTTTTTTTCTTATGATGCACGATGACGCCTTTTGTTTATGGTGATTCTCTATTTTCTGCTATTTTTTTGTTTCTCCGGTTCACAAATTTTTATTAAGATTCCACGGAGTTATTGACTTTTGTTTCGCTATAACAACGAGGTTTCCATCAATAGTTTCAACCCTAAAATCAATTTTTTCCCAACATTTTTAAAAACGAGCAGCTCTTTCGGAAGCAAGGAACGTCTGATAGTTATGTATGTATACGCAAACCAATGAAAAAGAGACATTATGCCTTGCTTATGATGCTTCTTCTATTCTCTTCCCTTGTTTCCTTCGAATAAAGGAGGGGGTGGGGGAAGAAAGGGGTAGAGGTGATCATAAAAATTAACGATCCATGTTTAACTGTATTGATAGCAGAAGGAGGGAAACATTCACAAGAAGCCAGAAGCAGTGTTGTCTCGAGCGATGACCCTCATCAATTGTGTTCCGATGATGATACGGCCATCTGTCAACCGGCTGTCCCCAGAGGCGTTGTCGGATGCCGAAAAAGGGACCCACAAAAAGATGAAGAAAGGATGACTGTAGGCACAATTGGTGTCTTAATAGCCACGCCACTTGAGAGTGTCGAGCCCCATTGAACAGCTCATTTACATGAAACAGCGGCCATGAGTCCTCTCTTCGGAAGCAAACGATACACTTGTCACTCTCTGCTAAAACTCAGCAAAATGAACAGAGCGCAGTATGACATTGAATTTAGTTCCGATAAAATAGTCTGTGGGGAGGGGGGGGGGGAAAGGAGAGAGGAGGGAAAAATAAATGAGGAAGGAGCGATTCTAATATTTAGGTGTTTTTGAAACTTTCGAAACTTTCAAAGTACGGGTAACATTATATTATACAACAATGTTTCTTCAACTGAAATCATTTCTGAAATTGCTACTGCTTCAACTTTGATCCTGCTCCTTAAGGAGCTCTTTTTAGCATCTGTTAATGAATTTTTAAAAGATTTTATTCCATTTATCCGACGTTGATGATACGCCAAAGTTGAAAAAAAAACTTCATAGCTACTGTACAGAATATCATAGACATTCTGAGTGTTCTGCGCTTATTTTATAATACTTTAACTATGAGAGAACCGTAACTATTTGGAAGATCTGGAAAATTATTTACTATATCGAGAAGAGGGTTTCAGACAAAAATGATTCTCTAGTTTCATTGGAAAAGAAAGTAGCTCTGAGTGTTTTTTTTTCTAGAGCACAATCATAGAGAAAAAAAAAGCATTTTCAGTTCAATTCGCTTAGCTCATGGAATAAAACTATAAAAAACTCTACAGAGCCCCCGAACTTCCTCCGTACTTCATTGAACTGTTAGAACCTTTGAGCGCCTTTAAAATTCACCAAGATCTTGTTTAAATGCTTTGGGTTTAAAGAGAACAACATCTGTTGCATAATCGCTTTGAATTGTCGTTTCTATTATGTATTCATGTATTCCATTTAGGCGCTGCTACCAATCCAAACTGGGACAAAATGGAATACCGTTTCATGAAATATTCGATGACGCTCCGTTGCAACTTTCAATTTTGATAGTTTTATGGGAAAAAACGCCACAAAGTTTCAATTCTAGGAAATCGAAAATAATATAAAAATAGTACAGTTTTCTATTGCCACTGTCACATGTCGGTGCCATGTGTCATCGAAGGAAAAGGAAAAAAGGATACTTCATGTTACTTGTTAGTCATGAGGCAAATGTGAGACACAAAAAATAAAGAGATCTAGAAGTGAAAAGATGAGGGGAAAAATGGAAGAACGAAAAACTTTCCATCGGTTCCATCCCCTGTCTCCTATACTTTTCTGTGCATAACTGGTGCGCTTAGAAAACAAAAATTGGTGCAAGAGAAAAGTGACAAACCACTGAACAACATTAGGGAGCAAGCTGATTTGAGCATCCTAGATTTTTGTGAATTTTTCGCGAACTTTCGTGAAATTTCGTAAATTTTCGTAAAACTTCAGAGAATTGTGAGCAATAGCCATTAAAAAACTAGACATTTACCTGAATTGCACCTTTCTCATCTGGCAGGAAATAGACGGTCATAGTTGGTTGGGGAGAAAGTGTGAGAAGTGAAAGAAGGTAAGGAAGCTGATGCTCAACTTTCTCCGAATACTGCTCGGCTCCCGGAATCGTCAGTCTAGGCCGGAAAAATTCATTTCATATACATAAATAAGTACCATCATTGAATTCGATCAAGGAGAAAAAGGAGGGGAAGTGAAAAGACACATATACACACCCACCGCTAATGGAGCGGCGATTTTTTTCTGTTGCAGTGCAATAGAACGATGACTGGAAGATGAGGACAAGGGGAATTGAGTAGCGGGCATGAAGAAGAAGAAGAAGAAGAGAAAAGAGTTTTTAGGCCTGGGTTGGGTCACTGACCGTGGTGTCGATATCGAAGAAGAAGACGCAAAGTTCTGCTGAGGATGGGCACTCCCAAAACATTCAGAGTATACTATGTATGCATTATATGATTTATTCTAAAAAATATCATTTTAAAACCAGCAACAGTTTAAGTCAAAAGCTCCGGGAGCATTTCATCAACTGATAATAGAAGTAGCTAGTATGTTAGTTGTTAGAATCGCTGTTTCCTGTCTTAGGCATAGTCTTTGAATTTTGAATAGGGACTCGGTCTTTCCGGTTTAATTTCTGTATTTTTAGAACAGTATGTCCAAGTTTATCCAAGTATTCAATGCAGTGAATTTTGAAATTAAACCAGAATTCTCAAAGACTGAAATTATTTTAAAGAACAACAGTATATGGTTATTTTTACTTAAATTTCCAGATTCACTAACACAAACTTGTCTATTAATCAAGAAGTCTGTCAGAATATAAATAATCATACTCTTTTGCAGAATCCTTTAAAAAGGCGATGATCGTACTAAAAATGGATTTGTTGATCGTTTTCTTGAGAAGTAGAAAGAAATTAATTTCAGTTTCTCTTTCCAATCTAATGTGATTTGGTGTGATCCTCACCATCAAATAAGAAAACACCAGAATTGCGAAATTTTCCAATTTCCGAGGCGCTTCTGTCAGCTTTTTTGATGAATAGGAAAGACGACCTTCCTAGGGCTGCAGAATAAGAGAAGTGGGGTGTCCTCTCCCAAAAAACCTAATTTTGTGCTTGCACACCATCCGGGATAAGCCCAAAAAAGAAACAAGAGAGATGAAAGGAAAAAATGTCTGGACGAAAGCGAAACAAGCAAGATCAGTAGTCCGCTGGGTCGGCTGGGGACGATGATTCTGTCCCTGACCCCCACTAATTGCTTCTAGAAACCAGTGGTGTTGGCTGGACAAGAAGAAGGAGAAGAAGAAGAAGAAGAAGAAAGTGTGTGTTCTTGATCTTTTGAAAAGGGCAAAGACGCCTAGGAGCACCAGCCAGCTCCAAGCTTGGAGCTCGGTTGCGTCCAGTAGTCGGCTTCTTCTATATGCATGGTACCATATGCACAATTCGAGTTTTATGTCCATTTGAGAGGGCAAGTCACAGAAGATACTCATAAATTTCTTAACAATCGCATGTCGAGAATACTGAATGAGCATTGTTTTCGGTGCTCCGAAAAGCCTAAAAGAGAAACCTTCTCTGCATTCTAGAACTGCCAAGATTCCTATTCAGTTATTCAAACCGAAATGTTCTCATTTTTCTGAACCTCAATTTCCAATTCATCAAATATAGCTTAGCTTTTACTTCCAATTTCAATTTTTCACATTTCCGATATTGACACTCTGCCCTCAAAAATCATTCATTCCTTTCGTTTTCCTTAAAAAAATAAGCGCGGGACCAGAAGGAATGGAAAGGGGAAGAGAGAAGTGCTCTAGGGAAAAGGGTGCATTTTATGAGGCTGTATAATCGCAGTAGCGGATGACAAATTGCATGCAAAGGTTCGAAAGTATTAGTTTGATCGATAGACAGAAATGAGTAATTTTGTACTGGAAAAGGAGAAAAATCGAAAGGAAAAAAAATTGGCAGAAGAAGGAGAAAACGAAAAGAACATGACAGCAGAGTGTTGAAAGAAACGGCCTCCAAGAGCAAACGCGCGTCGAGAATTTGAGCAACGGATTAGACCGTTTATTAGCTGATTCCTGCGGTTACGATGTTTTGAACAAACGAGCTGGTTGTTGCCAAACAGTTTATCACTGAATGGCCGAGCCGCACATTGGACAACAAGACGATTATTCGCTGCAATATTTATCTACAGAGTTCCTGATACAAGAAGATTTTACAGGAGCTCCACTTGTTCAAGCAATTATCTTTGACTATATTGCTCTCCCAATGTATTCCAGGTATTAAAAAGATCTCAAAAAGACGGAAAATGATTTAATTTTGTGAAATTATGATCAAAAGTGAATGAACCTTTTGTTCCGTTCACAATCTGGAATTGGAATTAGAATCAACGACTTTCATCGCATCATTTCATTCTATTTCAGCGGGAAAAAATGGAACAATCTGTTTCCGATCGTGCCAGTCACTAATAAAATCAAACGAGGACAATGGAATGCATAATGGGGAATTGATTCATATACAGTACACATATAGTATTAGTGATTTGTATATGAGTTTTATTTGAAATGCAGGTAGAGTCGAATGCAGAAACAGCAAAAGACAAAAATCATTTAAAGAGGAAAGGAGAACGGAATATCTATTTTTTCCGCGGAGAAACGATGAGTCGTGAAAATAGAGGTTCCCAACGTCTCTGGAGAATTTCCAACTGCCGACGCTTCTATTTCTAATTATGCACTCATTTTTGCAAAACAGCCACCCTAATGAAACAGCCATTTCACCGTCTTCAGAATATAATTTTGATGAAACTGAAAATTGATGAGCTCTATTAGAGTAAGATGGCTAATTCGAATTATCAAGTGACCAATAAGGGATGTTCACTTTATCATGGATGTTCAATAGTTTTAAATAAACTTGCTCTTTGCTTGCATGAACCAAAAAAAATTATAAATTTTGATTATATTTGAGAGACTAAAGGGTGAGATCCAATTGATGCAATGATGGTTGGGAAAGATCCTTTGTTTAATGTAAATTGCTCGACGTTTCAGCTTAGATACAAGCCATTTCCAAGGATGTTGGGTAATTAAAGCTTTAGTCAATTTTTTCGTTACATAAATTTACTTTAAAAACTTTAAATAAAGTGCTCAGCAATCAAGTGTAAACACGGGTTATTTAATAAAGATTTCTGAACAACCATCAGATTAATTGCGCTTTAAGAGCACAAAAAGATGTCACAGAAAAACTCGATTGGTATTTACTTATTATTAAGCGAATAGTTCCGTCTGTGTGTCCGTGACTCTGTCCAAGATATTTCTTTGCATAACTCAAAAGATCGTGGGCATTTTACTTTGATATTCGGGATGGAGTCATGGCTACCTGAGCGCTTCACAACCATACATATGTACATTAAGGACGCCGCAGGGTATTAAGGATACTGTAGAACCGCACACCTAAAATCTACAAAACTGTCTTAAAAACGATAAAAACAGCCAAAATTGTGTTGATATATCAATTGGGATGTCCGTATATCGCATGTAAAAAGTCGGCTTCATATATGCAAAACTACAACTTTAATATACATTGTTTTCCAAAGTTTCTGGAACATTCCAGAATGTTCTAGAACATCGTGGTAGCCGCGAACTTTCTACTGGTAACTATTATATAAATACAAAAATAAGGAGATATGCTGAATTCGACGAGAATTTCTAAAACTAAAAAAGCATGTGAGAACAACGCTTGTTTGCGTTGGAAAAAAGTACAGTTTCTGTATTGTCTAAATGTTACGTTTGTAGTCAGAGACAGCGCTAGACATCAAAAAATAACATTTCTTGCTCGCTTATGAACTTGGGAAAGACAAAGATTATTTTTGCATTCTTTCTGCGGTCTGGATGTTTTCACTCTGCATAAGAATATTGGATAAATTCTGGAATGAGCTGCTCATTCTGAAAAGGCGGAAACTTTGATAAAAAAGAGATGGCGTCACTAAGAAATTAGCTAATTGGCCTAATTTGAATGGATATTTAAAAACACTGAAATTTTAGGCATTCCACAGACTAATCCAGACAATTCCATTCAAATTCATTTAAAGAGACGAAGGCATTCAGTTAATTGATTGCGTATGAATTCGTCAAAAACTGCTCTTTTCGGGGAGAGCTGAATCAAAGTTGACAAGTGCAATTAGTTATTTTGCTAGCTTCCAGAACAATGGGGTATCTGCTTCTGTTCTGAGTCATTCAAAACATTCATCATTACTGAAATTTTGAAGAAGAGCAAGGCGATGACTAATTTACAGTAGTTTCTCACCAGATAAAATTGAAAAATAAGACTAACAATGCGTCGAAAACATATCGCAATAGTGTGTAGAGCTAGTAGGGATTCCCAAAACAAAATGTAAAGTTCTATACTTTAATAAAACCCTTCTTTTGGACGCGCATTGCAACACCCGCTCTCTGAGTGTACATGTCTTTTATACCGCCTAAAAAATAGTTTTTCTTTGTGTCAAACAAAATGAATCACTCACCTTATCACAAATGCGAAGCTGAGCTTTTAGAGTGAATACCGACTTTTTCTTGTTCATTCTCTGTCGTTGTCGAGGAGTTCTTTTTGGCATATTCGCAATCCTATCAGCGGTCTCCCGACTTTTGGAAAACCTGTCAAAGACGAGAATTATTGAAGAAATATAATACAATTTTCAATTTCTTTGAAACCTCAATGAAAGCACTTTAGAATCCATGAAAGTGAACGAAAACTGGAAGTATTTTGTAACTTTCCATTGCACATTACAGGACAAAAAAATTTGAAATTGAAATTGTGAAGAGAGTATTTTCCGTGTTTTTTTTTCTTTTTTGAAAAGAATTTAACGTTGTAAAATCTTATGCGATGGATATGAGATAAGTTGGAGAGAAGTTGGAGGCCACGGGAATAATGGGAATGTAGGATGAAATATGATAATGGAATTCGTGGCATGCTGATGTTTTTATGATGTCTGAACACGTTGAGATTCAATATTTAGCATGGAGCATGTGAGCCAAATGGTTATCATCTAGTTTGGTAAAAACTTCTTTGATAGAGACTGAGAGAAAAAAATCCGTGCAATTAGTGATTTTGGATTAAAAATTTTAGTTTTTAAGTTTTTTTTCACTTTAGTGAAAATTTAATTAACTTTATGAAAATGTGTATAATTTTTCCATTTTTCTCTTTGTCAAAATTAAATTTTAAAAAATTATTAAATCTTAGAGTGAACACTAATAACTAAATTGGCTGATATCGATAAATATTACGCAAATGGAATCGATCATTTATAAATGAAAATTAAAAAAAAAGAAAAGCGTTATTTTTTTTTATTTTTTGAAGGGAAATTTAAAAAATTTTCTGAAATTTTTTATTATTTTTTTAATTTTTTAAAGAATGCCACCGTTTTCAAGGATACTGTAAACCTTTTTTTTGCCTCAGCTTACCGTCTTTTAAAACTTTTCAAGCTGTACCAGGCTTACCTTATAGATTTAAAGGTTCTTCAAGGCGTGCAGCCTAATCTCTTTTTAGCTCTTTCAACATTGTTAAAAACTTTAACGCCTTCTCAAGCTCTTTTCAGTTCAACATATGCTCTCCAGTCCCAGGTCAAAACCTTTATCCCCTGAAATTTTGTATTTTTAATATGATCGTAAGGCATGTAAAGCTGATCGCGCTAACAACGATGACGATCGACTAAATAATGTTTAAAAAGCAATCTTCTTGTAAACTGTTATTGTTTGATATGAGGTGTCTTCTAGATCAAACACCTTTATGATCCGCACTGTAAACATTATTCAATAAACAATTATTGAAGTAAAATGATTTTTTAAATCCTAAAAAAAACAAATCTGCATTGAAAATAAAAACAAAAAGGAATATAAGAATGAGCACATTTCTAATAAATCAATTTTATTAGGTTGATGGAAAAGTTATTGCGTTTTTTAACCTTCAACTTTAAATGACCAAAACTTTTTTTAAAATCAAATTTATTAATCGAAATAAAAACCATTAGAATTAAAACATTTTTGCCAACGAGAAACAAGTTTCCTTATGCCGGTAGCGTAAAAGTCCGGGTCTCTGGAAGCGACGAACTCATTGAAAGCATTCACGCTCTTCATCTTCGAGGCTCTCGTCACCGCTGCGGAATTTTTTGAACCACCGTTGTGCCGTACGTTTATTAGTGGTTTCTTGGCCAAATGCATCGTTGATATGGCAAGTTGTCTCGACAGCGTTTCGGCCTAGTTTGAATTGGAACAAGAAAATCGTTCGAATTTGTCTTTTAACCATGCTTTTTTGAAGTGCTATCAAAAGTGACATAATTATTTCAAGGAAAAATCAATAAGACAAATAGATAGAGCAAATAACGCTCTTAAAAATGATATATAACACGATCACAGATAACCAAACATTTTATTCAAAAATCTTTCACAAAAGAAAACAACATAAAAACGCAATAACTTTTCCATCAACTTAATAGTAACCTCCGAATGCATTGCAGAGTCCACCAATTCCCTTTATATTTTCCGGTTCCAATTCAGAAACTTTAAAGCCGGTCATTATAATATCTTTGTGTTTACTTACTAATTGGATGAAATCTAAATTCATTTTTTTGGCACCCATTTGAGATTTCTCAATCTCTTATCCACTATCTATTTTTCCACCTCCGCTGACCGGATCTGCGACCATTGTGCTGAAGCTCTGGCAAAACCGTCTATTTTCTTTCTCAATCCAGTCCTCCTCAATCGTCCGTTTTCAACAACATTTGTTCTTCAGTTTTTGCTCACACTTTTTCTTCTACCCGTTCAATCAGCTCCTCTATTTTCATCAGACTACTCATGAGTTTGTTTCAAAAACATTCACACCGTACACTTGACGATGTGACATCGTTCACAAAGTGCACATAAAATTCTGGTTTCCCCATTAATTCGTCCTCCAATCCAATAGTTTTCTGTTGTGAGGACGCGTGAGCTCCCTGCCTGTTCTCGCACCTTTCGAGTACTTTCGTCAACATGAACAAATTCGGGATGAGTCCGCTGGGGGGGGGGGGGAAGGGGAGTGTCTCTCACTCATTTCGCTCTTCACTTTTCTGTTTGATTGCATCTCTATTTGGTCATTAGTCCGTTGAAACTGAAACTCCATGGGACCAAAGACAAATAAGGTTGTCAGGTCAGCTGGAGATGAGTATTCAAATTAAGCTCACGAAGCAGTTAGCTCATTTGCATGAGCTAACAATGCTCATAAAATGTTCTGTATAAATAGAGCCTCTATTGTAATATCCCTTGCATTTATTTTGTGAGCATATACTGTGTTCGTTTTAGTTTTTATTCATTTCAGACTGTCATGAGATTATGCTATCTTCTGGTGATATTTGTAACGGTTTCCGCTCGGTTTTTTGATGTATGTCCAGGAAGAAGGCAATCGATCGGAGGTAGTTTTTGTAACGTTTTAAACTTTAATATTTAATTTCTCAATGCTTCATGCTTAATGCTTAATATAAAATTTTAAAGAATTCTCTAAATAATATAAAAATCTTGAAACATTTAATTTAGTTTAAATATTTTAAATAAGTAAAACACACTTGTCCACGGACTTTTGTGTCTAACTGTATTTCCAAATATTATTATTTTTCTCTGACCATGGTGAACATTTTATGCTATTGAACAGGGCTTCTTAATCGAGTTGAATGAAGTCAGTTTAATTCTATTATATTTTTTCAGCATGTCTTGTTGGACTTTGTCCAGCCGGCTCGGAGTGCATTAATTCTTATTGCTGTAAGTGAGAGCGAGCTTTTTCTCATTTCTGTAATTGGCTAATTCATTATTTTTCAGGCAAAAACAAAAAATTGAACTCTGGAGATTCGTTAGATATTGACAATGAGAGTGATGAAACACTGGAAAACCACGCATGCCCCAATGGAGGAATCTCAATTGGAGAATGCGTTTCGAATGCCTGCCCTTTGGATTATCATTGTGTTGCCGGATTGTGTTGCGGTAAGATTTTATATTTATAGCTATCAAGATTCATTTCGAGTAAATGTGTTTTTACAGATTCTAGAAGTGTCGGTCTTAAGAAATGGTCCTTAAAATGTAAGTACATAGGTTCAGCATTTTATTTTGTTATAATTCCAACTAAACTAGAGGAGTTCCAGCTAAAAAAGAAGAAGAGATTCCAATGAAATCTTCACCAATCAGCTTAATCACAGTGGCGCCAGATGAGAGTTCTGAAATGGAGGCAAAACAGAAATTGGAAGGAATCAAAGAAGAAACCGGAGAGAGTAACACTACTTCAGCACCGGATGTGAGCGAGAGGTGTTGTTTGGTAAAACAAGTAGAAATTTATCAGAAGGAAATAGTCGACGAAGAGGATTCGGAATTGGAAGAAGAAGAGGATCAGTCAACGACTACTTCGACAACAACGACCACAACGACAACGACCACAGTACCCTCAGTGACAAGTTCGGCGCTGAAAAGGAAACAAAAAAGAGTAAAGTTCGTTGTTTTAATAATTGAATTAGTTCGAATCTCATCTCAAAAAGCAAAAAAAAAAATGAAATCAGAAGTTTTTAACATGAAAAGATTCCAGTCAAGCTCATTCTTGAGAAGTTAAATTTTTAGAGCTAAAAAGCCAAGAACCTCTACTAGAACTCCTACCACTGCTACTACAACAAACGCTCCGACTACCACGGTGGAAGAGATCGATTCAACTACTGAAGAAGAAGTGACTGAATTGGAGACTCAGGCGCCAATCACTGAAGAGGTCACAGAGCCTCAATTTGTCTGTCCTGTTGGAGCACCAATTGGAGGTTACTTTTAGTTATTTGATGCTTAGGCCAAGGCTTTATAAACAATAATAATAATAATATAATGCGAAATAATTTAGGATTCTTTAATTGAACCTTTTGGAAAAACCTGCTTTTAGCTTACATTACAAGTTGAAGGAACACTTTCGTACAATGTCATAACCTTGTGTAAAAGCGGTTGCCTTTGACCTTGTTACAGCAAAAACCGTGTATCACGCTGGACCATCTGTTTCTACTTTCGGTCACTAGCCCCGCCCCTATTCTGCAGTATAACCTCAAGAGAATAAAAGAGCATTCCAAGGTGCCTTTCGTCATTTTCTTCTTTGCTTCATTGTTGTATTTTAAGACTATATTCATTATTTTAAACCAAAAAAACATTCTTCCACTAGGATCAGCCTTTGCACGCACGGCGGATCCTAGTGGTGGACGAAAGTGTTCCTTCAACTTGTGATGTAAGCTAGAGAGAAGTTCAAATGGTTTAAATAAAGAATGCTAAATTATTTAGTATAAATATTCATGTTCATATTTCAGAATGCATTGCTAACAAGTGTCCAGAAGGGCATGGTTGTGTGGAAGGTCAATGTTGTATTCTCACTCCTCAAATTAATTGTACTGATACGTTAACTGGATGCCTTTCTCATCTTTGCGACAGAAAAGGGTACAGACAGTTCATGACGAATAACTGCCCAAAAACATGCGCAAGATGCCATTTGGTCAACATCGTGAGTTTTAGCTCTTCATTCATCCCGAAGCTTTATTCAAAAAATTCAGCTGCCAACTGAGATTCAAGATTGCCGAGATCGTCGATCAGATTGTGGAGAATGGGCTGCGGAAGGCTTTTGTGAGAGTTCGCTGTACACTACGCGACAGAAGCTGAAGTTCTGTGGAAAAAGCTGCAAGTTATGCGGAGTCTAATTTTAAAATAGCCGTTTTTTTCAATGTTTTTTCTCATATTTTGAATTTTTTCTACTTGAAACCTTGAAAAGCAAAGTTATTGCTTGTATTTGTAAATTTCGAAGAAATGAGCAACATTTATTCTACAGTCATCAATAAATAAAACAGTATTCTTGGCGAATTGTTATGAAAAACAGAATAAGCAGTTGAAAAACTGGGGGAGGGGGGCCTGCGTGTTGGATCGACGAAGCATGCACAAGGTGGCTCCAATGTAAGTATGGAGACATTTTTAGGAGAGCTACTGGCACGGTGCCAAGGGGTATTTTCGAAAACTTTTGAATATTTTCGAAAGTAGGTGAACTATATAAGAGGAGATTACAAGCATAAGTCGTTCCATGATATTGGGGGGCCTGGCCTGCTTCGCCACCGGATCGCAATCTGCTGGACCATTCCGTCTTGGGGATTCTTGGAGCAGAACATCATGGCTCACTCCCCTCCAAATCTGAAGTCTCTGAAGATAGCGTTGCTCAAGGGATATGGGCGAAATGATCAGGGCTACCTGCAGCGTGCGGTAGAATCTTTTCCGACTCGTCTGAAGGCGCAAAAGGATTGAATTTCGAACATCTTCTGAAATAATTGTAGCTTTTGGTATACTATATTAGAAAATAATATTGATTTTTGTTAGGAAAGCACGCGATCTTCCACGTTGGCAATGACACGACCCTTCACAACGACATGGCTATTGAACGCTATTAATCAGTTTGATATTTTTAACTAATTCCATTTCGAGTCTCCATCGATATAAGCCTTCGTTCTTTCAACGACTAACAATTTTGTTTTAATCAATGTCGCATCCAAATTTGACTCGAAGACAGAAGTCTCTATACATAGGAGCCACCCCGTGATGCTCAGCAAATATTGCTGGAAATTATCATTCATGGTATCAGGGAGTTGAAGAAAGTAGAACTTATGGAAAGTAAATTTTATTGAAAAATAATGAAATGTTATCTTAAAATACAAATTATGCTTACGAGTTTCTTGCACAGAGCTTTGCTCAAAAACCAGACAAAAGAAAAGAAGATTTTTGTTAAATTCCTGAAACCTTTCTAGTCCCAGGCGGTTCGTCGCACCAGTTTTTCTAACAATATTTGCTTCTGGAGCATAGATTTCAGATTCAGAAAGAGCTCCTAAATTTTTGAGCTGTGCATTTCGAAAACCTCAAATTAAAATAATTTATATTGGTTTCTCCCCTATTTCAATCCGAATATATAATAATTCAATATCCAATGATTCTCTTTATTTCTGTTTTCCCCAAACATTTTCATCAAAGAATCAAAAAAATTAAGATCTGACAACGCGGTAATTTAGGAAGAATTTTATGTGTTTTCTTTTTAAGGAATGCGATTTCAGACAAATTACTCGAACAACATGAGACAAAGACAGAATTGACAAAAGAAATTTGACTCGGGATGAAGCCAGCTTTTGAAAATAAAACTTTCAAATGGAGACAGAGCGGGATTTGAGAATGACGGGACGAGAAAAATAGGAAATATTAGGTTGTAACATAAGAAACCGCGTTTTGATCCAAAAACAAAATTTATTATAAAAATTTATTACAAAATTTATTATTTGTTTGCATTGCTCAACTAGTGTGGCACCCACTTTCCGCACCTGTTCGTCTTGCCGATTTTATGCAAGTGACGCTCAATTGTCATGTGAGAGCAGCCAAACTGTTCTGCAAGCTCTCGAGTTGTTTGGCACGGATCCGACTCTATTGCTTCCTTCAACAGGTCATCGTCGACGACTTCAGCTCGATGTCCATGTTCATGATCCTCCAAGCTTTCGTCACCACTTCGGAATCGTTTAAACCACTCCTGGCATTGACGTTCAGACAGGGCTTCCTCGCCAAATACTTCAAAGAGCGCACGATGAGATTCAGCAGCCGATTTGCCGTGCTTAAAGTCGTACCACATGCAAACTCGCATTCGAAATTTTTGATCAGACATTTTCTAAACACTTTTTCTTGTGGAAAAATGAAGTAAATAGACAACTTATATATCAAACGATACGCAATAAAACGCTCTTTCTAATTGACAAAACCGCATTCGAAAATATTTTATTACAAAAAAAATATGGATGAACTAAGACAACCGCGGTTTCTTATGTTACAATCCATTAGAAGACAATATTCAAAAATATAGTGAATAATAAGAACCATCAAACAGAATAGTAGCTGAATTATTGCCGATTGCCTTGAACTGTCGTTGGTCGCATCCGGTTGTTCATTTGCTGATTATCGCGAACTTGCTGAAAATAAATAATTCAAAGTTTGAATTCAGCCACATTAAATTTTTCATCTTTCAAATTTCTGGTTTTTTTTCACTTACACGTTGATTATAACCATTTGGTCGAGGCGGTCCAGCCGCTTGAGCACCATTCCAGTTGCTACTAGAATGCGCTGCATTGCCAAAGTAGTTACTATTTGCGTTTGACCAAAGCAGGTCTAGTTGTGCTGAATGTCCTGGTGCCGGAATGGCCGGCGGTCTGCCGCCCGCTCCACGATTGACATTGTTAAAGAAGAATGGTGCGTTATCCTGATGAGATTGTCCGTTCGATTGGGGAAACCTGGAAACATAAAGCTACTAAAGGAAAGTATGCCTGATCTAGTTTACCTCATCATCGGCGGCGGTTGAGGTGGAAAATTTTGTGGTTGGAACTGTCCGCTTGAGCTGTTAATTCCATTTATAGGGTGTGACGGACCGGATGGCTGCTGCTGTTGCTGTTGTTGTTGACGATTCATGTTCCCATTGTACATGTTTCCTTGTCGTTGGCTTCCAACGGCTAAGTTGGCAGGTGGCAATGTGGTACGGTCGAAGTAAGGAGCTTGTCCATTGCTCATGCCATTTGCAATACCATTCGGTAGTCCACCAAACGGAGGACGATGCTGAAACTAAGAATGTTTAATGAGCATCATATAATTTGTGCTAAAATTAAAAGTTTTTTTTCTGAATAAATCAATGAATCGATAGTTTTAGCCTGAATCAATACAGTTAATAATTCATTGTTTGGTATGATCTACCTCATTAGTGTTGGGGCCATTATTAAAGAATCCATAGGATCCATTCGAGCTATAATTTGCTGGAGGAGTGCCGGCAAGAGAGTTGATATCGAAATGTCCACCATTCCAGATTCTTTGTTGCTGCGCAGCCACCGCCGCTGCCGCAGCGGCAGTATTGGGAATACGCCCGAGAAGACCATTCTCTGGTGCCGCGTACCCCGATTGTCTTTTCAGATTAGGGTAGTTCATCATACTGAGGTAGCTCATTGGAGGTGAAGGTGCTGCGGTTGGATAGAGATGAGGTGCATCTCCAGTGTTGTATAGCGGTTGGAAAGAAGAATAATGGTTAGAAAAAGGTGCCAAACTGATATTGTTGTTGTTATTGTTGTTGTTTGGACGACAAGTAAAAACCTCATTGTACTCTTGAGACACTTTCGCCATGGCAACTGGTCCCAACTCGTCGATTGACTGCTTCAATTCGTTTAACACTTTCCTTCGATGATTTGAATCATCATCAAGAGCAGCGCTTTCAGCAGAAAGCATTTGTTGAATTGCAACTCTATCGGAAAGTATCGGGTTGGTTGCCTGAAAAAAAAACACTTCAAACACTGCTCAATTCAATCTGCGGTACTGTCAAACTTATGCTACCGCGTATTAGCTTCACACTTACATGTAGCTGAGGATCAAATGTAAAATCATATCCAGTGATATCGACCGACTTTCCAGTTGGCTTCGGGAACTCCACATTTTGGCTTTCTGGCTTTTTAGTGGAATCCTTGGATTTCTTTGGAATTTCCGACACTTCCGGAGTCAAAGAATCCCATAATCCCTTTTCCGCCTCTTCCGACTTCTTAACTGTCTCCCCATTGGATTTTGCGGCCGCAATCTTTTCTTTTGTTTCTGCATTCTGTGGGCTCAACAATCCATTAGCAGGAAGATCATCCGCTTCTGCAACTTCATAATATATGAAAAAAACGTTTCACTTATCTTTTATCACTTACCTTTCCGAAGAGCCTTCGGAACAAACAAACGAGTTCCTTGCTTTGGATCCTTGCTTTTTCCCTTATAGTTCTTATCATGCTCTAGAGGTTGATTCTGATGTAGCATCTGATTTTCCGCTTGGTTATGATGTTCTTTCTGGCTCCGATTCTGTTTCTGGGTTTGATTCGCATTTTGGTTCTGGCATTCCTTCTGATTCAGATTTTGTTGAGATTTTGTTGTTTGGTGAGTAATTTTGTCCATATTTTTATTTTTCTTTTTCTTGTTGCTAACCTCTTCAAACCCATCCAAGTTCTCCATTTCGTCAGCCCAACTTTCAATGTTGACAGTGGTAATATCCTCAATATTGAACTTTTTAGCATCTCCATTTTCCTTTGCTCTTTCTTCTTTCAGATGGTTATCCTTCTTCTTCGTTTGCCCATTCACGTGTTTCTTAGTGTCGTCAGAATGCTGTAAAATTGGTATGATTACAAACTTGGTTTTCTCTTCTTGTTCGCTACGGTAGGTAGTTTTTGTTACGAATACAGAATATTAAAATCGAATTGCTTCGGCTCATGTTTCATTAGATTAAGCTTTCGTCACCCAAAATTCGCTAAAAACATTTTCCCACGAATGGAAGAATATATTTTTCTTTTGAAATGTGGTATAATGTTCTTTCAGTGGAGCATGATTTCATACTTTACTCACGTGAGATGAAACATTGCTGCGATGGGAATCTTTGCGTTCTCTGTTGTTGCTTTCCGTGAACCTGGCACTAGCTTGGCTATTCCGGAGAGCTCCATTTTGACTTTTAACATTGATAACGTAGCCATTGTGACTATTGGCTTTGATGTTCTGCTGCCTTTCATCAGAACCTGCGAATGATTTGTTTGAATGTCTCTTTTTTAGTGGTTTGCTCACCGTTATTCTCATGATTTCCCAATCTGTTCATTTTGATTCTTGCACTGCTCTCTGCGCTGATTAGTCTTCTCACATCATTTGACGTTGCCTGTTTGCGAGCACGAATTGCTGCACGGGTAAACTCAGTGTCGCTCGATTTACGGGTGGACTCCTTATTCACCTTGATGGTGGCGGCGTCATGTACAATTGGAAAATGCTGCTCGATGGCTTGTTGCATGACTCGTGGCATCATGGATTTTTCCTGTAATAAAACGTGGAAAATAGTTTTGTTGGCTCAAGTCCGGTTTTTCAATAATGTAAGGGACCTGCTCAGATAGTTTTTGGCTATTAGCAGTTCAAAATGCCAAACATCCGTCGGTTTCGCAACTGTGGAAAGCAATCCGTGGAATTTCATCAGCTGTTGAATAAGCGTTACTCACCTTTTCACGTTCAAACGATTCCCGCTCTTCCTTCCGTTTGGCCCACACATTTTCCTGTGGTGGCGGAGCTGGAAGAATCTCCTCAATTACAGGCTTCTCAGCTGTGTGCGAAGAGTCAGCAGCAGTGATCGGGGCAGGCGCTGGTGCGGGTCCTGGATTAGGTGGCGGTACAGTTTGCTTCCTTTCGTGAACTTCCTTGCTTTTATCCTTTTCTTTTTCTTTTTTGAAGTTCTTGCCTTCCTTGCGAATCTTTTTGTCCTTCTTCTCAATAATTTTGACAGACGTTGGTTGTGAAACCTTGTTTTCCAGTCTTCGTTCGCATTTTTCAGTTCCAGTGGTTTCCATGGGTTTGGCCTCTCCTCCGCGCTTCACAATGGACACGGACGGCTTGTCGAGACGGGTCATTTGGACCTCTGAAACACTTTTTTGTATCAAAGACATAAAAAGAGCAAAGTTCTCAAACAATTCTGACTGTTATCATAATTGCAACAACACAATTAAAGTTTACTGTCCTTGTTTCTTGTTTTTCTGATAATTGCCACCTGACAGTAGTAAAAAATCGTCGTTATCATCCCACTATTAAAATGTGGAAAACAGGCTGAACACGTGCTAATCAAAATGTGAAGACGGATGCAAAAAGTTAAAATAGAGTATCATACAACCG
The DNA here is from genome assembly GCA_003052745.1 of Caenorhabditis inopinata. Taxonomy (NCBI): domain Eukaryota; kingdom Metazoa; phylum Nematoda; class Chromadorea; order Rhabditida; family Rhabditidae; genus Caenorhabditis; species Caenorhabditis inopinata. Next base: position 2,700,510 of record AP018156.1, on the reverse strand, counting down.
GACATCCGCATTGTAAGCACGATGTTGATTAGAATGTTTTGCTGGCGCAAAAACGCGTAAAAGGTCATTTAAGGTTCTATTAATAAGTGATAATAGTTTACCATCTTCGTCGTCGCTGATATCCTGTAGTAGAAGCTGTTCGGTTGCTCTTTTCAAAATTCGAATTTCACTCGTCTGCAAAGAGATATTTTATCTTGTTGTCTTCTTGTTTCTTAGGATTATCTAAACCAGGACCCCCCCCCTTGTCCGGAACAAAAAAGTAGAGTTTTTTAGCTAAACTAGATATTAAAACTTTTCTTTTTTGTTGATTCCGTCTTTTCAATTAGCACTTACCCGGAATTGCGGAAGATCATTTCTCAAGTAGGATCGATATTCGTTTTCCGTATCCTTATCCGGCCCACAGCTATCAGTTTGGCTCGGCGAGCCGTTTGACGACCAGCCGCCCTCCTCCGTTGAATAGTTGCGGTCACGATCTTGTGAATCGAATCCTTCGTCGTCACCTGGAATGTGACACTGTAAGCTTTAGAGTCGTCACGTCACTCAGACAGAAGAAGATAGTAGTTAAACTTTGAATGAAAAACTGAAGCTCGAAATCATAAACAAAATGGACTGGTGTTAAAATTTTTGAAAATGAAAGAGGGGGGAAGACTTGTAGCATGTCACAGAAAGTAGCACGATACAAGAAAAAAAGAGAGTGTGCAGCTGGGAAGAAGGCTGGACGACCACGAAATCTAGAGGTTGCCAGGTTACTAATCTAAGCGACCAGCACAACATTTTTGCCGTACACAGTATAGGTTTTGGTTCAAAATATTGTTTGATGTGGACCAATTCAGGGTGTCGGCAACGAACGTCTTGGCTTCCCGCTGAACAGTTCCGATTGATTAGGGTACGTGTCTCTGTCGGTGAACTGTTTTTTTTTAAACTCACTGATTCTGTTGTACTTCGAATTTGGATGGGGTTTTGAAAGATTCTTTGCATTGAAAGCACATTCGTTGGTGGGAGCATTTGATCCCAGAAATCGGGTCGGCACTCCACCTTCAAAACTTTCACCGTTCGGCATGTCGGTGAGCTTTTCGGCAAGTGAGGACGAATTATCCCACTTGTCTGAAAAATAAGCACAATTTATTAGAGAGTCGGTAGAAATAATAGCTGAAAAATCCAAGTTTTGTTCATTCACACAGTACCTTTACTGGAAAATATAAAACAATTCTGGAAACTTTCTCAATAGTATGTATAGATTTACCTTTCTAACACCTGGCTCTAAAGAAAACTTTTGTTTCAGCCTTCTTTATCGAATTTCATTATGAGCAAGATTACAATAACGAATTATTCAAAAATTAATTAGAAAAATTAGAAAAAAAAATTTATTTATAGCGATCTATGCTCTTGCTCGAAAATCCCCTCGAAACAAGTTTAAATCCTCCGATTCTCAATAGGAAAAAGAACTCACTACTAGCTTTATCCGAATCGTTGACGGGTGCAGCCAGTGAGGGAAATTCTCTAGCCTGGCTGCTGTTCGCTTGTTGCTCGGCGTTGGCGGCGACGAGCCACGATGGTCGTAAGTCGTTGGTTGGAGCTGGTGGTGGAACCGCAGTCGGCTGAGACGTCGGCGTTTGCAGGGTGCCGACGACTCCATTTGGATTGTCGGACTTGTTCCATCCAGTACCTCCTACAATAAAAATGAATTGGTTGGCAGGAGACAGGGGTAGAGCGCGTTGATGGATTAAGAAGTCGAGCAAGAGATACTAGAGCATGGAGCATGTAAAGCAAGCAGGAGCAAGAAATTTAAATATAATTATTTTGTCTAGTTTCAAAGTAATACGCTATTATAGATTTCCTTTCCGTTGGAATGAAAATGCTCAATTCTTTCGCTTCATATCCAATAAAAAATGAAGTAAATTGGCCATGATTTCCTTCACTACAAGATAGAAGACAGAGGGAAAAATTCAGAATACTGCCATTCACTTCTGACTAAAAATTGCTCAAATTTCCACTACACTTCGCATGTTCTGTTTAAAATGCACTCTTGCTTGCTCGCTTACTCCTATTAGCTTAATACGAGTTATGCCTTATTCGCAGTATTGGTAGTTCAATTTTCTGATTTTCCGTTTATTTCGTATAGTGGGATTCGTCATCAAGTTCACAAAAAAGTATTCAGTATGACTTCCTCTTGCTCTTTTTGTCGGAAGTGGAGCTCACTGCAGAAATAATGACAAAAGTTCCGGTACAGCTGGATTGAACCACTGGGAAAAGAAGACGAGATTGGTTTTTCTTCTTTGCACAACCAAAAAAAGCGCTTTTAATGTCTTAGAAATTCTTTCTTACTTCAGAATTCACATGATTTATTTTTCAAAACAAAAAAAAGTGGAAAGGGCAATAACAGGTATCCAATTTCCAACTAGCGTCATCTTCACATCATTATTTTGTAGCTCACCTTGAGAGACCACAGGTGTCGTCGGATCCTGTCCATTATTCTCGGCTCTTAGTGAAGGCAAAGACGCTGGCGGGGGCATACGACGAACCACATTTGCAGCTTTTCCAACACTTTGCATGCCATTACGGCTTGGCTCTTGAAAATTGGGTTGTTGTTTAGAAATAGGATTGTGCATTTGAAGCAGCGCAATTAGGAATGGTCGACGCAAGTCGGAGAAGAATGTTTATTCAAATTGGCTCATCGGTTTATTGTTTTACAAACTTGTTCTTTGTAGAGGCTTGCTACAAAGTGGTTTTCCATTTATCAAACCATCGTTAGACGTGTCGTTCAATAAAAAAAATGAATACGATAGTCAATCATGTAGAATTGTTTTTCTTCCCCGCGCTTTTGACACTTGTGCCCATTTTAATGATACCATTTGGAAAAATCATGTAAATCGTATTGAGAAACCGTTTTGTTGATCGTGATGTTCTATTTCTGGTAGAACAACACAAAGTCATCTCAGTGCCGAAGACTTTATTAGTTTTATAGACGGACCCCACTTTCTGGAAGTCTTAAAATGCATCTTGTTGAACTAACCGTTGGCCCGTTGCCCGGGGGCGAGACTACGTACAGAGAAGAGGTTGTTCACTGATACTGCTTTTGGTTTAATGGTGCCCTGGGCACCTCGATTCTGAGACGACATGCGATCTGAAAATTAGATTTAAGAACTGAGAAATTATAATTATTTCAAAGTTTATAGCGAAATATTACGTGAATTTCGCTCGTTTATAATGCATACAACAATTGGTTTTATCTAGTAGAATTTGCGTCTTTCTCTCAAATGCTGATCAAAAATTGCAAACAGAATAGAGAATAAAACAAAATTGTGAAGCCGAAATGAGTCTTTCTGCGATTGAAAGCAGAAACTTCGTTATGTCTGAACTCATGAAAACTCGATGCATTATATGTAATAGTGTTTGATAGAATGCCAAATGATGTGAGCACAAGGACAAAAAGAAAATCTCTTGGCCTTTGAGGTTTCAGTTGTTTAAGGATACGCCATTTTCAAGATACAGAGTTAGGTAATAATTAGGGAATATTTTAAAATTAGTTAATTAAAGGGTTCACATGACCGAAATTCATTTACATGAGAAATGTGAAGCTATTCTCATTGTGGGTGAATATTTCATAGAAAATTTCTCAAAATAATTTATCCGCGTGAAAAGTGTAAATGGCTTTTACTAGATTTTGCTAAAAGTACATTTTCTATTAATAAAAAAAAGGGTATCAAGTGACCGAAAAGAAAAATACAACCAGCTTAGCAGTTTTTAATATATTTTCCAATTTCTGTTTAGATATAGAAAATTAAAATTAAAAATTAAAGAAAAAAACTTACTCAATCAAAGAAACAAACATAGAAGAAGATCCACTTAAAAACTCCAGCTCTTTGGGTTGAAAAAAATTGCCAGAATAAACCAACCTGAAATCAAAATGATAGATGATTGACTAAACTCTACGAGAAATTGAATTATAGATATAGTAGAAGGTTGATTGATTTCGTAACGAGAAACACGTTGAAACAGGGAAATAAAGTTGATAGCGCTATACTGACCGGCGAGCGAAATTAGTATTTTTTCTCCTTTTTCGCTGATAACGTTCTCGATTTGGTCATTATATGCATTATCAGGGCAGACGTTTTAGACAAGGACGACTGACCTATTTGGAAAAGGTTATAATATATTTAAAGTGGGAAAAATCTGTATTATTGGAAAAAAAAAAGCTGTAAAAATAAGAGATAAATTTAGAAATTTATTTTCAAGCAACACTGCTGCACGCTTTGCAATGAAATAAAAAAAATAGCAGAATAGAAAACAACAGTAGAGCAAAAGAGACACATAAATATATCGAGTAGCGGTTTGTGAACAAATTGTAAAGAGGTCGACAGACGTGAGTAGAGAAGAGAAAGTTTCTAAAATGAGCAAGAAAAGCGGCAAAAGTAGTTGTGCGCGGGTGCGGTGGGGATAAGAGACGCGGGACCGAAAGTGGATGTGCGCTGAGCCAAGTTATGAGAAAAATGAGATTATGGATGAGTGCCGCAAACGCGCTTGTTATGGAAGTTGGAGATTATTTAAATCTTTTATTGTGGAAGTATTAGGAAAATATTTCTAGTTATTGATTTCATTTTCAGAAACGTTTATTCAAAAGGAAATTCTGACTTCGCAACTGTTTTTTTTGAATATAAACAAAAATAGAAAACATAAACAGTTGAACGATTAAAATTTTCTTTAAATTTCAAGTCGCATTGCATTGAATTCTTTAAAGAATTCTATTTCTAAGCTTTCAAGACAAAATGTAATCAGCAGAAAACTTTTAAAGCCATGGCAACCGCTGAAAACAAGAAATGCGAACGAAATTTTAAGGAAGCTCCAATAAAGGAACCTTAAAAATTCATGTTGTAATGTTGTAGCATTCTAGTTCTTCTGTCAGCCTTCACTTTATATTCCACACATGTTTGTTTACATCTTGAAAACTGCGTGAAAAACTGAAAAATAGATTTCATCAACAAAGAGTACAACCAAGAGTAGACCACAGGTTGGCATGATACTGATCAACCAATTTCTCTAACAGTAACCAAATGTCGTCAGTGTACATATTAGTCAAGTTTTTTTCAGTTTGAGCCGTGACAGAAATTTGCATAATCGAAAAGGTTTGACGGATAAACTGCAAGACGATTAGCACGTATGCTGTGGGAATGTTCCGGTAGACTTTCGAATTGAAAATTGAACTTGTCACATGACTTGACAACAATAGAAAACTCCTGTGAATAGAAAGAGTGCAATGATTCGTCTCCAGCATGATTATTTTTCGTTTAGTTCACTGCATACAAGGAGAAAAATCTTCAATGGGATATTGATTTTTTTTTGTCTGCAAGATCTATTCAGCTTCAAATTTTAAAGTATAATAAACATCTTAAAGAATCAACGTTTTGGTATTCATAGAATTTTCAGAAATAAGTTATACCTACGTGTCGTTTTTTTAGAAAAAGGCAACCTGAATTCAGAATAATATAATGAAAAAAAACAACCAAAAATAGATAGATGTTATGAACGTATAGAATAGGGAAGGGTCATCAATATGACACTTAAGGCTGATCAGAGATAACACCCAATTTCTGCAATTTTTGAGGATGGCTAGATCGCATCAAAAATTATATACTACGTGAGTTAGATGTTTCAAAATGTTACAAGATCGGCTCCTTGCCATTCTTGGTAAAGAGGAGGATGGGAGGGATGCAAGGGGTGAAAGAGGAAGGAGGCAGGGGGGGGGGCGAGTTGGAGAAAGAAGAAGACTAGCCGATTGGAGTATACAGAGAGGGTCACACAGCCTTTCGTACCGTCTGCGTCTCTCGCACTGCAGCTTGCGAGGCACACACACGTACACACACACACACACACACACACACACACACACACACATACACACACACTTACACACACATACGCAGAGAGACGGCTGAGAAGACCAGGCGGTATAGAAGGGAAGGAGAAGAGAACGAGAGTCTGGTGACGCGACAGATCGATACTTCATAACGACCACCCAGCTAAGTGTGTTCTGTCCGAACAGCCGTCCCCAATTGCAGTTGAAGAGGTCCCAGTCCCTCAACACAACGTCCTTCCGCAATGCGGAAAGTCTGTTCCGCAAGCTGTCCTGTTTCTTTCACGGACTTAATTTATGAGATCACTTCTTGCTGCAATCCCCTTTAAGCTTTTCTCATTCCAGCCAACCCCCCCCCCATTCCTAGAAACGTTTGCAATGGTTGGGCTCATACCGAAACGAGGTATACACTGGGCTACTTGGGTGCATAGGGTGCGGCTGTTTGTTGAATAACGCAATTTGAACATCTGGAGGTGACGGACATTGCTCTCCCTTCTTGCTTCAATGATTTTCATGACGGCCGAAAACATTGCAGGGAACCATGTGATGCGATTGTTTTTGGAAACTACAACAATATTCAGAACTACTAGTAAAACTGATGTGGGATGGACCACCACCAGACTTGCATTAAAAAGCACACAAAATGGTCACTTCGAAGACGGAACTCATTGAAAACACAACTCTACTGGGAATTCTGAGAATTTCTACAAAATGAATGGCTGAGCCTTTTTGTGAGCAAAAAGAAAGTTGTGAGCAGAGAAGGGAAAAAACATTTCTGTGGCACATACGTGTAAATAGCCAGATAGCAATGCCAACATCATATACAAGTCCTCGAAGGTTGAAAAAAAAAAGAGTTAGTCGACTTCATCTCCGACGATGTTATACTTTTTTAAGGAAGTCGTCAAGCAAAAGAACAACCGAGCACAAATGTTGTCTGGCATTTCCCTTTCTAATAAGCTATCTATTCTCATTTTTACATTAGGCAGTGACAGCATAAAGTAAATGTGATTTGTGGGTTGTTCACAGATTAAACAGAAAACATATTACTTCAGAATATGCGCAAATGGATATAAGTCTGATGAAAAAGCTTGGAGTTTGAGGGTACCTTTTTTTGCTTCATTTTTGAATTTATCTGACAGAAAATCGGTTTTATTCTTGGACTATTCTTGAAGCTTCGAGCAAATTTATTCTGATATTTTCAATTTGCTTCAATATTTTTGAAGAAAAATTAAAAGATGAAATAACGGATATGTGTGCTCGATTGAGCACTTTTCCAATATCTTATTCCTTTTTCCTTTTGTCTCTAAGTCTCTCAGTCGTCGATGAGTCTCTTACACCCGGTTTTCCTTTCCTCTCTAAGTCTCTTTATCTTCGACGTATCTCTATATCCTTTCCTCTAAAACTTGTTATTGATATATTCGTAAATAAAGATGGAGTATTGTTTATTGTTATGGTAATTGCGCCCTCGCGCACCTTCTGGGCCATTCTATGATGACGACTTGTTATGATTCAAAACTTGTAAACATGTTTTGAATTATTATTCATTTGTTTCTTGTTCTTGTTTTATTAACTCCGATTTATCTCTCCTTTATTAATTTATGTTCTTTAACATGTTATTCGCTTACTTATCTCAATAAAAAGGTTTAATTACCCAAGTTTGAGATCTGTGCACCAACTGGTTCAACCACTCCTCCTACATCCGTCGGACTCTCAGGACTCCAATCCGACTCAATTTGGCTGATAAAGGCGAGCCCCGAGCACATGGTGCATCGGGAACTCTTCGACGTGAATATTCATGAATAAACTTCCGGACTCAATGTTTCAGAAGAATTTTGAAACACAATTTACGGCGTAGTTGAGAAAAATTTTCCCGTTTCTTTTCTCAACTATCCCAAGCCGATGTCCCGGCTTACCGGCCTGTTTGTTACGGGAAATGCATTTCCATGCTCTGAAAGTATGGACCTTTAAAAATCTGTCTAATTTCAACGGTTATTAATGACAGGCGCAACAACTGCTCTATTTTTGAACGATACTTTTCAACAGTGAAAAATAGCATTTTAGTGCTCTGGGGTACTCTCTAAAGAAACAAGACAGCGACCCCAAAAGCCGATCATCTTTCCAACTCTTCTAATGTTTGCTGCTAGCGTGCGGCAATTGTCGGACGGAGATGGATGGTAAGCAGATGAATAGGCTGGTATTCTATATAAAACAATTGAATAATACATTGTAAAGAAGTAAGTACTTATATTGATTTCAAATTGACGCGTGTTCGTTAAGTAGCGGAAATAGTTTTCTTCTGAAGGAAGAGGGGTGGGGGGGGGGCAGGTGTTGTAGAACACTCGCCCGATTGCTCAAGGTTCACTGGTTTTTAGTTTTACTTATTATCTATCCGCGAGGACGTGAGACTTCGTTTAAAGGCGCAACGGATAAACTGCTTGGGTCTCGTTAGGGGATAGCGCGTTAAATTGTAAGAAAACAATTTAACAATTTAAGAAAACAATTTTTCTTACAATTTAACGCGCTATCCCCTAACGAGACCCAAACAGTTGATTTGTTGCGCCTTTAAACGAAGTCTCACGTCCTTGCGGATGGATAATATGTTTGTGCCTTTGATTTTCTTGTTTCTTTTCATGTAATTTATTTCATTTTTCCATTGCATAGAGAGTTCAGATGTCGACGTTAATGTATGTAAAACTTCAAAACAGCCAACCTTGGCACATGAATGGTTTTGTGTGGTGTACTTGTCCTTCGCAATCAAACATGACAATAAATACATTATTGATTTTATTTTGCTTGTATGACGCAATGGATGCTTTCAATTATTTAAGTATGCTAGAGGAATATCAGCTGAGAAGTTGTCTGAAGCAATAGGGACATTTCAAGTGCATGTCGGCTTTGACATGCAGACAAAAATGAGCTCATGTGTTGATTTTTGATTTTGATTTTGATTGTGCTCTCAAAAGTAACTCGACTAGTGGGAGAAGCAAAAGTATTTAGCTTTCCATAGTGTTTCAATGTTTGAAACGATTATAAAGTTGAGCTCATTTTCCTGATGACTAAATACAAGAAGAAAAAAAGCAAAGCCGTCAAATTCATTTGTAAGTCACGGCTGGCAAAGGGCGGACGAGAGCAGAGCTGGCAGAGCAGTAGCTTTTCTGATTAAATGAAACTAAAGCGTAAAGACACTAAATTATATTCGAGAAAATGTTTGATCAAATTTTTACTTTGTGCAAATACAAAAAAAAAGAAAAATCAGGAGAATTCATATTTTGAAACCAATCCTAATCTAAACTGTTTTATTATTTTAGTTTTCAACTTTATTTCGAAGTGTTTCTAGCCGATTGCAATACTTTCAGCAATTTTCAGAGTTTCTCCTTCTTTTTCATTGACTTTTTCATGAGTACCCTTTTAGTCATTACTCAAATACGTCTATATTAATCAACACTGTGTCATTCATTGTGAATTCATTTCGATTGTAAATAATTAAAGAATTCAGGAGTTTGACTTTAAAAAAACAAGGGAAATAGAGAAAATATTAGGAGAACATTTTAGTTTTAAAAGTATTAGAAATACAGCAATTGCATTATTCCCTATTAATTGTTTAATGAAAACCGAATACGACCATTATCCGACGGCCGAACCGAGGCTGGCCGCCGCGACCGTTTGACAGCTCTGAATAAATGGTTAACCAATCTTTGGAAAAAATGGATGTTGACCATTTGCATTGGAGAATGAGAAGCATGAACAAGTGCGAACAAGAATTATAGAAATCCTCCTAACTTTTTTTAAAAATTTGACCACAGGTACTTTCGACTACGGAAAATTCAGTACACATAGTGGCTATCTGCGCAAACTTCTGGAAATCGAGATATTTCGATCTGAAAATCCGGAGCTCTGCGCCCATTCCTCGCCTCCTTCCTTCCCCTTCTTTCCTATATGCATTCCACGCTGAAGGAAAAACAAGCAGCGGTGGCCGAGGGGTAAAGAGGGGGATGCGGTATATTAAGTGTGGGTTCGGTTTCGCTTCACGGCAAAATTTTTTTTCGCATTTCTGATTTTGCTTTTTTTCAAGTTTTAAATTTTTTACAGGATCATGATAAAAAAGATGAAACAAAACCTTTATGATCTGCCTTTCCAGATTCAGAAAAGTTTCTTGTTTTTTCTGTTTATTTTTATTCCTGTCATGATAGATGTTGAGAAAGTTTTTGACTATGTCTATGCTTCCATGCGGACTTCCAAGTCATCGGCGGCTGGTTTGACACTGTCAATGGCACTTTGATCTTTCCAGCTACTCCACGAGTCCACCAAAAGTAGAGCATCTTTTGGCATCGATAAGTCAAAAACGACTTTTTCAAAGAATACCGTCATCAAATGTTTCGTCATGATGTGCGAACTGTGACAGGTTACGACCAAATTTGATGCTTTGTAGTGGCCTTTTTTGGGGAACTTTCCACCTTTTTGTTTCAACGTCAAGAACAACTTTGGATGAAATGTCCCATCGGGAGAAATAAACGGAAACGCTATAAGAATTGGTCGTGGAAGACACATTCTGGACGACACAATTAATATCTTTCGATCCTGTGAAGGCCAACGTTCTTGCATTGTTCATCTCCAGCTGAAATCCGCTTTGATCAGCGTTGAAGACGTTGGATTTGAGATACGTGGAAAGGACTTGATGGGTCTCTTTGACGAAATACTTGGATGTATTCTCGATTTTGTCTTAATTTCAGTGCCGGACACTCGCTATGAACTTCGTGATTTTCCGGGATGATAGTCCAAATCCTCTTTGCCATTTCCAAACCAATCATCCGGAGAAACAAATTTGATATTCATCTTATTTCGATTGATGATATCCACAATCTGAAATCGAAGTGTGGCATCATGGAGAACCTTTCCTTCTTCCAAGATATGTCTATGCTCATTGGAAATGTCTTCCAAAGAAGCCTTGCCTGGACGGAGAGGATTCCACTTTTGCCGATTTCCTTCTCAAAATTCTGAACTCTGCTGCTGATGGATTTTGTGTCTTTTTGTCCACGACCAATTCTTATACAGTGTTTCCGTTGATTTCTGCCGATGGGACACTTCATCCAAAGCTATTCGAGACGTTGAAACAGAAAGGTGAAAAGTTCCCCAAAAAAGGCCACTACAAAGCATCAAATTTGATGGTAACCTGTCACAGTTCGCACATTATGACGAAACATTTGATGAAGGTATTCTTTGAAAAAGTCGTTTTTGACTCATCTATGCCAAAAGATGCTCTACTTTTGGTGGTCTCGAGGAGTAGCTGGAAGGATCAAAGTGCCGTTGACAGTGTCAAACCAGCCGCCGATGACTTGGAAGTCCGCATGGAAGCATAGACATAGTCAAAAACTTTCTCAACATCTATCATGACAGGAATAAAAATAAACAGGAAAAACAAGAAACTTTTCTGAATCTGGAAAGGCAGATCATGAAGGTTTTGTTTCATCTTTTTTATCATGATCCTGTAAAAATTTTAAAACTTGAAAAAAAAGCAAAATCAGAAATGCGAAAAAAAATTTTGCCGTGAAGCGAAACCGAACCCACACTTAAAATACTCTCATCCCACTCTTTACCCCTCGGCCACCGCTGCTTGTTTTTCCCACAGCGTGGAATGCGTATAGGAAAGAAGGGGAAGGAAGGAGGCGAGGAAAGGGCGCAGAGCTCCGGATTTTCAGATCGAAATATCTCGATTTCCAGAAGTTTGCGCAGATACCCACTATGTGTACTGAATTTCCCGTAGTCGAAAGTACCTGTGGGCAAATTTTTAAAAAAAAGTTAGGAGGATTTCTATTCGAGGTTCCCTTGTCAGTATTTTGGGTACAGAAAATGTTTTCTAACGGGTTCAGAGTTATCAAAAAAATATGTTTTATTCGAAGAAGTTTTCCATTCAGAAGCCAGAGATCGCGATTTTCACTCTTTGTCGAACTCTTTTAACAATCATAATCAATAAAAAATATGCAAAAAACTTATGCCCCCACGCAGGATTGAACTACGGACCTTTGGTTTACAAGACCAACGCTCTGCCTCTGAGCTATAAGGGCTATTGAGGGCTTGCCGTTTTTCATACAGTGACTATACAACGGAATTATTTTTTTCTTGACAATAACATAACGATAAGGGTGATGCAAGAATATTCACGCAGTTAATTTAATTATTTAGTAGAAAAGAGAAAATGTTTTCTAACGGGTTCAAAAAATGTTTTATTCCAAGAAGTTTTCCATTCATAAGCCAGAGATCGTGATTTTCACTCTTGATGCAATGTTTTTAACGATCATAATCAATAAAAAAATATACAAAAAAGGTATGCCCTCACGCAGGATTGAACTACGGACCTTTGGTTTACGAGACCAACGCTCTGCCTCTGAGCTATAAGGGCTATTGAGGGCTTGCTGTTTTTCATACAGTGACTATAAAATGGAATTCCTTTTTTCCCGACAATAACATAGCGATAAGGGTGATGCAAGAATATTCACGCAGTTTAATTTAATTATTTAGTAGAAAAGAGAAAATGTTTTCTAACGTGTTCAGAGTTATCAAAAAAATATGTTTTATTCGAAGAAGTTTTCCATTCAGAAGCCAGAGATCGCGATTTTCACTCTTTGTCGAACTCTTTTAACAATCATAATCAATAAAAAATATACAAAAAAAGTATGCCCCACGCAGGATTGAACTACGGACCTTTGGTTTACAAGACCAACGCTCTGCCTCTGAGCTATAAGGGCTATTGAGGGCTTGCCGTTTTTCCTACACTGACAACAAAACTAAATTCCTTTTTTCTCGACAATAACATAGCGATAAAGGCGGAGAAAGAATATTCACGGAGTTATTTTAAGTTATTTAGTAGAACTGAGAAAATGATTTCTAACGTGTTCAAAAAATGTTTTATTCAAGAAGTTTTCCATTCATAAGCCAGAGATCGTGATTTTCACTCTTGATGCAATGTTTTTAACGATCATAATCAATAAAAAAATATACAAAAAAGGTATGCCCCCACGCAGGATTGAACTACGGACCTTTGGTTTACAAGACCAACGCTCTGCCTCTGAGCTATAAGGGCTATTGAGGGCTTGCCGTTTTTCATACAGTGACTATACAACGGAATTATTTTTTTCTTGACAATAACATAACGATAAGGGTGATGCAAGAATATTCACGCAGTTAATTTAATTATTTAGTAGAAAAGAGAAAATGTTTTCTAACGTGTTCAAAAAATGTTTTATTCCAAGAAGTTTTCCATTCATAAGCCAGAGATCGTGATTTTCACTCTTGATGCAATGTTTTTAACGATCATAATCAATAAAAAAATATACAAAAAAAGGTATGCCCTCACGCAGGATTGAACTACGGACCTTTGGTTTACAAGACCAACGCTCTGCCTCTGAGCTATAAGGGCTATTGAGGGCTTGCCGTTTTTCATACAGTGACTATACAACGGAATTATTTTTTTCTTGACAATAACATAACGATAAGGGTGATGCAAGAATATTCACGCAGTTAATTTAATTATTTAGTAGAAAAGAGAAAATGTTTTCTAACGTGTTCAAAAAATGTTTTATTCCAAGAAGTTTTCCATTCATAAGCCAGAGATCGTGATTTTCACTCTTGATGCAATGTTTTTAACGATCATAATCAATAAAAAAATATGCAAAAAAACTTATGCCCCCACGCAGGATTGAACTACGGACCTTTGGTTTACAAGACCAACGCTCTGCCTCTGAGCTATAAGGGCTATTGAGGGCTTGCCGTTTTTCATACAGTGACTATACAACGGAATTATTTTTTTCTTGACAATAACATAACGATAAGGGTGATGCAAGAATATTCACGCAGTTAATTTAATTATTTAGTAGAAAAGAGAAAATGTTTTCTAACGGGTTCAAAAAATGTTTTATTCCAAGAAGTTTTCCATTCATAAGCCAGAGATCGTGATTTTCACTCTTGATGCAATGTTTTTAACGATCATAATCAATAAAAAAATATACAAAAAAGGTATGCCCTCACGCAGGATTGAACTACGGACCTTTGGTTTACGAGACCAACGCTCTGCCTCTGAGCTATAAGGGCTATTGAGGGCTTGCTGTTTTTCATACAGTGACTATAAAATGGAATTCCTTTTTTCCCGACAATAACATAGCGATAAGGGTGATGCAAGAATATTCACGCAGTTAATTTAATTATTTAGTAGAAAAGAGAAAATGTTTTCTAACGTGTTCAGAGTTATCAAAAAAATATGTTTTATTCGAAGAAGTTTTCCATTCAGAAGCCAGAGATCGCGATTTTCACTCTTTGTCGAACTCTTTTAACAATCATAATCAATAAAAAATATACAAAAAAAGGTATGCCCCCACGCAGGATTGAACTACGGACCTTTGGTTTACGAGACCAACGCTCTGCCTCTGAGCTATAAGGGCAATTAAGGTTTGTTGTTTTTCATACAGTGACTATAAAACGGAATTTCTTTTTTCCCGACAATAACATAGCGACAAGGGTGATGCAAGAATATTCACGCAGTTAATTTATTTATTTAGTAGAAAAGAGAAAATGTTTTCTAACGTGTTCAGAGTTATCAAAAAAATATGTTTTATTCGAAGAAGTTTTCCATTCAGAAGCCAGAGATCGCGATTTTCACTCTTTGTCGAACTCTTTTAACAATCATAATCAATAAAAAATATGCAAAAAACTTATGCCCCCACGCAGGATTGAACTACGGACCTTTGGTTTACAAGACCAACGCTCTGCCTCTGAGCTATAAGGGCTATTCACACGTAAACCGCAGTTTGCGAACAGTTGCTGAAAAAAGGGCATATTTGCGAATAGTCGCTCAAAAGTTGCTGAATAACGCCCGAATTTGCAAACAGTTGTCCAAAAGTCGCGGAGTTATCAAAAATTGGAAAATGATTCGCGAATTTTTGAGCAATCGTTCCTCAATAGTTCCGCAACCTTTCAATAATCGACAAAATCGCATAAGAATTGTCAAATAATTGTCGAAACGTTGTTCAACACACCTCGAATTTGTGAATTATTGTTGAATAGTTGCTCAGTTGGCTCAAAATCGCCAGAAAAAAGCGATTGGCAAATCGTTTTTGAAAAATTGTTAAATTTTTAAAGGCACACTCACCCGCTTGGCTGTTAGATCTCGCCCCGCAATGAAAGTTCTGTTGTTTTTATTCCCAAGCATCTCTTCGTATAGTATGGGGAAATTGCTTTTTCTATTGTTAATTTTTCTATTCTAATTTTTCTTATGTTTCGTAATTTTCTTTGATTTAGGCAAAGCGGGCTCTGTTTGGATTTAAATCTCACAATTCGGAAGGATCGTGCTTCGTCGGCGTTTGTCATGGCACACCATAAAATTATGTCTCACGGTAATAGTATCCGGTAGCAACAATGATTGAAGTGAATTTCAGCTAGATACATTGTTCGCGAAGGTCATTTGACGGATGAAGACGCCAAAAACGCCAAAAACGCACAAAACGAGTTTGGAAACACGTACCCAAACGTTTTGGACTATTGTTATCCGTATGAAACTATCGTTGATCTTCTTCATAATGGAACTGAAGGATTATTTCAGTTGATTTTGAATGGTTGTGTTTAATTGTGATGCATTTGTTTATTGTTATCTTTTAGAGGCCCTGGCGGACAACGAAAGAAGATTTTATCTTTTCGAGAACGACTACTCCTTGTTTTCCGAACTCTGCAACAAATCCAACTCACTGGCTCATGAAGAAATGTGAAGTAAGTGAAAAAGACGGGAGAAAAATAAACTGAATTATTTCAGGTCAATCTCAGAAATGCACTGAAATCGAAAAAAACCTGGACTGGTATAATATTCTCGAAATGTCGGATAGCGACGGAATCCGCGAAACTCCGCTCTCATAGTCAGACCTCTGTCGGACGGTGGCCTTGGAGCTGTTCGAATCGAATGAAAGGAAAAAAGTGCAGAGGCAAAGACAAAAAGTCACGCCGGATCGTTCTTCCAGTGCGAACATATTCGATCTGGAAGACTCGTTTACGGTGAATTCGCTCGCCGAGTTGCCAGGGACTGATCCTCTATTTTATTTTTACAATTTATTGTTGATGTTGTCATTACTTTTGATCTCTTCATACATGTTTTGTTTCTTTTTGAAAAGTCAATACAGAGAAGCAACAACTGAACAATTGCTAAATAATTACTAAACAGACACCCAAGAGTGCAATTACCGAATAGTCGACAATTCGTTGGCAAATGATCAGCAATCAGTTGTCCAATATATTTGACAACTGATTGTTCCCGACTTAGCAATTATTGGCCAACTGATTGCTTACCATTTACAAACTGCGGTTTACGTGTGTTGAGGGCTTGCTGTTTTTCATACAGTGACTATAAAACGGAATTCCTTTTTCCCCGACAATAACATAGCGATAATTGTGATGCAAGAATATTCACGCAGTTAATTTAATTATTTAGTAGAAAAGAGAAAATGTTTTCTAACGGGTTCAAAAAATGTTTTATTCCAAGAAGTTTTCCATTCATAAGCCAGAGATCGTGATTTTCACTCTTGATGCAATGTTTTTAACGATCATAATCAATAAAAAAATATACAAAAAAGGTATGCCCTCACGCAGGATTGAACTACGGACCTTTGGTTTACGAGACCAACGCTCTGCCTCTGAGCTATAAGGGCAATTAAGGTTTGCTGTTGTTCCTACTTATTAATTAATTACTTAGTCGATCCGTTAGTCGCTTGTGTGGGCGCGGATCACAGCTAACCATTCTTTGCGATTTTGGGCGATGGTTGTCCATGAAGCTCTTTTATACTGAACTCTTTTATAAAGTAGGAGGAGCGTTACAGTGTAACTGTATTTTGCTAGAATGTCTGGGGCGAATGGAAGTGTAATAGAAAAAACCGGGAGAGCGATTTAAAGAAAAGTTAATATCCGTTATTAATTAAGAAAATATTAATGAAAGAAATTAATTTTATGGTAGACATGAGAGTACTCAGTATTTTGGATACAGAAAATGATTTCTAACGGGTTCAGAGTTTTCAAAAAATATATTTTATTCGAAGAAGTTTTCCATTCAGAAGCCAGAGATCGCGATTTTCACCCTTTGTCAAACTCTTTTAACAATCATAATCAATAAAAAATATGCAAAAAAACTTATGCCCCCACGCAGGATTGAACTACGGACCTTTGGTTTACAAGACCAACGCTCTGCCTCTGAGCTATAAGGGCTATTGAGGGCTTGCCGTTTTTCATACAGTGACTATACAACGGAATTCTTTTTTTCACGACAATAATATAGCGATAAGGGTGATGCAAGAATATTCACGCAGTTAATTTAATTATTTAGTAGAAAAGAGAAAATGTTTTCTAACGGGTTCAAAAAATGTTTTATTTCAAGAAGTTTTCCATTCATAAGCCAGAGATCGTGATTTTCACTCTTGATGCAATGTTTTTAACGATCATAATCAATAAAAAAATATACAAAAAAGGTATGCCCTCACGCAGGATTGAACTACGGACCTTTGGTTTACGAGACCAACGCTCTGCCTCTGAGCTATAAGGGCTATTGAGGGCTTGCTGTTTTTCATACAGTGACTATACAACGGAATTCTTTTTTTCACGACAATAATATAGCGATAAGGGTGATGCAAGAATATTCACGCAGTTAATTTAATTATTTAGTAGAAAAGAGAAAATGTTTTCTAACGGGTTCAAAAAATGTTTTATTCCAAGAAGTTTTCCATTCATAAGCCAGAGATCGTGATTTTCACTCTTGATGCAATGTTTTTAACGATCATAATCAATAAAAAAATATACAAAAAAGGTATGCCCTCACGCAGGATTGAACTACGGACCTTTGGTTTACGAGACCAACGCTCTGCCTCTGAGCTATAAGGGCTATTGAGGGCTTGCTGTTTTTCATACAGTGACTATACAACGGAATTCTTTTTTTCACGACAATAACATAACGATAAGGGTGATGCAAGAATATTCACGCAGTTAATTTAATTATTTAGTAGAAAAGAGAAAATGTTTTCTAACGGGTTCAGAGTTATCAAAAAATATGTTTTATTACAAGAAGTTTTCCATTCATAAGCCAGAGAACTAGATGTCCACGCAAATTTAATTATGCAATAATCTCACATGGGATTTAGTTGTTTAATGTTTCTCTGATTCAGACATCAGCTCATTGTGTCGCATAAGTTTCGTTTACAGTGGATTTGGATCATCGTGGTATAGTTTTGTTTTAATCATTAAAAAAATGATCGCGACTTTCACTCTTGGTAGAATTCTTTTAATGATCTTAAGCGATAAAAAATATACAAAAAAGGGTATGCCCCCACGCAGGATTGAACTACGGACCTTTGGTTTACGAGACCAACGCTCTGCCTCTGAGCTATAAGGGCTGTTGAGGGTTGACTGTTTGTTTTACAGTGACTATAAAACGAAATTCCTGCTTTCCCGACAGCAACATACCGAGCGGAGCGGAAGAAAAACAATGAGCTACAATTATTTTGCAAAAGTATGTACATGCTTTCTTACTGGTTCAGGATTTGTGCAATTAAAAGGTCAAGTATACTCCTTTTGAAAACGAATTGAATGTTGAAGATCTAACTTTTCCAATGAAAATTAAAGATATAAATAAGTTTGAGGAGATTAATGATTTTGTTAAATGTGTTAGAATGCACTGAAAAAGAAAAAATATATTCATTACGTCCTTCAAGAAGAATTACAGCCGACAATAATATAGTTATAAACTTATTATAACATGTAAATGGTGAAGGACTAGGCTAGACGACTCTACCCCATTCACAGTGCTGTCCGGACATGTCCCCACTGATTATAACTTGTTCTGATTCCAGACTCACTTCTACGGTGGAAAGGAATTTTGAAATGAAGACGATCTCAAAACCTATCGGCAGTCTTTTTCAGATAGTAACTTGCGGGACTTCTATCCAAATGGAATCGATAGTAATGGTGCATATTATGTTGCCTGATATTAGAAATAAATAAAGAAATTTTAATTTTAAAAGTTTTTCAATTAGTCGTACAATTATTTTGACCAACCTGATTGAAAAAGATCATACACAAACCAAATTCATACAGTATCAAAAATCCGAGCTCTCAAAGAAATTGGATACTTTTGCTTTCACACACTTCTAGAAAGAAAAACTGTAACGAACATGGATGAAAATCAGTCATTTAACAAGAATCTGGTCGACAATAGCAGCTATTTCCCGATTGTATAGATCCTAAAACGCAATGAAATCTACAATTTGGGAGGTTATTTAATTACTTGGATAATTAGACGCCCGGTTGTCGGCTGGAGATGTTCTCAGCGCTGGGCACACGTCTCTTTCCATTTGTTTCGGTCCTGTGTGGCTTGGGACCAGTTGCCGCCGGGAGTATTGAACTTCTTCAGTGCCTCGGAGCATCTTGTTGCGGGACGGCCCAACGTTCTTTTAACGTCCCTTGGATACCAGAAGGTGATTCGGTTTGTCCATCTATTGTCATGTCTTCGCACAAGGTGGCCTGCTCATCGGTATTTCGCGGTGGCTGTGTATTCCACAGCGTCTCGGATGCCAGATTTTTACCGTAGGGATTCGGGATTTGGAAGGTAAACTTCGGGAGGTTAACCGTATAAAAATAGTGAAATGGAACAAAGTACTGAAAGAACCATTGTTAGGCCCGAATTGTGCACGCTCATTTTGTTTGATGTATTTAAATTTTCTCAAATTCTCAAAAGATTTTTAAAATCGATATTTCAAATGGCAAATTTTCGATAGTTATCGGTTTCACTTTTAACTAATCTGAAAATGTCGAATGTTTAACAGCTGTCTTCCGTTTCAATTCGGTGTACCTGGATATTGGTCAATCTGAACTTTTTAAGAAGAATTTCTTTCATTAATTTCATTTAATGTGAAATACAAATGGAATCATTTAAAAAAATTTATTGATTATTTCGGAAATGACATCATAAAATTAACAATTTTTAAGGAAATTCTGAGATGATGAAAAGAAATTAAATCAGAGCAACATTTTCAAATGAAAACTTTGATTTTCGGAAAAAAATGTCTAAAATTGTTTGCATTTCGTCTTTTTTTGGTTAGAAATATTAGTATTATTATGGTTCAGACCACTATTCTTAAGTTAAACCAAAGAAAATCGCTTTCCGTCTTTATCGTCCTATGTGCTACCTTATAATCGTCGCGATCCACGTATTTCCTAAAAATTAATGGAACTAAATTTGAATGCTTCTGAATACCACCTTATCTCATGGAACCCCTTATGGAACCGTGTGTGTGAACCAATACGAGTTAAGCTTGGTGCAAAAGACTACGCGACTCGCGCAGGAGCTATTTCCCTCGATGCTATAACCTTGGCCTCCATGGCTAAAGCTGGTACAAATTGGTCATTTTACTCATTTGTTCTTATCAGATTCTTTCCCTCATGACTCACTTATCTCGTGCCATTTCGTTATTTTTTGTCCCTTTAAGTATTTTTAAAGTATGTTACGTCCATTCTAGTTCTTTTTATGCCTGCTATGTTCTTTTAAAAGAGAAGTACTAATTCTAAAATTTCTAAATCATAGATTGACTTGATTTTGGAAAACAAGTCAAGTAGAGGTGGTAATTGTTAAAATTATGCTATCAATACATGTATTTTGAATTTGAATTTGAATTTTCTGTGAACTACAGTGCGTTTCACATTTACAGTGCGGCATCCAAATACCGTTACACGCTTGAAACGTTATAAATGTCTTCAAACAAGTTCAATTTTCACCAGAATTGGACAGAAGTTTAATGAAATGATACAAAAACAAGTTTTAACGATAGTTTTCAAATCGCCCTTCTTTGGCCTTCACCACCGCTCTCAATCTCTTCGGGTAAGCGTCCACCACGGCACGCAGGTAGTTGGCATCCATTTCGTCTCAGGCTTTCACAAGTAAGACCTTCAGAGCGCTCAAACTAGGGTAGTTTTGGTGGAAACCTTCTGGGTTAAATATCCCCAAACGGCGTAGTCCATAGGATTCAGGTCGGGTGACGACGCTGGCCATTCTGACTAGGAGATGAACTCAGGAAAATTGTTTTTGCACCACTGCTGAGTGGCCTTGGCGCGATGAGCCGGTGCGCCGTCTTGTTGGAAGCACCAGGGTCGGTTTCCGTAATGCGACTTGGACCACGGAAGAACTACAGCCTCTAAAATGTGTTTTCTGTAGTAGGTTTGGTTCACCTTGGCTCCCAAATCAACAAAAATCAGCGGAGTTTTGCCATCGGAGCAAATTCCACCAAAAACCATGACTGAAGACGGATGAGATGTCTTATTGAGAATTTTTCCGTTCTTACAGACAGTTTGAAAATCTTTTGCAATAACCCGATGGTTTTGGCCATTCTTATTAGCTTCAACGGTGAAAAATTTCTCGTCTGCGAACAGTGTGCCTGAGCGCGTGCCTTGAAGAAGCTTTCGTGCTTTCTGCATTCGGAGAGCTTTGATTTTCTCGTTCAGGAATGCGCTATTTTGCATACGATACGGAGTCATCTTCAGCTTCTCTTTGACAATGATTTCCATAGAATATCGGCACTTTTCGAAGTCTTTAGCAAGCTTCCTCATGCTTCGCTCCGGATTTCTTCGGATTCTTTCCGGAACGCTTTTGGCGTCGTCAAAGTGACAGGACGATCCGATCTTGGATGGTCATCAGGTGTACGAAGACGGTGGAATCGAGTAACAGTCCTATGAACAAGCATTCCGTTGACATTCAACCGCTTAGCGATCTCCGAATTCGACACACCCTGCTGCATCAGTTTTAATAATAGAACCACGATGGGGTGAAGCAGCCGTCATTACCTTAAAAATGAAAGTTGCAACCAGAAAATTGAAAAACATAGTAATAAATATGTAATAATTAATAAAAAGTAAAATTGATACAGTAGCGACCTGTGCTCATGCGCCAGAATCCACGCAAAGTTGTGTAACACTACATGGCTGCCACCCTGTATACGGTCGCCCCTGTTTAAGACTGTAACAGCTTGATTAGGGGATTTCACAGCAAGACAACTGCAAAATCGAATTCCCCAAAAAAAAGTTACGTATATGGGCCAATTTTTAGGATCCTATCTGAAAAAGATTTGGTATAGCGCCTGAAAGTTTGAAAATGGTCTATTTGCAAGCGTTTAATACGGTCACACTATCAAAAGTTGTGAGAACAGTAGCAAATCATTTATAAGTGGCAGGAGACGTGACCTTTAGATTTGAAACTGTAAGGGACATTAAAATCCGTTTACAGATTACCATGGTTATTCACCAGACCCAGGGACAACTCGCCTATTCATAAGAGTTGAGTCAAACCTTCGCTACCTAGCTACCCCTTTCCACCTTTTGGAGAATAGGATTCAGTAGAAAGCAGGGGCCGCAGAGATTCATCAGCACTAAAAGGAAAACATTTTCATAAAAGCCTGAGCCTCACTCAAATCAGTTCTGTCTCTCACGTAAAATTTCTAACTACAGTACTTGCTTCCAGATCACCAGCTCCTACCGCTTTTCTAAATCAAAGGCAGCGACTAGGAATGCAGGTTCAACAACGCTCATGGTTACCATATAACGAGGAGTGTAAACAAGATTCAATGATTGTCATATTTTTCAGTTTTCTGACTTTGGCAATAATAAAAAAATGCATTACGCGAACCTGTGTAAGTGGTGGCATAAGCTTATTGAATCTTAGATTAACTGGATTCAGGAATACGAATCGAGAAGAAATGACAGCTGATACAGTTGGCCTACATTGTATGAATTTAATATTTAGATTCAAATTTCAGTGAATTATGGTTATGATACGATCTTTTAATGAGAGGTTTTGTTTTATAAGAAAGGACTTCAAGAATTTGAATTTCACCGAGAAGAGAAAATTCAGAGTTTTAACTGTCGTCGCTGCTAGCTTTGCTTTGCCCACATAGACGTTCTGAAAATGATAAAAAAGCAGATAATGCGCAGCTGCTCTTTCTATTTCTTCTTTCTATTTCTTCTCGAGACCGTCGCGTCAAAAAATTGGGTGCCGCTTGCAGGAAAATCTTTTCTTAGCTTTCTAAGAGAGTTTTATGAAATTAGCAAAGGAGTTAATTATGCACTGATGAGTCGTTCGTTTTATGTCAAAAAATTCTATTATTTTTGACCGCGAGAGATAGTTTTTTTTTGTTCCTCACTCTGAAGAAGATCTACTTATTATTAAGCGAATAGTTCTGTCTGTATGTGACTCTGTCCAAGACGTTTCATTGAATAACTCAAAAGATCGTGGTCTTTTACTTTGATATTCGGGATGGAGTCATGACCACCCGAGCGCTTCGAAACCATATATCTAGGAGGTCGCAGGGTACTAGGGATACTGTAGAACCGTACACCCAAATTGTACAAAACTGTCTTAACAACGATAAAAAAAGCCAAAATTTTGCTGATATATCAGTTGGCATGTCCGTATATCACATGTAAAAAATCAGCTTGATATCATTAAAACTACAATTTTTATGAACATTGTTTTTCAACGTTTTTGGAACATCACTATCTACTTATTATTAAGCGAATAGTTCTGTCTGTATGTGACTCTGTCCAAGACGTTTCATTGAATAACTCAAAAGATCGTGGGTCTTTTACTTTGATATTCGGGATGGAGTCATGACCACCCGAGCGCTTCACATTCATTTATTTAGGAGGTTGTAGGGTAGTTGGGATACGGCACGGGATGTAAATCTTATTTGGTTTTTGACGATCTGCTAATAAATTGTTTTACTAACAAGTGGAAAAGCAGAACGCCTACAATTATTTCTAAACGAAAGCCAGTGGAAGTCGCGGCGTAGCCGCGAACTTTCCGCTGGTATTTTTTAACAGAAAAGGGAATTGAGTGAATTAGTGGTTCTGACGTGGATATGACTAGACAAAGCCCTAGATTAAAAAAAAAACCTTAAAAAACAAAAATAATGAGGTAAGTTGCATGAGATTTTAGAATAAAAGTGACTGACAAAATAATAATTCAATAAGCTGAAAGAAAATCAATAGTCTAAGTATACTTCAAGAATAATTAAGATATGTGATGAAATTTTTGCAAAAACAAAATTTCAGATAGACGTTAAGTTAGCGCACAAGCGGAAAAGTAGAAAAAATTGGGGACAGCAAACAATCATTCCTACATACTTCCAGCATCGATTAGCACTATCATCATTCATTCCTATTCGGTGTCGTATGGAAATGCTCCTTTCCGTTTTGTTGCTGCTTTTCCATCTCTTCAACTCCGGCAAGACTGGTTAAGTAATGAGGGAATCCGCGTTTGGCCTCCATTTTGCCCTGTTTTTTATCTCCTCGAATGAAAACGCTCGTTTTTGAAGATTTTTGGCGGCTCCTTGGCGAAGTGAATGGTTTGAGGTCACTACGCTTATCTTCCCCAATGTTTTCTTAGCAATTGCCGAAATTTCACGCATCAAAAGTTGTGCTCCAATCTTTAAGAACGCGCCCATTCAAATGATCAATTCTGAGTAGTTCAGTCATTGCAATCAAAATCTTTACTACCCTCATCTGCCTCTACATTTCTGACTCAAGTAGTCCAAATAAGCTTTGCTGTGCCTATGGTTTTTTGATGAGTCAGTTGAAGATAACTTTCCAATGATGACACGCCTAGCGCTATGCGGATGAAAGCGTGTTTTAAAAAGAGAAAAAAAGATGATTAAAATTATAATATTTATTGAGGGAAAAAAGCCTGACACTGTTGGTCGGCTGTAAAAAACCTCAATTAATAAAGATCGCAAAAAACATATATTTAAAAAGCCATTTAAAATCCATCGTTGCTTTTGATAGAATGATGATATATAAGTGAACTCCAAACTTGTTGTTGGCCCAAAAACGCACCCAGAGTTTCCGGCGGCAGTTCAAATTCCACGGCGGAAGCTGGAAGAAAGGATTGAATTAAAATTCAACGTCTTGCAACTCTTTCTTCATATATTCTTTTCTCATAACGAATTCAGCTCCTGACTGTCGAAATGCATTAGAATACCGTGCGTTCTCGACGATTCAACTAAGATAAAGTCTACTGCTTTCAAAACTTCCATTCTGCCTAATTCTTTAGCGAAATCTAGGTTTATCGCAGAGCATGGAGAGTTTCCTAACAATCTTCCCTCATCCGTCTTTCAAATCTAGACCGACACCCTAGGTGGAGGTGTGGGTGAATGGGTCCTC
Source organism: Caenorhabditis inopinata (assembly GCA_003052745.1). Lineage (NCBI taxonomy): Eukaryota > Metazoa > Nematoda > Chromadorea > Rhabditida > Rhabditidae > Caenorhabditis > Caenorhabditis inopinata. The sequence continues at coordinate 2,675,441 of AP018156.1, read as the reverse complement.
CATTTTTAGACTTCAACGAAATAACTAGAACACTATTTCTTTCTTCTCACCATTCGATTTGGGTATCCGTGCCGATTCGTGGTTCTCCACGGTTTTTTGGTTTCCTGCCACGGTGGTTGCCAACATTCTTTGTCTAGCAATCGATTCGCTGCCTGCAACAATCACTATCGATCATAGATAACCGCACAACTTCTGGAGCCAGGCTTCTTTTAATTTTCTCCAACTGAATTCGCAGCAAAGTCTCTTTTTTCTCTTCGCAGCAAATTCTCTTCTTTTCTCCATTAAAGTGACGGTTCTAGCAAGCAGGTTCGTTCTTTCTCCTCAGCCAAGAAAAACGAACCACCTGCCTAGAAGCAGCCTTAACAGTATCGTAAAAATAGTCTCTTATTCAGCCAGCGCGATGGTTTTCGGAGCTGTATGCTCGACAGGCAAATGTCACTTGGTATTCGTAGAAAATAGTCAGAATCAACAAGGAATACTATGTCAAGGACATTTTGAAAATTAATTTGTTGCTGCGTACTCAACAGCACTTTGACGTACAGCATTGGACTTTTCAGCAGGATTGAACCCACACAACACTGTTGAGAGGCTCACCTTACTGCTTTCGTGAAGGCGTTGGAATGGCCAGCTTCCTCCCCGGATTTGAATCGTTTGGAATTCTCCATTTGAAGCGTCCCACAGGCAAGACAACTCTAAGCCACAATCAAATGCCACCATCAACTCTCATCAACGCAGTATAACGGCTGTCATCGAAGTGAAAAGAAGTCGAGCTGAGCAATAATATCTGAAGTAAATTAGCACCTAAATAAACATTTCGTTGAATCTCATCTGAATCTGAAAACTATATTCGATTTTGTGATAATTCAAACTTACCGGTAATTCTGTGCCAACCTGTAATACATAGTTATAAGACGGGAGATCGACAATTGGAATCTTAGATAACCTTGTTTTGAAAAATGAGTCCACAAGAGATGGCAAATGATAAAGTAATGCCGCTAAAAACGAGTTTTGAGAAGGAAGCGAGGGACGTTGTTGAATACAAATCTCAAATATCATCCCTCAAGTCACCAACAAGTGAATCACTTCTAGGGCAAGAATAGAGCAGGAGATTCAGAATTGCTATTCGAAACTGATAAACAGCATCAACTTCAGCTTAACCGTTCCTTCCAGGTGAAGTGCGCACTGCTCTCAATTTATAACAAATGGCAAAGCAGGAGATGTACAAAATTACGGCAGACTTCATCAAAAGCTGCCACGATAATGTCATCAGCATAATAGCACGATGATTCTCAAAGTATTTAGAAAGCGGACAAGTTCTACTCTGATGAAAAAACTCTAACACTACTCTGATCTTTGAATGAAGAGACAGAAAATTTGGAGAATTATAGGCTTACGTGCCTTCTATCAGTATAAGACATTCTCAAAATGTCTAAGAAAAAACACTAAAATAAGCAGAGCCAGTCAAGCAAACAGGATTCCGTCGAGCATTCTCAACGATAGACCACATTGGAGGGAGTTGAAACAGTCTATCAAACTTGCTCAAAGAGTGCTACACTAACTGCAAGACCACCATTCGAAACGTTGAGATACCCACCACAAGAAGTGTACGCCAACGCGATCCTACATCTATGTACATATCACCAAATCTCTTCTCACATTGTCTAGAGCTCGTTCTCGGGCAAATGTCTTGGAAACACCTGAAAGGACACGACGACGACTACGCTCACGTGCCAGGAATCAGGATCATTGGCAGAAATCGCACCCATATGAAATTCGCAGAGGAAATTATTCCAGACGCAAACGACCCACAAACTCCAAGCCGAAATATTCAAGTCCATGACACAAAACGGCATGTCGGAAGACCTCCCACGAAATAGTCCGAATTACTGAGAAAGGAAGTCTCAATATATCGAGACTGACTACTTCATGGACCACAAAGACCCAATAGCGCAAGGCATGGTAAACTATGATTCAAGATTCCGAAAAGAGCAAGTTCTTTTAGAAGAGAGGTAATAATTCTTTAGTAGGGACATTGTGCATTGGAATCTTAGTTAACTTGATCATGGAATACGAGTCAAGACGATATAAAATTATATAAAATTACGATACATTTTATGAATTTAATATTCAATTTTATAGTTTGATATGAAATTTATGTGAACTATGAGTATGATACGACCTTTAAGAGAGATGTGATACTTTTTAAGACGGGGCTTTATGAATTAGAACCTTAGTTAACTTGATCATGGAATACGAGTCAAGATGATATAAAATTATATAAAGTTATGATACATTTTATGAATTTAATATTAAATTTTATATTTTGATATGAAATTTATGTGAACTATGAGTATGATACGACCTTTAAGAGAGATTTGATACTTTTTAAGACGGGGCTTTGTGAATTGGAATCTTAGTTAACTTGATCATGGAATACGAGTCAAGATGATATAAAATTATATAAAGTCATGATGAATTTTATGAATTTAATATTAAATTTTATATTTTGATATGAAATTTATGTGAACTATGAGTATGATACGACCTTTAAGAGAGATGTGATACTTTTTAAGACGGGGCTTTATGAATTAGAACCTTAGTTAACTTGATCATGGAATACGAGTCAAGATGATATAAAATTATATAAAGTTATGATACATTTTATGAATTTAATATTAAATTTTATATTTTGATATGAAATTTATGTGAACTATGAGTATGATACGACCTTTAAGAGAGATGTGATACTTTTTAAGACGGGGCTTTATGAATTAGAACCTTAGTTAACTTGATCATGGAATACGAGTCAAGATGATATAAAATTATATAAAGTTATGATACATTTTATGAATTTAATATTAAATTTTATATTTTGATATGAAATTTATGTGAACTATGAGTATGATACGACCTTTAAGAGAGATTTGATACTTTTCATGTCGGGGCTTTATGAATTGGAATCTTAGTTAACTTGATCATGGAATACGAGTCAAGATGATATGAAATTATATAAAGTCATGATGAATTTTATGAATTTAATATTAAATTTTATATTTTGATATGAAATTTATGTGAACTATGAGTATGATACGACCTTTAAGAGAGATTTGATACTTTTCATGTCGGAGCTTTATGAATTGGAATCTTAGTTAACTTGATCATGGAATACGAGTCAAGATGATATAAAATTATATAAAGTTATGATACATTTTATGAATTTAATGTTAAATTTTATAGTTTGATATGAAATTTATGTGAACTATGAGTATGATACGACCTTTAAGAGAGATTTGATACTTTTCATGTCGGGGCTTTATGAATTGGAATCTTAGTTAACTTGATCATGGAATACGAGTCAAGATGATATGAAATTATATAAAGTCATGATGAATTTTATGAATTTAATATTAAATTTTATATTTTGATATGAAATTTATGTGAACTATGAGTATGATACGACCTTTAAGAGAGATTTGATACTTTTCATGTCGGAGCTTTATGAATTGGAATCTTAGTTAACTTGATCATGGAATACGAGTCAAGATGATATGAAATTATATAAAGTCATGATGAATTTTATGAATTTAATATTAAATTTTATATTTTGATATGAAATTTATGTGAACTATGAGTATGATACGACTTTAAGAGAGATTTGATACTTTTCATGTCGGGGCTTTATGAATTGGAATCTTAGTTAACTTGATCATGGAATACGAGTCAAGATGATATAAAATTATATAAAGTCATGATGAATTTTATGAATTTAATATTAAATTTTATATTTTGATATGAAATTTATGTGAACTATGAGTATGATACGACCTTTAAGAGAGATTTGATACTTTTCATGTCGGGGCTTTATGAATTGGAATCTTAGTTAACTTGATCATGGAATACGAGTCAAGATGATATAAAATTATATAAAGTTATGATACATTTTATGAATTTAATGTTAAATTTTATAGTTTGATATGAAATTTATGTGAACTATGAGTATGATACGACTTTAAGAGAGATTTGATACTTTTCATGTCGGGGCTTTATGAATTGGAATCTTAGTTAACTTGATCATGGAATACGAGTCAAGATGATATGAAATTATATAAAGTCATGATGAATTTTATGAATTTAATATTAAATTTTATATTTTGATATGAAATTTATGTGAACTATGAGTATGATACGACCTTTAAGAGAGATTTGATACTTTTCATGTCGGGGCTTTATGAATTGGAATCTTAGTTAACTTGATCATGGAATACGAGTCAAGATGATATAAAATTATATAAAGTTATGATAATTTTATGAATTTAATATTAAATTTTATATTTTGATATGAAATTTATGTGAACTATGAGTATGATACGACTTTTAAGAGAGATTTGATACTTTTCATGTCGGGGCTTTATGAATTGGAATCTTAGTTAACTTGATCATGGAATACGAGTCAAGATGATATGAAATTATATAAAGTCATGATGAATTTTATGAATTTAATATTAAATTTTATATTTTGATATGAAATTTATGTGAACTATGAGTATGATACGACCTTTAAGAGAGATTTGATACTTTTCATGTCGGGGCTTTATGAATTGGAATCTTAGTTAACTTGATCATGGAATACGAGTCAAGATGATATGAAATTATATAAAGTCATGATGAATTTTATGAATTTAATATTAAATTTTATATTTTGATATGAAATTTATGTGAACTATGAGTATGATACGACCTTTAAGAGAGATTTGATACTTTTCATGTCGGGGCTTTATGAATTGGAATCTTAGTTAACTTGATCATGGAATACGAGTCAAGATGATATGAAATTATATAAAGTCATGATGAATTTTATGAATTTAATATTAAATTTTATATTTTGATATGAAATTTATGTGAACTATGAGTATGATACGACTTTAAGAGAGATTTGATACTTTTCATGTCGGGGCTTTATGAATTGGAATCTTAGTTAACTTGATCATGGAATACGAGTCAAGATGATATGAAATTATATAAAGTCATGATGAATTTTATGAATTTAATATTAAATTTTATATTTTGATATGAAATTTATGTGAACTATGAGTATGATACGACCTTTAAGAGAGATTTGATACTTTTCATGTCGGGGCTTTATGAATTGGAATCTTAGTTAACTTGATCATGGAATACGAGTCAAGATGATATAAAATTATATAAAGTCATGATGAATTTTATGAATTTAATATTAAATTTTATATTTTGATATGAAATTTATGTGAACTATGAGTATGATACGACCTTTAAGAGAGATTTGATACTTTTCATGTCGGGGCTTTATGAATTGGAATCTTAGTTAACTTGATCATGGAATACGAGTCAAGATGATATGAAATTATATAAAGTCATGATGAATTTTATGAATTTAATATTAAATTTTATATTTTGATATGAAATTTATGTGAACTATGAGTATGATACGACCTTTAAGAGAGATTTGATACTTTTCATGTCGGGGCTTTATGAATTGGAATCTTAGTTAACTTGATCATGGAATACGAGTCAAGATGATATAAAATTATATAAAGTCATGATGAATTTTATGAATTTAATATTAAATTTTATATTTTGATATGAAATTTATGTGAACTATGAGTATGATACGACCTTTAAGAGAGATTTGATACTTTTCATGTCGGGCTTTATGAATTGGAATCTTAGTTAACTTGATCATGGAATACGAGTCAAGATGATATAAAATTATATAAAGTCATGATGAATTTTATGAATTTAATATTAAATTTTATATTTTGATATGAAATTTATGTGAACTATGAGTATGATACGACCTTTAAGAGAGATTTGATACTTTTCATGTCGGGGCTTTATGAATTGGAATCTTAGTTAACTTGATCATGGAATACGAGTCAAGATGATATAAAATTATATAAAGTCATGATGAATTTTATGAATTTAATATTAAATTTTATATTTTGATATGAAATTTATGTGAACTATGAGTATGATACGACCTTTAAGAGAGATTTGATACTTTTCATGTCGGGGCTTTATGAATTGGAATCTTAGTTAACTTGATCATGGAATACGAGTCAAGATGATATGAAATTATATAAAGTCATGATGAATTTTATGAATTTAATATTAAATTTTATATTTTGATATGAAATTTATGTGAACTATGAGTATGATACGACCTTTAAGAGAGATTTGATACTTTTCATGTCGGGGCTTTATGAATTGGAATCTTAGTTAACTTGATCATGGAATACGAGTCAAGATGATATGAAATTATATAAAGTCATGATGAATTTTATGAATTTAATATTAAATTTTATATTTTGATATGAAATTTATGTGAACTATGAGTATGATACGACCTTTAAGAGAGATTTGATACTTTTCATGTCGGAGCTTTATGAATTGGAATCTTAGTTAACTTGATCATGGAATACGAGTCAAGATGATATAAAATTATATAAAGTCATGATGAATTTTATGAATTTAATATTAAATTTTATATTTTGATATGAAATTTATGTGAACTATGAGTATGATACGACCTTTAAGAGAGATTTGATACTTTTCATGTCGGGGCTTTATGAATTGGAATCTTAGTTAACTTGATCATGGAATACGAGTCAAGATGATATGAAATTATATAAAGTCATGATGAATTTTATGAATTTAATATTAAATTTTATATTTTGATATGAAATTTATGTGAACTATGAGTATGATACGACCTTTAAGAGAGATTTGATACTTTTCATGTCGGGGCTTTATGAATTGGAATCTTAGTTAACTTGATCATGGAATACGAGTCAAGATGATATAAAATTATATAAAGTCATGATGAATTTTATGAATTTAATATTAAATTTTATATTTTGATATGAAATTTATGTGAACTATGAGTATGATACGACCTTTAAGAGAGATTTGATACTTTTCATGTCGGGGCTTTATGAATTGGAATCTTAGTTAACTTGATCATGGAATACGAGTCAAGATGATATAAAATTATATAAAGTCATGATGAATTTTATGAATTTAATATTAAATTTTATATTTTGATATGAAATTTATGTGAACTATGAGTATGATACGACCTTTAAGAGAGATTTGATACTTTTCATGTCGGGGCTTTATGAATTGGAATCTTAGTTAACTTGATCATGGAATACGAGTCAAGATGATATAAAATTATATAAAGTCATGATGAATTTTATGAATTTAATATTAAATTTTATATTTTGATATGAAATTTATGTGAACTATGAGTATGATACGACCTTTAAGAGAGATTTGATACTTTTCATGTCGGGGCTTTATGAATTGGAATCTTAGTTAACTTGATCATGGAATACGAGTCAAGATGATATAAAATTATATAAAGTCATGATGAATTTTATGAATTTAATATTAAATTTTATATTTTGATATGAAATTTATGTGAACTATGAGTATGATACGACCTTTAAGAGAGATTTGATACTTTTCATGTCGGGGCTTTATGAATTGGAATCTTAGTTAACTTGATCATGGAATACGAGTCAAGATGATATAAAATTATATAAAGTCATGATGAATTTTATGAATTTAATATTAAATTTTATATTTTGATATGAAATTTATGTGAACTATGAGTATGATACGACCTTTAAGAGAGATTTGATACTTTTCATGTCGGGGCTTTATGAATTGGAATCTTAGTTAACTTGATCATGGAATACGAGTCAAGATGATATAAAATTATATAAAGTCATGATGAATTTTATGAATTTAATATTAAATTTTATATTTTGATATGAAATTTATGTGAACTATGAGTATGATACGACCTTTAAGAGAGATTTGATACTTTTCATGTCGGGGCTTTATGAATTGGAATCTTAGTTAACTTGATCATGGAATACGAGTCAAGATGATATAAAATTATATAAAGTCATGATGAATTTTATGAATTTAATATTAAATTTTATATTTTGATATGAAATTTATGTGAACTATGAGTATGATACGACCTTTAAGAGAGATTTGATACTTTTCATGTCGGGGCTTTATGAATTGGAATCTTAGTTAACTTGATCATGGAATACGAGTCAAGATGATATAAAATTATATAAAGTCATGATGAATTTTATGAATTTAATATTAAATTTTATATTTTGATATGAAATTTATGTGAACTATGAGTATGATACGACCTTTAAGAGAGATTTGATACTTTTCATGTCGGGGCTTTATGAATTGGAATCTTAGTTAACTTGATCATGGAATACGAGTCAAGATGATATAAAATTATATAAAGTCATGATGAATTTTATGAATTTAATATTAAATTTTATATTTTGATATGAAATTTATGTGAACTATGAGTATGATACGACCTTTAAGAGAGATTTGATACTTTTCATGTCGGGGCTTTATGAATTGGAATCTTAGTTAACTTGATCATGGAATACGAGTCAAGATGATATGAAATTATATAAAGTCATGATGAATTTTATGAATTTAATATTAAATTTTATATTTTGATATGAAATTTATGTGAACTATGAGTATGATACGACCTTTAAGAGAGATTTGATACTTTTCATGTCGGGGCTTTATGAATTGGAATCTTAGTTAACTTGATCATGGAATACGAGTCAAGATGATATGAAATTATATAAAGTCATGATGAATTTTATGAATTTAATATTAAATTTTATATTTTGATATGAAATTTATGTGAACTATGAGTATGATACGACCTTTAAGAGAGATTTGATACTTTTCATGTCGGGGCTTTATGAATTGGAATCTTAGTTAACTTGATCATGGAATACGAGTCAAGATGATATAAAATTATATAAAGTCATGATGAATTTTATGAATTTAATATTAAATTTTATATTTTGATATGAAATTTATGTGAACTATGAGTATGATACGACCTTTAAGAGAGATTTGATACTTTTCATGTCGGGGCTTTATGAATTGGAATCTTAGTTAACTTGATCATGGAATACGAGTCAAGATGATATAAAATTATATAAAGTCATGATGAATTTTATGAATTTAATATTAAATTTTATATTTTGATATGAAATTTATGTGAACTATGAGTATGATACGACCTTTAAGAGAGATTTGATACTTTTCATGTCGGGCTTTATGAATTGGAATCTTAGTTAACTTGATCATGGAATACGAGTCAAGATGATATAAAATTATATAAAGTCATGATGAATTTTATGAATTTAATATTAAATTTTATATTTTGATATGAAATTTATGTGAACTATGAGTATGATACGACCTTTAAGAGAGATTTGATACTTTTCATGTCGGGGCTTTATGAATTGGAATCTTAGTTAACTTGATCATGGAATACGAGTCAAGATGATATAAAATTATATAAAGTCATGATGAATTTTATGAATTTAATATTAAATTTTATATTTTGATATGAAATTTATGTGAACTATGAGTATGATACGACCTTTAAGAGAGATTTGATACTTTTCATGTCGGGGCTTTATGAATTGGAATCTTAGTTAACTTGATCATGGAATACGAGTCAAGATGATATAAAATTATATAAAGTCATGATGAATTTTATGAATTTAATATTAAATTTTATATTTTGATATGAAATTTATGTGAACTATGAGTATGATACGACCTTTAAGAGAGATTTGATACTTTTCATGTCGGGCTTTATGAATTGGAATCTTAGTTAACTTGATCATGGAATACGAGTCAAGATGATATAAAATTATATAAAGTCATGATGAATTTTATGAATTTAATATTAAATTTTATATTTTGATATGAAATTTATGTGAACTATGAGTATGATACGACCTTTAAGAGAGATTTGATACTTTTCATGTCGGGGCTTTATGAATTGGAATCTTAGTTAACTTGATCATGGAATACGAGTCAAGATGATATAAAATTATATAAAGTCATGATGAATTTTATGAATTTAATATTAAATTTTATATTTTGATATGAAATTTATGTGAACTATGAGTATGATACGACCTTTAAGAGAGATTTGATACTTTTCATGTCGGGGCTTTATGAATTGGAATCTTAGTTAACTTGATCATGGAATACGAGTCAAGATGATATAAAATTATATAAAGTCATGATGAATTTTATGAATTTAATATTAAATTTTATATTTTGATATGAAATTTATGTGAACTATGAGTATGATACGACCTTTAAGAGAGATTTGATACTTTTCATGTCGGGCTTTATGAATTGGAATCTTAGTTAACTTGATCATGGAATACGAGTCAAGATGATATAAAATTATATAAAGTCATGATGAATTTTATGAATTTAATATTAAATTTTATATTTTGATATGAAATTTATGTGAACTATGAGTATGATACGACCTTTAAGAGAGATTTGATACTTTTCATGTCGGGGCTTTATGAATTGGAATCTTAGTTAACTTGATCATGGAATACGAGTCAAGATGATATAAAATTATATAAAGTCATGATGAATTTTATGAATTTAATATTAAATTTTATATTTTGATATGAAATTTATGTGAACTATGAGTATGATACGACCTTTAAGAGAGATTTGATACTTTTCATGTCGGGGCTTTATGAATTGGAATCTTAGTTAACTTGATCATGGAATACGAGTCAAGATGATATAAAATTATATAAAGTCATGATGAATTTTATGAATTTAATATTAAATTTTATATTTTGATATGAAATTTATGTGAACTATGAGTATGATACGACCTTTAAGAGAGATTTGATACTTTTTCATGTCGGGGCTTTATGAATTGGAATCTTAGTTAACTTGATCATGGAATACGAGTCAAGATGATATAAAATTATATAAAGTCATGATGAATTTTATGAATTTAATATTAAATTTTATATTTTGATATGAAATTTATGTGAACTATGAGTATGATACGACCTTTAAGAGAGATTTGATACTTTTCATGTCGGGGCTTTATGAATTGGAATCTTAGTTAACTTGATCATGGAATACGAGTCAAGATGATATAAAATTATATAAAGTCATGATGAATTTTATGAATTTAATATTAAATTTTATATTTTGATATGAAATTTATGTGAACTATGAGTATGATACGACCTTTAAGAGAGATTTGATACTTTTCATGTCGGGGCTTTATGAATTGGAATCTTAGTTAACTTGATCATGGAATACGAGTCAAGATGATATAAAATTATATAAAGTCATGATGAATTTTATGAATTTAATATTAAATTTTATATTTTGATATGAAATTTATGTGAACTATGAGTATGATACGACCTTTAAGAGAGATTTGATACTTTTCATGTCGGGGCTTTATGAATTGGAATCTTAGTTAACTTGATCATGGAATACGAGTCAAGATGATATAAAATTATATAAAGTCATGATGAATTTTATGAATTTAATATTAAATTTTATATTTTGATATGAAATTTATGTGAACTATGAGTATGATACGACCTTTAAGAGAGATTTGATACTTTTCATGTCGGGGCTTTATGAATTGGAATCTTAGTTAACTTGATCATGGAATACGAGTCAAGATGATATAAAATTATATAAAGTCATGATGAATTTTATGAATTTAATATTAAATTTTATATTTTGATATGAAATTTATGTGAACTATGAGTATGATACGACCTTTAAGAGAGATTTGATACTTTTCATGTCGGGGCTTTATGAATTGGAATCTTAGTTAACTTGATCATGGAATACGAGTCAAGATGATATAAAATTATATAAAGTCATGATGAATTTTATGAATTTAATATTAAATTTTATATTTTGATATGAAATTTATGTGAACTATGAGTATGATACGACCTTTAAGAGAGATTTGATACTTTTCATGTCGGGGCTTTATGAATTGGAATCTTAGTTAACTTGATCATGGAATACGAGTCAAGATGATATAAAATTATATAAAGTCATGATGAATTTTATGAATTTAATATTAAATTTTATATTTTGATATGAAATTTATGTGAACTATGAGTATGATACGACCTTTAAGAGAGATTTGATACTTTTCATGTCGGGGCTTTATGAATTGGAATCTTAGTTAACTTGATCATGGAATACGAGTCAAGATGATATAAAATTATATAAAGTCATGATGAATTTTATGAATTTAATATTAAATTTTATATTTTGATATGAAATTTATGTGAACTATGAGTATGATACGACCTTTAAGAGAGATTTGATACTTTTCATGTCGGGGCTTTATGAATTGGAATCTTAGTTAACTTGATCATGGAATACGAGTCAAGATGATATAAAATTATATAAAGTCATGATGAATTTTATGAATTTAATATTAAATTTTATATTTTGATATGAAATTTATGTGAACTATGAGTATGATACGACCTTTAAGAGAGATTTGATACTTTTCATGTCGGGGCTTTATGAATTGGAATCTTAGTTAACTTGATCATGGAATACGAGTCAAGATGATATAAAATTATATAAAGTCATGATGAATTTTATGAATTTAATATTAAATTTTATATTTTGATATGAAATTTATGTGAACTATGAGTATGATACGACCTTTAAGAGAGATTTGATACTTTTCATGTCGGGGCTTTATGAATTGGAATCTTAGTTAACTTGATCATGGAATACGAGTCAAGATGATATAAAATTATATAAAGTCATGATGAATTTTATGAATTTAATATTAAATTTTATATTTTGATATGAAATTTATGTGAACTATGAGTATGATACGACCTTTAAGAGAGATTTGATACTTTTCATGTCGGGGCTTTATGAATTGGAATCTTAGTTAACTTGATCATGGAATACGAGTCAAGATGATATAAAATTATATAAAGTCATGATGAATTTTATGAATTTAATATTAAATTTTATATTTTGATATGAAATTTATGTGAACTATGAGTATGATACGACCTTTAAGAGAGATTTGATACTTTTCATGTCGGGGCTTTATGAATTGGAATCTTAGTTAACTTGATCATGGAATACGAGTCAAGATGATATAAAATTATATAAAGTCATGATGAATTTTATGAATTTAATATTAAATTTTATATTTTGATATGAAATTTATGTGAACTATGAGTATGATACGACCTTTAAGAGAGATTTGATACTTTTCATGTCGGGGCTTTATGAATTGGAATCTTAGTTAACTTGATCATGGAATACGAGTCAAGATGATATAAAATTATATAAAGTCATGATGAATTTTATGAATTTAATATTAAATTTTATATTTTGATATGAAATTTATGTGAACTATGAGTATGATACGACCTTTAAGAGAGATTTGATACTTTTCATGTCGGGGCTTTATGAATTGGAATCTTAGTTAACTTGATCATGGAATACGAGTCAAGATGATATAAAATTATATAAAGTCATGATGAATTTTATGAATTTAATATTAAATTTTATATTTTGATATGAAATTTATGTGAACTATGAGTATGATACGACCTTTAAGAGAGATTTGATACTTTTCATGTCGGGGCTTTATGAATTGGAATCTTAGTTAACTTGATCATGGAATACGAGTCAAGATGATATAAAATTATATAAAGTCATGATGAATTTTATGAATTTAATATTAAATTTTATATTTTGATATGAAATTTATGTGAACTATGAGTATGATACGACCTTTAAGAGAGATTTGATACTTTTCATGTCGGGGCTTTATGAATTGGAATCTTAGTTAACTTGATCATGGAATACGAGTCAAGATGATATAAAATTATATAAAGTCATGATGAATTTTATGAATTTAATATTAAATTTTATATTTTGATATGAAATTTATGTGAACTATGAGTATGATACGACCTTTAAGAGAGATTTGATACTTTTCATGTCGGGGCTTTATGAATTGGAATCTTAGTTAACTTGATCATGGAATACGAGTCAAGATGATATAAAATTATATAAAGTCATGATGAATTTTATGAATTTAATATTAAATTTTATATTTTGATATGAAATTTATGTGAACTATGAGTATGATACGACCTTTAAGAGAGATTTGATACTTTTTCATGTCGGGGCTTTATGAATTGGAATCTTAGTTAACTTGATCATGGAATACGAGTCAAGATGATATAAAATTATATAAAGTCATGATGAATTTTATGAATTTAATATTAAATTTTATATTTTGATATGAAATTTATGTGAACTATGAGTATGATACGACCTTTAAGAGAGATTTGATACTTTTCATGTCGGGGCTTTATGAATTGGAATCTTAGTTAACTTGATCATGGAATACGAGTCAAGATGATATAAAATTATATAAAGTCATGATGAATTTTATGAATTTAATATTAAATTTTATATTTTGATATGAAATTTATGTGAACTATGAGTATGATACGACCTTTAAGAGAGATTTGATACTTTTCATGTCGGGGCTTTATGAATTGGAATCTTAGTTAACTTGATCATGGAATACGAGTCAAGATGATATAAAATTATATAAAGTCATGATGAATTTTATGAATTTAATATTAAATTTTATATTTTGATATGAAATTTATGTGAACTATGAGTATGATACGACCTTTAAGAGAGATTTGATACTTTTCATGTCGGGGCTTTATGAATTGGAATCTTAGTTAACTTGATCATGGAATACGAGTCAAGATGATATAAAATTATATAAAGTTATGATACATTTTATGAATTTAATATTAAATTTTATATTTTGATATGAAATTTATGTGAACTATGAGTATGATACGACCTTTAAGAGAGATTTGATACTTTTCATGTCGGGGCTTTATGAATTGGAATCTTAGTTAACTTGATCATGGAATACGAGTCAAGATGATATAAAATTATATAAAGTTATGATACATTTTATGAATTTAATATTAAATTTTATATTTTGATATGAAATTTATGTGAACTATGAGTATGATACGACCTTTAAGAGAGATGTGATACTTTTTAAGACGGGGCTTTATGAATTAGAATCTTAGTTAACTTGATCATGGAATACGAGTCAAGATGATATAAAATTATATAAAGTTATGATACATTTTATGAATTTAATTTAAATTTTATATTTTGATATGAAATTTATGTGAACTATGAGTATGATACGACTTTAAGAGAGATTGATACTTTTTAAGACGGGGCTTTATGAATTGGAATCTTAGTTAACTTGATCATGGAATACGAGTCAAGATGATATGAAATTATATAAAGTTATGATACATTTTATGAATTTAATGTTAAATTTTATATTTTGATATGAAATTTATGTGAACTATGAGTATGATACGACCTTTAAGAGAGATGTGATACTTTTCATGTCGGGGCTTTATGAATTGGAATCTTAGTTAACTTGATCATGGAATACGAGTCAAGATGATATAAAATTATATAAAGTCATGATGAATTTTATGAATTTAATATTAAATTTTATATTTTGATATGAAATTTATGTGAACTATGAGTATGATACGAGCTTTAAGAGAGATTTGAGACTTTTTAAGACGGGGCTTTGTGAATTGGAATCTTAGTTAACTTGATCATGGAATACGAGTCAAGATGATATAAAATTATATAAAGTTATGATACATTTTATGAATTTAATATTAAATTTTATATTTTGATATGAAATTTATGTGAACTATGAGTATGATACGACCTTTAAGAGAGATTTGATACTTTTTAAGACGGGGCTTTATGAATTGGAATCTTAGTTAACTTGATCATGGAATACGAGTCAAGATGATATAAAATTATATAAAGTTATGATACATTTTATGAATTTAATATTAAATTTTATATTTTGATATGAAATTTATGTGAACTATGAGTATGATACGACCTTTAAGAGAGATTGATACTTTTTAAGACGGGGCTTTATGAATTGAATCTTAGTTAACTTGATCATGGAATACGAGTCAAGATGATATAAAATTATATAAAGTTATGATACATTTTATGAATTTAATGTTAAATTTTATATTTTGATATGAAATTTATGTGAACTATGAGTATGATACGATCTTTAAGAGAGATGTGATACTTTTTAAGACGGGGCTTTATGAATTGGAATCTTAATTAAGTTGTTCATGGAATACGAGTCAAGATGATATAAAATTATATAAAGTTATGATACATTTTATGAATTTAATATTAAATGTTATATTTTGATATGAAATTTATGTGAGCTATGAGTACGATATTTTCTTTTAGAGAGAGGTGATACTTTTTTAGATGGCACTTTAAAAATTGGAATCTTAGATAACCTGATTTTGGAATACGAGTCAAGATGAGGTGGCATTAGATAAAGTTTTGCTATTTTGGAATAACTTTAGTGTTTTGATTTGAAATTTCTGAGAATTATGAGTACGATATTTTCTTTTAGAGAGAGATGATACTTTTTTAGATGGCACTTTAAGAATTGGAATCTTAGGTAACCTGATTTTGGAATACGAGTCAGGATGAGGTGGCATTAGATGAAGTTTTGCTATTTTGTATAACTTTAGTGTTTTGATTTGAAATTTCTGAGAATTATGAGTACGATATTTTCTTTTAGAGAGAGGTGATACTTTTTTAGATGGCACTTCAAGAATTGGAATCTTAGAAAACCTGATTTTGGAATACGAGTCAAGATGAGGTGGCATTAGATGAAGTTTTGCTATTTTGTATAAATTTAGTTTTTTGATTTGAAATTTCTGAGAATTATGAGTACGATATTTTCTTTTAGAGAGAGGTGATACTTTTTTAGATGGCACTTTAAGAATTGGAATCTTAGATAACCTGATTTTGGAATACGAGTCAAGATGAGGTGGCATTAGATGAAGTTTTGCTATTTTGTATAAATTTAGTTTTTTGATTTGAAATTTCTGAGAATTATGAGTACGATATTTTCTTTTAGAGAGAGATGATACTTTTTTAGATGGCACTTTAAGAATTGGAATCTTAGGTAACCTGATTTTGGAATACGAGTCAAGATGAGGTGGCATTAGATGAAGTTTTGCTATTTTGTATAAATTTAGTGTTTTGATTTGAAATTTCTGAGAATTATGAGTACGATATTTTCTTTTAGAGAGAGGTGATACTTTTTTAGATGGCACTTCAAGAATTGGAATCTTAGAAAACCTGATTTTGGAATACGAGTCAAGATGAGGTGGCATTAGATAAAGTTTTGCTATTTTGGAATAACTTTAGTGTTTTGATTTGAAATTTCTGAGAATTATGAGTACGATATTTTCTTTTAGAGAGAGGTGATACTTTTTTAGATGGCACTTTAAGAATTGGAATCTTAGATAACCTGATTTTGGAATACGAGTCAAGATGAGGTGGCATTAGATAAAGTTTTGCTATTTTGTATAACTTTAGTGTTTTGATTTGAAATTTCTGAGAATTATGAGTACGATATTTTCTTTTAGAGAGAGGTGATACTTTTTTAGATGGCACTTTAAGAATTGGAATCTTAGGTAACCTGATTTTGGAATACGAGTCAAGATGAGGTGGCATTAGATGAAGTTTTGCTATTTTGTATAACTTTAGTGTTTTGATTTGAAATTTCTGAGAATTATGAGTACGATATTTTCTTTTAGAGAGAGGTGATACTTTTTTAGATGGCACTTCAAGAATTGGAATCTTAGAAAACCTGATTTTGGAATACGAGTCAAGATGAGGTGGCATTAGATAAAGTTTTGCTATTTTGTATAACTTTAGTGTTTTGATTTGAAATTTCTGAGAATTATGAGTACGATATTTTCTTTTAGAGAGAGGTGATACTTTTTTAGATGGCACTTTAAGAATTGGAATCTTAGATAACCTGATTTTGGAATACGAGTCAAGATGAGGTGGCATTAGATAAAGTTTTGCTATTTTGTATAACTTTAGTGTTTTGATTTGAAATTTCTGAGAATTATGAGTACGATATTTTCTTTTAGAGAGAGATGATACTTTTTTAGATGGCACTTTAAGAATTGGAATCTTAGGTAACCTGATTTTGGAATACGAGTCAAGATGAGGTGGCATTAGATGAAGTTTTGCTATTTTGTATAACTTTAGTGTTTTGATTTGAAATTTCTGAGAATTATGAGTACGATATTTTCTTTTAGAGAGAGGTGATACTTTTTTAGATGGCACTTTAAGAATTGGAATCTTAGATAACCTGATTTTGGAATACGAGTCAAGATGAGGTGGCATTAGATAAAGTTTTGCTATTTTGTATAACTTTAGTGTTTTGATTTGAAATTTCTGAGAATTATGAGTACGATATTTTCTTTTAGAGAGAGATGATACTTTTTTAGATGGCACTTTAAGAATTGGAATCTTAGGTAACCTGATTTTGGAATACGAGTCAGGATGAGGTGGCATTAGATGAAGTTTTGCTATTTTGTATAACTTTAGTGTTTTGATTTGAAATTTCTGAGAATTATGAGTACGATATTTTCTTTTAGAGAGAGGTGATACTTTTTTAGATGGCACTTTAAAAATTGGAATCTTAGATAACCTGATTTTGGAATACGAGTCAGGATGAGGTGGCATTAGATGAAGTTTTGCTATTTTGTATAACTTTAGTGTTTTGATTTGAAATTTCTGAGAATTATGAGTACGATATTTTCTTTTAGAGAGAGGTGATACTTTTTTAGATGGCACTTTAAGAATTGGAATCTTAGAAACCTGATTTTGGAATACGAGTCAAGATGAGGTGGCATTAGATGAAGTTTTGCTATTTTGTATAAATTTAGTGTTTTGATTTGAAATTTCTGAGAATTATGAGTACGATATTTTCTTTTAGAGAGAGGTGATACTTTTTTAGATGGCACTTTAAGAATTGGAATCTTAGATAACCTGATTTTGGAATACGAGTCAAGATGAGGTGGCATTAGATAAAGTTTTGCTATTTTGTATAACTTTAGTTTTTTGATTTGAAATTTCTGAGAATTATGAGTACGATATTTTCTTTTAGAGAGAGGTGATACTTTTTTAGATGGCACTTTAAGAATTGGAATCTTAGGTAACCTGATTTTGGAATACGAGTCAAGATGAGGTGGCATTAGATGAAGTTTTGCTATTTTGTATAACTTTAGTGTTTTGATTTGAAATTTCTGAGAATTATGAGTACGATATTTTCTTTTAGAGAGAGGTGATACTTTTTTAGATGGCACTTTAAGAATTGGAATCTTAGAAAACCTGATTTTGGAATACGAGTCAAGATGAGGTGGCATTAGATAAAGTTTTGCTATTTTGTATAACTTTAGTGTTTTGATTTGAAATTTCTGAGAATTATGAGTACGATATTTTCTTTTAGAGAGAGGTGATACTTTTTTAGATGGCACTTTAAGAATTGGAATCTTAGATAACCTGATTTTGGAATACGAGTCAAGATGAGGTGGCATTAGATAAAGTTTTGCTATTTTGTATAACTTTAGTGTTTTGATTTGAAATTTCTGAGAATTATGAGTACGATATTTTCTTTTAGAGAGAGGTGATACTTTTTTAGATGGCACTTTAAGAATTGGAATCTTAGGTAACCTGATTTTGGAATACGAGTCAAGATGAGGTGGCATTAGATGAAGTTTTGCTATTTTGTATAACTTTAGTGTTTTGATTTGAAATTTCTGAGAATTATGAGTACGATATTTTCTTTTAGAGAGAGGTGATACTTTTTTAGATGGCACTTTAAGAATTGGAATCTTAGAAACCTGATTTTGGAATACGAGTCAAGATGAGGTGGCATTAGATGAAGTTTTGCTATTTTGTATAAATTTAGTTTTTTGATTTGAAATTTCTGAGAATTATGAGTACGATATTTTCTTTTAGAGAGAGGTGATACTTTTTTAGATGGCACTTTAAGAATTGGAATCTTAGGTAACCTGATTTTGGAATACGAGTCAAGATGAGGTGGCATTAGATGAAGTTTTGCTATTTTGTATAACTTTAGTGTTTTGATTTGAAATTTCTGAGAATTATGAGTACGATATTTTCTTTTAGAGAGAGGTGATACTTTTTTAGATGGCACTTTAAGAATTGGAATCTTAGTAACCTGATTTTGGAATACGAGTCAAGATGAGGTGGCATTAGATGAAGTTTTGCTATTTTGTATAACTTTAGTGTTTTGATTTGAAATTTCTGAGAATTATGAGTACGATATTTTCTTTTAGAGAGAGGTGATACTTTTTTAGATGGCACTTTAAGAATTGGAATCTTAGAAAACCTGATTTTGGAATACGAGTCAAGATGAGGTGGCATTAGATAAAGTTTTGCTATTTTGTATAACTTTAGTGTTTTGATTTGAAATTTCTGAGAATTATGAGTACGATATTTTCTTTTAGAGAGAGGTGATACTTTTTTAGATGGCACTTTAAGAATTGGAATCTTAGGTAACCTGATTTTGGAATACGAGTCAAGATGAGGTGGCATTAGATGAAGTTTTGCTATTTTGTATAACTTTAGTGTTTTGATTTGAAATTTCTGAGAATTATGAGTACGATATTTTCTTTTAGAGAGAGGTGATACTTTTTTAGATGGCACTTTAAGAATTGGAATCTTAGAAAACCTGATTTTGGAATACGAGTCAAGATGAGGTGGCATTAGATAAAGTTTTGCTATTTTGTATAACTTTAGTGTTTTGATTTGAAATTTCTGAGAATTATGAGTACGATATTTTCTTTTAGAGAGAGGTGATACTTTTTTAGATGGCACTTTAAGAATTGGAATCTTAGGTAACCTGATTTTGGAATACGAGTCAAGATGAGGTGGCATTAGATGAAGTTTTGCTATTTTGTATAACTTTAGTGTTTTGATTTGAAATTTCTGAGAATTATGAGTACGATATTTTCTTTTAGAGAGAGGTGATACTTTTTTAGATGGCACTTTAAGAATTGGAATCTTAGAAAACCTGATTTTGGAATACGAGTCAAGATGAGGTGGCATTAGATGAAGTTTTGCTATTTTGTATAACTTTAGTGTTTTGATTTGAAATTTCTGAGAATTATGAGTACGATATTTTCTTTTAGAGAGAGGTGATACTTTTTTAGATGGCACTTTAAGAATTGGAATCTTAGAAACCTGATTTTGGAATACGAGTCAAGATGAGGTGGCATTAGATGAAGTTTTGCTATTTTGTATAACTTTAGTGTTTTGATTTGAAATTTCTGAGAATTATGAGTACGATATTTTCTTTTAGAGAGAGGTGATACTTTTTTAGATGGCACTTTAAGAATTGGAATCTTAGATAACCTGATTTTGGAATACGAGTCAAGATGAGGTGGCATTAGATGAAGTTTTGCTATTTTGTATAACTTTAGTGTTTTGATTTGAAATTTCTGAGAATTATGAGTACGATATTTTTTTTAGAGAGAGGTGATACTTTTTTAGATGGCACTTTAAGAATTGGAATCTTAGAAAACCTGATTTTGGAATACGAGTCAAGATGAGGTGGCATTAGATGAAGTTTTGCTATTTTGTATAAATTTAGTGTTTTGATTTGAAATTTCTGAGAATTATGAGTACGATATTTTCTTTTAGAGAGAGGTGATACTTTTTTAGATGGCACTTTAAGAATTGGAATCTTAGAAAACCTGATTTTGGAATACGAGTCAAGATGAGGTGGCATTAGATAAAGTTTTGCTATTTTGTATAACTTTAGTGTTTTGATTTGAAATTTCTGAGAATTATGAGTACGATATTTTCTTTTAGAGAGAGGTGATACTTTTTTAGATGGCACTTTAAGAATTGGAATCTTAGAAAACCTGATTTTGGAATACGAGTCAAGATGAGGTGGCATTAGATAAAGTTTTGCTATTTTGTATAACTTTAGTGTTTTGATTTGAAATTTCTGAGAATTATGAGTACGATATTTTCTTTTAGAGAGAGGTGATACTTTTTTAGATGGCACTTTAAGAATTGGAATCTTAGAAAACCTGATTTTGGAATACGAGTCAAGATGAGGTGGCATTAGATGAAGTTTTGCTATTTTGTATAAATTTAGTGTTTTGATTTGAAATTTCTGAGAATTATGAGTACGATATTTTCTTTTAGAGAGAGGTGATACTTTTTTAGATGGCACTTTAAGAATTGGAATCTTAGAAAACCTGATTTTGGAATACGAGTCAAGATGAGGTGGCATTAGATAAAGTTTTGCTATTTTGTATAACTTTAGTGTTTTGATTTGAAATTTCTGAGAATTATGAGTACGATATTTTCTTTTAGAGAGAGGTGATACTTTTTTAGATGGCACTTTAAGAATTGGAATCTTAGGTAACCTGATTTTGGAATACGAGTCAAGATGAGGTGGCATTAGATAAAGTTTTGCTATTTTGTATAACTTTAGTGTTTTGATTTGAAATTTCTGAGAATTATGAGTACGATATTTTCTTTTAGAGAGAGGTGATACTTTTTTAGATGGCACTTTAAGAATTGGAATCTTAGATAACCTGATTTTGGAATACGAGTCAAGATGAGGTGGCATTAGATAAAGTTTTGCTATTTTGTATAACTTTAGTGTTTTGATTTGAAATTTCTGAGAATTATGAGTACGATATTTTTTTTTAGAGAGAGGTGATACTTTTTTAGATGGCACTTTAAGAATTGGAATCTTAGAAAACCTGATTTTGGAATACGAGTCAAGATGAGGTGGCATTAGATAAGTTTTGCTATTTTGTATAAATTTAGTGTTTTGATTTGAAATTTCTGAGAATTATGAGTACGATATTTTCTTTTAGAGAGAGGTGATACTTTTTTAGATGGCACTTTAAGAATTGGAATCTTAGGTAACCTGATTTTGGAATACGAGTCAAGATGAGGTGGCATTAGATAAAGTTTTGCTATTTTGTATAAATTTAGTGTTTTGATTTGAAATTTCTGAGAATTATGAGTACGATATTTTCTTTTAGAGAGAGGTGATACTTTTTTAGATGGCACTTTAAGAATTGGAATCTTAGGTAACCTGATTTTGGAATACGAGTCAAGATGAGGTGGCATTAGATAAAGTTTTGCTATTTTGTATAAATTTAGTGTTTTGATTTGAAATTTCTGAGAATTATGAGTACGATATTTTCTTTTAGAGAGAGGTGATACTTTTTTAGATGGCACTTTAAGAATTGGAATCTTAGATAACCTGATTTTGGAATACGAGTCAAGATGAGGTGGCATTAGATAAAGTTTTGCTATTTTGTATAAATTTAGTGTTTTGATTTGAAATTTCTGAGAATTATGAGTACGATATTTTCTTTTAGAGAGAGGTGATACTTTTTTAGATGGCACTTTAAGAATTGGAATCTTAGGTAACCTGATTTTGGAATACGAGTCAAGATGAGGTGGCATTAGATAAAGTTTTGCTATTTTGTATAAATTTAGTGTTTTGATTTGAAATTTCTGAGAATTATGAGTACGATATTTTCTTTTAGAGAGAGGTGATACTTTTTTAGATGGCACTTTAAGAATTGGAATCTTAGATAACCTGATTTTGGAATACGAGTCAAGATGAGGTGGCATTAGATAAAGTTTTGCTATTTTGTATAAATTTAGTGTTTTGATTTGAAATTTCTGAGAATTATGAGTACGATATTTTCTTTTAGAGAGAGGTGATACTTTTTTAGATGGCACTTTAAGAATTGGAATCTTAGATAACCTGATTTTGGAATACGAGTCAAGATGAGGTGGCATTAGATAAAGTTTTGCTATTTTGTATAAATTTAGTGTTTTGATTTGAAATTTCTGAGAATTATGAGTACGATATTTTCTTTTAGAGAGAGGTGATACTTTTTAAGTTGGCACTTTGAGAATTGGAATCTTAGGTAACCTGATTTTGGAATACGAGTCAAGATGAGGTGGCATTAGATAAAGTTTTGCTATTTTGTATAAATTTAGTGTTTTGATTTGAAATTTCTGAGAATTATGAGTACGATATTTTCTTTTAGAGAGAGGTGATACTTTTTTAGATGGCACTTTAAGAATTGGAATCTTAGTAACCTGATTTTGGAATACGAGTCAAGATGAGGTGGCATTAGATAAAGTTTTGCTATTTTGTATAAATTTAGTGTTTTGATTTGAAATTTCTGAGAATTATGAGTACGATATTTTCTTTTAGAGAGAGGTGATACTTTTTTAGATGGCACTTTAAGAATTGGAATCTTAGGAAACCTGATTTTGGAATACGAGTCAAGATGAGGTGGCATTAGATAAAGTTTTGCTATTTTGTATAAATTTAGTGTTTTGATTTGAAATTTCTGAGAATTATGAGTACGATATTTTCTTTTAGAGAGAGGTGATACTTTTTTAGATGGCACTTTGAGAATTGGAATCTTAGAAACCTGATTTTGGAATACGAGTCAAGATGAGGTGGCATTAGATAAAGTTTTGCTATTTTGTATAAATTTAGTGTTTTGATTTGAAATTTCTGAGAATTATGAGTACGATATTTTCTTTTAGAGAGAGGTGATACTTTTTTAGATGGCACTTTGAGAATTGGAATCTTAGAAAACCTGATTTTGGAATACGAGTCAAGATGAGGTGGCATTAGATAAAGTTTTGCTATTTTGTATAATTTAGTGTTTTGATTTGAAATTTCTGAGAATTATGAGTACGATATTTTCTTTTAGAGAGAGGTGATACTTTTTTAGATGGCACTTTAAGAATTGGAATCTTAGTAACCTGATTTTGGAATACGAGTCAAGATGAGGTGGCATTAGATAAAGTTTTGCTATTTTGTATAAATTTAGTGTTTTGATTTGAAATTTCTGAGAATTATGAGTACGATATTTTCTTTTAGAGAGAGGTGATACTTTTTTAGATGGCACTTTAAGAATTGGAATCTTAGAAAACCTGATTTTGGAATACGAGTCAAGATGAGGTGGCATTAGATAAAGTTTTGCTATTTTGTATAAATTTAGTGTTTTGATTTGAAATTTCTGAGAATTATGAGTACGATATTTTCTTTTAGAGAGAGGTGATACTTTTTTAGATGGCACTTTAAGAATTGGAATCTTAGAAAACCTGATTTTGGAATACGAGTCAAGATGAGGTGGCATTAGATAAAGTTTTGCTATTTTGTATAAATTTAGTGTTTTGATTTGAAATTTCTGAGAATTATGAGTACGATATTTTCTTTTAGAGAGAGGTGATACTTTTTTAGATGGCACTTTGAGAATTGGAATCTTAGAAAACCTGATTTTGGAATACGAGTCAAGATGAGGTGGCATTAGATAAAGTTTTGCTATTTTGTATAACTTTAGTGTTTTGATTTGAAATTTCTGAGAATTATGAGTACGATATTTTCTTTTAGAGAGAGGTGATACTTTTTTAGATGGCACTTTAAGAATTGGAATCTTAGAAAACCTGATTTTGGAATACGAGTCAAGATGAGGTGGCATTAGATAAAGTTTTGCTATTTTGTATAACTTTAGTGTTTTGATTTGAAATTTCTGAGAATTATGAGTACGATATTTTCTTTTAGAGAGAGGTGATACTTTTTTAGATGGCACTTTGAGAATTGGAATCTTAGAAAACCTGATTTTGGAATACGAGTCAAGATGAGGTGGCATTAGATAAAGTTTTGCTATTTTGTATAACTTTAGTGTTTTGATTTGAAATTTCTGAGAATTATGAGTACGATATTTTCTTTTAGAGAGAGGTGATACTTTTTTAGATGGCACTTTGAGAATTGGAATCTTAGGAAACCTGATTTTGGAATACGAGTCAAGATGAGGTGGCATTAGATAAAGTTTTGCTATTTTGTATAAATTTAGTGTTTTGATTTGAAATTTCTGAGAATTATGAGTACGATATTTTCTTTTAGAGAGAGGTGATACTTTTTTAGATGGCACTTTGAGAATTGGAATCTTAGAAAACCTGATTTTGGAATACGAGTCAAGATGAGGTGGCATTAGATAAAGTTTTGCTATTTTGTATAACTTTAGTGTTTTGATTTGAAATTTCTGAGAATTATGAGTACGATATTTTCTTTTAGAGAGAGGTGATACTTTTTTAGATGGCACTTTGAGAATTGGAATCTTAGAAAACCTGATTTTGGAATACGAGTCAAGATGAGGTGGCATTAGATAAAGTTTTGCTATTTTGTATAACTTTAGTGTTTTGATTTGAAATTTCTGAGAATTATGAGTACGATATTTTCTTTTAGAGAGAGGTGATACTTTTTTAGATGGCACTTTAAGAATTGGAATCTTAGAAAACCTGATTTTGGAATACGAGTCAAGATGAGGTGGCATTAGATAAAGTTTTGCTATTTTGTATAAATTTAGTGTTTTGATTTGAAATTTCTGAGAATTATGAGTACGATATTTTCTTTTAGAGAGAGGTGATACTTTTTTAGATGGCACTTTAAGAATTGGAATCTTAGTAAACCTGATTTTGGAATACGAGTCAAGATGAGGTGGCATTAGATAAAGTTTTGCTATTTTGTATAAATTTAGTGTTTTGATTTGAAATTTCTGAGAATTATGAGTACGATATTTTCTTTTAGAGAGAGGTGATACTTTTTTAGATGGCACTTTGAGAATTGGAATCTTAGAAAACCTGATTTTGGAATACGAGTCAAGATGAGGTGGCATTAGATAAAGTTTTGCTATTTTGTATAACTTTAGTGTTTTGATTTGAAATTTCTGAGAATTATGAGTACGATATTTTCTTTTAGAGAGAGGTGATACTTTTTTAGATGGCACTTTAAGAATTGGAATCTTAGAAAACCTGATTTTGGAATACGAGTCAAGATGAGGTGGCATTAGATAAAGTTTTGCTATTTTGTATAAATTTAGTGTTTTGATTTGAAATTTCTGAGAATTATGAGTACGATATTTTCTTTTAGAGAGAGGTGATACTTTTTTAGATGGCACTTTGAGAATTGGAATCTTAGAAAACCTGATTTTGGAATACGAGTCAAGATGAGGTGGCATTAGATAAAGTTTTGCTATTTTGTATAAACTTTAGTGTTTTGATTTGAAATTTCTGAGAATTATGAGTACGATATTTTCTTTTAGAGAGAGGTGATACTTTTTTAGATGGCACTTTAAGAATTGGAATCTTAGGAAACCTGATTTTGGAATACGAGTCAAGATGAGGTGGCATTAGATAAAGTTTTGCTATTTTGTATAAATTTAGTGTTTTGATTTGAAATTTCTGAGAATTATGAGTACGATATTTTCTTTTAGAGAGAGGTGATACTTTTTTAGATGGCACTTTAAGAATTGGAATCTTAGAAACCTGATTTTGGAATACGAGTCAAGATGAGGTGGCATTAGATAAAGTTTTGCTATTTTGTATAAATTTAGTGTTTTGATTTGAAATTTCTGAGAATTATGAGTACGATATTTTCTTTTAGAGAGAGGTGATACTTTTTTAGATGGCACTTTAAGAATTGGAATCTTAGAAAACCTGATTTTGGAATACGAGTCAAGATGAGGTGGCATTAGATAAAGTTTTGCTATTTTGTATAAATTTAGTGTTTTGATTTGAAATTTCTGAGAATTATGAGTACGATATTTTCTTTTAGAGAGAGGTGATACTTTTTTAGATGGCACTTTAAGAATTGGAATCTTAGAAAACCTGATTTTGGAATACGAGTCAAGATGAGGTGGCATTAGATAAAGTTTTGCTATTTTGTATAAATTTAGTGTTTTGATTTGAAATTTCTGAGAATTATGAGTACGATATTTTCTTTTAGAGAGAGGTGATACTTTTTTAGATGGCACTTTAAGAATTGGAATCTTAGAAAACCTGATTTTGGAATACGAGTCAAGATGAGGTGGCATTAGATAAAGTTTTGCTATTTTGTATAAATTTAGTGTTTTGATTTGAAATTTCTGAGAATTATGAGTACGATATTTTCTTTTAGAGAGAGGTGATACTTTTTTAGATGGCACTTTGAGAATTGGAATCTTAGAAAACCTGATTTTGGAATACGAGTCAAGATGAGGTGGCATTAGATAAAGTTTTGCTATTTTGTATAAATTTAGTGTTTTGATTTGAAATTTCTGAGAATTATGAGTACGATATTTTCTTTTAGAGAGAGGTGATACTTTTTTAGATGGCACTTTGAGAATTGGAATCTTAGAAAACCTGATTTTGGAATACGAGTCAAGATGAGGTGGCATTAGATAAAGTTTTGCTATTTTGTATAAATTTAGTGTTTTGATTTGAAATTTCTGAGAATTATGAGTACGATATTTTCTTTTAGAGAGAGGTGATACTTTTTAGATGGCACTTTAAGAATTGGAATCTTAGAAAACCTGATTTTGGAATACGAGTCAAGATGAGGTGGCATTAGATAAAGTTTTGCTATTTTGTATAAATTTAGTGTTTTGATTTGAAATTTCTGAGAATTATGAGTACGATATTTTCTTTTAGAGAGAGGTGATACTTTTTTAGATGGCACTTTGAGAATTGGAATCTTAGAAAACCTGATTTTGGAATACGAGTCAAGATGAGGTGGCATTAGATAAAGTTTTGCTATTTTGTATAAATTTAGTGTTTTGATTTGAAATTTCTGAGAATTATGAGTACGATATTTTCTTTTAGAGAGAGGTGATACTTTTTTAGATGGCACTTTGAGAATTGGAATCTTAGAAAACCTGATTTTGGAATACGAGTCAAGATGAGGTGGCATTAGATAAAGTTTTGCTATTTTGTATAAATTTAGTGTTTTGATTTGAAATTTCTGAGAATTATGAGTACGATATTTTCTTTTAGAGAGAGGTGATACTTTTTTAGATGGCACTTTGAGAATTGGAATCTTAGAAAACCTGATTTTGGAATACGAGTCAAGATGAGGTGGCATTAGATAAAGTTTTGCTATTTTGTATAAATTTAGTGTTTTGATTTGAAATTTCTGAGAATTATGAGTACGATATTTTCTTTTAGAGAGAGGTGATACTTTTTTAGATGGCACTTTGAGAATTGGAATCTTAGAAACCTGATTTTGGAATACGAGTCAAGATGAGGTGGCATTAGATAAAGTTTTGCTATTTTGTATAACTTTAGTGTTTTGATTTGAAATTTCTGAGAATTATGAGTACGATATTTTCTTTTAGAGAGAGGTGATACTTTTTTAGATGGCACTTTAAGAATTGGAATCTTAGAAAACCTGATTTTGGAATACGAGTCAAGATGAGGTGGCATTAGATAAAGTTTTGCTATTTTGTATAAATTTAGTGTTTTGATTTGAAATTTCTGAGAATTATGAGTACGATATTTTCTTTTAGAGAGAGGTGATACTTTTTTAGATGGCACTTTAAGAATTGGAATCTTAGAAAACCTGATTTTGGAATACGAGTCAAGATGAGGTGGCATTAGATAAAGTTTTGCTATTTTGTATAAATTTAGTGTTTTGATTTGAAATTTCTGAGAATTATGAGTACGATATTTTCTTTTAGAGAGAGGTGATACTTTTTTAGATGGCACTTTAAGAATTGGAATCTTAGAAAACCTGATTTTGGAATACGAGTCAAGATGAGGTGGCATTAGATAAAGTTTTGCTATTTTGTATAAATTTAGTGTTTTGATTTGAAATTTCTGAGAATTATGAGTACGATATTTTCTTTTAGAGAGAGGTGATACTTTTTTAGATGGCACTTTGAGAATTGGAATCTTAGAAAACCTGATTTTGGAATACGAGTCAAGATGAGGTGGCATTAGATAAAGTTTTGCTATTTTGTATAAATTTAGTGTTTTGATTTGAAATTTCTGAGAATTATGAGTACGATATTTTCTTTTAGAGAGAGGTGATACTTTTTTAGATGGCACTTTAAGAATTGGAATCTTAGAAAACCTGATTTTGGAATACGAGTCAAGATGAGGTGGCATTAGATAAAGTTTTGCTATTTTGTATAAATTTAGTGTTTTGATTTGAAATTTCTGAGAATTATGAGTACGATATTTTCTTTTAGAGAGAGGTGATACTTTTTTAGATGGCACTTTAAGAATTGGAATCTTAGAAAACCTGATTTTGGAATACGAGTCAAGATGAGGTGGCATTAGATAAAGTTTTGCTATTTTGTATAAATTTAGTGTTTTGATTTGAAATTTCTGAGAATTATGAGTACGATATTTTCTTTTAGAGAGAGGTGATACTTTTTTAGATGGCACTTTGAGAATTGGAATCTTAGAAAACCTGATTTTGGAATACGAGTCAAGATGAGGTGGCATTAGATAAAGTTTTGCTATTTTGTATAAATTTAGTGTTTTGATTTGAAATTTCTGAGAATTATGAGTACGATATTTTCTTTTAGAGAGAGGTGATACTTTTTTAGATGGCACTTTAAGAATTGGAATCTTAGAAACCTGATTTTGGAATACGAGTCAAGATGAGGTGGCATTAGATAAAGTTTTGCTATTTTGTATAAATTTAGTGTTTTGATTTGAAATTTCTGAGAATTATGAGTACGATATTTTCTTTTAGAGAGAGGTGATACTTTTTTAGATGGCACTTTGAGAATTGGAATCTTAGAAAACCTGATTTTGGAATACGAGTCAAGATGAGGTGGCATTAGATAAAGTTTTGCTATTTTGTATAAATTTAGTGTTTTGATTTGAAATTTCTGAGAATTATGAGTACGATATTTTCTTTTAGAGAGAGGTGATACTTTTTAGATGGCACTTTGAGAATTGGAATCTTAGGTAAACCTGATTTTGGAATACGAGTCAAGATGAGGTGGCATTAGATAAAGTTTTGCTATTTTGTATAAATTTAGTGTTTTGATTTGAAATTTCTGAGAATTATGAGTACGATATTTTCTTTTAGAGAGAGGTGATACTTTTTTAGATGGCACTTTAAGAATTGGAATCTTAGAAAACCTGATTTTGGAATACGAGTCAAGATGAGGTGGCATTAGATAAAGTTTTGCTATTTTGTATAAATTTAGTGTTTTGATTTGAAATTTCTGAGAATTATGAGTACGATATTTTCTTTTAGAGAGAGGTGATACTTTTTAAGATGGCACTTTAAGAATTGGAATCTTAGAAAACCTGATTTTGGAATACGAGTCAAGATGAGGTGGCATTAGATAAAGTTTTGCTATTTTGTATAAATTTAGTGTTTTGATTTGAAATTTCTGAGAATTATGAGTACGATATTTTCTTTTAGAGAGAGGTGATACTTTTTTAGATGGCACTTTAAGAATTGGAATCTTAGAAAACCTGATTTTGGAATACGAGTCAAGATGAGGTGGCATTAGATAAAGTTTTGCTATTTTGTATAAATTTAGTGTTTTGATTTGAAATTTCTGAGAATTATGAGTACGATATTTTCTTTTAGAGAGAGGTGATACTTTTTTAGATGGCACTTTGAGAATTGGAATCTTAGAAAACCTGATTTTGGAATACGAGTCAAGATGAGGTGGCATTAGATAAAGTTTTGCTATTTTGTATAAATTTAGTGTTTTGATTTGAAATTTCTGAGAATTATGAGTACGATATTTTCTTTTAGAGAGAGGTGATACTTTTTTAGATGGCACTTTGAGAATTGGAATCTTAGAAAACCTGATTTTGGAATACGAGTCAAGATGAGGTGGCATTAGATAAAGTTTTGCTATTTTGTATAAATTTAGTGTTTTGATTTGAAATTTCTGAGAATTATGAGTACGATATTTTCTTTTAGAGAGAGGTGATACTTTTTAAGATGGCACTTTAAGAATTGGAATCTTAGAAACCTGATTTTGGAATACGAGTCAAGATGAGGTGGCATTAGATAAGTTTTGCTATTTTGTATAAATTTAGTGTTTTGATTTGAAATTTCTGAGAATTATGAGTACGATATTTTCTTTTAGAGAGAGGTGATACTTTTTAAGTTGGCACTTTAAGAATTGGAATCTTAGAAAACCTGATTTTGGAATACGAGTCAAGATGAGGTGGCATTAGATAAAGTTTTGCTATTTTGTATAAATTTAGTGTTTTGATTTGAAATTTCTGAGAATTATGAGTACGATATTTTCTTTTAGAGAGAGGTGATACTTTTTAAGTTGGCACTTTAAGAATTGGAATCTTAGAAAACCTGATTTTGGAATACGAGTCAAGATGAGGTGGCATTAGATAAAGTTTTGCTATTTTGTATAAATTTAGTGTTTTGATTTGAAATTTCTGAGAATTATGAGTACGATATTTTCTTTTAGAGAGAGGTGATACTTTTTAGATGGCACTTTGAGAATTGGAATCTTAGAAAACCTGATTTTGGAATACGAGTCAAGATGAGGTGGCATTAGATAAAGTTTTGCTATTTTGTATAAATTTAGTGTTTTGATTTGAAATTTCTGAGAATTATGAGTACGATATTTTCTTTTAGAGAGAGGTGATACTTTTTAAGATTGGCACTTTAAGAATTGGAATCTTAGAAAACCTGATTTTGGAATACGAGTCAAGATGAGGTGCATTAGATAAGTTTTGCTATTTTGTATAAATTTAGTGTTTTGATTTGAAATTTCTGAGAATTATGAGTACGATATTTTCTTTTAGAGAGAGGTGATACTTTTTTAAGTTGGCACTTTAAGAATTGGAATCTTAGAAAACCTGATTTTGGAATACGAGTCAAGATGAGGTGGCATTAGATAAAGTTTTGCTATTTTGTATAAATTTAGTGTTTTGATTTTGAAATTTCTGAGAATTATGAGTACGATATTTTCTTTTAGAGAGAGGTGATACTTTTTTAGATGGCACTTTGAGAATTGGAATCTTAGGTAACCTGATTTTGGAATACGAGTCAAGATGAGGTGGCATTAGATAAAGTTTTGCTATTTTGTATAAATTTAGTGTTTTGATTTGAAATTTCTGAGAATTATGAGTACGATATTTTCTTTTAGAGAGAGGTGATACTTTTTAGATGGCACTTTAGAATTGGAATCTTAGTAAACCTGATTTTGGAATACGAGTCAAGATGAGGTGGCATTAGATAAAGTTTTGCTATTTTGTATAAATTTAGTGTTTTGATTTGAAATTTCTGAGAATTATGAGTACGATATTTTCTTTTAGAGAGAGGTGATACTTTTTAGATGGCACTTTAAGAATTGGAATCTTAGAAAACCTGATTTTGGAATACGAGTCAAGATGAGGTGGCATTAGATAAAGTTTTGCTATTTTGTATAAATTTAGTGTTTTGATTTGAAATTTCTGAGAATTATGAGTACGATATTTTCTTTTAGAGAGAGGTGATACTTTTTAGATGGCACTTTAAGAATTGGAATCTTAGAAAACCTGATTTTGGAATACGAGTCAAGATGAGGTGGCATTAGATAAAGTTTTGCTATTTTGTATAAATTTAGTGTTTTGATTTGAAATTTCTGAGAATTATGAGTACGATATTTCTTTTAGAGAGAGGTGATACTTTTTAAGTTGGCACTTTGAGAATTGGAATCTTAGAAAACCTGATTTTGGAATACGAGTCAAGATGAGGTGGCATTAGATAAAGTTTTGCTATTTTGTATAAATTTAGTGTTTTGATTTGAAATTTCTGAGAATTATGAGTACGATATTTTCTTTTAGAGAGAGGTGATACTTTTTAAGATGGCACTTTAAGAATTGGAATCTTAGAAAACCTGATTTTGGAATACGAGTCAAGATGAGGTGGCATTAGATAAAGTTTTGCTATTTTGTATAAATTTAGTGTTTTGATTTGAAATTTCTGAGAATTATGAGTACGATATTTTCTTTTAGAGAGAGGTGATACTTTTTTAAGATGGCACTTTGAGAATTGGAATCTTAGAAAACCTGATTTTGGAATACGAGTCAAGATGAGGTGGCATTAGATAAAGTTTTGCTATTTTGTATAAATTTAGTGTTTTGATTTGAAATTTCTGAGAATTATGAGTACGATATTTTCTTTTAGAGAGAGGTGATACTTTTTTAGATGGCACTTTAAGAATTGGAATCTTAGAAAACCTGATTTTGGAATACGAGTCAAGATGAGGTGGCATTAGATAAAGTTTTGCTATTTTGTATAAATTTAGTGTTTTGATTTGAAATTTCTGAGAATTATGAGTACGATATTTTCTTTTAGAGAGAGGTGATACTTTTTAAGTTGGCACTTTAAGAATTGGAATCTTAGAAAACCTGATTTTGGAATACGAGTCAAGATGAGGTGGCATTAGATAAAGTTTTGCTATTTTGTATAAATTTAGTGTTTTGATTTGAAATTTCTGAGAATTATGAGTACGATATTTTCTTTTAGAGAGAGGTGATACTTTTTATGATGGCACTTTGAGAATTGGAATCTTAGAAAACCTGATTTTGGAATACGAGTCAAGATGAGGTGGCATTAGATAAAGTTTTGCTATTTTGTATAAATTTAGTGTTTTGATTTGAAATTTCTGAGAATTATGAGTACGATATTTTCTTTTAGAGAGAGGTGATACTTTTTTAGATGGCACTTTAAGAATTGGAATCTTAGAAAACCTGATTTTGGAATACGAGTCAAGATGAGTGCATTAGATGAAGTTTTGCTATTTTGTATAAATTTAGTGTTTTGATTTGAAATTTCTGAGAATTATGAGTACGATATTTTCTTTTAGAGAGAGGTGATACTTTTTAAGTTGGCACTTTGAGAATTGGAATCTTAGATAACCTGATTTTGGAATACGAGTCAAGATAAGGTGGCATTAGATAAAGTTTTGCTATTTTGTATAAATTTAGTGTTTTGATTTGAAATTTCTGAGAATTATGAGTACGATATTTTCTTTTAGAGAGAGGTGATACTTTTTAAGATGGCACTTTGAGAATTGGAATCTTAGATAACCTGATTTTGGAATACGAGTCAAGATGAGGTGGCATTAGATGAAGTTTTGCTATTTTGTATGAATTTAGTGGTTTGATTTGAAGTTTCTGAGACTTATGAGTACGATATTTTCTTTTAGAGAGAAGTGATACTTTTTAAGATGGCACTTTGAGAATTGGAATCTTAGATAACCTGATTTTGGAATACGAGTCAAGATGAGGTGGCATTAGATAAAGTTTTGCTATTTTGTATGAATTTAGTGCTTTGATTTGAAATTTCTGAGGCTTATGAGTACGATATTTTCTTTTAAAGAGAAGTGATACTTTTTAAGATGGCACTTTGAGAATTGGAATCTTAGATAACCTGATTTTGGAATACGAGTCAAGATAAGGTGGCATTAGATAATGTTTTGCTATTTTGCATAAATTTAATATTTTGATTTGAAATTTCTAAGAATTATGAGTATGATTTGTTCTTTTAGAGAGAGGTGATACTTTTTAAGACGAGACTTTGAGAATTGGAATCTTAGGTAACCTGTATTTGGAATACGAGTCAAGACGAGGTGGCATTAGATAAAGTTTTGATTATTTGTATGATTTTAATATTTTGATTTTATTATTTTGATTTGTAATTTCTATTAGATCCCCTCTAGTATAGTCGATTGAACAAAAAGTAGGCACACGTTCACAACAGCAAATACTGAACAATAAGATAAATAAAAAATTTTTCATGAACAATTGTATAAGGTGAATTGACTGAATCCCTTCAGAAGCTGGTTGAGACTAGATGATGCACAGTTGAGATGTTTCTTCGCAGTTCCCTATTACATGGATATCAGCAACGCGTGATTTCTAAACGGGTATATAGCTTAAATTCAAGTTACACGGGACTTTGGTGATATTTCTGTTAAATTTTTTCAAAATAGCAAGAGCACAAATCTGTAGCGAGGGCTTAGAGCAATTGGAGATGGGAGGGAATGTTCTTTTCTTTCTTTTTTTGTTGTTGCTATTTCTGAGATTCTATTTGACGATTGGACAAAATCTTCAGTGACCCAAAAACCTGCAAGAACTATTGGAGGAAAGGTGTTTTACCTGGTTGACATAATCAGCTGTGAGTCACTCAGTTCACTACAAGGGGAAGGACGATAGCCAATGAATTTTGCATATTTGCGCGTCGTATGAGCTGGATGATCCTTGTTTTCGCAATACTTTCCAGTTACCTAGTTCAATTTTGAAAGAGAAAAAAGGATCAATCAACACCGCTTTTATAATTTACCATTGTTTATTTTAGACTGAATATTTCAAGATACGAAGATTCAATAAAGATATTCTATTTAAATTTACACTTTTACAACACGAGCTTTAGTCTGAAAACTTAGTATTGCACAAACAGGTCCAGTGTATTCATATTTTCTAAGACAATTCAATTTTGCAGTATGCATGAGAAGGGCGTAGGGTGGAAAAAACAGATCACGGGTTTTTAATAGTATGTCTGATTTTCAAATTTGACTTTGAATTCACGCAAAGATCCGGCAGAGATATCCGGAAGTTGTCCGGCTGAGATATCCGGAAATAAGCGTCTTCGCATTTTGAGCAAATAAGCAGACAAGGTGAAAATTGGTTCATTAGAGTGGCTGTTCTAATCACTTCGTTACTATAATCCCATTTGGTATCTGAAAGCGAGCACGTTTCTAACTGGAATAAGTTGAACATGAGCTGGAATAGTTGGTTAGTTATGCGAGCCCCTTATGTGGGTCGCAAAGATCAAAAATAGATAGATGCAGTGCGCAAACCTAACGAACCTTCCGAAAACCAGTTACAGTTGAGTCCACTGCTTAGAAGGAAGAGAAGTAAGTCAAACCAAGTAGTTAAAGTCTTTCACGGGTGGAGTCACTTGGAGAATTCCCGGATTTCTCTATTGAGAAGAATCTCATCTATGGTAACGTCTAGTCATTTTGAGATCACTTTTCAACCGTATGAAGACCAAAATATGAGCGCAGAGGATGAACGAAAATATCCAGTTTCTGGAACCTTCTCACCGAATCTGAATTGAGCCATTGTTCTGATCCTGGAATCCAATAGATTGATGAGTTGCAGAATAATAAGGTAAAGAGAGCCTGATCAAGAGAATAGCAGGACGAAAAGTGAAATTGAAGGTGGCGAAGGGATACGAATGACGGCGGGCGGTTGGTTGTGAGTGTATTTATATGCGTCTCTTGCTTCAACTTCCAGAATGTTCTGCGAGACACAATGCGGACAGGGAGAGTGGTAGACTCTCTTGACTGGAAATACTGTTGGTGAGAGAAACCAAAAGCAGGGCGACGCGTGTCGCGCAACGCGGTCGGTCAGAGTTAGAGAAACCAGCGACGGCTTTATGAAGAGACGCAGAGTTTTCTCTAAAAAGAAAAAGATGGCGAGCGAGGGCGGTCGCGAGGCGGTTTTCTATACTCAAACAAAAGGGAGGCTGATGTTTTCGAAACGATTCGTAGTAGCATTGCGAAATCGACTTTATTATGGGTATGCGTCACAAATTTTTCAAAGTGCTTGTTTGAAAAAAGATGAAACGAGCGAAAAGTATATTAATGGAAGCGGGGCGTTTCGAGAACCGCTGACTGCGTTGGCAAAAAGGGAAGTAGAAAGTCTTCATGAAAATGAAATGGCAGAAAATTATGGTATGACTAATTTCTTCCGGAAATTTATTAAGGGGTTCGCCGAAATCGCCGCTTCACTTCATGATCAGACCAAGAAAGATCAACAATTTTGCAGGATCCGAAATCTTTTGAGAAGCTCAAGCAGGCTTTTTGTTGTCAATATGTTTCACAACCACCTTGAGCGGGAACCCCATTTATTACAGAGTCAGACGCAAGCTCCATCTCGGTTGGAGCCCTGCTATTGCAAGCTGGAGAGGATGGGGAACTACATCCAATTGCCTATTATAGTCGAGTTGGATTTGGTAATTGTATATCGTCCTGGACAGCTCAGCACGGTGTGTGATGACGCTTTATCACGGCATATTGAAGAATATGTTAAGAAACGTCAAGAAAAACCAATCAAGAAATCATAGGAAGCTACCAGTTTGGAGAATTCCTGAGTCGCACTCACTCACTACGACACCAGAAGAATTCAAATGGAGACATGGAGACTCCGTGGATTGCTGACATCGCTAAATATATTCTAGCTTTTGCCATCCAACACAAGTTGCAACGACAATCTCAGATATTTTCGTTAAGGATATCGTTCTGAAATATGGATCGCCTGAAGTGTTGTTAACGGATAACGGATCGAACTTTAAGTCAAGCTTATTGGCGAAAGTTTCAGAAATGTTGGAAGTAAAGCATACTCTAATAGCGCCGTATCATAAGTCGGCTAATGGGACGATTGAGCGAATGCACAGGACAATAGAAGAAGCGTTGTCATCATTTGTCAACTCAAGTCAGACTCAAGTCAGACTCACCACATGCAATAACAAAGGTAAGTCCTAATTCCTCTCTTTTTGGCAGGGAACACCCTACTTCGTAATACCAACAACTGATTTTGGCCAACTCCTCGTACTGCGATGTCGAGGTTTTCGAAAATGGCTTGGCTCGACACCTGAATGATCTACATGTCGCCATGAAGCAGTCGTCACGGTCAAAGGAGTATTACGATCGAAATAATCGAACAGCGGGAAGGACAATCTCAGTCGACGATACAAATTTTAGTGAAGAGAAGTCCACCGACGAAAAAGTGAACCCCAAGGTTGGAGGGACCGTTCATCGTGGTAGCCATAGACAATACAAGTACAAAAAGTAAGGGAAGAAGAAGTAATTTGCTGACAAGCATGACGTTCGATTAGCAAAGGAGCGGTCAAAAATTGAGGAAAGTGAAGAAACTGAGGAATCGGATGGCTCAAAAAGCAATGCGGCTGAATACGAAGAGTGAATCCCAGAAGATCGATGAAACTCGCCGCAAAACAACGGATTGTATGATCCTCGATGTGGTTCATTATTTTTTCCTTTTCTTTTCGATTGTTTAGTAATGCTGTTTTCTGTTTTTTCCTCTTTCTGTTTGCAACATCTGACGGTAAATTTTATTTTATATTGTATTTAAAACAATGTTTCTCTATAGTATTTAGAGAAGGGCGCAATGCCGCAATGCCCTCAGCTTGACCGGTTGGATTCTGTGTTATGTTGCTCACAGTTTGTTCGTTGATTCGCCGTTGTCTTGAACGACTCCTCCTCGCGGCACTTTTGGATCGGTATCTCCTTTGCTGGTCGTTCGGAATCTCTGTTTCTGTAAAGATTTCAGCTTTAATATTAGTGAAAAGAGCACATCAATGATTTGTTGTGAATCGGTGAGTAGTTGTTGAATGGTGAATATCTTAATCATTGGTCTTTCAATAAACTTCAATCAGGGTCTTAATTCAGGTTTCCAAAGAACAAGAATTTTAGATAGAGCTTGGAAATCCCAAGGAAATGTTTTTTTTCTGAAATTTGGGAAAGAAAGAAAAAATTAAAAGTAAAACGTGATTTCCAAAATCTGAATAAAATTAGAACCAAAAATAAAGTCGTTATAGACGATGTCTACTATTCTCGTTTCGGTTTGACTGGGAATTTTGATACGAGTCGCCTTGATTGGTGCTCGAGGAATTGCGGTTACCACGGTAGTTACCGCGTCCCCGATGACTCGGGTCTCTGGAATATCCATTCCAATTCTGAGTCTTCTGACTGCTGTCAGTGTTAATAGAGTTGACGTCATTTGTACCCATTCGGATTATAGATGCCGGGACGTTGTTGATATCTTCTAGCTCTACATTCCTTAGAGAAGGGCGCAATGCCACTCGATCAGCTTGACCGGATGGGTTCTGTGCCATGTTGTTCACAGGTTGTTCGTTGATTTGCCGTTGCCTCGAACGACTCCTCCTCGCGGCACTTTTGTCTCGGTATCCCTTCTGCTCCTCGTTCGGAATCTCTGTTTCTGCAAAGATCTCAGCTTTAATATTAGTGAAAAGAGCACAGTAATAGTTTGATGAAATTTGGTGAGTAGTGGCTGAATTGTGAATGTCTTAATCATTGGTCTTGCGATAGACTTTACTCAGAATCTTAATTCAGGTTTCCAAAGGCCAAGAATTTGAGATGGAGCTTGAAAATGCAAGAGAAACGTTTTTTTTTTTTGAAATTTGAGAAAAAAAAATAAAAAGTAAAACGTGATTTCCAAAATCTGAATAAAATTAGAACCCAAAAATGAAGTCATTATAGAAATAGAAGAACAACAAACAAACTTAGACAAAATCTAATTGGACTGGTGTGGTAAGGAAAAAACAAAGAGGTGACAGTATGTTTTATAAGCCTAAAGTTGTGACTCGGACTGTGATAACTAAGCATGCAACCAAAAGAAAACTCAGAGACACCTCTGAACAATCTCAGATTAGTTCACAGTGGAAATGCCGGCTATCAAAGTGTTTATTCTGTGCAAATCTAAAAGTGTCCTGTGTACAGTAGGCGATGCCCATTGGCTCAGGTCACCGATCCTTTCATTTCTGATGCAACGGTTTATGAAGGCAGCATGGATTCTTTTTCCGGCGTCGTTAACTCCCGGCCACATAGAGCACGATTTGGAGAGACTTTTGAAGTTGCATGATGGATTGAGTTGATGGCAAAGGCAATGTACTGTAGTTTTTAATGCCAAAAGCTGCTAGTTTCTCTTCCAACATTCTATGTACTCTTTCAATGGCTCATTGTGTGGTATTGTGCTGTTGTTGAATTGTCGATGTTCAACGTGGTGAAGACTTCTTTCATCAGTTCCGACGTGAAATTTTATCAATTGTCAGTAACCATGATTTCCGGCGTACCAAACATAAAGAATACATGCTCAATGAATGCTTTCGTAATGATTATCGCATGTTCCTCCTATCCTATCCACAGTAGGCGATGCCCACTGGCTTTCATTTCTGATGCAATGGTTTATGAAGGAAGCATACGTGACGTCTGTGCGTTGCGTTTAGTTGTGTGCACACATATATTATATAATCATGCAAGCTCCTTATCTTACGTCGGAAAGAAATCTGTTGCACTTTTGCTGTGAAAACCTAAATGATTGCGCGCGAATTTTGAAACCTATTACAGCTGAAAGAAGATTAGATGCGAAGAAAAAGCGGTGACCGCCATCAAAGTTCTTAAACAATATGCAGCCCATTCCACTCATAACTGCTCCTGGGGCCCTCCTTAAAAAAATAAAAAAGTGCTTTATGGGGCGACGAAGTTTACGGGTAGAATTTCTGAGGCCTCAAGAAAACAAGAATGAAAAAATGAATTGGAAAAGCACGAACTGGTTTGCAGAAACTTGCCTGTCGGAGAGTACCTCGGCAAAGTATCCCCTGCCTCCATATAACTTCGAGACTCTTCTGGGAGAAATTCTCTAGAGAGAAGTTCCATTTGGTGTAGTGGCGAATAGTTAGAAGAGTTTATTATAGGATAAATAGACATAAGACACAGAATAGCAAGAACATACATATATAAAAGGATAATAAAAAGGGATAGGTACATATATCAACTTAGCCACACCAAGGCCCCAATGCTCTCCTTGTACGCGGGGTCACGAGACGTGGTCATAGTTACATACAATCACTGAGTCTAGAGTGTTCTGCATGTCCTTCTATGCGCGGGGTGGTAAAGCGAGTCCAAATGTTACATTTCTTTTTAATTCTAATTTTTTCAGTTTCTAAAAGTTAATAAAAAGCCGTTGTTATCTTAACGTTATCTTTCGGCCAATATTCAATGGCTACATAATCTTTGGCCACTTTCCGTTCAAGCCTGAGAAAACATCGAATTAAAAGGAAAATAATACGGAATCATGTATTGAAATGAGAATAGTCAATTAAAAGAAGTGGGCCAGTATTCAATGACTACCTAATCTTTGGCTACTTGATCAATGGCTACCTTTTGAATTTTTTGAATCTTTTGGATTTTTTGAAAATTTTGAAAATTAAATTGAATTTTGCTCATTTTCTGAATAGTTTTCCACTTTTAAATCATTTTTGCGTGGAAGTCGTATTTACTAAATCAATGGCTACAAACTAGGTAGCCATTGAAACTAGGTAGCCATTGAAAATAGGTAGCCATTGAAAATCGAAGGCAAAAGTAGCCAAAGATTAGGGAGCCATTGAATATTGGCCTTATCTTTCTCACTGGAATTCTAACTACCAGCTTTCCTAGCAATATTCATATCATGTTATATGTACATAGTGATAATAATTTTCCGAATGATCTTCAAATTTACCGGCGAATTTGGATATTGCATTGTTCCCATAATAGGTTGGATTCTTCACCGTGCTCCAACTTGGATATAAATTGAAGTTATTCGCTTGTTCCGAATTATTCCCAGTTACTTGCTTTCCTGTGAATGTAGAAGAATTAACAAAAATAACTACTAATGGTCTTTATTATAATATAAGCCTTGAGAACTACATGAATTGGCAGCATTGCTATCACTGATGCTCAGCATTTTCCGTTTTGTTATAATCTGATTAATAGAGCAAACAAAGAAATTCTGTGATTTTGATTCAATTTTCTATAAAAGGAGTGTCTTTTCTGTTATCTATTCTGCTGAACTAACCGTGATTTGTATTTACGACTTCTATTTTGGTTTTCGAAGCGATTAGTGCTTCATTTCTAGATGAAAAAATCGCCATTTTTGATTTCAAGCTATATCTTAAAACTAGCCGGCTTGCAGATCAATTGCAGCTAATTTCATTCGTCATTTTACTCTAATCGGCTATTTTTTGATGATTAAATAAGAAACAAGTACATACAGTTTGAATTAGGGGATCACTCAAAATTGATCCTTATTTTCCTGTTAACAATTATGTGAACTTACTTCTAATTAACATTAAAAAATCTGTTTTAATGGTTTCTTTCATAAGCCTCTTATTCTCTTCTGGGAATGGAATTAATTTTTTGATAAGTAGCAAGTGATGCGGACAGTATTCTCGAGTTGGTGCTGAAAAAATGGAATAGTTAATATTTTTAATAAGTTATGGAAATCTTGTTATATTTAGTGCATGGTTTTTTACTGAATAAATAAGTGAAGAATTCTAGTTCACTTTTATTTTTCAATGAGTGTTTATAAAATGGTCTTCTACTTTTACGTGGCCGCTTACTGCTTCTCCATTTATCTGATTCATATAGTTGAGTCTAAGGAAAAGAACTTCCAATCACGCCTGTTATGGTCATTTTCTTTATCCAGATTTCCTTAAACATGTTTGCCAGAAAAATGTGCTAGAAAATTGTCTTTAAAATAGCCATGAGCCGAAAAAGGTATCAGAAAGTAATATGGATTTTTATAGTTTGCATTATATCTATAATATAAAGGAATGTTTTATTCGAAATAACACTCTAAGTGTATTGTTATATGTAGATATACTAACTATTTATGTGTTACTAAGCGAATATTATAATTCCGTCTGTGCTTCCGTCTGTTTGTCCATGACCGTTTTTCGAAAAACTAAAAAGAACGTGGGCCACCTACTACGATAAGCGGGATGGAGTAATGACCACTCGAGCGCTTCGCAATCATATATTCCATATATTTTAAGATGTCGCTGGACATTTGGGATACTGTAGAACTATGCACACAAAATCTACAAAACTGTCTTAACAACGATATAAACAGTCAGTCAGAATTCTGCTGATATAGCAATTTGGATATCTGTGTATCACATGTAAAAAGTCAGTTTTCAATGTGCAAAACTACAACTTTAATAGACTATGTTTTCCAGAATTTCTAAAACATTCCAGATTATTCCAAAATTTTCTACAATTGCTTATATTGTCTAAATAGCCTTGCATAATACTAATTAACCTGATTTGTATAATTAATTAAAAGCACGCGGCGCGTGCCTCCAATTATTCCTAATCTAGCTTAGGACATTGTCTAATTAAGCTCGTGGCTTCTAATTACGATAACTTTCAATTGCATCAAAGTGCAAGGTATTAAATTCCTTTTTGTAGAAAATTCGTTAAAAAAATTGATTCATATTCAATTTTGTGTCTTGAATCCGACGTTTTTTTTAGAAATTTATCAAAATGTTTATCGGTTCCCAAGTTGACGATTACTTAGATACTTAGATACTAAGATACTTAGACGCCCGTAGTCGGCTGGGAGTCATCGCAGCGGCGGGAACATGTTTTCCATCGGTTTCTGTCTTGGGCGGTTTGGGCCCAAGACCAGGTATCGAATCGTACGATCTAATGTGCAGTAATGAGTTTTCAGCAGTTTCTTATTTCTCGAAAATACGATTTTTTAAAGAAAAACTTTCTCGTGCCATTGCCAAAAACTTCTGTATTCCCTTTAACAATTCTACAAACAATTCATGTAGGAAAAAAAAGCGAAAAATCTAAAAATAAAATTACAATATTGGGCTAGCATGATTCCGCATCGTTGTATAGTTAAAGATTTCTTTTTGGCCTAGAATCCTATTCAATCATTAATAATTTTCTGAAAACCATTGACACCGAAAACATTTTATAAAAACTTACGAGCCATTTGTGTTTTCTTGTATTGTAACTCTTGTGTTGCAAGTGGCCACTGATTGCGAGAGTGCTCGACTTTTTCTAGTAGAACAGTTTCCTTCAGAGAAGCATTCTGCAAATTTAATCAAAGTTAGACAAGTCGTTTCATTCAAATGAAACTGGAAGATTTGGACGTGCATGACAGGGTGCGGTAAAAGTACTTAACCCAACTTCGACGCAGAAGGCTGGCGCGGATTTGCTCACTTTTCGTGCAGCGCCATTTTTTTATATTTATTTTTCTGTTTTTCATTTTTCGATTTTCAAAGTTTGATGTTTCTATTTTCAGTTTTAACAGTAAAGACGGGTCCTTCTATGAACCAATCTTCCATTATCGGTCTGCAAAAGCAAGGTAAGAAACTGGTGAGATCCGTTCTGCAATTGGAATTGGTAAAGTTACTGTCTGGAAGGCCATCAATCGTTATGGGATGACTAGGGATAATACTGATCGACCGAGAAGCGGCTTCGATCACACCAAAGCGAGTCAAACTGATTCGAGAAAGAATCAGACGCAATCCTCACAGAAGCATGCGCAAGATGGCTGAAGAATACGAAACGAGTACTCGAACTGTGAGAAGAGTTATCAAAAGTGTGTTGGGGATAAAGCCATATTGAGCGCAGAAAACTGGTATTCTTTCGGATCGAACCCGACTCCTAAAATACGAAGCGCTTCTTGCCGGCAC
This sequence comes from Caenorhabditis inopinata, assembly GCA_003052745.1. NCBI lineage: Eukaryota > Metazoa > Nematoda > Chromadorea > Rhabditida > Rhabditidae > Caenorhabditis > Caenorhabditis inopinata. The sequence continues at coordinate 2,630,467 of AP018156.1, read as the reverse complement.
GCGAAAAGACGTTCACTTGGGAACAGTGTTCATCGATGAGTAGCTATTCAATTTGGAAGCGGAATTCAACTCCCAAAATCATCGTGTAACTGCTCGATATCCTCGTGAAGCCAACAGCATATTGTGGATGAAGCCCATCCACAATAAATCGAGGTTTTTGGAGTAATCACATGCAATCGAAGGCACATTTGGTTTATGTGGAACCAGGTGTGAAAGTGAACCAGAATTACTATCTCAACGAGACTTTAGTGAAAGTCAAGCTTCGCTGGTCCTAATCTCAATTTGGATCGCAAATTGGGGCATTCCAGCAGGACGGAGCACCGGCGCACATGGCTAAACTAGTTCAGCCGTGGTGCTACGCGAATTCTCCAAGTTTCATCTGCGGGAAAGAATGGTCTGCCTCGAGACCTGATCTCAATCCAACGGATGATTTCTCAAAAAGACTTTGCTCGCGAAATGGGACAATCTGTCGCCGGACCACTTCCGTGTCACCATCGATGGATACCCGAAGAGATTGAGGGTGGTCATCAAGAACAGAGATGCGAGAATTGAACAATTATAATTTATTTTTGTTATTTGTTTTCTGATGAACTTTGTGTTGAAATTTTGATTTGATTTGACTATTTTTCGAGAAGTAATACCGTTTTTTTTCGGTTACAGTACTTTTTCCGCACCCTGTATGCTGAGTTACACGGAAATATCCAGGAATGGAAATAAGAATAGCGGCTGGAAGAGTAAAAGACACTTGAAGCTGGAAGAACTTTTATATGTAGATCATTCTTTTAAACAATGTTCTTTCAGGAAACTAATTAATTGAAGAGCTCCACGTTTCGGCTTACATCATTTTCAAGAATAGATTAAGAAAACGAGTAAACTAATGAAAACTCAGCGGTCAATAAACAAATTAGGAGACAATCGACACTTGCTTAGGTAACAAAACCGTGTGTTAAAAAAATCGATATTTTCTCATTTTCTCTATTTTCTATTCACTTATATTCATCTCTCCGCGTTCCCGGTCTTTGTGATTTATTATTATTATTTTTAGCCCTAGTCAGTTGTATCGAAAATAATTTTTTTTTGTTTTTATAGTTAATTGAACTAGGTATCTATTCTTGAAGAAGCCGCGAACTGAAAGGTTGGCTTCATTAAAGTTTGGAAATAGTGCTCAAATAAAGAGGAAGAAAGAAAAAAATGATAAGAGAAGTGATGCAATCAAAGAAAAAAAAACAGCACGTTTAGTCTTAAAACAATTGTCACTGCTTCCACTAAGATGTTAAAGTGTGTAAACTGTTAAAAAGCGGCGTATTAACCAACTAGCGTATTAATCCTCCGCTCATACGCTCGTCTTCGTACGGAAAGAAAGGGGAGTTGTGGTGGTGGTCTCGGGTGAGACATGTGAGCGTAGGAACCTAGCTCCATCTGTTATATCTTATCATTTTCTATTTTATTCAGTGATGATATTTATAGTATTCTCATATAACCTTTATATATATGTAATCTAATGAATATTATTCTACACCGAAGTGCTAGTGTAACCTGACAGTGTAGTTTAGTGTAAAAGTAGTGTAGTGTAAAAGTGTAGTGTAGGGCTAAGAACCGTGGCGGTTATCCAATTGCCTATGATTGTCGTAAGTTGACGCCGACAGAGCGCAGATACCCGCCTATCGGAGCGGAGGCTCTGGGCCATATATTAGCAGTGAAAGCTTTTAGGACTTATTATCGCCGTAAAAAAAGTTCCGACATTTTTTCGAGCCCGCGAAAAATTGGGATTTGAATTTAGAGGCTCCGCCCATTTCATCATCAGAACGCATTTGCTATGCGCGATATATTTTTATCAGAAGAAACGAAAAAAAAAAATGACGCTAATTGATATATTTAAACATTCGAAGAAACGTGTAAAAAAATTCACGATTAATACAATTTCGTTCTTTTAATCCAGTTTAATTCTGAAAATTCAGAAGAAAAAATAAAAATTCAAAAAATATATCGCGCATAGCAAATGCGCTCTGATGATGAAATGAGCGGAGCCTCTAAATTCAAATCCCGATTTTCGCTTGCTCGAAAAAATGTCGGAACTTTTTTACGGCGATAATATATACTCGGATCACCGGTTAAAGCAATAGTGGATCACCGCCCGTTATCGAGTATAATGCACAAGAAGTTGGAGTTGGTAATTGTCTATCGTCCTGGACTACTCAACACGGTGTGTGATGCATTATCCCAGTATATTGGAAAATAAGTTAAGAAATGTAGAGAAAAACCGATCAATTGAGAGGAATCAAAGGAAGTCAACAGTTTGGAAAATTTCGGATATACACTCACTCATAAGTACATCAAAAGCATTCAAATGGAGACTCCGTGGATTGCTGAATGAAAAAGACTACATAAAACAACGCTAGAAGATTCTTCTGGAAGAAGAAGACGGATGAGATCAAAGAAGTTGTTCGCAATTGTGAAGCATGTGAAAGGAGAAATGTTAACTCTCATGAAGAAACGAGATAACCTCTTGGGAGACTAGAATAACTCAATCGCCCATGGGAAAGAATACTTGCGGTTATCGGCGGTCCTTTCCCGGTAACAGCAAACAGAAAGCGTTTCATCTTCACAATCGAAGATGATTTTACCAATTGTGTCTTAGCTTTTGCCATCCCAACACAAGATGCAACGACAATCTCGGAAATATTCGTTAAGGATGTCGTTCTGAAGTATGATTTGCCTAAAGTGTTTTTATCGGATAACGGATAGAAGTTTAAGCCAAACTTGCTGGCGAAAGTTTTAGAAATGTTGGAAGTGAGGCATAGGTTCTCTTACAATGCCGCATCGCAAGTCGGTTGCGGTACATGGTGGTCTAACTACATATGTTACGGTATTTTAGAAATGTCTCTTTATATGTGTCGCCCCCCCCCATAATAATAATATTTCCCTAAAACTGAATCTTTGAAAAATATTACTGCCGCTTTGCGATACGCAACTGATAATTCCGGCGAATGTTACATTTTCTAGATTTCTATTTTTTTTAATCATGAACAATCCTCCTGCTTTTTTTCAATTTTAATTCTTTTTTTAATTTTGATTTCTATAGATTCTGAAACTCATCGATATAAAGTCGCGAAACACGCGAGCGCTACTCTACGTTTGCGCTTTGAAAATAAGCAACCTCAGCGTGTTTCACAACTCCCCGCACGTAAGAGCATATTACATAAATAATAGGTTATTCCAATTCAACTGGTTAAGAAGAACAATACAAATAAAAACAAAACAAGAAGAAAAAAACCAAAAAACTCTAACTCTAAGAACTCTAAAATTAACAAAAATAAAACAAGAATCTATCCCGAAAATAAGGAGTTTTTGGCGCCACGAAGTTACTACAAAGTTCACGGTATTCGGTGGAAAATAAATTATTCGATTGGCTTCTTTGATTTTTAAGGAAAATCCCCATTCCAGGGGGTTTGAAGTCGTTGAAAGTGGGAATAGAAGAGCATCACTAAACCCATACAAGAACTCATTGCAAATCTAGAATTGAACGAAGAACAGGACAATGGGCATCACGAAAAAAGAGAAGAAAATGATAAAGACTGTTCAGTCGAAATTTTTGAATGAATATTCAATTGTTTATGTTTAAGTTATTTTTTATAGTATTTTACTTCAACGTGTATATTTTTCTTATCTTTTTGTTTCATTTTCCAAAAATGAACCTGTGGTTTTTATGACAGGAAAAATGGCCACACTCTAACAAGTTCTTTGAACAATTGTATGGTATCTCAATTAGTGTTACCTTGAAAATGGTTGGTGAAAAACAAGTATTGCATGCAATTCTAATTCAGTCTTTCCGGTAAATTGTCTATCACAATATCTTTTTTTTAAATATTATATAATACAAGCAACTATGGGAATTCACTAAAATCTAAGTTTCCTCGGAGCACGTGAGCAAATTCTTCAGAAGAATAACAAAAAAGTCAGAAAAAAAAACATCAAAAGTTGTAACAGATTTTGTTAAAAATCTGTGATATGAAGGTTTTTGACAAATGCAATTGAGATTGATAAGATGGAATTTTGAGTGAGAAAATCGGAAAGGCGTTGCTTCAAATTTATCATGAGGAATTTTTTTGGTGAAATTTCTTCTAAACGCAAGTATTCGCTCTGAATGACTCATGATTGAACGATAAAATACTTTATTTCTTCTTTTTGTATCTCGTTATACTTTGCAATTTCGTTTGTAATACTATGAGTGTTTCAGAGTTTCAGTGTAAAAGCTCAAAGAAGCTTAGTGTTATTTTGTTTTGTAAATTGTAAAAATTACAAAATTTGCCGAATTTGCCTATTTTTTTCAGGACAAAATTAAGATGAAAAAATAGAATTTGTTTCTTAATTCTAATTTTCAGGAATGACATCATTGTCAGATTGGATTCAGATAAACTGTAAGTTTTCAGAATTCTAGTGTGTTTCTGAAAACCATGTCAATTTCTCATTGAGATTCATTAGATGACGAAAGAATGCCAGCATTTATTCAAAATATGGCTTTCACTAAAGACGAAACATATCGATCGTCTTTCGTGGAATCCATTCGTCTCGTCTTCGTTCGTCTTTCAGTTTGTCTGGCGTTCGTCTTACGTGGCCAATTAAAGTACATGTGTACCAACACATCTTTCTATCATTTATCTCTGCGCCAGACAAATTCCAGACGATGATAACTACGAGACGAGACGGTCTTACTTCGTTTTTCGTAGAAGCCTTCGTTCTAAAGTCTTCAGAACAGTGGATTTTATTAATATGTAGTGTTAATCAATGTCCTCTTTTTGTACTTTCAATGCCAAATTCATCTAGTGATATTGCGATTCCCACATGATTCATCAGTCCCTTGCTGGATCAACATTCTTCAATATTTCGGATACTTGAATATTGAATAACCTCCAACTTTGGTTTTTAACTTTTTTTTAATCTGAGGTAATTCAGCCATTTCCTTAAAACTAGATTAAGTTATAGCAAAAGTTAAAAAAAAATTTTCAGACTTACTACGTGACACTGAATGAAGCATGCTACATAATGTGAGAATTGATAAAAACAGAAGACCAATGATGAGATTGTCGGATCCTTGGAAATATAGCAATCCGACATGGAAACCAACCAGGTAACTTTTGCAGCAATATCACTAATGACTAATAGGAATGCTACGATGTGATCTGCGCGCGCACAACGTGAACAAAAAACTGATAGATTCAGAAACTTAGTGAGTGTATACTACAGTGCTCCACATAATTTTACGTTCGCCCCCAAAAATCTCAAAATTTCGATTTTCTGTAATTCCTAATTATTTATCATATATGATATGAAAATACCTTCGAAAAATACAATTATGGGTTCTGGAGCAAAAATAAAATACAACTGAGCAATCGAGAAATTCGAGATTTTTCGAAAAATGGGTGTTTTTTTTCCACATAATGATACGTTCACTTTTATTTTTTGTCGTTTTTTCAACTTTAAACTTGGTTTTAATCTGTTTACTCATTGTTTTTCTGCTTTCAAAAAAGCATGCCAGAAGGTAACCTCTAAAATTTTGAACATCGAGATTTTTTTTTGGAGTGAACGTAAAATTATGTGGAGCACTGTAGTAGAAAAAATTTGAAGGGCGCACTACGAGATAAGGTGAATTAGAATACTAAATAGAATGGAAATTCAGGTTAGGTTGGGTTAAAGAACACTAAAAAGATAATCTCCCTTTTTTCCTATGCACGAAAGAAGATAAATGAGAAGAAAGCTGTTTAGAGTGGGCATCTGTATTTCCCGGTTCACTTGCACATCTAACCGCTAAAACTGCGACGAGGCTAAACAAAGAATGAACGAATGGCAGTCATTATCTTGCAAATCTCATGTCCTTAAAATGTTTCTATTTGATTACACTTTTTCCAGTTAGAGAATCATAACTGCTGCCTTTTGTTTGCTCTCGCAGTTCTACGCCAACCCTCTCCCTTCTTCTCCCGCTTTCTGTTCAATGAGCCACATGGATTAGGCAACCCGGAGCGAAGCTGCGCGATGGTCACAGTTTCCTCCATTTTTCCATATCATGAATAGAGAAAAAGCAACTTTCTTTTCGTTTATTAGCAGGTTCATTACAAATAACAAATAGAACTACATATAACATTTTCAGAACATTCCTTCCAATTTCAGTAAATTCTAATATATTGAACTGGGCTGTAATTTGTCAAATGAAAAGTAACATTTTAAGACTGTCTGAAATTATATCAAATTTCATTATCATTCACATACTTTTTTCATTTCATTCAATTTATGTGCGAATCCCCGTTGTACAGTATTGCAGGCATCTTGCAGACCTTGTTGTACAATGAATTATAAGACGCTTCATTCTGCTAATGCTCTTTGATTTACAATTTTTCATTCAATAATCTTTCAATGAACAGAAATAATTTTAGTGAAAACGATTTTCATAAGTTGAGCGAATAGTCTTATCTGCTGCGATATGAGAATGCTGACTATGCAGTTTCATTCACCAAAAAAGGTGATAACTTTCATCATACGTGCAACACGTGCCAAATAATGAATTAATCTGACTCATATATTAAATAAATTTAGAATGATCTAGAAGACAAGTTAACAGTTTTATAACACGGCTAAAATAAAACAAATAAACAACCAACAGGAACAAATCGATTGCCACTGAAATATTATATCAGTCATATGAAACGGTTATACAAATATAAGATAATATCATTTGAAACAGTACCCCATGCAATAAGTGACAAATGAAAGCAATGTTTAAATAAATATAACATAGCTACACCCAGTTGCTTAAAGTAGTGTCTGTCCAGAATTAAATTTATGGATTGCCGAGCTGAGCTCATTGAAAATAACTCTGACTGTAGTATTATTAAAGTGTAGAAAAAAACTAATTTGACTATCCAGGTGTTAATTTTGAAATCGAATCGCGAATTTGTACATGAATGGAGCCCATACAACGTGCTTCATACATGAAAAATTTGCGAAAAAACTATATAATTTCTCTAATTTATTTTCGCTCACATTATGATATAATACTAAGTTCCTGCAACACCTTACGCATTCTTTGAAATAAAATTTGGCCAAATACCAAAATTAACAAAAATATTTGATTTAATGAGAATACGGTTTAATAAAATATTTTGTCTATCAACAATAAATATCAATAAAAATGAAGAAACTATCAAAAACGTATTTAATAAATTATATTAATATTGAAAAATCAAACAAACTAAATCATTTTTGGACCTTTTGAAATGCGTGATTCAGAAACGCCGCCATCACTCTTTGCTGTTCGACAGCCTTGAGGAAAGAAGGTGTCAGCGCTTCAAATGGTGTCACGTCTCCAGTGGCAGCAGTGAGAAGTGGGTTGAAAAATGGAATCGGAGTTATTTCACTGGCACTAACTGGAATTTTTGAAGGTGTAGGAGTCTGAAAAGTAGTGACATATATATATGAATTATGAGGAAATTAACTCACTGAAATTGTCATCAAAGCATGCTGATTCAGAATTGGAAAAAGTTGTTCTTCAACTTCTTTTTTTGGTTCTAGATACGCCTTTTGTATAGGTTCTGCGGTTGGCTTCTCAGCTTCGGTTCCATCACAAGCAGCTGTGTTGCAACGTTTGGGAGACACATTATCAGTTTCTAAATTGCTTTCTTTATTATTTTCTTCTACTTCCCCATTCTGCGCACATGCTTTTTCTGAAACCAGCGATGCTGGAATTAAGGAAACTGGAACAGTAGGAAGGGTAAGTGTGAAGGATGGTGATGGTAATGACGGAGGCGTGAATTGTGTGGTTGTTACTAATCTATCTTGAATTTCAAGTTTTTTTTTCAATCCTGGACTTAAAATCCTTGAAAAATCTATGCTTTGTGGTCTTTGAAGACTCTGATCAGTCTCCATCCTTGTATCCGTACTTTGTCGAATTGTCGAATAGGGTAGTGGAGGGTTGAGCGTTGCGTCCGTGCATTCTCCTATTTCAATTTTCGGAACTATTTTCGGAACTATTTCGGCGGGAGTTTCTCTAGGCTTCCACTCAATTGACAGATCGCCAGACTGTCTGGAATATGGGGTAAAGTACTCCACAATTCGTTCCACTTTCTCTGCTTCACATCGAGTTTTTTGAGAAATCATAATTTTGAAAATGTTATAGTAGACAGCTAACACGTTATTCCAAATCTGAAATTCACATTTCAAGTAGTGTTATGTATATAATGAAATCATAAGAAGCTTCCGAAATCAAAACTTACATCTCGTTTCAACTGATCCCTGCAATTTTGAAGATCTTCTCCTTGAACAATCATCGTGTTAATTTCTCTCCAGTACTCCCAACAGTTACTCTTCAGTCTCTCTCTGACAATTCTCTGATTCAGACGACTTTTCGATGACGCGAAGTTTGTTTTGTCTCTCGAGGAGTTGAGACAATTTTTGTGATTTGTTAACTTTTCGAATTGATCTTTGAGTTCCATCCATTTTTCTTTATAGTGGTTGGGAGTGTTTGGCCTGTGTTCGAATAGCATTGCTAACCGAGCATTTTCACAGTATTCTTCGTAGAATAATTGAGGATCAGGGATATTGAACGACATCCGGACATTTGAACCGACATCAATGTGCTGACTCAAAATTTCTTCAAGATCATGCACAGAAGTCTTGACGACACATTGAATAACATCTGGATTCAATTCAGCTATCAACTCTTTGAACCTTTCTTTAACTGCATTCATTTCATTCGATAAAGCTTGGCATGTTGCTATCTCATCTCGATTCCTTTTCGTGTATTCTCTGGAGTTCTTACTGCTTTCCTTCTTCCTGTGCTCTTCAGACACTGGCTCCGCTCGTTTATGACAAGATCGCTGTTTTCTTGGATTGAAAAGTCTTGTGCGATCGAAGGCTGAGATGTCAATGTTATATGCTTCTTGGATAAGGGTTTCCAGATTCTTTAAAAAAATGTGTTTTTTCAACGATAGCACTTTGAAGTTCAACATACCATTTGATCATATCTTCTAGGCTCCCTGGATACATCCGAAGCCACGCTAGCAGCAGATGTTACAGAACTTGAACGTTCTCTTTCACATGAAGGTGTGCCCCGTTGCGAAAACATTTCTGAAATGAGTAATTCTGACGGAAGGAGTAAAGCGGAAGGAAATTTAAACAACGTTGATATTAGAAAACTGAAACAAGTAAAGAATGAGAAACGAAGGCTACGAAACAGTCAAAGTGTGTTCTAAATGACAATATCAATTGGAAATATATAGGCTGAGCGAAAACAGTAACAACACGAGAGGTGTGGTGAGTGAGCGTGTGCTTGACAAATGACATAGGTGTTTCGCAATTTAAACAATTGTCATGAATGACGCACAATTTCTCAATAGTTCATTCTTCAGTAGTAACTATATCGGAACAGCGAGAAGAACTGTAACTATGGGAGAGTTCCAGAATGTTTTATCAACTGACCCATAAAGAAATGCACGTCAATTAATGTTACTCATGCAATACAAAAGGTCACAGTTCGTCTTTGTCGGGTTAACTCATAATCGCTGAACGGGCAAACAGAGAAACGATTTTTACTAAATTTCCTTCAAACATAAAATGCGCTATTACCTACTTTTCTTAAAAACAATCTTAAAAAATACGACAAATCGTAATCGATAGAGTAATAAAATATTGGAAGTTTTCGCGCAATAGTCGTTTTGTCCTAAAAGACGCATAGACTGTTGTCTTCCAGGTGGCGATGCAAACAATAGAAAAATCGATTCAAGTTAACAATGCTATAGTTTCAGGGCAGATGGTTTCAAGGTATGGTGTTAGACTGACTACGCACCTAAACAGAGCAATATGTCATGAGTAATTGTTTGAGAGTGCGCTGGAGAGGTTTGTCACCGCCAGGGTGTGCTATTTGAAAATGAGAAAGTTTTTAGCAGCACTGACTCAGCTAATTCACATTTTAGGTACAGAAATACAATGGAAATCTCTCGTTGTAGCTACTGATAACAATTTCGTATTTTGGCGTAATTATTGATAAGAGCAATGGGTTGTACTACGTTATATTTGTGTGCGATTGAATTCAATTGCAACATAAATGAGCGTAAATTGAAACTAGAAATTGAAAATTTGAGGAAAAATGCTTTTTGGTTTTCAATCTTTCATGTACACTATAATAATTCGCTTCTGGGGTTTCGTGTTTTAAGATGGCTGATGCCCCTTCATTGGATCGCTACTAACCAAAGCCATTTATTCTGGAACATTTCAATCATCACTTTCTAAAATGCTTCACTTCATCATTATGACGGCTCAACTTGTAGGTTGCAGAGATGCACAGAACCGACATATAAGCAAAAATTCTGGAAGACAAACTTCATGGATCACTTTCAATGGGAAAAATATAAGAAATGCTCCAAAATTATAGTAGAATAGTGCTCAAAATAAAACTTTCACCGATAAATGAAATGAAAACGGAATCTCCGGGAGCAAAACTCCAAGTATACATATTTCGACTTCTGATCAAACGCTATGAAACTTTGTACCCTCTTGCACACACGCAAGTTTATAAACTGTGCAATCAGCACAAATTCTTCAAACAGATGATTAAAGCAAAGCGGTCTCGCCATTTTTTCGTGTAATCTTTTCCACGAATGCTCATGAAAAAGAATTATACGTGGGAAAAAAATTGACATGTTGGAATTGGAACTGTTAGCAAAAAGGAGATTAGGAAATTGACAACTAGATACTCTGACCTGGACATAGGAACACGGAATACATGAATATTAATGAGGGAATTCTTATTGCTCTGTTCTAAACTGTTCAGCATCGCCGGTATACCAGTCAAGGTATAAAAATATAAAAGCAATGAAAATGCATTCAAAGTCAACATTTTAAAATTCCCCACAAAAGTCTTATATTTCTTAGGAAGCTGAGCAATGAGAAAGAGCAAAAAAAAGCTTTCTGAAAATACATATTCTCCTAATAATAGAAATGAAAGAATATGCGGTGAGAAAAACGTTCTATAAGAGCAACTATTATAAGAAAGAACATGAAAGTTTCTAACTTAATTTGCAAAACTTCAAAGGATTTCAGACGTTTTCAGTCTCTCTCTCTCCAAAGAATCTGTTAAATACCGTAAACCCTGTAATAGACTTGCCCTTTTATATGCATTTCCCCTCTAATAATATTTCTCTAAAACGAAGTCTTTGAAAAATAACATTGCCCCTTGCGATACACGATTACTATGGCGAAGAAAGTTGGTTTTCTTTAATCAAGAGTAAAGAGCAAAACTCTTGCTCAGAACATCACTCAACGACAGTTTCAGAACTCATTATTGCAAATCTAGAATTGAGCGAAGAAGAGAAAATCGGCAGAACGAAGAGGAAGAAGAAGATGATGAAGACTCTTCATTCCATGTTTTTGAATGAATATTCAATTTTTCCTGAAGTTTTATTTCATTTTGTGCAATACCATTGTCACTCTATTAGTATTGCCCCTCTATTAATATTGCGTTGAAAAATGAGAGTCGACAACAATAGTATTGCATTCAAGTCTAATTTAGTCTTTTCAGTATTTAACTCTTTCGTTGACATCGAGAAAATATAATTTGAAAGCACTGTTGACTTCCCCATTTTCTCCAATAATATGCTTAGTTTGTTATCAAAATGAATTTAAGAAAAAATTTTTCATTGCTACATGTTTACGAAAAAAAATTGTAGAATAACTTTTGCTCACAATGCGGGTACAGTTATAGCTATAATGGAGAAGGCAACGGCGATGCTAGATCGCTATCAGTTCAAATTTGATAAGTAAAATTATAAAATCAGCATTCATTCAATCTACAGGACAAGGCGAAACAACTAATACAAAAAGACTAACAAAAATTAATAGTCAATCTCTATTTCATATGCATACTAATCGACAGTCTCCACTACTTGTGTTGTTAAATTTATGCATTTGTTGAAATGTGAGCATCGGTGTTTGCTTATTCTCTACTTTGATACCATACGCGACTAAAAACCATTTGAATTGGAAAAGGGGTTTCAATAGGGAATGAGGGGAAGGGGGGAGGTTTACATCTTCTTAAATAGAAAGTGTCCCTCCGATATGAATTGGTTTAATAGGACGTTTATGGTCGATCTTCAACTTTCGACTGATTTTTCTCAATTTTCATATTTTTTCTTAATTTTTAGTTGATTATTTCTTTTAAATCTGCCGAATTTTGCTCGATCCCTGTTTGAAAAAGAAAATCAAGAAACAAGAGAAATCGAAAAAGAATAACGCGATGGGGTGACACAGATACATTATTTCTTTCAGACAAATATTCGTCGCGGCATATAATACGACCTAATAGACATATATGTGAATTTCGGCAGAACTATTGAAAAACTAATTTCAAATATTCAGACAGATAGATATTTGATATAAAAATGGGGAATTTAAAGAAATGAAATACAGATCGTATACCGTTCCATGGTATTTCTCATTTCAATTTTTCTGTTCTGTGGTTTCTAATAAAAAGTTTTTAAGCCGTCTAAGACTTAAAACTTAAAATTTCGAATAAATGGCCGGAAGGAATTATTCTTGTAGTGAAGATTTAAGGAACTCCCTTTTATGTTTGATTTCTTAAATATCACTTATCCGATTTTTGGCTCATTTTATGATTCTGAAATCTAATTTTAAAGAATACCACCAGTAAAATCTTACCATTAAAATTTACACATTTCACAATCCAAAAGTTGAATTAGATTTTCATTGTAAATTGCAATGCTGATATGGGCTAGGAAAAGGTTAGCATTGTTTGAATTTAGCATTTGAAGATGCCGTCTAATGTGATCACATGTTTGTGCAGGAAGAATGAACATTGTCTATAATGTAAAAGTCACATGAAGTTATATAGTTGTTAAAGTTCCGTTTAGCAGTAAAAAATAATTTTAGCTCAACTCAAAATTAAAGTCTGACACAAAAGTCCGTGGACAAGTTTGTTCAATTTATTAAAAATATTTAAACTTCATTAAAATTTTTGAAAATTTCAGATTATTTAGAGAATATTTTAGAATCTTAAAATCAATATTTATTTCTAAAATTTTTGACCACTGAATTTTGTGTCACTTTTTCAGAGGTTTTTTTTTTAAATTTAGATTTATATAATTTTTCAAAATAAATCTGAAAAAATAAATATTGATTTTAAAGTTTTGAAATATTCCCTAAATAATAAAAATAATAATATTAATTTTAATTAATTTTAAATATTTTTAATAAATAAAATAATCTTGTCCACGGACTTTTGCGTCAGACTATATTTTCCTGGGCACCTTGACGGGAGATAAAACATTTTTCAACGTTTTCTGAAACCTGAAGAAGTGAATATTTCAGCAGAAATTTTGAGAGTTTCATTTCAAAAGCTTTTGCAGAACAATTAGCGTGTCTTTTCAATCGGTGAGGAAATGTGAAAATGAAGAAATTTATAATAAAAAAATGAAAACATGTGAGATCATTTCAAAATTAAAACAAATCGCTATCGAAGATAAATTAGAAGCGTGGAGTTTTTTGTTACAGACACAAAATAAGAGAGCTTATAATGTAAAAAGGGATTCTACAATGAAGCCGTTCGCAAGATGAAGCATAACAGGTGAATGTATTCTTGAAGGCGGAAAAAAAGCAGAACGAATTTTCAAAAGCACACGCACAAGGTTTCACAATAGAGATCATGACAATTAATCAACTCTCCATGACATCTGGTTGCTATCATATTTTCCTGACCAGGATTTCTGATTGTCATTTCCCCGATTGTTACCATAGCCGTTACTGCGGCGGCGACCTCCTCTGTTTCCGTTGCTACTAGCACAACCATTACTGGAACGGTTTCCCCTACCAGCATGATACGTATTGCCCGGCGTATAGTTCATATTTGAGAATGATCCAACTCCGGCATTTTCGACGATTGGGTGGAAGGTGGCGCTGCCAGCTGTGTATTCTGGAAACTGACTGCCTGGTGTAGAGAAGCAGTGATTCTCATAGAAATGTGAAACATTGCTCTGACCCATTGTTGCATCGTAATAATGTGGACGATTGTAGTTTTGTTCCGTAGTGTGATATGTTCCAGTTTGGTGATTATCCACATCAGCTTGCTTGTGAGTTGGGCTGTTGAAACTGCCTCGTCTGGATCCATTATTAGCGCAGTTACCTCTATTGCGTCCTCTATTAGTTCTGAAACGAATTATGGTGCCTTCTTTTCTAAAACCATATAGAAAACTTACTGTTTGTTGTAATCAAAGTTCTTATACCCACGATTGTTTCTGAAGTTGACAGCCGGCTTTTGATTAATGGTTTTCACTTCTGTTTCTTTTGTATCACTTGGACTTGGCGCAGCGTCAACGCTCGCTGCATCAAAGGTTCTGGAAAATATCAAAAATCGTTATATAAAACAGTTTTCAGCTCACTCTGCTTTAATTTCAATATTTTGACTACTATTAGCCTCTATATTTTCAACTAGCTTCTCTTTATTGTTAGCATCCCCAGGTTGCTCGGCAGTGGTGTTTTCTGAATCCTTTTCAACGTTTTCTGAGATACTCATAAGCTCCAGAGCGCGAACCACCCGACCGTAGTTCGGATCCTTTGGCTTCTTTGCTTCATACGTGAAATCCTCGTCGGACACTAGAATAATATGGGTATATTATATATTACTTTTTATTAAGCATACTTTTTGCCAACATGAATTCCAAATATGGATCCCGAAGTATCAAATAATTGTTTTCAACTTGCTCCTGTTGTCTGCGGAGATGTTCTTCGCTTCGAATAATTGCCCCCTCATCTGCGTTGACTTTTCTTTTGGGTGGATACACGAAGTCTTCATTTCTCACTGAAAAAAATGGGCTTATGATAGAATTCCATCATTTTGTGCTATTCTAGCACACTTGTGAAGATAACTTACTATTTTTGAACTGCGTTTCCATAAGAACAGCTGTCGAATTCCAGTAAATCAAGGATGCTCTCATGTCCAGCTCTTCGCTACTTTTATTATTGGGGATTGACATCTTGTCTTTAAATAGTAATATATGAAGAAAATAATATATTTTATGAAAATTCCAATGTAAATTGAAGCGATCAATGAAATTGAAAATGAACTGAAAGCATGGAGAGCTTCAAGGAAAAGCAAGTATTATCTGCTTGCAGATATAGGAGCTGTTAAGATAATGATTGAGCATATAAATTACTCCGAGACATGTTTGATTATCTCTTAACCCAAGGACCATATCGTCGCGAACAGAAGCTACCTAGGAAACTGGAGGTAAGAAGAATTGAAGGCGAGAGCAAGCGACAGCAACTGCCCAAAATTCGACAAGAAACAGAGACGACGACGACAAAGAAACTAGAGCCTGGTGTGCGCGGTTGCGGTCCTGTCAATGCACACGACTACATTGTGAGGAGAAGAGAGCATAGTAATGTTCATTGGTGCGATGCCGAGCAGAGACGAACAGCATCTGTTGAAGCAGGGGGCAATGCAGCATTGCGCATTCTTGATGGAGCGTCTGTTAGTCAGACGGCAAAACAATAAAGTATTAACGAAAAATGTGTAGTCATAAAATGAGAATCTATGTTTTTCATGCCAAATACATTAATGAGCAACCATGATAAATTCAGTAAAAATTCTTTAAAAAACTAATTTTCCATTCTTTTTTCAGATCTCGCACTTTGTTAAAGAGAATATAGTGAGAAATTTCAAATTTAGTGGTCAGCTTTAATACATTATTGTGATATACCACAATTAGTATATTTCAGTCTGAAATTGGTTTCACTGACAAAAATGTGCCAAAGCGTAGAAGTTTTCAAATTTTTCTTGATTCGCACCGTTGAATATATTACAGTAATTTTGCTACTTTTCATTTACAGATCACATCTTTCAAATCCATTAGTCATTTGAATCCCTTGAAAGTAAAACAAGCCAATAGCGATTCAGTTTCTTCAATTATTTTATTTTGTAATGTTGTCAGGGCAATTTTTTCAATTAAAGCCCTCACTACCGTAAATTTTTATGGCCTCCCTTTTTTATTTGCCTTGAGCACGTGAATGTTCTATTCTATTTTGTGTTCTGCCATTTCGTCTTTTTCTCGTTTGCTTTGAGAGTCTTTCTCTTTTGCCTTCAAAAGAAAGGAAATATGGTGGACACTGCAATGAAAGTGCAGAGGCCCGAGGTCAACTTGTGCAAACACCGTCACGTCGAATTGCGGAAAATGTATTTTTAACAAGAAAACTTTATTCATATATGTTTCATTTCTCTCTCGTCTTCTTACGTTTTATTAATTAAATTATTGTATCAATCGTTTTCATGAAAATACTTTTTTTGTGCAATCTTGTTTCAAGTTAACATTTTATTGGTTTCATTGTTACAGATGGGATCACAATCAAACTCGAAAACAAATGTTTACCTTCTGGAACAACGAAAAAACCAAGAGCTGAATATCGAGCACATCGATGAAGAGATTCGGATGGAACAGGTACGGCAATCAGCTTCCAAGATGGATTGGGCCTCTTTTGGTCAAGCAGTTCGCCGAAATCTTTTGGTTAGTTTTCAATTTTTTGGCGAATTTGAGAAAAAGCGATTGGCTTTCAGGAAAAACGTAACACAATTGACGCTGACGGTAGAATTGATGTTCTGGGTGGAATATCGTTCTTGAGAACAAAAATGCCGATTAATCCGCATTTACCAATTGAAGAAAAAATTAAAATAATGGCTCAGAGCCTGGGGTGAGTATTCTTTCTTAACTCGATGGTGTGCAATTTTTTTATTGTTACAAATATAA
Organism: Caenorhabditis inopinata; assembly: GCA_003052745.1. NCBI lineage: Eukaryota > Metazoa > Nematoda > Chromadorea > Rhabditida > Rhabditidae > Caenorhabditis > Caenorhabditis inopinata. Next base: position 2,613,668 of record AP018156.1, on the reverse strand, counting down.
ATGAGCAGAAGCCTATGAATTTTTTTTACCAGATGCGTTCACACACAGACTTCACGAGGATGGTCTATCACCAGACAAGAAGAGCTGAGCATGGATTTTACTGTAAATGATGGGGAAGTAACAACAGTTGTGCTGAGTTTCTGGGAGGAGCCATCGTTTTACTCTCCAGAGTCGACGAAACTTCTCCAGCTACGATTTTGGACAGATCTTCGCGATTGTATATCTGAAATGTTGTCTATTTATGATAGTCGAATGAGCAGGTGGGTAACGTAAGATTTAATACTGAATGGCTGCATAGTTGGGTTTCACAAATTTCAGCAAAACTTTCAAAGTTTGACAATGAAATTCAAGAATTAAATTGGCTTAAATAGGGAATCTTAGTAACTGAAACTCTATTGTCTCACAGTGACTTGAAAAGTTGATTCAGCTAGATATCAGTCACTTTGATGTCAGACCATACCGTTGGGATTTTCAAAATGATAACCAGATGTCTTTGTATACAGTTCACTAAAGTTATAGTGTCATTGCTACCGTTTTCAATTGAGTTTTTGATGAAGGAAAACGCGAGACAGTTGCAAAACTGAATTTTTTGGGCAGAGTGAACATTAGCCCCCCTCAGTTGGAAAAATAACCCCCCCCATATAGGAGAGTAGCCCCCCCCAATCAAAAAAGATAATCCCCGCCCCCTTTTCATGGAATATGAACCCCCGCTTACATTAAGACCTTCACTTTTCGCTGTGAGAGTACACGCTGAAAAGTTTAGATAATTGAGATAATGTATCTCGCGTGACCTCCACCACCACGCAATGTCTGCCACGTCGCTGGTTTAGTATTATTGAAATTGTATGGCACTGTATCGGTCGGAATAATTTTGAACCTGGTATCCCAGGCAGTAGTTTGGTGGGCGGGGGCTAAAGTTCCTGAGCGGGGGGTTCATCTGCTTTTGGTGGGGTGCTTTTCCTCCTGTGAACTTACACCCCCCCCCCCAAAATCAACGGAGGGGAGTTTATGTTCACTGACTTCAGCCCCCCACATAGGAAAACTGCTCCCACACGCACAAACCGTGAATTTAAATCCCCCACAGAAAAATCTATTACGGTGGGGGACCAAACATTACCTTTGGGGAGTTCAACTCCACCCTGGGGGTGACCAATTACACTTATGGGGGGTTAAATGTGTGTGGGGGGCTTATGTTCACTATCGTCGTATTTTTGAGTCGCTGCACATTTTTTAAACCTTATTTTAAACCGGACCCAAGTTCTCGTGTGCCTAGAAAATTTCAAAGTCATTGTTTATACTTCAAATCTAGTAGGAACAGATGGGAAATCAAGCATGCTAGAGAGCAAGTGGGAAAGCACTATAACACATGTGACAATTTGCATAGATCATTAATTCTGCAGGGAAGACCGCAAAAGCTGTCAAGGGGCCATGAAGATGCTGGAAATGCTCTTCAGTAATTTTTCGCAGGACTCTTCTTACACCGCTATTCACAGATCAAACTATGGGTGAGACTAGACCTCTAGAGTTGTCATATTCAAATTCATTTTCCAGGTACTACCTACCACGCTCGGATCTTCGTGCCGGGAGAGTCTACTATTTGGTGGAGCCGCACTACAAAGACCGTCGGGCCAAAACCAAAGTTTTCAGCTTACAGGAAGAAGATTATAATAGCCTTCCATACTTTGAATTCAAGTTTATAAAAAATGATAAAGTGTGCACTGTTCCAGAACTCAGTACTCAGTAAGTAAAAATCGACTCACGAAGATGCGAAAGAAATCTTTATAGAGGATGGAACGAGTTAGTGGAAGTGAACGGCGTAATCTGTATGCGGCTCTCAAAAGGTGTTATAATGACTGAGACAACCCGAAGAAAATTGGGGGATTTAAGTGCAAAAACACCATCAGTCCGTCATTTCACCAACAGCTACCGATATGTGACGGGAGAGGTTAAAATCGATGACAATATTCACCTAATCACGCAGTTTGGTAGTGGACAAGCTCAGCACTTTTATGATATCGATGTCAACCCATTTCGCGATAATGGAGATTCCGTGATCTCTGAAATTTACCTCTCACATTTGCAAGACTTTCATAAGGTAATCAATCCACTGAAAACTGACTGTTGTTACCAAAAATGCCTTCAGGTAATTGCAATTCTGCGTAACGAAGCAATGCACATCAGTCTTTGGGAGTCTATATTATCGGCATGCTATGAAAAACAAGGAATGGTGGAACATCACGTCTTTGCTATCAGAATGTATGTTGTTCTGTCAAGGGAGGTGATCGAAATATCTTTCAACACAAAGTTTGCGCCAATCAAAGGTACGTTTGTCAAAAAGAATGATTTCACTAAATTGAGAAATAATATTGAGTCATTGCAGTAATGATCCAAGACAGCGGAGTCTGCGAAGTTAAGGTGTCAGTGGTGAATGCTATGACTGGAATGCAGATTGCCGAGAAGATTGATGAAACGTTGAGCCGCAAGCTTAATGAGTGAGATTAATTTTTTCATTTGGTCTGGTGTAGGCCTCACAGCAATCAGCAATATCTGGAAAAAATATCGCAATTTCTGACTCTGAAACTTCTCGATTCAGTTAGAACTTATAGAAAACGTCGATTTATACCATTGATTAGTCGGGAACGCAATTTTTCCGAATATAAATGTGAACGGTTCAAGAAGTTCAAATTTCAGATGCTGGAGCATCCCAGTCATGCTGACGTTTGCAGTCTCTGGTGAAGATTGCAATTTACAAAAAATCAAGGTTCCACTGAGGGCCGAGAATCCCGAAACGAGAGCACTGAATGTGCCGTCCATCATTCGACATTCCTAAAACAACGGTAATAATTGTAATATTCTTGCATACAAGACTACATTTCAGAAACCGTCATTTGGGACATTATTATTAGATTGGCAATTCAATATAAGAAAAACTCTAGTTTTGTGGCTCCCCGTTTTGCATTGAGCAAGACTATACATACAATTCTTAATAGTGTAAGCCATTTACAAGCGTAGCTTAAAGGCTCCTATGTATATTAAACGCTGCCCTACAAAATAAAGTCAGACACAAAAGTCCGCGGACCAGCTTGTTTTATTTATTAAAAAAATATTTAAACTTAATTAAACAATTTAAAATTTAAAATTCTAAAGTAATCTCTAAATAATATGCACAAACATTTTTAAAAATTTAATTAAATTCAAATATTTTTGATAAATGAAACAAACTTGTCCACGAACTTTTGTGTCTGACTTTACTATTTTTCAATGACTTCTTATGCTGTAATTTTGTCATTAGGAAGGTGGTTTAATTAAAAGTCCAAGTATCGGCCAATATTCATTAGCTACTTAATTTTTGGCTACTTGATCAATGGCTACCTGTTGATCAATGACTACCTGATATTCTTTGGCTACTTTTGCCTTCGATTACCAATGGCTACCTATTTTCGATGGCTGCCTAGTTTCAATAGCTATCCAGTTTTTTCTGTAGCCATTGAAACTAGGTAGCCATTGATAATCGAAAGCAAAAGTAGTCAAAGAATATCAGGTAGCCATTGATACTAGGTAGGCATTGAAACTAGGTAGTCATTGATAATCGAAGGCAAAAGTAGTCAAAGAATATCAGGTAGCCATTGATCAAGTAGCCAAAGATTAGCTAGCCATTGAATATTGGCCCCAAGTATCAAATAGTTTGTATGTTGTTGCTTGGTGTTTTAGCACATTCAGTAGATTTTTAACGACATTCTATGTTCATCTCACTTTCTGATCCTCGAAGCCGATGCTTAATTATAAACATTTTCCATATTGTCTTCACTTCCATAAAGATATGCAATTTTACTTACACAATAAAATTTATTATTGATAAGAAATACGAAACTATAGAGTACATTACATACATATCGGATATCGATTAAGTTTTGAACCATGAGATCACAAATTCAGAACGAAATATGTGTAAGAATGTGTGTGTGTGTGAAGGGGGGGGGGGTGGGGGGGGAGGGATCGATTTGAGTGCATGTATGTTTGTGAGATTACGAATGTGTATGATACTCGTAGCCCGTGTCCAATTCGGAGTTCACCACTTTTCGCCGTAGTCGTGAAGAGAGTTCAATATTGCTTTCGCGCACCTAAAAGTTGATCGAATTCAATATACATAGTATTGATAAATAATTGTGTACCTTTCCAAGGTGAAATGTTTCTTTTATGCTCTGACGAAAGCGTGTTGATAGGAATGCGTAGAGGAATGGATCAACGGCAGCATTGAAAAACAGCAATAAGAAGCTGATCGGTTGAAGAACACTTTGTAAGCAGTTCAAACAACGGGGTGCTGAAAAAAAGAAGACAATAGCGGGAAACGATAAATTTGCATGTGCCTACCCATTGGATCTCTCCAGACGGTCCACATGAAATAGACGTATCTTGGAAGAGAGAAAAATGCGAACGCCACCACAATCCCAACTGCCAAGCGACCAACCTGAGGAAAATCGTATTTCACGGTCCCCCTTTGTTAGTGCTCAAAGTTTTGAGCTATAAAAAACGTTTAGCCTCTTTCAACATTCTGACATATGGCAAGTGTCTGAACGAAATAAAAAAGTGGTCGTTTCGTAGAATGCACTCAGTTAAAGAGTTGACATAGTACAAACAAACTGTGAACATATGTTCTGAAACACACGTTTTTAAACAAACCTTTCTTCGTTTTTCCACTGAAACCCCGCCAGTGGAGGCTTCCGAACGCCAACTTGATCTTGGCAGAAGCTTATTTGCAGAATGCTTTGTGATAGTAGCAGCTTTGCTAACGACGAGACCAATTGTAGCGTAGATGCAGAGAAGGAATACGAGTGGAACAGCGTACCTTAAAATTCAATTTTTACTTCTTTTCAAATACTTTTCTTTTCTTCATTTTTTATTTTCTTACCACACTATGAAATTAATCGTCGCGACAAGTTTTAAGACATTAAAACCGTAAACTTCCACATGACGTCTGGTGCAAATCTAGAAGAAAAAAACAATAAAATCAATCAATATTATTTTAGAAAAAAAACTATTTATCTTACAGTGTACGTTTCATTTCCATCGGATATTTCTAGGAATTGGCTGGCAATTACATATGGTGTATTCATGACGGCGCTAGCTAAATTTAAATTCTTATTACATATGATTCCGCAATCAAAAAAAACTAACTAAGCCACACAACAGCTGAAGAAGTAATGAGCACTTTCTGAGAAAATGCTCGGCGAACTCGTAACGGGCGTAAAACCGCAATCAGTCTTTCCACGGAGACCAACACCTGAAAATAGTCGCATTCTATTATTAACTTCTACTAAAGCAATGTTTCATACTAGAATTCCAGCAGACACATTTGGAATAAAATGGAGTACATAGATGTAGGAATAGCAGAGAACCTTGCCGAATGGCCACCGACCATGTCCTTGGAATACGAAATTCACTGCATTCTGAAGAACACAGAAAATGCCGACAAATAAGTCGGCTACCTGAAAATAGGAAATTTTTTAGGATGGTCTTGAAGTTTGGACTACTTACCGTTAGATTGGCCAAAAAAAAGTTGGGAACACTTCGAACTCTCTTCTGCGAGAAGAATACCAGCAGAATGATAAGGTTTCCTGAAGTAATATATTCCTTTTTAGGATTTTTTAGACATGTTCCAGCTGACTGTAAAAGAGAGTTAGAGAAGAAAGAATATGTGATACCGGTAGTCCCAATTTCAGATTTTATACATATTAAATTCACCATACTTCATCTAATAGACTGGAACCGCAAATTGTACTTTGTGATAGGCTAACACAGAATGGCTATCGCTGGAATGGATGTCAATGGTCACCGGCTCTTTCTAATTTTCCATTTCATCGGTGGCTCTTTTTGAAAAAAAATGATTCCTTCACTCTCAAAACATTATTCGAATCAAGGAATTTCTGTCGAACTCGAAGACTTGAATACTCATTTTAACAATTTGGAGAGCCGAGAAATACACCGACATCTTCAAATTATCCTGTCTAAATCTATATTTCATCGGTGGCTCTTTTTGAAAAAAACTGATTCCTTCACTATCAGAAAATTATTTGGATCAAGGAATTTCTGTCGAACTTGAAAACTTTGATGCTCTTTTTAACAATTTGAAGAGTTGAAAAAAACAGAGACATCTTCTGATTATCCGGCATGCAGTAGTATCAGAGTAAAAAACTATATTTTCTTGTTAGCGCAGCTTTCTGAAACTGGTAAAATCACAGGTCCTAGCAATCAGTGAAAAATTAGCAAAAATTATGAGCCAGCAGTTTATTAACATAATTTACTCTAAATGCCTTACAACTACTAGAATGAATATAATAGTGATTATTTTTTATGAATCGAACAATCAAAACTAATATGGTTTTACTATTTGCTTCAGTCATTTGATTCACAATCCACAAGGGGATCTAGCGTCTTAATAAGAAAGTCAAATTTACTTTTCTCACATTCTCGGGTGCGACGATAGTGTTATTTGATATATAAATGAACATCTAGATTATCAAAATAATTGGGAAATGTCTCTTTCCATTTCCATTTCCATTTGTTTCCTTCACTCTCAACAAATGGAAAGAGATGGGTTCCCTACCGCAGAGAACATCTCCAGCCGACTACCGGGTGTCCAAGTAAGTAAGTAATTGGGAAAAGTGGAAGATTTTATGAAGGACTCACCGATGATAGTTGCAAGGAAGACGAACAAATATGATACACAGAGAAGGAAGTGTACCACCGGATGGTTGAGAGGAGAATCGCTTTCCATTTGTTCTGATACACCTCAGCAGCAGATATTTGGTAATCTGAACAAAATTAAAGATCAGAAGAATCAAAAAATATCTGGAAAGCAAGTAATTTTGGTGAAACTCTCGGAATCAAAAGAAAACAACGAGTGGGAATATATCAAACCAGAACAGAATCGACTCATGTCTATTTTATGGTATAAGTGCCTAAGAGCAAGAGCCTAAGAGCAAGATGTAACGGTTTGTCATAAATTTGTTATTTATAAAGCTTTTTGGTTTAAAATAAAGATGCGGAAGATTTAATTTAAAAAATGGAAAAAAAATGAAATTGATAGTTACATGTTAAAAGAAAAAATCAAGACAATGTTGAAGAGCGGAAGACTGGCGGTCACAAATTCACGAAAAATCTTATATCCTTTTGTGTTGAAAGAAAACGCAATGCTATGCTTCAAAATGCAATAAAGTAAGAAAGTGGCAAATCAACAAAAATAGGTGATCGTAATTTTAAGGGATGCATTATGTGGGCCGGGAACCGAAAAAAAAAGATAACACATTTTTGAGTCCTCTTCAAGTCATCTGTAGCATCATTCTATGAATAGAATAGTGGGTGCGATGCTTCCGATTTGAGGTTGCAATGACATCCAAAGCGTGGAGTTGACAATTCGAATATAAAATGGGCGGGTCGCGTAGGAAAAGATGCTCACGCTTTGAAGATCTTACATGATCGTTGTGATATTCTGATTTGGGTGAGGAATTTCCGATAAGCTTCAGCTAATCGCACGAAAATCATCCATGTAGATTTTTCTTTGGCTCACAAGTAGCATGTCCTATGTGCACGCATCTTTCATTCTGATATTTTTTGGAAATGCTGCACAATTAAATGACGCTGTATTTTCCAGATTTTCTATATCAAAATTTGGTTTGTTTAATATTCATAAAAACAAAATAAATGCTAATCCTTCCAATTTCAAAATTCCAGTAGTGCAAAGAGAGATACATAGACTCCATTTTCAGCAATTACAAAAAATTCTTGCCAGACAAAATACAAAGGACGTAGCTATCCACAAAACCCACGAAATATGAATTACGGAAACCATTCAAGCATTTAAAAACAAAAACAGGAAGTGAACTAGAGCTCTTGTTTTTTTTTTGTATTCTGCATTCCGATTTACTTAATTCTCAAGTTTTTATGACTTGAATACTGAGTAATGTTTTTTGAATGTGATGTCTGGACGAGATCTGAAAGAAAAAAACAGCATATCGAAATGTTTTGAGATAAATTGAAATTTCAAAATCCTACGAAATACTTGGAGCTCTCGCAAGGAGATGGAGCAGAAATTTCTTCAGTGATGGGTCTTATTTTCTTTTGGTGTTGTACCCTTCTCTTTTGAGCAGAAAAAATTAGGTTGATGAGCAATCCACAAAGAGCAGACCCTTGTTTTTACGTTGTGGCTTCATAATAATAGCTTTCAAAGTATGCACAACCAGTGTTGGCGCTTTTTTTGGGAACTTTTTCTCCCTACTATGAATAATAGATAAAGAGATGACCTGTCAGTCTTCTTACAAGTCTTCTTACAAGGCGCAAAGATAACCTATGAGAAGAAGCTGATGTGAAAGATTTTAATATCCGGTGTATTAACACACTTGTCGTAACCGCTACGTCATGTGCCAATGGAACCTAAACGTCCAAAAAAGAAAGAGGTCCAACTACTTATCTGTTGGAAGTTTATTCAGAGCAATTATTTCTATCTAGTCTCATTCGTGGGTGTCACAGAGGCCCTTTTGATGACAGGGGACAAAAACGCTGAGGGATGCAGAATGAGTGTTAACTTTATTGGACATTTGCCAATTAAAAGGAAAACGTGTGCACTTGAGGTACTGCTTGTCGCTTTTAGGGAGACAGGCAGAAAAAGAAGAAGATGAAGAAGAGGACGAAAAAGTGCAGAGCAAACAGACAGTTGCAACTGAATACACCGGTGAAAAGAAAGGAACGATTTGGGTTCACACAAATGGTTCGTATTCGCATTGAAAACAACAAAAGGGTCGAATGTGTAAAAAATGGTGACTTACGGTCATAGAATACTTTTTAACTGAGTGACCGAGCAAATCGTTTTGAGGGTGGCTTTCAGCGCTTTCCTATTTCGAATTGGTAAACAAAAGCCAATAATTCCTACAGTGAAAAAGAAGAAAACGCGTTTAAGAATACTCAGCTCAATTTGGACTTTTGTTAGAATAAGGAACTGCAGGGTCTCCATTTGAAGTTCTTAATCTTTAATTGTACTTATAATATTTGTTCCAAGTTCAAAAAGCGAGTTTTGTCAAATTATAAAAATGAAAATAAAATAAAACAAGCTTTATAGAAGGAGCAAGGAACGCGGTGAGGCTCAAAACATTAGAACAAAGCAGTGAAATCTAGCAGAGCCCAGAAAAACATATTTTTTTTTTACTTTTTTCGATGTTTTCCCTGAGCTTTGGTATGGCTCATTTTTTGTGTGATATTCAATTGTAAGAAAATTTGATTAATAATTGAATTTCTTAGTCGAACATGAAAATTTCCATCTCATATTATACAGGGTGGCGAATGAGTATGTGGTTTTATGTTTTGATGTGTACTTAAAAAATAATTGCTCGTAACTTGTGAACCAAGTTTATTTTTTGATGAAATTGAACAAATACAACAATTATTTGAAGAGGTGCTCTAAATTTAACCCTTTGGCATTGATGCACGCCTTAAGGCGATCCAGAACTGAGCCCACTGTGCGCCGCAGGCAGTCGTCATCAATGTGATCCCATGCTTTGAAAAGGGCTTGCTTCAGAGAGTAGAGAGTTGGGTGAAAGCGAGTCATGACCTGACTCTCCACGTAACTTCTAACAGAAAATTGGAATCCGGCGACAAAGCTGGCAACATGTCCTTCCATTAGTATCCTGGAAAATGAGCATCGAGTACCAATTTTGTGGATTTGGAGCCATGGGAAGGAGTCAATTTTTGTAGGAGGATGAAGATTCCTGATCAAAGTGACTAGTAGAACGTCCTTCAAAACGGTTTTTTGGAATACCTAACTGTTAATTTTGACGTTCCGATCGAAGAAGATCAGTGGATCCTTGCCGTCAGATGTGAATCCAGTCCACACCATCACTGATTGAGGAAACATCTGGTTGAAAGCCAGACGACGTTACGGAAATCTCGAGTCATATATGGCGAAGATCTTCTCATCAGTCCAAATGACGACGGAGAGGCGGCGCACATTGAGGGCGTTGAGCAATTTCTTAAATTTTTCAAGCCGACTTCTCTTGTACTGATCTGTGGGGTATTGCCCATGACAGAGACAATAACTCTTGAGATCCACGTCCTGTTTGACAATCATTTGATCACTTTGCGAGTGATTCCAAGAGATTCTGCATTCTTGTTCATGCTCACAGCGTCATTTCGCGTGATACTCTTCTTGATGATTCTTCTGTTCGTGTGAGTGTTCATTGTACGTGGTCTTCCGGTTTTTTGATACTCCTAGATGTGCCCTTTAGTTTTGAATTGCTTCACAACTCTCTGGGCCTATGATTGATCGATATCGAGTCTTCGAACGATGTCATACACTCGACATACAGCTTTTCGATGATGGCACGGTGGGGAGAAGCTCGCATAATTAGAGAACAACGAAAAGTGATAACAAAAGCTTCTGGGCTGTTTTTATACACACCCCGACTTTCAAAAAGTTTCCGAAAGTTTCCGAAAATCGGACTTGGCACGGTGCCAGGAGCACTCAGAAGATACCGTACTTTTTCGCCGCCCTGTATTTTGGTAGCACAAAAAAAAAACAAAAAAACTTATTCCTTTAATGAAATTTCTACTAAATTGTCATTTTATAATTGTAATTCTGTAATATACATATATTGATCACAATTACCTGATTTAGCATAATAACTGTCTAAAAATTAGGGAATTACAATATTTTTTGATCAATATGCTTCCAATGGCGATGCCACTTTTACCCCAAGAAGCAGTGAGGCATAGGATTGAAAATGTGTTAAAAAATCGTTCAGAATTTGTGGATTTGCAAAATGAATAATAGGAATTAACTTGAATTCGCAGAAATTTTGCATTCTCGTACCGAATAGCAAAATAATACTTTGGCACTACTTCAGCACTTCAACAGACATCAAAGTTCGATTGAAATGTTGTGAACCTTTGTTTTTTTAGTTTCTCAACCAGCCTTCAAACTATAAAGGCGAAATATAAAGAAAAAAAAATCGCAAAAAAAGATCCTTGAAGATCGCAAGATGCATTCTTCTTTCTAGGTTACTGAATTTCATATCTTCGAAGATTCTACCAATTTTAAAAAACATACACAAAGCTTTATAAAATATTATGGAATTCAGCGTTTCCAATTTGAAGCTGTTCTACAACTCATGTGCACAACACAGAAGAGATTTTCAAGAATTCTTCATGAAAGTAATGCCTTGTCTATGAAGCTGTTAGATACTCGAATTCTCACCCAAAGACGTTACTATTCACCATTATAAATTGGATTTTCTCTAAGAGCTCGTCTTTTGAACAAAAATAAGAAAGGAGCCTCCGTTTGGAACGCTGCTGCTAAACAATCATGTGAGATTTCAAAGTGCATCAATAATCTTGAATGAATGAGGAAGATGTATTACTTTCCGGAACAGGATTAGTTTACATGTATAAATTCGAGGAAATAGACTAGTTTGTTTGAGCGTTCAAAGACCTTTCTTAATCAACTTGGCAATTGTACCAATGGAAAGTGAAGGTTTCAATTCAAATTTAGAAAGAGGATTCGCAGATTATCAGTATTATCAGTGGACATGACGCAGAACAAATCGCTGCCTCCATCAGCGACTGATTTTCGTGCTAAAGCCGTGATCACGTCATAAAAAGCAAAAATCATTTCTAAAATAGGGAGATTCTCGCTTCATTGCTCAGGTTAATTAGAAAATCCAACCTAATAGCCCCCCGCTAGTTTTTCTAGTAAGTTCAGTCAATTATTGTCTTCGTAATTTTTTTGTTTCGTCATTGCTCAGTGCTCATTTCTTTTTTTCTGATTCTGATTTCTGATTTTCCTGATCGCCATGCTCTCAGTGGTATTTCGCTGTACGAGTTTCTCTTAGCTTCTTTCCATAGTCGAAAATGCAGCGAAGCTTGTCGTAACTTGTGGGTCGTGTTAAGCGAGAACTCTATCTCTTACACTACCATCAAGTTTTGTTTCGAAAAGTTTGCCGAAGTGAACTACGATCTTGAAGGTAAACCGAGATCTGGTCATCCATATGTGGATATTGATGCGGATTTCTCGGGAGCGCTGGTAGAAGAACCAAGAGCAACGGCGACTCTCAAGCATCCTCAAACAACTAGCATTGATCATCTTTGTGAATCTGGAAGATTGCCAAAGTTTGGTCAACTCGTTTCTTACTTTTGACGAATTGTGTTGCGGAAGTAAGCTCTCTCACATTCCACAACTTCACTCATGGACTATTCAAGTCAATTTTCAAACCCGATCAAACGCAAGGAGTAAGCAACCTTGTGAATATCAAGGGAAGGAGTTGGACGATGTAGACGTGAACTTGCTCTTCGACCACCCATCCTATTCATGCCGATCATCGCCAACCCCATGGCCTCACCAGTCAAGAGTCATCTAAAGATCAACCATTCTGCGGCGATTCACAGCGAACTCAGTTCTCGCTTCTCCCCATCTCCCTTCAGCTTCCTTAATGAATTGGATCCTCTATTCGGAAGAGACCAGAGTACGTAATAACTGAGAATAAATGAGTTTTGATTATCAACTGTGTATGCTTGTTGGCCTGCGGGCAAATAGAGAGATCAAGCAGCGGCAGGGTCCCTGACAACCCATGACACGCCGCGATAAATTTCGTTGTGACCTGGCACTTTCTCTGCTCACTATGAAACGAACGACCGACTGGATTATGAATATTATCGCTGGTGGCGAAAAATTTTTTGGTCCCGGCCCAGGAAACAGCCAAACGGACCTCAAAGGAAAACTTCACGAGAAAATAGTTCTGCTGACGATTTTGTGGAACAGTAATGACGTAATCTTCCGAGAAATTCTTCCAGGTGGCGCCACTGTCAACGCGGACCTACACTGCACTCAAATGGAAAAAAGTGGTTCAGGCTCACGTCGCTCCACAACTAACAACTTGCTGATGCTACATGATAACGCAAGACCGCACACCGCTTTGAAGACCCACCAGCTCCAGAAAGCGCCAGACGCTCGGAGTCCAGGTCAGGTCTTGTATCATCCACCGTATTCACCAGACTTGGTGCCAAGTGATTATCCTCTTCTTTGTTACTTGCAGAATGAAGAAGTTCCATGATGAAAAGGATGTCGAGAAGTGGTTGGACCATTTTTCCGTCTCCCTTTTAGTCTCCCGAGTTCTACGCGAATGGAATCGCTCAACTTCCATCGCGTTGGCTAGAAGTCAAAAATACTAATAGTGAATATATCACACATTGAATCTCGTACCAAATACCTCTCCCTCATCTTCAACGAAATGTACAAGCTAGGTAAGACAAAATCATCAGTAAATCATCAGTATGACGGTGGACCCACAAGCTAAGCATATATTATCAATCTGCGAGGACGTGAGCCTTTGTTTAAAGGCACAACGAATTAACTGTTTGTGTCTCGCTAGGGGATAGCGCGTTAAATAGCGTTAAATAGCGGATAGTGTGCGCGCTTTCTTACAATTTAACGCGCTATCCCCTAACAAGACCCAAACAGTTAATTCGTTGCGCCTTTAAACGAAGGCTCACATCCTCGCGGATGGATAATATGTTTAATGCAAAATCTACGGCACGTGTGGATGCTCACTAGGTATGGCATAAATCTGGTTCGCGCGGTTTTTTCCTCATTAGCTCAGATAAGTAAGCATCCTTAAAGGTTACCCAGATGTTTCGCAGTTTTTGATCTGCCGATTATTACACCAAAAATATATAGGCGTAAAAAGTGGGCCGAGCACTGAATGATCCATTGCGAACCTATCCGGGATACACTGCGATTCACCTGTATCACTAATCAATAACTCCCACATCACATATGAAGTGGTCAAATAAGTAGAAAAGGCTTCTCAAATTGAGGGAAGTGAGGCTCAACATTCATCAAAAAGATGTGTTGTAAATGATCACTACGTTAACAATCTGGCCACCTAGAACTCTGATCGCCCGTAGTACTGAGGAAGGGATCATCGTGGAGATTAGAGTTTTGCCGAACATTCATCTAAACTGTCTCATTGACTCATTAAACTCATTGATTCATCATATTCTCATTTTATAAGACATTGATATTCAACCGCTCTCCATTAAACGGAATACACAGTATAGGGATATGCAATCCGTACGTTCGAGGAACAAACCTCTACAAAAGGTTCATACATTTATAAGATTACATTGTATGTATATCAGTATCATACTCTAACATAAGACTTCCCGAATAGAAAGTGCTAATTTCATTTCGAGGAAGACCAACATAAATATTTGTGAATCACTGTCTGCAATAAATCATTCAGAAACAACGCGACGATAGGAAAATTGCAGCTTTCAAAACAGTATCTGGCCGTTTCCATTGACAAGTTCAGTCAATAGCCATTCCTATTCGATTTCGGTATTGCTTCGCAATTAAAAATAAACTGGAATGGAGCACTGTACAGAGGTAGAGCCAGTGTGCCAAATATAAGGAGCCAATGAAATTTGCCAAGAGCGAATAAACCGACATTACAAATGCCAAAAAAAGTTCAACGACCGATTCTTTGATCACCTGGCGTAATTACAGGAGAAAAAGCTCAGAAGCATGTGCAACTGCTTATTCATTTTAACAAGTGAAACAACTGGCAAACATTGTTCAGCAACTCCAATTATGAGCACAACGACGTTGCTGCTGCCAAGTTTTGAGTGAAATAATTTCTTTGAATTGGAGTATGTAGAGCGGGCGACTCAAAAACTGCTTGACAGAGTAGTAAGACATTGGAAATAGTTGAAATAGAGGGAATTTGTCATGTTGTTTTCCGAAATTTGAATGGTTCCGTTTTTATGCTCTTCTTTTTATTCCAAGAAAACAGCAACAAGATATAAATTAGAACGAAAAAAGTGGGGCGAGCCCTGAGATATTAGGAGTCCCAAATAAAAGTATAGCAACGCATGAATAGAGCTTTCCAGATTTAAACAACCTGATAGCGTCTTTCTAAGCCCGGGGAAACGGAAGATCAAATTTCACGGTTTCACGATTTTTTCAGAACTGAATTTTTTCTTTAATCCATTTTTCTGATTATTTGACGTATTTTTTCATGTGTTATATTTAGAATGAAAAACGGCAACTCAAGATAACAGAATTCAGAATTTTCGAAAATTACCCAGAAAAAATCTGATTCAAAAATGAGCATGCTTCCTTTATGTAGAAATAAGCTTTTTTTAGATGAGCATTCTTGGGTTATAATGAAAAGTAAAACCAATGCCAAGTTTTACAATCGGTCATGACATTTGTTGAAAAGGGGAATCTGCAAGGAAGGAAATAAATTAAGGGTTGTATTCGAAGAAGAAAGGTCGGGAGAAGGGAATTCTGAATTTCACCCACGGTTTAGAATTTCAGATCTCTACAGCTCTTTCTGCTTTTTGGGCTACTAAGAGTTAAAAAGACTAGAATCGCAATATATCTGAAACTGCGAAACCTTCGGTTTACACACAATTTAGACGAATATACTGCAATAGCATTTGACACCAATTGGTAGGAGGTTGATGATTGGTTTCTATCAAATACGTCGTTCGTTCGCACAACCTAATTTGAAATGTTTTTGTTGGATTTCAAATTTCCGTTTTATTTTTGATAATTCCTCACAAATTTCAAATTTGAAAACCTGGAAGCACGCTGTAAACAAAGTGACGAATTTGGGAGATTATAAATTGGAAATTAGTTTGAAAGACGAATAAAAGGGAGAGAGTGACATACTACTAGATTAGGATAGATTTCTAGGAATTCGAAACGAACAGAGGAATAGTGGACTACAAGTTCATGGAAATGCAAAGGCATTTAAAGCGAAAATCTTCGTGAAATGAATAATGACAACGGAGGAAAAAATTTTAAATCTAACATTTTTTTTCTCTTAACCTTGAAGAAAAAAGAAAAGTTAACAATTCTTCATTATTATTCTTCAGATGCCTTGTAGAGCGTAAAGCCTTCGTATTTGTTTGAATTTTTTACTTATTTACATACTTAATTATTTAGTCCATCCGTTAACCGCTTGTGTGAAAGCGGATACAGCTAACCATGCCTTGCACCTTTCTGTGCCTTGCACCTAACTCTTGGATCATCTTGCTGGCAGTTCTTGAGTAGTTTGCGACGAGAATGATGTCGTCTGCGAATCTCAAGTGGGTGAGATTTCGACCAATGATCCTTATTCCAGGCACGTGAGCGTAATCGTCGTCGTGTCCTTTCAGGAGGTTCCAAGACAATTGTCCGAGAACAAGCTCTAGACAAGCTGAGAAGAGGTTTGGCGATTTAGAATCACCCTGGCGTGGCGATGGGTTCCTCAACTTGTCTGTGGAATGGTGTGAAGGTGATTGTGCAATTTGTGTAGCACTTTTTGAGCAAGTTAATATAGACTGTTTCTACTCCTTGTGCTCGAAGGATTTCCCATATGGCTCTCGGTTCCACACTGTGAAATGCCTTGTGGAAGTCAATGAAAACAAGTGTGAGTGGTCGTCGTTCGTTGAGAATGATCGTCGGAATCCTGCTTGCTCGACTGGCAGGGTTTCTTCTAGTGTTTTTCGTACTCTGTTGAATAGACATTTCGAGAATCTCTCATAGAGTACGTTCCGCCTTCGCCAAGTCTGGTGAATACGGTGGGTGACCTGAACTACGAGCGTCTGGAGTTTCTGGCAGGTCTTGAAAGTGGTGTGTGGTCTTGCGTTGCCTTGTAGCATCAGCAAGTTGTAAAGTTTTGGACAATGTAATCGATGAGCCTGAACCACTTTTTCCATTTGAGTGCGGTTATACGTCAACGTTGACAGTGGCGTCCTCTGGAAAAAGCTATCGAATGATTATGTCTTTACTGCCCCACCAAATCGTCAGCATAACTACATTATCCTTTGAGATTCATGTTGGCGGCTTCCTCGGCTGGGACATATTGTTTCTTTTTTAGTATGATTGACATATATCACCCATTTTTCGTGAATCCGTCAAAAAGTGAGGAGTGAGTTAACCAAACTTTTGCACTCTTCCAGATTCATGAAGATGATCAATGATAGCTCTATGAGAAGGCTTGAGAGTCGCCGTTGCTCTTGGTTCTTCTTCCAGTGCTCTCGAGAAATATGCGTCAATATCCACATATGGATGACCAGATCTCGGTTTATCTTCAAGATCGTAGTTCTCTTAGGCAAACTTTTCTAGACAGAGTTCTTGCCTAACACGGCACACAAGTTACGACAAGCTTCGCTGCATTTGAGACATTGGAGAAACACGATCAGGAAAACACCCTTTGAACACTGCCTGTAAGTTTGTCAGGTGTGTTAAACATGCATAATAAGCTTAAATAAATCATAAAAATAACAGAATCAGAAAAAAAATAATGAGCACTGAGCAAAGCACTGAACACAAAAAAATTACGGAGACTCAATAGAGATTTTTAAAGAAATTAGAGACCTGAGCTGTTATTATCTCAGTAAAAGAGTCCTGCCGAGCAATGAATGTATCAGTTATCAAAAAATAAAGAATTGAAGCTGAATTTTCAATGAATTCTGAAATGTCAACCGAAAAAGTGGAAATCTATGTAAGAATATGCAGTTCTTCAAAACGGAGCACTTTTAATAACTCTGTATCTTTCGAAACACCTAACCCACCATTCAATCATTCAAAGCTTTGAGTTTTTCATGCCCTTTTTAAAGCGTGTCGACTGGACAACAAAACGAAAATGAGCAAAAACTAGGAAAAATGTTAAAGTAGACAAATAAGAAAAAGGTGCATTATAACCGTAGAATTCAGGAAAATTGCAAAGTTCCGGGAGCAGGAAAGATTATTGAAATCTCCTTAAATCAGAGAAATGAGCACAACGCAGAAATGACAAAAGAATGAGAATTCAAATAGCATACAACAATTAGACCGCGTTATTTATATTGTTTGAAAAGAAAATTGTTTGATATGCGACCTTTCATGAGTCATATTATTAAAGCCGAAATTTTTTGATAAATTATTATATTAAAAGGTCCCGATAGTTTAGGAATGGCTATCATTCGTTTGTTTGTACGTCTGCCCGCCAGTCCGAATTCCCATTTATAACTTTGATTAGAGAGTATGAGCTCAAATTGGTTATTTCCGCAGACCATCTGCAAAATTTCTAAACTAGAATATTTTTCTTTTAATAACCAGTTTTTAAACTATTCTTCTCTTTCATATTGTGTTATTAGGTACCTTAATCAGAAGTATAAAATAATTTGACAGGAAGAATAAATTAAAATTGCAAAAAAGCCATTTTTCTAGTAAAAATGTTTATTTTATGTGATTTTAAGAATAAGAATATGAAAATAATGAGAAGTAAAAGTTACTTGAATTCAATAGAAACACGCTAGGATTCACCAGCTTTAGACTTTGCAGCTTTAGACAATCTACCACATTGACTATCACAAGAAACCAACATCAAACATTCTCGACGAGTGACGTGATTGTGTGGTTCAAATTAAAAGCGGGTAACAAATGACACAATGAAACATGAGCGTTTTTCTTGTTGGTGTGGAAAAATCCCATCTTTCTCGCTGCTCTTCGCAGCGGTCTTCCACAGACTCATCTCAAGAGTGATGTTGTTTATAAGTAAAATGGTCTTGAACTACCATTTGTTGTAAAGAGATTGAGATGCAAGCTGGTAAAACGAATTTGATAGAAAGCACGATAGAAAGCAAGTGCATGAAACTAAAAAATTAAAAAAAAAATTGTAAATTATTGGTGCATACATTTTAAAAAATAGAGGTGGAAATGGAGCACAGTTTTTATCAAAAAAAAAACAAGTTATTGAACAATGTGAAATTTAAGATTGCTATAGATATATAGAATTAGAATAATGCATGTATTCAACGTAAACTCATCAAGAGCATTTAAATTTAATGAGGTTTTTCCATTGAGCAAAAAGGAAAAATGAAACAATTATGAAGTTACATCCTTCTTTCGACTCATTAATGAAGTTCAAAAACTTTCAAAAGCAGACCCCAAGTATATGATCTCAAGAGCAACCGTGGAATAGTGCTTAACGTTTAAAATCATAGACAATTGGTGCATTCGCTGGGTGTTCAGGAATTGCCATATTCAAGCCATATTCTAGACTTTATATTTCCTCACAGATGTCAGTGAATACATATTTTCAGGGAATACGGACAGTATAAGAGCCGATTCCATCGTCCATTGCCGTAAACAGAATATTTCAAACTTCCACGGAAAAACTCAACATTTTCATCAGACGCCATAATATAAAACACAAACTTGAACAACTTTAAAACAAAGTGCAAAATTCGATTTTGGCAGCAGAAAGGTCAGACGGAATGTGAGGAAGTCCACGGAAAATCGCTTGAAATTAGATTTGGTCCTCGACATATTTCTGTCACAATGTGCTTCTTCTTTGAACTTTTTATCAATACAGATTCCGCCATTTCTGGAACATTTTACTCACAAAGAAATACTCAAATGTCTTTAAGTTTTTGTGGAAAACTGGACGTTTCGCTTTAAACGAAAACAATCTGTGTATTTTTGTTTTCTTTCCATGTGCTCAAAACCAATTTCCAATGTTGTTTTTGAATTCACATGCTTCATCTTTTACTAATGAAATTTTGAAAGGATTGGTAGAATGTGAAGAAAAAATACAATAATTAAACGGGGAATGGGGAAATTACAGCTCTTTTAGAGCCGAGAATATATGAAGTTCTCCAGATTCCAAAATCGCCAGTACTCCATTTTTCTGAAAATGTGCGCATAACAGGTTATTTTCACGTTTATTTCACAAATGAGAAAACTCAGGAACAATCGGGATGAGAAAAGATCAGTTGGGAGATGATTGACAGAATTTGTAAGTTTGTGCAAGTCTTAAGATCATATGTTGTTCTTTGTACACACCTTTCTCAATCGCATTTCTTTCGGATTTTTTTGGATTCGCACATTCAAAATGTGTGTCGTCGCCAATCCGACAACAATTATTTGTTTCGAAACGAAAAAGCCACTAGAGCACTGGAGATGTGAAAAGCCATTCCAAGTGCTAAGAAGATGATCTAAAAGAAAAAAGGGGGGGGGGGAGTGATGATGAACGAAATGTCGCCGTTTTATTTCTTCTCTCCGTTAGTCAATTCAATGAGTTGCCCTCCTTCACAATTTCATATTTGTTCGGTCGTACCTCGGAATCATGAAACACTTGTCCAAATGGTTTATGAAAGGATGTGTGGATGGGAGAGGCGAGAAAAAATGAAAGACGACGTAGCAAAACGTTTTCTCGAGATGAAAACTCACTTTTATATAAAAAGGTCATACGTTTTTGTGTGTAAGTACATACATATACATTTGAGTGCAAAGGCACTGACAAATAAGTTGAAAAAATTGTTATGTTCATTATTTTTTTTTCAAAAAAAGCAAAAAATAGTTTGCCAGAAAATGCAGTGGCTGCAGTGGCACTTTTCATTTCTGAGAGCAACTCATTTGGGGATTCAGAAAACTTCCCATTTCAATAAAATGTCAAAATAAAGAATTGAAAGCAATGAATCTTGAAAAAAGTTTGTGTATTGAGCATTGAGTTCAATAAAAATGTTAAAAAATATAGAGCTTCATTAGCAAAAAAATAAAAAGAAAATTAGGCCAAACAAGATAACTGAGGAGTGATAACTAAAATTCCTTTTTTTTAATAGAATTCTTGAAAATAGTGCATATACAGTGCTCCACATAATTTTACGGTCTCCCCCGAAAATCTCAAAATTTCGATTTTCTGTAATTCCTAATTATTTATCATATATGATATGAAAATACCTTTAAAAAATACAATCATGGGCCCTGGAGCGAAAATAAAATAAAGCTGAGCAATTGAGAAATTTCGAAATATTTCGAAAATTCAAAATCGAACGAAAAATCGAAAAAAAAATATCGATATAAAAAAAAGAAATATTTCGAGAGAACACAATAAGGTACAGGGTGGGGAATAAATATAGTGCCGCATTCAACACGGTGTAATTACTTCAAATCGAAAGATTTTTTTCTGAAAATCAACCTAAATGTTTATAGAATTAACAGTTTCGGAATCTTCCTTCTTTTGCTTTGATGACTGCCTGAAGTCTCTTAAGAGTCGACGACGGCACGGAGGTAATCAACGTCTAAATTGTCCCATGCGATCATCAGGGCTCACAAATTTGGACAATATTTTGTGGATACTTGTTGGATCAAATATCCCCACATATCAAAATCCATTGGATTGAGGTCTGGGCTCGAAGCTGACTAGCGATCCTTAGTGATAAAATCGGGGAAAGTGAGTTTTGCGGTGTGAGCCGGCGCTCCGCCCTGCAGGTATATCCAATCGCCACCCACGAAGTGGGATTTGGACCACGGCAACACCTTCGCCTCGAAGAATCTTGTCGATATAATCGATAGGCATTGGACGGACAATTTAGACGTTGACTAACTCCGTGTCGTCGTCGATTCTTAGAGACTTCAGGCAGTCCTTAAAGCGGAAGGAGGAAGATTCGAAAACTGTTAATGCTATAATTCTTGTTTTGTTTTTCAATAAACATTTCTGTTGACTTTCAGGAAAATAAATCTTTCGATTTGAAGTTATTACACCGTCTTGAATACGGCGCTATACTTATTCGCTACTCTGTAATTGATGACTAGAAAGATATAAAAACCATTGTTTCTATGGTAAAAAAAAACTAAACACATTTTTTACTCTGTTTGAATTTTCTAATATAAAAAATTGAACGTTTCATATAAAAGGCAAAATACGAAAATTTTAAATTTAGCAAGAATGAGTGAATGAAAATCGAATATAACTCTTGGTTAGGTTATTGTGACATTGCTCTTTTTTTACAAAGGTTTTCCACTTTTGGCATATTCGATGCACATGAAATGCTAAAAAAAACTTTCAAAAAAGGAATCATTTCTCGAGTGAAGTTCACTGTTAATTCCATCTTTGGTAAGCATGCATTATTCAAGAATACACTTATATTGGAAGTTGGGTTGATGCTATTCATGAATTGTGTTTTCTAAATAATTATAATTGAGAAAAATATTAAGATATATCAAAACTATTAGGCCACATTTCCGTTTTTCTTTAGAAACTTCGAGAAGCTTCTAGAACAGTTCTTGTTGGGGCTCCGTTGTAGTTGTTCTCATAAAAATTGTCAGTACAACGGCTACTTCAAAGAATTATCCTGTTCAACTTTTGCGAGAGCATATTTGTTTTGTATGAGCATTGTTCCGGCTCTTCGGCGAGACAAGCTGCGGATCGGAACAATAATTTGTTAGGGGCTGACACTGCTACTTTTATAACAGCAGTTCTTTGGTTTCAGAAATTCAGTGTTGGGGGAGGTGGAATTTAAAGATTCTCCACATAACGGAAATTACAAGATGACGGATGTTGGAACGTAACGGACATAACGTATGTCCAATATCATAACGGACGTCACGATGAAACTACTGGCACTGGTGAAAGAGGAAAGAGGATTCAATCGAGTAGGTGTATTGCAGGCATGCTTGGACACTCTTAAAGTACCATTCCCGATCTTGGATTCTCCTTGAAACAGCCGATTTCGGTATCCAATGTTTTGCCGGCAGATGTTGCAGCTTCTCTTTTGTCACAAAAAAGAACGACAACATGGTTTTCCAATTTGATTCTGGGGATGAGAAGTGGAAATTCTATGTCAACTTTGATCATGGACGTCAGAGGCTGAAACTTGGAGATTCTGGAGTTTCAACGAACAGAAGAGTACTCGAAAAATGTACTTTTGTGCATCTGGTCGAACATAAAAGGATCGTTCACTGGGAACTTTTACCAACGAATACAACAGTCACAGCAGACTTCTATTGCAAGCAATTCAGCAAATTTGCTGGGAAAATCAGAGAGGAAATTGGTCGAGCTTACTTCCACAGACAACGCTCGACCAAATGCGATGAAGGTGACTCATCAGAAAATTCAGGAGCTAGAACACCTAGACTGGACACTTCTACCCCATCCACCGTCATGGCGCCAACCGACTGTCACTTTTTCCGATTTCTGACTCACTTCCTGGATGGAAAGAAATTTCGAAATGAAGTCGATTTCAAGACAGAGCTGCACTTTTTTTTTCGATAGTATCCGGCGGGACTTCTACCGAAAGGGAATCGAACAGCTATGTACCTACAATACTGGCCAAAAAGGTATTCGCAAACAGTTTTTCGAGCATAACTTTTCTGAAACTTCCCGAATCGATCTGATATTGTAAGACAAAATGTGAAACGGTAAAAGAAATTAAATCAACAGCAAAAATTGTCAAGTTTTCGAAAATTTGAAAAAATATCGAAAAATTTATGAAAATGGCGAAAAACTGAAAAATAGAACTTTGACTTTTGAGATATAGGAAAGACCGGTTAATGAAAAATAACAATAAAACATGATTGAAATAGTTGTAATACTTTGTTGGGTAGCCTTTCCTAGATCTCAAAAGTCAAAGTTCCATTTTTCGGTTTTTCGCCATTTTCATAAATTTTTCGATATTTTTTCAAATTTTCGAGAATTTGACAATTCCTGTTGTTGAATCAATTTCTTTTACCGATTTAAATGTTGTCTCAAAATATCAAATCGATTCGGGAAGTTTCAGAAAAGTTATGCTCGAAAAACTGTTTGCGAATACCCTTTTGGCCTGTACTGTATTCGTTGGCAATAAATTGACAATAATGATGGAGCATATTATCTTGACAGTAATTAGAAAAAAAAAAACGAATAAATCATCTTTTGAAATATTTAAAGCTTAGAAATTGCAGAAAACAGTTTTTCCTATTCGTGAGATCTAACATTGTCTATTTGTATAATATCAAAAAGCCGAACACACAAAGAAATCGGATACTTGTGCTTTCACACAGAAAAAAGAACAACTGTAACGAACATGGATGAAAATCAGTATTGGATCAAAAATTCGCTACAATAAATGAACTTATATAAGTACAGTACGTCGGGTTAGTCTTGTTTCTGACTTTTTCACGCTTTCAAGTACTTTCGCCGCTGTCATTCATTGTTTTTTTTCTTGTCAGTCACACGTACCTGATATTGAGATTCTAGTACACGCATGACCACAAAAAAAGAATATGAGGAGGGGAAAACACAAAACTTGAGGTTATGATGGAAGATAACTTCTGTATTTGGCTTTCAGAAGTTTTTAATTATAGTAAATTGGTTTTTTTTCCATTTGGAACATTCTTGTAGGTAAAATGAATAGTACACAAACTGAGAAAAGCGAACAGTTTTTGGTAGACAACCAACATTTGATTTAGTAGATCACCGTGTATTGTATTTCTCAGCTTTTGTCTATCTTATGTTCCGCCAAAAAGTACCCAAGTATTTACTGACTTTTCGCAGCTTTTTATTATTTTCTTTATGTCATGAGTTTTTTAGTATTTGCTGTGTCTTTTTTTTTCAATCATTACATGTACATAATATTGTGATTTTACTTGTCCTTCACCAAATTCTTTTGTTTGGTTGATCGCTTAGAAGTTGTTTGAAATCTAGCGGGTTTTGCGTGAGAAAAAAACAAGACCAGTATTGACGGCCGCTAACATAAGCAACGAAAATTGAAGAATGGAGATCTTAAGAAATTAGTACATAATACATATATGAAAGGCGATCAATTATATTGTTATAAAAATAGCAACAAACGAACTAGTGGAATACATGTGGCGCTGGCAAGGATATCATGTAACTGAAAGTATGGCTCTCTGTGAAATACTCGCACCCATGCAGAAGAGCTGAAGGTATAGGGAATGTTTTTAGGCTGGTAAAGAGGGTCCGTTGATGTTTGTCGCGTTATTCGAAATATGAGAAATTGAAAAATGACGACTTCTCTGAAATGTTCCAGCATTTTATTGTTGCCCTTCTTTAATAAATTGTTAATTTTAATAAAAAGAAAAACAACGTGGAAATAGACATTCATCCTTTTTTCCTTTTTTTTCCATCCTGGTGCAAAGCTCTGTTTTCTCAAAAAATACATTTTTGCACACCCCTCGAAACATTTCCTTCTCATGAAAAATATAGAGATATAGAGGGAAAAACACTCTGCTTTATGATTTTTGAAGTGATTTTTGAAAAGGATGATGCTGTCTTTAAAGTGATCTTTAACTCGAATTCCTACTTTCACAAAGTTTGTTTTATTGGGGCCACAGATGAAAAGTTTTGAAAGCTCTTAAAGGAGATTGAGGAACTGGGGTTCACGGCAACGTGCGGCCTAGAAAACCATATAATCTGAAAATACCTTTAAACAAATAATAAATATCACAAAATTTGATTTCACTCGTTTAGAAATCATAAAATCAAACAATTAAAAGGGAGTTTCAAGAGTGGTAATGAAACGCGTAACCAGCGGTTTCCTGCAACTCCTAAACTCCCCCATTCTCTTCAAATTGTGCGCCACAAAATACACGATTTTGCGTGAGAACCGAAAATGCGTGTCAATACTCAGATAAGCGTTCTAAAGCAATTGTAGTTGATTCCGAGACTTGCACACCTAGAAGACATTGAGATAGCGGCACTTGCAGGCAATAATAATGCTATAATTAGAGGTGTCACCAGAAAAAAATTCTGGGAAAGTGATACTCAAACACTTGGTTTTTTGCTCTACTTTTCATATCATCCGCATTTTTAAGTTTTCTGCGGCATCCAATAAATTATTAAATATCTGAAACCCGTTCAATCTAAAATTTATTTCTTGTTTATTCAAAAAAAATCAATTTTAGTCTTTATTATTTCAGAATAATATTTATTTGCGAATTTTACTCTTTATTTTTATGAAATCGTAGTTAATGGAAATTTCAGAACTTCTCGGAATTTCGGAAATTTAGAAGCTTGAGAATTCACTTATTTTTCTCTACTTGATTCAGTGCAGCTCCGTTGTTTTACCACGCGTTACGCCTCTTCCATGTAAGGATGTTGCTCTGAACTATGTGAGCGCAGGATCATTGTCAGAATACATAGATTCGTTAATTTATTGAAAATTAATATTTTCAAATATGCTTCATTTCACATATTTTTTTCTTTTTGCAGGTATGGTACCTAATTCTGTACACCGTGCCAAGAATATCGAGGAAAATATGTCCAACTACAATGGGAAAGGCTCTCGGAATTTCTCGAACAACAGCTCGGAGGACCATCCAACAATATTAAGGGCTCAAAACTTTCAAAAACCTTTCAAAAATCTGAAGGCCTCGCTATTCCAGTACTCCGGAGAGATTAAAAACTGTCAGAGAACAAATCAGCTAACCTCATAATGAAAAAGGCGAGTTTGAAACTCAAAATAAGCTATTCCTCTATGAGAAGAATTGTGAAAAGAGAGATTGCTCTGGACCCATATCGTATTCCAAAAGCTGCAATTCAATCGGAAAAAAACAAGCTTGCTAGAAAGCAGAAGTGTAAAGCTTTCCTTGATGGCACCCGCCAAAATTAAATTCTGAAAAAGAGGGTTACCGATGAAAAAATACTTATGCTAGAAGTCGAGTTCAACTGAAAAACCATCCACGCTGATAAACGAACTGAATGAGCGTGGATGGATGGTCAACCGAGCTTCATATCCACAGCTACACATAGTTTTTGGAGCAATATTCTCCGACAGTGAGAAGACGCTAATTTCTGTAACTCCAGATGTGAAGATCAGCAAAGAATACTATTTAGACGGGATTTAAAAGAAAACGGGTTTCTTTTCGTGAATCAAATCACAATTACGGAGCCAGGTTTGGACATTGCAAGACTCTTCCCTACCTGACAACAGAGCATGATGCTCACCCAATTTTTCTCGTTTCTTCCACAGTCCTGAGTGGCCAGCCTCATTACCGAATTTCATGATGACTGGGGAGTTGCTCAGTAATGCACAGTAAACACATCCACATCTCAATTTATAATTATCAAAGAAAAGTTTGGAGACAGAATCGGAGAAGATATCTCGAGTTGTTGGTCTTCCACGCCACGGAGAGGTTATGCACTTGTAGGAGCTCTGAATAACAATGGCCTCATCGCCGGATTTGAATCCGTTGGACTGTTCTGTCTTGGGAGTTATTCAGTCAAAAGTCCAATAATGTGCACATCCCAATTTTAGACATTGAAGAATTGTTTGGAAGCGGAATGGGCAAGTTACATTGAATACTTCCAGAATATCTCAGTGTCGCAGTAGAGGCGTTCCCCAGGAGACTGAACGATTTTATGAATAAAAGAGGCAACCGCGTCAAAAAACTTTAATAATTTCTGAGTTGCCCACGTAATCTACGGGATATTGGATTCCTTAAAAAAGAAAAAATACACTAACCAAGAAATCACTTCATTACAAATTAAATTTGGAATCAAATTTTTAAAAAATTGTCGATCAGAACCACCAAAAGAAAAAAAAAGCAATATCTCTCGTTAAAAATATTCTCAAAAAACTCCCGCCTCGCTTTAGCTAGAGAACGCGCGCTCCGTTCGGTGGAGTGTCGTTTCGAAGTTATTGTGAGTCTTCTAAAAATGTGTAGGACGTTTGGAAACGGCAAATTTTTATTTATAGTAGTTTCAATAAATGTACAATTGAATTTTCATGCGGTACTGGTAATTTTGCAAACCTTTTTGCAAGACTTCTTCGGGGATCATTCAGAAGCTAGGCGTCGGAAAATCAGTGGTGAACCACACTCAATGGTCAGCTTCGAGCCCAGACATCAATCCAATGGACTTTGCTGTGTGGGGCTATTTGACACAACAGGTATCCACGAAAAATTACCCAAATTAGAGTCCTAAAGATCGCTCTGAGAGCTGCATGGGATAATTTAGACGTTGCCTACCTCCTTGCTGTCGTCGACTTTTACCCGAAAAGACTTCAGGCAGTCATCAAAGCGAAAGGAGGAAGATTCAAAAACTGTGAATGCTATATTTTTTGCTTTTGTTCAATAAATATTTTGGTTGATTTTCAGAAAAAAAAAACTTTCGATTTGAAGTAATTTCACCGTCTTGAATGCGGCGCTATACTTATTCCCCACCCTGTACACTTGAAGGTAGCCATAGTATCATGCCATTGGCCTTCGCGAAACAATTCCGCACTTAAAAAATTTAGTACCTTTGCTTTTGACAACTTTTCCAGCGCTAACAGTTTTCATTGTTTGCCTGCTGCATCGGTTGTATCACATTCCAGTTCATTGACTTCCACAGCTGCGTAAATTGACGAGTGACCCGAAACTTTTCATCGTTTTTGTTATTCCTTGTTAAAATAGCACTTTCTACAACACGTTGCTTGGAGACATGTGGTGAGAAATTCGGTTTTCTGTGAATGTTCTCCAAAGATCAATGTAGTATCTTCTTGATCATCATTCGAATCTAAGAATGCTACACATGAGATGGTAACTAAATTTTCAAAGACTTCGCTTGGGGACAATGTTATTACATGAGTATTTCAATCAAAAATGCCCTTCTAATACAGGTTTAAAAGTAACTGCTACAACTGTCCAACAATAAGTATTTAAGAACCTATGTAGGAGGGAAGAATACTGAGAACAAAAACGAGATGTAGATAAGTGATGTTATTTTTTAAGAATATGGAGAAAATTGAGTTTTTGGAGGGGGGGGGGTGGGGGAGTCATACATCTAAAAATTAAATGGTATACTGGAAAAAAATATCATCGCTACCCGGGCAAGACTCTGATCAACTATGAACCCACTGCAGGGAAGGGATCACGATATTAAAGATTTCGGCTCCGGGACATTTTAAAACCGGACGTTTCAAAACCAAGACATTTCAAAACCGAGACATTTCAAAACCGGACATTTCAAAACCTAGACATTTCAAAACAGTGATTTCGACTATCAAAGTGTTTTGAATTAAATTCGAACAAAAATTTGTTAGAATGTCTAAACGCAAGATGAGACTCCTATATCCGCACGATGCTTTAAACTAAAAAAAAAAAAAAAAAAAAAAAAAAGTAACTATCAAAATTCTAACATAGGAATATTTAGGTTTCGGCGGAGCGAAAGTAGATTTTTGCCGGACTTCTCTCCAAACATGTTTTCATTGTCTCTCAACCCGTTTTTAAAATTTGATTTTTGAGTATTCTTTGAGTATTTGAGTAATTTGAGTATTCCTTCTTGATTTATGTAATGAATTCTTCAGTTGATATCTTCAACTTTTTTCTTTTTTAAAAACAACCGGAATTCCCGAAAATCTCATTTAGGCGCAGAGACGCAGAGAAAACAGTTGAGAAACTTGATTAGTTCTTCTCGCAATTCAAACTTTGAGAAAAGTAAACTCGAAAACGCTTTAATAGTCAAAAACACGGTTTTGAAATGTCCGGTTTTGAAATGTCTCGGTTTTGAAATGTCCGGTTTTGAAATGCCTGGTTTTGAAATGTTCGGTTTTGAAATGTCTCGGTTTTGAAATGTCCGGTTTTAAAATGTCCCGGAGCCAAGATTTCAGATCAGGATACTATTACGCGCTAAGAGTTCAACAGTAGCGCATGCTTTCTGAGATCTGAAAATGCGATTGGTTTCAGAATACCAATCTCGAAAACCAAGATAGTTTTGTTGAGAGCAAAGATATTTTTGAAAAACATTATTTACACCGATCAATATGCAGGTACAGTCCAGAGAAAGCTCATTTGAGCAAGCGGAAGAGTGGAATTCTAAAATAGGAAAATGTAAATTTTGAAAAAGCGAGGGAGAATATAGGAAATAGAATGGCAATGATCTGGGAAGTTGCTTCAAGCTGAGGAGAGCTATACGGCAATTTTTAGAGTTGAGGGAAACTTGAATTTAAAGACCCATTGCATTCTTTTTATAGAAATGGCTCTATTTTATTCTGAAAATATTTCGATTTCGCTTTATCTACTAGACGAATACTACTTGCGTGCTTGAAAGTTACAAATTGCATAAGAGGCTTTTCATAATAATTAAAATCGTTCTTAATCATTCGACTTGATCTAGAAACTGGATCAATCTTTTTTGCTGATAGTTTTTTTTTCTCTGTCTTCGTTTCATCTCACCGTCAAATCTATGTCGTCATAATTCTTACAGAATGCTTTCACACTAGTCACTTGCTGTGATTCACAGTTTAACGGGTAATAAAACGTTCCTTTCTTCTAGAACTGACGTGTATTATTTCCGCAGGTTTTCTTGGAAAAATTTTTTTTGTATTTTCATAGAACGTTCACCACATTTTTTAGTTATATATAGTTTTGAAACAATGTCAAAAATATTGTCAAGGCACATTTCCAATTTCAGTTTTAGAAGAGTTTTATGGTTTTTCAGTTTCTGATTTATTTCAAAATCAACTGGTCTAATTGTCCCATCAGTTTCATTAAATATAATTTTTGCCTTCTACCTTTCGCATAGAAAGTGACACGCGGGTAACATATGCCGAACACGTGGTCCCCATCTCTATTTTCCGCTGCCTGCGACTCCAACTCCCTCATTATTGCCACCTTGTTTCGGCCATTTCGCCTGTATTGATTAACCAGTGAACCAATGAGCTGCCTGACCATCCGTTTATTCAAGTGCGCATCCGATTCCGATTGTTCTCGTTTTATTCTTGTCTGCATTCATTCGCTCTTTGATTCTCGTAGTTTCTCCATTCTCAAAATTGTTCACTTGACACACATAGTTTGCAGAAAGTATTACAGTCGGAATAAGCAAGCGGAATGAAAGTCCTTCTTTATTTTTAAAGTCGAGTTGCAGAGTATCAAAAAATTAATTATTTTTGTAATAATACAATTTCCATACTACAATGAAAAACGTGTTGATGTGCATTATTTGTTGTTTGCCTCAAAATTCTGAAGAATGATAAAAGTGGCGATCTGAATGCCAGTAAGTGAAAAGAGAAAATGATGGTTATCTAAGTTTCGTATTCGATTTGAGTTAGTATTATGTAAGAGAAGAAGGCGAATTCCCCTTGCTTCTTCTTTTATTTCTTCTCTTCTCCTTGAGTTTCCGTTGAAAAACCAGATCCAATTGGCTGTGGTGGCAACAGACTGCCACGTAACACACAAAATCTTACGAGGGTGTCTGCTTATACACACACAGAACACCCTTCCTCAAAGTTACCTCCACACTCGTTTTCTTTCTATTTCTCTCTCTCTCTCTCTCACTCTCTTTCTCTCTATCTATTTCGTTTCCTTTTCCACACTGCCCAAACCTCACTGAGGGCTGAAGACTCTTCTAGTTCTCTGTCACCTTCAGTACTTTCTCTGCGCGTCTACGCTTCTGCTCCAGCTTTCTAGCATATTTTACTATTTCTTTGCAGCTGAATGTCAACATTCTCCAGTCAGGCGGCAGTCTCTAGTTAACATACATGCCCCAAACTACACTTTCCTGCGTCTCACACCCTCTCCGAATTTATGCAATACTTACTTCGTCATCGCCTTTTCTCTTCTTTTTTCAAATCAGACTGTGGTTTTTTTTCTGAAAACAATATAGGCAGAACTTTTTTCAGCTTTTTTTGGAGAAAAAGACAAAAAAGAGCTGTTTTCTAACAATTTGATTTCATTGTGTATAGACTATTGTAACCTTTATTGTACAAACGCCTTTCTTGCTCCTTTTTCACCTTAACTCTCCAAGAACATAATGACTTTCTACGACTATACCTTCTGATTTACACTGAGATTCAGAATTCTTCAACTTCATTCAATGCCGTGCCACAATCTGATTAGAGACAAAGCTTATTCTCTTTCGTTTTTCTTCCTTTTCCAATTAGTTAAAACCAGTTTATTAACAGCATCGGTCACTCTTTTTTCTCTTCTTTTTCTTTTTTTTCCTTTAATAGTATTCTTATTTGAAACGTCAGTTAACTTTTCATTTGATTCTCATTTCTCTATTTGTTGCCTTATCTTCATAATCAAAAAGATAAAAGTCATCTTGACACGTTTTTGAATTGTGCTCATGATGCATGATTCAAGCAAGAAACGATGAAATCAGCATGTTTGCTCAATTAGTCATTGGTTTTAAGAAAATTTCACCAAAATTGGCGGTTTTTCGCAATGTTTATCTTTTCCAAATTATTAGGGAGTTCGACCTTTCAGTGTTTTCAGAAAGGTGAAACCAATTTATCGATCTATGCAAAATGTTCGATTAGACGCTATCAGTTGAATTTGAAGCGCCAGATTTTATGCTTTTTCAACAAACATTTCCCCAATCATTTTTCACTTTTATTATTCCTATTTTTACTTCGTCACCATTTTTCATCTATTACTTTTTCTCCCCTATTTTGATTAAACGTAATAGCGTGCTTTATAAACAATTGATTTGTTTTCAGACGTAACAATGACGAGCGCTTCAGGTGTGCTTGTGGACGATAATGTGCTAGAAGTACTAAGAAAAGCACAGCTGGATAATTTTATAAATAAATTTGTATTTTTATTCAATGTCAGAAGATTTGACCATTTCTCACATGTGCGTGATAAAGATATGCAAGAAATTGGAATGCAGCAACAGCAGATCAGAGAGCTTCGCGAACAGATTCTCAAGATGTCGAGAGAGCTATGGAATAGGAGCGATCCGAAGCAGATTTATGTGCAATCGGATCATTCTACATCTGTTCAGAACACTATTGACGAGAGAGCAATTATCCCGAGTGAACAGGTGCACTTGCTATTCAATTTGGTTTTTAGAACATGTCTAATTTCTCTGAAATTAATTTATTCAAAAAGTTCACATCGAATCTGCTACAAAAATCTTAGCAATCAAGCTTTTTGCAGGTCAAACTGTATGAACTGCTTGGTGAAGGCTCATTTGCCGTAGTTAAAAGAGGAGTCTGGCAGCAAAGCAATGGGCACAAAATTGATGTAGCAGTGAAGATTCTACGCGATATTTCACCTAATATTATGGAAGATTTGAGAGTAAATTTTTAGAATGCGCATAAATTTTCATATATTGCTCATCTCAGGTGGAAGCTAGTCACCTGCTCAAACTGCAACACCCCTCTCTCATTCGAATGTACGGAATTGTTCGCCAACCGGCAATGATGGTTTGTTTGTGCAGTCCAATGCATCTCCGATTTCATTTGTGATCTATTGTATATTCTGAATTCAGGTTTTTGAACTTTGCGAGGGTGGCTCACTACTTGATCGGCTCCGTGATGACAAGAAGATTATTCCTTTGGTTTCACGTCTACATGACTATTGTATACAGATTGCCAAAGCTCTGCAATTTCTCGAATCTAAACATTGCGTGCACCGAGATGTGGCTGCCAGAAACATTCTTCTCACTAAAGATGAGAAGGTTTGATCGCGCAATAGGAGTCTTGAAAACTAGAAAGAATTTATTATTTTCAGACAGTCAAGATTTGTGATTTTGGATTAATGCGGGCACTAAAAGAGAATGAGCAAATGTACACTATGGCTCCGCAGAAAAAAGTGCCATTCGCCTGGTGTCCTCCAGAAGCACTTCGTCATCGCAAGTTTTCGCATGCATCAGATGTATGGTCATATGGAGTTACTATTTGGGAAGTATTTACATTCGGAGAGGAGCCATGGGTAGGATGTCGTGCAATCGACGTACTCAAAAATATAGATGCCGGGGAAACACTAGAAAAGCCGAAATATTGCTCAGAGCGGATATACCAAATTATGAGGAATTGTTGGAGAATCAATCCCGCTGAGAGATGCAAATTTGGAGCTATTCGAGAGGATTTGAAAGCGGCCATGTTTTTAGATGCAGTTGCAAGAGAGTCATACAACTCTATTCAGCCTGGAACACTTCAACTAGCAAAAGGAGACGAAGTAGTCGTTGTGGAAAACACGTTAGTTTGTGTGAAACGGTATATTGAAACTGGACTGAAACAATTTTCAGGGGTTCGGACTGGTTTGGCCAAAACAAAAAGAATCAGAAATTTGGGACATTTCCAAGGACTACTGTATTCGCTCAAATGAATAATGCGGTTGCTGCTGATTCGGCGGTTACTCCGCAGGTAATCTAAAATCTAGAGTGGAATAGCTATAAAAAAATGAAAATCAGAAGGTACCGACTGCTCCTACGATACGGGTGCAACCACAACAACAAGTTCAACTAACCCCACTGCAAGTTTCATCTAAGCCATTGAACAATAACACTAAAACTTCTTTCAACGATCGCTCGTCGAGAATTTCAATGCCGGTTGCAGGTGAGTCATTTTTTGTGACATAACGAGCTTAACATTAACTAGCCGTTTTAACAAATCCCGGTGTTTCTGCCCTCATCAGCCATTTCTATCCCTATGTGATTCATCGTAGGCTCATTCATCCACACCGGTCACGGTGACCCCTTGGGTGGACAATCGTGGGGCAATCCAGCCGCCATCGACAGCATGTACCTGAAAAACCCCGTGAGAGGTGTCCCTTTGTCCAGGTTTGTTTTTGTGGGCTCCCTTTGTAAACCGAGCTTTCCTATTCAGTATGTCGAACGGCGCCGAAATTATCGCTAGTAAAGAACTTCTGACTAACGGAGGAAGGAGCACGCACATTCCTGGTATGTTATATATGAAGGTAGTCTCGTTGAACATCAAGTTTTCATGCAGGCTAAGCTCTCTTTCTCTTTTTCTCTTTGTTGATTCTTAATATTTATCAAACTTGAATCGACCTTTTCCGTTGCGTTTACATGTTTGTTAAATTTTGTACCTATGTCAGCTGCTCCGATGTCAACCACAGCCATGCCCAAAATTCGTGGTCTTTCCCTTGATTTGCCCGAATATGACGATTTTGATCGTGCTTTCGACGATGGTTTCTCACCTTCGAAAATTGAACTGCCCAGAGACTTTGGTTAGTTATTCTGTAACAACGAAAAATTGCTTCTGAAACAAAATTTTCTGAAAATTTAGTGAAAAAAAAACTAACGAAAGTTCTTCTTCAGGTAGCAATAGTGTGACTACCAATGAATCGAGCATGAGAACTGCCGACTCGGCTACTCCTTTGTTCATTGAAAGAGTCAAATCAAGAGAGTCATCATTTGATATCCGAGGCAACGTATTGAAGCCAACCCCAGTGGAAAAAGTAGAAAGAATTCAAAATATCCCAAACAATTCAGTCAATCACCCATCTGTTTTGATAGCACCAACCAACTCTGGTGTAACTTCCATTCAGCTTCCGGACTTGTTTTCTACTCCTCAACCACACAGCTCGTTTGGCGTGGAAAGTCTGTATTCTACGCGGTCTCTGGTAAGCTTTGATGCATTTTGAAATTAATTTTTTTCCCCTATTTTTCTAGCAAACACAACCTGGTTCATTCACGTCTGCTCCAATTGGTCTGTCGCGCAACACGCCACACAGCTTTATTCCTGAGTTGCAATCCCGCCTGAATCCTGGAGATACCATCTCGATGCGTCCTCGTCCCGGTTCTTCTATTGGATTGCAAAGCAGTGGTATGGACTCCTACAATACTAAGCTTCAGCGACCATTTTCTGAAGTGAAAACAACGACGAATCCAGTTGTTCAACAACCTGCTCCCATGCCATGTCTTGTTCCAACTCCTGCTCCAATTGCTGCACAATCTTCTGCATCCGCGGCTCCTCCGAAAAATACAGCAAGTCAACAGCAGCAGCCCTTACAAAAAGCTCTGACTGATGAGCTGAAAGGGAATTTTGTGAAGCGACCAACATTGACGTCAACTAATGGGGCAGCAAAACAACAACCTGTATCACAAGTAGCTCAGCAACCACAGCAATTGAGCTTGGTGACAAAATTTTCTCAGCCTCAGCAAGTCAGGCTCCCACCACCTAATACAACTATGGGAGCTCCAATTACAGCCAGTGTTTCGAATCTTCGAAGTCCTAATGTTATTGCCAACCAGCCAGTGTTTACACCAACTACCACTGCAAATGTCATAAAGGCATCAACACCGGCTGTGTTAGCTACTACTTCCACAGCAGTGCCAACTGTAACTAGTGTTTCCTCCACACAAAATGTTGTTGTCAGAAAACCAACGCAAACTAGCACGCAAATGGATGAAGAAAGGAGGTCCAAGATTATTAAAGATGTCACGTCAGCTCTTCCAGCACCAAGTTCTCTGCTCTACGGTTCAAGTTCGACATCTTCTTTACCTTCGGTTGCTCAAAACGCATCAGCTTCTACTTCTACTATGAGCAGACCTACTGAAGGAAGTTCTTCGCATTCACAGATTTCTATGCCAGCAAAAAAAACATCTGAGCCAGTATTGTCGACTGAGGTGCTCCAACCGGTACGACTTCCATCAGCAACAGTATCAGTGCCAAAGCCAGTTTCACTCCCAACTCCTCACCCTGTGCAACCTCCTCCTCCGCCCGTTGTTGGGAATTCGGCCAGTGTAGACAAGAAGACAACGGTTCCAAGTCAAAGCACCAATGTCCCATTGTTCAATATAACAAATTCAAGCAATATGTATCCACAGCTGAATAGTTATCCTTACTATGGGAGTGGATATTATCCATATCCTTATTCTTCCGGTGAATCAAATTAACTAAAACTTCAAATTCTAAAACTACTAATTTTAGGATATATGGGATATCAAGGTTACAATCCGTACTCGAACGGCCTGGGACAACTCGCTTTGACTAACAATGCCCTAAATGCTTTGCCACCACTTGTCCCATCAGAAAACCGTTTCTCGGGAACTGCGCAACCACTTGCTGAGTCCGACATAATGGAACTTTTGGGTACCCAAAACAGGCAGACTTCACAAGCTGCTCAGCAACCTGCTACTAGTCAACCGGCCCCATCAGCTGCAGTACCAAAAACCAGTGTTGCCAGAGCAACCAATGACGTGAGCATTGCGGATAAAATGGAAGTGCTCTACAAGGAGGCTGATTTCACACAGTGAGTATTGTATCGAGACTTACAGAAATGTTTTGCATAAATACAGTTTTTTAGGCGTGGCAACTGTGACACCATGGTGACGTATTGCAAAGGAGACACTGAATTGGCTCTGAAACTGTTGAAGCAGAATCATCTAGTCGATATCAAGCTAGTGGATTCGATCGAAAAAGCTCGCCAGGTTCTAGAAGCCTGTCAGTACGATCTCACGGCGGCCGCCAATCAAATACTAGGCTAATTTGCTCATCCTCATATGTTTGTATATCATTTTTCTACGGTTTGAATAGTAAACTTACTCGTCGCTAACAGTTTTAAATACGGTTTTCTATGCAATATTATTTATTGTTGTATATATGTTTCATAGTAGATATTTTGATAAAATATATAAGAATCGCTATTAATCGATCAACCTCTAACATTTCTAGGCTTTACAAATTTGGAGCACACTAGACACGTACTTCTCGTTTGGTTCTTACTTCCTGCACAAGTCCGTCTCCTATTGTGTAGATTTTCAATGTTTCCATTTAGCCCACCATTTTTCAGCACATTGTACATTTCTCTATCGGCTCGTTGTTTCTTATCTTCAAGAATATGTGATGAAACTTCATAATTATGACAGTATATACAATTTCAGAAGAAAAAAATGACGTCGAATGGGGAAGACGATATATAAAAATTCAATATTTAGACAGCGGTTTCGCAATTTTTTGTGACCAAAAAGATGCCAATGTGTGAAGAAGTGCTCAGAAAGCTGTGACCTTGCACATGAAGTGAAAAAGTGAAACGAAAATCGGGAAGAAGTAAATGAAATGAAATCAGACACCGTATAACATTATTCTTGAATAATCTCTCTTTGCAGGGCAATCATTGACGGGCGATTGTTAACCGCTTGAGTAATTCCTCCAGTTGAGCGCGCTTGCATAAACATTCTCGGTTTTTGTAAAGATTGCTGAGATGGTTGTTGTTGTTGTTGATGAAGTGGTTTCTGCGAATAAACTGTTTTCGATTGTTGAGGTGGCATTGGTGGCCGAGAGGCATAATTAATCTGAAAATTTGTTTTACTTAAGATGTTTAAATGTTAGTCTTTGAACAATCGGAATGAAACATTGAAAACTAAAAGCGAATGATTGTCCGATCAAGAAAATGTCATTTCTTAACTAAATTTCAGATTACATTTAATCTTTGACTAGCGAAACAGAGGTCGTTTCTCTAAACACAGCTTTTCTAACAGAACTGAAAGAAACCATTTTAAGTTTTGAAAACAAAACATAAAGAGAGAAAACGAAAACCTTGTAGTTATTGTTGTTGTTCATCTCCACTTTCTTTATTTCTGGATGACTGGTTTGCGCTTCTTCCACTTCTTCAGAATTTTCCTCTGGTACTGTCATCGGTCTGTAAATTTCAAGTCTAGATAAAGACTAAACCACTGAAAGTTGTTATAATTGGAAATGAAGCTGTCAAAAAAAAAACATTTTTATGACTTTTATTCAAAGGTTTGGTAGGCCTGATAGTCACATAAAACAATTTTCAGTATCATCCAACCTGCTGAAAAGATCCGAGCTTAATTGTGGTCTTTTCGGACCCTGCGGCTTTATTTGAATCCCGTACATAGCTCCGTTCTCGCGGATAGTCTGAACAATTTCAGCATTCTAATAAACGCTATTTCTCTTTAAGCTCACTCTATAAAACCCTTGTCTTCCACGAGTTGCAACAAACTGCATTCCTTGACACTTTGGTCTTGGAATCTCAAGTCTTCCAAGTTCGCACAAGTTGTCGCGAATTGCAGTCATTGCCCTGAAACAATGAAAAATATGAAAAATAAGATTGTATAGAAAAAATATATAATTTGCAAAGTGAGAGTTATCAGAAAAAATTTATGGTGACATTAAAGTATAAAAGAAGATGAAGCGATGAAGCGTGGAACTGATAACACAAAAAATGAAACGTCAAACTAGCTCAAACGAGGACCTGTTGTAATAAAAATTGCAAATAGGGAATACGATGGTATGAATACTGTATGCATACTACTAAATGGGAAAAAAGGCGATGCAGACGCGGAAGGTGTGGTTTTTCTTGACTCGAGTTGACACCGGGTGGGAAGACTATGCAAAAGCCCGTCCTTCTAAGGCAGTTGAGCAAATACCACTCGCACAGCAAACCTTTCAGATAGCGACCTCCCACACGAAAAACCCAACAGAAGAAAAGACTTGATAGACTACTTGCCATGGATTCTCAATGTTTTCTGAATGCGAATGATTGCATGTTCTTGGAAAAAGGAGGGGGGGGGGAAAGAAGAGAAGGAAAAATGGAAAATGTCAGTTTGACAGTTTCCCGTTTAGCTTGTGACAGCTTTGGTTTGTGCACTCATATGTGGCAACGGAAATGTTTGTTGGCTGCCTGTATGTCCCAACTTGGCAATGTTATCAGACAAGTGAAGGAAATAAGAGAAGGAACTGATTAGCGTGCAAAACTTGAGTTTTGAAATACGGATGTATGGGAAAAAAGCATGGAAAAGAGATGAGAAAATCTAAAATAAAGTTTGAAGAAATAGAGTTGTGCGTATGAAAAACGGAAGCAATGATGGCTTGTAAAACCAAGCCGAACTCCCGCCTTCATTTTCTCCTCTCTAACTTCTTAGTCTCTTCCAACTTCTTCTTCTTCTTCCTCCCGTCCCATTCTTCTTTTCAATTCATTGACGCGGCCCCTTACTGTCTGTCAATTAGCATAAAAGACCTTCTCTTCTATTTCATCTCGACAGGCACAGTGGGACGCAACGGATTACGGGGTGTCTTGAAATTGGAAAGTTGCGAATCGCATTGAATGAAATGAAAATGGGAACCAAAACAATTCAATGTGACAAGCCGACGACTGTGTCTTGTTGAGAGAAAGACAATTTGTAGATTTTGCACAAAACCGAGTCACGTTTTCGAGTTTTCATTTTCAAAGTTCTAGACCACCCGCCGTGCTTGAGGAGACATTTATATGGAAACCAGAAAGTAGGAAAGGAGACGGTAAAGACGATTTGTAAACATCTAGACGATTATCGTAAAAGTACATATGTAAAAATGTGTTGTGGATCAGATTGACCTTAACGGACGAAGGCGAAGTAATAAAAGTGAAATATTCAATTTCCATGTTATAAATTTCTACAATATTTTACGAAAAAAATTGTCTAGATACTCTTCCTTCTCATTTTCGTCATTTTCCAAATGGCAAACAAGGTTTTTAATGAAAAGGACGAGTTTCTTGTGTATCTCATTCTATGTGTCTATATCCATTTGTCGGTTTACGGTTTAATGAAACGTATCGGTTGGTGTGAGAAAGATGACGATGAAGATGAAATGGAAGAAATAAGCAAACGAGGAAGAAGCATGGCTTCCATATTAGCAAGTGGAATCATTTGGTGGTTTAGTAAGTGAGAAAACGCGTCATTACAAGCATATCCACATTATATAGGTACATGTGTTCAACAGAATATGCAGCGTTAGTAAGTGGTGTGAACAGCCATTGAGCGAGTTCGAAATGCAAGGTTGAAGCAGTTAGCGGACTTGGGCAAACAAGATATGTGTACTAATACGGCAGAGATTTGTCTGGGTTTCGAGTAAAAAGTGATGGAACTCATTCTAAAGACGTCTGGACGAGTGTAGCAGCAAAATGAATTAGTTGAGTATCTGAAAAAAAAGAATTGAAAAAAAAAACGGGAAATGCTAAAATCCGATAACAGCGGATTAGAAAAAGAAGGAAGAAAACGGTAATACAATTATTCACACATTGCAGAAAGATTAGGTCAGCGGAAAGTTCGGAAATTCAAAAGATGTACTTATTTCTCATTAGCCGTGAAAATATAGAAAACAAATGTGAAATAAATGAAGCGCATTTTCAAAATATGAATATTTTTGAAGACATATTGAAGAAAAAATTATTGCAATAAGAACACAATGCCCTTTTTTTCCATTAAAACTCTCCTATATTAGTAGTGAAATTCAAATTTATATTTAGTTTTATTAATTCTAAAAATCAGTAGCTTAAAATCAGATTTAAAGACTTTAAAACCCATTTTTTTTAAACATTTTTCATACAGAATATCAAGAGCTTCCCTTCAACATTGGGGGAAAAATCCAAATATATATAAGTTCACCGTGCATATTTCTCTAAAGAGCAAACATGTAATGTTTCCTAATGACTCCTTATACATCACTATGAAAACAGAACGGTGGGGGGGGGGGGCGCGTGAATGAGGAGACGTTAAATGGGGTAAATCCTCGCATGTTATTCTCCAAATCACCATGTTAATGCATTGGTGATGATGCATGTGCGCCGCTAACACAATCTTCAAATGCCGCTAATGCTCATTGGAAAAAAGCTTGTAGTACGTGTCGGTCGGCAGCTTCCTTCGAGTGGTCATGGTTGGGCGGCAAGTTGAAAATTGAAAAGACATCGGAATTCTCACTTGTGCGCGCGGAAGTCAGTGTGCTCATGGAAAATTGAAGCAGATTTCTGAGCACTTATCTTGTTTTATCAGCCCTGGTGGCAAGGTGGGAGCGATATAAGATCGTGTTAAGAGCCTGGACAAGATCTGCTGGTCTCTTACTGTCTTTGACTCGTTTTTCTCACCGACACGTGAGAGGTGGAAAGTTGAATTGATGTTTAACTGTATGATAAAGAAACTAATGTTGAATAATCGGCTTCCAGAAGCAGCTTCGTATTAGAGATAAAATAATCTCATTGAAGTTTTCTACAGAACACACTATATAATTTTGACTAACCGTTTTTCGCTGTTGTGTAACTCAAATAATTAATGGGTGTGGCGTCCATAGCTATTGTCCATAGCTATTTTAGTCACGGTCATTACTGTTATCATAGAAGTCTTAAAATTGTTTGTCTTGCATTTTACGACATTTGGAACTTCACTGAATCAACTCGAATGTAAACTTGCATGGAAAAAAATTTAGAATGGGTGGAAATTTGCTAAAATTTCAATTCACCAATTACCTGATACTGAACCTCTCAAAAAGTTTGCAAATACTCACAGCATTGTATAATACTTACAACAATAACGTTGAGATAACCATCAACTGAAAATAACACAACATGTAATGTGCTCATAAAATATTATCACGCTGAGCTATCAAAGTGGTAGGAATGGTAAAAGTTAAATAAAAGTGGCTTTGATCAAAAATCAAAGTAAACAATTACCTTGTCACACGACCAATGTTGTTTTGTGAAACTTCAATGAAACAACCTTCGTAAAAACGAGAAGCTATAAGTAAATAAAATGAAATATAAAAGCTTTCAATGTATTGAAAAATATTGAATGAGTGAGATAGTGCCATGTAAAAATAGAGAGTTGAAAGTATTTGAAATAATCTTCCCAGCGGTTCCGGCGGAATGGACAGCACTGTTTGACGGCCCGATTCTTCTCTTCTAGGCGCAAGCAGTAACGTTCGTTTAAAAAGATTATAAAACTTCAAAACCAAGCACCTATCAAAACTTAGTTAGTCATGCTTGGTTCAGAAAAGATAATTGGTGTGGATAATGGATGAGTGTGTGTGTGTGTTGTTGTGTGTAGAACAAGAACTTCCCACTCGGGTATCAGTCCTGAACGAGATCCTGCTGACTGATTGCTAAAATGTTGGTTTGGCTGATGGGATTAGGTCACGAAAAGCTTGTCATCTTATCTTCATTAGCAGTAGAGTCGATGTATAAAAAACGACGAACGTCGCTAAACGGACAATGAAGAAATAAGTGGTCTAGTTAGCCAATGCTAAAGTGGTTTATGTTCAGTGTATGAGTAAAATAGCAGCTATTAAATTGAATATTAAGGAACGAAGGAATCACCCAAAACAATTAAAACAAAATGACGAGTGGATATAAAGTTATTCATTTAATTCTATTGATATGAAATAAGGAATGAAGGAAGATATATACGAGTGGCTTGCAATTGGCGGAACGATTGGCTCTTGAGATATGACTAAAGCGGCCGAAACGACCGAAAACCACTCAAAAAGGTAAATGGAAGGGTTAATAAACCCGATTTCAGCGCTTTCTCCTTTTACGCTGTTGCAATTCTTCAATTCTTCCGCATAAATTTGAAGTTTTAATCTGCATTATGGTTTTGTTATAATAAGTAGGAAGTGTTTCGAAACAGTTTACTATTCATTCAGCGGTTTTTATTAGAGTTAGACTCTATTCAAAGGGAAACAAGGGCTAGTTGAGAGGAAAGTGAAATATGTTTGTGAAAGAAAACGATGCATTGTTTGCTGGCAGACATTTTGATGGCAATTACAACCGTGTTTGTACCATCTGCAAAAAAACTGGAGGCAGGAAGGGTGAAAAGAATAGGTGCTCTATTCCTTACCGGTATTTAAAACAGAAGACAGATAG
This sequence comes from Caenorhabditis inopinata, assembly GCA_003052745.1. NCBI lineage: Eukaryota > Metazoa > Nematoda > Chromadorea > Rhabditida > Rhabditidae > Caenorhabditis > Caenorhabditis inopinata. Next base: position 2,570,563 of record AP018156.1, on the reverse strand, counting down.
AAAAACAAAAACATGGGTGTGAAGTAAAAGAAAATATAGTGCTACAATATCATAAATTATCATCGCAATTTGGAAAGCATAGACCAACATCGGGTTGAGAAAGATGTGGTATAATGCGAGCCTCCTTAGGAAAGTTTCTGCCACTGCTCTTCTCGAAATTCGCTAATGTCTCTCGGATTTTGTCACACGTTGTGTTTTTGAATGGAGGATATGTCCATCCCTCCAATCCTTTTCCACAAAGAGTCACGTTGATGTTTTTCTGAAACCAATACGAGAAAATTAAATAAGCTGTCGTTAAGCAATTGATTACTTTTGATTATATTAAAGTGTTTAATTATAGTTTCATGTTTTCTTCCATTGATCAGTGATCAAGAAGCTGAGATCACATTTTGATCATTTTCTCTAATGGCTTTGATAGTGCATGGAAAGCATAGACCAACATCGGCTGTAAGAAGGTGTGGTATAACGCGAGCCTACTTAGAAAAGTCTTCAAGAAATTGAGATCACATTCTGATCTTTCTCTCTAAAAAGTCGCTGAAATCGAACTATGAAAGCCATTCAAAGCTCGATTTCAACCATGTTCTTCTCGGAATTTGTTAATGTCTCTCGAATATTGTCATATGTTGTTCTTAGACGGACGATATGGCCATCCTTCAAATCCTTTTCCACAAAGAGTTGAGATCACTTTATGATCTTTTTCTCTAATTGATTTCATATTTTGGTAAGAAAAAATCGTATTACTGATTGCAGCTTTGCAAGAAATATGTAAATCTTTAAAAACTTAAGGTTCCATTTTGAAATAATCTTTTTTATTTTATTGCTAACAGGAGTATCCTGTAGGCAATCGTTGTTGTATTCAATAGAAAATTAAAATTTTTCAAAAATTTTTAAAAATATTTTTTCAAAGAATTTGGTAGGTTTAGCTTACATTTTAACAAATGCCGAGTCCGTGTTTTGTTTAAATTAAGCTGTTATTACAAGTTTTTGAAAACAATTTTCTGTTTGAAGGAAACCGGAAACCCACTTACAGTGACCGGGCTCTCCCAACCTTGAGCGCTAACAAAATTGGCTTTCCATTCGTGGAACATGAAGTTGTCCTAAATCCGCAATATTCCTGGCTCTAATCGTGTCACACCTCAATTCCATCATTATAACCAAATGCCTAGATTTTTCGTTTGCACAATACCTGCAATACACCTTTATCTGCCCCATTCCAGTTAGAAGGTTGTGTGAATTCCCATTCACTCCACTTTTGAAGAACATTTTTAGCGAATGCTGTATTCCGAGCCTAAAATGACCTTCTTGTTCATTTCCATTTTTCAGATACCTTTATATCAAGGTAACAAATAGGTGTTTCAGTAATAAATGAATCTACGAACAATGTAATTCGAGCTTGCTGTTTCCCAATTAAAGAAACGCTTGTAAAAATGATATCAACGCGATTATCAATCCATTCTTCCACGCAATGATTTGGATTAGCGATGCCTGTGATGATTAGTTTTCCGGCACTTTCACATTTCATTTAGAGTACCTGTGTCCGCATCCAAAACAAACATTCAGTCGGCATCCCGCGGATAAGCAGCGGCGGCATAGTGTTTTTTTGAAAAACAAGTAAATTCAATGGTTTTAATTGTTCTTCCCATTCCATTCATCAAACGTTCATTGAATGGAAACAAAACGCGCATCTGTTTGTTCTTACCGCACTCAGCTTTCACTCGTGCGTCATTATCAAGGTCCCCCATAGCATCTGTGTAGTTTGTATCTATCAAATAACATTGCGAAGCCTCCTGCGCTACTTTATAATGTCTGGAAAACATAAACATAACAACGCAGTGCGTGAGCACGATACGAACTGCTTTTCATAAATACAACAAAAAAGAGCACTTTTCCGTAACGTTGAGGGCACTCTCCCATGTTTTTACGAGCAGGATACTTTGCGCGGGGTCTGAAAATGGTTTTTGTTTTGAGAGAAATAGCATTTTGACTGAAATACCTGACTAAAAATAAGACTATGAACTAATATGTAACCCAACCCCACTTAAAAATGTTCATGAAATAGTAGTTGAAGTGGTATTATCCGCGAATCATCAGTTTTTAAGAATTTCAGTTTTAATTTTTCTGCTTTTACTTTGAACTAAAAACGTTACTAAATAATCAATGAGGCGCGAAGATCTTTTCTCAAAAATTGGACAGTAACACTTGTGAAAAAAAGAAAAGTTTGCGGTATTTCAGATGACAGTCTCTTTCGTTTACCTTTTTCTTGCAAAAAATCAATATTGTGTTTATCTCCAGATTCATGCGCTTCAACATGACTTCAAAAGTGATTAAAATTGAGAGTTATCTATAAACAAGCACATTTCAATTATCCCATCTACATTGATAATTATTCAAAACTCCGTTGGCAGCTGTTGCACTACGGGCTATCCAGAAGTATGCAGTATTCTATACAGCTAACAAAAACGATTCAGTGTGTGAGACCTGACAGGAAATCACCCAGCAATCAATTACGGGAATCTCAGAGAAAGGTGTGGAGGGTGGATCCTATCTCAATTATTCGTTTTTAGTATCAGTTAGAGCACAAAAACGTGTGCTCCTGATTTGCATGAAAATTATCTTTGTTCAAGACGAGACAAGACGAAGATTGTTAAGATCAAACTTCTGATCCCACTGAGAATACAGTGCGAGTTAGAAGTATAACCCTCCTCTTCGATTTCTGCGTTTTCTGAATTCCGATACCGATGGTGAGGAATGAGTGATTTTATACGATCAGGCATCTCAAAACACCTAGAGAAATCAATCAACTTTCAGGCAGATCGGTCCACTCTTGGCTTGACTCTTTGCCCAAATCGATGTTTTGCTGCAAGAAGGATCTCAAGGACTTCCATAGGCACTCAACTGGGAAGAACCTCCAAGCGGCATCCGGTTATCTATGAAACCAAATCTCTGGACTAAATTCGAGGATGAGAGGGGGGGGGGGAGCGCTGTAATTTACTGATGACGCGCACTGTACACTGTATATGGAAAAATCCTATCCAGTTGGAGAGCTACGATAGACGGTGAACGATACAGGCACCTTACACACAACGAATCTTAACGTATACATAACGAATCTGTTGTTTGTTGCACAGAAGAAAACAGACAATTATCACCACCAATTTTCTTATCCAGATCAAACAACTATGCAAGTTTTCACCGCCTCGGCACAACGAATACCCACATTTCTTTCACTTTCACAACCTTTTTTCTACTGACGATAGCAGCAGGCACAAACTTCAAACATCACCCACTCTCATTCCATTTGTGTATTCCATTCATGTATTTATTTCTTTTATATTTTTCTTCTTCATTAGCTTCTTATTTACATCTAAATTATCTGATTTTCAGAAGATGTTGTCGAGACACTTAACGAAATGCACATACTTGTTCAGTGCTACTAATAAATCAATGTCAGCTGGTTTCGACTTCAATCTTACAGCCGATCAAGCTAAATTCCATGCCAGCATTTGCAAGTTCGTTGCCGATGAAGACATTCCAGTTGGGGCGGAATAAACAGAACAGTGGAGTACTCATGGCCGATTATTAAAAAGGCTCACTCTCATGGATACCTTATTGCCGACATTCCAGAGGCCTACGGAGGACTTGGGGTAGACATGGTCTCAAATTGCATTATCAGCGAATAGATGGCTTATGGATGTTCGGGTATCGCATCCGCTATCATGGCCAACGATCTTGCTCTGACCCCTCTTATCTAATGCGCTAATGATGATATCGAAAAGAGGTTCCTTGGTAGAATGATCGACAATATGTTTGCTGCAGCAAGCACAGTCTCTTATGCCACTGTTTGCAATTTAACAAATTTCAGTCGTATGGCGTCACATAGCCAGGAGCAGGATCCGATGTTGCTAGTAAAAAAACCAAGTGCGAAAAGATGGGAGATGAGCAGAGACACTCGTTTCGACGATGATTGGTCGCCGAAAATGAGGGAATGTACTTTGTACTGGCAATCAGAAACATTTCATGAAATTTGTTTATGTTTTGTTTTGTATTTTTAAATATAAAAAAAAGAACTTGCCTGTCAGGTTTAGTGTTCGCTCATCCTGAGGCAAACCCGAAGACTCCATCTGGAAAAGCTTTCACCGTCTTTGACGTTGAAGGAGACTGCCCAGGAATAAAAGAAAAGAAATTAACGTGATCAGAGATGCTCTGACATCAGCGGAATCACATTCGAGGACGTCAGTGTGCCAATAGCAACCAAACGTTATTGGAGCACCAGGAGAAGGATTCAAGGTTGCCATGAAGACATTCGACAAGACTCGTCCAACAGTGGCTGCTCTGGCTACTGGAGTGGCCTACAGCTGTTTGGATGTCGCCACACAGTATTCTCTGGCATTTGGTACTCAAATTCCAAATCATCAAGGAATCTCTTTTCTTGCTGAAACGGCAATTAATGCAGAACTTGCCAGACTCATGATATATCAAAGCGCTGCGGAAGTGAGTTGCCACGATGACCGAACTGGGTTTCCTTGTTGCAATTTAAAAAAATAGTCGTAATATTTTTCGAATTACTGGACGCCCCGGATCCTACTATGCATCCATCGCCAAGCTGTTCGCTTCAGACACCGCCAACAAAGCGGCCACTGATGCTGTTCAAGTGTTCGGAGGTGTTGGATTCAACATTGAATATCCCGCAGAAAAGTTGATGCGTGACGCCAAAATCTTCCAAATTTACGAGGGAACATCTCAAATTCAGCGAATGGTCATCGCTCGTCAACTACTGGCTCGGGTTGCTCAGAACGGAGGATATTAAACTTCACACTTTTGAGTGAATATTTATCACAGTTTTGTACAAACACTGGTATACGTTATAATTGTAAATGATTGAAAAAAAGTTTGATCTATATTCCTACTGTAGTTTTTAATTTTAATTTTTCACGGTTTCTCACCGTTTGTATACTGTCATTATGTTTCCAATAGGTAATTCTCAATTATAGTTTTTTTTCTTGAATTTAAGGTTAAGCAAGATGCTCTCTCGATTGGCTACGACTTCTCTCGGACTCTCTCGGTCCACCACCAGAATTCTTGCTTCACAACAACGTCAAATCTCATTTGGTATTGGCTTTAAATATTTTCTCCCAGCAACGTGTTCCAAAATTCATTTTTCAGATTTGAGCGACACACAAAAGGAAATTCAAGCAGCTGCATTGAAGTTTTCAAAGGAAGTTCTAGTTCCCAATGCAGCCAAGTACGACGAGAGTGGAGAGTTTCCATGGGAGATTATTCGTCAGGCTCACAGCCTTGGACTCATGAACCCACAAATTCCGGAAAAATATGGAGGACCGGGAATGACTACTCTTGAAACTGCTCTTATTAAAGAAGCTTTGTCATACGGATGCACTGGACTTCAGTTTGGAATCATGGGGCCATCACTCGCCGTTGTACCAGTCTACATTGCTGGTAATGAGGAGCAAAAGAAAAAGTATCTTGGAGCTCTTGCCGCTGAGCCAATCATTGCTTCTTACTGCGTCACTGAGGCAGGAGCTGGATCCGATGTCAATGGGGTTAAGACAAAAGCGGAGAAGAAGGGAAATGAGTACATTATCAACGGCTCAAAAGCCTGGATCACTGGGGGAGGATACGCCAAGTGGTTAGTAGACAAATCAGGTTTTAACCAATCGTTTGGGAATGTATTACCAATAATCATATTTGCCTGAAAAAGTTTAGTTTTACAAACTTTATCAGGTCTTCTGCATGCGAATTATTGTTATCTTTACTTTATTATCATATTCTAACATGCCTTATGTGCATAATTAAGCCTAACCTTACGGAGTATTTCAGAGTAATTCTGTGAAGCTACACGGCATATTTGAACACAATTTTTCCAGGTTCTTCGTACTCGCCCGCTCCGACCCAGATCCAAAGACTGCAGCCGGTAAAGCTTTCACAGCTTTTGTCGTTGATGGAGACACCCCTGGAATCACTCGCGGAAAGAAGGAAAAGAACATGGGACAGAGATGCTCGGATACCCGTACCATTACTTTTGAAGATGTCCGAGTTCCAGTTGAGAATGTGTTAGGAGCCCCGGGAGCTGGATTTAAGGTTGCTATGAGAGCTTTTGATATGACGAGACCGGGACTTGCTGCAGCAACACTCGGATTGGCTTGGAGATGTTTGGATGAGTCAGCCAAGTATGCTCTCCAGAGAAAATCCTTTGGAACTGAAATTGCAAATGTAAGTGAACTCTTATTAGTTTTGCTTAGATTTTTATGATAATTGCGATATGGAGCAAATAATTTCGTTGTAATAATAAAAAAAAACTTCAGCACCAAGCCGTTCAATTTATGCTCGCCGATATGGCGATCAACCTCGAACTTGCTCGCCTCATTACTTATAAAGCTGCCGCCGATGTCGACAACAAGGTTCGCTCGTCATACAACGCTTCGATTGCCAAGTGTTTCGCCTCGGACACTGCTAACAAAGCAGCTACCAACGCTGTGCAGATATTTGGTGGAAATGGTTTCAACTCAGAATATCCAGTCGAAAAGTTGATGCGTGACGCCAAAATCTACCAAATCTACGGGGGCACTTCAGAGATCCAACGGATCATCATCTCCCGTATGCTTCTTGGACACTTTGCACAGAACGGAACCAGCAGAATCTGAAGCTGAAGATTACAAAAAGAAAAACGAGGTCAATTTACAATTTTTGTTGTATTTTGCGTATACACTTTTCTTAAGAAATGATTGAAATGAATGGGTTTATGAATTATTCAATAAACATCCTTTTTGAGTAGCCTTTAAGAGAAAGAGAAGGAAACACGAAATTTCTTGCATTTTAAATAACTGGAAGCCAACATCGTGTTTCTGGTCAAGTCCTTTTCTTTTTTTCTTCTTGCGCGCACTACAGACAGTAATAATCTTCAACTTGACGCGAAAAAGTGGGACGATATCAATAAAATTATTCATCTTGGACGATTTCATCTTATTCTCTACTTTCATACTTGACCTTCCGGAATGCTTTAGTTATTTCTATTTTCTGATTTCCTTCCGGTTAAAGTTGTACGCGTACTTTTCTTGCGGCGACCTAATTAGAAGCACAGTGTCAATAGGTCGAAAATGCGGTTCCAGGCTATTCATATGAAGAGATGAAAAGTGAAATGAATCGACGAAGATGCAATAGAAAGGAGACGTCGAAGTTGAAAGATCAGTTCAATAGTACTATGTAGACTTAGCGGGTCCTTTGAATTAAATACATTAAACAGGTTTCAACCGTAGTAACAAATAGATATCATTGGTTTATTATCACCATCAGACAGAAGCACTTGATGCATTAGCATTATAATTATCTGTTCTACTTATTTCTATGAAGATTTGGGAATTTTCTTTGATTTTCAATCACGGTGTTGTCAATAATTGATTTATAATTGGAAGTTTTCTTTGATCCAAGCGATTGATTTCTTTTGAAAGAATTCCTTTTGTTTTCATTTCGCAATGTGTTCAAATTTTAGTGCAAATTGAAACAATGGCTATGAGTTATTTTATTATTTTCAGGAAATGGTTTTGTCTATTGTTCGAAATTATTGTTTTTATATTAAGAAATTGCTGTTAACCAGGAAAGGTTTTGACGGCGCCTTGAGTTGTCTGTCACACTCCACAGTCCTTTTTTGACCGTTATTCTGCCACTCATGAAAGTGTGAGATGGAAAAGGCGGGAACTAGCGCACTTCTTTTACAGGAGTTTCACTTTGAGATTTTTACAATCGGACATTCAGTTTATAACTTTAGTGATGAATATTTTCTGTTGCTTCCTATCCATTTTAATGCAATTCCATTTACTAATAGTATATTTAACAGCACCCAAATTTCATTCCTATCATTCCCTAACTTTAAACATTTTTTGTATTCAATACCATTAAATCATTGTTTTCAGCGTTTTAGATTTAATTATTCTCAAGTTTTGCTCTTTTATTTAATTTATTACATTTCGGACAATTGACAAATAAGCAGTGAAAAAGTTGTAATCCTATTGCTTCGTTTTTGCACCACTAATCGCCCACTCAAACAAATTTGCTTTTCTTCTCCGAACATCGGTACCATTAACCAAAAAAATCAACGTTCCAATTATTCGGTAATTGAACTTCTTTTTCTTTCTCTCTCCGCTTATGACCTTATTGAAATCGGCAATTTATCTTGTGCGATCTCTTACTTCTTCCTCGTTTTATCCGATTTGTTTTCATTTCTGTATCATCCTAAACCTCCTGACTTAATATGGAGTATTTTCAGATGAAAAAACAACTTCAATTGTTGTTGACGATACTAATTATAATAGTGGTTGTTCTGTATTATTATTCGAAATATACATTTGGAGGTGATAAAGTGACATATAGCCCCGATTTTCATGTTAGTGAAGTTGACTCCATGCGATACCTAAAGCAAAGCTCATTTCAGCAAGCAGTTCATCGAGTTGTACCTGCTTCTAATGTGACAATATTGAAAGATCCACTCTTGTTTCACCCAGGGTGTGTTTTATTGTTTCTTATCTTTTTTCAACGAACAACAGATTCGTTGTGTATGCTGTGTGTATGTGGGGGCGTGTGTATCGTTCACCGACTGCCGCAGCTTTCCAACTGCATAGGATTTTTCCATATTTAGTGCGCGTCATCAGCATAACACCGATTTGAGCTCGTTCTGCAGCGGATAAGTGTGGCATGTTGCGAGGAAAACAAGAAATGGAGCATTAGCATTGACGAAAAAAAATGAGAATATTCTAATTTTATGAAAATTTCTTGCAATTGAATTAACAAAAACTGTTAAAATGCTGATTTTAAAAGGAGTTATGTTTAAGATCAAGCCAAGAGTTGACCGATCTGCCTGAAGATTGATTGATTTCTCTATGTTTTTTTGGGATGCCTGGTCGTATAAAATCACTTATTTCTTATTTCACCATCGGTATCGGAATTCAGAAAACGCTGAAATCGAAAGGGGAGGGCTACTAGTTAAAAAAGAAAGCACAGAAAAGGAAAGTGGTGGTTAGCTCTTTTAGCTCTACTTTTAGCTCTCTCGTTAGCTCTACTTTTGTATTTTAAATCTTATGTCGATGAAATCCATTTTGATCTCGAGATCTCCGGTATATTACTGCTAATCTAGCGTGTACATTTTGGATAGTAATTCCGGAGATATCATTTTGAATGTTCACCTTTCTTTAACAGAATCATACAATTTTCACGCAAGTCTAGAGCCACAACGCCAAGTAAAAGTTGTTGTGCATTTACTGATACTAAAAACGAATAATGGAGATAGGATTCACATTGCACACTTTTCGCTAAGATTCCGGACAGTCACTGTAATTGATTTCTGGGTGATTTCCTGCCAGATCTCACACACTGCATTTCAACTGAAAAATGTTACAGTTTTTTAAAAATAATTTTAGAATCATATCTGGAGAAATCTAGAGATAGACACAATATTGATTTTTCGCAAGAAAGAGATAATCGAAAGAGACTGTCATCTGAAATTCCGTAAACTTTTCTTTTTTCACAAGTATTACTGTTTATTCTCTGAGAAAATTGTTGATTATTTAGTAACAATTTTATTTCAAAATAAAAACAAAATCGTGAAATCAAAATTCTCAAAAACTGATGATTCGCGGATAATGCCATGTCAACTACTATTTTATGAACATTCTTAAGTGGGGTTGGGTTACAATATCTAATTCATAGTTTTACTTTTAGTCAGGTATTTCAGTCAAAATGCTATTTCTCCTAAAACAAAAACCATTTTCAGACCCCGCACAAAGTACCCAGCTCGTAACAACATGGGAGAGTGCCCTCCACTTTATGGAAAAGTGCTCATTTTTGTTGCATTCGTGAAAAGCAGTATGGAAACGTTCGTATTGTGCTCACTCACTGTGTCACTATTTTTATGCATTTCAGACATTACAAGGTAGCGCAGGAGTCATTGCAATGTTATTTGAAAGGTACGAACTATACAGTAGCTATGGTGGACCTTGATAATGACGCACGAGTGAAAGCAGAGTGCAGTAAGAATAAACAGGTGCGCGTTTTGTTTCCGTTCAATAAACGTTTGATGAATGGAATGGGAAGAACAATTAAAACCATTGAATTTAGCTGTTTTTCAAAAAACACTGTGCCGCCGCTGCTTACCTGCGGGATGCCGACTGGATGTTTGTTTTGGACGCCGACACAGGTACTCTATATGAAATGTGAAAGTAACGGAAGACTATTCATTACAGGAATCGCTAATCCAAATCATTGCGTGGAAGAATGGATTGATAATCGCGTTGATATCATTTTCTACGAGCGGTTCTTTAATTGGGAAATAGCAAGCGGGAATTACATTGTTCGTAAATTCATTTGTTACTGAAACATCTATTCGTTATCTGAAAAATATATCTGAAAAATATGGAAGTGAAAAAAAGATCATTTAAGGTTCGGAATACTGTATTCGCTAAAAATTTTCTTCAAAAATGGAGTGAATGGGAATTTACACAACCTTCTAACTGGAATGGGGCAGATAATGGTGTGTTGCAGGTAAAGTTCTAACGATTGTTTTTGAATATTCATGATCCTTCATTTGTTCATTATAGATTCATATACTGAAAACAGTTTTACCATACGCCACTCAAGAATACACAAATTGCGACAAATACTGGCACAATTCAACTGGCTATGATACATATATGGCATATGTCACCTGCTGCAAGTTGGCTTTAGGTAAATAGATAATGGAGTGTATTTATTGTAAGATAACTAGGCATTTGGGTATAATGACGGAATTGAGGTGCAACACGATTATGGCCAGGAATAATGCGCATTTATCGACGTGCTCATGGCTGGGTTCGCGATGGATTCATAACAACTGATAGATTCTGTGAAAAAGATTTCATGTTTCATGGATGGAAAGCCAATTTGGTTGGCACTCAAGGATGGGAGAGCCCGTTCACTGTAAGTTGGTTTCCGGTTTTCTTGAAACAGATTTTGATGTTTTGTTTCCAAAATCTTGTTAACAGCTTAATTTAAACAAAACAGGATTAAATAGGACTCGGCTTTTGTTAAAATGTTAGCTAAACCTACCAAATTTTGATAAAATATTTCAACTTTCTAATGAGTACAACAACGATTGCCTACAGGATACTCCTGTTAGCAATAAAATAAAACAAGATTATTTCAAAATGGAATCTTAAGTTTTTGGAGATTTACATATTTCTTGTAATACAATTTTTTTCAAATCAAAATATGAAAGCAATTAGAGAAAAAGATCCAAATGTGATCTCAACTTTTTGTAGAATCGGATTTGAAGGATGGACATATCGTCCGTCCAAAATCACAACGTATGACAATATCCGAAAGACATTTACAAATTTCGAGATGGCTGAAATCGAACTATGAAAGCAATCAGAGAAAAAGATCAAAATGTGATCTCAACTTCTTGAACACTGATAAATGAAAGAAAACATGAAACTATAATTAAACACTTTAATATAATCAAAACTAATCAATTGTTTGACGACAGCTTATTTAATTTTCTCGTATTGGTTTCAGAAAAATATCAACGTGACTCTTTGTGGAAAAGGACTGGAGGGATGGACATATCGTCCATTCAAAAACACAACGTGTGACAAAATCCGAGAGACATTAGCGAATTTCGAGAAGAGCAGTGGCAGAAACTTTCCTAAGGAAGCTCGCGTTATACCACATCTTTCTCAACCCGATGTTGGTCTATGCTTTCCAAATTGCGATGATGATGTATGATATTGTAGCACTTCATTTCGTTTTATTTTACACTCCACGTTTTTGTTTTTTTTTTCATTTTCCTTGTCTTAAATAGAGTCTCTTGTGACCGGTAAGGAGTCGAGCACTTTATTCTTTTCACCCTTCCTGCCTCCAATTTTTTTCCAGATGGTACAAACACGGTTGTAATTGCCATCAAAATGTCTGCCAGCAAATAATGCATCGTTTTCTTTCACAAACATATTTCACTTTCCTCTCAACTAGCCCTTGTTTTCCTTTGAATAGAGTCTAACTCTAATAAAAACCGCTGAATGAATAGTAAAATGTTCCGAAACACTTCCTACTTATTATAACAAAACTATAATGCAGATTAAAACTTTAAATTTATGCAAAAGAATTGAAAAATTTCAACGGCGTAAAGGAGAAAATGCTGAAATCGGGTTTACTAACCCTTCCATTTACCTTTTTCAGTGGTTTTCGGTCGTTTCAGCCGCTTTAGTCATATCTCAAGAGCCAATCGTTCCGCCAATTGCAAGCCACTCGTATATATCTTCCTTCATTCTTTATTTCATATCAATATAATTAAATGAATAACTGAATATCCACTCGTCATTTTGTTTTAATTGTTTTGGGTGATTCCTTCGTTCCTTAATATTCAATTTAATAGCTGCTATTTTACTCATATGTACACCGAACATAAACCACTTTAGCACTGGCTAACTATGTAGACCACTTATTTCTTCATTGTCCGTTTAGCGGCGTTCGCCGTCTTTTATACATTTACTCTGCTGCTAATGAAGATAAGATGACAAGCTTTTCGTGACCTAATCCCATCAGCCGAACCAACATTTTAGCGATCAGTCAGCAGAATCTCGTTCAGGACTGATACCCCAGTGGAACGTTCTTGTTTTACACACAACAACACACACACTCACCCATTATTCACACCAATTATCTTTTCTGGACCAAGCATGACTAACTACATTTTGATAGGTACTTGGTTTTGAAGTGTTATAATCTTTTTAAACGAACGTCACAGCTGGTGCCTAGAAAAGAAGGGACGGGCCGTCAGACAGTCCTGTCCATTTCGCCAGATCCGCAGGGAAGCCTATTTCAAATACTTTAAACTCTCTATTTTTACAATGCTTTATCTCAGTCATTCAAGCTTTTCGTGACCTAATCCCATCAGCAAAACTAACATTTTAGCAATCAGTCAGCAGGATCTCGTTCAGAAGTGATACTACAGGGCCAGCGATACTCCATGGGTGGTACTCAATGAAATGCTTGCTAAAATGAGTTTTGCTTTAGGTGTCGCATGAAGTCAACTTCACTAACATGAAAATCGGGATTATATGTCACTTTAGAACCTCCAAATGCATATTTCGAATAATAATACAGAACAACCACCATTATAATTAGTATCGCCAACAAAAATTGAAATTATTTTTTCATCTGAAATTACTCCATATTAAGCGGGGAAGTTTAGGATGATACAGAAATGAAAACAAATCGGATAAAATGAGGAAGAAGTAAGAGATCGCACAAGATAAATTGCCGATTTCAATAAGGTCATAAGCGGAGAGAGAAAGAAAAAGAAGTTCAATTACCGAATAATTGGAACGTTTATTTTTTTGGTTAATGGTACCGATGTTCGGAGAAGAAAAGCAAATTTGCTTGAGTGGGCGATTAGTGGTGCAAAAACGAAGCAATAGGATTACAACTTTTTCACTGCTTATTTGTTAATTGTCCGAAATGAAACTGAATGTCCGATTGTAAAAATCTCAAAGTGAATTTCCTATAAGAGTAGCAGTACCAAAAAAAGCGTCTCCACCTATGAGCTAATTCCCGTCTTTTCCACCTCACACTTTCATGAGTGGCAGAATAACGGTCAAAAAAGGACGTTGTAGAGTGTGACAGACAACTCAAGGCGCCGTCAAGACCTTTCCAGGTTAACAGAAATTTCTTAATATCAAAAAAAAATCATTTTGAACAGTAAGACAAAACCATTTCCTGAAAATAAAACGCAAAGCCATTGTTTTAATTCGCGCTAAAATGTCCGAAAAAAAAGCTGCGATTCTATCGGAAAGGAACAAGATGGCCTGGATGAAAAAGTGCAAAGCTCAGCTCTTTTTGCTGGCACGCGCCAAAATGAACATTTGAGGATGCTGTTCACTATCGAAGCCGAATTCAACCCCCAGAATCAAAGGGTTTTAGCAAATGAACACGGTAGAGCCATTAACAGAGCTTCCCATCCCCTGCAAATGATGGTTTTTGGAGCCACTACCTCCGATGAGAAGATGCCGCTCATCTTTGTGGATCCTGGAGTGAAAATCAACAAAGAATATTATTTGGAGGAAATTTGAAAGCCAGGTTTGTCTCATATTGGAAACCAGGTTTGGACATTTCAACAGGATTCTGCTCCGGCTCACAAAGCAAAGATCGTCCAGGCCTGGTGTTCAGCCAATTTTCCGCGTTTCATAACCAGTTCTGAATGGCCAGCCTCATCCCCAGATCTCAATTCGTTCGGTTATTCGGTATAGGGAGTTTTTCAATAAAGAGTCCAAGCACGTCCTCATCGCAATTTGGAGTCGTCGAAGAAAATTTTGGAAGTGGAATGGGCCAAGCTATCACCAGAATACCTTCGTGCCACATTGGATGCATTCCCGAAGAAACTCAAGGATGTCGTGAACAACAAAAGGAACCGCATTGAACAACTTTAATTTTATATGTTTTATAATCGTTTCAATTTGCTTCAATTCAAACCAGAAATTCGCTCAATTGGAGGCTGCATGGAAGGCTATCCCACTCTCCGTCGTGGATGCTCTACTGGATTCCATGCCGCGTCGTTGCCAAGCAGTAGTTGATGCAAAATGCTTTGCCGCAAAATATTAAATCATTTTCAATCATTTCCTGGCAATTAACTTACCATACAGATCATTCCTACTTCATTTTGTGAAGGTGTCATTTTCTTCGTTTTTCCAATTTTCGAAAAAATTGTTATAATTTTTCAAATTTTACATTTTAAGTTGAAATCAAAGTTTCAGCTAACGTGATTCACCTTCAAAAACATGCAAAATTAATTTTATGACCGCACTTCACCTGTGAGCAAAGTAATATCGAAAAAACTGATTATTAATGCCTTTTTGGCCAGTACTGTATGTTTTATAATCGTTTCAATAAACTATAGGTACATTTTCAAGTCGATTCGAGTATTTTTGTAGAAGGTGAATGTGTCACCTAAATTTTGGCGCACACAAGAAATTACAAGAAATTTCGCGTTTTCCTTCTCTTTATCATAATTGCTACTCAACAAAGATGTTCATTGAATAATTTATGAACCCATTCATTTCAATCATTTTTCAATAAAGATGTATACAAAAATTACAACAAATATCGTAGAGAGACCTCGTTTTTCTTTTTGTAGTCTTCAGCTTCAGATTCTGCTGGTTCCGTTCTGTGCAAAGTGTCCAAGAAGCATACGGGAAATGACGATGCGCTGGATTTGTGAAGTGCCCTCGTAGATCTGGTAGATTTTGGCGTCACGCATCAACTTTTCAACTGGATATTCTGAGTTGAAACCGTTTCCACCAAATATCTGCACAGCGTTGGTAGCTGCTTGGTTAGCAGTGTCCGCGGCGAAACACTTGGCAATCGAAGCGTTGTATGACGAGCGAACCTTGTTGTCGACATCGGCCGCAGATTTATAAGTAATGAGGCGAGCAAGTTCAAGGTTGACAGCCATATCAGCGAGCATGAATTGAACGGCTTGATGCTGAAATTTTTTTTATTATTACAACGAAATTGTTTGCTCCATATCAATATTATCAGAAGAACTTACATAAGCAAAACTAATAAGAGTTCACTTACATTTGCAATTTCAGTTCCGAAAGCTTTTCTCTGGAGAGCATACTTGGCTGACTCATCCAAACATCTCCAAGATAATCCGAGAGCTCCTGCAGCTACTCCTGGCCTTGTCATGTCAAAAGCTCCCATAGCAACCTTAAATCCAGCTCCAGGGGCTCCTAACACATTCTCAGCTGGAACTCGGACATCTTCAAAAGTAATGGTACGGGTATCCGAGCATCTCTGTCCCATGTTCTTTTCCTTCTTTCCGCGAGTGATTCCAGGGGTGTCTCCGTCAACGATAAAAGCTGTGAAAGCTTTACCGGCTGCAGTCTTTGGATCTGGGTCGGAGCGGGCAAGTACGAAGAACCTGCAAAATTTCTGTTCAAACTTTTGCATGTAAATATGACTATTGGAAATACATTTCCAAACGAGTAGATAAATTTAGATTTGTCCACTAACCACTTGGCGTGTCCTCCTCCAGTGATCCAGGCTTTTGAGCCGTTGATAATGTACTCATTTCCCTTCTTCTCCGCTTTTGTCTTAACTCCGTTGACATCGGATCCAGCTCCTGGCTCAGTGACACAGTAAGAAGCAATGATCGGCTCAGCGGCAAGAGCTCCAAGATACTTTTTCTTTTGCTCCTCATTACCAGCAATGTAGACTGGTGCAATGGCGAGTGATGGTCCCATGATTCCAAGCTGAAGTCCGGTGCATCCGTATGACAAAGCTTCCACAATAAGAGCAGTTTCAAGAGTAGTCATTCCTGGTCCTCCATATTTTTCCGGAATTTGTGGGTTCATGAGTCCAAGGCTGTGGGCCTGACGAATAATCTCCCATGGAAACTCTCCACTCTCGTCGTACTTGGCAGCATTGGGAACTAGAACTTCCTTTGAAAACTTCAATGCAGCTGCTTGAATTTCCTTTTGTGTGTCGCTCAAATCTGAAAAATGGATTTTGGAACAAGTTGCTGGGAGAAAATATTTAAAGTCAATACCAAATGAGATTTGACGTTGTTGTGAAGCAAGAATTCTGGTGGTGGACCGAGAGAGTCCGAGAGAAGTCGTAGCCAATCGAGAGAGCATTTTGCTTAACCTTAAATTCAAGAAAAAACTATAATTGAGAATTACCTATCGGAAATATAATGACAGTATACAAACGGTGAGAAACCGTGAAAAATTAAAATTAAAAACTACAGTAGGATATAAGATCAAACTTTTTTCAATCATTTACAATTATAACGTATACCAGTGTTTGTACAAAACTGTGATAAATATTCACTCAAAAGTGTGAAGTTTAATATCCTCCGTTCTGAGCAACCCGAGCCAGTAGTTGACGAGCGATGACCATGCGCTGAATTTGAGATGTTCCCTCGTAAATTTGGAAGATTTTGGCGTCACGCATCAACTTTTCCGCGGGATATTCAGTGTTGAATCCAGCACCTCCGAACACTTGAACAGCATCAGTTGCCGCTTTGTTAGCGGTGTCTGAAGCGAACAGCTTGGCGATGGATGCATAGTAGGAGCCGGGGCGTCCAGCGTCAACCTGTAAATATGTACATATTTACAGTAATATTCTTAAATTGCCACAAGGAAACCCAGTACAGTCACCGTTGTAACTCACTTCTGCAGCACTCTTATATGTCATAAGTCTGGCAAGTTCAGCATTAATTGCCATTTCAGCAAGAAGGAAAGAGACTCCTTGATGGTTGGCAATTTGAGTACCAAATGCCTTTCTCTCCAGAGAATACTGTGTAGCGACATCCAAACAGCGGTAGGCCACTCCAGTAGCCAGAGCAGCCACTGTTGGACGAGTCTTGTCGAATGTCTTCATGGCAACCTTGAATCCTTCTCCTGGTGCTCCAATAACGTTTGCTGCTGGAACACGGACGTCCTCGAATGTGACTCCGCGGGTGTCAGAGCATCTCTGACCCATGTTAATTTCTTTTCTGCCTCTTGTTATTCCAGGGCTGTCTCCTTCAACGACAAAGGCGGTGAAAGCTTTTCCAGATGGAGTCTTTGGATTTGGATCAGAACGAGCGAGTACAAAGAACCTAAAAGACAAGTTTTTTCATATTTCAAAATACCAATGGTGACTTAAAGTTTGATTTCAATTATTACTGGAATTGGGGTCTAAAGCTAAGCTTCCTTTCTTGTCACCTGCATAGCTGTTTTTTTCTGATACACTACTGTAACTACATGCTTTTTCTTGAAGTACATCATATGATATCTATAACTGAGACCGTATTTCCTATTGTTCAACACGTGTCACGAAATGTTTCTGATTGCCGGTACAAGGTACATTCCCTCAGTTTCGGCGACCAACTATCATCGAAATGAGTGTCTCTGCTTGCATGTAGCCAACCAACCTTACAACGCGACGTATGTCGTGACACGTGGGTTTTGGAACGATAGTTCAAAGTACACCAACTTACCAATTAGCGTGCCCAGCATTGGTGATCCACATTTTTGAGCCGTTAATGATGTACTCATCTCCCTTCTTTTCGCACTTGGTTTTTATACCAGCAACATCGGATCCAGCTCCAGGCTCTGTGACACCATACGACTGAAATTCATTAAATTGCACAAAGCGGCATAATTGAGTGTGCTTACCGCAACAAACGGATTGTCGATCATTCTACCAAGGAACCTCTTTTTGATGTCATCATTAGCGCACAAGATAAGAGGGGTCAGAGCAAGATCGTTGGCCATGATAGCTGTAGCAATACCCGAGCATCCATAAGCCATCTCTTCGCTGATGATGCAATTTGAGACCATGTCTACCCCAAGTCCTCCGTAGGCCTCTGGAATGTCGGCAATAAGGTATCCTTGAGCGTGAGCTTTTTTAATAATCGGCCAAGGGTACTCCATTGTTCTGTCGTATTCGGCCGCAACTGGAATGACTTCATCGGCAACAAACTTGCGAACGTTGGCACGGAATTCAGCTTGATCGGCTGTAAGATTGAAGTCGAAGCCAGCCGACATTGCTTTGTTAGTAGCACTGAACAAGCGTGTGCATTTCCTCAGGTTTCTGGACAACATCTTCTGAAAATCAGATAATTTTGATGTAACATGTAAGATGTAGATGTAATAGAAAAGAAAAACAAAAAAGAATTGGATATGTGATGGAACACACAAGTAGAACGAGAGTAGGTGGTCTTTGTAGCGCTTGCCTGCTGCTATCATCAAGAGAAAATGGATTGTGAAGGTAAAAGAAATGTGGGTAGTCGTTGTGCCGAGGCGGAGAGAACTTGCATTGTTGTTTGGTATGGATAAGAAAATTGGTGGTGATAACAATGCCAGTGTGGCTAATTTTCGAACAGTGTCCGGCACGTTTACTCTGCTTTTTCATGATGGTTATTCGAGAGTTTAAGAATGACCGTAAGTTAAAACGGCAATAAAGAATGGGAAAAGGAACACAAGGAACACGGGAAGAATAGTCGAAGAAAGAAGAGAGTAAAAGATGAAAAGATGCGAACCGAACTGAAATTAAACTGCAATAGTAGTGAAGTGAGTAAATAAAAAGAGATGGATACGGGGAGGCTGGCTGTCGATGGTCCACAGATAGTCGTCATCTGTGGTACACGTCTGTGCGGCGATGATGAGAGAGAGTGAGAGGCAAGGTTAGTTAGAGACTAGTAAGATACGTTGTAGTCTGGGCAAAGTCCAAGGTGCACTGTCTCCGCGCACACATTCTTTTAGATGAGATAATCGATTATTTTGGATGAAAATGGAAAATTAAGAGAAGATGAAATGATATTCTCCAATTAAAAACGAAGATTTTCTTTGGAAGTCGGGGGAAACGGTAAAGATTTTAACGTGGAAGATGCCTAAAAACGTCTAGATTTTACTTAAATCCTTATTTTAAACCTGATTCGTGGTTAAGCTAGAAAATTATATATACTTTCTTTCATAATGAGCTCAGAATTCAGAATTCGAAATTAAAGCATGGTAATCGCGTAGGAAAAATAGGTTTAATTTTCAATTTTGAAAGTAGAAGATCTGCATTGACTTTTCTTCTATTCTGATGACAATTAACGTCCCTATTTTCTTCCTTCTGCGTGCTTTATTGGAGTCATTTCACTGGAGTCATTTGACAAATAGAAAATCAGATCTGAACGCTGAAAATTGTGTTTTTTTTTGAGCATTTAAAGTTTATTTTACAAATTACATTCTGAAATGAGAAACCTCTGAAACATTATCTTTACAAAAGCCCTTAAAATTCTGGGTCAGAGCCCAGGAATTGATTTTTCTTAGAGTGCTCTATAGTGAATTTAAATCTGTTTTCCTCAATTTTGCAAACAAAATGAAATTTTGGTGCTTGGGCCACTCCGAGAGTGCGCAGTTGTAGATTTACGAGAGTATAGAGAGGGTCGGGTCTCGATAGGAAACCACGCTTTGCCTCGCTCTCTTGGCCGTCAGCTAACCCTGCATATCGCTACGTGGTGGGGGTTGGTGTCCACAAAGTTTTTCCTCGATCATTAACGGTCAATTTCCATTATTTTGACTTTTTTTCTTTGAAATTGTTCACTTTTTTTTCACAATTCCTATATATTAGTAAACAAAGATGGAAAATCGATTGAAAGAAGGCAACAGATGTGACGAATATTCTGCATTCTTCTCCACACTCGCCGTTCTCTTATTGATTTTCACACTTCGGGTAGCAGTATCATCTGCTAACTAAAACTGCTTTTTAATTACTTTTTCTTATTTTCTCATTAAAAAATACTCAAGCTTATGATTTTCGTTTTTTTCAGGACTAATGTCGGACTTTGGTAATCCACTGAAGAAGTTTAAGCTCGTTTTCCTTGGAGAACAGAGTGGTAAGTTCATAATTCCTTAATTTCCTCTTTAAAAAGACACATAAAACCTACAAGAATCGAACAATTGTGACTTTTTAAGTGGGCAAAACATCGCTTATCACTCGCTTCATGTACGACTCATTCGACAATACTTACCAAGCAACCATTGGAATTGACTTTTTAAGTAAGACAATGTACTTGGAAGATAGAACCGTGAGTTTTTTCTTCCAAAAATTTGAATAGATTTAAAAAAAGCGCGTTCTCAGGTTCGTCTACAACTTTGGGACACTGCGGGACAAGAACGCTTCCGTTCGCTGATCCCATCTTATATCCGCGACTCCACCGTTGCTGTCGTCGTCTATGATATTACAAGTGAGCTGATAAATTGCTTAAAATAGGAAAAAAAACGAAGTTTCGATGTTTCCCGCAAGCTGTCAACTTGGCTGTATAACCTCTGAAAGTCAATTAGAACTTTCTCACAACCGAATAAAAATAACTCATGATATCGGCTGATTGATCAGAAAAATCAATGTGAAATATTTAGAATGCAAAAGCATAATTCCTAATTCGTGCAAAATCAAAAAGAAAATTTTTTCGATTCACCATTTTCTTTTGAATTGCCAATTTTTTTGCGGCTTTACAGATTCCAACTCATTCCATCAGACTTCCAAGTGGATCGACGACGTCAGAACCGAACGTGGAAGCGATGTAATCATTATGTTGGTCGGAAATAAGACCGATCTCTCCGATAAGAGGTGAGTGGCGTCTTGTTTTTTATTGAAAAGAATCGAAGAAAAATAGTAAAAATTCACAATCCTACGTTTTGCAGACAAGTAACCACTGATGAAGGCGAGAGAAAGGCGAAGGAGCTGAATGTGATGTTCATCGAGACATCTGCCAAAGCAGGGTACAACGTCAAACAACTCTTCCGTCGAATTGCAGGAGCATTGCCTGGAATCATCAAGGATGATCCAGTTGAGCCACGTGAGAGATGTTTCACTAAACAGAGAGCTTTACATAACTTCTTCCAGCAAATGTTGTGACCATGGATCCAATCCGACAACGTCAGATCGTCACCGACGAGGGTTCCTGCTGGTGCTAATTACTTCGTCTGAATCGAAAGAAAAACAAGGTTGTGATGCTATAATCTCAACGCATAATTCCACTAAAGTACCCTGTTCCGTACCACCCACGTTTTTTTTTTCTATTTTCAGTAATTTTCGACTGTTTTATCCATACGGTACTCACTCATTTCTATAGTTATAATTCCACGCAAATCGTCTTTTTATATTTCCAAGCTATCGCCAGTAAGTAATTGTTTGATATCTAAGTAAGAAATATCCAGTTTTCTATGTGAATATAATATGGTCATAAAGAAATTTTCCCCGAGAGGCTTCTACTAACTTATTTTCTGTTCATAATTAACCTAAAAGTTCTTTATAGCATAATAAATTATTATCTAACGGCTGGCTCTGTTCGCTTTGCTTCTGTGAGTGTGATATAATGATTTATCCGTCAGTTCTCATTCATCCTTTCTGTTTCATTGTCTATTTCAACATTTCTATTCCTTGTTCGTTCTAAATGAAACTTCTCCGCTTTTAGTAGTAGAAAACAAGCCGCAGCTCACGAGAAAACGAGTGTGTGATGCGATGAAGAAAATAAGCAAAGCCACGCAGTTTTAATCAAATATTGACATTGTGCTTTTCGGTTTAGAAAAAGCGACCTTCCTAAAAACGAAGAAAACTGACAGAAGTCTATAAAATATTTCATTAGTAAGAACGGAAAAAAGCAACAGAACGTGGCTGAAGACATCAGCTTGCGTTTTCAGCTGTTCAGCACATTGTTAACCTGAGCGCTGATAGTTTTTTTATCCGAAAAGTCGTCCCATTCCAGAAGGACATCACAAATCGTGTCTAAGCCAGTTGCGTCAGCGAGCTTCAAGCCAACTATGATTACCTGAATAATTGAATGGTTGGTGATGAGGAAACAAGAGCCGGATGCCTTACTTTCCCATTTCCTCGCAACTTATCGGAGTTTGCTTTTGCCGAAGAAATCTCGGCAGCTGTTCTTAAACGACGAAAATTGATCATTACTATTTGTTCAAAAATCATTTAAGAACACTCACGCTCCACTTGTGAAAATAACAGAATTCATCTTTCCAAACATTTTTAAAGGGTGTGCTCGGTTGACAGCTAAATTGAAAGCTCTGCAATAATACAGAAAGTTTAAAGGTAATTTATTTTTTTCCGAATTAAAATCATTGATTTTTTTCTATAATTTCATATAGTATACATAAATGAATCCTTATATTTACTAGAAATAAAACTTTTTTTGCTCCAATTAAAAAAAAATTCCATCAGTAAAAACACTTACGAAACAATAGTTGGTTTTACATCAAACGGACTCAAGGCATTGACAATTTCTACAAATTCGTCCTTACTTTGCAATTCTCCAAAACTGAAAGCAGAAATCAATTAATAGTTTGACAAGTAGTTTCCTACTTGATGGGATCCAAAAATTTAGCCAAAGTGTCAAATCCAATAATTGAAGTCCTCTCAAAGTGATTCCAAGTTGCAATTAGATCTGTTGTAGTTAGGTTCTTTTGGTCATTAAACTGAAAAAAATGCGTCAAAAATCAAAGTGTCCTCAGTTTTAAATGGTATATATGAACGTACTGCCGATCCATAAGCTTCTAGCAACAAGAGAATGTTAGAAGTTTTGGGAGAGCAATCAGGGCAAGGATCCGGTACTGAAAACCCAAATAATAGTTTTTTTTAATAAAATATAATTTAGCAGCGGAAAATCGTACACGGTGTTGTCGAAGTCGGCGTCCCTGTGGATGACGATGTTGTAACTGCAATAGAAGTCGTTGCCACCGTACTAGTAGAAGTACTGGTCAATAAAGTGGTGGTTGAAGTTATAATTGGTGCACGAGTTGAAGGAGAGCACAGCAAATTATTGACCTGAACTTTAAATTTTCTATTTTCTCTTAAAATTTTTGAAAACATTTCATTACAAATTGATAAATCTTTATACTTACTGATAAATGAGTATTATAACTGTATTCCCCCCCCCCCCCCCTAATGCAATGAACCGGAATCGTCCCCCCTCTTTTTTGATTTTATTCATCAAAAAATCTCATCGAAAAGTCTTCATATGCAACAAATATCGACGGAAGGTAGCAGAGACGTGGTCTCCGATTGAAAATCCATTGAAAGACCAAACGACTGAAAATCAGAGAAAAAGAAGGAGACGGCTTCTTCAGCAGAATTCCTTAAAAACTTAAGCCCAAGAGAGAGTGATTTCGAACTGAATAAAGGATGAATGACTCTGTTGTTTTAGGGATCACGAAGGATCTTAGAAAGATCGGTGGGGGGGTAATTCTAGAATCGTGGGGGGGTGATTTATTCCAGAATGGTGGGGGAGAATAAAAATGTAATGTGGGGGTCATTGTGAAAGATTTCCTTTTTTCCGAAGTCGCCCCCCCCCCGCCCCACATCAAGAAGTTGTCCCCCACACACAATCACCACCACATCCAAAAGTAATCGAAAACATAACTGTGGTAGGGGTGGGGGGTGATTCCGGGGACCAATAGAGGTGTGGGGGGGGGAGTCGATTCTAGAAAATTTTATAAAAATGCATTCAACTATAATATTTTTCAATTTCTTAAAATTCATTCGCAGTGGATTCTTTGAATTATTTGCAATTTTCAATGAAAACAGTATGCAGGAAACCCATTTTTCCAGTTTGGGTCGTTAGCTACTTCACACTACTTCACATATTTGGAGCTCACCTGAGCTATGATCTCAACAGTCAAATTTTTTGCATAAATCACATTTCCTGTGAGTTGTTTCAAAATATTTTGGTCCGCGTTTCCAATAGCCACAATAATCAAATTTCCTCCAATTGTATCCGCTAACTTCATTGCGTTTTGCACATCGGAATTGTCACTGGAACAATATATATTTTTTTTCTTTGAATTTTTCTTTTTATTCAAACTTGAAACCTCGAATAAGTGAATACTATTGTTGTCTGTTCTCGATCTGCTCGCCGGTTAGACAAAGTGCTTGAAAGAAAGCCCAAAGAAGCCGTCAAATTTGGAGGTGAAATTGCAAAGTAAGAATCGTCAAATGCCATAACTTCATTGGCAAATGCAGAAGCTGACTGGTAGGCAAATGAATTTTCAATAATCTGGCCTCCAGCACTCTGAAACACACCCTATTTGAAGATCACCAAAGTTGAGAAAACGAATACAGTAGCATAAATGACAGCTTCTCCTTCCATAAGTTCCGGTGATATTGGCCAGGTTTTTATGAGTTTCGAAACAAATCGAACTTGCTGTAAATTTAATTTTGCGCTTTTCATGAATTCTAGGCATCTTTAAAACTCACATTCTGATATTCCTGAATACTTCCTACATCGTTGTTGTTATCCAACAAAATTGTTGCATCGGCTTTACATGCGTTGTCAGGAACAGTTGATGCTCTGAACTAGGCGAAGTATAAAAACTTTCATTTTCGACGACGTTACGTTGGCACCACACTTGTAGGTGTCACTGTTCCAAACATGTATTGAGTGAGCTGCTGAGCAATGTCAATGGTCAAATTGAAGTCTTTCACTCCAAAATAGTGGTTTTGATTAGTGGACAGAAGACCGAGTTGTTTTCCTTCAGTCGCCGAATTTAATGATATTGTGATTAGCTTATTAGGAAGTGTATTCAAAATGGACGCAAATTGGGTGGCTGACTCTATATCAGTGAGGTCTCTGAATGATTAAAGCTTTAAATTAGGAAAACCGAACATCTTCGAAACTCAGATGCTGAGATGAGAATAGCAGATTGATTGACCGGCCGAAGACCATGAATTCCTCCAGCAGCTCGAATCCCACTGGCGACTAAATTAGTTAATATTGATATATTTCGTGATGACTCACAATGTGATGCTTGAATTATATTTTCCTGAATACATTTGAGCTGAAATAACACTTGCCACTTCTTGGTCATTTGCTTCGTCAAAGTTTAGCAGATCGTTGAACTCTGTCTGCAATATACAACACATGCACTCATTGATAGGTGCTTATTTATTTGTGCTGTACTTATTTTTGAGTAATCAAAGATAGTACGGTATTCTGAATAACTCACGTAAGCATACGTGGCAAATGCTATCTGCACATCATTTCTGTCAATCAACCATAGCGGAAGAAGAGTTTTCACAATCCATGATTTCACCTGAAATGTAGGTATCTTATAAGAAAATTGGCGACTTGCTGAACTTGATGCTTACTGAATTAAAATTCTTTGGGGTCAGCATAGCTTTGGAGTCATCTAGAAGAATAATGACGTCTTCACTGTACGGAGTTTTCACAAACGACGTTGTGGTAGTTCTGGCTGGCTCAGTTACCTTGGTAGCAGATGTAACTGGCGGAGACAATGTGCTCACACTTCCAGGATTTGATGACACGGTGCTACCGGTTTGCTGAGTAACAGTGAATGGGGTGCCAGTTTTTGCCGTTGAACTAGCTGGAGTAGTAGTAAAAACTTGGTCTGCAACCGAAGCGCAGCTCAGTCCGCTAAGATCGGGTGACGTTTTATCTGCAGTTTTCCCAACGTTCTATTTTCAAAATACAAATTGAATAGTGAAAACAACCTGTTGCTGATATTACAGCAAAACTACCAGAAGAGGTGACTTTTTTCTGTATGTCACTCAGAGATGGTTTGGTTGCATCCGTATACGAAAGTGCGTATATAACATCAGCCCATTGACCAGCGTTTGAAATTCCAAGTCTGAAAAATACCTGAAGTTTCCACGTGAAACAGAATATCTGCATAATTCAGAGAAACGCTCACATAGTAATAGGCACATTTGGCTGGGCGGCAAAACTACTACCTCTTGAACTGCTACTTGTGGATATAGCTTGTTGCATCTGTTAAAAAAAGTATCGAAATTCCACCGAGAGTGATCTACAGGGTGCGCCAAAATTATGGTGACACATTGAAAGTGATGTACCTTCTACAAAAATACTCGAATCGATATGAAAATTCAGCTAGAGTTTATTGAAACGATTATAAAACATATACATAAAAGTAAAGATGTTCAATGCGGTTCCCTTTGTTGTTCACGACATCTTTGGGTCTCTTCGGGAATACATCCACTGTGGCACGAAGGTATTCTGGTGATAGCTTGGCCCATTCCACTTCCAAACTTTTCTTCGACAACTCCAAATTGCGATGAGAACGTGCTTGGACTCTCGATTGAAGAACTCCCAATACCGATCTTTGATTTGTGAGCTGAAGCAGAATCCTATTGAAATGTCCAAACCTGATTTCCAAAATGGGATTTCGTCCATCGAAACACATGCTTTTTCAAAATCTGCTCCAAATAATATTCTTTGTTGATTTTCACTCCAGGATTCACAAAAATGAACGGCATCATCCCATCATCCCATCAGAGGTATTGTCTCTAAAAACCATTACTTGTTGGGGATGGGAAGCTCTGTTGGTGGCTTTACCGTGTAGAGCGTGCTCTACTCTATGATTCCGGGAGTTGAACTCGGCTTCGATGGTGAACAGCACCCTCAAATGTTCATTTTGGCGCGTGCCAGCAAGGAGAGCTTTGCACTTCTTCATCCGGGCCATCTTGTTCCTTTCCGATAGAATCGCAGCTTTTCGAACACGATATGGGGTCATCCCGAGCTCTCTTTTTACAATTTTTCTGATTGAAGAATGACTGATTCTGAGCTCTGTGCTCAACTTTCGTATGCTTTGGTGCGGATTCCGACGTAGGCGTTCTCGAACCGTCTTGAACCTATCCGGAGTGACAGAACTTCTTGGCCTTCCGCTTCTGGGACGGTTGTTGAGTGTGTTGAGCTCTCTATACTGTTTAATCGTCCTCCAAACGGTTTTTCGAGCAATCCCAAGAGCTCTGCCGATAGTATTCGCACTCTGCCCTCTTTTCGCCATTTCAATGATGGTGCCTCGGTGTACCAAATTGGATACCATTTCTGTAAAAATTGAGCTAGCGATTAGAAATTCTGACAAAATAGTAATTAAAACATGCTGAAAAAATGGGAAAAAAACTGATGCGAAAAAATTGCCGACCGCGCCGCCTGCTAGGTCCAAAGTTTTGTCACCATAGTTTTGGCGCACCCTGTATTTGCTGTTAATGAATTATATGATAAGACATGTAATTATTTTGTTTAAAAAACTTTGCAAGGAAGATTCGAAGAGCAAAGAGCATCAATGCTAGTTTTTGTACAGTAGTGTGTGTATTCGATGGAATACCTGAGAAGTCAAATTTTGAACACTCTCGTTGTAATTTGAAACCACAGCGGAATACGGTAGGCTTCTTGTCTGCACAGTGAGAAACATGGTGTATCCAATCGATTGCGAGTTAACTGAATATTTGTATTGTTAACTACAAATACACGATATCCTCATTGAAGATATCACCTGGTGGGGATGGATTGCTATTATTTTTCGAAATTCCAATCCCTAACATCACACTTCCAGCAATCAAGAAAGCAAGGGAGACTAGCAAAATGATTCCTGTGAACCATTTCACGCGGTTATCCGCGTCTTCCAACAAATACCTGGAATATCAATCCATTTTGAACATCGTAGGTGTTCCCGCTCACCATTTCAGTTTTCTATCATTGATTACTGGAGAAGCACTGCTTTCTTCCCATGCCATTGGGTAGAGTGAATGAATGCACTAGGAAAATAAAATGTAAACTGAATAAGACTGTTCGATTGTCGTTGGAAAATTTAATTGACTGGCGGATTAAACTATTACGTTTATCATTTTTCATGGATGGGCAATTAGATTAGTGCCTTATCAGTTGAAATATTTGCCGATGGCAGAGTGGTATTCAGTTTCTAAACTAAGCCAAAAATTCTTTTTAGTGGCGACACACATAGATGAATTATCATGAGTTTCGTCATCCATCGGAAATTGCGCACACGATCAAGAGAACAAACAAGTTCTATTGAGCAGAAGACTCCAGAGGTATTTGCAAGTCATGGGCGCCAAAATTAAAGTTTGTTATGTTGAATGATATCTCTAAATATAGAAAGCAATTTTCATTCCAGTTTTTTCATTATTTCGAAATCTGATCATTTGTTCATCCACTGATTCTTGTAATTGTTCCAGTAGACATACGCTAGCTCTATTTTTCTTCGTTTACATTAAGCATCTACATAACAAATACAAAGCTGCACCAATAAATAACGTAATTGAAGGAGCCTCATATCACAAAAGAAGTTGTTCAATCATTCTTTCTTGCTTTTTGGAGCCCATTGATCTTTTGTTCCACGGATGTACAGAGCATAGTTCAAGAGGGTCGGCCAAAAGTATTTGAGGAAGACCGCGAAACGAGCATTTGCAGGGGCCATGATGAAGTCAGTTTGACGGTCGCGAATTGCATTGGCGATCAGACGGGCACAATGTTCTGGCGTGTAACCCTGAAAATAGGTGTTTTATAAACCCATAAATTTACTTGTCGATGTTTTTCAAGAGTAGTCCCTATAGCGAATTGATTCGGAGATAATTATCTCCATCAGAAAACGTGAGGTTCACTAAACGAAATAGCCCAGGTGACCTCTCGCCGCTCCCATCTTCTCAAAGTTTCGTTTGCGCATATTTCCAAAGAAAAAAAAAACCGTTCACAGTGTAACAGTATCTATTCAATTACCAAGGTGAGTCTAGGCAGCCGTAGGCATTTTCAAGTAAAGGACGTGTTGGACATTCGTTTACCTCTTCTCAAGTCCTAATTCGAAAAATGCCCGAGGTACTTCGCTTGCTATTTGTTCTATGTGCTTTTGGAACACTTTCTAATGGCAAGTAAAAAGACATATCCAAGCATCCGAGCTAATTTTACGCTTATTTAGCACAGTTCTTTTTCAATCAACCATTCAATTTCTTCAATCCGCCGCAATTTCAAATGCCGTTTCAATTGTTTCCAGTTACAACACCGCCTACAACGGTCATTTAGAATTTTCGATTTACCCGAATCGCTTTTCAATTTTTTAGACTACAACAGAGTTTATCCCGGATCCGGACAGAGAGATTGGCAATTTTCCTCTGCCGAATCCGGCAAACTGGCCAAGAGGGCCGGATTGGAATGACCCAAGAAATAACAACCAACAACAACTGGCAAGTTATATAATTCAAATTTATACGCGAGGGAGGCTATTATTTCAACTAATTCAATTTTTCAGCCAAATTGTTTTGCATTTCAGAAGTGAATAACAAAACATTGCCTTAGATATGTATATTGTTTGATGTCTTTGGGAAATGTTTTCCAATATTAAACATTCAATTTGCAGGGCTGGGGAGGCAACGGTCTTATTGGTACCACTTCAAGTAGACCGTCTATTGTTGTTTCAACTGCTGCCACTACTACAGCAACCGTACAGTCATCTACAACCCATTTCATTAGTTCAACAATCCGACCAATTGCAATGACTAGGAAAATACTTCTAGCGCTTGCTACGAGAAAACCCACTGAAAAAAGTTAGCGATGAAGAGTTGTTTTCTTCAAAGTTTTTCTGTTTTCAGGATCATCTTTGAAACGAGCGTCAACCAAGTTTTTTGAAGGACTGGCAGCGGTGGTTCAAGCAAAGCCAGCGAAGACAAGACTTTCTTCCACATCTAATTGGAATACCCTTAGAAAGAAGAAATCGTTTCCTTCGCTCAGATCACACTAAACCGATTTTTTAGAATCTCTCCATTTTTCACAAGTTTCTAAACTGTTTATGTGAACAATAAATCATTACTTTCTTCTGATTCTCGTCCTCAATTCCAACGACCTTGCCTGTTGGATCGATGGCTCTAGATCCGAAACCCGTGTTGATATAGCCTGCTGAAACGACAAGAATGTGGAGGTTTTTGTGTTCCGCGCGAAGGCAATCAAAATATCCTTGAAGAGCATGCTTGCTGGCTCCATACGAGCTTCTATAAGGGATAGCCACTTTCCCTTGAACACTGCTTGTCACAACAATACAGCCATCTGGACTGAGTTTTGGGAGCAAGCTGTTGGTGACGTGAACGTGCCCAAAGAAGTTAGTCTCCATGGCTTGCCTGCAACGAAAAGTTAGCAAAAGTCCATGCGAGCTTTTGCAAGAACCTGTGAATAGCCATTGTTGTATCAGCACATGAGCCGCGATTCGCCAATCCAGCGTTATTGATGAGAATATCGACACGTGGAATTTCTGCCCATGGTGCTTGCTCCGGATCGGTTATGTCAAAATAGCTTTAAAAAATACTTTTTTTTATCAATAAAGTTGTGTTTCTTTTAATATGAAAAGCAGATTCCTTACTAATAAAGCGGTTCATTCTGATTGAGTGGAAAGTTTTCTTTCAGCTCTTGGCAGATCTCCTTCAGCTTATCCGTACTTCTTGCTAAGAGAATAACTTGAGCTCCACGTCTGTATAATTCAAATGCCAAGCTCTTACCGAGCCCTGAAATCAAAACTTTTATTGTAGAGAATGGCACAATCCTATCAAAATATCAAATTCTATCGAATGCCTTCGTTTCCCTTATGAAAAGCTCGTTATAATTTCATGATTTTGTACTAGATGACTGATGTCTGGTGCACTTCAGAACTCACGTTCAATATGAGAATATCAATTTGCTTTTTGAATAAGACAGAACTCCTGAAAATTGGAAAAGACGAAATTTTCTAATTAAATTT
Organism: Caenorhabditis inopinata; assembly: GCA_003052745.1. NCBI lineage: Eukaryota > Metazoa > Nematoda > Chromadorea > Rhabditida > Rhabditidae > Caenorhabditis > Caenorhabditis inopinata. The sequence goes on along the minus strand of AP018156.1, from coordinate 2,539,484 downwards.
AAGCTTGTGAATTTCAAAATGCACCTGAAATTTATTTAATAAATTAACAAAATTGAAAAAAAACGGAACTCCTTTCAACCCCGATGAATTCCTCTTAACGCCTATGAAACACTTTCAATGAGAATAGAGAATTTATTAAAATTTTAATCATTTTTCTGAAAAACTTCATGATATTTCTGTTGGTAAACACTGAATAACAGATCTAAATACATAGAAACGTGTTGTTTTAAACACGAGCGTTATCACTTTTCAACTTCTTTCCTGTTGTTTATTTTGTGATGCCCACCTGAACTGGCTCCAGTGATCACAACGACTTTATTTTTGACATTCAACTTTGGTAAATTATGAGCTCCGGGAATGATTTTGTTGAGGAGCCTGCAAAATGCTTGAATCAGAATTGTTCAGATAGGCTTACTGAACACACGAACACACTTGTATGCTACATATAAAGAAATCGGAACGACCAATGCTGGCATCAATTCTTTTAGCACATCTTGCAATTTCGCTGGTAGAGACATTCTAGAAAGAAATGAATATTCTGCAAAAAATCGTGAATTTTTGAAGAATAAATGAAGGACAAGAAGAAACGAAATTGAGCGTGCTGAATGATAAGAAACAGTTAGGTACAATGTACTATAGCAACGAATTAAGACATTGCGAGACGCAAAAAAATGACGCTTTGTTGTAGTCAAAGATTTTAACACTGGAAATGTCAAATTAGAGTAAATTTTCAGAATAATCTTCTGACTCTTCATTTGAAAAACATCATTTTTAAACTCAAAGTTAGTTGAAAAGCTAAAAATTTCATGTGATATAAAATGGAACGACCCGTCAGAAAAAAAGAAACGCCGTGTGAGTTGTGATAAAGCAGCGAGTTTCTCCAAATAAATAGAGAAAATGAGAAAAAGACGCGAAGAGTGGAGAAACGCGGATAGGAAGAATCAACAGAATGCAAAACAATATGAGTGTTTTCTGATACAAACACACAAACAAGAGAACAACGTTTCCAACTCTGAAAGTTCAACCAGAGTGAAGTGCTGTGGAGCGCGATTGCGCCAGGCAGGTTGAATAGATGGGCAGAAAGTGGATTATGGTTTTGTAAGAAATAGAAAATGCCAGAAAAGGATGAGCAGCATTTATAAGATCATAAAAAAGATAGTGGCTCACTAGAATAAATATGTTGCAAACGAGGCTTGTGGCATTGAATATAATATTATCTTGGGAACGACGTATTACAGAATCGTAGTCGGAGAGGTGGGAGGGGAGCGTTGAAAAAATAGAAGTTATCAAATTCAAAATATTTGAAATTTTCAAAAATAAAAACTCTTATTTATCAAAAGACAACCAGGAAATATACCGTGCAGAAACACCATTGACGAAGTTTTACCAGGCTGATCAACGGCGCATCAGTTAACCGAGAGCTCTTCAGTAGGCAAGCAATAAAAACGATTCAGCATCAGTTGAGCAGCATTCTAGCAACAAGTAAACAGCCTCAATTACGAGATGAGCTCTCCAGTCTTTTAGCGACATTGGAGCAACACTGGAGCAACTCTTGAATACTTTGTTTCAGTGTTTACAGTGTTTGTGCGCCGGCGGTTCCAGAATTAGACTCATACAGAAAAATACATTGCTCTTTGAAGAATTTCGATTATTATCAGAATGTTTGAAAGATATTGAAAATATTAATATTTTTTGTTTTTTTTTCCTGTACTCCTACAGCTGAGAATGAAATACATTTCAACTAATTAATTTTGAAGGGAAATAAAATGTTAAGAATCTGATAAGACTTGAAGCGGCTTTTAAATTAATTTCTGTTGAATATCCAACCTGTATGAAAGCGCAGAAACCCGACTATTAGTCAAAAAATTCTCGCTAACGCCCCACCCCCCCCCCAATGAGCAATAACTGTGCAACACTTGCACATTGGGCAAGCTGCGCTACTAATAACGGTTTCTTCTTTGAAATCTAGAAGTCATTTCAGCTATTTATGTCGTGGAGTTCACTGAACTGGAATTTCCGAGTATCTGGCGATATTTTGCCGTTTTCTAATGACCATATTCTTCACTTCTCTATTCAAAACGGCACTATTAAAAATATTGTGTAATCAACTTGTACTCATCTTAGCACGCACATCTTTATTGAGATTCTTAAAAATTCATTTTAAAAGTATTTTTCACCAAAAAAACTCTCGCCAATCAAAAAAAAACGCAAACTAGTCCGAGAAAATGCTAAATCATATTGCCCGTGTTATTGCCCGACTTGGTTACGAGAAATTTTGGAATCAATTGAGTTTTTGCTATTTTTTTATTTCAATATTTATGATGACTCATATTCGTCCGTTATTCCATCTTTAAGGCTGTTTGTTCTACTCGAAAAAAGATATTTCCGAATGCTCAATCTTTGTTTTCCTTTTTATCATATTCAGTCGCCTTCGCACCTTTCTGCCTTTCTTTTTATGAAAGCAGTTCTTCTTCTTCTTCTTTGCTTAGGCACGAGTTTTGATGATCGCTTGACGTTTGGTTCCTTTCCCTCATTACCCTTCACATTCTACCCAAAAATAGTGCACAGCTGGTGGGTTGTTTTTCAATGCGTAGAGCTCTGCTGTTTATCCAAATAGAGCGGGGTGTCTGCGGTTACTGTCAACAGATCACTCATTCTTGAATTTGTCGCCCCACTTGCTTATTTTTGTTTGTCTCCGTCAGATTCTGCCGGCTTTCTGTTTTTTCTTCTCACTTGCCTTTCAAGCCTTCTTTTCATTATCGATTCTTTTCTAGTTAATTTACTTGAATGAACAAATGCACTTTTCTATATTCTGCTCTTTTTACTCCGAGTTTGCTCACTTTTGCAAAACATAACAAAGAATATCCGTTGTATTCTTAATAGAGGCGAAAAGCTAAGCACCGAGTGAAAACAGAATCCTGAGAAGAAAAGCAAGTGTAATTATTAGAATGTGGAAAGGGGGGGGTGAAACGAATGGGTTGTTAAAAGAGCAAAGGAAAGCAAAGCAAGCTCAACCAGAAATGATTAATGACGAAAATGTTTCATTAGGAATGAACTTGAAGCTGGTGTGAACCCTATCCTAGTTATCTGCCAATATCTAGTATCGAAACCTTCTTTGACTCCTTGAATTCTTTTTTTAACGGATGTTGGATATTTTTCATGAATATCTCGCACAAAACCAACAAAATCTCATGTAGAAGTCATATTTTTTTGGTTTTCTGCTTCTTCTGTTTCATTCGACATCAACATCATTTCATATTTTGTTATTTCCCATTATTCTTCTTTTTCAAAGGTATGAACTCAGCATTCTCATTATTCGAGCCTACTCCATGTTATTCAGATTCATTTTTTAAGCAGATGCTCCAACAGTTATTAGCTTGATTCCTTGTGTAATAAGAGATTATGTCTACGTTTCCCAATGTCTCTCAACATCGGTTTTTAACACTTTCTCTCAGCTACTCTGACTTTTCTCAACAAGTAAAGAGTTCGTTCTCTTTTGTGAAACGTCTCTTTTTGAAAATAGAATAACATGTGAGCCCCCACCCATTCAGAGCTTACTCTTATAGTTTCGAATTCAACGTTTTCAAAATCTGTTTTTTTTTCTTCCTCCTTTGTAATTTAATTGCTCAAACTTGAAAAGCTACTTTTCATAGTGCAGCAAATCTGAAGCATTGTGATGTTAACAGTTGAATTGCAGTTGGCTTTTGAGTTATTTCTCGGACATATTACAACAATATTAGCTGATCGTCTGTCGTTGTTGTTTTATATTACATTTGATGATTAGGTTGTCTGATGTTCAAAGTTCCCAAGCGAATAGCATATTCTGTTATGCTCGGTTTCATTTTTCTAGGAACCGTGAGATTTTTCCATTTATTTCCTTAAAAAATAAATAACATCAATACCAAATTAAAACGATCTTTAAAATAATTTCAAAATTATTGGAACATGAGCTCTCTTTCCAGCAATCTTTCAATTTTCAGTTATTTTCCCTTGTATTATAAGGCCGCACTGTAAAAATTCCAATGCTCTAACTTTTATTCTAAATTGAATCTCAAATGAAACTTTAATGTCATTCATTTTGAATTGAGTGCACTTCAAACGAATACAACAGTAAAAGGAGGTGACATTTCCTATTTCCTAACCAAATACTCATTAAGAGAAGGATAGAAATACGAGAAATGCACATCAGAACCCTGGCGGCCATAAAAGTACTAAAAGAGAACCGTGATTGTGCTTATGAGAGAAATGGGAGTCTTAGAGAGGATGTTGAGTTGACGAGTAAAAGCGAAGAGGCAGCACGGAAACACGCTAAATGGGCCCCACGAACACTGAGTTAGATGCGGAGAAACTGCTTGAACCATGTGAATTTCTTCTGCTTCTATCTTTTCCTCTGTCTTTTCCACTTCTTCGTTTCGCTTTGGAGAATGGGAGCGAAAGAACGAGTCACCCGTCGCTGGCCTCACATTGAAAAAGGAGAGGGCCGTGAGTTGGTGGTTGTGTCCCTTTTGCTCGTGCTCCTCCGAATGCTTCTTCGCTCTTGTTCTCGGCGTCTCGACGACTTTGGTACGCCGATCTCCTCGAATTTCGTTGTGTCTACATCGGCTCAAACCTCTTGCTCACACCTCTCTCCTGTTGTCTGCCCCCTATGGCAGCTACTCAATTCTTCTTCACTTCAGTTATTGCATCAACATGCAAATCGACTTCCAAAAATTTGGAAAGTCCCAACTCGATAGATTCAGATTTCTTATTTTCAGACACTCAAACACGTTTAGATGTGATTCAAACTACAGTACTCCTCTCCCTATTCCTGCTCTCCTATCTTCAAGACCACCGGGGCGGAGGGGAAGGGTTTAAGACCATCCTACTCTCTGTTTACTCGAAATATGGTCGTATATAGCATTTGTTTTCAAATTCTAGTGTAGTATCTGTTTGGTTCCAAGGTTCCTGATTCGTCTCGACTAACAAAGGTTATAGGAAAACTATCAATTAGTCTGTGAAAAGCAGATGTAAGCAATAGTAAGCACTTCCCACGCTTCTTCTCGTTTTTTTTCAGCTGAAGTTCAAAAAATGCGTTTGGTGTTTGCTTTCTAAACTTTCAGCACTTGTTCTACGCTATATCAGATTAAAGTCTTTCAATTTTCAATAGCATTTTATTATTTTATCAAACTACTATTTATTTTGATCTATAATGTTCGATTTTTCAACCATGAAGTCAGTCATTTGTCAAAAAATATCACACTGTCAACATTCCAAGAAAAGAAATGAGAGAAAAATTGGAAGGAAGCATCGTATTTGAAGGACACATTTCTCAGGAGCCCATCAATTCTGAATGGGACCTCCCTCGGAATTCTTCGCAAGCACATGCACACATACGCCCACCCGACACTGCTTTTATTCTAGCCCTATGGTCATCCAATCTATCTTTGCAGAATGCCATCGCATCCCATCTTCTAGAAAAGTATACTCCCCCTTACTGAAAAATTGATGCTCCTCATTGCCCCCCCCCCTTCCTTTCGTCATCCGGCTCCTGCATTCTCGGTCCTCATTTCTCCTTTGCCTTATTTTTCACTCCGAGGTTATTTTCCCTGTAGCTCTCAGGGGATCCGAAGAACCTAAGATCTCTATTCAACAAATCATTGGGCGCTCTGCAATTTTTTCTAACATCGCAGTGTTCACCGATCAAATTCGTCCGATTGTCACGGCTGCCAACGTTTTCCTGTCTTTCCTTTTCTGTTTCTGTTCAATACTTCTCGAGTAGCTTCTGATCTTGTTAAAAATGAAACAAAAAATTTAAGTTATCAAATCTATTTATCGGAATTAAACGGAATGGACCATTGGCACGACAGAAACAATTTGGATAACTCAATTATGTTGTTTTTGAAGAAGTCCCATGAAGAAGTGTGCAACTCAGTGTGCAAGAGAACAGTGCACATATGAAATCACGAGTCTTGCCAAACTCCCGATTCAAATTGAGTTTACGAAAAGCCACAAGGCTACTAAAGGTTCTAGATAAAATTTTGTGCTTTTTTCACCCTATAAAAGTATTATTTGCGCACACACAAACGCGCACAAGTGCACACATGTAAACTAAAAAGTTAAGAGTAAATAAAAAATTAGCGAAATACCAACGAAACGGAGCTTATAGAATAAATAGCCGCTTTCAAACGTTGAAGTGATATGATTCTGAAACGCTCTGCTTTTTGAATAAAAACATTTTGTTTTGGTCATTGTTTGTGTCAGAGCCGTTTTGGTTTATTGATTTTAGAGAATGTGAAGCTTTCTGAATTTTTTGTGCAAGCTTCTTTGAATTTATCTAGAGTTCCTTGAGGAAATCTTAATGAAATTCGCATTTTTGATTTTTTTTTGAGTTTGAACATTCCTCGTTATTCTTTTTTCACAGCTGACTTAAATCTTCTATGCCCACTATATTAGACACGTCTACGGAACACTGCTACGGCTCTCCAGAAGTGAGCAAAACATGTGTCACAATACGACCAGTATGGAAGGAAAGCTCTCAACGCGTCGAGAATTTTTTTCGAAGCGTCCTCTCTAATTCCGCTTTAGGCCATCGAAAAATAAAGTCTGAGTCAAAAAACTAAATTTCTGGTGCATAAAAGGCTGCTACTTTTACGTGATGACCACATTTTATCCTTGAAAAAATGCGTGTGTATGAATGTGAAATCGTTAGGCCCTAAGTTGAAACTTCGTTAGACGGCTGGTCAACTTTGGATTGTGCCAAGCGACTAAACTGACAAAATCGGCAAGCCAACAGACTCCACGAGCATGTTGTATATAAAAACGATATAGTAAACAATTATATTTCTTCCTTCTCGTCTCTTAGTAACTCTCCCTCGCGTTTGAATCTACATATATAATTTTTGAAGTCAACCACTCATTTGCGATTCTCTTTTCAGCTGCGCTGCTCAAAATTGTGTTTCTCAGTGGGGAATTTTTGTTATTTCATATTTTATGTTTACCACAAAAACCTTTAATACGTATTCCGAGCGCTTCACCCTTTGTCTCTAACTCTTTAGAGACACTTTTTAATGAGTTTTGCTCACTTTCTCTTTGCTTCAATGTGCCTTTGGATAAACCAGTTAACGACTGCATGATTCGCCGCGCTTATTCTCAGAATTTATCAGTAATTGAGCTCTGTAACATTTGCATTCTCTTTCATCAGATTTTCATTCTTTCACCAACACGCCGGCTCTTTATTCTGTTTTTTACTTCACCAATATTTCAGATATTTCAAAGTGATTAGCGGGTTTGTGGCATGTGCTGAAAACCAGTGAAGAGTTGCATGATGACTGAGGTATGTAATTATAACCGCTGGCGCATTTGAGGAAAGGGAAAAGAATAGATGATTTCTGGCTTTTATTCCTTTGCCCTTTCCCCCCCCCCCTTCTTTGGCACTTAATTGGAAGTACACCAAATATTTCATAGGATTGGGTTGAGAACGACTACAATGTGCCAGATAGCGTAGTAACCGACAGCAATCCGTTGAACACCGAAAAGGAGAATGTAGTTGCAGTTGAGGATGAAAGAGCTCTCTCCGGTGAGTCAATTAGCTGATTCCATATTCATCTCATTTGCATTTTCCTCTGAGTTCAACCAGCAATTCACTGCATTCAAATAGTAACTTGATAACTTTAAATGAGATGAAAGTCACATGATCACGAGACCGCAATTCAACTTTAGAACCCTTTAAGCAGAAGTTTGTGACGTCAATACACTATATTCTAGTATTTTAGCCATGGACATTCGCCAAGAAAAGTTGAATTGCTTACATGGATTTCTTAGCCTTCGACGCCTATTTTATCTCATTGGGTATTCCGTGGGACGATATCCACATGCTTATCTCATTGTTGCGGTAGGAACACGAAATGAGCTGCGGATTAGCACAAACTAAAACAAAACCAATTTTAAGCTTCTGATCTCGATCAACTCATTAGGAATGTACAGAATGGTCCTGAAGGATCGAATTCGTGACGGGTACACGCCAACAAATGCTCCTTCTAGATACGAAACAGATGTTCTTCGGTGGGTACAGTTTGTCCGAATGGAAGATTGATTATTTGACATTTTTCAAGAGAGTTCTATAATATTTCCGGAGACCCTGCCATGACTATAATGATCCTTATGCCGAAAAATGGAACCTCCATGCATGCGAAAGAAAATCTCGATGAAGCAGAGAAGTTATCATTGTGAGTGAACGAACAAACTTGCTTCTCGTCTAAGCACGAACTGTTATTTCGTTGTTATAGATTCTTCCTCAAGGAATTCAATGCAACTCGCGATGGTCGTATTCTTCGCTTTAATGAGCTCTGTGAGCCATACTGTAATATAAATAAAGTATTCGAGCTGTATAAGGTTTGTTCAGACTGGACTTCTTCTTCTTAAATGTTATTCGAATATGCTAAATCTTAAAATCAATTATTTTTCAGAACGCTTACGATCAGCAGTATAACTTGTTTACCACCGAAAAGCGCCTTTCAAAAAGCAGCAATCTCTCCTATCCATTAGCCACAATGAACGGATTTGATATTCATCTTGAGCGCAGCTTTTTCGGGGTTGAGTTAAATCCAAAATCTGAAGAAAACACGACGGATCTAGCAGCAGGTGATCTTCCCCCTCATCGAATCATTACTAATATGAAGCACGTGGAGGTAACGAAATATTGAAAAACAGAAGGAATATTCAAAATTGTTTTTATAGGTCATTGTTTTTATTTTCCGTGGTGACAGAGACTCGGTAGAAAAGGAAAAAGATTTGAGCAAATGGGAATTAGATGCATATGAATGGAGTTTGAATGAGTACAAAAGTGATATCGTGGACGTGCAAATTGTGGGAACTGATGTGTTGGATAATGAAATGATGAAAGATGGAAGACGATTGACACCATTCTTTGCTGCTGGTGAGTGATTCGCAGCTTCAAATCTTATAGTGACGACAAAAATGAATAATCAACATTCTTTCAGGATTTGGATTTGAAATTACATTTGTAAGCGCTTGTGTAATTCTCACAGCAGTCTACCATAATTGTTTGGATCAAGGAAAGCTGTAAGTTGACATAGCTTCGAGAATCTCTTTTTTTCAACAAAGCATGCATTTAGATTGATCAGTCTTGGAGCAGTATTATGCCCGATTCTGGCAATCACTTCTACTTATGGAATAGTCTCAATCCTTGGAATGCGAACAAATTCCTTTATGCTGGTCATGCCGTTTTTGGTCATGGGAATCGGTATGTCTATTTTCAAGTTTCGACTTTCTTCTAAAATTGATATAACGATTTGCAAAACCCAATAAAACGGTTTTTTTATTTTTAGGCGTTGATTCTTGTTTCCTAATGATTCACAGTTGGCAAAAAGAAAGAAGAGCCCAGGAAAGTGGTACAGGAAACCGCCTAGGAATGGTTTATGAGTCTGTTGGTCCTTCAATCACAATTACTTCACTTACTGACTTCCTCTCCTTTGCCATCGGAGCTCTTGCTCCAACTCCAGGTTTGTTAAAGTAAATGAAAATGTAGCAAAGATGTGACGACATACGTTCAGAAACTCGTCTTTTCTGCATAGCATCTTCAATTGCTCTGGCTCTCACATACATTTTGCAACTTGTACTATTTGGTCCCATTTTGGCAGTTGCAACAAAATATGAACACAGGTCTACTTCAACTGATAACAGCAAATGGAGGAAATGGGTACTTGTATTTTCCAGCATTTTCGATTGTAGATTTTATATTTTCAGCTGAAAGAAAGTTGGAAGAAAAGTATCAACGCCTACTGTAAAATTTTGTCCAACAAAGTGTTTGCCGTTATTGTGATGGCTGGAACTGTGTGCTATTGGTATTTTGCCATCTATGGACTCATGACAATGAAAACTCGCCTTGATGCTGTCAAAATTCTTCCAAAAGATTCTCCCCTCCAACGTCCTAATTTAGTTCTCACCAACCTTGTGTGGGCCAACTACCATCCTGTCACCATACTTGTCAATGCTCCACTGGACCTGCAAAACCGCCAACAAATGACACGTTACTGGGATATGGTGAATGAGTTTGAAAAAATGCACAACTGCAAAGGAAAGGCTTCAACTCTATTATGGATCAGGGACTATATCAAATATTATTATTATGGAGAGCCATTCGATCTATTCGCATTACTTGGATTGTCCACTCCCGAAGTTCATGAAGAAATTGATCCATATGAGGTACAATAAAATTGACTAGTAATGTAAAAAAGACACTCTTTCAGGCCAATGTCACAACTGCCAAGATTCCAGAATTTCTTAAATCCCCATTTTTCAAGCACTGGAGTAGCTTCATTCATTATCATTATGAAGGGTACGCAGACTATTTTTGAAGTTCATGAGTCCCTCGCATTTCTTCAGATCCATAATAAAACTAGATCGTTTCATGATGAACGTGGCGTACGACAACACATCCTCCTGGGACACACGTATCCAGTTGATGACAGATTGGAGAAAAGTTGCAAATAAGTGAGAGAGTATACGCATATCAGTGAAAATGATCTTGATTCTTTTTAAAGTTTTTCTGATTTGAATGTCACCGTATGGGAGCCGAATGGAATGTTTGTTGACCAAATGCTCAGTTTAGGAAAGACCGCAACTCAGGTGAGAGCAATGCGCATAGAATATGAAAGGAAAGAAAACTGAATAAAAAGTATCCACATATTTTTGCAGACTGGCATTTGGACATTGGTATGCATGGCGGTGGTGTGCGCTATTTTCATCCCAAACCCTTGCAGTGTTATCACCGCTTCCGTATCCATTGCTTCTATAACTACAGGTGCGGATTTGAAATGATTTTTATTGAAACATCTCTGAAAAATGTTTCCTTTTAGGAGTCATGGGTTTTCTTTCCTTGTGGTCCTTCGATCTTGACCCCGTTGTCATGGCGGCTGTTTTGATGTCAATCGGACTGTCTGTTGACTTTATTGCTCACGTCGCGTACCATTTCCAGGTTAGAAACGCTCTGCAAACATCCGGCTGATCTGTTCACCAAACTTGTCTATTCTCTTTCATTATCTATAACCTATTTATATGTATATACCTATTTACATTTTAGTTGGCGCATCGCAAAGAGATTCGGAACGGAAAAATAAAAAAGATTCCATTGAAAGGATCCACAGAAAGATTGGAGCACACTCTCGGAGCAGTGGCATGGCCAATGATACAGGCGGGAGTGTCCACCATCTGCTGCATTCTTCCGTTACTTTTCCGAGCGGTAAGTTAATCTCTCCGGAAAAGACGATAGAGTAGCCGGAAATGTTTGCTCAGGTGGCACAGTGCTTTAAAGACCCAATCGTGAGGTGACGTAACTTAAAGATGACGTAAATTCCGGAATAAATCATCTATTGTTGCGTAGCTCCTTAGTCAACACTTTAAGAATGTGAGAAATGTGCATAATGCTAGCTCAAAAGCTATAAATAAGTAAAATACTTAGCTGGTTTAGGTTTTCTATACCTTCAACTGACATTTTGCTCATTTTCATTATTTTCAGATTCTATTTTAAAAGCTATCACAGTTAGTTGAGCTTAAAAAAAACCGATTCTTTAAAATTTCTGCTTTCATGATTCTCTATTAATTGAAGAAACGTTCTGAGAATACCAAAGAAGCACATGCCAACCTGAAGCATTCAACTCCACGCATAATTAAGAGCAAACCATTAAAAGCACTTGAGCCATTTAACACGTTATATTTATTTTCACAGAGCTATTCACCGTCCGTTTTCGTGGCCGCTATCTTCTTAGTCGTCACATTCGGAATGCTTCATGGCCTCTTGGTAAGAGCAGTTCTTTTGAAAGCTTTCGTTTTCTCACATGGGCCTCTCAAATTTAATTAAAACCTCAGAAGAACGTGTAATGGCCTTTTTCTTCAGATTTTGCCCACTTTCCTGGCGGCTCTTCCCGAAAGCGTGACAACCGCCAATTGCTATCGCGTTTTCCTCTCTTCGTCTTCTGAGCGTAGTTGCCGTTATGTGCCAAGACGTGACAGTACAAACAGCATAGAGATGCAGAAAATGGAGAGAAATGATTCTCTGTTAAACTGAAACCGATTTGAAACAAATATCATTATCTTTCAAGCCATACTGTATATTCTCATTTCTTGTTTTGAAACACGACGATGGTTTTGAGTTTTTGTCTTAACCCTTTAACAATTTTCTCTTTCCGCTACTATCTTAGGGCACAATCTTTAATTTCCTTCATTTCCGAGCACATCAATTCAACTAAATAGCAACCCATGTGCACTCATACAAGACGCGAAATTTTCAATTCGGTGTGCCCTCTTTGACTCTTTGAAATTTTGAAAAGAAATAACAATAACTACTTCCTTTCAATTCATCGTAGCTCTACTTTCTTAGAAAAAAAGCAATCGTCGATTTCATCAAGAATTCCTTATTTCCCCATACCTTCCACCACGCTTTTGTGTGTCGAATCTTTGGGCACGCTAAGGCTTTACTTGACTCATCTCTGTGATCTTCTTTCCAAATCAAATTCCGGTAGATAAAGCTATAACTTTAATTTGTTCTGTTATTCTTCCATTTATCTCGTTTTTCTTCTAAATACTTTCACTGTCCTCTCCTTTTTTTTCTCTATTTGAAATAAAATTCTCTCCTAGATTCTATATTCCGGTTCCATATTTAATACAGACAGCCTCAGATTGTGGGAAAAGACAAAGACAAAACTGAAAAAGTGCATTTATGCATACGTGAGTTCAGCTTGCTCGTTAAAGGTGGAAGGACAGCAAATTAATCTTAAAACGTGCATTGAAGCAAGGCCGAAGGAAATTCTGAAAATAATTATCTCACAAACGTTTGTTTTAAAGCAGCGCTATACCAAACAGCTTTCCCACTATTGTTTTGTGTATAAAGCCAAAAACGTTGCATGTGAAGAATCGGACGCTGAGAAAGTTCGGGTATGTTTCAGATTTATGTTATTCTAATATTTGAATGGCAGAAAGCACTTTCAGCAATAATCGACAACGTTACTCTGAAAAACCATATCCCTACCTTGTAATAACGGGTGTTTCAAATTATAGATGAGTTCTGAATTTTATTTTTCACAAAAAGGTAACTGGAACATCAGTGCAGTAAACATACCAAGCTTCAAAATTGGTAACTGTCAGAAGACGTAAATTTAAAAATTTCTTCAAATCCATATCGAAACAGCATCGAACAGCTACAGCGTAGTTATCCCAAAAAAAGCCCGCGGGCATTCTTTATGGCCAGTACTGTACGTTCACGCAACAATCACTTCAAAACTTTACTTAAGGCAGCCTGTTGGACTATTCTTTCCGTAATTCACAATTATCATAGTCCTGCTCTAATGGTTCAATTGTGCATGAAGTGCTGATTGCTCAAAATACAAAATACTCAAAACCCAAAAATATTCGCTCGGGAACCACATATAGGAAATTGAGTTTTTTATTAAATTCTTGTCATTCATGAAATGGGGCTCTTCAACACTTATGGTGGGTTAACCAAACATTCATGTCTAGTCTAGTGAGTGTATACACTAAACACGCTAATCTAATACAGAGCCATGAGAAGGTTTTTCCAGATTGCGTTCTGTAAGAACAGCGGTTTCTGTGAATAATTGTTTTTTTACAGTGGAGGGAGAGGTCTCAAAACCGTATTCTTAAAAATATCGGTAAAAATCTCATTATTTTAACTATTTTTATTTTTATTGCAGACAAAAATTATTGATTTTTAATGCATTTTTGCAAAAAAATTGATTCAGGGTCACACAAAGCTATATATTGAAAATCTTGAATATTTCTGATACAGAATAAATTATTAAACCCCCCCCCCACTCCCATGAAAATAAAAATAAAATATTCAAATTTAAAAACCTTTTTTTAGTTCACAAGCTCTGATTAGTGAGAACGTGTGGTTTTTCCATGCTTCCTTTTGACGTCATATGTTTGAAAAAGTCATTAGCACTCATTACAAATGCGTCACGCTTCAAGAAGGGGAAAAAAATGAAACGTAGAGCCAATTTGATCTACAAAAAGAAACAAGCATAACCGGAGATGCTTAACTTAAGACCTCTTAAAACATAAACACAATGGAAGGGGGAGTCTCCTGAGCCATCACCACCATATGCGTGTATGAATGAGGCACAAATGTATTCAGGCGCCGCCGTGTAGAAGAGATTCGTGTGAAACCTCCTTTTGCTTATTCTCTCCACTCGTTTCTTTCAAGAGTTTTCTCCAACTTAGCTACAACTAATTTCAAACAAATTGGTTCAATATTTTCCGACTCTCAAACTCCCGAAAACTTATGGTTGTTTACCTCATTTAAGCGCTTGCTACGCGCAGTTGTAGCAGTTATTCACATTTGTTCCCTTTCCCCTGTATTCTGCGTCGAATATTATACTTCCCAATTTATTGTTTCATCAAGCTCATGGTTGTTGGCAAGTAGACCAGCCTAGGTGCGTTTACCAACTAATTCAACTTGTCACATACAAAGGCACTAGCGTACTAATACATCAGAAAACGCGAGGCACAACGATTTCTCAGTCATACGTCGAAAATGGAAATTGAAACCAAGACGGCGACCGGGGAGCCAAAATCTGAATTTAAAGCTGAATGGCAATTTTCCCTCTCACTCCTCTGCCGTTTTCCTCTTCAAAACTTTCCACACTTCAGCAAATGTTGTCTCAGCTGTCCGCTTTTGGCGCCTCGAAAGTGGCATCCCAGAAAGCGATAATATCTTTGGAAAATCGCTGAAATGTGGTTTACAGAAGAATATATATATATATATATATATGTAGATTAAAACGGTTTGCTGATTCATTCCAAAGAAATTCTTTGTTTCCTCCATCAGAAAATTTTAAAAATATGAATACTGATTTTTATAAGATGTCATATGTATTCTCACTGTTTCCATTTTTAATATTTTCGACTTCTTTTCCTCAAAAGCATTTTATGAAACAAGATACTCCTATATACATTGACATTTCTGTTTTACGTTTATGGATCTAGGGAAACGAACTTCCAGAAAATCTTTGCTTTTTTTCAATAAAAAACCTTTTCGTTTTTTTTCCAAAACAGCCATATGAGTCACCAAAAATTCTTTGTATTTTTCATGGTTCGAGTAGTTTATACACATTATTTTCTCAAAATTCTAACAAATTTGAGTATTTTCTCTTAATCAACACGGATTTTCAGTGTTTCTTTCGACTGTTCTTTTTTCTCATAACGCAAGATAGATTATTGACTTTTGCCAACGTGGAACGGCTATTTCAAAGCTCTAATTGATAATCATTTTCAGTGTAAAAATCTGAAAAGAAAATCATACTTACGGTTCAAATCGCATGGCATCTCGGGCCTAAAATGAAATGGAAAAGAGCATATTGAAATTGCTCATTGTCAGGTCACCGGCAGAGCAATAATTGTCATTAACACTTCTATTGATTGAAATAATTCTTTCCCGACAAGTTCCTTTTTTTTATTTTTCGTCTAAGTATTGAGTAAAAATCCCATTTAAAAAAATGTTTTAAAGAAATTCCTCACTGATATTTGTCACTTTTACCAGAGAAAACCTTTTCTGAAAGCTTTTCCATGAATTTAATCAATATTATGCAACTTATATTCAAATTTGCCTTGAAAAATCATGCTTCTGATTGACTATCCAGAAATGCATTCTTACAATGCCCATCTTTTATTGCTATACAAGGCACATCTACCTACTTTCACACTTCTCTCCGCTGTACATCTCCAATCAGCCTTCAAAACCAGAAGATATGTACGTCAAAGATTCAACTAATTAGAGTGCCTTTTCGACCCACACTACTTGCATCTCTTCACTAACGCATTATCAGTCACATTGTACATGGCTCATTCACTGGACCATACACTGATAGCATGCTGTTTGTTAATATTGACTATACATGTAATGTGCCATTATTCTTGATATATTCATTATTCATTGCACATTTTTGCACAAGTCAGATTTATAAGACATTTCTTAAAATTCCAGAAAGAAATTAATTATTAGAAAACCCCAACTTTCCTTGTAAATGTGTCTATTGATTGCTTATATGTTCTCTTCTTTCTCTCAAACATTTTTGCTTGGAAAAAATAAACCAACTGTTTGAAAACGCACGGAAAAAACGTTGACACTAAAACAAATACCATTTTACCACTTTATCCTTCTCATTTTCCATATTTTGTGCCTTCCTTTTCTCACCTATTACTTGGTTACATAGTGCCAAGTGCCTGTCATTCGCACTGCTGTCGTACCTTCTCCAGTTGCTCTGTTTGGATAAGTTATGTTCGAGTGTTCTCATCTTTCTGAGCTTTTTTCTTCTTATGTCCGATAATTCTTATTTTTCCTTATTCATTTTATTGATTAAATGGCGGAGTAACGTTTCAGGAAATTGTTAACTTTGTGTTTTGAAATTATCGGACAGAAGTTCTTTACATATGTGATTATAATGAAATATAAAAAACCCGCTTCTGATTTGAATATAAAAAAAAACTAAATCCCAGTGATCACAGATTTCAATATTATATTATCACTTGGCTATAAATGGTGATAGGAGTGAAGCCAAAGGGAACGAATTTCTATGGTAGGGCGAATATGCTCCTCGTTTTGCCTCTTGCTACTCATCTCAGTGTATTAGAAACACACACGTTTAGGAAACATGGATAGTGTATGAGTACGATGAAGAGTTCTGTTGATCTAGTACATAACTCGTCTCAAATTTTGCTTTCATCTCTCACTTTTGCCTGTTCAATAGAACCTGACGAGTGGCGGGAAAGTAGATCTTGAGAGACAGCATTCAATACATTGAGCGTCACTGAAAGGAAATGTAAATAGAAGAGGTGAAATCGAGAGGGAATTTTGTGAAAAATATAAACACCCAGATTTGTAAATGTTAAGAAATGACAAGTACGGTCTGAAGAGATGCGAATATTTTTAATTTTGTGAATGTTTGATTTCAAACCTCCGATTTATCGAATTTCGAATCATTGTCGCAGTCGCGATATTCCTTTATCAAATCCGATTTTTTAAAATTAGTTTTCCCTAATGAAATTTCTGGAAAATTCATTTTTTTTTTCATCCTGGCCTCTTCTTACTCATTCATACTATGAATAATAAGCCTACAACTGAGCAAAACTCTTTGGTTCTTTCCAGGTGCGCTCCTCGAATCGGCATCATAAATTTTATGCTCCTCTCGTCTCGTTTTGGTCGTACGTCCTCCATTTCGTCTCTGTTTTGTCTTTTCATTACAATACAAACTGATGTACTTTCTTCTTCTCTATTTCTCCGCTTGTGCTTATTCGTTTGCGTTCTCAAAATATAGATTTTGTATTCACTTGCAGTGACCACACACCTGCGCTGCTAACTGTTCCCGCAGAAACGTTCTCTTTTTTTTAACCGTTGCAAGCTTTAGTCATTGCTCTTATAGCTCTTTTGTTAGGCATTGCTTATCAATAATCTAACTCGATATGTTCATACCCTAGAAAAGTTTCCCTAGTTTGACGTACAGATTTAGAATGATGACTAACAAACGGAGCACCTCCAACAACAGAGTTGTAGGCCCGAACGAGCCGATAACAATGTTTATACACCATATAAATATGTTGATCATCTTATTTACTCCTCTTCCTTCTCTCGCATGGTAAACGTTCTCGTGCGCACCTTACCCACAATCCTCCCTTTTGTTTTCCTGTCTGCCCACTTTGACCACTTATTGGGCTTCAGTGGAGATGTCTTTTTGCTAGTCAGGCTTTTCTTTTACAGTTTATTCTTTTAACAACTGTTCTTTGAGGTTTTAAACAGCTGGAAACAGCCGGAAAAGCTAGAATACTCGCCTAAGACGTAGCAAGAGTGTAACTCGTGGATTTCTATAAGATCTTAATTTAATTGGACACTATATTTGAAAATAGAGCTGATAATTTTCCGCTTTTACTCTGCGAAATATATTTAAACACATAAACTGAACAATCATCAATCAAAGAGCAGTTTTCTTTAATTTTTCACTTAAAATCTTTATGTTTTTTGCTCATTTCAAACCGAGTGCGGCACTCCCTGATTTCGGGAAGCAGGAAAGCTTATAGCTACAGCTTATATCTTATTTTAATTTCGGAAGAGCACCCATTTTTCGATTTTGGCTGAAAATTCAGAAATTTTAAAGCTATATTTCACATTGAAAGGAAGTGACTAAAAATTCTACGAAAATGCGTTTTAAATGTCATTAAATCTTTATAAATTATCTTTTCTTTTAATAAATTTTGAAAAAAATTCAAATAAATCATAAATTGAAAAAAAATTGAGCTCCTACCTTATCAATCACTACAAACTACAAAGCAAGAGAGCCTCTCAATCACGTTCTTTATTAAATCGATATTTCTGGCTTTACTTCGTGGTATGTTAATTTCATTGTTTGCAATTTTTCGTTTGTCGAAACGGAAAACGATTTGGTTATTTTTTTTCTATTTTTTTAGTGTTACGGAGAAGTTAAAGATTTTAAAAGCCTGAAAACTAAAAATGCTCATGGTTCGTAATTCTTCAGAATCTGAAAATGGGAATCTAGAATTTTTCTAGCTCAACTTTAGCACTACCAAAATATCTAAAAATCTATCAAAAACCATGAGCAACACTTCGGCTCATTATTATGAAAGGTCCCAAACCATTTTTTTGTCTTTCATCTCAAAATACTTAGCAAAACGTTTAGGATTTGAGAACGTACATTGTCTCAAAGTTTGTCCATTGTGTTGGCCTTTTTTCTTACTCAGCACTTTGTCTATTTTCCTTATTTTCCCCCATTTTTTTCAATATTTTTCCTCGTTTTCCCACCACTTCTTCTATCCTGTGTCTTTGATGACTCAGATTTATATTTTAGATGTTCTTGTTATTCTTTTTTTTTCATTTTCCCTTTATTCTCCTCTCACTTTATGCAGTTTTGAATCAGTAACTGTTTGTATTACATTTCAGTTCAATGATACGCTTTTCCATTGCTCTATTGAGCCTTGTGGTGATCGGGAAGTGTGGAAGGTCCAGTGCCGTAGATGATAATGCATTTTTTGGAATCACTACAACTGATAAACGTGAGTTTGAGTTGCAAAATAGGAAATTATATTGATTATTTAATAATTCTATTTCTATACCTTCAATTAAAATTGCTTTTAGTGTTATTTTATTGACGTCGATACAGTTATTTTAGTATTGGTGATGAATATGTTTGTTTTAATATTTCGCTTTGAAAATTAATATTAAAAATGATCACACTTCTATTTTATGGGACGAAATTCAATAATCAAAAAGTTTTGTCTCAAAGACGGTGAAATATAATTTGTAAAAAGGCTGTAAAAACTGGAATCTTTACGAACCAGCTGGAAACGTACAGACATCGTAAAACAAGTGAAAATCTTTGAAACTTCACTTTTCTCAATGCTCTTTTTCCTTTTGAGATTTCCAGACTTCTTAAATTTTCAGCAACCTACACATATTGGGAATATGGGAAATGCCAACATCTTTGTGAACTTCCGTGCAAATGGACAATTGTCAATATGCCAGATGATAAGAAGTTAGATATGTATATGTGCTCACAACTCAAGGTTATTAAGGTAGCGAAACGCAATGATTTGCTCGTTGGCTGGGGAGGGGGCTTTAAGCGGTGTTTGGTGATGAGAAACAGGATAGCACAATTTTTTGTCAAATTTTTTTTGTCAAACAATTTTTTGTTATTGATCCAAAAAATACTTTGAAAAACTGAATTTATGTGGCTCATCACGGAATTCTTAATTTTTTAAAATAATTCCGAATTCTAGCCAAATACATACTTCCAGACTTCGTTCATCGAAAGTTTGAAAGGCGGAGACTTCAAAAAAGCTATCATTGGTGTCGTCGTTGTCACTATCGCAATTATGCTTGCAATCGCTGGCGGATATTACTGTTGTTGCAATAGAAAAGAAGAAGTGAAGTATCAGGGACGAGACGAATTTCGGTAAGTTGCCCCATCCATTTTTCAGTTTGACCACTTTTAATGAAGACGCCGCTTCAGGGAACTTGGTCCTCGGGACGAAAGGAAGGCATTAAACAAAGGAGCTGTTATCCAGGTCTAGAAGAAATAGGAACATTTTTAATATGATAAACTCACTGAAATGTCTCATGATTTGTGCTTTAATCTCTAATTTTAGTATTTCAATCGAAACCACATCATTGGTTTTTGTATCTCATGACTTAATTTCTCATTCTGAATATTTCTTCTCCTCACGTTTCCCTTTTTTTTTTTGGTACTTTTCCCCCATTGTGATACGGTTTCTTTTCAACACTCAAAGTGCCAACTACTGTTTATTTCACAATTTTTCGAATTTGTAATTTAATAATCCGCAATTGGTCACTTTGCAATCCTCTCGTGTATGTTTCCTGTCTACGCAAAATCCAGAAAGTACATTAATTCCAAATTTTGTTATCAACTGGGTAGATCAATCTTATTCACTTCAATAAACCGCGATTTTTCACTATATTGCAGTTTACTATCAATCAATAACACAGATAAGAGCACAATGATCACGATACTGAAGCACTATTCATTTTTTCTTTTTTTTCATTAATTTATTTCAATTATGAGGTAATTTTTCATTTAAAGTAAAGTAGTAGGTGCTTTGATTTCAAAATTATCTTATTTTTAAAGTCCACAGGGAAAACAGCATAACAAATTGATGTCTGTTACTAGGTGAATTAGATAACTAAGACAATATTCGTAGAATTATTTCAAAAATGTCGAAGATCCCTTTTTTGTGTGCTCCATTCCGAAATAGATGGCGAAATTCGAATTTGTGACCATTTTTTTTTTCCAAGAGTGTGCATTAAATTTTACGATTCCTCCTGGCTCTTGTGCAGCCCAATTTCCTATTTTCTTTGTGCTTTGCTGATGAACATCGAGCTGCAAAATTAACTATTTCGTACTCGAATTTCGTTATGTTTCTTGGAACTATTATTTCTTCAAAAGCCACTCAACGCCATGATTCTTGCCTGCTCTCTGTGAATGTGCTGGGTAAGGGGGTTTTTCATTGCGATTTCAAACTTTCTACCACATTTCGGGGAAGTGGAAAAGACGTTTTGCACAGAATAGTTAGGTTGGAAGGCGGGTGATAGAATCGGAACACTTTTAAAACAGTTAGAAATTAATTTTACTTATTCTAACTGTCCGGGAATCCAATATTTGGTTTTATACTCTCTGGACAGATACCATGGTGTTTAAGTTTTCTGCAGATAGACATAATCCAGGCCTTGGACTCAAACATGGTAGGTTCATTTTGATATTTCTACAAAAATTCGTATACAATTTGTGAAATGAAATAAAAATGAATTATTTTAAAACTATTGTCAATTGAGCGAATTTACTGAGAAAAATTTGAGAATCCTCTCCATCTTTTTGTGCATTTTTTCTATGGCACAATAATCGAGCAGAACTTTGTTGCAGGGATCAACATGGGAATCTGCTTGATTCTCACTGCTATTGTAGCAATCGTGGCAGTTCTCGCATGCGTGCTTCTTTTGTTATGTGTCAAGTTCGTCGCTGAACGTGATGAGCGTCGTGCTGCATCTGTTTGCAAAACGACTTGTCGCGGTGCAAGGAAAATGAGGAGCGGTGACGGACTTTCAATCATATCAGAGAACACTTCGACTTCGCTTAACACCGATGAGCGTGCTAGACTCACAAAAACCATCGTCATCGATGAAAACGATATTTAATGTTATCGGTTAGAAGATTTGCAATAAATAAAATAAAATATGTCAATAAAATGTGTTAATAAGAAAAAAATTAATTAAAATATCTGAAGTGGATTAAATCTTAAAATAAAACGATTAAAACTCTTCATAAATCTAAAAATAATGCTTAAAAAAGATGAATTCATATACTTTGATGCTTCGTTGATATTATTCCAGATTTGTCAAAATGTTTTCTGCAGAGTCACTTGTTGCGGACTTTTCAAAACATTTAAGATTCCTAAAACTCCTAAAATTTGCAAGTCATCTCCCCCTCCCCCCACGTCCTTTCAGAATCTCAGAATCCCATCTCAGAATTCAATATTTAAAAAGAATTTGAGTGTTCAAGAACGCCCTAAAATCTGAAACATTATTCAACTTTAATTTCTACTTTCCGACTTCTGCAACTTCTTCGAAATCTTTAATATTTCCGGCAATATCCCTTTAAAAGATTTGTAATCGTGTTATCATCTATTATATCATCATTCAAGGATCAAAAGACAAGTAAATAGACAAGGCTTTCAGCCGCCAGTCGTAAAAACACAGCTCTTTTACATGATAAGTCAGATGAATCTGACTCAATGTACAATGTCAGCACTCTCATTGTTTTGATTTGCAGGAGGGCGGTAAGCACTTTGTGTTTGCTCTCAATTATTTTCCTCTATTTTTGCAGTAGACTTCAGTTGATTGTTGAGATTAGGTTTACACGCCAACTTTTCAAAAAAAAACTTTTTAATTCTCGAATTCAGCCATCCATATTCATTTTTTCCCAAGTTTTCTATTTTAAGATATCCAAAAAAAATATATATATATCTCGCCGAATAAAAATAATAATGTAACCGCTCTACGTTTAATTTGAAATTCTCGTTTTACATTTGCTCTTGAAACCACTTCTTCATGCTACGCATGTTTTCATTTCCGTAATTGTGCTGCATATTTTTTCTTCTTCACGCCTTTTTTTATAATGCGTTGTCTATCGCAAACAAGAAACAAAGAACACATTTCATCGGGAAGGACTGGCGGTGCTAAAGCTCAAGATTTCAATAACACATTTCAGCTTGAAAATATTCTCAAATGTTGTTCCTTTAACATTTCTATTTGTTCAAAGAGATGGTGATCAAAGAAAAACGTAAAAACGCGAGCTACTCATCTTTTTTTTGAAAGGAATTGTATTGTTAGTTTTGCAAATTTAGGAACTGAGTCCAGATTTTGTTTTTTTTAATCTGCAATTTGAGAGTAGTGCTCACTTTTAAGCTTTTAAGAGTTCAAAATTTTCTCTCATTATGAACGTTTCCTGAATAAATCTTCTATTTGCGCGAAATTTCAGCCGTCTCGTCTCGTCTTCGTCTTTGTCTTGAATTCGTCTGACTTGCGAAAGCCTTGCGCTTATACATTCGTTTATTTCGTAAGACGAAAGAAGACGAGGAGTCGACTTTTTGTCTTCGTCTTTCATGAAGCCTTATCTCTGAATATATGTAGAAAAAATTATGAAAGCATCTGAGTTTATGATTTCAAATTGCCTTAGATGGTGGAATTAACAGAAGAATCCAGTATTCAGCAATTCAGAAGTAATTTTTCTTGTAATATACCTCAATTGATCTCTTTCTCTTCCACAAATTTGTGAATTATTCATCTTTTGCAATGTTGAATGATGCATGATTCTTTATTCTCCAAATGAACATTTCCTGTATTCATGGGATTCCGTAAGGCTTCTTTTTCAGTCAGCTCATCTGATCTTTCTGATTTTTCATTTTTAATAAGCTTTTTCGGATAATTAATTTTCATCCGAAGACTTGAATTTTCTTTCCAAACAGGTAAATCTTCATTTTCGAAAAGAAATCTTTTTTGAGTATTTGAAAATCTTTTGTGAATTTTTAATCTTCGTATGTGGAATTGTGACGTGCGTTCTGGAAAAAAGCGAATTTCCGGCAGGAGAATCGGCTTGCATGGTTGAAAGCCTATATTTCTAAAATTCGGACATAATGTCAAGAGACATGTGCATGTGAAGCTGTCCGACACACTTTTTCACTTCATACCTTAGTATTCAACCGACTTGAATTGCTTCATCTTAGTCGAGCCATAATTTTTGAACTTTTTCATCTACATCTTTCTTTTACACCCTTATTTAAAGAGCATTTTAGGAAAAATAGAGTTTAAGTAATAAACAGAATAGAAGCTTTCATGAATATTTAATCATTTCTTGTCTTTCAATTTTTAATTATTTTTCTTCCGTCCATGTTGATAAATGTGAATGCGTCTTAGAAGTTTTTTACAGAACTTCTAATTCTATTTTTTTAGAAGTTTATAAATACCATTTTTCCAATAACTTTTCGATTTTTTTTGGTTCCTATATATGAGGTATGTTGAGCTCCATCTCTCCATCTCCATTTTGTTTCTAGTCTGATTTCAAGCACTACAAATCTACAGAAAACTTTTGTTATTCGTGTTGTGACAACTCTTTTACTATTGAATTATCGCTGTGCTCTTTGGAAAAGATGCGTAGAATTGAAAAAAGTTCGACAGCAATGGATAAGATTAAATTCTCATTCAAAGAAGGTTTCAATTTTCGTCAGCTGACCTTGCGAATTTCTCATTTTGACTCTCCCGTAACATTACCATTATTTGCTTTCTGTCAAAATATTCTGGAACAGCTTGAATGCCAGATGAACTACAATACAGATTTGGAGAGCCAATCGAAAAAGATATCATATTCCAGCAAAAAAAATGAAGGAGAGTTGGCATTTCCGAGATTTCTGCATTTCTCTTCGTACTAATATATGACTGAATTGATGTTCCGAAAATTGTTCCAAAGGGACAAGCGACTCCTAATTTCTGGGGAAAAGTCTTCGTGCTGTCCAATTTTGTTTAAGTTTTAATTTACCAGTTCTAGAACTTTTTGGAACATTCTGGAATGTTTCAGAAACGTTGCAAAACAATGTCTATTAAATTTTTAGCTTTGCACATACATATGAAGCTGAATTTTGGCATGTGATACACGGACATCCATATGGCTATATCAGCAAAATTTTGACAGTTTTGTAAACTTTTGGTGAATAGTTCTACAGTTTCCGAAGAACTTGTAGCAAGATGGATGAACTGGACAGTGCTCTTACTGATTACTTACGCTGCCATTCGCCAGCGAGTTTTTTATATAAAGAAATTCTACACCTTGCACATTGCGGCAACTCAAAATTACTGTAATTAGAAGCCGCGAGCTTGATTAGACAGATATAATGACCAAATCTAAATTCGGTCTTGGAGGCACGCACCGTTTCATGTCTATAATTAATTATTCTAGCCATGTTAATTAGTATTATTACGTAGTATTCAACGCTAGTTGAACAATGTAAAGAATTGTAGAAAAATCTGAAATTTTCTGGAATATTCTGGAATGTTTTAGAAACTTTGGAAAACAATTTCTATTGAAGTTGTAGTTGTGCACTTGTGATGCTGATTTTTGACATGAAATCCACGGACATCCAGAATGATATTCCAGCAGAATTTTGAGAGTTTTGTAGATTTTGTGTGCATAGTTCTACAGTATCCAAAGTACCCAGCAAACCTCCCGGAAAGGCAGACGGAACTATTCTCTTAATAATAAGTAGATATTATACGCGTCAGTTTGCAACTGAAACTGTACTAATCACCAAGGTGTATCCGAAAAACTGATCACAAAGTCCGGAACAGTTTGAATTCCGGATGTCAGCGATAAAAAATTGATTTGATTTGAAAATAACTTAAATTCTTGGGCTCCACAGATTCATGTTCGTATTTAATGAACGTGTACGAGGAGAGGAACGTCCACAGATTATAGTGGACTTAAAGAAATCCGCGTTTCTAGACTTAAGCTAGAATATGTATCCTGGAAATGTTGTATTTGGAAGAATCTTGTGTTTTTCAGAGATATTTTATTGAGGCAAGAAATACATCAAGTACAATATGTTTTCCTTTTAAATCTGAATTTCTGCATTGAAAATCATCAAATTTAAGTTTTTCCTCAGCAATCTTCTGAAATTTACAATGTTTTATGAACAAATTGATGTACGTGCTCTTATATACATAAGTGCCAACAAGAAGAAATATGTAACGTTGGCAGGTCACAAACCATCGTGAAAAGGGGAACTTGGAACAGGACTTCCTAAATCTAATGCTTCCTTACGCGCAAATAAATAAAAACGTCAATTTTGGCATTTTCTCGACATTTCTTTTCCACGTTTTCCTCAGTTTTCTGTTGTTCAAATGATATAATCCGTAACTAATCGCATAATTTACGTTTTCTATTGGTTTCTAATCTTTAGTCGAATTCGCAATTTTAGCCAATGACGAAATGGAAATAAATAGCGTGGTTCCACCTCTTCTCATAAATATTAGTATCAAATCAGAAACTTCTTGAGTACAGGTGATAACATTTATTTGGCTTTTCCGCAACATTTCATATCATTCTCCGTTGTTTTCATCTCCATTGATTCTTCTGCTTATATTTTAATCCCGGTTCAGTGAGAAAAAATTGGCGAGAAATATGCCTGTCGCCTCTGTTGGCCTATTGACTCATCACATATAGAGCCGAACGTCTCTCACATTTCTACTCAAATTTCACATTTTGAAAATGTCCTACGAGAATAGAGAGCAATTTAGAATTCACCTATGTATATAGTATGATGGAAAATGGCTGGTTACATTTGTTTCGTTTGATGTATTAATAATAAAATGTGCGTTGGCTGCATGGTACAAGCCTGGGTGTGTCATATTCAAAACTAATGAGCACCTCTACTTTGGTATGCACATGCCTATTTATAATTTTCCAATGTTACATGAAAACTGATTCTTGGAATCTTCAGATTCGTCGTTTCCACTTCATATTTGCTCATTATTCAAAGAATTTAGATTTAGAAAACGCAAATTGAATTTCCTTCTTTTTTCTCGGGAAATAAGCCTTTAACAAGGGTTCTGACACGAACGCACTTAGCTGACAGGTCTTCGCTGAGCTCTATCTCATACTTATTACAAGCTTAGAGTACACGGTTTTCTTTTTATTATTTCTGGTTTTCCATTTACATCTGTCCTCATGTTTCATGCCCAATTAGATTACCGATCTCTGCAAACAAGATGAGCTCTGAGGATGACGTACTTCCACGACACCGCCGCACTTCCTGCCAACGATTCCGGTTGACCGACCGGACCCCTCATCAGATCTCGTTGAACAATGACAAATGATTTGCAGGATCTGGATATAATTGTTTGCCGATGCTCGTACTCATTTAACATGTGAGACATTTGTCTGATTCGTTGACCCTATGTATAATATTTTCATCGGATTTTTCATTCTTATGACTATGGAGGAAAATAACGGAATTTTTGAATGAGGTGCATTAATTGTTAATAGAGAACTGAAAAATATTGAGCAAATTTTGTCCAGTTTCTCAATCAGTCTAGATATGTTTTCAATCTCCATAGCTCTTCAATTTTCTGAAATTCACTGAGCTGTGAGCAACTTTTATTATTGCAAGATGGAAATTCGCGAATAATTCCTTGAAAATAATATTTTCTAACTTCCGAGCTTTCGATTGTTTTTTCGGTGGCCATAATTCGCAGGAAAATCTGATTCAGTATTAAAATGATAATCTGAAGGAATTTAATTATTTTCGGGGGAACCTCTCGGTTCATTCTCCATACTGAAAAATGATTCTTCCCAGAATTGATGAATATTGAGCTCAATATGCTGCTTTATAAGCTTGTGCATTAAAAATCTTTAAAAAATGAAACACTAATCATGAAACATCACTCAGAAATAGATGAATCAGGAAAAAATGTTTCAAATACGTATACATAGGTGTATGAATAATTCTCTAGCGTTGGTAGGCGGGAACGTAAGCGTAATGCCGTTGAATTTGTAATTCTTGAAAATTGTTGAGATATTTAGATATTTGCGTCTGTTGAGACACTCCATGCTCCTTGTCCCTTGCTCCCGACTGATCCAATTTCTAGCATTTTGTAGTGATTCCAGCTAATCTAGCTAATCGTTTTAAGATTTCTAAAGGTGACTGCTAGTGGTCTTATAATTAATTAAAGTGCAAAATATAACCATATTTAAATGACCTATGCAGTTTTCACATGTGAAAAAAATATTTCACTATATTCGCCATATGCTTCCAATTCGCTTTTCTTTTTGGAGAACTAGCAGGGACGGACATCCACGTTAACGTGGGGGGGGGGGAGCTGCATATGAAACCCGAGTTTTTCAAGAATGAGCTAGCTGCCAACTGTATAATTCATATATGAATGCATTATTCATTGCAAGAGCTTCCACTTGAAGTAAACTCCTTTTTGCTCTTGTGGGGTCCACTAAATATTTATAAAATCCATAGGAGTATTGAAATCTTGCACAGTTTGTTTTCAATGTGCTATTCTTCTTCATATATATTTAAAAAATAATTTTTTTTTTATCTCAGTGTCCTCGTCAAAAGTGATTCATTTGTATTCCAAAAGTTCACTAATACTCGAGACGTTTTCAAAATTCTGAAGTTTGGCAGCACGTTTAAACTCTATATAGATCTTCGCTTAGCTTCGAAGCAAGTGAAGCATTACTAAATTGCCAAGAAACCTTGGAAAGTTAGCCCCACAGAAAGCATAATAATTTTCAATCGCACTGAGTGTGTATGTGTGTGTTTTTGCTCGCCCTGAGGCTATACGGCTACAGTGGCACAAATGTCCTCCTCCTCCAACGCAGTGACGTTTTGATGGGACATCATCATACAGGATTCGCAAGTTTTTTCCTCTCTCCTATGTCTCTCTTTCTTTTTGACGAATGCTAGTTTGTTACAGCATAAAAGACGATGAAGATAGATTACGTCTCTTTTCCGGGGGCAGATAAGTTTCCTGAATAAGGAAAGGGGGACAAACAGGAAACCAAAAAAAAAAACAAAACTTCTTGGACTACTCAAACATGTTTTTATTGCTTCACTCTTCTTTAAGTGTTCTTTTGAGTTCCCTATAGGAAACAACTCTAGAATGCAAACAATATGTCTCATTTCGAATTTTACTAACATCCCGTTGAAAAAGTAAACTAAGGCCTTCTGAAAGTTTGCCTTCTGAAATTCTAGTTCAATCTATAAGCGGCGACGTGGTACCCCTTCAAATATCTCAGGATATACTTATTCATTTTCTATTCTGAAAATTTCTGAAAATTTTTGAATAATATTATTAAAAATATGATGATGTAGTAACAGACGTAATCAAGAATAACCTTTATTGAAGAGCATTTGCTTTAATTTATTTGAAAACGTATACCAACATAGTTGAAAATCTGCATTTATCTCCCATTAGCATATTTCCAGGTGCAGTTTCCAATGTACTAGACTGCAGTAGTAGACTGCAAAAAAAAAAATCAAACATCATAATTTTTGGTCATTTTCGAGCTCAGCTCACTCGTGATAGTTAGGGCTAAAGCCCAGAATAGACATATCCAATTAGTGCAAATCTATTGGATCCATTTTCTTAGTGTTATTAAATTATTAGTCTTCCAGCAATTCATCATCCTGACCGCAGTTCGTGAGAGCCAAGGTTCAGTATAACAATTCATCATACGTTTCTTTTTTTCGTCGCTTTCTCTCAGTTTGTGATTCATGTTTGGGAACATTTGAAACATGTGCACAGGAGTAAATATAAGCCTGAATTACATTTCCTTGTCCTGAGAATGATTCTGAATCTGAAATATATTGAAGTCCACTTTCCCTGCTTCTAACATTTCAATTTTTTTTCTGCGGTGAGAATAGAGCATTTTATACACTGAATCGCTTCAATTCAGTGAAAAATATAAATCTGCTTCATTGTTAATAACTCGCATTTCCTTCTTCTACTCATAAAACAAGCGATCCAGGAATTGGAAGTTTGGAAAACGTGCAAAACCTACAACTAGTTCATTATTTCCTGACGCGCTAGTTTTATTATCACTTGTTTGTTCTCAAATGGGAAAATGCTAATCCCTATGTTGGTTGTCGTTGATAGAAAAATGTTCTTCTGAATCCTATTTGCTATCGTAAAACGGCAATTTCCAAGCTGCCATTCACCATTTGAAGCCTGGCTCATTGTTGTTGTTGTACCTTTCATCAAGACATGAAGCGACGTCAAGAACGGCATTTTTGAAGGATAAATGTTGATAATAAATTTAGAACTTTAATTGAAAGTTTCAATCGGATATTGAGCCACCTAGCAATCTTCTGCTCTGCTCACTTAATTTTCAACATGTCACAACTATAAGACAAACACTAAGCTGTAAATTTAGAAAAGAAGAAAACATTTGCTCTTTCTTCAAGTTTTCAATGCTTCAATTTCTATATTTTTTTGGTGCACAGTCAATTTGGTCAGATGTTATGGGAGAAACCTATGAAGATTCGACCTTTCGTTTTTTTTTCACGTCTCAATTTTCTCTCAAAAAAAAGGCTCCGCGCAAAAATGTGATCTCTTTCAATAATTATAAAGAGATGCACACCAATTATTCCATATTGCAATTTGATGTGAACTTTAAGAACTTATAACGTTAAAGTTTATTTTTATAGACTGCTCATGTGATGATTCTTTTTCATAGAAGGAAAACGGAAAGTGGAGTTTTTTTTTTGAATAAACCTCCTTTTTAAAAGCTATGACACTAAAAAAGTAGAGAGAGACATATGATTATATATTCAAATGACTTGAACTAGAGATTTTTTTTCTGCAGTTGGAATTTTTTCTAATTTTTCCCTCATCAAAGTTGAAAATGCTCTCTGAATTTGAGCTTCAATAATCTTTCAGATTAATTTAAAAAAAAACAAAACTAAACGCTTTAACTTTAAAAAATCGTTTTGGGAGCATAAAATGGTTCAATTTGTGCACTCAATGCGCGTGAAAATACAATTATTCTCTCGTCGCCCATATTATTCAGCTTCATGATTTTCCTTCTGAATATGGTTCAAAATGCCTGACGTCTCTCATTGTAGTATTCTTTTATTTTCCGTGTGTGCTTACTCACTCGCTTCCCGGGTTTCCCATCATATTAGCCACACAACCATAAGGCAAAATAAGAAAACGTGCCTGAAACATAGTGTGGGAGGGAGCTCCGCTTCGTATCAGAGTAGTGCAATATGTTTCTATCCCATCATGAAATTTTTAATGCATGCTCAGTTTGGTTTCTCAATTTTGCATTCATACATCATCCTTCAAATCTTTGTTAGTCTCATCTCTTTTTGTCCCATTTTCATCTGTCTTCTTTCTACTTCATATACTTAGATCCGAAAAATCCTTTTTTTTTCTTTTATAAGAAGATTAATGTTTTATTTTATATATATTTAAAGGGTATTGATACCCGCTTCATTCATTTGTAAAACTATTTTTGAGGAAAAAAGAGCAACAATTTCAGAATGGAAAATACAACAATGTCTGATTATGAGGAAGCGCTACAGCGATATGAAAACAATCTCATCAATGTGTCTGCCATAACAATGACAATATTCTCAATTTCAGCACTTTTGGTCAATTTATATCTTCTAAACGTGAGTTTTATGAATGTCCGGAACTCAAAATGAGACTTTAATTGGTTGGTAGTTAGAAAATGGGCCAAAAACAAACGGATAAACTTAAACGGAAAAAACAAGACGTAAAGCTTGTAGTATTATGCTTCTCTAATCCTACCACCTTGCCACTCACGACATCTCGACTCCAGAAGCAGATATGGAGATGTAATCGATGAAAACAACGCTTTATATGAAAGCTTACTTAATTCAACAATTGACAACTTTCTTCTATCTATAATACACTGAAATATGGTCAGGATTGCAGGGATGAATTGGAGTGGCAGTTGTTTGCACTCCGTGGGGTTGATGTGGGGAAAATTGAAGCCTCAAACTTTGGAATTTGAACTTTTTATTTTAATGTAAAAGAGAAAAATGTTAAAATTAAAAATTAAAAGACAAGCCATTGGTGTCATGTCAATTTCGCCTTCATCATGATAAATGAAGGCGAGGAGTGCTCGAATCGAGTACACTCCCAGCCTCCAGAAAGCAATATATAAAAAAGACAATCAAATAATCAAGAATTAAACAAGCTTTAGCTGATCTCTGATAGCTGGTGCGATATTGATCTCTAGATTCTCGAATGCTGGAGAGGGAGGAACCGGAGTCGTCCGCTTTTCGTTCATGAACTGTCCTGCTAGTCACGGAGCCACTTATCGTATAACATCTTGATCAAGATGATTATTTTTGATTGTCCGACTTCTGGTTGTAAATTCTGGAATGGTTTATAGTTTCTGAGCATTGATTCCGAAGAACTATTGCTGATTGCATTAGAAAACCCGAAAAGGATGCAGACCAACATTGCGTTGACTCTAGTACCGAACTTCGTGAGGTGTTGTTCTTCAAAAATGAGCACAAAAGGCAAAACATGTACATGCACTGTGTGCCGAGCCGTCAGGTTCCCGGGCAGCGTTTTGCTTGTGACAAGCTTCATATCACCGAATTCTGATAATGTGGACAAGTAAAAGACGTAAGAGTCAATTTACTAATCTTAACCATATCCCACGATGTCGCCTTTTGAACTTTCGATGCAGCTCCAATCAAAACAATCTTCGCGTAACGAACACGATCTCCGATTAGTTTCTCGTATATCCCTTCGGCATCTTTCTTATAATTTAATGTTGAGCAATTGTTAATGCAAAGAACGGTCGCCAATTCTCTTCGGGTTTCATTAAAACCGTTGTCAAGAAATGGCTTTTGCACGGAGGTAGACAAGACGACATCCAATTTGGCAGCTTCCTTAGTCATGGAATTAGGTTCTTTCAAGGCTCCAATCCACAGAAAGGAAGCTCCAACAAGAGCAATCTTTCTAACATCAGGTGTTTTAGATTCATAGAGCTTGAGCCATGCAGACGCCAATGCTCCAGCTTCAAATAAATGGAATCTCGGTTCATCAGATTTTTACGAACATTGAACAAAATTACGATCCTCTATCTCATCGCATCTTCGTTGTCACTCTCCGGGTCGTCTTCAAGGTTTGAGAAACAATAATGATTGATTTTTTTGATCATAGTATTCTTAGAGGATTCAGCTACAGTTTCCAAACTAATTTCTCCCAATCTTTCCAAGATTTTGATGGGTTTTTCTCTGAGCTCTTCGATACCGTATGTGCTCAGGGCTTCTTTCCAATTGTCAAGATGAATAGATTCGTCGACAATGGAACCGGTGGTGGCCGAAATTGAAATAGCAGCAGGAAATGTGTCTTTAGGAAAGATGAAAGGAGCTCCAACTAAAGCAGCCTAGACAGCACAAACCTATCCGGGGACACTCGCATTATCGCCCACATAATGAACCGAACGACAGAAAGAGTCCACGTAATTGTTTGAATTCCATGGAATTTCACCAAACGCCATATATGTATCTAACAAGGGCATCAAGTGAGCTGAGATCATTAAGAAGCTTTCTGTCGGCTTCTTCTAGAGAAGAAATAATTTTAAAACAAGGCAAGTGTGAACTTCCTAACGTTGGTCATCGGTGGTTCAGTGGCAAAATGCTTGCCTGCAACGCGGGCAGCCTGGATTCATTTCTTGGTCGATGAATTGGAGTAGCAGTTGTTTGCACTCCTTGGGATTGATGTGGCGAAAATGAAAGCCTCAACCTGGGGTGATAAAATTGTTTATTTCAAAGTTTGGAATCAAATCAAAAAAAATTAATCGATCGGAACAACAAAAAAACAAAAAAAGACAAAACTCTCCTCGCAAAACCAGTTCAAGCAAAAGACCTTGCGAGATCCCTCCTAAAATTACTTATAAAGAGCGCAAGCCTTGTTCGCTGGAGTGTCGTCGCGAAGTTATTGTGATTCTTGTGATAGAAACTGAATAAAACAAGAGAGACTTCTCTTATTAATGAAATTATTTCAGTGTGCACGATTCCTGCGACGGCCAGTATCTGTAAATCTTCGATTATGTGTTTTCCTGCTAGCATGCGATGCTCTGTGCTCACTATGCTATATTTTCACTTATCTCATCAATATATTCTTCAGTCACTTCTCAAACTGTGCTTCACTCCTCCTAGAAGTAAGTTAGCCGTATTCAACGATTGAATGAAAAAGAATTAAAGGAAGGCGGGTCATCTGATAGGGAGTTTGCCGAAAAGAGTGTAGTTCTATCTCTGAGCGCGTTAACAGTCCTAGCGGCTTGCTGTTGAGAACCATCCTGACTGCTAGCACTAGTATAGGGTCTTTCCTCCAATGTTATGCCTTGCGGTGAATGCTCTACAGAGTGTGATCAATCAGTGAAACCTCAAACTTGGGTAATTAAACCATTTACTTATATATAAGCTTATATAGCAAGAAAAAGTAATACTATATAAGAAAAAACAGCTTGTATGGCTGATGGGATGATGGGAATGAGGAAAAGACCTTGAGGGTCTCTTTTATACTATTTGCAAAAAAGGCAGGCTAGTGACAGAGAACAGTTGGTCAGAACGTCTAGCGCGGGGTTGTTACAGCAAGACCAAAGGCTTAAGCGTTTATACAAGGGCTTGACCTTGTGAAAATTTGTTCCTTTCACCTGTACAATGCAAGCGAAAAGAAGATAGACGCGATGGTAGAAAATTATAATGCAAAACTAGCTTCTTCTTCTTCTATAATAGAATGAGAAAGGTGCTCAAGTGAGCACATGGAGTAGTATGTATAACCTTGAGACAGATTTCAGATTTCTATTTTAAAATTATATTTTTGACCAAATGAAATGGCATTTAATGCTGAAACCCCCGTAAATCAGTGAATAAGTATCAACAATTTTAACGCTTCACAGGTTATCAAAATGTCTACCTTCACAGCTTCGGTGGTAACTCTTTCTGCACTCGCATTCAACCATTACGTTGGAATTGTTTATCCTTTGCATCGCAACGCAATAACTCCGAGAACTGTAAAACTTACAGTTATACTTGCTTATGTAATTCCGCTCAGCATTTATCTTGCTATTTTCACCATTTTCCCAGGAGGTGAGTTTCTGCTTTAAGGCAAACCGATAAATTATTATTATTATTCGCCATTTGGCTTTATAGGTCTTCGCGCTCCCATTGCATTTGCATTTTTTGATAGAGAAGGGTGTATGGGAAACGCAATATATAGTGAGTTTGAATGCAAATGCCAAGGCTGCAGAATATTTTTTGACGAAAATATTTTCAGGGAACAACTTCTTCCGTGCTTCGCTCGTTTGCCCGTTTATATTTTTTATAGCGATGCTATCGTTCCTTTACCTTCACATTCTCATTCACATGCGAAACATTTCCCGTGACCCTTTGCTGAACAATAATAACAACAGAAGGAATAATCGTAAACTTTTGATTACCATCTTGCTGCTTGCTGGATCCGCATGCGCAGGATGGTTGCCAACGTCGCTCAATTTCTTACTTCCTTTGGTTTTTAGCATGCCAAGACGTGCGAGACTGTACCTAGGGTTTGTTGCGAATAAGGTTTCCTTCAAATCAGCATCTTATGACATTCAGAATTCTTGCACAATTTCTACATGTTGTCAAATTGCTTGCAGACGCATTCATTTATGCGAGGAGGTTAATTGAAATCAAATATGCCATATTTGTATTCAACCAAAAAGTAAAGCAACAAATTTTCAGACAGCTTCGCTTTGGTGAGACGCTATTTCAAATTCGATTTTATAATTAAAACTTTGATTTTCAGGAACATCATATGAGAAAGAGCAAACTTATGTTCCACCTGAATTCCAGCGATATCTCAGTGAAACGAAAGAAAATAAATCAGTGCGATCTAAACGAGTGAAGAGCGAATTTCAAAACTCTGATGGGAAGCGATTTGGATCCGATAGACCAAAAAGATCAGCAAGTAATTCGGCGAGCTGCATGGGCTCGCCTAACGGAAGCATGGTAGGCTGAAAGTGTGCTTAAAGTATACAAGAGTCAAATGTTCAGCTTCTTTCTGCTCATCAACCTCTAAAAATGTGCAAATCAGTGCCTTCTGTGGTTGTTCAGAATGAAGCATCAGCGAGTAAAAATAACAACTCGGTGATTGTAAAAACGGTGCGGCTTTCTACTGTCTCTGCTATCAATCAATTAACTTGATTTTATCGATTGATTTTTTTGTACTTTAATTTGAATTGAAACTTTTGCCAAAACTATACTTGTGAATGAAATTTTTGTTTTGAATTGAATGACCTTACGTATGTCGTAACCACTTCAACTTCCTCCTCCACCCACGTATTATGTCTAGGTGGTATTTTTTTGTTCGTTTATTCGTCTATGTAACTAAAGAATACAATTGAACCGTAGATCAAGTTTATGTTGGGTCACAAGAAATAAATAACAATGAGACGCCAAAGTTGGAAAAGAATTGAATGTGCCATTCAAAAAGTGTAAGGCGCGTGCCCGAAACCAGTTCATGTCAGCCTTCAGTCATAATTATAATTTCCAAGCACAGTTTCATTTCCGAAACGTTTTTCGTCTGCCATCTACAACTTTCCTTGTAACTAATACACTGCGCGACTTATTTTTCCGCGGTGTGTCACTCAATCTGATGGTTGGAAGGCAAGGATTTCCGCTATGGATCATGCTCTATTCTGTCATTGTAGGAACAGATTCACGCAAAATTTTGATGCCCAAAATCGAAATCAAAATGCTCATGGAGGAGCTCTCATCAAAAGAGGCCGATGAAATTCTAAAAAAATATTCAAACAATTCTTCTACAGATAACTCTTCTTTTGAAGATTCTCTGAATATTTCAACTTCCTCATCAGATGATGTCACAGATTCCGCTACAGAGATCGTTAGCTCAGTGGCGTCTGTGCCGCTGGATATTCCCGAAAACGTAAATCCGCCGGAAACTCCTGTGCCATCCAGACCAATGATGCTCTCCGAATTTGCTAATCATCTGGCTGGCGGTATTCAGCCAAGAATTGAAACCACAACACAGCCTTTACCAGAATTTCCGACGCCAAAACCATCAGTTTTTACTTCGCTCCCAGATGAAACTTTTCCCAATATGGTTTCTGAGGCAAAAGTGTGCTTTTGGATCTTTAAAAATAGTTAGATCTCAGTAATAATTATCTTTTTGCAGGACTTTATAAGAAGATATCTGTCTCCGGAGCAGTGGCGTAAACTCCGAATCTTGTTGAAAACAATTAAAGAAGTTGGAGGATCTAGGGAAGATATTCATCGAGCTGCAACAGTTTTCATTTCAAAGGTTGCTACTTAAGAGATTACGTTTTGTGGTGAGCAATTCTTTCAATTTGCAGGTTATATCCAAAACGGAAATGGCAGAGATAACGGAACGGAAGAAAGTGCTATTTCAAACGTTTAACAGAAGATATTTCAATTTAGTTTGAGGGACTGATCCGAAGGTTTGAATTAATATAATAAATAATTTCATCCGCATTGAATTATATATATACATTTCAATTTTCGCTGTTGCGGGGAACGGCGCAATGTGGGCTTCTTCATATAAAAGATTCTTCGCTCAATACTTTCATATTAAAGTCTTTATGTATGAA
This sequence comes from Caenorhabditis inopinata, assembly GCA_003052745.1. Taxonomy (NCBI): domain Eukaryota; kingdom Metazoa; phylum Nematoda; class Chromadorea; order Rhabditida; family Rhabditidae; genus Caenorhabditis; species Caenorhabditis inopinata. The sequence goes on along the minus strand of AP018156.1, from coordinate 2,502,234 downwards.
TCTCTATTAATATTTTTACATTTAAATACAAGAATTTTCATATTTTCATAAAATTTCAGATGAAAAATGATGCAATTATGAATTTTCATATGAATTACGGAGAAAAATCCAAATAAATACAAGAGACAACGGAAATAATGAGTTAATTGACAGCGCGTATTAATTTTTCATCACATCAGAGAAGGAATACCAAAATATTTCAAATCACAGCTGTAAATTGACGATATTCGTTGTGTTGGTTGGAATGGAAGGCATATAGCGCGTGGTAACCGTATTTAAGACAAATTAAAATAAATAGATAAAAATGAAACTGTAGCTTGTTGGCTTGAATACATAAGATACATATTATCGAGAAGAAATGATTACACAGTTTTTTTAACGGCTGGATTTTCCAGTTTTTTAAGGAGAATGAGTGGAATGAAGAGGAGAAGTGCACCCATGATGTAGCAGATTGTTGAACCAAGAAGCCAGAAGACTGAAAAAGAAGCATTCGTGTTATTCTTAAAATAGTTTTCAAAGGTACAGAGAACGAAATCTAGATTTTTCTTATTTTTCTAATTTTTAATGGTCTACAATTCTGTTATTTCAATATAGCATGCGACTTCTAAGATGACATAAAACCACACTTACATGTTGATGACACCATTGGTCCTAATGCTCTTGCAAGACAACCCAAACTTCTGAATATGCCAGCAAGTACTCCTTTTTCATTTTGTGGATAGACAACGTGAACTAACGAAGTTAGGCTAGTCACAACTGTGGCGGATGCTGAAAGAATCAAAAATAGATCATATTTCTCTTTGAATTTCCGTGTCTATTACCAATTGCATAGAAAAAGAGTCCGGAGTAAAGAACCAACGGAGTTTTTGCAACGGCCACTAATAAATATGCAGGAATAATGCAAGCGATTCCGAATTCCGCAACAGCCTTTTGTCTGAAAAATTGAATTAATAAATCTTTCATTTCATTTTTTATGTTCCAGTGAAAGATGAATAAATGAGTTCTGGAAATGGAATGAAAATATTCTAACTTCTCGATAGGCGTTTTTCGGACATATTTTCCCTGAATGGGGAGCATTAAAAGTCCAGTGAACAAATACAGCTTTCCTTGTTGCATGCTGCAAAATATTACTGTGAGATCATAGAAAAGTTACCAAAAGCGTTACTTGTTGAAGTTGAATCTTATATGCGTCAAAAATGGTAACGTGAATTCAAGGCCAGAATACAAAAAGAGAAATAGGAAATAAATCCATCCAATTTTCTGCATTTCCAATTTTTCTGAAAAAATAATTTTCCATTCATTGTCTAACTAAAGTCGTCACTTCAGACTAACTTTCTTGTGGAGCATTGACTGCAGTGAACTGGAACAGATTGCGCGGCGTGATCAATTCCTTTCTCGTTTTTTTGATGTCGTCCAAGCTTTTCTGGAAGCATACTTTATGCACAAATCTGAAAACGGAATGTGCAAATGACGAAACACACCTGCTCTTTGAGATCCAATGTTTCCGGTAGGAAAAACAAAAATGCAAACTCGACGAGTGTGAGGACGATTGAAAAAATTGCAGGGAGTGAGAATGGAGCATCCTAAAAATGTTGACCTAAGTTGTATTTCTAATAAGGCTTCAACGAAAGACGAAATAAGACGGTCTCGTCTCGTCTTCGTCATCGTCCAGAATTTGTCTGGCAAAGAGATAGACATTGTCTTGAAAACCATGCATTTTAATTGACGACGTAAGATGAACGCAAGACTAACTGAAAGACGAACAAAGACGAGACAAAAGGATTCCACGAAAGACGACCGATTTGTTTCGTCTTTCGTGGAAGCCGTAGTGAAAGATTCGCGGCCACATCGCTGTTGTAGAACTTTCTGGAACACTCTGGAATGTTTTAGAAACTTTGGAAAGCGATGTCTATCAAAATTGTAGTTTTGCTCATATGATTTTTTTTTACATTGACTGATTTTTTTACATTGACGGCGTAAGACAAACGCAAGACTAACTAAAGACGAATGAAGACAAGACTAAAGGATTCCACAAAAGTCAACCAATTTGTTTCGTCTTTCGTGGAAACCTAAATATCTAAAATATAGAAAATGAAGCTTTTTTTGAGTTTTTGAGATTCTAGAAAAGCATTTCGAAGAATTTTGCTGTATTTTCAGAAAGAAGATTTTTTTAAGCCTGCTCAGTTTATGATTTGGCGAAGTGAGCACCAGTCAGTATCATACGCTTTCAGTTCACATTGGAGTAATAGAACGGTTATGAAACCATCTAACTCGAGTTCCAACGAATTCTCATATCCTTATATTTAGATAAATGAAAAATAGATTAGGGACCCCAACGGTGAAAAGTATATAACTATTATAAATAATCCATATAAGATAGGTACTACGGATTCAAGAAAAAAGGAGATCGACGGAAGTTAATTCGCTTATAAGTTAGCGAGGCTACTTAATGTAGTTAATTAAAGTTTAAAGTTATAAAGTCGATGAAAAAGTTGTGTAAAAATTTTTAAAATTCAGTGGCTCATCTTTAAAACAACTATTCAAATTACAGCGTCAACGGCGAATAACTAATTATAGATTAACCTTATTACTATGTTTAGCAAAGAGCACTATTTTCAAGAAGCCCATTTCAGATAGTGAATGACAATGCTTAGTGAGTTTTCAAAAAAAGAGATACTGTACACTAGGTGATTGTTTAAACAATACAATACTTGAAAAAGCGTTTCTATTTCTTCACAAACTCCGTTTTTCTGTGGATTTTATATTCTGATTTTATGTTTCTGAAGCTCAAAAAAAGAGTCTTAGCTGAAATATAAAAAGTATTTCAGCTTCAGCTATATCAGAAAGCAGAAACGGCTGAAGTGAAGTAATTTCTTTTGCGATTTCGTTCAAAATTTTTAAGGAAAAGTTCAGCAATTTTTGAAAATCTTGTACACACTTGGAGCTTTCACAAAAAAGGTAAAGCAGTATTGTTCAATTAAAATGTTTTTTTCAAACTCAAAAACTTACCGATGACGCAATCGTGGAAAAGTAGGCACCAATCATAGGACCAATCAAAAAGCCCAAGGAGTAAGAAATTCCGATGAAGGCCTGAAGATATGAATCGATTTTTTATACAGTTTTTCATTAGTCTTCTCCACATCTCATGAAATCATCAAAAACTAACCATTCCTTTAGGATGATCCTCTGGTGAGTACACATCTGACACAATTGCAGTAGCAACGTTTATGTTTCCTTTGCTCAATCCTCCCAATATTCTCGAGAGCACAAAATATGCAAATGTATCTGCATTCAGCCAATTCTGAAATTCAATACTTTTTTTTTGGAAGTTTCGAAGACGAAAATAAGCATGACTAACAACGTAAGAGATGAACGTCATAATACAGCACAAACTGATTATAGCTCTTCTGCCATAGATGTCAGAAAGAGAGCCGAGTGTAGGAGACGAGATGAATTGCAACGCACTAAAAAGTGATCCCAAGAGACCTATAAATGTTATGTTGGAATTTCAAAACTAACGAATATCACCTCCGAAGAATACTTTGTCGTACATTTCACTGTGAGGGACTCCAATGGCTTCCTGGAAAGCTTGAAGCCCTTTTACACTGATATCATACAGCCAATCCTGAAAATATAAAAGTGCTTCACTTATATTCTGCCGGAAAATTACAGTTAACTTTTTTTCAAATGCTCTTGAAATCTTACCCTATGTCCTTCTCTTGAATAATAATTCAAAATTGTTGGAAATAAAGGCAAAATTGAAGTGAAGGCAAGCATATTGCAGATTAACGCGGGTATTAGCAGTTTCATCACTGCTTTTCTGTCCACCGGGCCTATTGCTGTCATCTTCTGCAATAAAAGATTTCAGAAAACGAGAAGGTAAATTCATAAGAATACGGCGGTATGTTAACGGCTGGTGCAGATGTTGAAAAAAAAGAGTGTGGAATGAGAAAAAGGTGACCGGAATACTAGTTTTCAAATATGAGTTTGCGCTCTTCCTCCTGAACAAATATGTTTACTCCTTTCCTCTCAATGTGAACTGTAAGCATCAGAATTAACAAAAAAAATGACGTTTTACAGTTGTAATAAACAAACCTGTGAGCTATGAACACGAGAGCTTATGTGGCAAAAACTATTTTTTCAACGATTTTTTATAAAATTATTTTAGAGGAAAATAGTTTTTTTTAAAGATATTTTTCAAAACTATTTGAAAATTAAAGAAATTTGAAATAGTCAATTGCGTAAAAAAATTGAAAAAATATTGTAAAGTGTGGGAAGAAATTGGAGTAAAAAGTGGACATACAGAAAATTGAGAAAACAGAGACACTGATAGTACAACTGAACGTGCTGATTCATGCACTTATCAGCAAATGACTTGTAGTGTGAACTCAAATATCATCATTTGTCTTCGATCTTTCATTGAGCATAGAATTACATTTTCGTCTTCGTCGTCTTTTTCTTTTTCTAAAAAGCTTTTAGTATTATTAACTCTTGAATCTGTTACATTTTATAAGCATTGAAGAAGAACGAATGTTTGCTGTGAAGACGATCAATCGAGGAGGTATCGGACCGGTCCAAAACATTGGACGGACTGGTGGAGAGCGCACAAAAGACAGCCGATAGAAGTTCCCCGATTTCCAAGAGACACAAAGAAAATTATAGACGACATAGGATGAAGAAATGAGAGACGGTGTGCAAAAGATGACTGCCGACTGTCTGCATACTTCTTGAATAGGGAGATCGTCATGGACAAAAGCGCGAGGAAGAGAACGGATTTTGTGGAACACTGTTTAATGTGCTCTGTTGGAATCATTGAAGATTCAACGAACTTGAACCAATTTTCCTAATTTAAGTTGATAAAAGGATAAAATATTAATTTTAAATAATTAAAATCGGCTTTTTGATGAATTTATGATCAAAGAAAAGCATATTTTTCATAACAGCTGAAAAAACAACTTTATCTCTCCGTTTCTTCAATTTTTCTTGTGCCATTTCTTCTTTGTCTGAGAGAATGAATAATTTATTATTATAAATTCTAAAAATGTATTTTTAATGTAAACGAATGCATCACGGTTTTCTCTGATGAAATTTACTTCTTATTAAGCAAATAATACTGTATTTTTGCCTCTCTGTCTGTCCAGAACTCTGTCTGTCCAGAGCAATCTGGATGTCCGTGTATCACATGTAAGAAATCAGTGCAAAACTACAATTTTAATAGACATTGCTTTTCAAAATTTCTAAAACATTCCAGAGTGTTCCAGAAAGTTCTAGAACAGTGGTATAGCCGCGAATCTTTCTCTAAGGCTTCCACGAAAGACAACCAATTTTTTTTCGTCTCTTCTTGGTTCGTCTTTCAGTTCGTCTTGAATTAGTCTTACGTCGTCAATTAAAATGTGTGTGTACAAACACAATGTCTATCTCTGCCAGACGAATTCAAGACGATGACGAAGACGAGACGAGACGGTCTTATTTTGTCTTTCTTTCTTTATTATATCTCCAGTGAAAACACTGGAGATATAATAAAATGATAAACAACGCGATTTTCATAGACGAAATTATTATATTGTTTGTTTATTTGCTTTTACATGGAAATTGCTCATGATGTTTAAATGACACCGCTTGGCTCTATATGTCTATATAGTTGATCAACCCACAATTTAGCCGATTATTTAGACGCCGCGCCATTTTGAACGTAGGTCTTATCATTTTTAAAGGAAAGAATTGAAACGGATAAAAATTGATCTCAAACATTTTAATCGTCTTATCTGAATGAATTAACTACAAGATACCGTTGCAGAAATGTAGAGTAACTGAACAACAGTAAGACAAGAATCAACGGAAAAGATCAAGAGGAACCGCCCGATTTCTGAAAAGATAATTAGCTGCAATTAGAAGACTGAATGACCCTGACACTAAGCGGGAGGGGGTATGGTGTGCTAGGCCATCTCTCTTTCTGTTCCATAACCATTCCACATTTCATTTTCCGATTTGTATCGCCAGTATGTAACACCCGGATTATGCATATGTTCAGAAATATTCATATAAATTTTATTCATATTTTCAAAACGAGAATAAAACTAAAGAAGACTCGTATTAACGTTGGAAAACAGAAAAAAAAAGGACACTATGTGATTTTCCTGAGGATTAAATTAAAAATATGAAAGAGAGAGCCAAGACGAGGCAGCGGAATGCAATTGAAGAGCTTGCGGATTCTTTTGTTTTCACAGCCAACGCTTCAGAATTCCTCTCTATTATTTCTGAAACGCGTGGAATTTCATGAAGAAGTTTGGAAAAAAAACATAGCATTCGGTTACCACGAAGCGAAAACAAAAAGATAGCAGAAATGCGAACCAAGGAATAGTGGAGAAGTAAAGAAGCGGAGAATAGAGAATTTCGAAGACGTTGGATATTTCTCATAATTTGTTTTGTTTGAAGTTTGAGTACTTGGTAGTTTGTGCAGTTATTGAATAGCTTTACTTGACTCTTCTGAAAGAGGAACTTTTGAATCCTTGATATTTATATTCTGCGTGAACGTTGAATCGAGAATCTTTCATTTTAACAAATATTTTTTGATGAAATCGTATGTTGAGGGAGAGGGGCATTGCAGATGCAAATAAGTAACAAAGTAAAAAAAACAAGGACAACATGGAAGCCATGATACTCGTGAGTGGGGTAGTAATCCGTGGTGTCTGAAATCATGCGACATGCACAAAATTGTAGGGCGAGTGTGTTTCGGACGATGAGCGACATGCATAAACCAACTCACGCACCGTTGTCAGGCACAGGTACCCGGTTAGTGAATCTGGAAAGGATAATTTGGGTAGAAGGCGTGGATGAGATGGACGACGTGATGCATAGACTAATTGCGGTTGGGTATGTCGAATGTAGAAACTCGGAAGAGCGGGGAGAAGAAAAAAATAAGAGGAAGAAGAACTCACAAAGCGTGCGCTTTCTCCAGCATCGGCCGAAGTTCGCCTTTCTCCTCGATGACTTTCGTCTCATCGTGACCTCCGACGAATTTCCCACTGATGAAAAGTTGTGGTACTGTAGTTCTTCCGGAGTACTTCTTTAAAATCTCCTGAAAATACAGAAACTATGTTATCTGATACATGAAAATGCTCACCTGCATTTCCTCCGTATGGTTTGTTCTATCTAGCTCTACAACTTTCATATCATCAATTTCATAATTGGACAAAATGAGCTTCAGCCGCTTGCTCCATGGGCAATATGTTTTGCTGTACACCATAACCTGAAACGTCTGGCGCATTTGTTTTTTCAATTGAACTTTTGACATACTTTGTGTGTGATAATATCATTTGCAATTTTATCCTCCAAATCCTTCAGTGTTTTATCTTCCTTCGTTTTGGACAATTCGCCCACAACAATCTGCAATCAAATTCGTCATTTTATATTTGCCGGTGATGTTATTAATCGGTTTCCTGGCGGCACTTGACCGAGATTTAGACCGGTTGGCGCCCTATCCGTTTGAATATCATTATCAACCTAGTTTTACGATTTCTGATGCATGTAGACGCTTACCGCTGCAAGGGCTATCATGATTGTAAGTATCCTGAGCATTTTTGAATTTGTTCTGTAATTGATATATGGAAATCATTAGATAAAGCCGGTGAAAAGAATTTGCGTAAATTAAAAAAAATACAAAAAATAAGAAAAATAGTTTTAACATTACTAATGCTTGAAATTGAGTCTAGACCATTGAGAACTTTAAAATTAATCAAGGCCATCAAAAAAAATAATCAAAAGAAAAAGGGTAGTATAGCTTGATGATCTCTTTTTTCCCCCATTTTCTCATATGATATGGACCAATTGCAGTTCCTCTTTTTATGCTGCCTAAGAAAAGTAGGCGGACGCCAACTGAAATCAGATCAAATAGAGAGGAATGTACTCAAGAATACAGAAAAAGAGGAGAGAAGGGCGAAAAGGTAAAGGACAAAAAGAAGGATGAGCGTTGATTTGGATGATTACGATTTGATTACACAAACGCGAACAGACACTGCATGTTTTCTCGGGATTCTTACCCTTTTAATGGTGCGGCGAACGAAAAAGGCAACCTCCCACACCACCTCATCCACACGAACGCCGTTAAGTCTGGTCACAAGGACCGCATTCCGTACCACTTTAGTGGTGTAGCTGTTATCTGTTCATGAAATAATAGACGTCTACGAATTTATTGTGACAGCATTGATTAGAAGAATGATGAAGATATATTGAGGAAATCATAGATGAAACCTAATTTGATATTATCCATTTTTGTTCCGCGAATTCGAAAGGTATGTTATAGTAATAGTGGAAAAAGTCAAAAACAATAATTCCAGAATCAAAATTTACAAAACTCGAATAAAAATTCCAAAAAAAAACCATAAGTTTTTCCGAAAAGCCAACAACAGAATTAGTAATTTTTTTGCCAATCAGAATGCATTTAACTAAAAATTTCCCTTTGTCTCGCATTTTCAGCGATTATACGTTTCGTTGCAAACAATAGCACTCAAACAAAGCAGAGAACTATGCGTTAGGAAGAGACAGAGAAGAACAGTTTCTTTTATGGTCATGATAATGTTTCTGAGAAGACGTCAGCCTCTATTTGCATGAATGCTAGGAAGGCTTAAAGCTAGTTCTGATTTACAGAATAATGAATCGACGAAACTTTTGGGATCTGCAATTCTTTCAGACTCCGAGAAGATTGTAGATTATAATTGAAATAGTTTTCAGAGCAAAGTTTTCAGTTTTCGATGAAAGTTTTTGACAGATTTGACAAAAATAAATGCTTTGATTTAATTTATTGAGGAAGCAATGCAGATGAGATTCAGAATCTGGATACTGCAATTTTCTCATCTTAAACTGAAATTCTAAGCTTGATTTTTCTTCTTTTCCAACCAAAGAAGCCTGGGAAAATAAATCCGTCGTAGCACCGGTTTTTACTAAATAAATCTAAAAAATCTAAAGCCGGTATTCTGAAGGATTTAATTTCTCAATCTTGTATTGTTTAAAAACTAGAAAACCCAAACTAATCTATCGGGTGAAGTGCTCAGCGCTCTTGCAGGAAGCGCTTTCTCTGAGCACGTGCCCCTTAAGATAGGTATATGTGTCATTGTTTGAAATTTATTTCCTATCGTTATCAATCTGTATGTTTACATTGCTTTATTATAAGAAACCTCTTCTTGTTTCCCCAATTTTCGTACAATATCAAAATGTTTTTTAGATTTCAACACGGTTGGTTTGTGGTCATTACAAATATTTTCGATGCCAATCATATGGTTTCAAAATAGCTGTGATTGTCATGAGATTTTCATTATTTGGGACTTCCATTTATTTTCAGTTAATTTATCATTTCGATCAATCAGTTTCAAGCTGTGACTCACCAGTCTGTGGACATTTTTTTCAGGGAACCAGAGGAGAAATTTGTGAAATTTTCATGAGGAGGCAACAGAAGACAATAGATGGTAAAACAGTAAAGATAACAGAAGTCACAAATGTACTATAGTTGAGAAAAAAGAAGGAAGCACGAAAGTCTGTACACACGATGTAGCCCAGCATTCCTCAGATTCTTACTTTGCACTGAAGCCGCATGGGCATACTAACTAATGCTTCAAAACTTTGTTAGAAATAACAACAAATGAGTGTATCGAGGTAGAGTAGTATCATTTAGAATTTCCGATTTATAATTACTACTATTTCAAGTATAATAAACGTCATGACGTCATTTTTTAGAACTTCGTGAGCTACATGAACATACTGGAGACAGTTTTTTTGAGTCATATTTAATAGAAGTCAATTTGGATTCTGACATTTGAGAAATGGGTATTTTATCCATGTAGCTCCCAATCGAAAGCGATCGGATTGTTTTGCACAAACTCATTTTCACGCTGTAGTAGTCCACCATCTTTGGGAAGTAGAGAACTGCAAACCAGTGCTCGTCCTCGTCCATTTTCATTAATAGAGTGTCTGAAAGTATTCCAGATTAGTCTTTGAAATTTGTAAAGAGTATAGTAATACTAATTGACCAAAAACATAATCTCAGACATTTTTTTTTTCATTTGTGCAATTACAGGCTGTTAAAATTAGCAGTGATTAATTTTAGCGATATTCAAGATTAGTGGAAGCTCATATTTAGTACAGTACTGGTCATAAAGATTGTCACCTGGCTTTTTTTTGGAATAACTTCGCTGGCACTGCTCCGATCGGTCTAAATTTTTTTGACAGTGTTAAAACTGGTCTGAGTAACTTATTCAGTAAGTTGTAGCTTGTAAATATAGATAGTTTTGGAAGTTTTGGAAGTTTTGAAAGTTTATAGTTTTGCATCGATAACAGCTTGGCAACGGCGTGACATGGACTCCAAAAGTGTCTTAATGACTGTGATTGGGATGATCGCCCATGCTGATTCAAGTTGAGCAAACTTCTGGTTTGCATTGGTGGCCCGGACACCTCGAAGTTGTCTTTCGAGCACCTCCCACATGTGTTCAATGGGATTTAAGTCTGGAGTTTGACTTGGCCACTCCAACAAATTAATTCGACGACGTTGAAACCAGCTTGCAGCTTGCAGCTTGTCTTGTTGAAAAACGAACGCTCTTCCAACTTTTGCTCTCGCCCATAGTCTCATCGTATTCTCCAAGATATCTTCATACACAAACCGATCCATGATTCCATTGATACGTCTCAACGGGCCCATTGCAGTGTCTGAGAAGCACCCCTCCATGTTTGACTGTTGGGCACTGGTACTTTGGGTCGTACCTGGCACCAACTGTACTACGAACCCATTGAATTCCGTCCGTACCAAACAAATTGAACTTAGATTCGTCGCTCCAGACGTGTTTCGCCCACTCCTGTGGAGTTCAGATGTGCCTTTGCCCACGCAACACGTGCTTCTCGATTCTTCAAACTGACCAGCGGTTTCTTCACAGGACGGCGTCCGTGAAATCCATTTTTTTGGAGACGTCTTCTAATAGTTCTCCTTGAAGGCACGGGCTCCATTGGAAAAATGACAATCATCTGAATCTCCGTAGAAGTCCTTCTAGGATCCTCTCGAGCCGCAATGATGGCTTCTCGTAGGTCTTCAGTGAGGTATTTCCTTCCAATAGGTCTAATAATTTCTTTAAAAAATAGAGAATCATACTTGCTGATTTACAAGACTTCTGAATCGAAAACTGAAAATAAATGAAGACACTCAAAAATGGAAAAAACAAAAAAAATTGAAAAAAATTAAAAACTTTTGCAATTAATTTCAATTGCAATTTCATTTTCTGCAAGTTGCCGTAAGGGTGTTCCGCAGCTACAGTGAAATTTTCACAACAAATTATCTGTTTTCAGACTAGTTATCCCCAAAAAAAAGCCAGGGGGCATTCTTTATGGCCAGTACTGTACTTACAATTCTCAAGTAAGAACTCCACAAAAGACGAAATAAGACCGTCTCGTCTCGTTTTTGTCATCGTCTGGAATTCGTCTGGCGCAGAGCTATACATTGCGTTGGTACACATGTATTTTAATTGTCGACGTAAGACGAACGCAAGACTAATTGAAAGACGAACGAAGATGAGACGAAAGGATCCCATGAAAGACGACCGATTTGTTTCGTCTATCGTGGCAGCCTTATTCTTAAAATATGTGAAAAAATTATTAATTCATACAATAGGTTCTCCTGTCGCTGTTCACTTATATATTTTTCCACGGAGCTATGATAACAATTGCATTAGGCGACCAGGCGATTGGATTATGCAAATCACAGTTGATTTATACGTTCCAGCCACTTTTCATGTCTCTTTTTTCCTTCTTGTTTTTCTTTTCAAAGCAACTTGCAAGAGCTGCTCAGTAGATTGGTGGGGTCGTGTAGTGTAATAAATACAAGCCGCTTGATTGGCTTTTTCCTCGACAAGGAGCAACATTCATTTTTTTTGAGCCAAATCAACCCCAGAATCGTAGCGTTATCTTGATTTAGTTCTTATCTAGGAGGAATGGTGCAAATTCCATGAGACATGAGATAGTTTACATGCCTGATACCCCTCTCGAACAAAGATTTCTAGACGATATCACTCATTCGAAAATAGTGACTATTGAATCAATGATCGAGATCAATCAGAACGGCGACTAGATTTGAATTTCGATGCACTGAAACCAGATGTGAGAAGTGATCCTTTACAAAGTACTCGCACATTATCAAGGGCAATAAGACTTAGTCAAACAACATCTCAAAACAATCGGAAAGGTTAAACAACATTGCCGTTATATTCCGCGGGAAACTAAAAAAATTAAATTTGGATACCGGGTTGACATGAACCACAAATTGTTAGATCTAATCATTACTGGTTATGAGGAAAGCTTTATCTACGACAAGAATGCAAGCCATCCTGAATGGGTAAGAGTAAATGGGAAGGATGGAGTAAGCATCCAGACAGCTACGGAAACTAGGACTTCATTTCTAGAACTCGTTGGCAGACAATCATCGTGGAGAATTGTCGTTACTCATTTTTTGTATAATATATTAAAAAGCGTTACGTCAGAAATGACTGGGACTATATAGATCAACCAAATAATTATAGACTCAACTCACCATTTTCCAGCTTGATGATAAACCTAAAAATGCCCCTCTGTGGATTTCCTATCCAAACGCATGGTGGTTCAATGATGTAGGAAGAATTCAGAATTGTTTGATGTTCCTTATCATTTTTCTTCAACATGGCTGGTTCTATTATCAATTTGAAGTCGCCTTCGCGTTTATTTCTCCCGTATATTGTAACCTAAAATGTGTGCTAAGAATGAACTGAACCGCCGTGAAAGAAAATTTCAAATTGAAAAATAATGTAGAAAATAATATTGCGACGTGCCTCAAACGCAATTACTTCCGATTTTTTGATGAAGCGGCAGAAATGAATGTCATGTGACAGTTCAGAAGCGAAAATTCGTTCCAAGCCAGTTTTACTGTTGTTGAGTTGAATAACTTGATGGTCATTTCCATGATAGATCAAATGAAGATCTGTAAGTTTAAAACTCAATTTTTCGGAACCATTTACACTTTTCTAAAATTGATACTAAAAGTGAAAAACCGACCGTGTTTGTTCTGCATCACCAACAGCGAGAAAGATATCGATAGTGATGATAATTGGGCAGAGTGATTCTCTTTTTTTCAAGAATCATAGTTTTGTGTTTTTGAAATGAAATAAAAACAGTGGTCAATGTAGAGAAAGGTGTAAGAAGGACAAGGAAGAGAATGTAACATAGTGCACTTTTTCACAAGTTCTGAAATTACTATAAAAATTTATAATAAACAGTTCAACGGAAAATTATTTCGGCTAAAAAATCATTCTAGCTGCTCACGGCTCTAAAATGAGAAATAACACTGTGGTTTTTGAATAGACTTATTTCTGCCCAAAATCAGCTAATCGCTTTCAGAGATTTCTCTTGAAATTAAGAAACTTTAAACATTTTCTTGAAGGTAGATGCACACAAATCTTTTAAAGCATTATTTTAATGTGTTCGGCTTGTGTTTCCGCAATAAAAAACGGAAAAAACGACTTTTTTTGAAATTTTTATTTCTGATAACGTTTTTAATAGCAAATAATTCGTATTGTGATGCATTGTCTGAAATAATGCAACGTTCGGATGGTTAATAATGTGCTTTGTTGAAATGAGTTTGCCAGGAACATTGGAAAGTGAAAAAAAAACGCATATTGAATCTCTTTTTACAAAAATGGAACATGAGAAAGGAGAATGCGCGTACTACATTCTGAAAATGCTTTCTATTTTCAATATTCTTCGCGAAATGATAAATTGGGTGTATTTTTGAAGAAAAAGATGGAGAATCTCACAGAAAAATATATATCAATAAAAACTCAAATAGACTTGCATGCAATACTATTGTTCATCTTGTCTCTGCAGGACAATTCTATTAGCGGTGCAAGTCTATTAGAGGCTTTATAGTAGATAAAAATATCAATTCCGTTGCCTTGTATATGATATATTGGAAAAAAGCATCCTTTCCCGGAAGACGCAGGTTGAGTACTCTGAGACACGTCAAAAACGGAATCCAACCTGTGACGGGTTACACGAAAAGGGGTTACATGAAGGCGGGATATTAAAAAAAAAACGAGACTCGCGCAATTGCGCTCCACCAATTGCGCTCGAGTCCCGTTTTTTTTTAAATATCCCGCCTTCATGTAACCCCTTTTCGTGTAACCCGTCACAGGTTGGATTCCGTTTTTGACGTGTCTCAGTACTCTGGAATGTTCAGAACCAATATAATCGAGTTCAGTTTGCGGGAAGATACCGTAAAAACTCTGAGAGAGTTGCATGCAATACTATTGTTCGTGGAGCCTTTTTGAGAACAATACTATTAGGGGCGCAAGCAGTGTGTCGTTTCGAAAAATGATTTCTCGAAAAATGCGTTTTTCGAAAAATTTCCGAAAAGTTTTCGAAAAATTTTTCTCGTTGATTTCTCGAGAAATCACGAAAAATTATTTTGAATGGAAATACGATAAACAACGCGCTTTGCGTTATTTCGGAGTGTCGTTCGAACTACTTTACTATTATTTTTTATCGAAAAATTTCTCGAAATGCTTTCGAAACGACACACTGGGCGCAAGTCTATTTGGGGTGCAAGTCTATTAGAGGTGTTACGGTAACTCTTTTTGTATAATATATCAGTCCAAGTTTTACATATAAGCAATTAATTCAAGCCGTGGTGCGTTCAATTTTAAATGGATTCCGTTCAAATCCGTATGGTTGGTCGTTTTTTTTTCGTAGTTCTGTAGATCGACACTGGCCATCAGCATTAGCTGAATCGCAAAGGTTTACCTGAATAAGTTTTCAAAAATTTTAATTTCGCTATATTTATTTTCCAATCATTCCAAATCATAGATCTCGATAAACTGAACACTTTGCAGTCAGATTATGTCATTCTGATGACCTGATTGCTCTTGGAGCAAAACGTCTGAAAATGATAGTTCTGAAAAAAAATGAACAATCCGCTCACAATACGCTAATCACTTTGTCGTTACTTTGTACTTAGCTAACCACTTTGTCGTTATAGGGACAGGTACATAGAATCAAAATGACGCTTTGGGCATTTTCGGTTGTTATATAATAGCCTTGTAGAATACAAAAAAATTTGGTTTGTTTTCAGAAAATTTCTACATTTTCTGAAAACCTGAGATTTAAGAAATATTCAATAAATATAAATATTCTTTGTTATATAAACTACAAAGCAAGAATATCAAATAAAAGAAACGGACAGTGAGGAGAATGAAAACCGGTGATTTCTCGAATCATTATTTCTAAATTGGAGTAGTTCAAAGCGATTACATTATGTTTGTTGCAAGGCGTGACATGAAATCAGATCAGGTGGATTATCATTAATAAACATATACGAAATATACTCTATAACATAGACTAGACATTACGAAAAAAAAAAAAGAAAAATGAAAGATTGACGTTGAGGGGTTTGGCGAGGAGGGGGGGGGGAGATATAAACAAATAAAAAACAGGACAAGTCGAGTTGTACGCATTTCAAGACTTGTATGTCTTGATAACATCCTGCACAGTTGCACGGCAAATCGGGCATATTCCTTTCGTGGTGAGAAGACGTCGGCCACACTCGTAGCACATGCACATGTGACCGCAAGTGTAAAGAACTGAGTTTACTGGAGCATCCATGCAAATCTGAAAAACAGAGGTTTGCTTTAGAAGTGAACGGTTTTTATTAAAGCACAGCTTTCTTTTTTTTCCTATAACTCTTCATCAAATGTCATCATAATGGATCTGATTACTCTGCCGAGACCCAATTGGAGACAACTGTAACTCGTCTTGGATCCAAAATTTTTATTTATTCAATTATTTATACATATTTATGTATAATGAGGTATAACCTACCGTGCACTCGTCTTTCTCGCCAGAATCTGCACCATCATCTTCATTGCTCTGGAACGAAACAGGAAGAGGCGGGGGATTGAACGATGGAGGCGATGTTTTGACGGGTGTCGGTCTGTTTGGCACGCGAGAAGCAGAGGAAGAAGAGGCCAGGGTAGTCTGAAACGAAAAAAACAAACAGTGATATGAAACAACAATAAATTCAGAAATTACTCTTGGAGCTACTGGAGGTGGTGTGGTGATTCCGCCTAGAAGATCGTCGATGGTTAGTCTCGATGTCGTAAGCGCTGGAGAACTGGATGAACTTTCTTGAGCATCACGGACTGAAAAAAATCCGTATTTGAATCGCCATCTCGCATTTTTATTAATCGGTTATGATGGTTTCAGTTTCATAAATTCAGTTCTTCGATGATAATTCGATGATACTTCTGGAGCATCATCAATATACGGTAAATATATTTTTTAAATTTTCTTTTTTCTTCCAGTAACAAAAACAATTTCTCAATTTTCCATCTGACTTACCATTAACTCTCAGTGGGAACTGTGGGACAGGCGGTGGGTTCCTAGCGGGCAAGGTCGGTGCAGTAAGTTGAGAAACATCTGGAGGTCTCGCTGGACGCCTCGGAATCGACAGCGGCTGGTCATTTCTGTCGTTTCTCGATGAACTTTCTCTGCTTTCACTGACTGCTGGAGAATTCGAGCGCGAAATCTGTAGACATCCAAGCAACTTGATCGCAAGTGTCGAGCCGTACACATCGAAGTACATGTAAAGCTTCAGAGAGTTGTCCACATGAAGGCATGTACGCGCTCCATTAGAATCGACCTCAAACTTCACTTCCCCTGAAACAAAGCGTTCCGAATAGATAATATTTCGTGTTTCCTTTAGATACCAGAGTCAGTGATCCAGAATGAGAGAATGCTCTTTACTTTTGGTTGCAGTGCAATATCCTTAATCCCAACCCAATACTCGGGTCTTTCCACCAAATCGGAAGAATCATCCGGTAGCTCTGATACGCGAATGTTTGTCGGGTCACAACATGTCACGCCAAATGCGATGCCTCCTTCGTAGAGACGTTGTACTTCGGAGATCTGCAAAATGGTTGGTTTATGAGTTGAGTTTGAAGAAAAGTGGAGTCAGCTGGCTTCTCGCTCACCATGATCATCACTTTCTCATTATTTTTGATCGGGCGCTCTGTGAACACGTAGCCTTGCGAATATTCGGCCTGATCACGAGTAGCAATATTGCGGAATGGGTTCATTGTGATATGTCTACCTTTGACGTAGTGGAAACGCATGGGACAAAGCCCCGAAACTACTAAAAAAACTAACAGATTTATAGAAATAATGAATGGTGATTTTTATTGAAGAAAATAAAGTCAGATACAAAAGTCCGTGGACAAGCTTGCTTCTGACTTTATTGATTTTCTCATTTTGGCAAAATACTGGAGATTATGATAGATATGAAAGGAGACTCGTCTCATCTCAAGAAAAACTGATAATTTCAGATAAATTTTCTAATGTAAATGAGGAATAAAGCCTCAAAAAAATTGTTGCTTACCCGATTCATCCGTACATGATGATGAAGCGGCTACTACTTCTCTACCGCGAGGAAGTTCCATAGTATGCGGCACCTCAGTACTAACGCGAGTTTGTCGAATGGGAGCTGGAACTCTTTGTGTAGGGGACGGTGCATTTCGTCGGGGACGAAACTCGGAAGCGTCTG
Source organism: Caenorhabditis inopinata (assembly GCA_003052745.1). Taxonomy (NCBI): domain Eukaryota; kingdom Metazoa; phylum Nematoda; class Chromadorea; order Rhabditida; family Rhabditidae; genus Caenorhabditis; species Caenorhabditis inopinata. Next base: position 2,484,638 of record AP018156.1, on the reverse strand, counting down.
AATTTGAAAATCAATGAAAGTATCTTTTAATATTATAGAAAAACTAACATATGTTGAGTTTTTGTGCAATCTTACTCATATTTCCTCTAATGTACATAAGGAATAACGAACAATTTTTATGAGCACAGAGCAGGCTTCAAAAGCTAATTTCTCGAAACAGCTTGACAGAAAAATGTCCGTGTTGTTACAAGCACTCGTACAGTTTGCAAATTCACAAAATGAGGTTTTCTATTAAAGTTCAAAAATACGGATGTTTTGGAAACAATGCGTTACGCACACACCTGTCTAATGTGAATAGAAGAGATTTCAAGACGGATTGTTTGATTTCGTAATGATTCATGCTTTCTAGGCGGCATTACGCCAGACCAGAACCGGTTGAAGCATGCTATACGTTTGTGCACATTGCGATGCGCAAGCAATAAGTTGACAAAGGGAGAATGATGTCATTTTCCCCAATTTCTTTCTGTTTCACTCGTTGTTTCAAGAGCAATATAATTCCGTTTCCGGTGACTTACCGATAATTTCGACTCCAATTGAGTTTCCGTATATATCAAGAATGAGCCACATTGGGCGGTGAACATTGATACCGGTCAAGAATGTACCCTGTAAACTTTGTCTAGAAAATTTCTGTAATTTAATTTCAGAAAAATCTTGTTTTAAGTTTCATTCAGCCTGAAACACTTCTTTTTTTTTGCCACTGAAGTTTCTTGAACTCTTAGTGCTCACTTTTTGAGATCCATTAATTCCATAGAATAGCTCTCCCATTGAATTCACATAAAAATGAAGAATATTTCCTTCGCTCGAGTACCGCTCTGGGAGTGCTTTAGCCCAATAGCCATCTTTTGTCGTTAGATCCGGGCAAGCAAATCTGAAAGATATAAACATTTGTTTCTAATAACCCCCATAAGTCCAGCTCATACGTTGGCACCGGGACGTCTCTGTACATCTCGGGATCTTCATTAGTGACACCAAATCTGAGAACACCCGACCAATTAGTGCTGACTTCGCACAAACGAAGACAGACGTTCTCGTCGACTTCCACAGGGCTGAAAGTCATTTAGTCTTCCGTGATTCAGGCGGGCAACACTGAATATCCTACCGGCTGGAAAACGCCAACCCTTTGCAGAAGCTTTCCCGACGTTTTGCCATTCGGCCATCTGTAACTCAATATTTAGATTGTTTTCGGACGCAGATGAAATTCTTACTTTTTAGAATAACTACATTGGCGCCGTGAATGATGTGGAACTGAAGAGGTGCTCTGGATCCTGGGGTCGCGTGGTTGATGATATTCCTTGTTTCATCGTCAATCTGTACGTTTCCAAACGTATTTACCATATCTGAAACTTGACTCGAATTTTGTGATTTCCGATTTGATTTTATGAAAGAGGATATTTTGTTTTGCCGTAAAGATGGAAGGTATATGAGATTGGTTCACATGTGAAATCTATCTCTTTTATAGATTTTCCTTGCATCATCATCATCATCACACTCTTCTTTACTCCATGTTTTCGAACGTTTTGCCTCTACCCACCGTTATTATTACACTCTGAATTTATGAAGCAACTAGAAAATAAAAAAAAAAGAATATTTTTGGATTATAAATTTCCGTTGAAAAACATTAAAGTATTCATGAAAATTGTATGAAATGTTGAAGACTTTCACCTCACCCAGAGCACAAGCACAATTAAAAGTGCGAATGAGTTGAAAGATGCGAGCATCGGGATCACCAAAGACAACTGCTTGAAGAAAAACGAAAGAGCAGCGACTTTTGAGAACTTTTGCGATTTTCAGTTCTCGCGTGCATTCTTATATATCACGAGAGGAAAACCGAAACATCTGTTCGTGACCAGCAGAGTAATTATTTCCATAGCGCACTGATCATAAACCGCAGACAGAGTTTCAGATATGATCTTATTTTTATCAAAACCCGAAATACTGCGAACTATTTTGCCTCCACAAGAGTAAAAATCTGTCAAAAAGATAACTCTAAGGCTATGAGAAATAATAAATTATAATCAATTATTAAAACCTATAAATTTCCAGATAAAAAATCAAATGCTTAGCATCAAAATGAGTACAAAAGCAAACAGTAGTAGTTACTTTATTGGAATGTTTATTCATTGAACAGTGCTGCTCACACTGCTCACAAATATACATAGGCATTTAAATAATCAAAAAGCTTCATTGCGTTTTGCGGAAAGTCCGTGTTTTCTGTGATTCCTAACGCTAATCTATCAGATAAGTACCTCTAACTTGTCGATGGTATCTTGACAAGCGATTACACAGTTCGTCTACTGAATCACAATTTGAATATGATCCTACAAATGGCGAGAGACGAGAAGAGCTGGGTCGTGTATAGCTTGTCGATGGTGAATATCTCGGAGGACTACGTTCAGCGATCTCTCGATCTTCAGAAAAGCGGCTCCGCTGAATTTCGGTTAGTTGTACCATTGAACGCAGAGGAATAAAATAATAGTGGCTAGCTTTGAGAAAGGATACTGAGTACCAGATGTCTTTTAGTGTCTTTTGAATTTGATAGAAATGAAAATTGGACTAGAAAAGAGTCAGTCAGTGATCTCGTGAATGGTCACCTCAAAAAAGTCACACGATTCCTGGTGCTGACTAGAGACAGGAGCTAAGGGGTTGGGCTCAATCGGAAAAGTGAAAAATAGAGAAGATATTCCTGGCCAAAACTCTTCGCCACTCGTCAGTCACGTCATTGACTCTCTTTCTAAACTAAGAAAAGCCGGCTGTTCGCCTCGGCGGTTCAGTCTTGAGAGGAAGAAAGCCTCAGATTTCAGGAAGAGATATCTCCGAAAATAGGAAGTCCTCGTGATACTATCATAACAACATATTAGGTGAAGACACTGGGCTCTAGCAATTAAGTACTTTGTTGACAGCATCTCCTCAATTGTTTTGTTTTGACCAATCGACCTTCAGATGATCCGCTTCTCTTATAAATTAAGTGTTTTGTTTACAAAATAACGAGACCACAGGAGACAGTCTCTTTTTGAATCTGCTTAGCTGGAAATGGTTTTTCCGCGAGTACAAACCTTTATATGTTCGTGAGTTTTCGTTCCCCATATTGTGGTCGACAAGACGAGATAGATTCTCAGTTTGTCGGTTCTGAAATCAAAAAAAAAATTTGGAAAATTGGAAAGAAACAGAACCAAGCAATAAAACGGAGAAATGTACAAATTTTCAGCTAGAATGGGGGGAATACGAAAAAGAAAGAGAGAAATTACATTGAGCGTTCAATTGGAAAGCCCCAATAAAAAATCAATAAAAACAAGTCTATCGCACCTTCATGACATCTGCGACGGAAGTTGAATGAGTGGAAGAAGACGACACAATGCGCCTTTTTCTGAGAGAACATGTGTTTTCAGAAATGAGTGAATGTTAAAAATTGATAGAGAGAAAATGGAATGGCAGAATCATGAATCATTTTTCACAAAAACGGGGACTATTCGAAATATTACGCCCTAAATTCTCTCTTTTTTTGGTTACCTAACTTTTTTTATTTAGTATTAGTCATTTTTTTCAAAGTATTTGCATAGTTTTTCAGCTTAAAAATAGCTGTTCCAATATGCAAACACAGTGAAAGTATTTACATATTGTAATATATCAAAATCAGGAGAAAAAATAATGATGAAAAAACATTGAGGAAAGACAAGAAAGAAACAGGAAGAAAACAATGCAAGTGCTAGCAACATTACTGCGAACTCCTGCGAAGAAGAGATACTCGCCGTGTTTTGTCTTTCTCAAAGCTTTTCCAACAGAGCGCGTTTGCAACACCCCTCCCCTTTTCAACTTTCCTCCCTCCTTTCCTCTGCGGTCATTTCTGACCTCCAAAAAAAAAAATCAAAAAATCAACTTTTTTTGATATTCACAAGGGCATTTCGATTATTTTAATCATTTTTATAAGTGTCACACTTCTTTAATTTACTGCAATTCACGGTTCTCGTGTACTCCTTTTGATACATCTTTGGAAAAATTATTTTTTCAGCATTTTCAGTATTTACAAAGAAAGAAATAATGGAAAACCAAGCACTGGAAATTAACGGAAGAAAGCAAACATTCTTAAACTTAATAAAAACTTACTTTGAACAAAAAAGCTTGAAATTAAAGCTTCTTTAATCTGGATACAACAATTAAAGAAAGATCGTAACCCGTAATTTTGGAAAGAAAATTGCGTGTTGACGGGGCCTATAAAAGACGGCCCCAAGACGGTGCTCTACAAGGTTGGAAATAAATATAGCGCCGCTTTCAAGACGGTATAATAACTTCAAATCGAAAGATTTTTTTTTCGAAAATCAACAAAATTTTTTATTAAACAAAAACAAAAATTATAGCGCTAACAGTTTTCGAATCTTCCTCCTTTCGCTTTGATGACTGCCTGAATTCTCTTCGGGGGTTAGAGTCCACGACGGCAAGGAGGTAGTCAACGTTGACTTTGTCTCCAATGAGGAATAGTATATCGAGAAGATTCTTGAGACGGAGGTGTTGCCGTGGTCATAACTTTACTTCGTGGGTTGGCGAATGGATATACCAGCAGGGCGGAGCGCCGGCTCACACAGCGAAACTCACTCAGCAGTGGTGCGAAGCCAATTTCCCCGATTTCATCACTGGCCAGCTTCGAGCCCAGACCTCAATCCAATGGATTAAGCTGTGTGGGGATATTTGACCCAACAAGTATCCTCGAGTTATTATTCGAATTTTGGAGCTCTGACAGCTGCATGGGACAATTCAGATGTTGACTACCTCCCCGCCGTCATCAACTCTTACCCGAAGAGAATTCAGGCAGTCATTAAAGCGAAAGAAGAAAGATTCGGAAACAGTTAATGTTGTTGTTTTTGTTGTTTAATAAACATTTTTGTTGATTTTCAGAAAAAAACAATCAATAACTTAATTATGTGAAAAATCCGATAATCTCGTTCTATTCACTATTTTTCCATAAAAATGTTGAAAAATTAATTGAAAAAAGACTGCCTCCAGTAAATCTACCAAAGAGACAATCTGAGGTGGCTCTTTGCACGATTTGATGGTACGGCCGCACTCATTTCAACTGTGTTAATAAGCATTTCCTTTTAGCTTTGAACACCTGTTTCTCCTCATTTTTCACCCACCTTCGTAACTTTGGGCGGTGCATAAAAGAACAATTAGAGAAAAAAAACCAAATTAACGGAAAAAAAATAAACAATTATTCATTGTTTGATAACTAATCTGTCCATACTTTTGCAGAACAGCCTATTAATAGAAACTGCATCGCCAGTTTGGATGAAAGAAAGAAAAGAGGAGGAAACAAAGTGTGTAAAGCAACTATAAAATAAAATAGATCATGCTGGTTTGAATGAAACAGTGTAGGCAATATCGGATCAAAACAGGTCTTAGTGTTGAGAGAAAAAAAAAGAAAAAAAAAACTGCGAAATTAAAATTTTCATTGTATAATACTTTTCACCTTAAAAAAAGGTTATCGCAAATTGAAATCAGTAAAATGAATTGGTGACGTGTAGTATGCTATTTATACAGTATATGTTAAAAATCTCATTCAGGAGCGGAGTTGTTCTATTGGATGACAATCTTCCAAAGCACTCGGCTGTTTTCCAGTGGAGGGAGGGGGGGGGAAGTTGAAGAAAAGCCATTTGAGTTGGAACAATTCACAAGTCACTCATTTTTCAAACTTTTTTGATTTTAGCAGATGTTTGGATGTTTCTTTTATTCAATGTCAGTTAAACAGATGTGGAGGGTTTTGAATGATTTGAAACACATTTAGAAAACTTTTAAAAAGTTTTCTAAATGTCTTTTTTTGGGGAAAAATTATATTTTTGAATTTATGGGAGTTCACATTTATTTTTTGCTTAATTTTTGTTTTTTTTTTACATTCTGAACATTCTGGAATATAGTAGGAAAAACAGACTAGTTGGCTGCTTCGCTCTGATCTGACATAGTACTCTGGCGAGCAGTATTCACAGAAAGAATTATTTATGAATTATCATTATTGCTCTTATTTTCGTGGGACAAAATTTTATTATTAAGAATAAAGATACGATTGTGGCAATGGCAAAAGTTCAAAGAATGATTGCTGCGCGGTTTGGTTCAAATACCTAATCTTTGCAACTAGTCAAAGAACAGATACGTGAGCAAGTCAATTCTTCGCTAACCAAACATGTTTGAAGATTAATAATTTGAACTGGAAACATTGAAACAATAGACTAATCAGGTTATTTAATTAATACTTAAAATTTTTCTAATTATTAATCATTTAATTATTTATTTATTATTCAATACTGAATATTGATTAATTAATTAATAATTTAATATTTAATATTTAATAAAAGTAATATTTAATACTTAATATTTATTGATTATTCAAATAATACTTAAACTAAAACTGTTATTTCAAATAAAATAATACTTTTAGACAAAATATAATAAGAACAAAAAATAAATATTACAGCTGGCACATTGTTTGCATTTTTTATCGGAGTTGTTGTTTTCCCTTTTCAGAGCACAAGGTATTCATTCATCAAACCGAAATAATAATGATGCTGCTCACAAAAATGTTGACAGATGACGGTCAGAAGTTTGCTCACTTGAGCACTTATACTTCTAGAAGAAGTTAGTTTTGTATGCTTTTCTCTTCTGATACCGTGGAAAGTTCGCGGTAATGCCGCTGTTCTAGAACATTCTGGAACATTCTGGAATGTCTTAGAAACTTTGGAAAGCATCGAATTACTATCTAAGTTGTAGTTTTGCACTTATGAAGCTGATTTTTTTAATGTGATACACGGACATCCAGATTTCGATACCAGCCAAATGTTGACAGTTTATATTGTTGTTAAGACAGCTTTGTGTGTATAGTTCTACAGTATCTCAAGTACTCAGTGACCTTCTAAAGATATGGTTGCAAAGCGCAAAGATGGCCACGACTCCATCCCAAATATCAAAGTACATAAAAGACCCATGCTTTTTTGAGTTTTTCAAAAAAAATGGTCCTGGACAGACAAACGGAAAGGGACATGGCCTTCTGTTTGTGTTTTTCTAGCTGGCTTCTTGGGTCTTATTACAACTAAGACTGTACCCCACACTGCATCCTCTGTTTAGTTGTTTTTGGTCAATAGCCCACCTCTTTTGCTCATAGTAATATATAAAAGAGACTCTCAAAGCATTTTCATTATTTCTTTCCCATCAGTCATTTCAAGTTTTTTTAAAAATTATCTATTAATAATTTTTGCATTGTTTTTTTCATTATTTAAATTTATATACAAACCAATGGCTTAGTCACCCAAGTTTGAGGTTTCGCAAGGCAAACAACCGCAGAAGAGGACCTATACAAGTGCGAGCCGACGGCATTCAACAGCAAGCCGTTGTGAATGTACACACGACCCGAGAGATGGAGAAACAACCTTTTCGGTACGAGGGGCCACTAATGAAAGAAGCAAAAATGGAAACATGATATTCTCTCTCGACACTTTTTTCAGCGCTGTCGGGTCATA